>CM054182.1:95397045-96787045 GCA_028829895.1 Sinotaia quadrata
ATAATACCAACAAACGTATCATATTTTAGTTTAAATCATACTTCACTAAAATATAAGCTACAGACATTTAAAATATTTCACTGCTGATTTTTCTAACAATATATAAAAAGCTAACATTCAACATTATTATTAAAATGATTAAATGGTTTTTTTTAATGCATTAATTGCTTCAGCAACATCAATTCATAGCTCTGTTTTATTCTCATTTTGCAAAACAATTCATTTTTTTTTATCCTCACTTCACAAGACAACTCTGTTCTTTTCTCACTTCTAATAACAATTCTGTTCTTTTCTCATTTTACAAGACAATTCTGTTTTATTTTTCACTTCACAAGACAATTCTGTTTTATTTTTCACTTCACAAGACAATTCTGTTTTATTTTTCACTTCACAATTCTGTTTTATTTTTCCTTCACAAGACAATTCTGTTTTATTTTTCACTTCACAAGACAATTCTGTTCTTTATCACTTCACAAGACAATTCTATTTTTTGTCATTTCACAAGACAATTCTGTTTTATTTTTCACTTCACAAGACAATTCTATTTTATTTTTCACTTCACAAGACAATTCTGTTCTTTATCACTTCACAAGACAATTCTATTTTTTCTCATTTCACAAGACAATTCTGTTCTTTTCTCATTTTACAAGACAATTCTATTTCTCACTTCACAAAACAATTCTATTTTTTCTCATTTCACAAGACAATTCTGTTCTTTTCTCATTTTACAAGACAATTCTATTTCTCACTTCACAAAACAATTCTATTTTTTCTCATTTCACTAAACAATTATGTTCTTTTTTCACTTCACAAAAGAATTCTGTTGTTTTTTTCTCACTTCACAAGGCAATCATAAAGAAAGGATACTGAGAACCACTGTATCTTCAGGCCTTTCATGAATTGCATGGATGATAGGAAAGGAAAACTTTCCCTCAGTCAGGTCTTCACAATAGCTTTTGTTAGCTTCATACTAAAAACATTTTTTTTAAAATAATCAAATCAAACTGTAAGGATATAAGCATCCTGAGGCAAATTAAAATTTGTGCTTTTTAAAACTTTGCATTTCTTTTCATTATTCATGAATTATTATTTGTCATAATGTGTATATTTTATTGTTGACTATTAGTGTGGTGTAGTATTCTTTGTCTAACCAGGCGATCAACATACCATCCTCATTCACATCTTAGACCTGTAATCTAAGTTATAATGATAAACTGCAAAGGAAATCATTAGGCCTAACAAAGACTGTACAGAGGAGGGAGGGACTACTACACAGAAGGAAGGTGGTCTTTCCGGATGTTTGATTATATGGCCCTGTAGTTTTCTGTTGTATGACCTAGATGAAATAGAGAATGCTAGAAAATGACATCCACAATGTGCCATTTGAGGAGAAAGGTTGAAGAACAGTGAATTGGACCAAAACCATTTTTTGGAACCCAATATATCAGTAAATAGTATATATATACACTAAGTGAGAGTGAAACAAAAATGTTTTATTGATTAGAATACTCAGAGATTCTGTTATTTCTTAATCATAACTGTGTATGTACGAACATTAAAATATATATACTCTTCCACAGAGATGTACTATGTACTATTTTATTTCTACACATTTATCTATACATTTATCTTAATTAATTCTTTGGATGACCATAAATTGGGATTGGCTGGTGACAAGCTGCATTCTGTATGAATGAGTGTCAATTAAGAGGTGCAGATAACATTCATCGATCCTAGAGGCAATATTAACTAGTTTACTTGTCATTATATTAAGTTGAATAATTGTCCTGTTATTGCAAAAGACATTAATATAGTGATTGGAGCAGTAGACTGGGTAGTGGGGCTGTTGGTAGTATTAATATTAAATACCCATACCAATAGATTTATAATTAATACTATAAGACAGTCACACATGCAGGCATGCACGCACGCGCACACACGCACACACACACACACACCCATATTTAACATAAAGGATAGGTCTACAAACTATGATTAAAAATATATATTAAATACTCTTACAAAACAATTTATCTCTAAATATATGCTAAATATTTATACTGTACCAGAATATTTTTTTTATTTATTTCAAACATTTGTCCTTCCATATCTAACAAGACTCCTAAATGAAAAATTGATATGCATGGAAACAAGTAACGTTTATTTTATAGACATCATTAATTTTTATTAATAGTAAGAATTTTTAATTCATTAAAAATGTCCTACCTCTTCAGATACAAGATTAGCATAGTCATCCCTAATCTGGAAATACAGTCCTAAAACATCCAAAAGGGGTTTGAAATCCCTGAAATATAAATATTATTTAAATTTAAATTAAACATGAGCAAGAGATTTTAACCATGTCATGATTACAACCACAATATAGGCTTGAAAGCTTCAAAGAATTTTCTAGTTAGGCTTTTCAGGAAATAGACCGGAATTATTTAAAAGGCTTGAAGAATTTCACAACAATATATATAAAATATATCCATAAAACTAGACAGGTATTTCACCGTTTTGTTAATGTTTAACCATGCATGCATAACTGTCTGCAAAAACAAAGACTTCAAACAAAATTTGTCAACAGAAATGTACAGAAATACTGAGTTTTTTAATGTCACAAGTGTCTTTCATAATTAGCTAACAACAAACTTAACAAACTTAAAAAACTTAACAGTATCAAAAGTGGCTTGACCACTACCAGGTACAACTAATAAAGGGTCTCACCAGACAAATTTAACAAGAGAAAAAAATCTCTTTCTCTCTTATGCTGTTGAAGCATATAAAAATCAATATAAATGAATTTGAGAAATGTAAATAAAATACTATTTCAACTTAGAAATCTACCCTACATAAAAGCAGCGTGTGATTATATTTTTCTTCTTGTATTTTCACAGAGGGAAAAATAACAACAGATTTACTAAAAAAAACAAAAAAAAACAGCATTTATCAACAAAAATTTAGTTTTTTCTGAAACTAATAATCCAATTATTTCTAAAGACAGTCAATAATTCACTAGCAGATACTAAATGAAAGTAATAAATGTGTTGTTTACAAAATTCTCTAATACCAAACTACTGATAATAAATGAATGGTACCTTTTATTCTCACTGAAAAGTTGCATAAGTTTTACTGCAAGACCAAACAAGCCCCCAGTCTCTGAAATAGAGAATAGAAATCTCACTAACTTCACAACAAATATAGACATCTTTAAGAAAATATTTTCCAGTATTGAATGGAAAAGTATGTGTGTGCTTGCATGTGTGTTTGTGCCAATGCTCACATACATATATTATGTAAAATGTGGTACGATTTTAAAGTATGCTATAAAAACAGAGCAACACATACAATTCTAGATAACTCCTAGGTCTATTTTATTAATTTTTTTAAAAATACACTTTTTCCCCTCTTGATATAAAATCTGCAGTTAATACCTTCCTGACAATTCAGTCATTACCTATCAACACTACATTATGTGTGAATAATATTTATTGTAAAATTTCTGATTTAATCTTCCCATGACTGAGAGTTGAAAGCTACAAACAAAAATAGCTCAATCACATTTTTAAATATAATTTTTTTAAAGTGTATATATAATATGTTTCATATAAACAAAGTCAGTAAATAAACACTAAATGTAATATTATATGCTGTAAATCTTACTGCGGACGACCATCTGCTTGTATTCTTCTTCTGTGGGGCAAACAACTCTGTCTCTCCAGTAAATGTCCATGCCCTGCCCACGATGTAACTCCAAAAGCTGCTCTGTAATGTTAATTTTTTAAAAATTTATTCTTATAAGTGTTCAAAATAATTTCATATATTGCAAAAAGATTACTATTAGCATACATTATTATACATTAAATAAATACAGATTTTTTTAAAGGATATATTTATTAATATTCAAATTAATAATAGTAAATCTTTTTAAGTGGCTGTAAAACTATTTTCATAATATCAGAGAAAGTATGCATAAATTTAATCATAAATTAAATTGTAAATTATTCTACAACAGGGAGAAAAGTGTCAGAAAAAAATAAATAGAATGATTATATATAATGAGAGATTTATGCTCTTAAATAAGGCCTCATTTTCTTCTTTTTGTTTTACTCTTCTCAGTTAATCTCAACTAAAAAAAAAAATTCTTACCTGTAAAAACTTTCATAGCTTCTGCATTATTGAGTTGGTTCAATTTGTTCAGACTAAGAAAATATACATAATTGGCCGAGTTTATAGTCTGTGCAACACCAAAAATGCTGTGTGCAACTGAAAATAAAAATAAAAATGGAGAACTGTGGACAAGACTAAACTATCATATTCAGTATTTTTAACAAATTCATTAGCAGTATGCTAAACTGTTTCTAAGTTTAAAATATCAAATTTAAATTCCATTTATCTTTAGAACAAGCATACTCATCTCTGCGAAAGTTAAATTAAGGCAGCATTAAATTTCAGGCATATTTCATCTCTAAACTCCTTTCTCCCTTACAAACATTCTCAACTTACAAATCCTACAACAATATTCATTAGCCCAATACACACACTGCATAAAAAATATAGCATCAATCAAAATTCACAAGTATAATGTACAAGGTAATCAAATTAGTGAACATAGAAATAATGGTTCAATTCAAAACGCATTATCCAATTCCAATAGATCAATAGCAAACATGTATGAAATATTTCTAAATCCATTCTTTCTTTATCAGTCAGTTAACTTAACCTAAGCTAACAATCGCCTTTATAACCGTACTCAAGTTATGTCAAAATCAAAGTGATTAGAATATAGAACTTTCTTCAACAAAATAACTTTTGGTCCATCCCAACTGGATGAAATTGTTATGAAAAAGTGTGAGACTTAGTCAGAAAAACTACTCATCCTCTTGGAACTGGTTTGGATTTGCATCAGCAAGTTCTAGCATATTCTCCACCTGAGCTGTTTACTCCAATTCTGGCACTTACAAAAATATCATCATAAGCAATGCCCAAGGTGATGTCACATTGACATTTAACAAATTATATAACAATTAATTTTAGAAACAGAGACTGGCAAATTTCCTCCACCGCAAAAGGTAATTCTAATTTTAAAATAAATATGCCACTCACAAATGAAATATATATTAAAATTATAATTATCAATCACAAACATCTACTTAATGAAGCAAACTTAGTATTCAAAGTCAGTCAAGGTCACTTTAAAATTGCTTTATAGTAAATACTGTCATTTGTTTGTCTTTGTAAGTAAATTATATTATATGCAAAACTTTACAGTAAAAATATTATTAAATATATATATATAATAGTAAGTAAATAATATTTTGCACAATACTTTACAGAAAAAATCTTATTTTATATATATATAAATATCTGATATTTGTAAAGGGGTCCTTATAATAAAATATCTGAAAATGACTAAATCTAAGTCATAACTAATGGCATCACTTTTCAAATACATACTCACATATAAAAATTGAAAGAAATTTCTGTAAATTATGTGAATTTCTTTTCTCTTAGTAATCTATTTCCATTTAGTATTAATTTTAAAAGAAGTATATTTAATTCAATTAACTTCTTAAAAAATTAACTCCTCTCACCTGGTATACCCCGTCTTAGCTTGGAATTGTCTTCTATATCATCTATACTGCACAAACAATTAAGATTTGAATCAGCATAAAATTAACAAATAACAATGCAAAAACTGAATACATGAACAGTTTTGTATTTGAAGATTTTTTTTTTAATTGCACACTTTATTCTATCATTTTTAAATGTTAATTAATTAAACTGAATATAAATAAAGAAAAAATAAAATAAACACTGGAGTTAGCTGTACATATGCATTTCACTGAAGCAAATTTAGCAATAATTTTCTTAACTCTAACACAGATCATATCCTAAAGTTGCATCATAATGACTGCACTGAATCTTTCATCAGCACTGAAAATTAAAACATGTATTTATTTCAATTTGCAATTTTAAAAAACACAACAAGCACAATTAACTTCTTGTGAATTTTGCATATCATTTCCATATTTCTAATTCATTTTTTAGTCATTCACATAGTTTAAAGAAGCACTATCATAACATTTTTAAAAGTTACTTTTGATGATCTTTTCTTAGTACTCCTCATATGGGAAAGTTCCCAAAGCTAAAACTACAAGTGGCACAAGAATTTCTCACAGCAAAAGCATAAAGCTACATTAAAAAATACTAATAAAAATAATGACAAGAATAAAACTAAACTGGAAAAACTCACATAAGACTAGCATTGTGCAGCATTTGTATAACATCTACAATCAGTCGTTCTTTGTCATCTGGGATTTTAAGCCAATGATTAAAAGCCTACAATAATAAAAAGTTGTCATTATTACAAATCAAGGAGGCCAAAGGACCAAACTATAGGCAAATACACAAGCAAAATCAAAGTATGTGCATCATATTAAATACAATAAAAGATTATTTTCTTAAATAAAATGTGTAGGTTACAGAGTGCTATGTGTTATATGTTCATGCAAATAATTTTATGTCCAAAATATTCTAAAATAAAAGTAAACTCCATATACATAAAATTATTTTTTCTGTAAATAAAAATAAAACATGCTTTCACAAAATAATGTTCAAAAAATTAAACTCAGCTTTTGTATATATAATTCAGATTACACCACTCTCTCATCAGTATCATTCTGTTTTTATATTTGTAATTCAGATTAATCCCTTGTCATTAGTATCATTCTTTTTTTAAAATTTTAATTCAGATTACATCCCTCTGTCATCATTTATGTTTTTAATTCAGATTACAACACTGTTATCAGTATCAACTATCACTCAGTTTTTATTTTTATAATTCAAATTATATTCCTCTGTCCACAGTATCATTCAGTTTTATGTTTTTAATTCATAATACATCACTCATCAGTATCACTTTGTTTTCACTTTTGTATCTCAGATTACATCACTCTGTCATCAGTATTAGTTTAGAAACATACTGCCAAACAATAAAAGTGCTTCCTTTATTTGTTTGTACTATATTTACAATTTTAATAACTGCTTCAATCAGAACCTATAGCTTTACTAATTACAGGTGTTTCTTTTATTAGCTGGCTGATAAGCAAATGTGTTGATCTCACACAAAACTCTTTGATTAAACACATACACACACACACACACACACACACACACACACACACACACACACACACACACACACACACACACACACACACCTCAGATAGTTTAGTTCTGATCTGTTTCCCTGGAATCTTACATATGTAGTGATATGGCTCAAGCAAAATCTGAAACAGAAAAAAAGAAAATACCATTATGGATTAATATTTAAAAAAAGACTATTAATAGTAATAAGAATCAATAAGATTATACCAACATTATGCATACAAAATGAAACATGCATTAATATACTTCTGAAACAAATACATTACTAATCAAGCATATTTAACCCCATATTCACAAAACATGAAAGATTAGGATTGGAGGAGAGGGGGCTTTAAAAGATGAAAATAATAATTATTACTATTGAGTTCAAGATATATGTAGAAAATAAAAACTTACAATGTATTTCTTGTCCCTGGAAAAGGAAAACAAAACCACACAGCATGTATTTTGTATGGAGCTACAACAATGTCTGAATGGATACAACCATCCACTCACCCTTTTCTCCAAAGTGCTTAAGTTTTCTCAAACTGTTATGGAATGGTGATTAGCTTTTAGCACAGTTTCCATAACAAATCTTACTTTAAAACTAAAAAATGAATTTTTATCTTACAATATATTCATATACTTTTAATGTCTCGAGATTTTCATGTTGTGATCAGTACCTAATGAAAAGTCACAATCCTTGGAGATTGACAGTGTATCACTTCTTATTCATTCACATTAAGAAGACTAATGTCATTCAAGATAAAATTCAAGATTCATTTTCTTGCTGTTACATTTTTTATTAGTGCTCAACAATAATATTATGCTCAACAACAGCTAATTAATATGCTAAATATTAACAATCATAAATTTATAATTCTATAAAACCCAAAGCAATATAATTTCACAATTAGTAACAATAATTTTTAAAAAGCTATAAGCACTTTCAATTATGAATTAAACACAAAAAACACATCTTTATACAAATTACTAACATAAGGAGAACTAAACATAATATTAAAAAGAATAAATCTACCAGCAAATTGCAATAGATAACAATTATGTATTTATGAAAGAGAAAGACAAGTAAAATTTACAAATGCAGTCTGAACAAACATTAACACAGGAGAAAACTCTTATATCAAAACAAAACAAATGAAAATGTCTTGAGAACCTGCTAGAAAAGATCATGGTCTCAACTTGAAACAGCAAAATCTTGGTCACCGGAACCTAATATTGTAATAAGCAACATTTAGGCCATTGGATCCTACTAGTAGTAAGCAAAATCAAGGTCAATGGACCCTGACAAGCAAAATCTAGACCAATGGACCCTGATCTATGTGTTCTAGTAAACTAATGAATGGTGACCACATGACTTACACTTAGTGTGGTGGAGTAAATTTGACTATCCCTATTTCTAAACTTAATTTTTATATCTTTGTTGCCAAAGTCAGAGTGTCCCAACCTTAGGCACACAATAAATGTTGTTATTTTAGGGTTGAATGTGAAATTGAAACTAAAACTCTTAATCATGCAGAAGAACTCCACATGATGACACAAAGTGGAAAAAAAAGTAAAATGCTCTGGCTACAGTCTAGTCAAGGAATTTTTTTCCTCCATGTGCAATTAGGGTTTGACACAGCAGGAGACATTCATGCAAAACACAATTTCCTTTAGCCCACTACCATAATTTCAATATAAAAGATGGCCTGAGTAAGCTCATTCATGTACATTGGTAGAAAATCTCAAAGAAACATGTTTTGAGCAGGTATATTGCGATATCCATTGGGACTTTGACTCTGAAATTTTAAATAATTAAGTAATTATCTGAACACTTAAACCTACTGATTGGGTCATTTGCAAGGCTGACCTAGATTTCTCTTCACTCACTCAGTCACTGTTCATTTCATGGGAGCTTCTTTCCTATTTCCTCTTCCTTTTGTTATAACATATTAAATTATTATTCACTTTGAAGTTCTTAGAATACTGTAGTTGGAGAGGTCTAAATCCTTAAGTGAATTTTTAGTTTTGTTTCTGTAAATATGTACCATATGTCTGCTTATTTTATCAATTCGATGTTATAAATTCAATATTGACATTGTACAGCTCAACCTCTCATTATCAATAGAATTGTCCTTACTATTTTTTTTTAAAAATTATAATCAAAAGCTTATTTAAAAATCAAACATATATCATTCTGAAAGAAAAAATACGTCATAATTTTCAAGCGTTCATACTTTAAATCAGTTTACATAATTAAATATAATAACTAATACAAGTATAAACAGTATAAACAATCCAATGATTGTTACTACCTGATCCATTAGATTACAAAATTCAGCTGAAGTAAACGAAGGAATCAGTAGTGGTGAAACAAGCTTAAAATATTATTGTCAGTTACTTTCACGAGGAACTTAATAACACCACAAGAACACACCTAGTATGATGCATACTTGTAACTATCACAGTATCACAGTATCAACCTATAGTACATACATATGTTGATCTTGCAGACGCTTCTCTATTCCGGAAGTATTAACATTATTAGCCACAAACAATGTAATAAACCATATACTATTGATTTGTTTTTTTACATGATTAAGTAATAAATTGTTGTAAAATAACATTATTATAAGAAATAAATATTAAAGGTGTTCGCAGGATAGTAAACCTTAATGCGAAACTAAATATTTTGAGCTTTACAAATATCTATGGAAGTCGAACTCTTACACGTAATCATATAAATATTTAAAGGTTTCTGTGAATTACATAACATTAATTTGAAAGAACTAATTTTCTTGCTCGTGCCAGTAAAACCCATCCAGAACAACCAGTTTAAGTTATTTTACTTTTATTTTTTAAAACTTTTGTTGTGATAGCATTGCAATCCGCTGATGCTGAACTTCCTTTCACAGCGTAAAACTGTACCTCCTTGTTCCTACTGTTAACGCAATAGTTAAAACCATCCAAAACGAATAAGTTGCCATTAGGCCTAATTATACACAATGTTTCAGAATTTTTTTTGTGTAGTCTGTGAAAAATTGAGGATATTTTTTATCAAACGTGGTTTTTCTTCTCGATAATTATCAGGCTATATGTATCCATAAATAAACATATTTAATAAACATGTTGTAGTTGTTGTGTTGTTTAAAAAGCCTATGAAAACTTAGAAAAAGATTGAAATGGCTAGCTTCCATTGCCCTAATGCGCATGCGTCGTATAATTTCCGTGTAGAGAAGTAGTGTAGCGAATCGACTCTCCATTTGAGCGTAAGTCTATTTGTGTATACTGTTTGACACGAGTCAGTCTTCTGGGATAATAATGCAAAGAATCTAATTGTTTTTTTTCTTCTTTAGTAACATAACAAATAAGAAGGATTTTTATGCATATATATAGAGAGTGAGAAAGAGTGTGTGTTTACTTACCCCTACCCCCTTGACAAAAAAAAAACAAACAAAACAAGGACCTGATAACAACCGTATAGAAACGCTGATTTTACAATTAATACTAACAGGTACGATTTAAAAACAACCTTTTAATAAGTTCCTTTGTTAAAAAATGTATATATTTTTATGACTAGTTAAATGCTGTTATTTTGATATTTTTTTGTTTATAAAAAGATTTTAGATTTATATTATTAAAATTAGAGCACAAATAGTATTACCTTGTTTTTCTTTTATACATTCACCTTACCCATTATGCATATTCTAAAACGAAAACAAAACGTTTAGTCTTCCTCATATATTGCTGTATGAAAATATTGCTATTACATGTATTAGCAGAAGCTAATGAGATAAGAAGTCTTCATTATCTTTTCAATAGGTTGTTTGGCCAGGGCGAGTGTGTGTCATAATAAAAAAAATCTCAAAAACTCAGACCAGATTTCAGAGACAGACATTTATGACCCTTGAAGTTGAAGTTAATATCAAACACCTCTGATACCTGGGAAATTTTAATTTTACATCATGGAATGCCAAAGATCAAGTATAAACAATAAACTATAAAAAGTATAATAGAATCAAGGACTGACTGAATGAAAAACTAAATAGATTTACTAGGTAAGAGATAAAAGAGACTGCAACATAACACTACTAACAGTGACATCACCATACAGCTAAGCATTGAAACTTTGCATCACTCTATAGTATATGATCTCAAATTTAAAAATATACTATAAAAATAGACTATAAATCTGTGACACCTCTGGGCACCTTTCACTCGTTGTGATTATTATTTATTAATTAACAACACATAACTAATTACAACTGATCAAGAATCTTAATTTATAGGATATTAATAATTCTCCCACAAGACCAACATGTCTCTCACTTGGTGGATTATAACTTATAAGGGTGTCTTAAAACTCTTTACACAATAACAAGATAGATGTTTTACTGTCACATAATGTTCTGTAGGTAGAAACTTCTTACTAAAGGTGTAATAAAAACCCATCTCTTATTTATATTAAATGAGCCCCCATCCACCCCTATTACTCCAACATAAGTTGTAATATATGTGCTAGAAGATTAATAAATTGAACAATAAATTTATTAAATCAACAATCAAATGTACAACATATGAAAGAGTGTTGACATTACATCACTTCACAACAATGATTAATGCTAGACAATCATTCAATTTACCATAGTATAGGCATCAGCAGTCAAATTAACACACACACACACATATATATCTAATATCAAGTTCATAGATATTCATCATAGAGATGAGAGTGGAAAATGTATTCATACACTTTGAACTGGCTTGGATTGCATCAGCAAGTTCTGGCTTATTCTTTACTTGAGTTGTTTACTTCAACTATGACATTGACACTTAAAAATAGCAAAATTAGTGCCCATCATTTGGGTCACTTTGCCATTTAACAATTTATATAACAATTAAGTTTAGAAATAGGGATAGGCAAATTTTTACTTTGCTACAAAATCTAATTCAGATTGAATTTCAACATGGAAAAGGAAGATTCATCAGAATTAGTTTGTAAAATTTGAGAGTGTATCTTAAATTATACCTAATAAGAGGAATAAGATTTAATAGTTTCATTTGGAATGTCTCTAAGTAATGCCTTGTCTTGAAAATAGTAATTTTATAAATATATCCCACAGCCCTAATCTCTGAAAAAAGCTGATTAAGCTTCATCTGATGACCTTTAAACTATAAATATATAATTCACGTGCACTCTTGGATATCAGTGTGATCTTAGTTCTCTATAGAAATTTATAACTTCTTACTTCATACACATTGGTTTCTATTATTAATAATATATTATTAATACTTAAATCATGGACACAAAGATATTCTCATATACTATAATTACGATTTGGTATTGCTGCAACATGCAACAAAATAACAAAATTGGGGATTTTTTCCTAGTAAATTTTATATACACTGTTGCAGTGTAAGGGGTTAATGTAATAATTAATAGTCTAGACTCTAGACCAAGTGAAGAGACTCCACATAAGACTAGTGTGTATGTGTGTTTGATTGTGTTCTGTTTAATCTTTCTTTAAGTTGTAAGAACAGAGTGCATTCAATAGCAGACATGTTTGTGACTTTTTGTCTTGAAGATCTGCAATATCACAAGATATACTAGAGGATTGTATTTTTGTTTGCTCATTTGTCACACCGTCATCACCCCTTATAATTTGTTCTGATTGCATTTAGGTCACACTTTGATAGAGCAGAGGTTAGCATTCTCACCTGATATTTTTCAAGTTAAAGGACCAGTTCGAATCTTGCCTGATACTGAGATTTTTTCTTTCTTCTTTTTTCTTTATTCTTTCTTGTCTTCTCAATAAAGATTAAAAACAAGTAATTTAAAATGTATGAATAAAAAACCAGGCATTAAATTAATTTATATTATTTTAACAATTTTGTTTTGAATTGATGTTTTGTCAGGGTCTCATTTCAATGATGCATTATTCTAGTTTTATCGAAATTAACAATTATGGCGGTTGTTTTCTTTCAAGCATATAATTTTTTTTAACAGTTTATTCAGATGCCATGAGGCGATAGCAGTTTTTTGAAAATGTCTTCCATTTGCTTTGTTCATTGCTTTTCATTTCCTTCGCATTTGTGACACAGCACCACCCTAGTTAATGGTTATGATTATTTTTAATCATCCATAATTAATTACAAGTGTGGAAAATCTTAATTTATGTTATTAATAATTCTCCAGAAGACACTATTCCTCTCTCTCCCTTGGTGGATATGTGGGTGCTGTAAATGTTTTCTCTTTTCCACAACATTAAAGATAAACATTCACTGTCACACAACATTTCATTAGGTGGAAAACTTCTTACCAAAGAACATTCACTGTTGCCCAATATTTCCATAGGTAGTTACCAAAGGAGAAGATAAATCCATCTTTATTTAACAAGCCTTCATCCACCCACCATCTCTCCAACATATGGTTATCAATAGGTGTAAGAAGGTCAATAAATTTATTAAATCAACAACCAGCATAAGTCTCTCTCGAGACTAATCTGGGCACTCCTTCACTGTATTAGTTCCCTTGAGCAGAACAACAATGTAGCAATTTCCAGTAACTTCCTTGTACCAGAAATTCCACAATGTAGTCAAGCATACCTTGCCACCATACATCAATGGAGTGAGACTTCTCAAATCTACCACAGTCATAGCGGTTTATAAATCAGTAAACCAGGAGATTCTAGTAAAGCAAAAAAGGCTACTTCTTCTTTCTATTGAACCCATTCATAAAACTGTTATATTTTATTTATTATCCTGTATGCATGTATTGGGCTAACAAATACTATTGCAGGAAACTGCATTTTGAGACTTGAATGCAAGAAAGAATGGAGTTAGAGATGAATAAACTGAAACTTAGCATTTGTTCCCTGATTATATTTTAAGTGTTTAGCATACTACATACGAGCATCATAGTTCACAATTTGTAGAAATATAGTATACTCACATATTACATCTCTATGTAAAACACAAGTATAACATATCAATAGCAAAAAATTCTAAGTCCATTCTCTCTCAATCAGTCAGTTAACTCACCATTAAGCTAATGGCTGTCTTTCATGACCAGACTTCTGCCACTCCAAATTCAAAGTGATTAGAAAATAAATTATTTTCAATAGGTAAACTTTGATCTCAGTCCATTGGCTGTTTACTCCAAAAATATCATCATAAGCAGTGCCCAAGGTTGGGTCACTTTGTCATTTAACAATTTATACAACATTTAAGTTTAGAAATAGGGGTAGGCAAATTTTCTCTGCTACACCATCATTCTTGATGTGTAAAATGAGTGTTCTTGCGACCCTCTAATATATCTTCAGCCTCTCAGGTGTAAATTGGTAAAATTGACAATCTCACTAAAACTCGCTTTTTCAATGTTGAAATGGATAATACACTTCACATTTTAAAGCTAATTCCTATTGCACAAGTAATAAAAGAGTAAGATAAAAGTATTAACTATCTTTAAAAATAGCAGTCTTATAGCATTAAAAATCTTTAAAATACCAATTAATTAATCAACATTGTATTAATTTTCAGATTAGCATCAGCAAAAAGATGCCACAGTTCTGTTTCTGTGAAGAAAGAGGCAGCTTCTCAAGATGGACACAGTTGGAATACATCCAAAGCTGACACTTTTTGATATACCCTGGGAACAGGTGCTATGCCGTCAAGTTCTTTCATGCCTGACACTGCAGACTTTATTCAAACTGCGCACTGTTAGTAGACAGTTTCGAGACCTTGTTGACATCCACTTCAGTCTTGCCTTCACCATTGACACAACAAAATGTGCAGACTCGTTTTCAGTAAAAGCATTTACAGTTTTAACTCAGAAGAGCTTCTGTGTTAAGCGACTGATACTTCGTAATTCTAAAGATTGGCTGTCCGATCATGGGTTATTGCCCCTTATACAAAATAATCCTTTATTACACACAGTAGATTTGACCAACTGTTTAAATATTTCTAATGCTAGCTTGTATGCAATTGGTGTAAACTGTCGACAGTTACGGTGGCTGAGTCTTCGAAGCTGTGTATGGGTGTCATCAACAGGAATGCTTTCTCTCATCACAAATCAGCAGCCACTGGAGTACTTGGATTTGAGTGGTTGTTGGGATCTGGATGATAATGCTGTTATTCAGTTGGTTGAGCATTGTAAAGGGTAAAGTTATTTGAAAAAAAGTTTCAGTCTTGATTTATATTTCAGTGAGTGTTCAAATTGCAGATTAGGGTTCACAATTCTCAGTCATATTATCATTGCAAAGTTTTAATATTCAGTCTGTTGAAAAGATGTTTTCACTTAAATATAGATTGTTTAATAAGTGTTGTCATGTGAATACATACAATTACGAGTGACTTGACATTTTAGTGAAAAGTGTGCCATTAAATAGGCTAAACTGAAAGCAGATTTGTAAACTTTTGTGTAGAGCACACACTAATGAAGTACAATAAACTTCTTTTATTATTGCTTCTTAATTAATTTTTTTTAACCCTGTATTTTCTTTTTTTTCCCTCAGGTTTGATTTTTTTTTTTTAATTATAGATAAATGTTTAACAAACATTAAGTTTGCAATGATATAAATTTCAGTGTTTTAACATATAGTGCATTTTTAGAAACTACTTATTACAATAATTTATTTTTAGCATAATAATTGTAAAGCTTCTGTTTATCTGACATGTGAATGGCTGGTAGTGCCACTTGATGAGATTTTGTATATAATATGCTCATAAAATTCACTAGTTGTCAATGTAATAACATCAACATGAACAGCAATTTTTACTGATGGCTAAGAGAACTACCTAAGCAGCTGAGCAATCATGTTTCAGAAATTGTTGACATTTAGTCAGTAACTATATATTAAAAAAACAACAACACTTCTTGATGAAATGGCAGTGTATATTAATTATAATTTGTAATGACACTAATATGGGAACAACTAACACTGAATAGCCAAGTTCTAATCAATTTAACATTTGTGTTGGAACTTGTATATATTTTGTATAAATTTTTAACACTTTATAACAAAATATGCTTTAGTTTGCAAGAGTTGTGACCTAATGCAGCTAATTGCCACTGTAATGACATCTTAGGATGGGAAAGGGTGGGTGGTGCAAAAGGTGGCTGGGAGAACTAAGACATTATTAATTAAATGTTCTAAAATTAAATTATTGGAAGTTGATGCCAACTGCATTGATAATATATGGAGTATCAGTAATGTGGCTTACTTGCTGCCAGTTTGTATGTTTGCCATATTTATGCTGGTATATTTGAGTGCACTCCTGTTTCTTCCACTTTTAAAGTTTGTTTATGAACAGTTATATTGCTCTTTCTTTTCTTTTGGAACTGTTTGTTAAATTTAGAGAAGATTATGTCTGTTTCTTTATTAGGCTTTTATTTTAAAAAAAACAAAAACAACCCAGACCTATAAATATTCTGCATGGAATTGTAAAATGCAAAATAGGCTTTTGAAAAGAGTTAGCTTGAACAGCAGTTTATGGAAGGTATCTGGATTTTCCCCTGCAGAATCCAGTATCTGATGCTCAACAACATTTATGGGCTGACAGATCAAGCTGTGGTGGCTGTAGCCCGAAGGTGTCCAGACCTTTGGCAGCTCAGTGTTCAAGGGTGTTGGCGACTTACTGACTACTGCATAAGGTATGGGCAGTTAAGGTTTCAAAATTTGAATGATTTTTACTGGCCACAGATAAGGTATGGACAGTCAGGGTTTTTTTTCCTGACCACTGCTTAAAGTATGAGCAGCCAGGGTTTTAAAATTTAAATGAGTTTTAATGTCCACTGCATAACATAGGTGCTCATGGTTTCAAAACTTATATGTTTTTGTCAATGAAAATGTAATGATACACAGCAGACGCCTGTAATTATAAGAAGCTTGGTAAAATTTATCATTATTGAAGTGAAAAATGATCAGTTGCTATACCATTTTTCAGCAGATTTTTAACAACATTTGATGTTGCCTACAGGAAATAACCAGAAGGCTTCTTTTTTTTAATGGAGATATAAAAGAAATGTTAATTTTGCTAAATAAAGACTACTAAAGCAATTCTTTGTTTTTTATATATGGATAAAGCTTTTTAATGCCAACAAATGCTTTCTTGATTTTATTATTTTAACTATATTCCTTTATTTCTGTTTTTTTTAAAATATGTATATAGATAAAAACAAAAAAAAATATTTTTGTTGTTTTCTTTCAAATTAAACAAATTTTGTAATATACTTTGACAGTAATCAAAATGTGTAACACATGAAACCATTTGCTACTTATTGTGGGTTTCATTTATTTGTCTTTGAAAACAACTGTGACTGCTTTTATTTTAGAAAGAGAATTACCCTTCACTTCCTGTCATAAAAAAATATATATCATAGAACATTCGACACTGTATAGTAAATAATCTATGACTAGTGGTCTTATATCTTCCTAATATTGCGGGGAGTTGGGGGAAGATAAATGTTATCTACACATTTTCTGTAATCATTTTCATGTATTTATTTTAATGAAATGCAATTGAGGAATAATGGATTTTTTTTTTTCAGAATGTTAGGTGAGTACAGCCTTGGCTTAAGGGCACTGCAAGTGCGAGAGTGTCGCCATATCACAGAGGCCAGTCTAGCTTCTCTTCGTGCCAGGAAGGTTCGCATTGACAAAGCTGCTCCATTTGTTCCAGGGACACAGCACCATGAATGTCGAGAAGCCAGATATCCTCTTAATATTCAGATATAGTTTCCTTTATAGTGTATTGAAATATATAATTTGTCTTTGGCATTTGTTAGTCTTTGTTTGATGAACAGGTTGAATGTGTTGTAAATTGCAAACTATATTGGCCCAGTCCATGAATGATAATTACTGCACTTACACAGCAGAAACTCATTTTTCTCATTCTTGATTGTAGTAATCTTTGATCTGTTTGATACTTTGTTTCTTAATTGTTATTTTGTCCAAATTGTAAATACATTTGCTTACATTGTACTGCTTACATATTATCTACAGTGTGAAATTCCATCACAGTGAACTTAAGGTTTGTGTGTATAGAACCACTTTTATATAAAACGATTTAGTATAATAATATTGAATGTGACTTTTTTGTTATTTTCATACAGCTTTTGATTGATATCAAAATATATATTTGGCAAATGTGCAATATTCTTGGTGGTAAGGGAGAGATTGTCTTGTGATTAATATTCATTCTTATTCATTTGTGATACCTTATATTTGATGTGGTACTGAAGTTGAAATAAACTTTACATGTTGAAGGACATTGTGGGGGTGTTAATTTTTTTTTTTTTTTTTTATGTGTGTATTGATAAAGAGTGTGTGATGCAGGGTTTAAATGATTTGCTACCCAACCCCTAATCTATTTAATTCCACCCATACAGGCCTTCGTAAATCTTTGCAGACAGAGACAACTTGGTCAGACCTCAGAGACATTAATCGTTAATTAATTATTTCTGCCAGCCTCTGAGCGTTTACCGGTTCAGAAATCCTATCACTCCTTGCAAGTTCAAACACTCCTAGATAGTGTAAGAATTCTGGCCCTCACACACTCTCCCTAAGCTCAGGGGTACCACTTCCCAAAATATGTTATTGTCTGACTTAATACAATTAAAATTTAGCCTCTACCCCCTAAGTATGCATATCTCCTTTTTTGTATAAATACAGAAGTGGAAGTGTAATTAGCAAATAACAAATTTAATCAACGCAATGAAAGTTAAATCAGAAGTAATTTGTACACAATAAACAGTGGAGACAAGTCCCTCGAGAACTAACCAGGACTGGAGTACGGGGAGGCGGAGACAAGTCCCTCGAGAACTAACCAGGACTGGAATACGGGGAGGCAGAGAAAAATCCCTCAAGAAATAGGATTAAAGCACAATAAAGGGAGACAAGTCCCTCTTTAACTAATCAGGATTAGTGCACAGTGAAGGGGAGACAAGTCCTTCTAGAATTAATCAAGACTAGAGCACAGGAAAGAGAGACAAGAATTTCTAGGACTGATAACGTTTGAAGACCAAGTCCCACGTAAACACGAGAGGCAGACGGAAACTAACCACAATCACTAGGCACGCTGGTCTTTGCCGTCTCTTGCTGTGGCTGTCATCACCTTGCTACAACTTTGTAGTCGTCTTCGTGGACCTGGATCTGGTACATATACTTACTTGTAGCAGGATCTGGTACTCTGGACCCGATACCCCAATATATATACTTACTTGTAGCAGGATCTGATACTCTGGACCCGATACCCCAATATATATACTTACTTGTAGCAGGATCTGATACTCTGGACCCGATACCCCAATATATATATACTTGTAGCAGGATCTGATACTCTGGACCCGATACCCCAATATATATATACTTGTAGAGGGATCTGGTACTCTTGACCCGATACCCCAATATATATATATACTTGTAGAGGGATCTGGTACTCTGGACCCGATACCCCAATACATATATACTTGTAGTGGGATCTGGTACTCTGGACCCGATACCCCAATATATATATATACTTGTAGAGGGATCTGGTACTCTGGACCCGATACCCAATACATATACTTACTTGTAGAGGGATCTGGTACTCTGGACCCGATACCCCAATATATATACACTTGTAGAGGGATCTGGTACTCTGGACCCGATACCCAATATATATACTTACTTGTAGTGGGATCTGGTACTCTGGACCCGATACCCAATACATATACTTACTTGTAGAGGGATCTGGTACTCTGGACCCGATACCCAATATATATACTTACTTGTAGAGGGATCTGGTACTCTGGACCCGATACCCCAATATATATACACTTGTAGTGGGATCTGGTACTCTGGACCCGATACCCAATACATATACTTACTTGTAGCAGGATTCACGTATATGTCATTTCAATTTCTCGTGCTGCTTGAATGACAGATCAAATAGTTTTGTTGAAAAATGCAATTTACTAATGACAGTGAATAATAAGACACATTAATGTCCTTTGATGCAGAATGAATAGAACGAGAATGAATTTCATTTCAGTACTACTATTTTCAGACTCAAAAATGCCAGGGCTTTGTGTGTTCTCTTTTAGTTAAACTGGATGAATTCTAATCAAATCAGCTAAGCAAATCGATGAGTGACCCTGAAAAAGAAAGAAAACAACAACCTCCAGTAAAAAGAAAAAAAAACTTAAAAGCAACTTAATATTACTGTGGATTACAAGTACATAAATAGTGTTTTCTGTGTTCACTTGATTGAGCTTTGACATCTTTTGTTAGGCCTGCCCCATAATTGAATTATCGCGAATGACGTAATCAGAAAGAAAGTAATCAGTCGGCCTTAATATAACTAGGGTTGATTTAATTTATTTGTTTTGCCCACTTTCATCACTGGAAAGAAGAGAGGTCGTATTACGTGCAGTGGCATCGAGGACTTGAAGTGGATTTTTTTTGTTTGTATTTTTTTATCTGCAGTTTTGTGATGTTAAACTTCTAAAAGCGTTCGGAGGACAGGACCTATTTATCGTCCCATCAGCAATACTTTAGACACAAAGCTCACTACTTTGTAGAGGTGGTGTGGGACACTAAGCTCACTACTTTGTAGAGGTGGTGTGGGACACTAAGCTCACTACTTTGTAGAGGTGGTGTGGGACACTAAGCTCACTACTTTGTAGAGGTGGTGTGGGGAACTAAGGGTCACCTCTAAGTATTCGATCATCTCAAAGCTAGTATTGATCCAGTGGACTTTTAGGATGAGAAAGTGGACTTTTTCTCCTATGTGCCACTTAATGTCTGCCCCTTAATATTACAAGAAAGTTTCCTTATCATTCAGTGTCATCATGTTTCATCAGCCATTATTCAATCTAATCATCATGTCTCTTCAGTCATTCAATATCATCATTATATCTCATCAGTCATCCATTCAGTCTCATCACGATGTCTCAATCATCATTCGGTCTCATCAGCCAACATTCAGCCTTATCTTCATGTCTCATCAGTAATTATTCAGTCTAGCTACCATATCTCATCAGGTGTCATTCAGCCTCAACCTGTCTCACCAGCCATCATTCATTCTCATAATGTCCTTTTAGTCATCATTTACTATACTCGTCAGTCATCATTTTGTCTCAAAACCTTGCCTCACCAATCATTCATTCTCATCATCATGTTTTAAAATTCATTATTCTGTCTCACCAGTCATCATTCAGCCTTATTATCATATCTCATTAGTCTTCATTCAATCTTATTATCATGTCTCATCTGTCATCATTCAATCTCATCATCACGTCTGATCTACTGGTATCAGATTCCAATGAAAGTACTTCATATATTTTAACATTTACCTGTCTGTCTAATCTGTTCGTCTTTTGCTTCGGTGTCCATTAGATTAAATAAATGTTGTCTTTCATTCTAACTTCTCACGATCCATCTCGTCATTTTCCAAGACTTTATCTATGTATGCGTCCGTAATCTTTCCCGCCGCCACCACCATCTCCCAGTTCCCAAATTGTCAGCAACTTCGTTTTACATCTGTCTATCATCAGTCTCTCTAATTATGGCCTAATAATATGGATGGATGGTTCTATCATATTATGTCCCTACCCGTCACTTGTTACCCGGGTTCACTCCAATCAAAAGCAATGAAACAGGCCTAGCCAACAAAGAAAGGAAGACGACCCCCACCCACACAAGTGTCTCCTTATTTTTTTTAAACTGTCAGTAACGAACGGACATGTTCATTTCCAATCAGTTTGCTGCCCGGGGAGGGGGGGGGAGAAATCTTTAGCTATCTACACTCCACACCTACTTGTGATTTCTAGGTTTATTTATAGTAACGTTAAAAAGCGTAGGGCTTTCATGACTGTTGTAGAGAGAGTGGAACAAAGTAATGAATTGTTCCTTTTTCCTTCTTTAATGGACCACTCAGTCCAGATATAACACTCGTGTATCTGTAACGTATGTTTGTGTAAGAGAAAGTGTATGTTTTATATATCACGTCTGACTAATGAGTTGTTAAGAACGATTCATTAATAAGATTACAACATATATCGCTAAAACTGAGAGCACACGATTAACTTGCAGTGTGGTTCTAAGATTGCAAAACAAAACAACAACCAAATCAGATTTCAAAAGAATTTTTTTTAAAATGGGTTATTACCCCTATAATCCGTATGTATTACAGTGGTATTACCACCCGGTCTCTTTCTCTTCATTTGGCTCTTATAAATTAATTATAAAATTATGTATTCTTCTCACACACTTTTGTTCTTAGTGTTTGCACTTTAAACCCCACAAGATACTCTTTTTTCTTTTTTTTTTAAGAGCAGTATGTTATAAGCCCCGTTAAGTATGATTCGCTTTTAAGCGGTCAGAACGTGTTGCTTTTTTTTTTTCCTCCTCCAGTTTAAAGCTCGCAAAGGAACACAACTACTTTAAGTCAAACTAATGATCGGCGCTGGAATGAATAACACACACACGGATGGATGGTTCCGTCTTTTCAGTTTTCAGGACGAATGGATGCTTCTATCTATCTATGGTTCCGTCTTTTCAGTTTTCAGGACGGATGGATGGTTCTATCTTTTCAGTTTCATGCCGCAAAGCGAACTGTGCGTGATGTCCAGCTCAGTCTTGAACATCAGCGCCATCTGTATCTTCTGGGTTCTCTCTAAATGCGAGGAAACAAAATATATGTTATGCCTATGTAGTTATGTTGTGTATATCCCGAACCATTGGATATATATTCTGTCAAGTTCCACTTGAAATGAACAGAGGCGGTCTGTTTCTTCCCTACACTCACAAAGCGTTTCTACACGTGTGCGTTGTATAGATTCTATCTACAAATGCACTCGACACGCATGCTTTGTATATGCTCTACTCTACAAATGCACTCGACACGCATGCTTTGTATATGCTCTACTCTACAAATGCACTCGACACGTATGCTTTGTATATGCTCTACTCTACAAATGCACTCGACACGCATGCTTTGTATATGCTCTACTCTATAAATGCACTCGACAATGTGTTTGCGTTGTAATGGCTCTGTTCTACAAAACGTACTCTACATGTGAGCTTATGTATGCTCTACTCTTCAAATGCACTATAATTGTGTGCGTTGTATCGGCTCTATTCTGCAAATGAACTGTAAATGCGTGCGTTATATAGAGTGTATTGTACAAATTGCTCTACAAGTGTGATACATAGGTTCTATTCTACAACACGAACTCTGTGTGTGAGTTATATAGGCTCTACTCTGCAAATGAACTCTACATGTGTGCGTTATATACGAACTGTACATGAGTGCGTTATACAGGCTCTATTCTACAAAGCAAACACTATCGTTATACAGGCTCTGTTTTACAAATCGAAAAAAATTATTACATAGGCTCTCTTCTACAAATCAAACTGTGTCGTTATGCAGGCTCAATTTTACAAAACGAAAAAAAAAAAGTTACACAGGCATTTATTCTATAAAACGAAGAAATCATTATCCAGGCTCTGTTCTACAAAGCGAAGTCTATCGTTATACTGGCTCTGTTCTTGAGATACGCAGGCTCTGTTCTACAAAGCGAAGTCTATCGTTATACTGGCTCTGTTCTAGAGATACGCAGGCTCTGTTCTACAAAGCGAAGTCTATCGTTACACTGGTTCTGTTCTATAAAGCGAACTCAAGTCCTGTCCCTAATGTACATCTAACTACTTGCACATCGGTTAGTTTTTAGTCGACATTTATTCTTAACCGTCTTACTCCTCTCATTCTGATTACTAAAAATAGCTGACTATGAGAAATTCGCTGCTATTGTACAACTATTACAATTATGAATCCGTGCATTAAAAACTGACTGCCGTATAAGTCTGTAAGAAACAAGTCATTTAATTTGTGCGTTTTCTTGTAGAACAAATCTTTACTCGGTGGCCGGTCTCACTTCCTCTGTCTTTTGAAACAAATGTATAAATAAAGCATTAAACACTTACGCAGTTAGACTGTTGAAGACGTTTTTTTTTGTTTTGTCTTTTTTAAATAAAAGGTCAGTGGTCTCCATTCTAGAGAGTGACTCATCAGAGGACGTTACACAGTCAATTTGGCAAGAGAGAATTAAGATGGTTTGACATTTTCAAAATGGTCGAATAAATGATGGCGAATGAGCCATAAGTCAATACTCGCTAGGAAATACGCGTGAGCCATCTTGCAGTATGTACAGTTCTGTGAGTTGTGTTTTCTTTTATGTCACAAAGCAAACTGTAGTTTTTGTATTGGCGTTATTCTGTCAAGTATGGACTTTAAACTGTCAAGTATAGGCCCTATTACGTAAAGTGGAGGACCATAATAATTATTCTATAAAGTATACGCCCTATTACGTAAAGTGGAGGCCCATAATAATTATTCTATAAATTATATGCCCTATTACGTAAAGTGGAGGCCCATAACAATTATTCTATAAAGTATATGCCCTATTATGTAAAGTGGAGACCCATAATTATTCTATAAAGTAAACGTCCTTTTACGTAAAGTGGAGGCCCATGTTCTATAAATATACGCCCTATTACGTAAAGTGGAGGCCCATAATTATTCTATAAAATATAAGCCCTATTACGTAAAGTGGAGGCCCGTAATTATTCTATAAAATATAAGCCCTATTACGTAAAGTGGAGGCCCGTAATTATTCTATAAAATATAAGCCCTATTACGTAAAGTGGAGGCCCGTAATTATTCTATAAAATATAAGCCCTATTACGTAAAGTGGAGGCCCATAATTATTCTATAAAGTATACGCACTATTCTGTGCAACGAATACATGTTCTCTTTATTCTTCCGCTGCCACTAAGCAAAATGTTTAATGTCAAGTTCCTATTTCTATTTTGTTTTTAAAGTAAACATGTAGCAAAATGTTTAATGTCAAGTTCCTATTTCTATTTTGTTTTTAAAATAAACATGTAGCAAAATGTTTAATGTCAAGTTCCTATTTCTATTTTGTTTTTAAAGTAAACATGTAGCAAAATGTTTAATGTCAAGTTCCTATTTCTATTTTGTTTTTAAAGTAAACATGTAGCAAAATGTTTAATGTCAAGTTCCTATTTCTATTTTGTTTTAAAAGTAAACATGTAGCAAAATGTTTAATGTCAAGTTCCTATTTCTATTTTGTTTTTAAAGTAAACATGTAGCAAATTTAATTCAAATAAAAGCTAGTAGCAAAATGTCTTAATTCATGTAAAGAAATTATTTCAGTAAAACAATGATTTTAATTCAGGGAAAGGCAAGCATCTACAGTTAAACTGCGTTCTTAACTAAGTCAATATTTAATTCAAAAGAAAGTATCTACGGGTTAAAAAAAATCTGAAATAGATCACCTTAAACAAAAATATATCAGTTTTTTTATACGACCTTTTCAAATTATGTGTACGACAGTTGAAACAGCACATTTAACTGCATTGATATCAATCCCACGGATGACGCAAATCAATGATGCCGGGGATGGGGGGGGGAGAGGGTTATATAGCTGTAAAGTACAATTGTAAAAAAAAAAAAATATTCTACCAATTTACTGTTCCCTTGCTTTCATCCTTTACTCTCTGCAGAGGAACAAATGCTAGTGTTCGTATCAGTGCGTGTTGGAAATGATTACAAGTTTTTAGAGAGAGAGGATGGGTGAACAGCAGCACAGTCATTATATTAGCCTGTTTACATCAGCCATGTCTCTAATCATCACTTTATGTCAGTGATTCTCAAATTTAGTCATAGCGACAATGTTAACATAATAAAAATACTCTGAAGTGAACTTGTTATCAAGAATTAAGACGGACTCCTGTACATGCATAATTATAGTAGATTATAAACCTAATTCAGGCGGGAGACGGCAACGGAAAAATGTAAGATTTATCAGAATTAAAGTCTGAAGTACAAAAATGCTCACTCGCTCGCACACTCATGCACGCACACACACACACACACAGACAGATATATCCCACAATTCCCATCACTAAAAATGCTGAATAAAGTTCTCCTAATGGCGAAAAATAATTTAAGGCCCTTAATTTTCGTGTAATCTTGGGTATCTACAGAATTAGTTTCTGTTGTCAATGGGAAATTTATTACTGCTTACTTCATGGACTCCTGTTGAAATGTACTGGTTGCCCTGTTTCAAATGCGCAAGAACAGAACAGAGCAGCCATATTGAGTTACAATAATGTTAAATCAAACGCACACAACACACTCAACAACATTCTATTAATGTCGCAGTTTACGAAATTGTCAATAACATTATATGTTGAAAATGTTCACTTACTACGCAGACCTCATGACAAAAATTACGATCACCCGATGACAAAATTACGCAGACCTGATGGCTAAATTAAGTGACTGATAACAAAATTACACAGACCTGATGATAGTAGCCGTGGCTTATACATTGAGTGTTTCTTCACTGAAAAAAATATAGCGGAGTGTCTCCGTACACAAAGACCAACAACTCCGTAAACAACTGTCGTGTTTTATTTTAGGGTTAGGTGTTTTTTTAAGATAGGTTAGGGTTTGTTGTTTTTAAAGAAAGGATAACGTTAGGAATAAATTAGCTGCAAACAAAACAAAAAATGAAAATATAGCCGTACACCAAAACTGTTTTTATTTAGAGTTATCTTTACATTAACTTTTCTTTCTTCGTTTAGTTTTTATTTCTGCTAATTTTTATGTGTTAATAACTTAAATATTGCAGTAAATATAGCATCGAGTAACACTTTGCACATACATTGTATACTTAATATCGAAAGACAAAAGTTACATGCAAAGTGTTACTCGATGTTATTTTTTACTGCAATGTTTCAGTTATTAACACACACAAAAATAGCAGAAACAAAAACTAAAAAATAACAAAAGGGTCTGTTTACGTAATAACGAAAGACAAAAGTTATGAGCCCTTGTTATCTTAAACACGACAGTTGTGTACGGAGCTGGTGGCCTGCCATAATATTGAAACTTCTGAGTCAGACGTACGGATTGTCGTTATATCATACTCCCACTGAGCTATTTATAAACAACACAGTGCATACTACTTTATCGTTTGTAACTAAATGTCACAGAAATGGCAGACTATGGTACTTTACAGCGGTCATAAAGCATTTCTCATTACACGTTTTGCTGTCGAGTGTATAAGATAAATTTCACTAATATGTTATATAATTTTATTTTTACTAAGCAGGATTTGAGTTGTGATTTGTCTGCAATCAGACCTATATGAAATGACCTTTTACTAAACTAAGATTGACAATACAGGATTACTTCCCTTCTTTTTCTCATTGTATAACAGATGACATCACTGTCTACAGCTTAGACAGAAAGAAGCATTAACTTCAGATGAATCGGCAAAGAAAGCTAACCTTCAGTTGAAATGGCAAAGAGCAAGTGAAAACAGAGAAGGTGACAGAAGTCAGTGAATTAGAAAAGTCGTGACTGTCATATTATTGTTGTTAGTTGTTGTTTAATTTAATTTTCATTTTACAATTACTTTTTTTCTGCAGAGTAAAGCAGGAAATCAAATCGTTTTGCAAATCAGATCGCTTACGAAACAGATTTATCACATGAACTGTATATAAAAATTAAAAACCCAGAATTATGTTTTCCTCATGTTTATGGGTGAGACTACATTTTTTTTTTTCCTTCGGATAATCAATTTCGAATTTCTATAAGGGGAGTCTGTGTGTGTGTGCGCGCGCGCGTGCGTTTGTACAAAGGTGGGAGAGAGCGTGTATGTGTGTCTTTCATTCATCGCGCGTGTGACGTTAGTAAATGCTGTATGTAGCAGAACCGACTACTGTGCTTTTATCAATATTTATTTTAAGATTGTAGGATTATTTAGTAATTTACTTGTGCAAGACAAATCTCAGAACCCGACAAGATAACCGCAGATTCCAAAATCAGGTCTTTGAGTGAAAAACCAGAGGAGAGTTACCTAAAACGCGTGAGTAAATCAGTTGAAATATAACTCAGTGCTACACACCCGCAAGAAGAATTGTAAGAATTAGAGTCTGATTGCTTTGACCGCGTTTTGGTTGTTGACGTCATACATTAAAAACACGCTGTGACGTCATATCTACGTGACATAAGGATGCCCTCTCTCGTCTGATGTGTCTCAAATAATTGGTTGCCTATGTTCCATTACAATTTTAAAATGAATAATAAGGATCTTCTCATTCAAGAATTCACGTTTCTTTGTTTCTAAACGCTTTTCAAAAGTTTTTTTTCTTAGAAAGAGAATTTGATGCAATTTAGTTCAAACGAAGAAAGGAAGAATTCTTTAAAACCAACGAAAATCACTTGACTGTAGCCTACACAACAACAACAAATAATAATAATAAAAAGCAACATGCTTTAAAGTTTAGTTAAAGATATTCATATCCATTGATATGCGTGTGTGCGTGCTTGTATGTAAGTGTATATAAAAGTCAGAATATTAAGAACGCCTGGAAAGGTAGAGGAAATGACACCATGAAATGAACAGATACCATTGGGCCGTCCTGAGTCTGTGCGAAGTACGATGGAAGAACTTTGGGAAAATATCAACACAGGACAGCCATAAACTATACTACTCTGGCAGAATTGATAGACATGAAAATGGTGTCGGATTTCTCGTCCAGAAAGACAACGTGAACACTGTCATGAGTTGTCGGTCAGTTTTCACCACACGCTTGAAGGCAACCCCACTCTGTATCATCACTGTGCAAGCTTACGCTCCAACTACAGACCATGATGATGAAGAAATAAGGACTTCTACGACCAACTGCAAGAAGTCCTGGACCAGACCACAAAATAAGACATTCTTGTGGTGCAAGGAGACTGGAATGCTAAAATTGGAGAGGGTGCCGTTGAGAATTGGAAAGGCACATGTGGACGCTACTGCATTACAGAGACAAACAACAGAGGCTTAAGGCTTATAAATAACATTTATTTGAACTGTAACAGGTCATCTTTTCTTTAAAAGAGTAGTCTCTGGATGTGTTTCGATATACTGAGTATAAAAAGTTTGTTGTCGAAGGGTAGGGGAATGAGGATAATTAATTTCTCAGCTGAGTTGTGACTAAATCTCAGAGTATACTGAGTAGCGAACGGTAACTCTTATCTACGTCATTGCTTAAGCTGTCACAAGTGGTTTCATGTGTCCACATACAAAACAACTGATTTTCCAGCATATATATATTCTCCGGCATATATATAGCGATTCAGCAATTGATTATTTGTGAAAGTTTAAAACAATTTTTTAAAAAACATGATTCCATTTATTTCTCTTTATTTTGAGAGGTGTATAAGTGCTTTTTGATGACATCAGCGTCGACAAAAGGTGCTGGTGATTTCTTTTGGTTGTTTTTTTTTTTAGGGGTGTGTGTGTAATAAATGTAAAATAGCACAATTTATAAACTTTGTAAGAAAACTGTTCAGATTTTCAATGTATTTATAATATATGAATCGTAAAATGGACGGAAAAATTATTTAAAATTAATATTTAAATTAACAGGCAAAATGTGTCAATCTCAATACGGTTCGAGCAATCGTTTCAGTCCGTTCCCATCTGGAAAATAAGTAATATCACAGCAAAGTTAAGAATCAATCCAGATGGATATTTTAAGAAAAATTCTAACGTTAGTTGTCTTTTTACAATCACATAAAATCATTTTTTAAAAATACTTATAGTGATTATGTGAAGAAAGATATTATACATTGCAACCATACCGAACAGACTGATGACTAAAGTAAAAGTCTAAAAAGAGCTATAGCCTCGGGGTGCCAGGCTACAGATTACATTTTTTTTATATTCGCAACAAAAGTTTAATAGCGGAAAAATGTCAACAGCCTAACTCCACTGACCCATGAGTTTGAGCGCGTACATTTGACCAGCGCACAAATAACATCGCATGACTTTTGAAGCGCGCCAAAACTGATCACAATATAGCTGCTTTCTAGATCTCAAACCTCTCTTGCCAGTCTAACCCGTTGTCGCTTTGATATAAAGCAGTCTTTTAGTCGTTTTTTCAAATGCACAAAACGAATGAGAATAATGCCGGGAAATTTTAACTGTTCACTTTACGATTTCAGGCAGGGAGGTTTAAAATGATTGAAGTACTTTTCATTTCGCGGTCAGCTTACGATCCCAAGAGTGTCTAGTTTAAAACTGTTGAAGTCATTTGAATTTCCTGTACGCGTCCTTCACGTGCACACTAAGGCTCGACTCGCATGCCGTCTGCGTGGCACTCCGGAGTGGACTGCGACTTCCGCAGCGTCAAAAATCCCATCCGACGCACGAATATCGGCGCGTGCATGTCGGCCATTGCCGTCTTCTGGCGCAAAATGATGTGTCGCCGGAAGCTGACATTTTGCCCTCCCGACCTGTGAATTATATTCCCTGCCAGAGTGGCATCAAGGATGGTGTTGAGACCGGAAGTGATGGTGAACAGCTCTTTGTCCCCGGTCAGTGATTTGTTCAACATCCGGCATGGGATGAGCAGAACGAGCGTGTGCAGAGCCGCGCGAAACTTCTGGTTGAGCGATATGATGATGATCGGATAGATGACGCTGCACAAAAACGACAGCCACATCAGCAGTCGCAGAAGCACCGGCTGGGAGATGCACGTGGCCTGTTGTCCGCACAGCACTCTGGCCACAGAGCTGGGCAAGTACAACCCTACGTAGGCCACGGTGATGAGGAGCAGGGAGCGCACGGCTTTCAAGGCGCTGGATGCGACAGGCCGAGTTCCTTCAGGCAGTGACGTCGCCGAGATTGGCACCGGCACCAGGGCGAAGACGCGGCGATGACCCCGGATCTGGTGCATGGTGACGACCACCAACAGCATCACCACACCCGCGGGACCGAAGCTGCACAGAACCTCCACGAGCAAAACTTCTTTGTTGTCGCTTAAGCCATAAGCAGACGCTGCTACCCCATGTCTGTCTACGTTTGAGCAGCTCCTCATCAGACACATGCGGAAGGTGTCCGAGTAGGAGTAGACGCCCCAGTTCATCGACGGCAGCGCCGCCATCACCAGACTGTGCACCCAGATCATCGCTATGGCAGCCATCGTCGACTGTTTCGTCACTATGCTGGAGTACCGGAGCGGCTTGCTGATTGCCACGCAACGGTCAGCCGACACTGCCATCAAATTGAGCGAAGCCGAGCACCGTCCCAGCAGACCCAAAGCGGCAGTGGCGTAGCACGTCTCAGGGGAGAACGTCCACTGGCTGGACCCAAGGGATGCCCCTGCGAAGGGTACGACGAACAGGCCTGTGACAAGCTCTGCTACGGCCAGCGACGCGATGAAGACGTTGGTAGAGGTGTGCAGAGCTGGTGTGCGGGCCACGACGTACACCAGTAGGCTGTTCGACACCACAGACACCACCGACAGCGCTGCCGCTACCAACGTCATCGTCACGCTCTCGGCAGACGTGCTGCCACCACGGACTGCCGCGTCCGGTTGCGTCGCGTTGGTTGCCATGACAGGGCTATAGAGTTTCCCTCAATATGAGCTCGACTCCGACTTCTTTGCACACGGCACATCACGTCGCCACGGTTTTGTCTGGAGACAACGATAAATGTACAAGAACTTTTTACTTATAATGGCATTATCAGTCTTGATCGATAGTTAACTCTATTTAGCGACTCAATGGCTTCAGTCCTAAATTATGCATTCAGTTTGGAAAGAGATCAATTATGTGAGCGTTTAATACATGTGTTTTCCATTACAATGGGGATTAGCTTGTGTTTTTTTGTAAGTGTGCATATGTGCGTACTCGTTATGTGTGTGTGTGTGTGTGTGTGTGTGTGTGTGTGTGTGTGTGTGTGTGTGTGTGTGTGTGTGTGTGCGTGCGTGTGTGCGCGCGTTGGAGCAGTCGGAAATTCGTGCAGCGAGGGCGTTGAGGGAGGTTAGAAGGTTGGAATGAGATAGATTTCTAATTCCAGTTTTGCAATTATAATTTAGAAAGCTGCGTAATTAGTCTATCTGTACAGACAACGCAGCTATATATAAAACACTACAACGTAGTCCCTCATTACGTCTCACGCAATTATCGTCCTAAGGAAAGCCCGTAGAGCTGTTCCATGTCACGCGCTCCAAATCAAAAGTGACGTTGCTCGGAAAAATCAGCACGACGCGTTGACACCTTTCGATCTGGTCTAGAGAAGTAACGCACACGTCTCAAAATGTCGGCTACTTATTTACACGTTTTGTTAAGAACAATGAAGACGTAGGAAAGGGGGAAAGTTTTGATTTTACAGTTGTACAGCTTTCACATTGCCCTTCAGTCGTGTGTATGTATGTGTGTATAGTGTGTGTGTGTGTGTGTGTGTGTGTGTGTGTGTGTGTGTGTGTGTGTGTGCGTGTGTGACGTACTACTAGTAATGACTCGTACTAGAGACCACTAATCATTGTGTCCAATCAGTAAAATAAATTACGTATACAAATTCTGCACGTTTATAATAATCTCGTTAATTTATGCCGCAGAATCAGTAAATATACCATTTGAATACAAGAATTTCCTTAATAAGTATATAAAATTTAATAATGTAGTAATGTCTACAAATCGGCCAATATCTACAGTGACTTATACATTATACTATAAGTAATGCCATCTAATGTTAATACACTTCCCTTCCACCAGTAAATTCTTTTGCTGTCAACTCACTTCATGTCTGCAATACACTACCAGTGATGTCTGCTGCTGTCAACTCACATCATGTCTGCAATACACTACCAGTAATGTCTTTTGCTGTCAACTCACTTCATGTTTTGCATCCTGACCTGTCAATAATGAAGCGCGCGCGCTATACCGCCACTAGGGCCCCTTATCATTAAATACTATCAATAATTAGTATTAGATGTTCTACTAGTAATACTTCTTAATTAATGAGTGCAATTACCAGTACTGCCTATTAATCAGTAAATAAAACTTATGTAGCGCCTAATCAGCAAAGAGCTATTTGCTTGTTGCGTGAGTGTTATGATTGGGTTTTATCGATATTGTGCCAGACAAACGAAACAACAAAAGCTGTTAAAAATTCACAACTGTTACAAAAAGCAACGAAACCTATTAAATTAATTTCACACCAGAAAGACAAACTACAAAGCCATTGAAATCACACCAGATAAACAAACATCATAAATTATTTAACCAACACCAGCTAGAAAAAAAATCTGTTGAAATCACCTCAGAAAGATAAAACAACAAAAGCTTTTAAATTCACACCTGAGAAACAACTCGACAAATCTATTGAATTCACAGACAGAGCAACAAAAGGTATTTAACCTACACCAGCTAGAAAAACTCTTGCGAATTCACACTGGACAGATAAAACAACAAAAGCTGTTGAATTTGCTCCAGATATATAAAACAACAAAAGTTATTTAATAAACATCAGCCTAGAGAAAAAGAATCTGTTGAATTCACACTAGAGAGACAAACAACAAAGCTATTAAATTTACACCAGATAGACACAACAACGAAAGCTACTGAATTCACACCAGAGAAAGCAACAAAGACTCACACTCAACAGATTAAACAACAAATATTCTTAATCTATTGGATTTACACCAAATAGCCAAAACAACAGAAGATGCTTATTCACACCAGACAGACGCAACAGCGAAAACTATTAAATTCACACTTGATACTACTGATACAACAAATGTCATTGAATTCACACGAGGTAAACAAAACAACAAAACGAAGAGAATATCTAGTCATCTTTCATATCCCTATTTTTACAAGCTCGCTGAATCTCACGATATCACTACGTAAAACGTGCGTGTTGCACACGACACTTAAGATCGGTTTGCCTCTCAAATATCTTTGCCAACGGCTGATACAATATACACACTGTTAGGAAAGCTGCTCAAATCAATGGTAACGCAACCAACTTAGTAAAGAACTCTGTCCATTAGCAGAGAAATAACGGCCGTAAAAATAAATATTAACTTTTCTATTTTTTAATCGACACATCGACGACTAATTTCAACTGTTGGCATTCTCTCCCTTGTCTACCTGACAGTTATTTAAATCTGTGGTGGACTATATAAGGAAATACCGGCTTCTATGACGTAGTTCTCACTTTACAGCAATCTTACACGTATTTGTATTACGTCATTTGGAGTAGTTTCCGACCATTTATTACGACCGTGTGCGTGCATACGTGCGTGTGTATGTGTGTGGCTTTTGTTTAAAAATCCATTTCAGTATGTACAAACAAAATGTGCAAATGTAATTATGCACCAGAGTAAATGATGTGTACCAGAGTAAAATGTACTGTACCAAATTCCGAGCAATCAAGATCTGCTTCGTGAAACGAGGTGGTTGAAATCGTCTGCGTGACCCACCCACCCTAAAAGAGATCCGGTGCTACACCGTGCTTCGTCAACTGATGAGAGAGGCAAATTAAACAGAAACCCCAGATATTGTGCTATGCATTATAAATAACCCATACATAATACTATCTTAAGAATTGTAATCCCAGATTATTTTTATTTAAAAGATGGCGTTGAAGTTTTTGCATGTTATCATTGTTTGTTTTTAAATGATAGCGTTGAAGTTTTCGCTTGTTATCATCATTTGTTTTTAAATGAGAAGTTTGATTACTTATTTTTTCTTAAATACGAAAAATTTAAAACAATAACAAAAAATTGATTGCATAACATGAAAACACACAAAATCCCTAATGTTTCGATGACAATAAAGACAAGTATACAGTTATCTATCAATGAACTTATGAGTATTGATGACAAATAAGTTAAGTCTGCGGATATCTAACAAAAAACTTATGAGTATTGATGACAAACATGACAACTGAACAGTTATCTATCAAAGAACTAATATTAATCGATGGCAAACTAGACAAGTGAGGATTTCTTTTAGATCTATGGGCAAATATACTTCACATGACAGGACATGCTACAGCCTACAGAAAGTAGACAGGACATGCTACAGCCTACAGAAAATAGACTGGACATGCTACAGCCTATAGAAAATAGGAACCGACACGAAAATAGACAGAACATGCTTCAGCCTACAGAAAATAGACAAGTAATGGTCAGTAGTTAGATCCTCAAAACTTCAGAATCAAACGTTTGATCCAATCGCATGCGATTTCTGGATTGCGGGACTGCAAGCTATTCACAGTGAGAGCGTGTATGAGTATAGCCCGTTCCGACTTACAACTGTTTCGAGATTAGGACATCTTTACTCAACGTTAAACAACAAGTTTACTGACGAGACAAGTCAGCTGTTTTGTCTTTGATTTGTTACGTCATTTACTATCATACTATTATTTTTACTGTGGATGACAGTGAAAGTAAAGTTAGCTAATTTTATGTTATTCTGTTTGTGGGTCGTTGTTGTTTGATATCTATTCTGCTGTAGGATAGCAAAAGATTGTTCTCAATAGGGTCGTCATCAAAACAAAAATAGCTTTGAATGTTGCCAAACACCTCTCTCTCTCTCTCTCTCTCACACACACACACACACACACACATATATAATTGATCGGTAACACATCCACATACAGTTCACTATTCTAATATTTGACTATACCCTTTTACTGATCAGAACAGTCAGTCTTACACAAATCAAAGTTGTTAATCGATATTAAATCCATGTATAGTACTTGCATAACTGCCGTAAACTGTTCGAATATTTGATTATCGCCAGTTACCGAGCTGGATGTAACGTATGTCCCAACGAATATCTCAAACAAATTTCTCGTCTGAAACTGTTCACATATACGAATGTCTCAAACAAATTTCTCGTCTGAAACTGTTCACATATACGAGTGTTTCAAACAAATTTCTCGTCTGAAACTGTTCACATATACGAGTGTTTCAAACAAATTTCTCGTCTGAAACTGTTCACATATACGAGTGTTTCAAACAAATTTCTCGTCTGAAACTGTTCACATATACGAGTGTTTCAAACAAATTTCTCGTCTGAAACTGTTCACATATACAAGTGGAGTCAATTATCATTCATTGCATAATTCTTACATACATTCTAAATACTGTCCGTATTAATTCACTGTTATATTCGACTTCAGCATTTCATTGTAGCAAAACAAAACACAAAAGTATTCTTTGTCGTAAAATGTTCTGACAATATAGGTCTTCAGTTAACTTGACTTTCTTGTCATGAAACAAAACCCTTTCTAGGACCCTAGGTTTCATAAACCTTTTAATTCCATTTTACTTTACTGTCTTGTTATAAAACAAATGTTTTCTAGACCAGGCTCCCGTAGACTATAGAGGTTTTGTGTTTTCTGAACTTCTTGTCATAAAACAAATGTTTTTTAGACCAAGCTCCCGTAAACTATAGATGTCTTGTCTTTTCTGAACTTATTGTTGTAAAACAAATGTTTTCTAGACCAGGCTCCCGTAGATTATAGAGGTTTTGAGTTTTCTGAACTTCTTGTCATAAAAGAAAACAAAGCTACTCGCGTTTTCCTCTTTTCTTAATCAAAAAATAAGTTGGTATTGAAGCATGCTACCTGATTCTGATACTGACTGACCTTTACAGTGGAACACGATGACTGCTACCATGATTGACCTTTACAGCGGCACAAAATGACAGTGTCCATGATTGACTTTTACAGCGGCACAAAGTGACAGTGTCCATGAGTGACTTTTATTGAGCACAAAATTATTGCATCCATGATTGATTTTTACAGTGGAACAAAATGATTGCATCCATGATTGATTTTTACAACGATACAAAATAACTAGAACCATAATGGGCTGTTATAATGACACACAGTGACTCTATCCACAGATGTTTACCTGCAAATTGCCAGAAATACGGCACTTGCAGAGTACAAAATCCTTTTTTTATTAAAAAAAAAAATTTTTTAATCCTTTATGTTTGGAATGTACCGGTAGGCAGAATGGGTGTAGGTGAACGAATAGAGATTTAACTAACTTGTACCCAAAACAACCACAATTAAGTTGTTTTCTTAAAAATCTTGTACCACGATCAGTTAAAGCCCTCGTGTAAGAGTGGGCTGTTTGCACCACATTTTTTGTTATTTCCCAATCCTAACAGCAGCATCAAGTACCTACAGAACATTTTATCGATATACATGTAGTAGACATAATTCCTGCCATGTCGGCGAACTTACTTCATGTGACGTAATTCCTCTCGGCGTCCTGGCTCAGACTCGTCTTTCCCATTAGTGATAAAACTGATATAGCGCCCAGCGGGAAACGTAAAAGTGCGTTCTGGGATGTCACCAGTTTCCTGCTCCGAGGCGTACTTGCCACAGTGTTCTTCTGCCCGTGTCGAAAGGCGTGTGATGAACGAACCGTGACATTCGCTATGGATTCGGGAGACAACTAACGAGTTTTCTTTCTTGCAACCCCTTGCTTGACGCTGCTTCGAGAAACTGCTCGCTGTGCTGGACTGGAAAATCAATGTCACTGTGGCAGCGAATGCATCGCAGTCTGGGTGCTTTCGTTGAAATCTACCCGTATTAGCTCTGTAGCAAAACGTTGTCTCTCATTCCCTTCTACCCTCTCTTCCTCCCTCCCTCAGATCTAAATCCATTTCAGTCGTCTGCTGTAATATTCCCCCACCCCCGGGCTAAAGAAAATGCCGCTCGATGAGAAAGCTTTTTTTTTTCTTTTTCTTTTGAAGGTCATAAGTAAACTGGTGGTAACTGGTTTTTATCATTTGCTAAGATCCGAGAGTTGAACCTGTGTTCTTCCTTTCTACAGAACATTGGAGCTAGAAGTATATTCTCAATAAAATAAAGCATCATTTCCTAGCAATATGAATAATTATTTTGTTGATTACTGCAGACGGGTACTTAAAATATCGGCACCTAAAACCTACCCCGTTATTAAGAAAACTATCTTATTACTTTACTACCATGTTGCATATTAAATATCTGACAAAACTGCAAATTTGGAAGGGCATCTGCAACATGGTAAAGAGGATAAAAAGTAGAAAAGCAGTTACAGCCAAATATTACCGTCCAGTGAATTCATATTTTGATAGTATTAATCAAAGTTATGGAAAAAGAACTATGTGGTGAGGAGAAAATGTGAGACAACAACTGATTCCACAAAATGTAGTTAATTTAAAGACAAGATGCTACAGAAAAATGAGGACACTAACTGATTACAACAAACCAATGTTTAACCCGTTATAGAAAACTGATGACAATAACTGATTAAAACAAACCTATGTTTAACCCGTTATAGAAAACTGATTACAACAAACCTGTGTTTAACCCTGTCACGTGTCCAGTTAAGTTTAGCGACTCTGTCCTATTTTAGATTCCCAAATATCAATATTGGTTATTGATTAGCTTCTAATAATAACGACAGCCGGACCTATCTTCTACGTGCATGCCAGAGATTCAGGCTATTATGCAATGACACTCCGCCAGATAAATCAGTTGACGTGCCTAAGCTAGTAAACGTTATCTTCCCTTTATTTATTAGAATTATAGTAAACGTTATCTACCCTTTATTTAATTAAGAATTATAGTAAACGTTATCTTCCCCTTTATTTAATTCAGAATTATGATTCTATTTCTCTGGCTCTGCCCCCAACTAGCTTTCATACAGTCATTGTTACACCAATTGTGCAACAATGGGTAAAGATAACAAATGAAATTTAATAACAAATTGTAATAAAAAGAACATTGGTTAATACGTCGAAAATCAAGAGTTCATCTGTCCCGCCTAGCCTGACTGCTATGTCTATACTTCAGGGTCTGTTCAGTTCACTGATCATTTTGAGCACACTTAACTAGAGTCTTTCGAAGAGCTGCCGTAGTCTATTCGACTACACAGTCTTGATGTTACATGTCAGTTGTCTTCCGTTATGGTCAACCCAACATTGGATAAGAGCTCCAGGCGTCAACTTCCGAGACTTTATTGTCAAGCTTGGGGTAGTTCCCAAGGCCGGCTGTAATGAATAACATCATTTTCTAAAGTAACCCATTACAGCGAACAATTGTACGGCTTTGTGGCAGCAGCAAAAGATTTACTTTTTACAATTCTCTATTAGTTAGCTACGTGCTAACTTAACAATTCCAGGGAATAAAATATTTACAAGTGGATAAAATGATTTCTTCTTACAATTGTATAATTTCTCAATATAATATAGTTAGCAAGTGGTTCACAGTGATGCTTATCAAACAATCATTTATCTCTCTGTTAGCGCTTACCGGCTACAAGTGATTTAAACAAGCGTGAACATAGCAATACACAGGCTTGTGTTATCTCTAACAAGCGTGAACATAGCAATACACGTGCTTGTGTTATCTCTAACAAGCGTGAACATAGCAATACACGTGCTTGTGTTATCTCTAACAAGCGTGAACATAGCAATACACAGGCTTGTGTTATCTCTAACAAGCGTGAACATAGCAATACACAGGCTTAAAGTGTTATCTCTAACAAGCGTGAACATAGCAATACACAGGCTTGTGTTATCTCTAACAAGCGTGAACATAGCAATACACAGGCTTGTGTTATCTCTAACAAGCGTGAACATAGCAATACACAGGCTTGTGTTATCTCTAACAAGCGTGAACATAGCAATACACAGGCTTGTGTTATCTCTAACAAGCGTGAACATAGCAATACACAGGCTTGTGTTATCTCTAACAAGCGTGAACATAGCAATACACAGGCTTAAAGTGTTATCTCGATCATTTCTACAAAATGCAACCAATCGCTAATGCCACTTAGCTTCTGTGAGAAAAATACATTAATCACACAATCATTTAACGATCACATAAATATTTTGCATAGTATTCTACAAATGAGAAATACAATAATTTTTAGAGAAGTCAACTTATATTTCCAATTTGTACTATTTGTGTGTGGTCAAAAGCTATTTAATTCATCTTCCAGACAGGATCAAGAAGAACAAATTCACATAGTGGTAGTGAAAGAGTAATCTTGAATGGTATTACTAAATATATGAATTGCATATTATTTAATGTGCAGTGCAAAAAAAAAAAAAAAAAAAAAAAAAAACTTGGAAAAATTGACGGCACCCGCCAAACTCTTTAGAAAATTTGAATATGCTCTTGGACACAAAAAGGTTGGGAACCACTGATGTAACTGATGTAACCAGCTTCCCCTTGTTGAATCCGCCATGACTAGAATTATTAAGATTTATTGTTGACTGACCATTTAGTAGGAATTTGCAAATTACAGATACCGAGGGAAGTGGAAAGGGTCTGAAAGAAGGGAGACAACTCACTATGTTATTTGATTAACATTTTCGCAGCAGGCTCCACCAAGAGTCGTTTTCCTACCCAAATTCATCTACTGAGCTCTTCCAATTAATTAACCTATCGTATATATTTCCCTCCCTCAAGTTTAAGTACTTGCAAAATGTCCCCTTCGTTACTTGCAACAAACTCCAAGTCCATGATTATCAAAAGTGACGCGAGGACCACTACTTTCTTGGCTAAGCTAGTTGACTGATTGTATGAATGGGAAATTGGACTTCTGGAATATATTTAGTTGCGGATGAATATTTTCGATATAAAGTATGAATTCAAATTTGACTGTGTTTTGGTGTTCGTGTATTTTTGACTGTGTTTTGGTGTTCGTGTATTTTTGACTGTATTTTGGTGTTCGTGTATTTTTGACTGTGTTTTGGTGTTCGTGTATTTTTGACTGTATTTTGGTGTTCGTGTATTTTTGACTGTGTTTTGGTGTTCGTGTATTTTTGACTGTATTTTGGTGTTCGTGTATTTTTGACTGTTTTGGTGTTCGTGTATTTTTGACTGTGCTGTATGAATGGGGATAAACAATCTTTCGTTTGCAGATCGATGTAAGTTGAGAATGATAAGGGAGAGAGAGAGAGAGAGAGAGAGAGAGAGAGAGAGAGAGAGAGAGAGAGAGAGAGAGAGAGAGAGAGAGAGAGAGAGAGAGAGTGAGTGAGAGAGAGAGACACGCGGAGAAATTATTATTCGAGTATTTAAATGCATATTCATATATTTTTGCTTCAGAATTGGCCTACTTCCTATCACCCTGCTTTGGCAAATTTCTTGTAGGTATGGGTCCTATCTGAAATTATGCAGTATTCAACTAGGTCTGTGTATGGGTCCTATCTGAAATTATGCAGTATTCAACTAGGTCTGTGTATGGGTCCTATCTGAAATTATGCAATATTCAACTAGGTCTGTGTATGGGTCCTATCTGAAATTATGCAGTATTCAACTAGATCTGTGTATGGGTCCTATCTGAAATTATGCAGTATTCAACTAGGTCTGTGTATGGGTCCTATCTGAAATTATGCAGTATTCAACTAGATCTGTGTATGGGTCCTATCTGAAATTATGCAGTATTCAACTAGGTCTGTGTACGGGTCCTATCTGAAGCTATGCAGTATTCAACTAGGTCTGTGTTTCGTGAAGGTCTCTAGGAGCATCAGATTCTATCTACTACAACTTCTTTCTCGAGTAGACATTACTTTCTTATTTCTTGAATAGAAATACGTACATATTTCTATGAAATAGAATATATAATATGCGTGTATGTATTTTTCATGAACCTCAACTGAACAGAAATATTTATATATATATTTATCAGTCAGTTAACTTACCAAAAGCTAACGATCGCCTTTATAACTGAACTCGAGTTATGTTCAAATTCTAAGTGAGAATAGAGTACTTCTTCAACAAACAAACTTCCGGTCCATCCCTATTGGATGAATCTGATATGAACAAGTGTGAGACTATTGGTCAGAAAAACTACTCATCCAATTGGAACTGGTTTGGCTTGCATCAGCAATTTTTATCATATTCTCAACCCAAGTTGTTTACTCCAACTCTGACACTTACAAAAAAATACCATCATAAGGAGTGCCCAAGATCGGGTCACTTTGACCATTTAACAATTTAAATAACAAGTAAGTTTAGAAACAGGGATAGGTAAATTTACTCTGCCACACATACTTGCCCTGCAGTCCAATCCTGGAATATGGACTCTGCCTGTAATTTTACTTAATACAGGGAGGGGAGGATGCATTCACACTAACTGCCATTTTTCGTGACCACCATTCCACCCGACGTCATACTCATTGAGTAACTGTTTGTGGAAATGATAACAATAGTTCACCTAGTAACTGTTTATTAAAAATGATAACAATAGTTCATTGAGTAACTTTTTTTAAAGAAATTATAACAATAGTTCATTGAGTAACTTTTTTTAAAGAAATTATAACAATAGTTCATTGAGTAACTTTTTTTAAAGAAATTATAACAATAGTTCATTGAGTAACTTTTTTTAAAGAAATTATAACAATAGTTCATTGAATAACTTTTTTTTAGAAATGATAACAATAGTTCATTTAGTAACTGGGTTTTTTTTATATAGAAATGATTTCAATAGTTCACTGAGAACTGTTTTAGGAAATGATAAGTTCATTAGGCATCTGTTTTAAGAAATTATAACAATAGTTATACTACTGAGTAGCTGTTTTAGGAAATGACAGAAATAGTTAATTAAGTATCTGTTTTTAGAAATGATAACTGTTGCAAGAAGTGATAACAATAGTTCAATGATTGGATTTGCTGTGCTGTGTCTCACTTTGGTCTCTGTTCTCAATGCTATCTGTCTCATTTAGGTCACTGTTCTCAATGCTATCTGTCTCACTTAGGTCACTGATCTCAATGCTATCTGTCTAACTTAGGTCTCTGTTCTCAATGCTATCTGTCTCACTAAGGTCACTGATCTCAATGCTATCTGTCTCACTTAGGTCACTGATCTCAATGCTATCTGTCTCACTTAGGTCACTGATCTCAATGCTATCTGTGTCACTTAGGTATCTGTTCTCAATGCTATCTGTGTCACTTAGGTCACTGTTCTCAATGCTATCTGTCTCACTTAGGTCACTGTTTTCAATGTATATGAGTCACAGTAGCAAAGAGCCGACCATAGACATAAACTGAACCATTCTCTTGAATACATCTTTCGCGTCACAAAATAAATACAGGTATATTCTGTATGTATTGGCGTGAATTACTTTTCCTCGCAATTATTTTTGAAGCTACTTGTGTATTAAGTTGTATTAGTAGGTCCTGCATTGAGTTGTATCAGTAGGTCCTGTATTAAGTTGTATCAGTAGGTCCTGTATTAAGTTGTATCAGTAGGTCTGTATTAAGTTGTATCAGTAGGTCCTGCATTGAGTTGTATCAGTAGGTCCTGTATTAAGTTGTATCAGTAGGTCCTGTATTAAGTTGTATCACTAGGTCCTGTTTTCTCATTTATAATTCGATTCTCGTAGCGGACGAGCTCAAGACATTTCGCATACACAGTCTGACTTATTTTATCACAGTTATATTTTAAGCTAACTCCTTCTATGACTCCGTTAAGGTAACCAAGAGCTGAACATTCCAGTTATCTCAAACTACGGTTTCCATAACAATCTACCACCCGTTTATCCCCATCGGTCTCAAAATCAGAAAGTGGGTGAAATGGTTCTACATTCGGATTCCAATTGCTTTGTCCGGAAACCAGCTCATGCTGCTTCCAAACTGGTTCTATTTTTCATCGAAAACATTATCCCTTTCAACGACTGTATCGCCGGATCTTTGACATGGACTCGTGTGCCTTTGGCGCTGCCAGGAGAAACTTTGCTTTTGGAATTGCCAGGAAATCCGATAGAGGCGGATAATTATTCCGAGTGCTGTGGTTGCTCATGAATATTGGAAATCATTGTCATTCAGGTGTGGGAGTTGTAAATGTGGTGATGGGAAAATGACGATAGCAAATCTCACTGCCTCTGACCTTAACGCTCGGACAAGAAATAAACCACTCACGTATAACGTTCTAATAGGAAGCCTTTCTAAAGATTTATTGGTGGTCGAGTTCTTCAATTTTATTATCAATTAGTCTTCATTAATGGTATTTTATTCAAATACATGGAAGAAAAGTGGAGAGAAAGAAATGGCAATTTTTATTTAAATAAACTATTCTGGGGGGAGGGGGATATATAATATTAAAGCATTACAACGTAAAAATGTTCTGAACATTTTAGAAATACAAAATACAAAATTAAACAAATACAGCTACTAGAGTCGAAGTATTTGTCCTGATGGTTTGTTGATAAAACCTGGATTTTTGTGTTTTAGTACTGTATACCCATGAGGTGTCCTGAAACTTCATGTTGCATTGATTCGGTCTTACAATTTCCCATTAACTTCATCAGGACAACACACTCATTAATACTGACATTTGAACAGTGATAAGTCAGCCTATTGATGAGGGATTGCAATTTCCCATTAACTTCATCAGGACAACACACTCATTAATACTGACATTTGAACAGTGATAAGTCAGCCTATTGATGAGGGATTGCAATTTCCCATTAACTTCATCAGGACAACACACTCATTAATACTGACATTTGAACAGTGATAAGTCAGCCTATTGATGAGGGATAAACTCATCATAATAACTTTTTATATTGAATTGGTATTAATTAAACAATGTTAAAGTCAGCTTATTGGTGTATTGCCTGAATAACTTTGCATATTGAATTGGTTTCGTTACTGTTTATCACTAGTTTTGTGCAATTTCATTATAAAGTCAAATACGGATTTTATTACATTCGCTTTCAGGTCCTCGTAGATTCTGTTCCTGTCTTCTCTCTCTCTCTCTCTCTCTCTCTCTCTCTCTCACACACACACACACACACACAGACACACACACGCACGCACACTTACACATACACACGCATACACACTAACAACTGCCTTTTCTCTTTCTCACTTGTCTTTTTTATTACCCCTCCTCATCTCTCTCTTCCCCCAAAATAGCAAGAGCAAATAGAAAAATAATAGTTGTACAGCCATTGTGTCTTTCGGGACACCCTGATGGCACTTTTTTGACACCCTGATGGCACTTTTGTGACACCCTGATGGAACTTTTTTGACGAACCATACAACTGCTATTACTAGACGGGAACACTTAACAAGTAACAAAGTTAATTCAGTCTTAAGAAAAACTTGAAACATCACCGAAACACAGAACTCCGTTTGGTAAATAATGTTAAAGTAAGTCTATTATCTTAAGGAGTACTGTTTGTTTTCTCTTCATATTTTTTTTTTAATGTTTAACTCACTGTAACATTTCACCAGTAACCAAACACACTTCCACCTCTCAAAAATTAACCGTCTTTTTCTTTTTTTTTTAGCAACACTAAAGCGATCAACTTTGAATATCACATTCATTTTCCTACAACTGACAATTATTTTAATATGAGTTTTGCCCATGAAGTGGAAACGAACGCATAAGAGAGCCATCGTATCTTGAACAACTACAGTGTTGTTGTAGCAGATTACGTTGGTTTAATTGCAATTATTCTGCACGTTATTCCTCCCGCGGGCCATCTTGACGACAAGCATCACTAAGTGGGCGATATATCCGTCTGACTGACGCAAGCTGGCGAGTGCTTCCGATCGGGTCGATACCTCTTTCAAACCTTGTCGTCTCTGGCGGTGTGACGAGCACGCAACAGCGTACTCATCGCCACGGTAACCTGACGTGACGTCAGGTGAGCGCCAACCAATTTTAGGAATAAAGGGGTATTTTAGACAAATTGTGGGTTACGACTTTAGCCTAAAGAAATTAGTCTGTAATCTGCCGATAGATCGCTTTGCTAGACACGGGGTAGTGACCAGAGCGGTCAGACTCGAGACGTTCAAAACTGGACTTAAGTTGCAAAGGTGGACTTAAGTTAAGTGGCAAAGATGGATTTAAGTTAAGTGGCTGGAACGCACGTGTAAAAAAAAAAAACCAAGTCGAGCTCTGAGCTAAAATGTTTCTTTGCTTTGTATGACATTAGAGCTGTGGTAACGAAGGACTTGGTAAATCGTGGGGCTCCAGAGTTAAGCGTTCGTGGTAAATTCTTCTCGAAATTGAAACTGTTCGGAATTCATTTTTTTTCCACCACCTTTTCTGAGTTGCATTCTCGACGGATTTCAGAATACTTCAAAATGGCGAATGGCTTTTATTTCTTTATTGATTTGTTTACTATAACTTTTTTTCTCAGCCATTTTAGAATTCATTCATTAGCCTCGTTTTCGCACGCCAGGAGGGCTAGCGTTTAGATCTGTATTGTGTCAACTCGGGATTCCTTAAGTCTAAAGTAGTTCCATCACTAGGTACACAGTGGAGAAGATTAATGAATTGAGGTTGAACTGGTAGATAGACAGACAGAGAGACAGACAGATAGATAGATAGATAGATAGATAGATAGATAGATAGATAGATAGATAGATAGATAGATAGATAGATAGATAGATTTCTAATTCTTCACAAACTGCATAATGTACAACTCAAGTTGTAGCCCATTAAGTGGTATTATTTTTAATTATAACGGTGATTACCCTGCAAAGTCACGAGTCATAGTCCTGTTCATCCACCAGGGGAATGATCATGTCAAACACCTGTTGACATCCATCTCAGTAAAATAATAATAATGATTAATTAATTAATAAGTCAAGCTCTTTACTTAATTGCTTCCCACTGAACTGGTGATGAAGGGTGGTGATTGAAAGAGGCATTGTGTGTGTGTGTGTGTGTGTTCGGGGGGGGGGGGGAGAAGGGGAGAATAAATATGATGAAATCGAGGAGTGGCTAAGAAGCTAACTTGCTGGTTTATGGACAGTCACAGAATTCTGCAAATTAATTAGAGATGCCTGCTAACTCCTACATATGGTTGTTAATACGCATCTCAGCCAAAGGGGTTAGCAGCATCCGATAAATAACTGATATTGATCACATTCGATCTGATTAAACACATCCTTACACTTACACACTGGGGTAGAGACTTCTTGAATCTGCCATGATTGTAGCAGCTTTATAAATCATGGCAGATTCAAGAAGTCTCTACCCCAGTGTGTAAGTGTAAAGATACACTGCACTCTATTAATGTATGATGGCAAAGTATGCTGGACTACAACATGGAATTTCTGGTATGAGGAAGTTACTGAAAATTGCTACATTGTTGTTCTGCTTGAGGGAACTAATAAGGTGAATGGCACCCAGATTAGTCTCAAGGGAACTACTCCTGGAACATTCTACAGTGTGCTAGAGAAGTATGTAAAGAATTGACAATCCTACTGAGAACAATAAACTTGTGACAATGTTATGAAAGTGCGCAAAAGACTATTGTGGCATCATCATTGACAAGGCTATGTACAAACTATTATCACTTATCTCCATTTCTGTTCTATGATAAGAATAATCATGTGATTTATATTGATACTAATCTGCTGAATTATGTGTTAGAATATAAGACAGTATAAGCATGGAAATTATTTGAATGTGGTTTTGTGAAAATATTGATGTCAAGTAATCTTTTCATTGTAATTGTTATATGTATATTTGATTGTTGATTTAATACATTTATTGTTAAATTTATTGACCTTCTTACACATATTGATAACCATATGTTGGAGATATAGTGGGTGGATGGGAGTCGCTAAATATAGATCAAAGACGGATTTATCTTCTCCTTTGGTAAGACGTTTTCCACATACGGAAATATTGTGTGACGGTAAATGTTTGTCTTTAATGTTGTGGAAGAGAAAAACCGTTTACAGCGCCCGCATATCCGCCAAGTGAGGGAGACGAGTGATTCTTCTGGAGGATTATTAATAACATAAATTAAGATACTCATTACTTGTAATTAGTTATGGATGATTAATAATAATAATCATCATAATCAATAACTAGGGTGACATTATGTCACAGGTACATATTTTAAATATTTACTGTTTGTTTTTAAAATGTTAAATTATCTTCTTCTCTCAGTATGGAGAAATTCCCACTAAATTAGTAACTGAGGCGGGAATGTGACTTGTTCGTTCCTGACTGGAAATCAAAACCTTCATTTTTATGGTTTACAAGAATTCCTTATAGTCACCGTTATCTATGTCATGTTACTTACTAATATACACATTACCTACATGTATTAGGCACTTAGTACATGTTACCTGCTACTTCACGTATTACCCACCTACTGCACGTTACCTACAAGTACACATTAACCACCTGATACACGTATTACCCACCTACTGTTACCTACAAGTACACGTTAACTACCTGATACACGTATTACCCGCCAAGTACACGTTACTACAAGTACACATTAACCACCTGATACACGTATTACCCGCCAAGTGCAGGTTACCTACAAGTACACATTAACCACCTGATACATGTATTACCCGCCAAGTGCAGGTTACCTACAAGTACACATTAACCACCTGATACACGTATTACCCGCCTAGTACACGTTACCTACCATAGTACACGTTACCTGCTAGTACACATTTTACCCACCTTGTACATGTACCTACATGTGGATGCAAAGGAGTGGGTGAGAAAATACTTTGTCTTCACAAGCTCCTTGGTGAAAGTGATTGGCTGAAGGACAATCAAAGATTGATTCCTGTCATTAAATGTCACCAGGTTACTTAGCTGATCAAACCCTCGCCCTATTTTTTCGTACTGCTCACTTGTGATATTTAAGCGACCTTTACAAGTTATCGTGAAAATATTTTCCACTGGGAGAAAAAAGTGCCTTAAAGGCATAATAATTTGTTTAATATATCAAGTATTTTAATGGAAGACTTAGTGTTGAAATGTTCAGTATACCAGGTATTTTAATGGAACAGTGTTGAAATGTTCAGTATACCAAGTATTTTAGTGGAACAGTGTTGAAATGTTCAGTATACCACGAACACTAAACTTTAAAATGTTCAATTGCACAAGATGTGTGACCAGTGACAAATTGTTCAGCCGTAAACTAAAAGTGTTCAAACTCCACTGTCAGAGTGTTCAGTCTTCGCACATTTTCAAACTTAAGTATAAATGTGCTCAGCCCTAATCTAAAGCTATTCAAACCCCACTGTCAAATATTTAAACTTCACACAAACATTCCCAATCTTAAGCATTAAAAAATGTGTTGAACCCTCTTATCAATGTATCCAGCCTTGATATATACATTTCTTCAGTTTTAGTGTTAGAGAGTTCAGCAATATAGTCAGTATTCATCACTATTGGGATAAATATATTCGACTTAGTGTAAAAACGTTCATTTATCGTGTCTGAACCTCAATGTCAAAGCGTTTAGTCCTGGTCTACAAAGCACTGAATCCTAGCTTAAAAGCGTTCTGTCGAAATCTAAAAATATAAATGACAAGCTTAAAAACTTTTGGACTGATCTAAAAACATTGAACCCTAACTTTAAAGCGTTCCGTTGTGGTCTTAGAACATTTAACTCCTGCTCAAAAGCGTTCAGTCTTGGTTTAATAAGCAAGCTTTAAAAGCGTCCGATCTTATAAGAAATGTATTTCATCCTAGTTTTAAAATATTCACTTTTGGTCTATAAGCTTAAAAGTATTCAATCTTGGTCTAAATAAACATTCTACTACAGCTTTAAAACGTCTGAAAGTGATTTAGAGAAGCGTACACTTATTTCGTTAACTACTAAGTGCAGAACTTTCATGACGTCACATACTGCACGGTTGTTAAGGAGGTTATCGGATGATATTTGAAGGAATTATACGAGTAATTTAAAGAAAAACTGTACAAATAGTTTGAAGGAATTGTGCGAGTAAATTGAATAAATTGCAAGAGTGATTCGAAGGAATTATATGAGTACATTAAAGGAACTGCACGAGTAATCTGAAGGAATTGTTCTTCGAAGGAATTTTACGAGTACTTTAAAGGAACTGCACGAGTAATCTGAAGGAATTGTTCTTCGAAGGAATTTTACGGATAATTAATTTTGAAAGAGAAGAGATAAGACAGAAAATTTCAAGTGTGTAGGACTTATGAAGCCGAACAAGTATATGAGTCTGACTGATGAATGAAACTGTCACCGAAAAACACGTGTTTATGGCTGTACTATGGTCTGCGAGCACTTTACTGGGACACAAATTTACTCAGAGAGAGAGAGAGAGAGAGAGAGAGGCAAACAAAAAGCGTGCTAATGTGAAACAATGTTTCACACACACACACCTCTTGTGATAATTCAGTACCATTCGTCCAACATAAATATATGAGCCAATCAGGAGATAGTGTATGTGAGTATGTGCATGCGTGCATTTGTGTTGCATGTGTGTGTGTGTGTGAGTGTAAGTAATATCAGCATAATGATTACAGAACACTCAAGAAAATTAATATTTATTATCGAATGAAAACAATTTATCTATTTATAGAAGTTCAGACACTTTACTGGCTAGCCCTCATTAAGAGTATGACGTCATGGTTGAGAGACTGAAAAGCGGTCGATTGCTCGTTGCAGTAAAAATCGGCATGATCCAACCGGAAAGGAAATGGAAGACGAAAGGCGGACACAAAAATAAAACAAGACAGAAACCGGACTAATAAACAGAAAGAAAGGGAAAAAGAATGGCTATATCATCGTTTAAAAAAAACAGTTTACGGATTCTAATAACGGTTGATAACTTTCACCACTGGTCACGTGTTCGACATGCACATTTGACTGACCTAAATAAAAACAAACCTGGAGTTGCTTAAATACAGACGCCGGAAAATTAAATGTATATTAAGCAACCAGTATTTTTTTATATAAAAGGTACTAAACAAAACAAAATAACAAAATAAATTGACACACAACAAAAATAGCATGCCACGTGACAGGACGCAGAGAGGCAAAGAACCTCCAAGTTCCAAATTTATGCCCCATCTCCTTTCGTATTGTTTATATATATATTCGGTACTCTTACCAATTGAAATGTAAATGCCCAAATCACCGCCCCATAGATAGTGCCGTCTGGGACATCGCCCTTTTCGCCCCCGATTTCCCTCCAACCCTCGCTATGCCACTGCTAGGTAATAAATAAAAAATGTCACATAGTATTTTTTGAATGTCACGTAACGTATGTCACAATATAGCTAGCTAACGTCAGGAATATTTAGCGCGTGTCAGGTTATAACTAGCGAAAGTCACATCTTACCTGGCGAGTGACGTAATAGTAAGTGTTTATGTGTTCATAATAGTAATTATGACATGTTGTCATGTCATAATTAACAAGTCAAATCATAACTAGCGTCTCTCACGTCATAACAAGCGAGGGTTACGTCATAACTAGCAAATTTCTCATAAGTAGCCTTGATCACTGTTGTATTAACGAGTGTCACATAATTCCTGACATGCACCACATCATTCCTAACATGCACCACATCATTCCTAGCATGCACCACATCATTCCTAACATGCACCACATAATTACTAACATGCACCACATCATTCCTAACATGCACCACATAATTCCTAGCATGCACCACATAATTCCTAGCATGCACCACATAATTCCTAGCATGCACCACATCATTCCTAATATGCACCACATAATTCCTGACGTGCACCACATAATTCCTAGCATGCACCACATAATTCCTGACATGCACCACATAATTCCTAACATGCACCACATAATTCCTAGCATGCACCACATAATTCCTAGCATGCACCACATAATAACTACCGAGTGTTATGTAGTAACTAGCATGTGTCACGTCATGCCTCGCGAAAATCTCCTAATAATAAGCACATGTCGCATTATAATTCTAGAAATTAAGGAGTGTCGCGTCGCAACTGATGCTCGTCAAGTCAAAGATCGTGGACTTCTCGAATCACAACTGTTGAGTGTCGCTTAGCAGCTAGCATTACGTCCTATAACATCAAGCATGTCTGGTCGTAATTAGCGAATGCCACGTCATAACTAAAGAGCGTTACGTAATACACTTGTTTAAGGAAGGAATACAAGTTTTCGTAAGTTATTTCACTAGACCTTTACAGGATTATTCCAAGCCAAATAGCCATAACGAGCGAGCGTCTAGAGTTGGACTATTCCAGGCCAGTCAATTGTAATGGGCGAGTATCTAGAACTAGCCTATTCCACTTTCCAGGGTAAACAATCGATTTGGTCGAGCGTCCAGAACTGGACTATTCCAGGCCAGTCAAAATAGCGAGATTCAAAAACTGAACTTTTCCAGGACTAGGTCGAAATAGTGAGCGTCTAAACGTGCGCGAGTCAGACTGTATACAACTCCGCGTTTTTAAAAGGTGTGTCTTTATTTTATTTTTAAATTACATATGCTGAAGATGCTAACGATTAGTTTGGAATAATCTGTTATGACGACATATTCTCTGGGCAAGTAATTGACAGGACTGTAGACGTGAAAATGGGTGGAGCTATCGATCCCTGCCTGTAAATTTCCCGGCTGAGCTCAATGATTCAAATCACTTATCCTCCCACTTATTATCGTTATTTATGCATCTATATTTGCTCTTTCTTTCTCTCCTTCCGCTAACCTCTCTCTCTCTCTCTCTCTCTCTAAATCATTGCCCTCCTCACACGCTCTTTAAATCATTCTCTCTAATTTTCTGCCACCATTCATAGATGACGAGGGGGTTCTGTGCGGTCTACTTTAAACTGATTATTGCGAATGAGGTTGGAGCAAGTTAATTTGTTATATTGCAGTTGAGGAACGTTTACATCAATTTATCATGAAGAGATGGGGCAATTTAATTTATTATATTGCAGTTGGGGTATCTGATATAAGTTTATCATAAAGAGGTGGGGCAAGATTATGCTAAATGTACCCATTGTAGAAGACCTGGGGCAAGATTATGCTAAATGTACCCATTGTAGAAGAGGTGGGGCAAGATTATGCTAAATGTACCCATTATAGAAGAGCTGGGGCAAGATTATGCTAAATGTACCCATTATAGAAGAGCTGGGGCAAGATTATGCTAAATGTACCCATTATAGAAGACCTGGGGCAAGATTATGCTAAATGTACCCATTATAGAAGACCTGGGGCAAGATTATGCTAAATGTACCCATTATAGAAGACCTGGGGCAAGATTATGCTAAATGTACCCATTATAGAAGAGCTGGGGCAAGATTATATTGCGTACACGTGTACTTTATAGTAACAGTGACTTTAATGGTTATGTTGTGGCAGGTTATAGTTCACGTGCACTTTATTAGAGTTGGGTAAAGGATATACTTCATGTGTATTATTGTATTAGAATTAGGCAAAATTATATGATACTATAATTACAATAGAGATAAGATAGTGTTATATTACTGTTTTAGAGTAGATAGAAGATCAGATTAATTTGGAAATGGCAAAGTTATATTAACTTATAAAGAGAGGAGTTGAAAGGCGGGGTGGAGTTTATCAGTATGGTACTTCTATTGTTCATTACAAACCCGTTTCTAACATTTTTTTTTGCTCAGATCGTGTCAGGGGTTATTTTAAGAATTGCATAACCCGAACAATCAACAAATACAGTTATACTCCAAAACTCATATCCCAGGTCTAACTGTAATCCCAAATCTCAGTCCGAAATCTAATTCTAAACATTAACTCGAATTCCAACCCTGAGCACGAATCCTAATTCTGATCGGCCATTTCTATCAGGGAAAGTTATCAGTATTTATCTTAGTGTTTCTGTGCTGTTATCGCGCAAACATCTTCTGCTACTTTGCTACTTTACAAGGACAGCTGACTATGGATGTGCTTATGAAAGGATTTACTAAAAAAATCAATGTGAAAAATAATTTTGTGGTATATTGAAGTGAATTAGCTATAACTAAAGGAAAGAGGTCAAGGTCTCTTTGAAACGTATAAGAGTTCAAGGTCTCTTTGAAATGTATTACTCTGAAGTGGCAACAAGTATGAAATCGTTACAATGTTTACAAGGAAGGCAGTGTGTTATTAATTTACCATCCTGGGGAGGTGATACTAATTAATTTGATATCCTAAATATAGAGCACTAATATTAATTTACTATCCTGGGGAGGTGATACTAATTAATTTGATATCCTAAATATAGAGCACTAATATTAATTTACTATCCTGGGGAGGTGATACTAATTAATTTGATATCCTAAATATAGAGCACTAATATTAATTTACTATCCTGGGGAGGTGATACTAATTAATTTGATATCCTAAATATAGAGCACTAATATTAATTTACTATCCTGGGGAGGTGATACTAATTAATTTGATATCCTAAATATAGAGCACTAATATTAATTTACTATCCTGGGGAGGTGATACTAATTAATTTGATATCCTAAATATAGAGCACTAATATTAATTTACTATCCTGGGGAGGTGATACTAATTAATTTGATATCCTAAATATAGAGCACTAATATTAATTTACTATCCTGGGGAGGTGATACTAATTAATTTGATATCCTAAATATAGAGCACTAATATTAATTTACTATCCTGAAGAGAGGGCAAGTGGGATGTTAATTTACTCTCACAGAGAGGGAGGCAACTAATTAACTATCCGGGAGATAATTTAGTGGCTTTACTATTATAGTGTTATTTCATTCTCGAAAGATAAATTTTTTTTGTCATGTATGTGTTCGTTTGTGTATATGTATATGTGTGTGAATGTAGGTATTGTTCATGTTCTAGACTGTGTTGTGGGGTGGGTTTTTTTTGTTAATTTAGTGTGTGAAGACTTACCAATTTCGCCCTAACCAAAACCCGGCAGTTTCCAATGAAATGTTGCGGCCCTTTCAATTTTAGTAATTGCCGATTTTTTTAAATATTTAATTCTTCACCAACGGGGAGAAAACATTTAGCAAATTGACAATTGTCTTCTTGGAACGAGTTCCTGAAAATGTGCCATTCCATTAGTCATATAGGTCAATGATTGGCACCGCATTCACCTCACTCAGACGAGCCCCCAGTGGCAATATAATTCTATACCTGAGTGCTGCCGTCCACAGGCTAGCTGGGTGTGTGGTGGTGGTGGTTGAATGGAGAAATATAAGGGACCGACAGCTTCTCCACCATGTTCTGAAAATAATGTTATACATTATTTACAAGGGTGAGGCGTTTGGATGATTAGTAATATTTATTAACAGTGATGTTCAGTAATTGTGGTTATTGTTTTTATAATTACGTCATGTTTATTAATGATGAAAAAAGGACTCAAATGACCAGTAATAGTTAATAATAACCGTTACTGTATTTTAATGGCCAGTAAGGATGACATCTTTTTTAATAACTAGTGATGTTCAGTAAGGTTGGTACATGCATTTTAATGACTAGTGATGGTTAATAAAGATAGCAAAAGCAGTTTTAATGACTAGTGATGGTTAATAAAGATAGTAAAAGCAGTTTTAATGACCAGTGATGGTTAATAAAGATAGCAAAAGCAGTTTTAATGACTAGTGATGGTTATTAAAGATAGTAAAAGCAGTTTTAATGACTAGTAATGGTTAATAAAGATAGAAAAAGCAGTTGTAATGACTAGTGATGGTTAATTACGAATGTATTGTTATTTCTAATGATTAATGATTCTTAATAAAGATAATAAAGACTGTTTTAATGACTAGTGATATTTAATAATTATGATAAAGTTTCTTAATGTCTAGTGATGTTAAATAATCATGGTTAGGGCGTTTTTAGTTATTAATAGCATTAATAATGATGGTAAATGAGTTATAATGATTATTGATTTAGTAATTGTGTTAAAGGTGAATATGATAGTTATTGATGTTGTAATATTTAATAATAATAATAATGATGGTAAATGAGTTATAATGATTATTGATTTAGTAATTGTGTTAAAGGTGAATATGATAGTTATTGATGTTGTAATATTTAATAACAGTGATGGCAGTTTCAATGGCTAGTGATATTTAACCATGATGATAAAGGAGTAATTAATAACTTATTATTTTTACAGTTATGCATGTATGCACTTTACACAGTTATGCATGTATGCACTTTACACACAGTTATACATGTGTGCGCTCTACACACAGCTATACATGTATGCACTCTACACACAATCACTGTTATTACAAGAATGAAGAGCATACAGAAACAAACGAATTTTAATTTAATTTAAAAATGAGATTTCATACATAATAATTGTAGGCTTTTTCGTGTTTTTTTCTTGTAATAAGTTATGCGTATAAATCTGAGTCTTTTTATAATAAGTAAAATTATGATGGCCTACTGTAAAACCTGTTAGTTTTTTGTAATTAGTAAATAGTGGGTGTCAATTCTTTCTCCTAATTGTAATTAATAAATCGTGGGTGTGAATTCTTTCTCCTAATTGTAATTAATAAATCGTGGGTGAGTCTTAATTTGTCATATAATAGAATGTGTCAGGACGTCAACCTTTTCTCGTATTATGCAATGCACACAATATAAACTAAGCTGTTATTTGTAATCGAATGAAAACTTGTTTTGTATTTCAACACTGGCTGTAAATCTCTATCGAATGAAAGCTTGTTTTGTATTTCAACTCTGGCTGTAAACTGCTGCCAACTGTGTTTGTAAACATTTTGGTTCACATGAAGGTCAGGTCTGGAACCCAAACCGAAACTAAAATTAAGTCTGTTATTCAAAACAAGTCTTCCACGGAAATGCTTTTGTGCACATTGCCAAGTAATTTGATTTGCATTCTGCTCGATTAAATGTTTGATTTAGAAGAGGGAGAGAGATGTAATTGGAAGGGTGAAGGTTGGGCGGTGAATTATTATTGCTATTATTGTTATTGCATCATTTCGACCTTGAAAAGATTATAAGGTGAGAAGTTTGTATTTCTAGGTAAGTTCAAATTATTTCAGTATCCAGGGTTCTTTTTAAACGTTGCTTGTTTTACAACAATTTAGGCTTGAGAGGTATATTATATTAAGGCAGGTCATTTTTCTTTCATAAAAAGATACACAGAGAGGTGAAGACACTGAGACGCGAACACGGAACAGTGAAGAGACTGAGATATAAAGTCATTAATGTAAAGACACTGAAACACAAAGACAAAAATTGAAGGCACTGAGACACAAAAACATAAATGTGAAGAAACTAAGACACAAAGACTGAGAAATGAAATCACTGAGACACAAAGATAGAGAAGTGAAGACACTCAGACGTAAAGATAGAGAAGAGAAGACACTCAGACACAAAGATAGAGAAGTGAAGACACTCAGACACAAAGAGAAGTGAAGACACTCAGACACAAAGACAAAGACGTGAAGACACTCAGACACAAAGATATGGTTGAAGATACTGAGACACAAAGACAAGAAATGGAGTCAGAGACAAACAAAGAAGACAGAAGTGAAGATAAGAGATTATTAGTTATCAGTTTTAAAAAAGAGATTACAAATAACGGCAGTGTGGTAAAAATATATTATGAAAGTAACAAACAAAAACTGTGTTGTGACTATATAAGTGCTTTCAAAATAATAAGAAAACAAATAAAGAGCATTTTGGTGATAATACATCTAAATATAAAGTGCTGTTAAGATTATTTGTAATCATCTAACAATCCAACATATTATTTAATAAAACTTATAAAGACATCAAGTTATTACAACTTGACCAGGATTGTATAATATTGCAGCGATCGCCACTATCTTCACGAAAGAGACAAGAGCTATCGAGGTCCAAAGTCAGGCCCAAACCCTGAAAATCTAAAAATGAATGAAATGTTGGGAGGTTACCCATCGTATCCACTAGCCATCTATTTTAAGTTGAGGGACTTCGGACCACCCAGATATTTGATAAGTGGGTGTATTAATATTGGAACTTTATATTTATAATAGTTGATATAGTGGGTGTATTAATTTTGGAACTTTATATTTATAATAGTTGATATAGTGGGTGTATTAATTTTAGAACTTTATATTTATAATAGTTGATATAGTGGGTGTATTAATTTTGGAACTTTATATTTATAATAGTTGATATAATGGGTGTATTAATTTTGGAACTTTATATTTATAATAGTTGATATAGTGGGTGTATTAATTTTGGAACTTTATATTTATAATAATTGATACAGTGGGTGGTGCCTACCATCCTATTCAACTTGCCTATGCACTCATGCCATTGTCGCCCACAGGGTGGGTGGGTGTTGTTGTCGGAATGTCATTTAGTATGAAATATTCTGTTAGTGATCTTCTTTCTGTTCCTATTCTTCTTTCTAGTCTGCAGTCTTTAATAATGTATTCTAGGGTTCGTTGCTCACCACAACTACACTTTATTAACTTGTAGCTTTCTAGTCTGCAGTCTTTAATAATGTATTCTAGGGTTGGTTGCTCACCACAGCTACACTTTATTAACTTGTAGCTTCTTATTTCACTTCCTGGTTTGAGTGTAGAAATTCTTAATAGTCCTCTTCTAATGCCCTTTAAGAATGTTGGTATATTATTTGTTTTCTAGTCTATCTGGAGGTCTTCGCTCTTTTTGCTAGTTTTAAATATTCGATTTCTCATATTTTGCCAGTTTGATTATTCAAGATGTTGAAGTTTTTTTAATTGGTTTGGTAATAAGTTTTAGTTCATTATCTTCTGTCAGTCACTTTCTAGCCAGTTTATCTGCTTTTAACGAGCCCCCAACGACCTCCTATTACTCAAACATAAGGTTTTAATATAAGTGCAAGAAGGTTAATAAATCAATAATCAAATATACAACATACAAATATAATCGAAAGAGCATTAACATTTACATCACTTCACAACAATGTTTGATCGAACGTTAGACACTAATTCAGTTATCCTAGCATGAACATCAGCAGTCAAATTAATTTATATATAATCAAGTTCATAGATATGGTTTCATCATAGAAATGAGAGTGGAGTAATGATGGTAACTGTCACTGGCAGTGTTCACAATCACGCGGTTTGCAATAAGTCGACTTCTTTCTTATTAGATGACAGTCCTACCTACAACTTCTAGGCACAGTACACAACTGTTCCAGAATCTTCGATGAGGTCACAAAGCACACCATGGAGAGTAATCCACAAGGAATATTCAAAAATCTTGGTGAATTCTCGAGAGTAAACTCAGGCCTCAATTTCCATCATATTGGCTCTCAAACAGAATTCACAAGAATCAACCTACACAAACACCTTTACTGATAAGTTCAATGACAACACTGGATACACAAAACTGATCCAGTAGAGTAGTCATTGCAGTCTAAAGCAGATACAAGGTTACAAAACATTAAAAGCATCAAAACATCAAAAGCCATGCTCCCCTCTGCAAAAGTCAAATTAAGGGCAGTGCTAAGTTTCAGACATATTTCATCACTAAACTCCTTTCTCTCTCGCACACATTCTCAACTTATAAAATCCTGCAACAATATTCATTATTCCGATATACAGGCAGCATTAGAAATATAGCATCGATCAAAATTCGCAAGTATAATGTACAGCACAATCAAATTAGTTAATATAGAAATAAAAGCATTCTCCAGTTCAAATCATAGATCAATAGCAAGCATCTATGAAATATTTCTAAGTCTATCCTTTCTTTATAAGTCAGTTAACTTAACATAAACTAAAACTCACCTTTATGACCAGACTTTAGTAACGTCAAAATCAAAGTGATTAGTAAATATAGTTTCCTTCAACAAAGTAGCCTTCTGTCTATCCCCAGTGGATGAAATTGTTATGAACAAGTGTGAGACCATTAGTCAGAAAAAAAACTATTCATCTGCTTGGAACTGGATTGAATTGCATCAGCAAGTTTTAATATATTCTTTACCTGAGTTGTTATTTTAACTCCTCTACTTACAAAAATATTGCCATGCTCAGTACCCAAAAGTCATGTCACACTGTCATTTAACAATTTATATAATAATTGAGTTTAAAAAATAGATAGAAAGATAAATAGACAGACAGACAGATAGATAGATAGATAGATAGATAGATAGATAGATAGATAGATAGATAGATAGATAGATAGATAGATAGATAGATAGATGCATTGATTGATGGATGGATGGATGATTGACAAAGAAAGGAAGGGAGGAAGGAAGGAAGGGAGGGAGGGAGGGAGGAAGGAAAAAAGGAAGGAAGAAACTGCCTACTATTTGAATCGTTCTTTCTATGCCAGGACCCTTCCAGCAAGTTTAATGTCTGTAATAACGACAAAGCAAAAAAGCAACAACCTTCTCCACCCTAGCCAAGAAAAATAGTGTGTGTCTTTTAATCAGAGCCGAGCAGCTTTTCTCAACAGACGTATTTCTTTCATTTGAAATGAGTGCAGAATGAATGTTTCTTCTCTTTTATTGTTCGTGCGGTCTTGTATTGATTTTGCATTCTTCATTTATTATTGTGGTTGCTTTACCAAGAGCATTATTATTGTGGTTGCTTTACCAAGAGCATTATTATTCGAATAATGGTGGACTACCTCTTCACAAAGTATGTTTCAAGGCTTTGTTTTTTGTTTGTTTTTTTTTTTCTAAAAATTTCATTTGAAAAATAGTGAGACCGATAGTCAATAGGATAAATGGGTATGGGTGGGGTAGGCGAAAAGAGATAGTGGGAGTGGGTGTGGGTGGAATACTGTGGGTATGAATCTAGATTCTATAATTGTTAATTAGCTTGAATTCCAAAATCAATAAGTGGTACGAATTCATGTCTATCTATATATCTGTCTATCTATCTATCTATCAAGTTTGTAGTCATCCCTAAGTGCCTTTCCATCGGATTCTTGCTAGGTCGTAGCCGTGTTTATGATTATAATTATTATTGTTCAGATAATCATTTAGCCAAATACTTGTAACACCTGAAACGTGAATGGACGCGTGCTCGGCCACGTTAGGGTTCAAGTCTTTCTGCAACATCTACTTAAACCTCCGCGCCACGCTATGAGTGAGCAAATATAATTACATTTTGCCTTCTCAGACACTCATGCCATTGCTGCCGGGATGGGGGTGGGTTAAAAACTTCCTGCCATAATTGTCAGACTTTTATTTTTAATGAGAAAGTCATTTAACTTTTTAAGCTACTAATGTAAACATGTGTTTTAATTAGCATGTTCGACTGTTATGGTTTCCCACAGGTCCAGCCTGTGAATTGATATTGTGTAAATTCGCTACCTTGACGAGTTGTGGGGGGGGGAGGGGTGTCTTTGGATCTTTGGATAATTTTTAAAAGTAGGAGTAAATTATTTCCTCATCGATCTATGACCATAGACACTTTGTGATTATCAACTCAAAGAGCAGCACGTGACAAGGAGATGGACCCTACTCAGATGGACCCTACTCAGCAAATGAAGATTGACGGTGCTATGGCGAACTTTGCTTCTAATGCTGAAATTACGTGTCTGACGAGAAGCACGACAATTTAGCAGAAGTGTACACACGTGTGCGATCAGAGAGGTCCTCAAGGGCTGGAACCAGACAGTGAAGATTGGCATGGTCGATTCCAGAAGCTCTGAAAAGAGCCGAAGTTGCAATCTTTTGAACTTTTCGAACTCCACAAAACAGTAAAAGATAGATGAAATTATTTGAACTTTTCGAACTACACAAACATTAAAAAATCGTTGCACAATAATCGAGTCAAGATGCATTAGAAGATATTTGCAATATAATGGAGTCGAGAGACATGAATAGACAGGTGCAATATAATGAAGTCGAGAGACATGAGAAGACAGGTGCAATGTAATCGAGTCGAGAGACATGAGAAAATAGTTGCAATGTAATCGAGTCGAGGGAGAGTACCAGTCAGCATCCATGGGTATTATAACATCAGCATTGGGAAACTTGCGACTAGACTTGATTCGACTCGCCTTCAGACGTGTTCCTCTACATGTGTTCATGTATTGCTGAAGAGAGAGAAAACTCAGAGAATACACCCAGTTTTGTTTTCATTAGTAAAAGTGCCAGAGATTCTCAAAGTTCTGATGAATATATGGGCCACTGGGTCAGACAAAGCACTTAGCGTCATTAAACTGTCACTGGCTGCATTACAGAAATCGAGAAGAAAAGGAAATTGTTCTAAAAACCGAAAATTAGTTTCTTTTCACATAGTGAAGGACGAAAATAGAGGCAAAGTAATTGACTGACCTGTTTTGAAGTGTCGATTTACCAAGTTCAATAAAAGTGAAGGTAGATATGAAAGTGGAAAAAAAATAAAATGACAACTCTGGTGATAACAAAAAAGCTTCCTTGTATAGAGCAAGGAAATGACTTTGTGACAAATATTTCCAACCCTCTTTTATTTTTTTTTTGTTACTTATAGTCCATATTCTCTCAATAACCATGTTTGTTATGAAATGTTCTTTGTAAAATGTGGAGCATATGCTCGTATTAGAGTGAAGTAAACATCGTGCACCACACATTTAGTGCAACACAATGTAGGAAGGTCAAAACTACTCATCAGCTTAACAAGCAGTGCGACAGGCGTTGCTATAATTAAAATGACCTTTGTTATTTCCTGTGGAACACAATAGGTCACATTCCCTAAATTTTACCCTTCACTTGCTGATTTCGTTCAAGTCCCCGTTTTTGGAGTTAGCGATGTAAAGCTGATTCAAAGTGAGTAGAGAAAATCACTGAAAGTCATAGGTCTAAAGAAATTATAACTCCTAATGAGGTGTTGAGGATTTCTTTTGGAAGGTCAGCATTAATCTAATTTGATCTGCATTTGAAATACGCATGTAATAATTATTAGTAACTTGTTAAAGACCAGATCCATGACGTGAAGTTGGTATTTATATATATATATATTATGGAAATCCCTGAAGTGGAAATAAATAGATAGGCCACTTCCATATTGCTGTGATTGATGTAGTAAATTTCACTTTGTTTGGTGTGCCAACAGTTTGTGCAGGTTTCCGTGATTTAAAAAAAATATATGTCAATGGCAAAAGATGTACTTAACAAATTCTTGTACTGGCAAAGCCTGGGTTCTAGCCCTTCCAGAGATACGTCGTCGGGTAAAGGGAGATAACTGTCGCTCTTTAGGCATGTAGCACATAATAATCTGATGGAGGGGCCAAATGGGTGTGGGCACATTAGTATGATACTGCTTGCTAAGAAAATTTCAACAGTTCTTGCCTTAAAAGCAAGATGAATAATACAATAAAAATGAAGAGGAGGATAAAAAAAAAAAGCACGAAGGAAACAAAGTTGAACTTGAAGACACGCTTCAACAGACAAAATGCATGAAATTTCCAGGGGTTATTTTTAGCCTGTGAACGCGAATCAACCTAAATAGGAAGATTCTATTTATGCAACCAATCATCCATCAGTTTATCGGTCCGTCTGTTAATATGACTATTTATCAGTCTGTCTCTGGCATATTCACTCTTACAACCAACATTCTTTCACATTCCTTTTTTTCTTTTGTCGTGTCGTTATTTGCCATATTAAAGTTGATTTCAGTATTTTACGATTATTATTATTAATGTTGTTTACAGTATTTTATGTCTGGTTTTTATTATTGTTGTTAAAGGTGCTTTCAATATTTCATTCTTAGTGTTAATAATATTGCTTTTAGTGTTTATGATTGATTTTGTTATTAAAGATGCTTTCAATATTTCATTATTACTGTTGATAATTTTGCTTTTAGTTCTTTTGTAAGTGCTGCTAATAATGTTAAGGCTATTTTTAATCGATTTATTGTTGCTGTTATTAATGCTGATTTCAGACTTTAGTATCGTTTATATGAATGTTGCTATCAGATTTTTATGATAGTTGCTAATTATTTATGATTGCTGCTATTACTGTTGTTTTCAGTTGTTTTTTTTTTATTAGCGGTGTAAAATATGTCGTTTCAATGTTTAATTGTTGTTTTAGGAGATTTATTATTGTTGATAATGTTGCAACGGTCTTCAAAGATTTATGACGGCTGTTTTGTCCGTGTTTTATTAGTGCTCCTAATATGTTCCAACAGTTTTCAACGATTTTTGATTGTTGTTTTTAAAGATTGTTCTAAAAGTATTGTAAGTGCGGTTGTTTTATGATTTATGCTGTTAATGTTGTTTTTAGTTTTGTTATAATGACTGGTACAATTAATTGTTTTTTCAATCTTATTGATATTGGACTAGTTATAAATTAGTATTGATGGATTTATTAGTAAAATTATTTCTACGATATTGTGACTGAGTGGTCTATCGTGTTTAAAGGTAGGCAGACTAGTCAAATTAAGAACTAAGTGGTTTATGTTAGGGGTCTAGTGCATGTAGTCTTTATCACTGAAACGTATGCTGCTTTAGGAATCTAACAAGAAGTCGACACTAGGAATCAAACAAGAAGTCCATATTAAGAATGGAATGAGTAGTCTGAATCAGGAATCGAACGAGTGGTCCACATCAGGAATCAAACAAGAAGTCCACATTAGGAATAGATGAGTAGTCTGTATCAGGCATCGAACGAGTAGTCCACATTAGGAATCAAATGAGTAGTTTACATCAAGCATGAATCAAACAAGTATTCCACATTAAGAATCAAATTAATAGTTTACACCAGGAATCGAACAAGTAGTCCGCGTTAGGAATCAAAAGAGCATTCTACATCGGGAATCCAACAAGTAGCCCACATTAGAAATCAAATGAGTAGATTACATCAGGAATTGAACAAGTAGTCTACATCAGGAATCAAAATGAGTAGTTTACATCAGGAATCGAATGAGTAGTCCACATCATAGACTGAGCATCATTATAGGAACTGAGTAGTCTAAAATCAAGAATTAGGTAAAGAATAATAATGATGAGTGTCGCAACAGCAGTTATAATTGTACTCCGTTAGAACTTCTAAAGGGATACAATTAGGGTTGTGGTTAGGATAATTTTGGACAGCTTGAAATGCTTCTCTAATACAGATTTTACTATTTAAATTTGAATAGCCGTGTACTAAAAAGATGAAGTATTTTGTGAGGTGACCCTATCATTGCATATTATGCTTCAGAAATGATTGAAGGCATCTTACATTTTAGCGTGTGGACAAAAATGAAAATCACTTTCCCCATCTCAGTCATACTAGTTCTGTCAGATTATCTAAACATACATATGTTAAATCTGTTTGACTTTGATGACATCCAGATTATGCCTGTTTAATATTCAGTTTTCTTCAGTAACATGGAGTGGTGACATTTGTCACCAAATTTTGCCTGTTGAATGTTCAATTTACCACAGTAAAGTGAGCAACATTTTCTCATCAATAAATCTTCATATAATCAATCTATTAGCAAACATTATAATTAAGAGTGTAAATAAAAGTTTTCACTCAAACACAAAATATTTTTGAATCAAGCATGTACAGGTTCCAGAATGGCGTAAAATTGATTTAAAAAATAAAATAAATTGAGACTATTTCTTAGTCTATAAAAAGAGTGAACAATTTAAACAAGATCAAAGGTTGTAAGCATTCCCTGGCTACAATCTTTGTAAATTGAACATTATGTTAACGTAGGCACACAATTAATTAGTGTAGTTCAGAGTCACTGTTTAAAATTAAACTTTGTAAGTTTTTCAAACATGCATCAGCCAATCTTTCTTTTAAGCCAAATAAATCAAGAAGATATAGTTGTTAATTAAAATTTCCTTTAATAATTCATAACATAAACCACAAATTTTAAAGCCTGGTCTTGCTCAAAAATTGTCATTGGAGTTGTTGATTCTAATTTAGTAATTTGTGCGCATGCATAAAGCTTATTCCAGATGTGTTCATGATCCTGGGTTTCAAACACTTTCCTCACACACACACACACACACACACAATGACCCCAGCAGTAAATAATGAAAGATTTCTGTGAAGCACATTAGGTGTTGCAGGCATTATTGATTAGTACATCCACAGTACAGTATGAAACATTAATAAATAATATTCAATAAACAGGAAAGAAAAAAAACACATAAGTAGTTCTGACAATTTAAAACTGAATTTCAATAATGGGGCTCATAGCATTTGTTTTCAAAGAGATTTAAAACATAAAGATAATAATTTCAAAATTGCAATAACCTCTCAAATTTCATTAACATAGAACCTTTTTTTTCATTTTCTTTTCTTTTTTTTTTTTTTTTTGGGGGGGGGGGGTAAGGGGGAGGGGATGAACATATCACTCAAATCTGAAATCCTACAAAATGATCTAACAAATAATTATGACATTTCAATCTGACAGCAAGAACTCTCTTTAAATGTCTGAAACAAGTCCTAACCAGTTACATGAACAGAGAACAATGAGATTGAAACATTTACTAGAACTGTGTCAAAGGATGCTATAGTAAAACTATAATTATTAAAATATGACACTTTTTTCTTTGATAAACTTTAACCCATGTTTTAAAAAATTAAATAGAACAAAATAAAAATTGATAAAGAAACTCACTTCTAGTTTAAAGTTAGACAAAAACATTACAAAAAAAATAGAGTGAAATTTTATTAAAATACAAATCTATCAGAGAAAAGAGAAAACAGCAGTAGAAGGGATAGGCTGAGAGAATGGAAGAAAAATCTAACAATAAGGTCTTGTTGGAAAGAAAGAAGAGAAAAAGCATATTCTAATGGAGAAATAGTTTATTACACAGTGTCATGAAAGAAAGATGAATATTATACTAAGCATCAGGATTGAATTAATAGATGAAAGATTTAAACAGCATTAAGAAACAAGTGAAAAGGAACCTCTTTAATAAAGTGGAACCTCACTAGAAAATTGTAAAAAAAATAAATAATATAATATAAAGCAAACATCATCAGTATACATGGAATTAATGATGCACTGAATTTTTCTGTCCAAGAATAAACCTCATGCAAAAATACATTACTTTTAATAAATACAATCTACATAATCACCGAATTTTCTCAATAATTTCAAAACTTTATGTATCTTTTGTTATATCTTTGTATTTCTCAACAATTTCCATACTAAAATTTATATATCTTTTGTTATGCCTTCATGTTTCTCAATAATTTCTGAACTAAAATTATCTTTTGTTATGTCTTCATATTATGCACATGGTGCTGTCATAAAAATGCACAAGTGACATTTATGCACTAACAAGAGAAAACTTAAGCTCCCTCAGTAATCCAGTGCAGTATATTATAATATCAGAAAATTCTTCCATCGAAGACTTCAAAATACTTAAGAGAGACCTGAAAGTCCTGTACACTTCTTACAGTAACTACATAACTAAGCAGAGCATTAATTTTATCAGCATTGGCAAATAAATTGATGAAGCATTATATAAAAAAAAAAAAGAGAGTGGTAAGTGGATGTGAGAAAACAATACTGTTATTGCTATTTTTCTTATAATAACAATTTCTACAAGTTAATTTTTTTAAACATATATAATTAAACTGTACAATAGCAAAAATGCTCCAAGCAAACCTAGTCAAACTTGAGCAAACTAAGTGGAAGAGCAAAAAAGAAATAATCTGAATGTGCCTTTGACATAAACAGAAAGCCGTATCAAAATACTAGAGCATTTACACAACTGTTGAATTTCACACAATAAATAAGGTTTAATTACATACTCAGCTCATCTAAAGACCGCTTACACCACCTGTTGCTTACACTACTTATTGCTTTCACCACCTGTTGCTCAAGAGAGAATATTTTGATTGGGACAAAAATGGCATGCGCACATTCTGAAAAAAAATCTATTGATTATGACCAGGACAAACTGAATGTAATAAATTTCTTTTTCTTCTCTTGTAAAAATGCACAACAATAGCATGTTAAATTTGCTGAAAAATCCAAGTGCTTAGCAGCTGCTCTAAACTGTACAAAATAATTCATAAATAATTTTTATTGGTTCAAATCAGTGGCATTTGTCTCACTTGAACAGGGGGTGGTGGGATGGGGAAGAGTAAAGACATAAATATAATGTAAGCAGTTATAATGGCAACATTCAAAATCGATAATAGTCAAGCACATTCGTACCTTTCCTCAAGCAGACAAACTGCATAATATATTCCATCACCTTAACATTTAATAATGAAGCCATGCAAACAGTATATCGTACATCGTAATTACTCCTCTTAACAACATACACACTCTGTGAAAGATCACACTGAAAAGTTTAACAGATGATCTAAATTCTATTTAAATGGTATGTAGGAAATGAGAGCAGTGACAAATAGTAAAGTGTCAATATAACACAATGGCGAACATTAAAACTCAAACTCACACCATAACATCAAATGTGCTGTAATAACTTTGTAATTGCAACAGTAAATGTAACATGTAACTATTATTTTCATTGATAAGATCTTTACATCTTTTGGAAATATGTTAACAGTAAAATGTGAAGTTTACAATAACAACATTTATGTACAATTTATATCAGTACCTTTTGAACAGACCCTTCTTATAAACCACTAATCATGATTTATTCCTTAATAAAACTAAATGCATTTGAGCATATTAACCCTGCCACTGTTGAATTCTCTCTTCAGCGTTTTAAACAATTGCAGCAAGAATTTTATTTAACTTCTTGAAAAGTCACCCCACCTGTCTTTTTCAAAACCTCGATGGATGGATAAATAAAAAAGGTACCATTCATTAACAAGCAGCTTATACTTTGTACAGGTATACCTGTATGAAATAATCATATAACACAAAACTAGTTTCTCTCAGTACATGTACTGAACCTATACAGCAGAAGGACAAGAAGCAATGACAAACACTCTATGTATGCTAAGGTACACTAGTACTGAAAAATAAGCACAAGTAAATTACATGAATTTAAATTCTAGTCTAACAGCCAGTCTTTTAGTGTCAAAACATAAATATTGCAAAAGATACTAGGCTTATAACTGAACATTCCAAGTACCATGAAACAGGCTGTTTATTTTTCTACAACTTGTAGTACAAGGGTACATTTTTTTTACCACGTGGCAATTCTTGAAATTTTCCCTAAATTAAGTACTTTTCAACATTAATTTATGTAAATATAATAATAAATTTCAATTAGGCTCTCATGTACAAAGTTAACACCCTAGAGTTAACACTGAATCTTGATGACCACTATAATTTTGTAGTATCCAGGACCATTCAGGGTGCAACAGACATGACTATACAAGAAAGGTTAAATAACCATCAAACAGGTAGAAACTAACCTGACTGATGGAGAGGTAAAATATTACCATCTTTAGTTGTAGTTTGCAAACAGTAAGATGAAGATAGAAAAATATGTTGATAATGCTGATATCTAAATAAATAATAAAACTGTGCAGTCAATGTATTAACATATACATGAAGGATAATAAAAGACAAAAGACATTTGCTTTAGAATTTACCAAACTAATATGTCTGGAGAAGAAAAATTATTTTTTCTTTACCACCTATGAGAGGGAATAAATAATGCATTTTCTTTTTTTCTAATTACTGGTTAAATAGACAGATCACAATGAAATTGCTGTACCCTGCAATTTCCTACATAAGCATTCAGATATGAACCTATACAACTTTGTAATATCCATGAAAAAAATATTTTATGTAGCAAATACACACATTTAACAAAATAGAGATTTGAATAAGATGAAGGACATGTTTACAATTATAATTAAAGAAAAAAGAACATTTACAATGAGAAAAAGAAAATAAAAGAATTATCAAGTTCTAAATGATCTAAAGTTTCTAACAAAAATTCCTGTCAGAAACTGATGACATAATGAATCATTTTGAAATACTAGCTGTCATTATTGTATATGGTGTGAAAATCAAAATCAAAGCTGCAAAAATCAATCTTTCGTGACAAAGAATTCAGTACTTTCTTTGGTTCTTATTTTCCCCAAGTAACATGTTTTAAAACTGTAAATAAATTTCCAGCTGATTACATGGTATCATACGAGAACATGTCACCAGATTTATGAAAGAAACTGACATATCTAATATCTAAATAAATGTGTGTGTGCGTGCAAGCATCCCTACCTAGATTATAGGTTCTCAACAATTTCTTCAGTGAACCCCTCTAAGGCACTTTAGAAGATCTATGACTTGGGTGTGAGGCAACAAAATTATGTGTAATGATCTTCTCATGAAGTTGATTTATTAAAATGTTATGGTTCTAGGTAAATTCAGCAAAACATATAGTGTATACATATGTGCACAACATTGTATATGATTACTCAGTCACATTCATGTGGCTTTCATTTTCTCAAATTGCTTTAAAATTTAAAATAGTTTTGAGAGAGACAAAAGTGAAAGAAACAATATCTTTTGAGAGTTTTGAAAAGATATTTTTTAGCTATGCCTGCAAACCAAACATCTTACTATCAGAGTTAAACCATAAAACTTTAATAGTTAGGTCCACTCTGACAAGCATGAAACAGACAAAAGTTTTCTTTCTTTTCGTTCTATTTATTGAAAATTGCAGATGGGAACTAAAATATATATCCATAAAATGTTATAGTTTTTATGCAATTTGAGATATTGATGGTTCTGACAGCTTTTAACTCAGTGAAAATTTCTGGGAACCCACAAATTGCTAGGACAAACCAACAAGTCATTTGCATATGAAATTATTAATACACTTTTATACAAGTGTGATTTTATTCTTTTAGCTGATGATATAATCTAATGACTAAACACTAAAAATTCATGCGGAGTTCTCAATCTCCATGCGTAGCAAAACATAAAGAGTTATGGTCATTTCCCAGATCACTATGATAAAGATGAAATAGAATGCTTCCGGAATAAAAATTATGTTATAACTTTAAAAAAAAAATCAATAAGCACATTTTTGTGATACATAATTAAATGATTAGCAACACTGATGCTTTAGTTCAAGTTCAGTAAGTAAATAGTAGCATACCCAAGAGAGAGAGCAACTAAGTGCTTATTCTCCAAATTAAATAGATAGCCTTCTTTTACTTTATAACCCAAAGCCAACAATTAAGCGCTTAATCTTCAAACTAAATCGATAGCTTTCTTTTGCTTTGGGTTGGTATACCCAAAAGACAACAATACTTATTCTACAAATTACAGACTTCTTTTGCTTAGGGGTGATATGTGGAATGACTGTTAATCCCAAACATGAGTATACTGCAAATGGTCCCTGGGTAATAGTAATTTAATTACTTTAGAGGATACAATTTTAGCTTATTTAAAATTAAAAAAATAATTGCTTGTATTTTATAAATTATACAGATTTCGTACAAGAGATACATCAAAGCTAAAATTTATTGTGATTCTGGGTGTATATTATTAATGAATGCTGGCTCTTAGAACTAATGACTTGAAGTGGGTATATGTATTGTTACTATCAGAAATTCTAACCCTAGGCACTCTGTATGCACATTAGCACAGAAATGTAGGAATACTGTAGTATAAATTAGATAGTGCATTTATCATAAATCCAGGAAACAGATTAAGCTATGATTATGGAAACCCACAAAAGAAAAAGCATTATGACAAGAAATGACAATAATGTTGAATTAAAAAAGCTTTCAACACAAATCTGAGACCAAGGAAGTTTTTCTCGGCCACTTTGATTGTAAATTCATTTATATCAAATGACTGCTCAACTTAACAATGACAGGTACGATTGTTCCTGCACATCCAATGTTTTTCTGTCTTTCCATTGATTAATCATCTATTTAATGCACAGAGCTATTTTGCCTTCAATGTATTGATGCTTTATATAGGCTCTTTATCTTCTCAACACTGATTTATGAATGGTATATAAATGTTCTTTTTACCTTTTGAGACTAAACTATGAATAAGAAAACATATTTAGTGTATGAAAGTTTTCAAAGATGCCAAGCTCATCTTAAATAAACCATGTATATAATCTTAAAAAAACAAAACAATCATGTATTTCCTCCAAATAAAAAAATATTGATTTTTTAAAAATTAAAACTTAAAAAACTTTACCTAATATTATTATTATAATACTCTTTACAGAATGTATATATTGAGAAAAAAAAACATGTTTTAATTTCTTTACAAAATATTTTTAAAACAGATTTAAAAAAAACTTACAATAGTTAATATTTATATATAAATGAGTGCATTTTAAAATTAAACACTTTATTTCAACTCTTGAAAAAGGCAAGAATTCACAAGGAATAGAGAATGGCAGAAAACTAAAGTTCATCTCGTAGAATTGTATAGCGGTTGCGTGAAGGGGCAAGCTTTATAAATGTGGACTCAGGCGGTTGTGTTAATCGCTGCTGCTGAGGTGGTGGTGCACTGTCTGAAGCATCTTTGGGAACATGTTTCTCTTCTGTTTGACCCTACAGATGACATAATAATTATAAAAACATAGAAGATTTTAAAATAAGTTCACTTTTAAATACCAGATCACATGCAATGCTATTACCATTAAATAATATAAGGGCTACCATTGAAATAAAGGACTCTATTTAATTATATCAAAACTAAAGCACAAACCCAACAACCAACATAATACAGTATAGGGACTGTTTACTTCTGAGTTACAAAGATTTAGCTAAGCAAATAAAATTAAATTTTAAAGAAAACTGACTTCAAAAGATTCTATTTTAAAAACAAAGCGTTGCTCTTTCAATAACTTTAAACAACTGTATATCTTACATGTTCTGAATTATAAATTTTGTGAAGGGTCTTTTTTAAAATATGACTAAAGCACAACTTCCAAAAGCAAAACTCAGCGTTAGTGAGTATACAGACATAAAACAACAATCAATGGATCACTGTTTGGAACTATTCATAACTGAAATTGACAGTGAACTGATAAACAAAACCAAAAAAAATAAATAAATAAATAAAATAAACAGGTCTGTTTATTCTTATATAGGAGTGACACTAGATGGAGTATTAAGTTTTGCACATAAATATTTTACTGCTTTATTTTTAGTTTGTAACTTTTTAAGGTTTACTGTTTTACTCTATACTCTATATATAATAGCTGTATCTTAATACAATCAATGGTTATTAGAATCAAATATTCAGAATTAAATTTTAGACCAGAAATTTATATCATCAAAAATGCATCAAAATTATTTGTTTTGGGAAATTAATTTTGTGTTAAAAGATGCAAAAGCTCAGTTATTTCTTACAAAGAAGTATCTCCACACCAGTTTGAATAACTATGCAAACTATTTCCTACCTGATTTAATGCATTATTTCTCAATTTTAAGCAGAATTTGAAATATTTTAAAAATTATTTCTGTAAACATAATAAGTATACCAGAATAATATATAAATTTTATATTGAAGTGTCTCTTTTATGAAAGGTTTGACTGTAAAACTGAATATCATCACATTGCTGTACTTACAGGAGAGTGATGTTGGATAATATAGATAATTTTAAATGCTAAGTACTTACAGGGAGAGGTGGTGTTGGATATGGTGTAGATTCCACTACAGGATCAGGACCATGGTGGAATTCTCTGTGCAGTTTGCCGGAGTGAAGATCTTCAATAAATTTCTTTAATAAACCAGGTTTTCTAGAAGTGAACAAAAAAAAGAATTTTTATGAAAAAAAAAATATACATGATCTGCTATTATTAAGCACATGAGCACAGAAATGAGATGGTATATGTTAATAATAAATAATGCTATTTATTGCATGCTTATTTCAATGAATATGCACTAATTTTTCTACCATGTGTAAAAAAAAAATGTAACTTTCTAAAATCGACCATTCACCGGTAAAGATTTAAGGAAATATCTGTTAGCCTGACAGTATCTCTAGCAAACAGTTTGTCAGGAATTTCTATCATCTTTTACAGGTAGTCTACTTGAATGTGGATCTACCATTCAAATCATCATCAACCATACCACCACCATATGCTTCTGCCACAGCATCTACTAATGCTGATAAAAAGTTTCAGCAACTGCAATGTTTGCTAATGAAACTTTCTTAGAAAGCCTGTTATATGATTTAGCATGCATGGAAGACAATTTTCTTAATGCTGAATGTCCCAACCCCAAATCATTAAAACACATAACCATTAAATCATTTACATCAAACCCATATTAACACTATTACTATTCCAATGCCTAGAACATGACATTTGAGTCTGTCTAAACGTGCAATGACTACAACTCACTTGCACACTGACAGAACAACCCATACTGTCCCCCAAACTCACTCTCAAACTGCCAACATTTTTGCATTCCGAACATGCTATTGATGAAAACAAAGCATTCAAACTATTTAATTCAACAATGCACCTGGTATTTTCTTTCTCTGGAATGGTGTCAATAGCAACTACATTTGGTTCAAGCAAATTTAATTTCCTTTGGGATGTGGAAGGTTGGGGGCAGTCATGGGTACAACAGGCAAATCTGGATGCTGCATTTCATCTGCAACCATCGATTTGGTACTGCTGGTATCAGTACATATGTCCAGAAGAGTTTTTCCGAAATAGATGGATAGGTGGGTGAGGGCAGCAGGAGAAACTGCATTTAAATCAGCAAGATGAACTTCGGCATAAGACGGAATTGTGGCTAGGGCCAGTTAAAACATTCTGCACAGCTCTTTCTGAAGTGAGGGAGTGGGGGGTAGCTGAAAACATGTCTGTGGCAAACCTCATGGTATCACCAAGGCCTATGTGTACATCTTGCACTTCATTCTGCTTATTCCATCGAGATCTTGCTTTCTCAATTCTAGACAATTTTCGTTTCTCAAGCAACATTGCTGTTAGCTTAGAACTCATTTCATCTGTGCTAGAAAGATTGGTAGCAACAGAAATAGTGAAGCAGCCATTTTGAAAATTCCCAGATATGGCATGTTGCAATGGGTTATCAACAGTTTTAACAAATTTTAATCAAGTGATTCAATATAACAGTTAATAACAGGTTCTAAGGTGGGGTCAAGGTTTCTCAAGCCACAGGCACATGAAGTGATCTATAACGCTGACTATACAATTTTCTAGTAGGGGAGATAATTCTCTCATATACATATGCCATGTGTACTATTTTTAGTGACAGTAATGGTGCCAATCAGTGTGGAAATATGTGCATTTCGGTGAAGTTAAGACTTTGGAAATATTTTTTTGAACATAGGTTCAGTTAGAAAAACTGCTTTATTAATGCAAAATTTCAACTTCTAAACTATAAAATCCTGAAAGAGAACTATTTAATAACGCAAATAGGAAATAATCTCAAAAATATTTTTTTTGTTTTGACTTTTTTCCCCATATACGCCCGTGCCATTCATGGCCTTAAAACACTTTCATTTCTACTCCAGTTGGCCTAAACAGAAGAAATGAGCTTGAAGGCATGACACACCCTCAGTATTCTTAAAATATATCATAGACATTTGATAAGTATTAAGAAAAAATTATTTTACATTAAAAAATTCTATAATGAACATTTGACCACGTTCATCAGACAATTTTGATATTTGTTTTTACTTAAAACACAAAAAATATCAGCATTTCTCATATATAAATAAGACTGCTTTTAGCCAGAAAACAAAATAACATATAAAGAAATAAGCTTTAAGTTAAATACTAAAATATTTGTAGATAATTCTTTTTTTACTAAATTTATTAAATATTTTTTCAAATCAAAATCCATACTTACTCTAAATCTGTCTTGACATTATGCGGAAACACATACATGTGTCGAAAGCTATCAATAGCCAACACTGGTAAGTCACTTAGCTGTTTTCCTAAATGATGAAGTGGGTGAGTAAATTTGGTTCCATCAGCAACCAAGAAATTTACATTATCTGTTAAAAAAAAAAAAAAAAGAGAGGGAGAGAAGAAGAAAATCAAAATCAAAACAGCAAATAAAACTGTCAATAAAAATGATTAAAATAATATAAATATTCTTTTAAAGTGCAAAAAAGTTACAAAATACTTTATTAAAAGGGGATTTTTCCTTGTAAGATTTGTCCTTAATACTTACTAGATTAGATGAAAATGCAATGAAAGGAGTAAAGTATGATTACTTATGATATACAAGCCAGAATTAAGATGTATGCACATGTGCACGCAGGTACACACACACACACATACACAAAACAACCAGCAGCATTTCTCTCGAGCAGTGTCCTCTTAAATGCTCTCTAGCACCCCTCAGAGTGAGTACCAGATAAAAAAAGAGGTAAAGGTGGGAGAGATTTTATTCAGTTTAAGTAGAAAAATGCACTTTCCTATCATAAACCTCCCACTTGCTGCCCAGAGAAAAATATCAATCTAAAAACCCAGAAAGCAGGCAGATTATACTCATTTGGTTAGTAAAGGAAACAATATATTTGTCAACTGTGCCTAAATTTTTAAAGAGTGATGCATATACTTAAGAGGTGCCTACATTCCTGAAGTTTTTTTTACTTGTCAAATATATGCAAACAAACATTACTGTTAACAGAAGATTTCAAATGTTGAATATTGGCAAATATTACAAAAACAACAAAAAAGCAGAGAATGTATGTGTATATATATATATGTACAGAACACATTGCAAAAAATAAACTAACTTTTTTCTGAAAGTAACTGTCTGACCACTTCTCGGTTGAATATCTCTGGCGTTTCAGTATCCTCAGGGTTGTGAAACAGAATAAGAAATGGTAAACCTTCTTCAGTTAGTTCCTGTTCAAATAAAAAAAAAAATAAACAAATTAATAGGCAGGCAGTAAAATATAAAGTTGTGATAAAGCATTTTAAAAATAATCCTTAAATAAACCTGATTGTATTAACAAAAGAATTTATTGTTTCTGTCAGGAAGATATCAATCCATAAATAGTGAAACAGTATTCTAGATATAAATTATACAAAGTATTATGGAGTCAATAAAACATTTTGCTGAAAAGACAGACACAAGAGAACTAACCTTAAAGCTCCAACTAGACCCAAAAATACATCTTCTGATACATACCCAGTTCTGCTTACCATGAAAATACTTTATCAGTAATGTCAAGTCAGTCTGTCAGCAATATGGGAAGCCTATAAGTAATATGGATTATATATGCCATTTATGACTATCATCAGCTAACAACTTTTGATAAATGTGAAGCTAAAGTGTTTATTTGAAACAAATTAGCAAATCCATCCCAAAGTAGGAATCTCAGAAAAAAATACATCAGCATACTAAAATCTTTGAAAATAACTAATTTAACTTTTAGAATGCTAATGGTTCTTTCTCTGACAGATATGTCCAAGCAAGCAATCACGTCAAAAGAAGATTAGGTTACTAAAATGACTGTTCATATATGCAATGGATGCTTGGGAAAATTAAAAAGAAAATATAAAGAATCCAAAATAAGGCTTTCAGTTTTTCATTATGGTTCAAATTTTGTATGCAATGATTCAGGGTGATTCAAACTTTCAGTTTCTTTTGAGAAAAACGTTTCTCTAGTGTAGATACTCAACACAACATAGCTGGAGATTTATTTTATAAAATATTCTTCAACTCATATTCCAAGAATTATTTTTAATTTGTAAACTGGTGAAGGAATCAGCATATATCCCATATAGGGACGGGGAGGGAAAAGAATGCTAAACATGTTTTGTTTTTTTTTAAATTTCAAATGTGATAGAATCAAGAGATAAAGGAAAAGCTTTGGACATCTAAAGCCATCTTAAGTTTGTAAAATTCTGACAGATTTTGAGACTAGTGATTTTGCCACTTGATTCTACTAAAAAATTAACTATCTTGACAGTTCATTTATCTATTTTTAAAAAAAAAAAAAAAAAAAAGTTTGCAGCTATGTTGACTTGAATGTAGGTACATATTTCTTTAAAGCACTGTCAGAAATTATCTGGTGACGGGGTAAATACATCTGAAAAATAATCACATCCTACTTCCAGAATGGGAATTCTTTCCAAGGGTCTTAACCATTGAAAATTAAATTGTGCAGCTGGATCCCCAAAATTTGTGTGTGCAACTCAATTTTTTAAAACCTTATGGATGCAATGATTTTTTTTTAAAATGAAGAAATTATTACAAGATCTTAACTCAAAAGATGATGTAGGAAAATTTATAAAAGCAAATAATTAAATAAACAGTCATTTGGTGAGAATTCAGTCATGTATTATGACAAAGACTGTGGTTTGCAATAACTGAATCAACAACATAATTACAACCGTATATTTATGTACATTTACAATATTATACACATATATCATGCAATATTATATTTATCTAAAACAAATATGCTGGGGCAAGTTATAAGATGTATTCTTGTTATTTGTTATTTACCTCCGCATTTTCAAAAGTGATTTCCCTCACAAGTGGCACACATTTGTCATATGCCCACTGGAACAGCTGATCAAAGTTATTTAGAGGTCCCATGTATACATTATCTTGTCTGTGAGTCTGAACAAATGAAAGCAACATTTTTTTTTTTTTAAAACAATAAACAAAATGCATCCTACAATTAACTGTGACAGAGCAGAGTTGTCTGTCCCTATTTTAAAATTAAATATTACTTGTTTAATGTCAGCATGACATGATCTTCTGGTACTCTGTGTTTTGTAAGTACCAGATTTAAAATAACAACTCATGAAGAGAGTGTGCTAGAACTTGATGTAATCTAAACTGGTCTAATGTGGATGAGTAGATTTTATTATCCAATGGTTAAGATTTACAAAGAATGAGACCAGCTAATGGCTGAGATCAAAGTTTACCTGCTGAAATAATTCTAATCACTTTGAATTTGGTGTGGCTGAAATCTGGTCATGATTTAATAAATTTATTGTTAAATTTACTGACCTTCTTAAACATATTGATAACCTTATGTTGGAGAGTTAGTGGGTGTATGGGGGCTCACTAAATATAAATTGAAGATGAATTTATTTTCTCCTTTGATAAGACGTTTTCCACCTACGGAAATATTTTATGATGGTAAATACTGTGAAACAGAGAAAACGTTTCCAGCATCTGCACATCCACCAAGTGAAAGAGACGAGTAGTATTTTCTGGAGAATTATTAATAACATAAATTAAGATTCTCATCACTTGTAATTAGATATGGATGATTAAGTAATAATAATAATCATAACCAATAACTAAGAAATCAAGTCTCAAAAACTTGTTTCGAACCAAAGTCTGACAATGCACAATTATTTGGATTCTAGAGGAATGCTTTATCAAAGAGAAAGAAGAGCAGCCCAATACAGAGAATAAATTTGACTGTGTAAAACAAATGAGAAAAAAATCAAATTATAAAAAATCATTTAATTGCCTTTCTGTTAAGACAACTAAAAATAAATCACATACATTAGTACTTAGATACTTTTTGATTTAGAGATTAAAAAGGAGAATGTAATTTTTTTATGTACCTTCTTTTATTTGCTTATCAGTCTGTTATCACAAACAAAAAACAGAATGTGCACTTGCAAACTTTGTTTATTAGTCCTTGATGAGGTTGGTACAGTAACTGCCAATCCTCAGTTCATCTAAATTTATGCATCAATGATTTGTTTTTATTATTATTAGGCCTTTTAAATTAATCTGACATTTATAACACTTATAATTAGGTGACTGAAAAACAAAAACAAATTTTAATTTTTCAAGCATAAATAAGAAAAGTAACTGGTTATTTAGTTCTTGTGCTAGTTAGAGCAGAGACTTGATATTAAACAGAGATTCTAAAGAAATAATTTTACTTCAAGTAAATAAAGCTCGCTGATAATTTTCAGAATCAAGTCACCACATTTCTACAAAAATTGGTGCAAGATCTGAACTCTTACAATGTTATTTAAGCCATAAACAAAGCTCAATTAGCAAAGAAATCCTGATCGACACTTTAAAACAGTTCTCAATAAATAAAAGAAAAAAATAGGAAGAAAAATTGTCTTACATTTGGAGGCCTGAAAACGATGTTGTCACCACCACCAGTTCTTTCTGATGCTGAGACAGGTCTATAATAAAATAATTAAAAATTTTGAAGAAAAAAAACAACCAAAAAAAAAACATTTAAAAAAAAAAGTCTTAGAATACTTTTTTTGATCATGATACTGACAATAAGATATAAATTTATATTAAAAATTTCTTGCATGTAACGTTTCAGTTACTGTGCAGTAATTAAAATATTAATTTAATTTAAATAATCAATCTTTATAGTCTAGTAATTCTCTTAAGTTTTAAAAATAACTTTGATTATGGAATGGCACTTACGTAAAATATACATTTGTTTGTTTACAAAAAATCATTCAGTTCTGATAATTCATTATGCAAAAATAACCTCTTTAACTTTTAATTATAAAAACAATCAAATATGCTAAATTAACAGTAATGCATGTTCTTAGTACAGACAGCACATTTCAAAGTCTCATGGGATAATATAATACAGTGTCTGAAAGCACGAGTCTGCTAGATTTTCAAGATTACCACTGTATACACACACATGAGCTTAATGATGACAAAGACAGCCACATAGCCACTCTTTTATGCTTAAGTCTGACTCGTGACAAAGGCAAAAAGGTCCCCTGCACTAGTATTTCATGCTGCTGCATACCTTTAATCATATGCAGAAAAAAGAAACTGCCTGGAAGTGAGTTATATAACCCACCGCAATCTACCAATTTTGTGTCTTCATGTGGTTATCTTGTGCATCAGTATTAACTTTTATTTTTATTTTACTTTTAACTCTAAAACTATAACATTTATAAAAGTTGATTACTACTTAAAATTTTCAAAGATTAGGGAAAGTTCAGATATATTTGTTTTTGTATAAAGAATTGTTTGTCAATTTCTATGAAAGAATTAAATTTTAAATAAAATGTTCATTTTGGCACTCAGACTGGGTAATAAATCAGCCAAGCTGAATAAATCAAGTAAGTATTCAAAAAACTTTTTAACTTATAAAACATATAGTTAAATAGATTTTATAAATTCCTCATTTTGCTTATAAAACATATCTGATCTGTGAAGATTATGCTACACATCCTACAAAACATTAATTAATTTTAAAGACAATTTTATTAAAAGGGTATTTTTATTATTGAAAAGATTACTTCTAAAATGAAATGATTCACAAGAAAGCTAACAAAAAAAGAATCTTGCACGCACTCCCCCAAACTCTTTAAATGTCATAAAAAAAATCTCAAGATAACTTACCCAAAAGCTGCATGAAGGTTACAGTCATCACGAAGCAAGCCAGCCACTCTTACATACATCCGATAATTGTCAGAATCCTTTGAGTCAAAGTAACCAATAACATGACGTTTCTTTGCCTGAAACAACAAAGAACCATATACATTAAATGGAAATAATGATAAAATTTCCTGCCCCTGAACCTCAATACTTTCAAAGTGTTACAAATAAATGATTAAAGGATGAAATAATTAAATCAAAGATATTTAAAAAATCAATTTTGAAGCTTATAATAATTTTACATTAATGCTATAGTGAACAGAATTCCTAAGAAATTGAATTATAACTGTCATAAAATAAAAACAGTACACCATGATTAAAATTTGTCCATTATTCTGTGGATTAAACTATAGCAATATTATAATATGCTTAAAAGTGATACCCTTAACTGAATATTCAGAATTAATGAAGCAATCAAATGAATTATCAAATTTAAGGTTAACAGAAATTGTTGATATCATTTAAGAATACTGTTAATGCAGCCCAGTTAATATAAATACCTTTAATATTATATTGCTTAAAAAGAATACTAATGATTAATGAAAAATGCAAAAAGTCGTCTTTTCCAATATGCCCCTAGACAGACATACATAGGAGTATTCAATTCATAAACACCAGGTTCACTAAGGCTCCCCACCCTCCCAAGATGAGACAAAACTTAAATCACCCATTCAACTAGTCTTCTTGTCCTCACATGTGCTACTGATATTTTATCAAAACAGAGTTGTGCTTTATAGTTCTTCTCCCTTAATTATTCTTTGAAGTATTGGTCTTAATTCATGTCAGCCATTTTGTCTTTGTACTTTGGAAAAGTATATTTTCCTTCATTTTTTTTCTTTTTATTGGCTTTCACCTGACTGCTTGGTTCTTCTCTAGGCATCATGGCCAATTAGATCTGTAAAAGCTATGGAGTGACTTCAGAATATTCAACTGCTCATCCTTTTAGCAGAGTTGCATGAGTGAACAAACTTATATTTTTGTGAATGTTAGTCAAAATGTGTATTGGGTAAAACTTGCAAGTTACCCTTTGATGTCTGACAGTCAGTAAGACAACAAAAGATATTTGACAGTGATAATTACTGCCATTATGCACGCACATAAGCTGGAAGCCCCAAATGCAAACATCGCATGAATGCTGAAAGCCCCAAATGTGAATATCAGCATGAGCTGGATCAGTTAAAATTTATTGCATCTATCTTGATGAAGGAGTGTGAAAGGGTTCAATTCCCATGGCTGAGGGAGTGGATAATTTATATGGAAATGGCTCTGGCATTGTTAGGAAAATATTTATCAAAATTAGTGAAAACTGTTCAAAATTAAACTCAGGTTTTGTTTTGTTTTTAAAAAAAGAACTAAACAGTAATTATTGACTCACTGAGCTATACAATCATTTTATGGACTCTTGTAGCTATTGCTTAACAAAGATTTGACTACATTAGAGGGTCAAACTAAGAACTAATCTGTACCTCAACATACAAACCTGGAAATCAGAAGGGCCAAATATCAAGTTAACTTATTGTACATCAGTTATTCTCTACGAATATGCACTTTTAGCACTTTTGTGAATATACAAAACAACAAATGAACATATTAATGAGATATGTTACAATACTAACAAGCAAAAAAAGAATGATAGCAATCACATAATTATATATTTCACTGTATGAATCTAGACAATAATCATCCTTGCATAAATTTAAGAAAAGGATGGATAGTACATTATTTAGATGTACACCATGATGTACATCATGTACACATGCCAATCAGCAGTCAATCAAGATATCGCTGCATGACTTCTAGTAAGAATAATTTTCCTTGTTATTCACTGTGCAGTATTTCCACATTATCAGCTATCACAAGAAATCTGGCTATTTGTTCAATTAAATCAGGATATTTTGATGCATTTTTCAATATGCAATAATTGTCCATGACTGTATGGTGTAAGAACTGGAACAAAATTCAGCATACAAAATTAATACAAGTTGTTTTCCACTGCAACTAGGTAAAGCAACTTACGTCTAACTCATCTAATTCATCCAAACTTTGATGCTCCACTACAGGATCTTTCAGTTCTTCACGAATGAAGTTAGCTATTGCCTCTACTGACCGCTGACCACGGAATTCCTTTTTCACCATCTGTCCATTGCGAAACAACTTTAAAGTTGGATACTTGGAAATGCGATACTGAGAAGCAATGGTCACTGAAAAAGGTGTAAAAAATATATAAATATCTAACAAAGATATATGAAAAACTAAGTTGACCAAACATGTGAAGGTTCATGGAAAACAAAAGATGGTATTAAGTAAAAGAGGTCAAATTGCAGGAAAATTAAATGCCAATACAAGGTTTATTGCCCATGTTATAAAAGAACACTCCTAAAAATGTTGAAATAACAAAACATTTATTTATTAGTGCTTGTAGGTAATCTTAAGCAATGGTGCATTATCCTGAGATCATTCTTTGTCATATACCAGTACAGTTTAGAAAAATGTTTGCTTGCATTAAATCTTTCATGGGTTTAATTAAAATGGTTTGGTCTGAAAGGTCAACTAAAGATAACTTGTGAAATCATAGAAGTGATAAGTCTAACTTATCTTTTGCTACTGTTAATTACAACAAACAAAAAACAAAAGTGACAAATACGGAATTTAATCCTATTTGTGAGAGATGTTCATTAATCTGTAGAAAACAAATTTAAAACCAAGTGGTAAATTTAGTGGCAGTTGATGATCTGCACTTGACATACCAGTCAGTTACATCAACAACTGGTTGACCTAAAAAATGCTGTTTTATGTAAATTAGAGAGCGAAAATTTACTATATAGAGCAACTTTGACATACTAGTTGCATAATAATAATTATTTCAAATGATTCCATTTTCTATATGCTCACAAATTCTTTTTCAAAATAAGTAACTTTCATAATGCTGCTGGCTTTTTTGTAGGAACTGCAACTTGTTAAATTTGTGAAAAAATGCAACACAAATTCATGACTATAAAAGAGTATATCTCAGTAACCAATGAAGATAATCATTTACTTTTTACTTCTGTTTTTCTTACATTTTCATGAATTTAAAAAAAAATATTTTAAGCAATTACTCAATAATATAATTTTTAGCTGCCAGTACCTAAATAAAGTATCATTCTACAAATGTTATGTATATTCATACACACTGTCAGCTGCACAGAATTAGACTTAGGTCACAGTGTTGGGCAACAATCATGCTAAAACTATTCAATCTAATAAAAATAGACAACCAGTTCCCTATACACATATTTGATTCTTTGAAAGTAATAAATTAATTTATCTTTTTTTCTTCTTTCATGCCCTTTGCATAAACATCAGACCAAGGATCTCTTGTTCTTAAATGCCTGACAACCTCAGTTTTAGTCAATGTACTTTTGCTATCCACTGACACAAAATGTCCATCTTTTTGCATATGCTACAATCTTGATCCATTTTATGACCTTTATCCTTTTCTAATTGTGCTCAGGGCTGTGCACTTAACTTTACATATTAAAAATTAAGCTTCTAGTATTTAAAGAATATTTTTTTTAATTTAAAGGGCAAACTCAATTTATAACAGGGTTTCCATGAAAACAGATTCTGAACTATGAAGGTGCCATTTTATTGGTTTTACAATAATTAACAATGTTGTAGCAACACATCTGATTAGATCAATGTTGTATTTTGTATGGTACTGGTAAGCTGCATTTAAACAGTGCGCTGTGGGGATTAATATTTGGTGATTATTCTTAATGCTCAGATCACCTCAAAGCTATGGAATTTGAAACATTCTTCAATTATCATCTGATTTTGCTGCATTCAGTCAATTTTTCACTGGTTTTACTGAGGGATCAAAGTATTGTGTACTACACAAGCCTGAAACATTTCGTATTTAATTTACAATATTGTCACCACAAAAATGAATCAACATTTTCCAGAGACAAATGGAGGACTTGCATACATTTCCAAGGAGAGTATTTGAAAACATATTTCCAAATCATGGTTAGAGAATAAACAGTTATAAACAAAATGAACACCATGCACTTGCTACAAACTACAGCATATTATGATGCTTATATTTGTCTGTTTCTCTTCAAAACACATACATATAAATATAGATAAACTATACAAAAATTACGAAACTTGATTCAGCTAAAAGCATTTACCAATAACAGTAAGAGAAGAACAATGACAGTGCTTAAGCCTATTGTTACATTTTTTAAAAATTTGTTTTCTTTTTAAATTTTATTTTAAATTAAATAAATGTGGGTGAAAAAAAATGATTAAATCAAGCTTGACAGAAAATTCTAAAACTTCAAGAGGGCATAAAATAAATATCATTCAACTTTGTATCTTCACATTTATTTACCAATCACAAAAGAAAGAGAAAATTTTCAGCAGACTGTAAGATTCAGAAAAGAAGACATTTTGTTTTAATTATCTAAACATTACAATATTTATGGTATGATATGTCAGCCATATGCAAATTCAAATTAAATCCATGTATTCACATATTGTATAACATAATTTTCTTCCATAAAACTGTGCAAAAAAAACAAATACAAAATAAATAATTTACCCTCTGTGTCACAATCCACTTTTGCAAATAACACTCTGCCTGGTTCCTGAAGAAAAGTAACAACACAATAAGTAATTGTGTTTAATAACTAGGAAAGCTCATACAATCAGTAACAATCAGAAGATAAAAACAAAATCAAATGCTTTTATTGTAGAGATTTATTGTGCTTCTTAATTATGTCGCAATATCCTTGTATGAGTTATGCTGAAAGTTAAAAAAAAAAGATATCATAGTTTCAATATTTATCAAGAAATGACGATGTTTTAATGTATAATTCATGTATGATAAATAACGTTTTACATAAAATATTGTTTAACTTAAAAGAAGGAATGAAATAATTAAATGTGTTCCAAAAGGATATAAAGTGTGTATTAAAAGAATTCTAATGAATGAGTGTGTTTATCAAAGAATAAATAAAAAGATAAAAATGTGACTACAAATTCTGTATGATACAAATCAAGTATTGCAAATAACAGATTCAACATTAAATAATAATAACAAAAACAAGAAAGTTAGGTCACTGCTTTACCAATGAAGAGTGATGAAATGTCTGAACTACTGTGAACCTAAGTCTAACTGAATTATAAAGAAACATTCTTAGTAATTATACATTCATTAAAAAGTCTTATTTAAATCTTCTACCACATACATGTTAAGACCAAAATGAGATAAAAGCTTAGAAAAAAAACTCACTTGGAAGTGTGCCTGCCCCTGTGCCAGGGGCAGATCTCATTTATTAACTTTCTCTCTTCGATTCACGAGTTACAGATCCAGGACTGTGGAATTTACAAATTTCCAATGGGTGTCAGGTGTCTTCTGAGTTTCCGTGTATGTCTGTTGGTTGTGTTTGTTTCTTTTGTTATCAATAAATTACAGAAGGGTAGCTGAAGTCCTTTCTGTTTTCTTCCTTTCCGTTGACTTACTACTGTCACAGAAAACTATATTTGAACGTTTGCATACATGTGTGTATGAGTGAGTATGGGTGTGAGTGAGCTGGAGGAAGTGGAAGAGATGTAGTACTACTTTCTGACCTGAGGGTCATTCAGGGAATATGGTCTCAATCAGAGAATTCTTTACACATAAATTGCTTTGAAATGAGTACAATCTCCTATGTTCTCCAGTTTTGGGAATAGACAATTCAAAACAGATTATCATGATCTTCTCAGTCATTCAATCTGTGTTTGCATTTTTTTTATGTTTTGGAGTTCCCCCTGCTTTCTTGCCTGCATATGTCTCACACATTACTTGTAAGTCACTTGGGAAGGCCTGTCTCTTTGTAAGAGACAGGCCTTCCCAAGTGACTTTGATTTTCCATACGCATCTAAAACAGCTAATTTCGAAATCCTGATGATGTATGCTATTGGCAGCAGCAGCAAAATAATGATAGGAGATAACAAACTTAATGGGTTTACAATGTATACTTCACTAGAGAGTGAGTGCATTTCAATCTGCTCATAGGAAATCTTGTTTCACTTACCGGAAATTCTTCTGATATTTTTCTTGAAGCTTCATCAAAAGTGGGTGCAAGAATCTGACTAAATCGGCACCTATCACATTAAAAAGAAGATATCTCTAGTGAAATTTAAAAAAAAACATCTATCACAAAAACAAAGATTACTCTAGTACAGTAGTAGCATAAAAAAAAAAGTTACTAAAAGAAAAAAACACCTGTAGTAGCTGTCACAGTCTGATAAAATTGTCCGACTTCGTGACCCACTTGCCTTGTTTACTTCAAATTCGAATATTTGAAACCCTTGGCCCTTTGTTCAAAGCTTCCTTTTTCTAGGTGCTTCTAGAACAGGTCAAGATGTTATGTAACTTTAGGACCATTGTCCAGTTCTCGAACCAACCACATGCTTTGCGAACAGTCACGTGATACGCAATATACCTTTCTATATATGTACCCACACGCTTCCGCTCCCTCACTTCGAGCACATTTTAGCTAATTCCATCAGCTTACTCGGGTCGTGAGAGGCAGCCGGCGCCATAGAGAATCAAGGTACCCTTCGACTTCTCTCAAAGGTATCATTTTATTTAATAGTATTTGCCTATGTATTGTTTAAGTATGTATTTGTGCTATGTATTATATGATTTCCATATACACTTGAGCATGGTTCAGAGAAATAGCTGAAAACCTATACGTTACGGAATATAAATTTATTGTAACCATTTTTCCATTTCTGTACTTTAATTTATATTGTTTTAATTCACTAAGAGCCAGAATGCTGCGCTCGATATGAATTCTTCATGTAATTCAATTATTGCGTGTAATTTAAATTGTAAATTGTGAAGCGCTCTGTCGGCTTGAATTACCCCTTGTATGAACATTAATTTAACGTTGTATCTATTTTATTGCTTCATACGTCATGACTGTTAAATGGAACACATGTGAGACGATTATATTTTTTCTAAAATTTAATTGTAAGCGACGCGAGGTCGAAACTCTTTGTTCAGCGCATTTAATTGAGCCATGCCTAGGTAGGACCTGTTAGGTTGAGAATTATATCCAAACACATTGCATCCACAGGTCGGCTCATGGTTCATGTTTCACCATGCCTCACCTGCATTAGCTTATTGGTGTAAGCGTGTCGAAATCCACTCTGAGGGCCATGCTGCAAAAATTCCAGTTCCTAGCCACTAACAAAGGGACATCATTCCTTATGCACCACGTGTGTCGTTAAAGGGGGACTGAGGGAACGAACCGGCATGACTGAGTGTTGAGACCAAGGATACAAGAATAGAGCTAAGTGCAAAATCAAGTGTACAGATCTCAAAGGAACACTTTTCTGGCAATTTAGATTGACAAAAATCAGGCATAGGCGCGTAAAGACAGAGTGAAGACTATTCGCGTTGCATTCGATTTATTGTTAATTTGTTAAACTTTATTAAATCTTATTTTCTTTGTTAATACCTCTTAGTAGTTGATTTCTATGCACAATAGACCAATTAGATTAATTCTTAGATTTGAATGGGGGCGGATGAGCAGAAAGATTGATGACGAGTGCATATTAATTTAGAGGGACTTAACTGTTTTCAAATCTAGCTAAAAGTTCGCAGTTTATTAGTCTGTAAATTTGTCGTCTGAACTACAAGACGCACTTTTAATTAGTCAGATAATAAATTGAGCAACCAGTCTGCGTAGAATATGAGAGGAAGAATTAATTATATTTAAAGTCTTTTAATTATTCTAAGCAGGGTCTTTAAATAAATACTGGAAACGTAACAAGTGTGGGTCGTCGCGGGATTGATATGTATTAAATTGTAAATTGTAACATTTTTATACATAGGGCGCATCATAACCTAGAAACGAACGAACGAACAGAATTGCCAATTGTTCTTTTGATTTTTGTATCACTGATTTTCTTTGCTTTTGTTGTGACATGTGCATGTATTCTTTTGCAGAGTAGCGTGCATGTTAGTTAATGTTGATATATTTAAGCGTAGTTAAATATGTCATGTTAGCTATTGAATGATTTATTTAGTATTGTGTTACTGAGTACTTCATTGTGAGGAGTCGAAGGTTATACCGCCAGCTAGGAGAGTTATCGGTAGTAACAGACTTCGGACTATTATATTTAGGGTGCTAGATATAATGTGTAATGTTGTATGGTAGGAGCCGTGACATTACGAAAGTCTTGGAACAGCGGACACTGTGACAAGCAGGTGAAACGTGTAAAGAGTTAACGCGTAATTTATTTCGGAAGGTGTTCTGAGTAAATTAAATAATTTTTGTAAGGTTGTAGCCTAAAAGTTATTTTCGGGATAAGCGGAGTTATCGCCGACGGTTAAAACACACAATTCACGAGATACATTCTTATTGTAGCCAGCGCGCTAAGACAGTAAAATGGATCGCAAACAGGTTATCGAAGACCTGAAAGAAGCCGGTATCATGATAGGATACCAGGGTGACGAACTGACTAGCTACATCAAAACTGAGCTAGAGAAAGCGGAAAAAGCAGAAAAGGAGAGAGTAGAAAAAGCGGACAAAGAAAGGCAAGAGATAGAAAGAGAAGAACGTATTGCTAATCGCGAACTGAAGAAGTTAGAAGCTGAAAAACTAGCTGAAACCGAGGCTAAACGCATCGCAGCGGACACAGAAGCAAAACGCATCGCAGCGGATACAGAAGCCAAACGCATCGCCGCAGACGCGGAAATAAAACGGTTAGAATGGGAAGTAAAGAAACTAGAAGTTACCAATCCAAACCGTGATCGCAGAAGCAGTGGTGATTCGCGTTCTAGCGATGGAAATAATCACAGTAGAATTGAAAATATCATTCCAAAGATAAATATGGTCCCATTTGATGAGAACAAAGATCAAATAGACGCGTATTTAAAAACGTTTGAAAAGTTAGCCAGAGCAACGAACATTCCAGCGGAACATTGGGCGATAAATTTATCGGGGTTATTGCAGGGCAGTGCGAAAAACGAGTTCAATAAGCTTAGCGATTCTGAGTCAGATAATTACGACACAGTCAAGGCCGCATTATTGAAACGTTACAAACTCACAGCAGATACATACCGACGTAAGTTTAAACAGGCCACTAAAGCCAGTTCAGAGACGCACGCACAGTACATACGACGCGTAGCTGACTTGTTCCAAAGATGGATAGATCTAGCCGAAACTCCACAGACATACGCAGGTCTTAGGGATGAAATGGTAAAAGACCATATTCTCGGGTCATACAAATCAGATCTACTGATTCACTTAGCAATAAGGGAAAAATCTACGCTAGAGGAGATAGGCAACGCCGCCGATCGCTTTGATGACGCACATTCTCAATTCTCGAACGCACACGCGAACAACAAGTCTCGACCGAACGAACCGCAGACTCGAAAGGATAAGAAAAATGACGGGAAGGCACCTAATGAGCGTGATGATAAAACATCTAAACCCGACACTAAAAACAAGTCCGACAAACAGAAAGATAAAAAGAATCTTGCATGTTACACTTGTGGTGATAGTGGCCATTTTTCACGAACATGTCCTGAAAAGAAAACAGCTAAAGTTTACGCAGTAGAAAGTCATACACCTAAAACAGAAAAGTCGAATCGAACACCAGTACAGGCAAACGGTCACGATACAATCGCTTTGCTTGATACAGGGTGTGAGCTAGACGCTATTGTAAATGCATCATTAGTTAACCGTACCGACTACACAGGGGAGACAATCTCTGTCACCTTTGCAAACGGCGAACAAGACATTTTACCAGTAGCTGAAGTCTCGATTGTTTCAGACTTTGTAGAAGGAACAGTCAAAGCGGCAGTTATGGAAAACTCACCGCATGACGTGATCCTTGGTTGCAAGTATGTTTTGCCGTGCAAAAAACAAACTTCAACTGAACCACCACTGGTTAACGCTGTAACCAGAGCAGCGAGTAGTAAAGACAAATCTGTAACTGCACCGATGTCTGCCGCACCAGCCGTAGATAAAGCAACAGTTAGCGAGATTAAAATATTACAAGCTGAGGACGAAACACTAGACAAGTTACGCAGACAAGCTGTACTTGTTAGTGACGTCAACACTGACGATTCGAATAAGAAAGCGTGCATTATTCTGAAAAAGGGTTTATTGTACCGCTATTCGAAAGTGGGAGACGAATTTCGGAAACAATTAGTCGTTCCACAAACCAAACGAAATGACGTATTACGATTAGGTCATGAGAGTCTTTTTGGTGCACACATGGGTGTACAAAAAACAACTAGTCGTATTACAAGTGAGTTTTATTGGCCGGACATCACTGCCGATATCCGTAGATTCGTGTTAAGTTGCGACACATGCCAGAGAACACAGTCTAAAAATTCAATCAGACCCGCACCGTTAGGAGAGCCTGAACTGATCAGTGAACCCTACAAGCGCGTAGCATTGGATTTGATTGGGCCTATAATACCCACATCAACGAGAGGTAATCGATACGTGCTGACCACTATTGATTACGCAACAAGATTCGCCGACGCAGTACCATTGAAAAATATTGATACTGAAACTGTCGCCGAAGCCCTTTTCGGTCTTTGGAGTCGTGTTGGAATTCCTACTGAAATTTTGACGGATCAGGGGAGTCAATTCATAGGCAACGTAATGAAGGAAGTAAATCGTTTACTTTCCATCAAACATCTTACTTGCACACCATACCACCCCCAGGCAAATGGTCTGATTGAAAAATACAATGGGACATTAAAAACAGCACTTAAAAAGCTCGCCACAGATAAACCGAAAGACTGGGACAGATACATCCCTGCCCTACTATTTGCATATAGGGAGGTGCCACAATCTTCCACCGGGTTTTCACCATTTGAGCTACTTTACGGACGTACTGTACGCGGACCGATGATGATTTTGAAGGCACTTTGGACTGATGAAAAGACAGATGACGAAGTTAAGACAACTTATACATACGTCACTGACTTAAGAAACCGTCTTGAAACTATAGGCAAGATAGCACGGGAAAACTTGACGATAGCTCAGTCTAGACAGGCAGAATATTACAATAAGCACACCAAACCTAGAGAATTTGAAGTTAATGACAAAGTGTTACTGTTGCTTCCTGAAGCACATAACAAACTTCAGATGAAATGGAAGGGGCCCTTTGTAGTTACCGCCAAGCTAGGGGGACTGAACTATAAGGTGCAGACAGGAAAGAGAGAGAAAATCTTTCATGTTAACCTACTCAAAAAGTACATAAGCCGTGAGGATCAAACCACTCAAGCTGATTTTGTCGTAGCGACGATAGTTACAGAAGACGAGGGGGATACTGATTGCGTCACTGGTACTTTACCAAACTGTCCTCTACAGACGGACGAAACTGTCAAAGACGTTAGGGTAAATGAAGCCTTGACAGAAAGACAGAAAAAAGAAGTGAATGAATTGCTTAATGAGTTCTCATCTACTCTGACAGACAAACCAGGGTTGACAGACTTAATAGAATTTTCACTGAAGCTGACTGACAACAAACCGATACGTTTGAAGCCGTATCCGTTGCCACACGCTAAGATAGATGACGTTAGACGTGAGATTAAGACTATGCTAGATCTAGGGGTCATAGAGAAGACTGACAGTGCCTACGGACCACCCATCGTGTTGATTAAAAAACGTGATAACTCGTTCCGTTTTTGCGTAGACTACCGCAAACTCAATCAAGTGACAGAGTTTTGTGCCGAACCTCTTCCTGATCCGGATCTCATCTTCACTAAGCTAGCTAACGCTCATTACTATACCAAAATAGATTTGTCACGCGGTTTTTGGCAAATCAAGGTCAAGGACACTGATCGACACATACTAGCTTTCACTACACCAGTAGGAAACTACACATGGAAAGTTATGCCTTTCGGAGTTTCAAACGCTCCAAGCATTTTTTCTAAAATGATGCGGTCATTGTTAGAACCACTGTACGGACGTGGAGTTGAGAACTTCATGGATGATTTAATTCTAGGCACCCAGACATGGGAGGAGCACTTAACACTCTTACGAGATGTGCTAGCCAGATTAAAACAAGCCAACCTCACTGCCCGCCCTACGAAGTGTGAAATAGCACAATTCTCCTTAGACTTCTTGGGACACAAGTTGAGTCATGGAACTATGTCGCCAAGTGAAGCTAAGATAGCACAACTTAAGGACACTTCACAACCGCTAACAAAAACACAAGTTAGAAGTTTTCTTGGTCTTGCTAACTACTACAGAAAATTCGTACCAGATTTTAGTGCCATTGCATGTCCTCTGACTGACTTGACACGTAAGAATATGCCTACAAAAGTAGTGTGGACTGATGCATGCCAAAACGCTTTTGACACACTGAAATCTAGACTGACTTCAGATTTAGTTGTTAAACTGCCAGATCTGACAAAACCATTCTTGTTAAGGACTGATGCTAGCAACACAGGATTAGGAGCAGTGTTATTACAAGAACACAATGACACCAAACACCCAGTTGCATATGCAAGCCGTAAACTCACAACTACTGAACAGAAATATTCCACCAGTGAAAAGGAATGTCTTGCAATAGTTTGGGCCATAAAAAAGTTCGAAAACTATTTGTACGGAAAAACCTTTGTCATTGAGTGCGATCACCAGCCGTTGGCCTTTCTCGGACAGGCGCAATTTACGAACAGCCGTTTAATGCGTTGGTCTTTGTTTCTGACACAGTATGACGCAAATATTCATTACATCAAAGGGTCTTTGAATGTTGGCGCAGATTACATGAGTCGTGCTTGATGCCATCAAGTGCCGGTACTGATAGAATGTTGTTTAATCAATTAACTGAACCCTACGGATTCCTTCCTGTAAATATGAAATATAGTTGCACACTTTATTTCTAGGAATGTCGAAAATTTTTTTTGTGTAAATTTTTCTTCATTGTGGACTTCTACATTTTATCATACATAATTTGTAGGAGGCATTTTATCTTTGGCAAGATAAACGCCTCAAAAGCAAGGGGGTGTCACAGTCTGATAAAATTGTCCGACTTCGTGACCCACTTGCCTTGTTTACTTCAAATTCGAATATTTGAAACCCTTGGCCCTTTGTTCAAAGCTTCCTTTTTCTAGGTGCTTCTAGAACAGGTCAAGATGTTATGTAACTTTAGGACCATTGTCCAGTTCTCGAACCAACCACATGCTTTGCGAACAGTCACGTGATACGCAATATACCTTTCTATATATGTACCCACACGCTTCCGCTCCCTCACTTCGAGCACATTTTAGCTAATTCCATCAGCTTACTCGGGTCGTGAGAGGCAGCCGGCGCCATAGAGAATCAAGGTACCCTTCGACTTCTCTCAAAGGTATCATTTTATTTAATAGTATTTGCCTATGTATTGTTTAAGTATGTATTTGTGCTATGTATTATATGATTTCCATATACACTTGAGCATGGTTCAGAGAAATAGCTGAAAACCTATACGTTACGGAATATAAATTTATTGTAACCATTTTTCCATTTCTGTACTTTAATTTATATTGTTTTAATTCACTAAGAGCCAGAATGCTGCGCTCGATATGAATTCTTCATGTAATTCAATTATTGCGTGTAATTTAAATTGTAAATTGTGAAGCGCTCTGTCGGCTTGAATTACCCCTTGTATGAACATTAATTTAACGTTGTATCTATTTTATTGCTTCATACGTCATGACTGTTAAATGGAACACATGTGAGACGATTATATTTTTTCTAAAATTTAATTGTAAGCGACGCGAGGTCGAAACTCTTTGTTCAGCGCATTTAATTGAGCCATGCCTAGGTAGGACCTGTTAGGTTGAGAATTATATCCAAACACATTGCATCCACAGGTCGGCTCATGGTTCATGTTTCACCATGCCTCACCTGCATTAGCTTATTGGTGTAAGCGTGTCGAAATCCACTCTGAGGGCCATGCTGCAAAAATTCCAGTTCCTAGCCACTAACAAAGGGACATCATTCCTTATGCACCACGTGTGTCGTTAAAGGGGGACTGAGGGAACGAACCGGCATGACTGAGTGTTGAGACCAAGGATACAAGAATAGAGCTAAGTGCAAAATCAAGTGTACAGATCTCAAAGGAACACTTTTCTGGCAATTTAGATTGACAAAAATCAGGCATAGGCGCGTAAAGACAGAGTGAAGACTATTCGCGTTGCATTCGATTTATTGTTAATTTGTTAAACTTTATTAAATCTTATTTTCTTTGTTAATACCTCTTAGTAGTTGATTTCTATGCACAATAGACCAATTAGATTAATTCTTAGATTTGAATGGGGGCGGATGAGCAGAAAGATTGATGACGAGTGCATATTAATTTAGAGGGACTTAACTGTTTTCAAATCTAGCTAAAAGTTCGCAGTTTATTAGTCTGTAAATTTGTCGTCTGAACTACAAGACGCACTTTTAATTAGTCAGATAATAAATTGAGCAACCAGTCTGCGTAGAATATGAGAGGAAGAATTAATTATATTTAAAGTCTTTTAATTATTCTAAGCAGGGTCTTTAAATAAATACTGGAAACGTAACAGTAGCATAAACATATAAAATCATTTTGCACATTCAATAATTTTTTAAACCTTATAGGAATAAGTAAATAAAGATAAATATAAAACCACACACACACACACACAAAACCACTCAATTATTAAAAGATCAGCAGGAAAAAAATGTTGCTTACCAATCAGCATAGAAATTAACAAACACAAGATCATTCCTGCCTGGGGAAAAAAGCCAAACATTAACTCTCAGAATGAAAGAAAATTATGACAAAAGACAACAACATCACAGCATTAATTTGAAATGAATACTTGTTTTTCCAAAAGTACTCATGTATAATTTATATAAAAGATTCTACTTTCTAGTCATTAATTGTAATTCTTACAATAATAAAAAAATAACTTGTAAGGAGATCTAATGTCCATTTACATAATAATTTTATAATATAATCAATCAAACAAATTCCTGATTTTAGATAAATGATCAAGACTCCAATGCCAGATTATTACAACTTCAAGACATGTGGTTTTAGTATATATAGCTCAAGTAATTTCCATTTAAAATCAACACTCCAAGGTTAGAGTATGTTGAGGAGGAAGGTCAAAAAAAGAAGAAAGAAAAAAATGAAGAATAAAAAAAAAATCGAGGTAGAGTTTAGAACTATAGAAGTACTGTATATTTTTTTTAAAGGCCGATAGAATGAAAATAACAAAAGTTTAACCCTTTCTAAACCACTGTTGTTAAATGGCAATGCATGTTCAACTTTTAAACACAAACTTAATACTACTTTACTAGCTTTTTGAATGAAAAAAATCTCCTTAAATTACTGATGGTGTGTCATGACAATTTTAGTGCCTTGATCAGTGTGTTGTGAGTTTGAAAATTGCTGCTTTAGAATGAGTTATTTTTAAGAAAAAATAATCTGCAACACCTAATAAGTAATATATATTTTAGTTTACTAAATATATTTTATAATATATATATATACATTTAATAAATTTGTATGTAAAGCCTTATAAACATATACAGCAAAACAGACAATGTAGATAATACTAATAGAATATAATTAACTCACTTATAATCTGATTAATGTTGTCATTGTTCAAAGCCACTGCATCTCCTGCTAAACTGTTCTTGAATAAAACGCACATAAGCTGAAAACAATCATAAAAATTAATCAATAAGACTATTTCTACAGTTTCAAATAGCTCAAATAACACAATTATTCTTGAGGATAATTCAATTTTTAAAAGAACAATATTAATTAAAACAGTCATAATTAAGTGCTTAAAAATAAAAGCATTAAAGCGAGGAATAATTAGAATGTAAAACAGTTTTTAATGCATTATATAATTTATATCCATTAATTTGTATAGAATGTGCCAGATTACAGGATCTTTTAAAAATACACACTTAAACATTATCTCCTACACTTTTCTTTTTTTTCCTGCTGAAATAAGTTGCTCACTTTAAAAAATTTTTTAAATGTCTTAAATTCTCATATAAAGCAGTAGTCTTTAGAATATAAAAATATTATTAATGCTTAATTAGGTCTTGTAATCCTACAAAGTACTGAGAATTTGTGAATTATAAATCTATAGTACAAATTGTTAGCAATTAATGAATTATACTGATTCATGCAAATGATTAAAAGTTTTAAATGCACATATAATAATATAAACAAAACAATGACACTTTAGAAACTTCATCTCATTGTTTAATATTTCAATTAACTGCCTGAGAAGTTTATACACCAATTTGTTAGCAACTATTTGATGCAATAATTTTATTGGAATGGCATTTACAAAATGTTATGACATCCACCTTTGAACGTTATATTTAAATCTTAATTTAAGTCTTTCTTGATGAATTTATTGCATAATATAGTGTGCAAATGAAGTTAATTTTAATTCTTTCAAATAGACAAGAGACACTGTACAGAGTACAAACACAATGATTCAATTTCAAACAAATCACATCATTATATATTAATTATTAAACATTTAACTAAATGACAGGAATGTTTATATTCACATTATTTTATATAAAATTAAAGTTTAGCCTAAAGAATGATTCAGGTATACTACTAAGTATTAGGAATATGTAAATGTTGGTATCTCAAACTGAGTGGAAAATAGTAGTACAAAGCTATTACTTGATTCTTACAAACTCTTTAAAGTTCAAATAAAGCTGTGGAAATTATTTTCACCATGCATGGTCAATGTATTCAAAGTGAAGTCAAATAAATGTATGACCATGTACAAACATATACAATACACACACAAACACACCAGATATTGCATTTAGTGATTTACTTAAAGAAATATATATAATTTGCAACAGCTTGAACACAATTAAAAAAAAAAATCTAATAAATACTAATATGCATATGCCATAGGCACTTTTGCTTAGTTGGTGGTTTTCTCAATAAGCTGTTGAAAGGTGCTAGTAATAGTATAAAAGTAGCCTGCCTACTACAAATAATGTTAGTTTGTCTTTCAATTAAAGGATATGACAACCATTGTGCCTATATCAGTATATGGTTACTTGTCAGTTAAAATTCGCACATGAATTATGTGATAACATCTAGTCAATAAAGCATTGTTACTTTAGCTCTGCACTGACAAAGTGACAGAAGCAATTATGACCAATTTAAGAAAAATCAATAACATCCTTTTTATTCACATGAATTTTCCTTTTTTCCATTCTCTTTTTCATAAATTCCTGATCATTCCACCAAGCATACAAACACTGCCACTTGCCATGGGTTGACTGCTTATGATTTATATTTATTTATTTAGGTATATTCAGTCATATACTGATATAGGCATGCACTCTGTATTATTAATAATAAATGAACATTTTTATTTTAAAAGTTAAAAAAAATTCTTAAAATAACAGCCTAGTTCAAATAGGAGGTGTTTGCAAAGGCAGCAAATAAATCGGTGATTGTCTGATCAATGTTGGTCAATGGTTGTGGTTTTAAAATTTTGCCATCTGGTTTCCTCAGCTCTACTTTGATGTTTTGGGTGTTGTTGAGACTATCCTGGTATTTTCCAGTGGGGTTTTCCCAGTGGTATTCTTGTTTCTGCTTTTTTGTTTTCATTCTAATCAGTGCACTTGTTTTTGTACTTTCCTTTAAATCAGTGTGCTGGTCAAGTGACCACACGATTTATAATATATAATATAAATCAGTACTTTCACTGTTAATACTAATTTCATGTGCAAAATTAATTTTTTTGTTTATACATATTCACTTTTTTCTATGTCTCACACATGTGCGCACACACACACACACACAGAGTGAAATTTCAGTTATCTGACCACAACAGGGGAAGCAATTGGTTGAACATGCCAATGAGCAAGAAGATGGAGAACATGGTTATAAATATGAGAAATATGGAGAAGACAAAATATTTCCTTTAGGCCTATGTAAACAGTTGTTAGTTTACAGTTACCCAGCCAATGCCATTTCTGCAGATCCTAAACTATTTTAATAATATGATGCTTTTTAAAACAAATTAAAAAATAAAACTAAAAGAAAAGAAAGAAAAAATATGAAAACTGTGTTCAGAGATTTGAGCAGACAATAAAGGAAGTAACTCTCAACATGTTTCTAATAAACTACACATACAAAATTTATATATGGCCAATTCAAAAATCTGTTAGCTGAGTTCATATTGATATCTAAATGCTTACACACAGAAAATACTCAGTTTATTTCTATTCATCCTGATGCCATTATTTGATATGACATTGTTTATGATGAATCATAATATATGAACTGCCAAATGGTGATGCCATTCATATTATTTACTATATGATTAAAAAATAAATACATTCATTTAAAAGAATAATAAAAAGCTTTAACTGACTTACCAATGCTATATTTTTAAGCACACATGCAACTGAAAATTATTTTTTCAGTTGCATGTTATAGGCCTTAGTAAAGGTGAAAAGGCATGAAAATTATTATTATAATACTCAAAGTGAAATACAATTATACTTATCAGAGCTCATAGTGGTATGCTTTCAATCAACTCCTGGCAAAAGAAATTTATCTTTATCAACCGGATTTTGAAAAAAGATCTGTTAATAGTGAGTTGGATACATAAGGTTTCAATATAATTATACACAATGTATTTATTAAATATATCACACAACAAATTAGATCTTACAAAGCCATCATTTTTCAAAAAAGTCCCCTTGCATTTCACTGCACTACACAAGCTTCTTTTTGGTAATCAGACACAAATTCAAATTTTTTTTAGTTTCCTTTGCTTCTTAATCCTTGACATGAAATCAATGAACTCTTAAACTAAAGTTTTGGGATCCATGCTGCACAGACTTTACAAAAGTGAAGTCTGTTGAAGATATTTTCAGGTAGAACCATAACTTATTTGCATCATGATCTGATACTTCATAGTCACAAGGACTATGGCAGACTCATTCACTGTTGTTATTATTATTATCACTCAGCCATGGATGTGGACTGACATCCTGCTCCTTTATGTCATACTTGTATGATCATTTTAGAACTTATCAATCCAAAATAGTATCCCCATACTGTACTAAAAGCCTTCGTGAGTTTCAGCCTCTGGTACATTTCAATCCACACACCAAAAAATGAATCACTTCTCTTTTTTGGTGCATATAGTGGATCAACCACATTAACTAAGGGCCTGTCAACAACACAAGAAATGGCTAGTCACAGTCAAGCCTTCACCAGAGTGATGACAGAGAAATGACATTTAGTAATTTACACATGCATACACAACAAGCAATAGGCCTATAATTTATAAATTAACCAATTGAAAATAATTTGAACTATATTGAAAATAAAGTGACTCACCCTCGAATGTAAGTTTGTGTTCAAATATAATCAATCGACATCATGTTGATTCAATCCAATTTATTTTTTCGAGTTTAAAAAGTAAATGTATGTAGGCCTACAGTTTCGTGCAATTATATGTGTGCATACGACTTCTGATGCTAAGACTGAAATAATACAATTAATAAAATACTATACATAAACAAGTAATTTTAAATTAAGTGGCACGTGCAGAAAAAAAGTGCTGTGTGGTGTGCTAGGAGTATTTAATCGCTCGTAAATGACAATTCGATTCAGTAAAATGGATTGATAATTGAAAATGAACGCATACGCGTATTTCATTATTTTTTAAAATTATTATTAATATTATATTTTTAATGCCGTATTACATACATGTCAAGCAAGAGTGCATTTATATTTCCACTTTCTCTATTTACTCATGATATGTCTACAACATAAGTTACGACAACCAAAAAAGTAATAATAATGCAGTACGTAATATGTTAGGCCCAGCTTTTTCTGCACGTTTTTTAGATGCTATTGATTTCGCCAGATTAGGATCTTTTGAATTTAAAAAAAAAGAAGAAGAAAAAGCTAAGAATAATTACAAACCATAAATATATTAAAGATGTTACTAGTCCATGCTTTAACTTTTGCTATTGAAGACATGATTTTTGACACAGGCAGATGTTTGCACCGCGTCAATCTGTTGAATCTGCAACGGACAGTCTAGTCGTCCAGGGATCGAAACCAAACAAATATGGCGGATTTGCATGCGTGTAAACTCGTCTGATACGAGAATGTTTGATAAATACATTTTGCAAATATATTATCAGGAAATCTGAACAATATATTATTCATCGTATTAATTATTTGTCTTAATATATACTTTTTAAACTGTCTTTTTCAATCTATTTGAAAATATTAAAATAAGGCTTGGCATTTGCTTTTCATCACTAACTCTCGTACGGCAAGCACAAATTGTATTCAATTCAAACAAAATATATGATAATTTTGTAATTAATCTAATTATATTAACAGAAACGATGAGGATGATAATTTTTAGGTTGTTGTTAGGATTGGGAAGATTTTTTTCTTTCAAGATTTGTTAATCTCGGTCAATCCACCTTTGTAAGCGTTTATTTCTACTTCCGAGTGATAAAACATGCGCACGCAACGCATAGCCCAATGTTTGTATGGCGACGAAAAGAGAGTATCCGACTTGCTAAATTTCTAATGTAACTTTAACATTGTTCGCTTTAATCCACACAAGATATGGAATTATGTATATGCTGGTATGTACTATTTCTGTTTCCTTAATTATCGAAGAGATGCGCAGTGTTCTTTTTTCTTCTTGCAATCAAAATTTGTCAGTCATTACCACTTGCGCGTAATCATTCAAGTATCACTACACTTAGGTCTAATTATTTGCAGTAGTGAACTATATGTTAGACATTTATATTGACCTTATCTGTTAATTTATTAATCTTATAAATCTTATTATTGTTACGTCCGTCAGTTTTATTTAAGTGTAATTACTTCAAACAAATAAAATCACTACTACGTTCAGATTTGCTATTGTGGACATCCAAAAAACATAGTTGGTCTAAGTACTGTGTCGAAGACTCTCTCTCTCTCTCTCTCTCTCTCACACAGACACACACAAATAGATGAAGGTTACTCAACCTATCGTACTATGCTTATTCAGTAAGTGAAAAGGAATCTAGGTCAATTGTGCAAACGATTTAGGTGATAATTTCAAAGTCATAGTTCCAATGGAATTTGTGATATACAGGATCAAAAGAACGTATTTCTGCAAGGTTTTTAGTGTTATCAGTGTAATAGTAATAATTAACAAAAAAGAACTTAAGGATGAGACAGACTGATAGAAGGTGGTTGTGGTTACGCTTACGATTTTTTACGTCACCACTTGAGCTTTCGGGGATCATCTCATCTTCAGGGAGCGCAGGCGATGGTGTTGGTGTTGGAGGTTTGGTTTGGTGTTGGCGACTGTTGTCTGGCAATCATGTTGGAGTTTTCTTGCTTGCCACAGAGATGACACGACTGATGTTGAAACTTTAAAAAAAAAATTGCATATATGTACATTTATATTTTTAATGCATTTTAAAGCATACTTTTTAAAAGCTGCTGCCTTTGGGGGTTGTTGTAGTTGTTGTATATGGTGTATTTGGTGGTGTGTATGTGTGTGTGGTTTTTTTTTTTTTATATTTTGTTTCTTATAGGTAGTGTGTAAGGGCTTTGTGTACTTTTCTTGCATGTTTCTTGTGTGGGTACAGCAGAGTGTCAGTTGTAAATGTCAGGTGTAGGTTTGAGATTTCTTTCATGAGTTTTTTCTTTCTTGGTGATGTAGCAGGCAGGAGGTGAGGAAGTGATTTACTGTGTTGTCAGTGTTGCATGTGTGCAAGTTTTGGGTTGTCCGTTTGGGTGATGGAGATTGATGGTTTTATTTAGCCTGAGTCTGTATATGGCTTTGAGGCTGTTTTGTTTTGTGTGGCTGGGGTGTGTGTTTTTCCTGAAGTGGTTGTTTATAGCTTTGATTTCTGTAGTGAAAAGTGGGATGGGAGGGGGTGGCCCTGGATATTCCTTTTTTTGCCCCTTTGTCTGCAGTCTCATTGCCTATGAATATGATTCCTATGTGACTTGGTATTCATAGGAAGGAAGTGTTTATGCTTTTTTATTTGAGTTTGTTTATCAGAATTCTTATTTCATTTATTTCTTGTTTTTGATTTGGAGTGTATGGGTTGGCAATTGCTTGTAGAGATGAGTATGAATCTGTGAGTATTAGTATGCTGAGTGGAGGGTGGAGTGATGATAGAGTGTTGGAAAGGGCCATTTTAATGGCTGTCAGTTCTGCCTTCATGATTGAGTGATGTGGGTGGAGTTTGTATGTGTAGAGGCAGTTTGGTGTGAAGGTAGCTGCCCATGTGCCTGTAATTTTTGGGGAGCCATCGGTGTATATTTTGGTGTGGTCTGGGTAGTATTTGTTGATGTGTTGTAATGCTATTTGTTTTTTTTATTGAAGAGGATGTATATGTTTGTTGATGTTTAAGAGTGATGTGTTTATTGGGGGGGATGTTTACTTCCCATGGAGAGATGATTGTCGAGAGTGGGGTTTCTGCGTGTATGTTTTTGAGCTTAAGTTCAATTAGAAGTATTTTGGTGAGTTGATAGGTTGGTAGATAATAGTCTGTCCACTTAGTCTTTTTCTTCCTTTTGGATGTTTTGAACCCATATCCCTTTTTGCCCCATTTTGTGTGGAGAGTAGTGCATTGTTGGGAAAGCTATCTCCAAGTTGGATTCTTTTGGCCCATATTTATAGGGTTTGTTGTCCCTTCTTTCAATAGTGATGAGTTGTCCTGTTTGTTTGAGGAGTTCTGTATTTTTCGTGTTTGGTAGGGCATAGATGCTGGTTCTCGTGGCTTGGTTTTGGATGATTTGTAGTTTTTTAGTTTTGGTTTGCGTATGTGGTGATGCCATAGTCTATTATGGAGTATATAAGGGCTTTGGAAGCTAGTTGGAGAGTGTGTGTATGCTCCCCAGTCCTTTCCTCTTGTCATCTTGAGTATGTTCAGTGTTTTTGGTGGCCTTTTGTGCTGTGTTTGTTATGTGTTCATTGAAGGTGATGTTGCTGTTAAAGGTGATGCCTATGAATTTAGTGGATACAGTGTATGTTATTGGTGTTCCTTTGATATTTAGTTTGGGTTTGATTTTTTCCTTTGTAGTTGAGAAGTCTGTTGCTCTAGTTTTGTCAGGTGCCAAGTCTAGTCCCCAAGTGTCAGTCCAGATATCTAGTTGGTCAAGAGTTTGTTGTAATTGTCTTTGTGTGTGTTTTTCTTCTCGATGGGCATGGTATAGTGAGGAGTCAATTGCAAATTGCGAAATTTGTGTGTTTGTGTCATTTGTGGATTTTGTCTAGGTCACATATTGCTAAAAGTGTAGGCCTGAGTGCACTGCCTTGAGGTGTGCCATGGGTGGTTTTAAGGGGGTCAGATAGGATGTTGTTGAATTGTGTATGGAAGTTTCTGTCCGAGTGGAAGTTTTTGATATATGTATAAGCACTGCCAGTGATCCCTAGGTGTAAGGCTTTTATTAGGATTGTGGGGTGCCAGGATTTGTCAAAGGCTTGAGATATGTCAAGAAATATGGTTACCAGATGTTTGCCTGTTAGTCTGCCTATTATGATATTGTTGACGAGTTTGTTAGTCATGTCACTAGTAGCTCTTTTGGGTCTGAAGCCATATTGGTTGGGGGAGAGGAGTTCGTTAGATTCTAGATGAAAGGTCAGGGTTTTTTTGATGATTGTCTCTAATGTCTTGACTGACAGTCTTTAAAATGCCACTCTTTTATACTGAAAGTATGGCACTTGACAAAAGGAAAATGAGCTCTGCACAAAGGTGCTATTGCAGACTTTAACAGCATGCAAAACAAAGAAATTATCTTAACTGGACCAGAGCATTTTAGCTACTTTGTGTCAACAGGTGGCAATCTTGTGCATGATTGAGAACTTTGTTTCTGTTTAACTTTTATACTTATAATAGCTGCTGGCTATTTAAACTTTGCAGGATGCTTAGAAATGTTGACATTATCGAAATATTTGTGATTTTTAATATGCATGTTTGAAGTGAATTCCTTTACACTTGGTCTTTAAGACAATCAAATAAAAAAATATTTTGACATAACGTTATTATGTGTAGGTCACTAGTGGTTTTTCCCCTTCTTCATTTCAAAATATTAACTATCTTTCATAATTTTTTTTAAAATGCAAATTATTTTTTTTTATTTTAAAAGTTAACAGAATAAAAGCAAATGAGGTGTGGGTGTTCACAAGTTGGTGTATATGATAGTGGCTTGGAAATACACTCAAAAACTTTTATAAAGAATTATAAGCAAACTCTAGATGCATTTATATGTAACAAATACTTTCAAGAAAAGTGTATTACAATAAAAAAAATTTAATATTCTATATATATATATATATCCTACATAATTTAATGCAATGGGCAATTGTGTGTGTGTGTGTGTGCGCGCGCGCGTGCGCGTGCTTGCGTACATGCGTGCGTGTAGTGTGTGTGTGTGATAAAACCAAACTGATTTTAATTATTTAATTTGCAAATTAATATCTATTACTAGCTTGACTGTTACTTATTCTTTTAATAAATATCATTCAGAAAACAATTGTACACGACATTTGATCATGTATGATTGTCACACAATCTGTCTTTTAATTTTAATTTTTACCATTGTATTCCTTCTTGAAAATGAACTTAGATGGCTGTAATAAGTAATCAAAAGTTATAAGAAATGTCAGCATATGAGGAATTACAGTTTTTAAAACATGTCCTCAAATTTTATACTAATTCAGTAATTGTAGTACTTCCTCATTGATTACATTAGATGTCAACTCATGTTAGTGGAAGTTTCAACAAAACCCTTTAAGGCAAACAGTTATTTTTACTCATAGTTGTTCAGATATAAACATGTTACTCAACAAAATTCTTCCAGGTGAGAAATGATCTTTATTCACAGTTGTGTAGATGTAAACTCATATTGGTAAAAGTATCTACAAAACTCTTTCAGGTGAGAAATGAACTTTATTCAGAATTGTGTAGATGTAAACTCATTTAGGTGAAAGTCTTTACAAAACTTTCAGGCGAGAAGTGAACTTTATTCAGAGTTGTGTAGCTGTAAACACATGTTGGTGAAACTGAAAGTCTACAAAAATCTTCAAGGGTGAGAAATGAACTTTATTTAGGGTTGTGTAAACAGTTTGAATTAACACATGATTACTTGTGGCTTGTTGTTTTTATTTTATTTGTAGGCAATGAAGTTGGGAGTTTGAAGTGCAACATGTCTCTATTTCAAACTGTGGAATGGTGGTCTACTTCAGTTGGAGAAGTCGAGGAGTTTGACCATGGCTGCTTGTGTGTTGCTAACATTGACAATGAAGTGAATGGATTTGGTAATTGTTTGATTTGTTATATCTTAATGTTATTACAACTGGGCTTGCTCTGACTGACATCAGGTTTTGTTATTTTTTTCATTTGTCAGCAAAGAATGATAGTAGTTCATTTGAAATGTTTCCAAGGGTCAAAAACAGTGATGGATGGTTGACTGAGGTATCATTCATATATGAACATCTTCATGAGTTAATGTAGGCAATATGCATAGTTGTTTTAACTTTGAACTGTGACCTCAAGTGCGGAGACATGATATGTATTCACTGTCATTGTCCAGTTTAGTTGAAATATCATTTAATGTTAAGCCAGCAAATTATTATTTTAAGAAAATAATATTTCTTTCTAGGTCAGTGTGTCATATTTCTCTTATTGGTTGAATCTTTCTTAGTCATTGAATGTCAGTACTAACACACATTATATTATTTTCTAACTTTCTAATTTTACATTTCTTTATTATATTTTATTATTTCATTCCCATGAGAATAATTTTTGATTAATAAATGTCTTAAATCAACATATTCTTTCAAGATTGCAGATGTAATTTCTTGCCCAGCTTTCAATGTGATCCAATAAACCCATCAATAGGTTGATTGTGATTTGCTTTTCAGATATATTAGTCTATAAAACACTATGGTGCTGATCTGTATATCATCCATAGCATAATAATTATATATCATTGTTTTCCTTCATTATGCAATTCAAAGTTTGATTCAGTTGGATTAATAAATTATTGACTACTTCACATATAGATTATAATGTGTTTTATCTTCACTTTCTTCTGTTTTTCTGCATAAAGCCATACTAATACATTACTAGAGATCAGTTTGAAGTACAGTTTGAATTTTTCTCTCTCTTTGTCTATCTCTCACTTTCTCTCTTATTACCAATCACAGTAATGTTTACCATTAATTATGTACCTGTAGCAGAATCCCTAGGGTAATATTTTTAAAGTTTAAGTTTCCAATGATAAAATATAAATACTGTCTGAGTACTGTAATTTATTTTTCCATATTTCTCATTGTGTTTAACTTAATTACGCAATACTTTTGTAATTAATGTTGTGGGCTTTTGTTCAGTTTTGTCCATATAGTCACAAAAGCTTGAGTGTAAAGACACATTCTTAATCATTATCATCTTGAACTGCTCTTTATTCATGTAACTAAATGCTTATTCAGCTTCATTGTTCCTTGTTGTTTTTACTAATATCGTTCTGATGAAAATTATTTATCTATGACACAATGTCATCTTTATTTTTGTTTTGTGTATATTCATAAATCTTTTAAACAGTCCACACTGCATTGATTTCTTACTTAGCAAGCACTTAGCAGTCTTGTTTTCTATGTCAGTGATGCAAGATAGATGCAGATCACATGAGATTTCTACATCTGTTGAGGCTTTGATTGAGGTTAAAATATATTATACCTTTGTTCATATCACATGCTTGCAAATAGAAAAAATTTTGGACCAACTCTGAGAACTTCTTGTTTATTGTTCGTAGTTTTCCTTTAAAAGGCATAATATTTTGTTGTTGAAATAATATATTACTAACACTGAGTATAAAATATAATGTTTCATTTTAATAAATTAAACATTAATTTTAAAAAGGTTTTATTATAATAAAGCAAAATAACAAATGAGCTAAATAATGTCCCTTTGCTACCAGAGACATTCTTTGTATATTTTAGGATTTAGATGGTAAATCAATTGCAGCTTTTGACTTTGCTTTGCAGATAAAGTTATCTTAGGCAGTTTTCATGGTATCCTACGAATCTACAATCCTAACCCCAAAAAGACAGAATCAGGGTGGAGTGGATATTCTCCAGAAGATGTAGTTCTTGAACAGGCCTTCCAGCAGCCTATCCTTCAGGTGGAGGCAGGAAAATTTTCTTCGTAAGTCTTGATGTTTTCTGTGTGTGATTTGTTGCGATGTTATTTTCTTTCATTTATTATTGGTACAGTTGAACCCAGTTATGTTGCCGGCCTGGGGGGTTTGCCAAAAAGCATTGAGATAACCGAAAACCAGTATGGCAGCAATATATGTACATGTACTATATTAACATGTGCTTGAAATTTCTTTATGTACATGATGTGTGTTAATAAATGAGAATGTACATGCACATGTTTTGGTGATTTTTTTTTTTTTTACATAACAGCATTGCCACGATTTGTTTGATGACACAATTGGAATACATGTTTGCTAACAACAAAAGGCATATGTGTACCAACTAACAGCAGAGATTTACCAGTATACAATAAAAACCACCGTTGATTCTCAAAACAAACCTTTCATTATACATGTATTTTCCAACATTGCAAACACAAAGATTGCTCACAAAATCACAAAAAACTTGCAGGGTGTAGTTTGCTTTTACAAAAAGCTAACTGGTGTAAAAATTTCACTCTGACACAGCTCTGCATATAACTTACACATGGTTACTTCAAAAGTGGGCTAATTAACATAAATGAGGTGTAAGCCAGTAGAAGGGCATCAGTGTGCCTAGTATACCCCTGGCAGGATCGCGCCCAATGGGGAAACAATGCCCTTAAGTTCAAGCTGCAGGTTGTTAACAAACCATGGCCATTTATCATTAGTGAGGTGGCGAAGTGGCATTGATAACTAACATTTTTAAAAGCCTGCAATTAACGGGGATCGAGATAACTAATGTTAAGTGGCATTTTTGGCCTTCTTTTGTGCTCAAGATATTATGGTTCAGTGACATAAAAGAATCAACATAACCGATGAGAAAATGCTAAGACAGAGAGGGAATTTGGTGGTTCCACTTCAGAAATGTCGACTGAAATGAAATTATAAGTTAGCCTTTGAAATGCTGCAAAATACATTTGATAAGTTGTTTCTAAACATTTGAAATTTTGGTTATTTTTTTTCCTTTAGTTCTTCAATAAGTTAGTCTATTTTCAAGTTTAAAAGGACTTTTTATTACATTTTATTTAAAGGTATTTCTGTAGATAGATAGATACTATAGGGAGGGCTTCTTTTTAAAAATGTTTAAAATTTTGGGAAAGTAGATACTTATTTCAACAGCTTATTTATATCAAATAATGATTTTTTTAAGAAGTAGAAAAAATATTAAATGAGAACTTTGGCTTTTAAAGAAATCCATTTTGACATTCAAAGAATTTCTCTTCTTTCTCTCTCCAGAGGATCAGAAAACTTGGTTTTAGGAATTCTACATCCCAGAAAATTCAGTGTCTTCAGTATAGCATGTAAGTTTTAATTTGGTTCAGGTGCTTATGCAGTTAAGTAGGTATGTGTTAAGGCATCTCTTAAAATGCTCATTTTCATAAGGAAACTGTAGGCCAAAATTATCTCATCATTAAAACTAAACTTATTAGATGAAAGTTTTCCATTAATTCCATTCAGAATTTTTCAAACAAAATCATGATAGAGGTTAATGATTTAGCCACTGAGTTTTTATGTTCTGGCTTTTATTTTTGGTGTTGTTCTAGATCATGACATTTTCAGCCATTAAATTTTCTTCTTTTCAAGAATAAAATGGTAAAATCACAGAACATAACTGCCACCTTTTGCATTATTTCTTGTGACAGTTAATTATCATATATTTATTGCATGTGTTGCATGATCAAAGCTAATGATAATCTAGAACCTAAACATCCTATCACATTATAATTTAATGTGAAAATAACTTCAAATTTTATTTGTTTCAATTTTGGTCCATGTTCTGTGAATTGTAACATATATAAATAATAAGAAATCCCCAGTAATGCACACACATTTGATATTTCTGTTGATGTTTGAATAATATAGACTCCTCATTAATGCACATGCATTTAATATATTTACTGAAGTTTGGCATTGATTTGTTTGATGGCTTACATTCCTCAGCAATTGCTGGCACTGTGGAACATGGCAGTCAGTACAAGTGTGAGGCCTTGTATAAACATTCACTCCAACGCACTGCATACAGATTTTGTTTCGGTCCCTTTGGTGGAGTCAGAGGTTTGTACTTTTGCTCTCTCTCATTTTGAAACTGTTTTCTCTCTTTTTTTTCTTTCTGTTTTCAGTTTTATTTTTTACTCACATAGTAACATTTAACATTTGTGTCTCAGAAACTAAATAGGCAAAACAAGGCTTTTTTCTAAAGTATCATTGGGGTCATGTATTTTTGCTGGTGCAAGTATTTTATGAGCAGTGTTGTCATGTTTCACACAACTAGTGCTAGAGAATGTACATTGGTATTCAGTTTGCTCAGAAAGCAAACAGAATCAACTCGAGACTGAACAGGAAAGGAAAGAAATTTCTATCCTATGGTTGGTTGATTATGCTTTTACACTGGGATTAGAAACGGAGAAAATTTCATTCCTCATTTTTGAGATCTGTTAAAATGTGCCTGTCCCAGCACCCAATTGATTAAATTTATCAATCATAATAGTGTGGTAGATGAATTGGGGTTAATAGGATGTACTTAGAGCTAGCAGTCTCATATAATAAAATACTATTAGATGCTCTATTTGTTTATTTTGAAAATAATTTGAAAATAATATATTGGTTAACTGTGCAAGAATATGTCTGCAAAATAATCTGTTGATATATAGTTAGAGATACAATAATATTTGAAAGTGAGAACGATATAATGATGACAGTAATGCGGACATATTTGGTTCCTATTTCTTTCCTTTTAAAAAAAATAAATATCAATAGTCATTTGGTTTGTTATTCAACAATTTTCTTTGCTTGAGCATTGGGAAATCCACATTTTCATAAATGATGTTCTGATCTAAAGAAAAGTTATTTTTTAAAATTTATTTTAGGGAAAGATTTTGTCTGTGTACAATCTATGGATGGAACATTATCAATATTTGAGCAAGAAAGTTTTGCTTTCAATCGATTTTTACCTGGTGCTCTGCTGCCTGGTCCTATCCAGTATATACCACGCATTGACAGTTTTATCACTGTGTCTTCATCATGGCAGGTGGAATGTTACAAGTAAGTTTAATGTGTGTGTGTGTTTGTGTGTGTGTGTGTGTGTGTGTGTGTGTGCGTGTATTCATGAGCATTAATATTTTTTAGAATATCAAACTGATAATTGTAAATTGAGGTATTTAATTGTGTCTGTTGTTTGTGAATGAGTGTGTGTATTCATGCTTGTATATTTTAAAATGTACATACATCAAGTTGATAATGGTAAATTAATGTATTAAGTGTGTTTGTTCATACATGTTTACTTTAAAATATACAATATCAAGTTGATAACTGTAAATTAATGTATTTAATTGAGTATGTATTGCTTTCTTTCTTTGTTATGAAAATCAACTTTGTAAGCATAAATTATATAATTATTAGTGTGTATGAACGTGCATGCATACATATGTTTGAAGAAAAGTCTGTTTTTAGTCAGACTTGTTGCAACAAAAGCTGTTTAACATCTCTGATCATAGGTACCAAGTGTTGGCTGTGGCTTCAGATACTGGTGGAAAGGATGACTCGCAAAACATCCGCACTGGTAAAAGGGTTACAGTAAGTTTATATGAATTACAATAAGTTTTTATCTCTGCTGTGATATTAATTTGCAAGATAAATGTCTTTAGAACATCATGAATGTTCTTAACAACAGGTATTGGGGGATTTTGTTGTATTTTAAATTAAAATAATGAAAATATCCTAGTTATGCTAAATTTTTTTTTTTATTTTATATTTTCCTTAGTAAATGATGATGAGCTTGGAATCACAGGTTCGAACCCAAAGAACATAGCTAAAGCATGTTTCAAAAAAACGTTTTCCATTTCATTTGATTTGAAGATTTGAGAGGACATTGCCAAGCAAAATTAAAAAGAAAATGTTAAGTGTGGGTCACTTTGTTCTTTTTCTGTCACTGTGTGTCCCACTAATGGAAAACAAAAGAAAATGTTTTAAAATGGTGATCATGTTTTTGCAATTGCAGTATGATTGGTGTTTCAACATTGGTGAGCAAGCTGTAGATATTGCTGTGGTATCATTTCTTCAGTCACAGCCTTCAATTCTCATTCTGGGTGGGTAGTTTTGTTTATACATCATTGAACAAAAAAATATATTCTACATGTTTTGCTCTTCATTTTAAAAAAAATTCTAGATGGTTAAATTTTCATACATGACTCTGAAGTCAAACATTTTACTTGAGACCTAGAGTGAATCAAACCCTTTAACATTGCACCAACAGCAAGAATACATTCCACTTAGCCTGACAAACACCCACAGCACACACCACCTGACGAATTACTGAATGCTGCTTATGTATTGATGACCTAATAGATTCACATGCAGTGCTAGCAGTTCTGGATTGAGATGAACAGTTGATACATGAGGCTGTTTGAATAAGTTTGGTCTGACAGGAACTGTCCTTGGAATTTCCAGGGCATGCTCACACTGTAATTCAGGATCAGTGTGTTCACCAGTTGTCTGAGCTTTGTCAGAGGCACATGTCTTCCAGCTGATTGACAATGCATTTACTGCATCTAGTCTGGGAATGGAAAAGCAATACTGGCCAAGGATCGGTCCATGCTATCACAAACATCTAGGTGAGGCCTATCCCATCCAGATAATTTGCCTGAAAAACAATGGGTGGAGGGACAAATTTTACTGAGAAGGAGAGTCCAATCTGGAGAAACTGTCTGCTATCATATTCACGCATCATGAAATGAGATGCTTTTACAGATATTCCTTTCTGAGCACCATAATAGGAACTGTCTGACTCACTGGAAGAGTTCACTTGACCTGGTTCCCCTTACCCCCAGAGATGAACATAAACCACTACTATGAAGTTTTCTAAAAGTACAATAACTTTGCTTAATCAGTGGTTCAAGTTTGGGAAGGGTGGGCACTCCTACTTCTAATGCCCACACTGAGAGTGTTTCTCTGAGCTCAGGAAAGAAAGTAATATAGTCTAAAATATAATCTGCTTAAAGTCTAAAGTAAAGTATAAAGTATACTGCTTAAAGTATATCTAAGGATCAAGGTTGTCATTGTATCCCTTGTTATCATGTCTATTATTGTCAGCAACTCTAAGGATCAATGCTGTCAGTGTATCTCTTGTTATCATGTATGTTATTGTCAGCATCTCTAAGGATCAATGCTGTCAGTATATCCCTTGTTATCATGGTAGCATTGTATCATTGTCAGCATATCTGAGGACCAAGGCTGTCAGTGTATCCCTTTGTATTATGTCTTTACCTGATAGCTTTTTCCTGAGCCACTATATCTTATCTCTACCTGATAGCATTTTCAGCCACAATACCTTGTCTCTACCTGACAGCATTTTTCTGAATCACAATATCTTATCTCTACCTGATAGCATTTTCACGAGTCTCAATATCTTGTCTTTACCTGATTGGAGGGTAGATACTGGTTCCCATTTGTTGGTCTGAATGTACTCCCTCCCTTGCTATAGCCTGGCACAGTTTGCAAGCCATGCAAACACACATACATACAAAATATAGCAGGAGTAATCACCTGAACATTTTTATTCCTTTTGAGATTTATCTCCCTCAAATGAAAAAGAGGCTGAGAGCCTCTGCTTTGAGTTTGCTTATCTAGAACCAGAATGTTGCTGTTATAAAGCTATGTCTCAACAGATTGTAGGTATGACTGTTTCTCTGCCAGGACTTTTAATGTACAACATAAATAAATCTGTTAATTATTAATCACTTATTATGAAACATTTGGCGCAAGTCTTACAGCATTAGCCTGTTTTACCATCACTGTTCTGTATTTCATCAGTGTTTCACTCCTTTTCCAATGTACAGCATTAGCCTGTTTTACCATTACTGTTCTGTATTTCATCAGTGTTTCAATCCTTTTCAAATGTACAGCATTAGCCTGGTAAATCTTGATATATCAGTGTTTCAACTCTTTTTCAATATATAGCATTAGCCTGTTTTGCCTTCTTAAACCTTGCATCAAAATTTCAACCCCTTGAAGATGTACAGCATAAAAGTCCTGAATTATCTGATTACATTAACATTTCAACCTGCTTTAAATGTACAGTATCAGTAAAATGTTTCATGTGTTAAGCTTTGTGTTATTGTTGCAGACCCTTTCAAATGTGCACAGCCCTAATCTTTTCCACTAATACCAGACACATTAATGATTCTCTATTTGATCAACTTTAAACCATTATTTAGCAAGATAATATAAAATTGAGATGTTCTGAGATTATCTCTGTAAAGGTTAATAAAATTAGGGTCATTTCTTGTCTGGCTAGCTATAATGTTTTGACTTTGCAGATAATATTAAAGCCATTAGATGGAAACTTAAATTGTATTTGGGTAAATTCTTTTCTTTAGAGACATATCTATAATCCCATTAACCTTACTTAAATCTTACACTCTTTTATACTACTGTTTTTCAGCCCTCGGACAAATTGCTCCAAACTTGTAGTGGCTTTCCTTTAGCATCTCACTCTCAAAATGTTTTTTTATTTCTTTTCATTGAGTTGTTAGCAATCTGGATTACAATGCTTCATCACTAATGTTAAGAATAAATAGTCACTTGAATGCCATGGAATCAGTTACATTAATGATATGAATTATTAATTTAAATGCAGGGGAGAGAAACATATTTTGCCTGACAGATGCAGGCAAGTTGCGTTACATGAAGAAAATGGAATATGACCCAAGCTGCTTTTTGCCATATGCATCCTGTAAGTATCTCATTGGATCCTTGTTTACATTTTTGCCATATGCATCATGTAACATCATTAGATCCTTGTTTACATATTTGCCATGGCCATGTGCATCATATAAATAACATCATTGGATCCTTGTTGACATTTGCCATGACCATATGTGCCTCAGTGGTAATATCTACTCTGATCTTCTTTCCAAGTATTTATTTTAAATGTGTGAAGCCTTGTAATGCTCATGTCTTTTTGTGCAAATTTTCTTTTATAGAAAGAGAAATAAAGACTGGTAAGATTACACTTACAATTAGTTTTAAATATAATATATATATAGTTTTAAAATAAACATTTGTATAAGGAGGACTGTTTAATTGCTTATACAGATAACAAAAGCTTTGGTGTAAATAATATCCATAATAACATCAAAACATAAAACATTCCAGTACAAAAAGACTGGCGCAGTTTAAATGTAAATTTTTTTCCCACCTGGACAGAAGCCCCAGTCACTTCCTAACAGTAATGATTCACTGGAGACTAATTTTCGTTATATGGATTTAGTTACTATGTTCATGAGTAGGTGTTAAAGTATTCAGCTGTGTCCATAAAATGGTCATTACAGAAGTTGTGGCCATTATGCAAACACATAAGAGCAGCCTTGCATGACTGCACCTTGTGAGCCATTCTCCATAGAGTGGGGTCACACATCATAGAATTGGCGAATGTAAACTTGCTAGATTATTTCATATTCATTTGGGATACAGTTCATTATCTACTTTGTTTTTGTATTGTATTTTATTGGATTTTCAGTATGCCACCTTTGTTTTTCAGTGAGTGAAAGTACAATAAACTACCTACTTGCTACCCACACCAAGTCACTGCTTGTATATCAAGATGTAACGCTGAAGTGGGCTGCCAAGACTGAATTTGTTCCTGTTCAAATTAAACTAGCAAATTTCAAGTATGTTTTTCTCACTTAATAAACCTTTCATTCACAGAACTATTTAAGGAAAAAATTGCAGATTTCTGTTTGGTGTTTTTTTGAATATTTGTGGTAGCTATAATAATAATAATCAAACATGCAAGTTGTCACCTTGACATACAAATGCATGAGCAAAAGCAGGTACACCCACAAGAACTGTTGGTCAAAGGCATTTGTTATTACAAATCAAGAAAATCTTACCAAACCTGCATTTCTTCATTTGTGTCAAAAGACATTCAATGGTTCTCTTGTGTATGTAAATATTTATTTGTCTGCTACAGCTTTTTTAGAATTGCAAGAAACATAAAAGATAAAATTGTCATCTATTTGTTCCTTAAGAGATGGAAATTGGCTTGGTCAGGTCCATATTCTACAACACAACCCACATCATCCACATATTTAAATTTTTTAACATAGGCAAATAATTTTGTGCACATAATCAAGTCTGTATTGAGAAACCTGCATGGAATATGAGAATACTGGACACTCTAAAATTTTGTAACAAAAATTTGTACCTTTTAACCTACAAAATTAGTGTTCTCACAATCTCTTCACATTTGTTTATTTTGTGTCTACGTATATATTTTTCTCGTGTAATGTACATGTTTCTTTAGTAGTGTAAATTAATAGATAGTTGAGGCATTCTGATAATTCACTACTATTATTATTATTATTTTTATTATTGCCATCATCATTGTAAATTCATTTATGTTTGGAAAAACATTTGTACTAAACCAAACCATTTTGTTAATCAGTATAAAGAGTTCTGTTATATGAGTATATTACACTGTTTGTGTTTTTCTTCTTATTTATGATTTTTAATAAACCATAAGATATCATACACTTTTTTTTTCATTCATATTATCACAGGAGTCTTAAAGGCTGCATTGTTCTGCTAAGTGATACAGGCCATCTGGATTGTACTTATCTTGGTACAGATCCTTCTATATTTGTACCTCCACATGTTGAATCCCGAGATCTCAATTACCAAAAGATGGATGCAGAGATGGCTCGTTTGCAGCAGAAAATCAAAGAGAAAGGTCAAAAAGCTGGTAAGCTGTGTCCATGTATTATTTGGGCAGCAGAAAATCAAAGAGAGAGGTCCAAAAGCTGATTTATTCTCATATACATATTGTTTTTTTTAGAAATTAGAGAGCCCTTAGCCTTCAAGTATCTTATTGGTTTTACTGGCACGGTAAATCTGAACTAATGTGCAAGTTGTCATTAATTTTGTACAAGCAGCTTATTGGTTTTACTGGCATGGTAATTCAATCTGAACTAATGTGTAAGTTGTCATTAACTCTGTACAAGTAAACTCATCATAAAATGTAACCTGTTTATTAATTCTGTACAAGCAAACTCATCATAAAATGTAACAAGTTGTCATTAACTCTGTACAAGTAAACTCATCATAAAATGTAAGATTCTCATCACTTGTAATTAGTTATGGATGATTAATTAAATAATAGTAATCATAAACATTAACTAGGTGGTGTTGGCATCTCTTCATGATTTGTGCGCAGACGTCTATCATAGTGTTCATATACGTGCAAGATGAAAGAAATCCATGAAATGATACATTTTGATAGATTAATGTTGAAAATCTGTACTAATAAAACTTGATCTTCACTATTAATTGTAGTAGCTCTTCAATAATTTGTTTACATTTATCTAGTTTCATGAGGAGCTCTTTCCAAATAGAACTTCCTAAAGTGTACATAATACTTTGATCGCCTTATTTATTTGGAAATTGAAGATGTTTGAGGATCTGATTCAAAATTTTAATCATTGAATTCACTTGTTAGCATTGGCATAAGGACATTTACCTATGGAATTTGATTGTTTGCAAGAAATTTATTTTAATATTTTGAAATGGGTGTCTAATTTTGATCATTCCCAGGCCTTTAAATAATGATTGATATTTATAAAATTTTAAAAGGTAATGAATTTATTTGTTTTATATGTAAATGCATGGTTTTAGAGCCTTCATTCTGGATCATTTTAATTTTTGTTCCGGGCAGTGATAACTCCAAATTTTAAGCCTGAAGAAGATCTGACTGTCACCATTCATGTCAATCCTAATCTGGATGATGTTTCTGTGAGTATATGTGTTTGTTGCTTTTGCATGCTTACTCTGTTAAATGCATATAAAACTAAAATGTAAAAGAGTGTTCTTCACAGGACTTAAAATCTCTTTTGTGTCTATGTATTTGTTGCTTGTGTGTGCTTACTCTGCTGAATGCATATAAAACCAAAATGGTAAAGACAGTGAACCTCAAAGGACTTTAGGTCTCATTTTGTGTCTATGTATTATCAGTTTTTGCATGTTTATTCTTATATATGCATTAATACTAAAACTCCTGAAAGGAATGAAATCCTATTTTTATTTTTTGTGAGGTTTGGATTTTCACTTATTTCAAAATCTGTTCTGTTTAGACAAAATTAGAAGAAAGTTTTTCTTTTTAAATTGGACATTCAACTTCAACCATTTTATCTGTCTGCAATCATTTTAAATTGGACATTCAACTTCAACCATTTTATCTGTTTGCAATCATTTTAAATTGGCTTCTTTATTTTTTTTAAATACTGGTTTAAAATAAACCTGTGATGAAGTTGTACACATAACTATTTTTTCCTCTCCAGATGGCAACTGGAATTGAAATTCCAGACGAACCAAATGTTCCTTCAATTACAATCAGGGTAAAGTAGTTCAAATTTGTATTCTTTCTCTCTTCTTCTTTATTTTCTCTCATATATTTGCAGTTTATTGCTTAAAATCAGTTAAACTTTAAATTTTGTTCAATACATAAACATACTTCTCTACAAGCCAGAGTGTTAAATTCAGTCAACACTACTTCTGTAAAAGGAGCATGTATTGATACTACAAACTCCCAGTTATGTGAGGGAGATAAGTGTGCAGGTAGATTCCATATATAATCATCATCCCTCAATCTGCAAAACTACAATAGAAGATTTATACAGAATCTGTAGTAGCAACCAGAAAGAATTAAAGATTTATGCTGAATCATTTGTAGCCAACAGAAATTAAGATTTTATAAATTAAAGGTTTACACAGAATCCATAGCAAACAGAGAATTGTATTGAATAGATATATGTTAGTGCTTTATGAAGTGTGATCATATATATAATGCTTTGTAATCATGATAACATAGCTAACCTGACTGAAAGCCACTCCAGTTTGCAATGATGTTAGTGCATTGAGGAGTGTTCCTTTCTTTTGTAGTGATAATGATAGTGCACAGAGTGCTTTGTTCTTTCGCAGTGATAATGATAGTGCACAGAGAGTGCTTAGTTCTTTCGCAGTGATAATGATAGTGCACACAGAGTGCTTTGTTCTTTCGCAGTGATAATGATAGTGCACAGAGAGTGCTTTGTTCTTTTGCAGTGATAATGATAGTGCAGAGAGGATGCTCCATTCTTTTGCAGTGATGATGCACAGAGTGTGCTTTGTTCTTTTTCAGTGATAATGATAGTGCACAGAGAGCACTCCATTCTCTCACAGTGATAATGGTAGTGCACAGAAAGTGTCCTGTTCTTTCGCAGTGATCATACTGCACAGAGATTGCTCTGTTCTTTTGCAGTGATAATGGTAGTGCACAGAGAGTGCTCCATTCTTTTGCAATAATAGTGGTAGTGCACAGAGAGTGCTCCATTCTCTCACAGTGATAATGGTAGTGCACAGAGAGTGCTCCATTCTTTTGCAATAATAGTGGTAGTGCACAGAGAGTGCTCCATTCTCTCACAGTGATAATGGTAGTGCACAGTGAGTGTGCTCCATTCTTTTGCAATAATAGTGGTAGTGCACAGAGAGTGCTCCATTCTCTCACAGTGATAATGGTAGTGCACAGAGAGTGCTCTGTTCTTTTGCCATGGTAATGATAATACACAAACTACTGAGCACTAGGATACTAACCTCATCTCCCTGGTAATACATTTGTTTGTAACTATTAGTTTTGTGTGAACCTTCTGAGATACATCCTTAGAACTGTCAGCCAGATTTAGGTTAGCTCCTGAGAAAACTCAAAGGAATGAATTTCTAGTATAACAAGAAAACTTACCTAAAATAAATTAATAGGAGAGCAACTGTCGCTAAATAGGACTATACTTGGTACAACTAGCAACATTGTGTGTGCGTGTGACTTCCAGTAACTAGTACTATCATTAACAGAAGAGAGCTAAAGATTCTTTGCTAAATGTACTTTAGTATGTGGAGACAAAGGGTTTATTTCTTTGGGTTTGGGGGCATTGTTTTTTGTTTTTTGTTGTTTTTAGGAGGTTTTGTTCGTGTTTTACATCAGCAGAGTTTTAAGATATACGCTGTAATCACTTATTCGTAATCTTTTCACAGGTCATGTTGAAAGCACGGATGTTAATTGACAGTGTGAAATTAGAAATCCATGCTCCTTGGCCACTAGCAACAAATCAAAATGTGTACAACATCAGTACTGTAGGTATGTCCTTTACTTCCAGTAAATTACTATCATCATTGCACTTCATTATCTATATCTATAAGTAGAAGTAACTAAATACATAATTTTAAATTACAAGTGTGGTACCCTCCCTAGCTTCATATAAAACACTTAACAGAGATTTGGATATCATAACTCACAAATACAGTTATTGATTGAGAAGTATGTAGTTAGATAGATTGTGTTGGCTGATTATGTTTACATTGTGTTCCACAATCACATCATAGTCTCCTTCACTGAGAAGGAACATGATTGACATTTGATTTGACCAGCAAAGGAACACGATTGACATTTAATTTGACCAGCAAAGGAACACGATTGACCTTTGATTTGACCAGCAAAGGAACACAATTGACTTTTGATTTGACCAGCAAAGGAACATGATTGACATTTGATTTGACCAGCAAAGGAACACGATTGACCTTTGATTTGACCAGCAAAGATAGAGAGAAGAGGGGGTGTTGTGTGTTCAGGTGCTCAAGCACTTGTATTGTTTATAGAGAATTCCCTTCAGACAACTGTTAATGATGATTATTTTTCTTCTGACAACTGAACAGGGCTGCTGTTCAGGTTTTTAAAGGTATTTGTCCTTTCATGCCACTAGTGATAGTGAACTTGCAGGTTGTTTCTGAATTTGTAGTTCAACACTATTTCATAGTGACTGTTTTAGGTGTTTTTAGCTTTAATTTCATGTGATTTTTTTTGTTAAATTTCAGGTTAGATTTTATTATTGACATTTTCTTATGTCCCTTGACTGAATAAATATTCTACAAGCTTTGGTATCCTTCAAATATTTGTACTGTATTTGGGGAGAAAATGTCTCATGTTTTCTGTCTCCTCCTTCAGAACCAAATACACCAGCCGAGCTATTTGTGGCTGTGTTCCAGCGAGGGAATTCCTTACCTGCACACCTTTATGTACAGATATCTGCAACCTATCAAAGTGCTTCAGGTAATAGTTAAAATTTATCATAGTGTTTCAAGTCATATGATGTAATATGAAAGTCATCTTGTGGATGAAAAATGTATGAGCATGAATGAGTAGGGGATGAGACACATATAGGTCCTGATTCACATATAAATCAGAAATATCATATAAATTGGTCATGATTCACATATAAATCAGAAATATCATATAAATTGGTCATGATTCACATATAAATCAGAAATATCATATAAATTGGTCATGATTCATATATAAATCAGAAATATATAAATTGGTCATGATTTGCATGTAAATTAGAAACGTAAATAATTCATTTGAAAAGGAAAGATGTGTCAGTGTCACTCACTCTGACCATTTGTGATCATCCGTGTGTGTGTAATTATCACAAACAAATACTCTTTTCAGTTTAATGCTCTATTATAACATTTTTTTTAAAAGAGATAGTAAGTTTAATTCTGCCATACTATATCTTATATCTGGTATGGGTGAAAAACATCAAGTAATTATTTGTTCAGTATCTGCTACATTTTAAAATGCCCACATAATTAATTATCTCTCTCGTTATAACAGTTATATTTTAAATTTCACAAATTAATGTTGGTCATACTATATCTGGTACATTGTAAGGTGCACAATTATTTGTCAAATATCTGCTACATTTTAAAGTTTACAAGTAATTATTTGTCAGATTACTTTTGCTATATTTTAAAATGCACCTGTAATTACTTTTCCGATATCTGTAACATTTTAAAATGCACCTGTAATTACTTGTCTGATATCTGTAACATTTTAAAATGCACCTGTAATTTCTTGTCCGATATCTGTAACATTTTACCATGCACATGTAATTACTTGTCCAAATTCTGTAACAGTTTAAAATGCACCTGTAATTACTTTTCCGATATCTGTAACATTTTAAATTGCAAGGTTATTTGTCAGATTATTTTCCTCAAACATTCTACAGTTTCCCAAAATTAAAAAAATAGTTAAGAAATGTATTCTTGGCCAAAGTTTTAAATTGAACTTTAAAATATTGTAAATAAACTTTTCCAAAACATCTAAGACAAAAAAATCAATCTGTATTCATATCTGTTTTGTATTTTGTATTGTTTAATTGCACTGATTGATATTGCATTTTATTAATTTGAAATTCCTAGAACATTCTTGAGCCAAGGTATTTTGTACTTAATAGGTGGACCTAGAATTAATACAGTCCGGGCTAACTTGCCAGCCAAGCTCGTCCTGAGGCCTGTGCTGCCAGTCAAAGCAGCAGTCCATAAGCTGACAGTTGATACCAATAAACCACCTGTTAATCTTAATGACATCTTTCCAGGTATATTTATATAATGTTTATTTTCTTGGTAGATCCTCTCAGTGGTTCATGGTTGTCTTTAGTTGATAATTCAATAGTGCAAAAGAAAAAGACAGTAATTAAGACAAGAATGATTTTTCTTTGCAAAAATGAAACAGTTTTAGACCATATTAAAAATATAAACTGTTTTTGACATTAGGATAGTTAATTTTTGCACTTTTCTATTTCTGGTTTTCTTGAATTTACGAGTGAATAAGAAACCTGGGGCATACTAAATGCCACAACTAATTTACAATATACAATGTTTAACATAATTATCAAACATAGCTCTCCACACGAGTTTGCAAGCTTGTTGTTTTTATTATTTTTGTTAATTGTTCTTTGATGTTGTTTAAAATTCCATTGATGACCCTTTTGGGGATGTATGCTGCATCGCAGATATGCTTGGAGAAAATGCAGGAGGTCAGGGGACAGCCCTAGGTTTTCAATTCTTAACTGGTCCTATTGTCACAGTTTTAGCTTCAAAAACATCACGTAAGTATGTTTATTTTACTTATGTTGCAATGATTTTTATTATTAAAATTCTTCAAAGTTTGCATGTTTTTGACTTTAATCCCTTGCCTAAGGCACATTATTTTCTGTCTGAAGAAGGGAGGTAACTTATATCATCCTTAGAGATTTCAAATTTATTTTTAGTCCTTTTAATTTTCATGCCAGATTTTTATTAGAGATGAACTTTATTATAAAATACAAATAGATAGCTTATAAATGTTTAGCATTGTGCCATGATTGTCAGCACTGAAAGCTCTTAAGAGAAATGGCACATATAGATATTTTTATTTTTATTATCAAACCCTACCACATTATATTCTTATGCGTTGCCTGATTTTATTCAATGTACCTTTAATATTACTTCAAACACATGCATACTAGTTGTATACCAAAGAAAGTGACATGTGTAGTCTTAATATTTCTTTAAAATTTGACATTTTTGGACGTTAAGTATATCAGTTTTATTTTAATTTGGGAAAAGGTTTTTTCTCTGATTTTAAAGTTTGTTTTTATTCAACCATTGTGTTTTTGGAAATTTGTTTCGTATCTTTGTATTTTCAGAACGATATCGCTTGCAGTGTGATCAGTTTGAGGCAATGTGGTTACCACTCCGTGAATTGGTCAGCCGTTTAAATCACCATTTTAACCGAGGCAAACATGGTGATTTTAAAATGTCTTTTGATGGATCTCTTCCCATGCAGGAGTACTTTGTTGTTTTGGATGCCCACTTTGAGGTAGATTGTAGTTATTGCTGTGCTATCCCACCATTTACCAAAATGTTTTACTGAATGGTACCGTCTTATAGATCACAACATAACTGAATGATACCGACTTAAGATCACAACATAACTGAATGATACCGTCTTATAGATCACAACATAACTGAATGATACCATCTTATAGATCACAACATAACTGAATGATAAGACTTATAGATCACAACATAACTGAATGATACGTCTTAGATCACAACATAACTGAATGATAACGTCTTATAGATCACAACCATATAAATGAGAAATCCTTCAACAGCAGTTTTATTGATCTTATATCAAAGACCTATTCAGAAGCTAACTTGTATTTTTTAAATTGCTTTCATTTAATTATACAAATGTCATCTTTCTTTGCCCTTGTTTTTCTTTTCATTAACTGACATGCAAAAATGTTTGCAGATCTGTTAAATTTGATTCTATTATTATACTGTACATTAGCAAATCTTTGTGAATATCTTTGACTGTTCATTGTTTTGGGTATTCTCTCTTTCACGGTTTTTATTTGTTCCACTTGGTCTTGCTGTAAATCAAGTGTCGCTTGGGAGTCACAAAATGTATGGAAATGTTGAACCAGCGAGCAGCCCAGTTTCGTGTCATACAGAAGCGACTTTTGACTCGTTTCAAAGATAAGACACCCACTCCACTGCAGAACCTTGACACTCTTCTGGAAGGAACTTTTAGACAGGTATGACTACTATTCTGAACAAAAGTAATAGTAGAGTTTGTAATGGGAAACTCTGTACAAGTTAATACAGTAATTCTTCCAGTTTTATTTCTAAAGTAGTTATTGTAAAATAAATCCCACTTCATTTCTTCTGCCTCCTGCATGTATACAAGCATTAGCTGATGGTAGGTTTATCCATGCACTTTGCTGCAAAAATTGATGCAGTTCACTCATCTTATTGTAACTACAAACAATTTACAAGTCCTCTCATTGTCACTATTCACAGTTCTTCCTATTGTCACTAGTCACAATTAATCTTATTGTCAATGTATGCAGTTCACAATTCATCTTACTGTTGTTACTCAAATTCATCTTACTGAACTGTAAACAGTTCAAAAGCTCACAGTTTAAAGACAAAAATGTTTTCTCATGTTCAAGTATAACCAGAGACTCTATAATTTACATTGTGTATTGTGCAGCACAAGTACAAGGTCCTTGTATCATATTGTTTTGTAGGCATTTATAATGAAATAGATGTAGACATAAATATTTTTTAAAAAGCTATTCATTGGTTTGGTTGAAAGTAAATTTGAAACTCAATTATGCATCCATTTGAAATAAAGGATTTAAAAAAAGTAATTTTCTTTGTCTCTTTAGACTTTCTTCTATTTTTTGTTGTTGCAGTAAGTGCAAGATTGAGGTTATGAAACCAGTATGAAAATGTTGCTATAACTTTAATTTGTGTTTATGTGATTTTTTTTATAAATGTCAGCTGGAAATGAATCTTACAATGTAAAAAAAAAATGTTTATGTACTTATTAATTTCTCCTGAAATTGTGTATACTTGTGTCATTGTACTCACCTAATGTTAGTTTTGTGGCAAATCTTTGCTTGTTATAAAGTATTAATATGGCTGATGTGTACTCAAATAGATTCATTTATTTCTGCACTGGTAATGACTGTTTATTTTCTGGAGTTCTGATTTTGCTTTCAATCAGATTTTGGCACTAGGAGAAGCAGTTGAGGAAAACCAGGTTGCCCAAGCTGTGGCTGCTAACAGCTTAAGCAGTGCCACTTATCTACTGAACCTATTGATCCGCTTGTGGACAGACATGACTGATGAGGAATTCAAAGTCTTGGAGACTGCTATCAGCCCTGTCATCAGTGATGGCTCTGAACAAGTCAGTAACTAGGAATCTTTAGTCAGCACTTTAGCAGATTGGAGGATATCTTTTCTTTTTCTAGCAGTGTATATGAATGATTTTTAAGTCCTCAAAGTTTTGCAATGAATATTTGTAAATAAGCATCATGACATAGCATTTATAATTTTTGCAACCAGAAGTCTATCTTATTAATTGGCTTATAAGTTACCAATACCGATTATTACAATTTGCACCAGAAGTCTGTCTTATTAATTGGCTTATAAGTTACCAGTACCGATTATTACAATTTGCACCAGAAGTCTGTCTTATTAATTGGCTTATAAGTTACCAATACCGATTATTACAATTTGCACCAGAAGTCTGTCTTATTAATTGGCTTATAAGTTACCAGTACCGATTATTACAATTTGCACCAGAAGTCTGTCTTATTAATTGGCTTATAAGTTATCAATACCGATTATTACAATTTGCACCAGAAGTCTGTCTTATTAATTGGCTTATAAGTTATCAATACCGATTATTACAATTTGCACCAGAAGTCTGTCTTATTAATTGGCTTATAAGTTATCAATACCAATTATTACAATTTGCACCAGAAGTCTGTCTTATTAATTGGCTTATAAGTTATCAATACCGATTATTACAATTTGCACCAGAAGTCTGTCTTATTAATTGGCTTATAAGTTACCAGTACCGATTATTACAATTTGCACCAGAAGTCTGTCTTATTAATTGGCTTATAAGTTACCAGTACCGATTATTACAATTTGTACCAGAAGTCTGTCTTATTAATTGGCTTATAAGTTACCAATACCGATTATTACAATTTGTATTGTTGCTGGCAGAGTCCTTCAGAAGCATCTTAGCATCCACATTGAAAAAAAACACTTTCTTTCTTATCTAAAATTATAGGCATGTGTTCATTCATTTCATTTATTGACTATGATACTAAAAGTATATACAGTTATTGTTTGTTGGTTTTTTTTGTTGGTAGTCTTGCTGGTTTGAGTGTTGGCAATTTGTAGTTTTATCCTTTCCATGTGTGCATATATTGTTTCTGTTTTCTGTGTTGCTTGAACTTTTATTTTGGCTGTTGTTGTTGTAGGCATCTGTGAAAAGACTTCTCTGGGATTTGTTGTTGTCTGTGTTGAGTTGACGTAAGTTCGGGGTAGAATTTCCACATTATTTGTATATTCATTTCTTTTTCACAGGTGCTGGCAGTTGTCTTTTGGTTTTTTGTTTTTTTTTGTTAATTGTTGTTAGCTTGTCAGCCCTTACAAAATGTATGTTTTGTTTTGCTATGGCATTGCAAAAACTCATAATTATTTCTCATGGATGAGTAATCATTCTTGTAAAAGATCGCCAACAGCGGTTCAGAGAATGCGACATTTAACTCTTTGTTGTCCCCAAAAGTTATTTGGAGACACCCATGTGATATAGCTGTCATCATTATCAGCATAGGTGATAGGTAACTCTGACGAAATCATGATTTGGGTGTGTCAAGCAGCTCACCTTGCAGTTGCACTGAAAAGGTCTTGAAAGTGGTGCTAGTTGTAGATCTAGTGTTCCTTTTTTTTTCCATTGTTGTCAAAAATCGGTAACCTAGTAGATTTGACAATTGAAAATTTGCATACCATCACTTGAAAGGCTGCAAGTCTGCGGTACACAAAGTGACGCTATATTTGGGTATACATTCAGCTGTGGTGATATATAAAGTGGTGTATTGGGTGGCATATTTAACTATAGTGATGTATTAAAGTATTATATCCAACTATAGTGATCTGCTGAATGCTGAGGTGATAATTTGTCTGTAGTGATTTATGCTGTGTTTGGGGTGGCTTCATGTTATTGAGATGTACAGAGTAAAGATAGTTTAGAGAAGTATAACCGGCTGTTGTGATGTACAATTGATGGTATATTGGGGTAATGTATCCTGTTATATTGATTTATAAAGTATTGAAAGTATTGATGTATTCATACGATGTATCCAGCAAAAGTGATAAAGTATTCAGGACCCAGCTGTAGAAGGATGATGTATATTATGGTTGCATCATGCTGTATTCTCTCTTCTCCAGCTTAAGTGAACAGGATAATTTTTAAAATGTATAAAAATGCAGACAGGTATTTGTCATTCAGATATGTCTTTCGTCCCTTTCTCATTTTCACCATCCTTCTCATCAAGCCTACTAAATACTGAGTGTTTATTAAACCCATATATATTCTGGCTAGGGTTGTTGCAACATCGGATATTTTCATTGTCTTTCGGATGAACCTTGGGTAGCATAACTTTCCTGTAGATTAGATAAGAACCTCCATCCATTTTTCCTTTCTTAGTGAGAAAATGTTGATTGCCTCTTATAGTGGTTTGCATTTATCATGGACTGTTGAACAAGATATCCTACACCAGTAAGGTCCTTTGCCCTCTAAGTGGGGTGCAAGGTCTTAAAAAAGTACAACACATAATGCAGCCATTTGTTAGTAAGGATTCCACATTCCTGGTTAGCAGAGATACAGCAAAAGCAAAACATTTTTTGTTTTAAAAAATTAGTCACTTTATTGCACATATATTTATTCGTTAATGCAGTGAAGCTTACTTAACTTGAACTGGTCATAACTGAGGGAAAAACTTTGTTCAAATTAGCCCCAAACTACAGTTAACTATTGAATTCAAGGGAGATAAATAGACATATCAATAGGAGTTAAAGTATGTTTTAGTCGGGTTCAGGTTTTACTATTATTAGTAATAGACACTGAAAAATATTAAAATGTGACCATTGGTTAAGTTTGAAATTAAAAATTCATATTATTTGTGTTCAAATTAAGGGGTATGTTTATTGATTATTTTTTTTTAATATGACTTTTAAAATCATATTTAACTAAACAATTACTGAATAAATAATTAAGATTCCCCCACTGCCCCCATTATACAACTCTTGTCCTATAATGACAAGATTATCCACCTGCCCATGTAAGGTTCAAGAAGAGTCTGAGTTATGGACTTAGCATTACACACTTATTAAATAAATCACTACCCCTTTTTTGGATCCACATTAAACAGTTATTGAATAAATCACTGCCCCTTTTTGGGGCTTCACATTAAACAGTTATTGAATAAATCACTGCCCCCCTCCCCCCCTTTTTTGGGGGGTGCTCAACATTAAAGTTAATGAATAAATCACTATGTCTTTTGGGGCTCACCATAAACATTTATTGAATAAATCATTGCCCTTTTGGGGGCTCAACATTAAACAGTTATTAAATACATCAGTATGGTATTTTTTCTTCTCTAAATTATTTGTAAATCCTTGAACTCTGCCCTTTTTTAGGCTCAAAACAGTTATTAAATAAATAAGTTAAAAATAATAAATCATATGTAAATCGTTTGAACACTATTCTTTTGTATTCAGCTATATACTGAACATTTACATATTGAATATTTAACTTCAATTTCCTGACATCTTGTTCTTCTTAATTACTGCATGGTGGTTAATGTATGAACTTAACAGGGATGGCAAGAAATGACAGACGCAGCTGTGACGCATTTGTTGCGCACAGTGCTGGCAAAATCTGCTAAGGATGCATCCGTCAACCCAAGTCCATTAGTAATTCCTGCTGACACTAGTAAAGTGAAGAAGCATATCGCTCTCGTGTGTGACAGGCTGAGCAAGGGAGCCCATCTTGTGCAGGGATTATCAGGTCAGTTCAAAGGACAGTATTCAAAGGGATTATCAGGTCAGTTCAAAGGACAGTATTCAAAGGGATTATCAGGACAGTATTGCAAAGTTGTAAAGAGAATGTCCCATCAAAAGAAAACTTAAGGGAATAAATTATTTTCATTAACTGATATGACAACACTTTATGCTAGAATTCAGATTTGTCAAAATAGTATTCATTCTTGAATTTCAAAAGTACATATTCGAAAATACATATTTGTATACTAAGAATGACCTATTTTTTATTAATTCAGTTTATTTTAAATTTGTGATATTTTCAACTTTTGCACATGATGGACAGCGAGCTCAGCAATGCAAGACTAGAAAAAGGGGGTGTTTTTCTTTTTTCAACCCCACAGCAGTGGATAGATTTGTGATTAATATCCATACCATTGCTTATGTTCTATTTCAGCATTAAATAGGGTTATTTTTAGTTAGGTTCTCAATCCTCTGCTTCCTTTGTGATAGTAAAGAGTATATTGATTTTGCAGACAAAAAAGAGAGAATAATAAAAATGCCATCTTCGAAAACAATTCCTGAAGATCAGGAGCCTGAAGAAGACGAGAGCTCAACAGCCGTTGACAATTTCCTTAACACTAATTATCGAGAGAAACCACGCAAAAAGAAGCATCGTGACAGTGGGAAGGGTTTGAAAGATCTAGCCCCAATAGGTCTGCCTGTGACTAACCAACCAAAAGCAGGTACATATAATTTTTTTCTCTCCATGATTATTGCGTGAGGTTATCTTCGTACACTTTAATATCACTATGATCAGTACCCCCTTTTTTTTTTGTTAAAGAAAATATTCCAGAACATACCAAAGCCAAACTGCAATATCTCTAATTTTGTTTAGGTTGTTGAATAATTACAATTCCTACTCAGATTTAAATGTCAGGTTTCAGATTTGTCTCTGTGTTTGGCTTCTTAATTAGAAGCATATTTATGAAACTACATATAAAGGGGTTTTTACTTTTAGTCACATATAGCATACAGTTTATTTCTGCATTTGAATTTGTGTAAACCTGTTTGCAAACGTTCTCAGTCGTAATGTTGTTCTGTCTAGGTCATATTTAATTTACTTATTTAAAATTTTTTCGGCTAACCAAAGGGTAGATTCTCATTTTTGAAAAATATAATCATTATTGAATAATTTTAAAACCTTTCATTTGAATTTTCACATTTACCCATTTTATCATCATTTAGCAGCAAATCAGATGAAAGGTAAGTGGCATCATTTTTAAAATAAAACCATAGAGTACAGTGGTCATGTTACTCATCTCTTTTCATTGTGGCATTGATGTGTTCACTACGTTGTGGCTTTATCTTCCCCTTGATGTGTTCAGTGCATTGTGTCTTTATCAATCCATTGATATGTTCAGTGTATTTTCCTTCAGCACTTTATTGCCTACATCACATAGAAACCATTAGCCATTAGTCATTCATACAAGTCCAAGACATAATGACTGCTAGTGAGAAGCAATTCATATAACTGAAAAGCACAGCTACTTACTTCCCCTTAATATTACATCTAATGCATGCCCTTTGCCAAGAGGCAATCCATTTTAGCTACAAAGAATCAGAGTTACTTTCCCTTAATACTACTTGCAGATTAGTTTTTTTTAATTTCTTAAATCAAATGTGTAGCTAGCTTTGAAGAGATCAGTTTCACATCGGAAAAACTCTTCTAGACACTAATCGTACTCCTATTGGCAATAAATGGCAACTTGTGTCCATTGTGTTATGAACATTCTGCCACATAATTGATTAGTTCTTCATAACCATATATAGTACATATGCTATCTTCTCCCAGTCCAAATTTTTCATCCTTCAAACTTATTATTACTTGAGTTTTTCACTCCATAATGCCTTTATATTAAAGAATATGTTTCTTGTTTCTGGGGTGCAGTGTTAGGAGATGATAATACAGGCAGATTTGTTGATGCTGGGATGGACCTTACAATTCCTCTTTTTCAACTGTAGCCTCCCATATATAGGCAAAACACAATCGTTTAGAAAAAAGTAGTCACCTGACCTAAATGTCCAACTACAGAAAAATCCAGAACTAGGTGCAAACTTTTAGCCTATCTGCCAAACATCTCCATTCCGTTGCAGATAAATCCAGTTAGCTATTGAATCTCAACATGTCTTCCAAGTGAGTTTCTTCCATTTCTCACAAAAATATTCTTAAAAATAGCGGGAAATGTTAATGGCAGCATATTATTTTATCCTGTTAATAGCTCATAAGGCTGTTGAAAATATACTTTTTGTTTTGATAGATTACTTGCTTAATTTTCTTTCCTTTGTCCTTTTCTATTTTTAAGGTTACTGCAGTGTGAGGAGTGGTGGGTATTGCAACGATGAAGAAAATTTAGTGGTGTAGTGAAAATGTTTATTTTAATATTCATTGATTTGTTCTTTTTTCATTTCACACTATTTTACTTTCATACATATTCATCATAAATATGAAATACATTATACAGTGGTACCTTGCATAATGAACACAATTCGTTCCAGCAGTACGTTCATTATGCAAGGTGTTCGTTATGCGAAATACAATATCCCATAGACTTCTACAGGAAATCGTGCAATCCGTTCCACATCGCCACAAAAAATCAAAGAAATTAGGGGAAAATGAAGACAGGGCAATGTTCAGGGGAGCAAACACTATTACATGTACATATAACCACCAATCAGTAAACACACAGATGGCAAAAACACATCAAGGGGCAAGGAAAAAAGGACAATCAACTAGGGATAAACACCCCCTGCTTTCATCTGAACCACGCGAGACACGACTGGCAGGATTCGGCCATTTTTTCACTGGAAATGCGATGTAGGAAAAAAGGACAAATGCAGTGTTTTCACGGCATACATATGGTTCGTTCAGTGAAACAAGTCCCGCAGGCATTCGTTATGCAGATCGTTCGTTCTGTGAGGCGTTTGTTATGTGAGGTACCACTGTATATTAAAACTCTACCAGTAATATATTTCTTTTTAAGTTTATAATCTCCTGAGATTTTCGCAGCTTGTAATTACTATTATTTTTCTAGTGGAAAAGGCACTATCTTTATCTTTACAGTTGTAATATTATTACCACTTAGTTTTTCTTTTCTGGTTTAACAAAAACTAAAGCTGCAATTTGCCTTAGAACTGGGGAATGCATAAATGGAAAAATGTTTTTCTTTTCTGGTTTAACAAAAACTAAAGCTGCAATTTGCCTTAGAACTGGGGAATGCATAAATGGAAAAACACATGGAAATACAAAACAAAAATACAACACATTTGCATTGGGGGATGGTGTCAAGAAAATTGAATCGGTTTAAAGACTAGTCAATGTCATGTCTTGGCATCAAGAGTTACAAGTGATCTCTTAAAGTGTAATGTTTTAGTGTCTTTAATGAATTTTTTTTATTTGTGTCTTTTTGTTGTTGTTGAGTTTGTATATTTACATGCTTAGTTTTGTTTTTTTTAATTTTTTTGTTTTCATTTTGTTTTCAATATCAGGCCATTCTATGAAACAGCTATAGCAATAAAGTTCTCTGTTAATTATTATGCACTTTACTGTCATTTGTGACAGTGAGGAATGAGAAACCTCTTTTTCACCATTGAGATGTCTTGTTTGTAATGATTGTTAGTGACTCTTTACAGTGAGGAATGAGAAACCTGTTTTTCACCATTGAGATGTCTTGTTTGTTATGATTGTTAGTGAATCTTTACTGTGAGGAATGAGAAACCTCTTTATCACCATTGAGATGTCTTGTTTGTTATGATTGTTAGTGAATCTTTACTGTGAGGAATGAGAAACCTCTTTTTCACCATTGAGATGTCTTGTTTGTTATGATTGTTAGTGAATCTTTACAGTGAGGAATGAGAAATCTCTTTTTCACCATTGAGATGTCTTGTTTATGATTGTTAGCATTGTTTACAGTGAGCATTGCTCTTCACACTTGACTTATTTCTTCATAAAATAATATTAACAAATGGGCTGTAAAGGTTGGTGTTGATCAAACATTTGTATCTATTTTATCACCTCTACAGTGTCATGCTTTCACCTCTCACATTATAATGATAGTAATATATATATATATATATATATATAGAGAGAGAGAGATAATATCTCCATCACAGTATTACATTTTTAAGGATATGTTGTGCAAGCAAAAACTGCATAATGAGTTATTTTGTTTATCATGACTTCATTAACTATCCTTTAATAGAAGTTTATGTTGGCTTTTAAAAAAAATTTCTAAGACTATTATTAAGTTTACTTTTTTGGTCCCAGTTTCCACTTGTATATTTCTGTTCCTGCAAGAACACTGTGTTCATGCATTCAAGCCATAAAATAAAAATAAAATTGTAAACTTTTAATATTTACCACTTGTATACAAGCTGAAGTGAAAAAAGAAGAATCAGAGACCACACTAATCTCAAAGAAAATGTATCGATATAAACAGAGAGTTGCTCTCACTGTGTGTGTGTTTAATAGGCAAATACAACTATGCTTGGCATATCTAATGTCCAGTATAATTCATTTTGTTAATACTTTATTAGGTACTGAAGTTTTTGCTGATCAAAAATAGAAATTAATTTCTCAACTTCTACTAATACAGTCGACTAGTTGTTAACATTTAAGTATGGGTTAGAATCATTGCATGTTATACTTTTGATTTTTATCATTGTCAAATGTTTGGGTTTTATTTATATATATTTATCATTATAAAACATTTTCCAAATCACTATTTTTTTCAAAACTTGGATTAAAAGTGAGTTTGTCAATTGATTTTTCATGGTATAGCATTTAGAAGCAGTATGTTGGTTGTGTTCGTTTTAGATCATTGAGCATATTTTATCAGTGTAGATTTTACTAACAGTAAGAATCAGTTAAATCTGGCATCTACTGTTGTTCAAGAATTTTAAAAAATGTTAAAAAATCACCTAAACTAAATGTTTTAGGTTTCTCTAAGATTGTTAAATCATTGCATCTGTAATTACTGTCTGTTAAATGTTTTGTTTTTAAAAGAAATTTATTCATATTGTGCAGGGTTGGGTGACTTGGCAGACATAAAAACGAAAAAGAAAATTGAAAGTCTTGTGCCTGACCTTGACAGCATGACTTTGAATGATAAAAACAGGTCAATCCAGAATGGAGCTGAAGAGGAGATGGACAATGCTGAGCCAGCATATGCTTTGTAACAGAGCGGGAACATGAAGAACAATGCTGAGCCAGCATATGCTTTGTAACAGAGCAGGAACATGAAGAACAACAGTTTATATTCAGCAACATGAACAGTATTGTAGTATTTGGAGAACAATTGTGAGACAAACAAAACATGTAAACGTGTATTTTTTCAAAATACTGTCAAACAAGAAGATATATGAATAGTTGTAAGAGTAATATACATTGTTAAAAGTTATGAATGATGACAGTCAGTAGTGTGTACTTATATTGGAGAGAAAGTTTTAGATTTCGACAAATGTGAGTATATGACTATTTATTTCACATCACCGGTGAATCTTCTGTCCTGAAGCATTCATACAGTGAAACAGGAATTGGTGTTGGGCCCAGAAGTAATGTTTAAATCCAGCATCAAACCTCAGGAACTACTACTGCTTTGTGGCTCCTGCGTATTCATAGCTGTTTGGGGTGAAGACACTTTGCTTCGAGATGATGTCCAGTTGTACAAAGTGTGGGCAGACTGTTGTACATCAGCCATCAGCCTGCATTTTTGTCATCAGTAGAATTGCATTCATTGTCTTGAAGTGTGGTGGTGCTTATGTGGTAATACACACATATCATGGGTAGATCACTAAGATGCTACCAAGAGTCATTATAGAGAAATTAAGAGACATTTTTCTTCACATATTTTGAGCAGTATTATTCTAGTAAATGATTAAATACATTCCAGGAAAGGTGTTCATATAATATACTTTGTTGTAGATCACTAAATCATAGTAAATTTAGAATCCATTTTATTTGCATAATTACATATCACTTTACAGTTGCTTCTTCACAATTTTTTTTTAATGCAGAATTCACTCAAATCAGAATTGTTAGAAGCATTTTGTTTCATGAGGCACTGCTGTGATTTAGAATGGCCTGAATTAAAAAATGTTAGTAATTATATATACACATATAATATAGCAAGATCTAGCAATGGCATAACAGAAACTAAGAACTTCTATTTATTAATAATGATTGGCTCACAAGATAGTAAAAACTAGAAATGACAAATCCAGAAATATGACTTTGATTTATTGACTTTGAGCTGCACTGGCAGCTCACAACTGTAATAACTATGAGTGTTATTGGCTTTGCAGCTGGAATGAATCCATATACAGTGGGATCATAGGAGTAAGGCCCGACTATATTGAATACATGGCAATCAAAAATTTAACCAGGCCTGATTAATTATGAACAAAGATGTTTGCCTATTAATATTTACCACTTGTATACAAGTGAATTGGAAAAAAATGAAGAAAGAATCAAGAGACCACACTAATCTCAAAGAAAATGCATCGATATAAACAGAGAGTTGCTCCCACTGTGTGTGTGTTTAATAGGCAAATACAACTGTGCTTGTCATGTCTAATGTCCAGAGATAATGTGTTGGAATTTTTTTTTTTCATCAATTGACCCCACTGTCTTCAACTCTGATTAGGCCCAAGCACGCACTAGACTTCATGATGTTCTATTCATTGTTATGTTTAATTTTTCTCATTGGTAAATGCATTCACATTTGAGAATTACAGCACAATGAATCATAATGGTTTGATTATTTTTCTTTTACTTTTGGGTGAATCACTGAATCTAACAAGCAGATGTACACAGCAGTCATTTTTTTTCCTCCAGTTATCAAGTAGAACTAGAAGATCTGGTGTGTTTTAACTCAATATATTGGTTGGTCATTGATTATTCATTTAAAATGAACTGACATTCCATTGTTTTATATGTTTTGCTTTAAATTGGATGTGCTTTCTCATTATGCATAAATTAATGTATACCTAAAGCACACGTCAAATACTTGTATTTTAAAAGTCATATTGAGAACTGTTAAAAGTGTCAAAGCGTGTGTTTTTAAAATCAAGCACACACTATATATATAACTTTACAAAATCTATTTATGCTGGAACACATTCATTATTGAATTTTAATCAGGAAGTGCTTGTTCCAAAGAAAAACATTTTCTTTATGAATGTAAAGATTAATATTATATATTGCTTTAGTATTAGTTGAATGAAATTTAGTTGATAGGTAAACTTTTGTTCATAGTTCTTCTGAAGGAATATTTTTATTTATATTGGGAAAGGGACAATTATAAATATGTGAATGCTTTTAATTGTTAATTTAAAAAATAGTATGTGCTCATTTTTGTTTTTTCCCCTGTCATTGTGTATAAGAATGAAAATTCCAGGATTTAAATCTCCAAATTAAAACATTTTTCATATTTGTTATTTGTCTTATCTTTTAGTGTAAAACAGTTATTATAAAGTTCAGTCTTGCAGGGTTTCTTAAAATCTGAAAAATGTGAAAGTCCTAAATGTAAACTTCTACATGTTGGCAAGGAACGTTGTTATAACTTTTATAAATGTATAAGAAATGTAAATGTCTACTAACGGACTAAACAAAGAAACATTAAATTAAATACATGCTTTGAAAAAATGTTAAATAGAAGATATTTTTATTTTTACCCTGCAACTATGATTTCTGTAAATGTAATATGGACGTAAAGGGATTTGTTGGGTATCAGTTTGCACTGCCTCTTGTTTTAAAATATTTATCTTTTGCCTACATATGCTGTCCTGTAGACTTATCTTCATATATTTTAGTATCTGGTCTTCCTACAAATATTCAAGTATCTGTCTTGTATAAACATTTAATTTCCTGTATTAGAGACATTTCAGTTCTTGTCTTATAAAAGCATTCTCTCTTCATACAAATATTTATTCTACTGCTTTCATAGCAGTAATCTCTTGTCTCATAAATATTCATTCTTTTATCTTTATGTAAACATTCAGGCTGCTGTTGTAATTCTTATTAACATTCAATCACCAGCCTGCTTGCAAGCAGTCTATCTTTTTACATAAACTTTCACACAAACATTCAATTGTTTTCAGATAAGCATTCACACACACACACACACTGCCTTCATACAAACATGTTAACATTCAACCCTCTGCCTATACAGTCAGTCTCCTGTTAAACATTCAATCCCCCTCCCCCACTACAAATCTTCAAACCTGTTATCATATAAACTTTTAATCTACCTTCACCATGTGCACATAACTCTCCTGTTGGCATAGTCTTGCCTTTATGTAGTATATCTTGCTCTCATGTGTTCACTCAAAAATATTCCATCCTACCAGCTTATGCAACTTGCAATCTCCTCCTAACCCCGCTGCCTACAAATATTTCATCTTACAATTTTCAGTCTCCTGTATTTAACCTCACTGTCTACAAATATTTCATTATACTCCATTCTTTAAGAAATGTTTAGCCATAATATTAAACATTTAATCTCAGGTCTTATAAACAGCACTTTTTTTCTTTTGACAGACTTTTTATTATCGTTATTATTAAACTGTAAATTTCAAAGTGATTTTTCTGCCCATCCGTCCATTTTCCCACCCTGTCTTACCTTTATAAACATATCAGCGGTGCAATTTTATAGACATAAATTAATTTGTTGTTTAATCAATCAATTATGTTTAGAGTTATCATGTTCATAATTTAATATGCATACAAGTGACATTTTATATTGTCCTATTTGGTTTTGTTAAAGCAGTTTAAACATGACTAACATTTGGACTTTGGCTTATTTTGTAACCATGGTGAATCATAGTCTTTGTTTCTGAAGAGCACTGATAATGCTGAAAGAAACTCCTTTCTCTCATCACTATTCTGATGCAGCTTTGTTAAGAAATGTAGTTCTCTTTATGTTGTTACTGTTCATGAAATAAAGTAAAATTTTATAATATTGATCTGAGAAGTTACTGTGAGATGAAAGATATGAATGTTGTTAACACCTTAACCTCCAAAGTGTAATCAGTGTCATTATGCTCTCTCACAAATAAAAAATACGTAACTAAAAAGTTGGAAGATAGTTTTATTCAACAAATTATTTCACAAGCATGATAAATATGGAACATAAACACAGCACATGTGACAAAAGGGTACATTTTTCGGAATTTAGTAGTTGTCCGCTACCGTCAAATAGAGGCTGGTTCTACCTATAACATGACTTAAAAATATATTTACATCATTTTATTTAAGAGAGACTTCTTTATATAAATTGATGGTAGGAAAAAAGGTTGAGGTTGGATACTTCATTGAAAATTAAGCAAGGGTTTATAGCAGGGGTTGGCAAACTTTTCAGACTATTAGGCCATTTCAGGTCAAGAAGGCACACTAGGCTAGAAGAAACGAGATGTCCAAGGAAAGGTTGTCTTATTCAAAAATACAGTATGATCACTGGGAAACATGATATTAATTTTCTTAGAGACAGATAAAATATCCGGTTCTAATGATGAGGAGTTCAGCAACTGAATGCCATTAAGGCGTTTGTCAGTGAGCTGAGAGCGCAGCTTGTTCTTACAAAACTTCATCTTGGAGAACAGTTGCTCGCATGAAAAAGTGCTGCCAAACATTGCGATCACACGTTTGGCACGGGCTAACAACATTGGAAACTAAGCATGTGGCAGTTGGCAGTAAAGTCAGTGAGAGTAGTACAAGAAGTAAACTTGGACAAGAGAACGTCCAAAGCCTGCAACTCAATCAACTCCAATTGTACATCCAAGGAGGCATAATCATAGGGAAAGTCAAAAGGAGTGCTGACGATCTTGAACTCTTGCAAAAATGAGAATGCACAATGAAGCGCGAAGAGAATTCATTCTGCAGGGTTGACAGCACAGTGATGCTTTCTTTGGTGTCGAGGGTTGCATCACACTGGGCAAGGTGAGGGAAATGGACATAGTCGCCATTATATAGCTGTTTCTCCCATAGAATCAGCTTTGCTTCGAATGCCCACATGTGGGCTTCCATGTTCGTGATGAGCAGATCATGTCCAAGCAGCTTCTGGTCAAGTTCGTTAAGGTGAGAGCTGAAATCAGTGAGAAAGCCAAACCTCGTCAGAGACTTTTGAAAGCCCTTGAGGCCCCTCTCATTGATGAAGGAAACGATCTCATGGTGGAGGGTGAAGATGTGCTTCAAGACGTTGCCCGACTCAGCCAGTGAACCTCAGTGTGGTAAAGCAGATCGCTGTAAATCAGCCTCTGCAGCTTCGCACATGTGCTTGAAGATGCAGTGGTTGAGAGGAAGAGCAATCACTGCATTCACTAACTTCACCAAAAAAACAAACATAATGTCCTTCATGCCTGCTGCTTTGGAATACAATGACTCCTGGTGGACGATGCAGTACACCTTGCGTATCTCCTGCACACAGCCCAAAGACCAGCAGTGGTGGATGAGCAGCTGCGAAAGTCCCTTGGTAGATCCAACCATGGCAGGTGCACCATCAGTAGTTACCAAGACAAGCTTTACAGGTCGAAACCACTCAAAGCAGGTAAGAGGGCATTGAAGACATCTTGGCCAGTTGTCATTTCCTTCATCGGGACGAGGCTGAGAAACTCCTTGACTACCTCCAGGTCTTGTGTGACGCCACACACAAGATGGCCAGCTGCGCCGTGTCCTTGATATCACAGCTCTCATCCAAGGCGATTGAGAATATATCGAGAGTTTTGAACTTTGTGAACATCGAAGATCAGACATCAGAGGCCAAATTCCTCCACTTGTCGAGTCACATAGCAGGCAGATAGCGGGATTGCCTTGAAAGTGTCATGTTGCTCAGGACAAATGACATCAACAGCAGCAAGTGTACAATCCGTTACAAAGTCTGCATCAGTGAAGGGATGCATTTTGTTCGCAATCAACAAGGACACTTCGTAGGAGGCACGAGTGCAATGCTCAGCAGCCTCAGAAGCTTTAGAGGCCTGCTTCTTGTTTGTTGATCCAAACATGACTGCAAGTGAGCAGCCTCAGTCTTCCGCTCATCCTTGGTTAGTCTCTGTACATGTACACATGCTTGGCATCAAAATGCTCCTTGAGATTTGACAGCTTGAAAGTACTGTTGGTGTTGTTGCACACTAAACACAGGGCTTTTTTGCCACATTGGACGAAAAATAATTTGTCAGTCTATTCAGGGTTGGAAGACAATGTTCAAGGTCAACCTTCTGGAGACTGGTATCTGCATGTTGCTTCTGCTCTTTAGGCATAGTAATTGGGGTCACTGTGCGGGAACTCGGTGTCAGAAATATGACCATGAAATAAAATTCACATGTCACAGCACATATGCCTTGACCCCAGTGAGAGGTGAATGAAACAGAGACCCGAGAGTGAACTTGTTTACAACACAACATTTATCATCCCTCCCGGGTCAGGTGTTTCTGTTTCATACAAGTGCCAGACATCAGTTCTAAAAATAAAACATGGGCCACAACTTGAACAACAAACAGCAGTAATGAAGGGGAATAAAACCATGACAATTCAATTAGGCTGAATCCAATAATAAATAAGAAGGGAAGGGGGGTGTTAGGCTGGACTGGAATACTATCTAGGCCGTATCCAGCCTAAAGGCCAGAGTTTTTTGCTGACCTCTGGTTTATAGGTAAATTCAAGTGCATTTCAAGGAAAAAATAAAGTTTCAAGTAGGTTAATTTTTTTCAGAGCTTTTCAAAACACAGAGAACACTGCTTTGTTACACAAGAGTGTGAATAAGGTCCTAAAGAAATGATAGTAGAAAACAATCCATCAGTAATAGATTAATTAGGATTTTAAGTTGTCAAGCAGTCTTTTATAGTTTAAATAAAAATAGTCGACTGGTCTCCAGATTTCCAAAGGAACAATGTTTTTATTGCACCTTTTATCTTTGATGTGAACAGGACAAAACATATGACAACAAGTTAAATCAGAATTTGTACATGCACACTTCTTTGATTCTTGCATTAAACCTGTTGCTTGAGTATGCAAGCTTTTCATTGTCGAAACACTTGTATTTGCTTCACAGTCTGTAGGGATTTTTGTAGAAATTTTGAATTGTTTTAATTGGGATTGTGCACAAGTTATATTATCCAATTCTGATATTTCAAAAGAAGTTGAAGGTACCTCGCTGAAATGCAATGACTTTGTTTCTTCCCGATGGAATGGTTTCTTTAAAACAGAGATTTTAATACTTCTGTCTTGCACGCAAAGAACAGATTCAGTTCTAGAAATATATGAGAGGATATCTTTATGGAAATGATTCTGAAAATTACTTTTTTTCATTATCTTGTTGTGCAGGATAGTTTCATTCACTGTAGAGCAACAAAATTGTTCATCTACAGAATATAAATCTGGTTTATTGCCAGTTTCTAAGTGATCCACAGGACTCCTAAAGTTTCCATGTATGAGATCCAATTCCAGCTTTCTTTTGCAGGCAAACTGTCTTCTATACAAATCTTTTTTATCAAAATCATCTCCAGTTCTTGTAAACTTTTTACCTTGGAAAAAATAAAAACAAGCAGCTGATGAATTCCCGAGCCTGTGAAGTGTAAGAATTTCAGACAATTCTGGATCTTGCAAGCCCCACCTCTGCAGTTCTGTTGCTAAATTAGTGCTGTCCCAGTGTGCAAATGGACAGCCACCTTCTTCATTACACCCCAGTGTCCTTTCCTTGAAATATAAAAGTGGAAAAAACTATATACTTTGAAAATTAACTTGCTAGAAAATAGGGGATTGTAAGAGATGAAAGTTCTTTATGCACAGAAAAATAATAGAAATAGAGAAGAATTAAGGAGAAAAAATACCAAAATTGAATAAATTAAAATCTGTTTTTTGATACACAACTGGCTCTTGCCTATCAGGTTGTTTTGCCACTAAGTTTTGATTTTTGAGTCATGCCATTTTGAAGATTCATTACGGTAGTAGAGGCAACGCTGTTGAGTGCTAGGACGATCCGAGGTTAAATTTGTTTTTGTAGTGAAGTATTCTTGTGAATCACAATACTATGATATACAGTATTGGTAGAAACCACCCCGCGTATATTTGTCTGCGACGGTATTGAAGACTGTGCGCATATATTGTTGTTGTAAACCTAGGGAGTCGGCAATAAGCGACCTCGTTTTTGTACGCAAATGCATTTTTGATTTGCTAGAGTTTCTGTAAAACTCGCTAACCGTATGAATGGCTAATTAAATAAATGACTAGAAAGAATTTGGCAGAAGGCAGAATTAAAGCAATAAGTAATTGCCAATGAGGCAGTGAAATGTTAGCATACTATAATAATTGATAGTTATTGTGATGATAAAGGAAACATGCTGAATCGCGCAGAAATTACTACACTGAGAATGTAAACACGGTGATGAAGAGAAAAACTCATTCAGAGCATTGTTATTTCGGCTGCCGCCGTGAGATAATTACTCCAAGAAACGCACTTCCCCCTCCCCCCGCGCAGGAAAAGGTCAGACCCAGAAGGTGTGTCAGTCATGCACTTAGATAGACGGGAAAACGGAACATAGTATTTTAATTGTTAGTGTACATTAGTAAATAGTTAATGAGTTCTATTTTGGCAATTTTTTTTTACTCTTGGATATCTCAGCTCATGTACTGATGAAATCCTCATTTTGTAAGACTGCCATTGTGGAAACAGGAGTATGTATTTGTGAAGATAGAATAGAGTAGTATATAATGAAGAGGCTTATTAGGCTATTAAATGTTTAGAGTGAAGGATTACAGCATATGAATAGACAGAATGTGTAGGTTTTATAGTGAGACATTTTGTTTTGCGGTGTTAAACTTTTCAGCGACAAGTCCATAAGACTTTGTTTTGATTTATCTCTGTCCGTAACAATGTGAGCACAGCCAGCCGGTGAAAACAACGTGAGAGTCAATTTTTAACAAGGGGAAGGGGACGTGTTGCTACTTCATTCATCATGCCTGATACTGGGAGTCTTTGTGTTGCTACTTCATTCATCATGCCTGATACTGGGAGTCTTGTTTGTGTTGCTACTTCATTCACCATGCCTGATACTGGGAGTCTTGTTTGTGAAAAGCAATGCCTAGTCTCTCACTGACATTTTCTAGTTACAGGTAAAATAAAATGATTGCATGAGATACAGGATTCTGATCAAGATAATATTATTTTCTCTCATTAAAGTAGTTAAAATAGCATTTTATAGTAAAATCAGACCATATGTATAATTTTACAGTTTAGGCAATTAGGGTTAGAGTCAGGTGTACTATATGTGGGTTTTACATATGTAGTCCACAAACCTGTCCACATTAATGTTTGTGGCCCTTTGCCCCAAAAGATTGGACACCCCCTGCTATAGCTGACATCAGTTATTTGCTTGGGGTTTCCAGGAGTGTAGAGGTTCAAACTATAATTGGCCTGGCTACACTATCTTGGGTCTTCATCAGCAAGAGATTCCAAACTAGAATTGGCCTGGCTACACTATATTTGGGACTTCATGAGCGAGAGATTTTCAAGTTACAATTGGTCTGGCTACACTATCTTCAGGAGCTGTAGAGGTCCAAACTACAATCAGCCTGACTACATTGTCTTGGGTTTTCAGGTGATGTAGAGTTCCAAACTACAATCTGCCTGGCTACATTAGCTTGCATAGCTCTGTGCTTGCTCTCAATGGTTGAAAGAATCGTACATCTATATTCAGGCAAGAGTAGATTCAATAGGTTGGACAGCAGTCCACTGCGTGCAAGCCAATCAAACCTACTTAGAGATAAAAGTCCTTCAAGAAATAAAAAACAGGGACTGCTTACAGCACATAGTAAGTGTTAGTAATTAACTGCAGAAGCTAGATATCAAACTGAATATGACTACACAACTTAGGCATGGTAAACAGCAAATTAATTTAATAACATTTGTACTTTACTCTTATGAGTCCTGTCAAAAAAGTCTTCTCATTAGCACAACAGGTTAAAAGCAAATCTTTTTCAGGTCTCACAAGACAAAATGATAATCATGGAATGAATAAATTTTAATTCTTTCTGTAAATACAAAAAAAGAAAAAAGAATTCTTTCATTTTTTAAGTGTTCAAAAGTCTTGTGGCATACTGGTAATTACAATGTCCAATAGAACCATAAAGGTTTCCCTAAAAATAAAAACATATCTGTTGTCAATGAGGCATTCTTTAAGTAAACAGGAGGATGAAAGATGACATCCTGAATTTAGTTATTCTTGTAGTTATCATAAATGTGCTAAATGATGAAATTATGTAAGCGTGCACTCTACAATAATTATCTTTATTACAAGAATGAAAATACAAAGAAATAAAACAATTTTAATGCAATAACAATGTGAGATTCCTTGTGAAAAAGAGGGCATGTTCAAATGATTTGGAAAAAATCACTTTCCAGCAAAAGGTATCATAATTATATATAATCAAACTTTTTTGATATGGCACTTTTATAGTTAGAAAAGTAATTATAGTCCTGATGCTTAATGGTGTAACGTTCATCATTTCGAGTAAACATAAAACACTTACTAAATTATACAAACCCAAACGAAAATCTTTTCATTGAGAATGATACATGATCAAGAGTCATGTACCCTAATCCACATCAATCAAAAGTAACATTCGAGAGGGAAATAGGTAGCACTGTAGTGTCAGATCCTGGGTACTGGCTTGGAGAGAAAAAACATTTTGAAACTTTTGATAGTGAAAGTTGGATGAACAGATAAGAAAGAAAATAAAGTGTGTGCTTATTATCATAAAATGTATGCTCTTTTCATAATAAGTGCTATATCTGCAAGTTGTCTTGTGCTGACAGTGCCTTCAAATTACATTTTTTCTGGGTGGGATTCCATCAAGATGATATGTTCTCATTTGATCACTATTTTAAAGTGTAGCTCACTAAAAGATTTGAAACCAATGAAATTTATTTTTTTTCAAATACCCATTTAGGTGTTTTCAAATCTCCCTCTCTTTTTAACCCATTTTCTTTCTCTGACTACTAAATCATAACATTTTTTCCTTTTTTTCTAACTAAATCATGAAATTTACGTTTACCTGCAAAGAAGCACAGGAGTGTGCACGAAAGTTGCGCCGTGAGCCTTCCAAGCCATACAAGTGACGGATATTATAAGTGTAGCGGCGTCCATCTGTCTGCCATGAATGACTACACTGACTGCCAGCCCCAGGAGGCTTACTGTACTCCTGTTGCCACAATGCTAAAGCATGATGAACTGGTAGACCCACTTCTTTCAAAAAAAGAGTCAGCTGAACCTGTGTCAAAAGTAAAGCCATGCTAACATTCAAAAACAAGTTAAAAAATTTCCACATTGAGCATATATATTTATGCTAAACAAATTTTTCATTAATTTCAACTTAGGTACATGTTCTAGCAAAGTTTTAGTAGCTAAAAATTTTTGCTAATGTTTCTGTTTTATGTTAAAAGTAAAATCAAAATCATGACGCACGAGACCACCACATGAAACACAAGATGGCCAAATCTCTGAGCCATAGCCCTGTCGAGGTTTATTCTTTGTGCAGTTAAGGTTTGCTACAGCATGAGACATTAGTATAGATAATAGAGTATGTTATGGCCCTCTGTGTTATCAGAATCAACAAGTCCATTTATAATCCAAGTATAATAGTAACATTGTAAATGTCACAGAAATATATTCTAATTCTATCCATCACTTGTATTACAGTATCCACTGGAACTATTACTTTGAAATTTGCTACAGGTAACCAGAACACCAAATTTTACAGACCACACCAGCAGAGATCACATAATCTATTTCTTAAAGTAATCAAAACAGTCTTAAAATCTCTATTAGTAATAATAAGAGTTATATAATGTCATAAGTAACACAATATTCTAAGACCTCTACAAAAAGTACAATCACATTGTTCTCGTGAATATTATTCAAAAGCTAATGTAATGCAAAGAGACCTCTGCAATATGTCCTAAGCTGATGTTTTCAGGGCTTACAGAAACAAAAACAGGCCATAATAAAATTTTGTTGCCGATACCTGGAAAATTCTAATTGTAATTTGACAAGGAAAACCAATGACCAGATTTAACTGATGGTTTGCATCCATTGATTATATTGTAGATTTGTACAGTATAATCCAGAATTAAGCTTCTTAAAAAGGAGCACAATTGTGTAAAACTAAATTCTGATTAAAATAGTAAACAGAAACATTCGTCAGAATTAAGATTTGCAGTGTTTAAATAAATTTTAAATGCATATAATAGGATATGTTGCTTGTTTGCAGCAACTACAACTCTACTATTTCTTTGGTTGTATTGGATATGGTCAGATTCATGCCATGTTTGGAAATAAGGTATTCTAGTTTCTACAAATAGTTCCGACAACTCTTAACACCAAGATTTCACCTACTGACCTTCAAGCCTCTATCTCAAAGATAATTGATAAACGTGACACAACTGACTGCTTAGTACTTTATAAGAAACTGATTAGAACATGTTTCATTAGCTACCTAACTGTTAAAGATGGAATAAAGAGTTAAAATGTATTAAATTTATATTACTAGTCATATATAGTTACAAAAAACAATTAAAGGACAAAAGTGCCAACCCTTGCATTGTGTCCCAAACGATGTTTCTGTCGAAGGCTCTGCAACAGAGTGTGTGCACAAAGTGGGTATGATGAAGAAAGGTTGTCCACATCTTCCAATGATATTTGTTTCTTTACATCATATCCATGGCTAGCACAGTTTCTCTTAAATCGACCCTGTTAAGAAAATTTTCTTTCTCTGAGTCTGTGTTACAAATCAATTATTCTTTAGAAAATATACTTTATATATTAAATAATCATGCAGCTCATATTAAAACACAACAATTTAAACTTAAATTTAAAGGCATAATATACTTTTTAAGTTCAGAGACTTGTTTGATACAAACTCAGAACAAGGTGAATGTCTTGAGAAATTAAATGATAAAACAAAAAATGCAAGTTAAGGATAGTATAAAAAATTATAAATTAAAAGAATACTGCATTATTATACTATTATTTGTATTAATAAAATTGTATAAACATGACATTTTAAGTAAATGAGAAAAGATTTATTTTTTATTTTTAAGGAGAGAGAGAAGCATTATTACATCACTAATGATCTACAAGTTTGTAACTAGTTTTCCAGTTATATCTGTCGGTGCAAAACTCATTCCTTAAAGCATCTTTGACCTTCAAGCACATGGGAGCTTTTTGGAGGGATGATAAAGCATCCTTGAGCTTAGAGCATGTGACTTGTGGGAGGTTTTTTCAAACGGCCAGCTCTAAATTGCATGTCGCATTGATGCTAAAGCATCCTTGGCCTTCGAGCAAATGGGAGGGTTTTTCCACATGGCCAGCTTAATGCTGCATTGTCGCATTCACGAAACAGCGACAAATCAATGTACTCATCCAAAAACCCGACAGTCTAGGCCATTTATTTGAATTTTCACTCACAATGTGACTTATAATCAAACACATGGGAGTTTTTTTTATAGCCACATGGCCAGCTTTATGTTGCTTTGTTGCGTTAAAGGGAAATAAAATAAGTATTCTATAAATATAGTTTTCCAATTCTGTGTATCCGTCTCGCATATGGGAGTTTTTTGGAGCAAGCCGATGGTCAAGATTAATTGAATTTTCACTTTCTGAGTGAGCAAGTATTTTCACAGAGCCAGCTTTATGTCACATTGTCACGTACTCAAAAAAAAAAACAAACGACGGTCAAGATCATTTGTTAAATGATGCTCAAATTTTCACTCGCAATGTGACATAATCAAGTCTTTCCAATAAACAAATTCATTTATGTTCCTAGCAATGCATTAATTTTAATTTTCCATCCATCATACCCTATCTCTAATCTATCCATAATCTACTAGTTACTGAGTCACTGGTCAGACTGGATGACCCTGATAGTGATAGCAATACTAAAGTAATGCTAGTAACAGACAACATATCATTCAAATTTACAGAAATGCCACAAGAAACCTTTAGTACTACAGTGAAATTTATAAGAGGCAGGACTTCATTAATCCTGGATGTTTTAGAAAGGAGAACTGTCACACCAGTAGAATTCCTGGTGTCACAATGACAATTTTCAACAAACAACAATGACTAGTAATTAGTATATAAATTAACATGAATAACTTTAATGTTATTCACTATATGGGAGCAAAATGGGGTTTCTTATTTATTTCCTATTTCTGTTTGGTTAAATCAGTCTGCTTAACACTGTTTCACTTAACTTTATTGGTTTTCAAAAGTAAAACTTTTATTTTAAACCCAAGGACTAACAATACATCTTTACTTCTTTCTTTTTAAATCATTTTTTCTTTTTTAAAGATTTGGGCAAAATAAATAAGATAATAAAAAATAATTCAAGATTACTGCATGACACTTTTAAATAGTTCAGCAAAAACATTAGATATATTTAAAAGTATTCCATAACACTTCCTGATTTTGTAGAAAATGAATGGCAAATAAAGCTGACTTTCAAGGACCATCTTTACCTTTAATTTAAGCCAAAGCTGCTTCATTCTCACATCCTGAATTGCAGTAAAATGATGTCTACAAGCTTGCCTGGTTGCTAAGCTCATAAGAGATTTGAAGTGCTCCTTAAGGACTTCACGGAGTTTACAGAAAGGAACCCTGGCCATTCCTCTCTCTAATATTACCTGTCTTTTACTCACCAAGTAAGTAACACACTGGAATGGAACAGTGAAATGCCTGCTGTGAGACTGGCCCATATATAAGCTAACAACATCTTGCCATCTCTGTGAATATAGAGAACATTTAATATTATTAAACAGTGCTAGACTGCTCGGTACATTGTCTCTATGAAAATCCTCAGGACACAAAAGCATTTCTTTCAGACCAATCCTGTGTAGCATTTTATCAGTTTTATAAAAGAAACTGTTCATCTCTCCTTGACTCATGATTGAAAACTGGAAATCAAACAGTGCAGTTTCTGCTATGCAAAAAAATGTACTTGTCTCGGAGTCTCCACCGATGAGCAATCTAAAATAACAAAACAAACAGAAAATACCATCATATTCAATATAAAAATGTATTAAAATGTATATCAGATGTTAATGATTAAAGAAGTAAGTAAATTTCTATAGTGAACTAAACAATGAAACCTGAGAATTCCCATGAATTATGGACCATAAGACCATTCTTAGAGAGTGAACATTGAACAGCAAATTTTGTAATAAAATGAGTGGGTTTACTTGCAGAAAATCTTTATTTTCAAACAAGGAGTAATGTCAAACTAGTAGTAGTACAAACTACAATATTAGTATTATATACTATTAAGTATTATGCATAATTTTAAAAATATTTTTTAGAGTTCATGAACACTTTACAAACAACTTTTAAATTCTGACACATATTTTGTTGTTGTTTGGACTTGATTTTAAAAAAAATTACATTTACTAAATACTAGTATTTACCACTTACAGAGTCCTTTTTAACTTTATATCAGACAGGGGCGTACTTTATCTGTATTCTGAGGCAAAAAGTCCAAGATCAGTTGAATGAAATAGTATCTAACACTTACAATGACGTTTTCAACTTTTATATCAGATATGGGCCTACTTTATCTGTGATGCAAAAGCTAAATAAAAATTGAAATAGCTGTATCTACCACTTACAAAGCCCTTTTCAACTTTCACCATCAGATAGGGGGCCTACTTTATCTGAGGCTAAAAGGTCCAAGATCAGTTGAATGAAATAGTATCTATCACTTACAATGACCTTTTCAACTTTATATCAGATAAGGGCCTACTTTATCTGTGATGTAAAAGGTCCAAGCTCAGCTGAATGAAATTACATGTTGACATTCCATTTCCTTTACACAAATTATGGGAACATCTTAAGTCATATTCCCTTATAAATCTATTTATTTTTTCATTCATTATCAATCTGCTTTTATCTTATGTTTAGTTTTTGGATTCAGTGTCAAGTTAAAAGTTACCAATATGGTTAATTATTACTAATGCTGACCTTCAAGATCACTGATGTAGAAATCTGAACAGAATCTGGGATTCTTCTAAACAAAAAAAATCATACTCTACTGAGTTATTCAGTTAATGATGAGGTAACTTCTGACCTCATTACCTTCTATTATTACTAATACTTACCTATATTAATATTTGACAAATAATGAGAAACAAAATAAAATATGTAATAAATTGTACCATATATTATAATTATAATGTATAATGCTGTTGGTCTTGGCTACTCAGTAATATGTATATTATAATTTATAGCATTAATATTAATAAACAGTATGTGACATCTTTTTGCTGGCTAAATGTGTATATTTTAGTACCAACATGCTTTGATTTTTGATTGAAACTTATAATTCATGGCATGTGTAAATTTATTTCATGTTAGTTTTAGCTAATCATCACACATGCCCTCTCTCTCTCTCTTTGGGTTGCAACAAATAAATAAGGTTGAATTACTTTTTTTAAAATTAAGATTCATGATATACTGAAAAAGATCTATTATTTGGTCTTCAGACAGGTCTCTTATAGTATGCCTGGGTCAATTAAGTATGCTACTTCATAATCATTAAAACGGTGGTGTAGCAATCAGTCAGGGGATTCCCTGGCAGGGAGCAGTCTATATATATCTATGTTGTATACAACAGCAATTTTTACTTTTAACCATGGGGGAAAAAACAGGCCTTTTCACAAAGTTAACTACAGTGATTCAACAAAAATACAGACACCAATTACTGTGAAAGAAGATTTTAAAAAGTACAGACTACAACACAACAAAACAAAATTGACAAAAAGAATTAAGAACAGAAAATAACAAACACCCATGTGAGAAAAACAGAGACGAAGGAAAAAATAATACAGACAACACCAAGAAAGCAGACAAAAGCCTGAAATTAATGTCATTCTGGATGAGTTCACAAGGGTGCCAGAGACACCAAGAGCAACAATGACAACACCACCAGAAATCCATCCAATAACAACAAAGCAGGATGGAAAGAAAAGACGGTGCCCACCACGAAAAGTGAGAAAACAGCAAGAACAACAGCAACATCAACAGCTTCAACAACACCAAAGAAACCACCACCAACAGCAACGACAACAATGGCAACACAGAGAGCAGTAGTATCCGCAGTGGAGATTTTTCAATCGCCCCTTTGCGGCTCGATCACCAGGACTTATCTATGTCTTATATTGTCTATCCCAAAGGACACGGGTCAGCGACAGCAACACCAGTAAGCAGGACATGGGGTTGAATACCCTGGGCGTGTGTACCCACTAAGTGCAGACTTCGTGTGCTACTAGTCTAGGCTCTGTGAGACTCCACACCATCTCCCATAAAACATCGGGGATTACTACGACAGCAACAACCTCAACGACATTAGTCCTACGTACTACCGAGTTAATGTAGGCCTATGCCTCTATCGGCCAGACGAGCACCACAGAAGAACTAGCCGCCATACTACAATCAATAATGCGACATTATAAAAACAAAACTTAGACTAAATCCTACTTCTACTTCGACGCATCCAATAGCCCCACCACTATTCCCCCTTCCCAGCGCGAAATCTAATTTGATGATGACAGCAATTTTTTTCGTTTGGAATCGACGGATCGTACCACCGAAGCTCTGCACAAGCCCCCTTCCCCCCCAAAAAAAAAAAATTGCTACGCCATTGCAAACATGAAACAATAAAAACTGTGTAACCCCCCAAAATATTCTTTTCAAGAATAGTTAATAAATTTTAATTTTTCAATGTCTAATCGCTTTTGCAAATAGATAGATAAATAAAAATCCGTTTACATTTTTACAATGAACGTCACTTTTCAACAGCAAAAACCACCGAATTTTTGTTTTTACACCGAATGGCGGGAAAAGGGTAGCAATAATTATGTCCGTAATGCTATAAACTATTTCGGGAGAATTTAAACTTTTAATGTAATTGTAAAGTTATACAATAATATGTATCACGTACACATTTTGCAATACTAAAAGATCAAACTGCTAAATATTTACCTTAAAACGAAATGCGAGATTTTGTCTTTTGCCGTCCCTGCAATCAAACATTCGCTGTCCGTCACATTCATCTCTTCGCAAACAATATCGTGTAGACGACGAAAATCGTCGCGAGTTGAATACACTTTGAAAAGAAACTCCAATCTCTTCATAGCAAAACATTCTAGCTTTTGCCATGATATATTACCAGAAGGAGGGTCAACATACAGTGTCATTATAAAATTCGTAATATCCGCGTTTTTAGGCTGCAACGATGGTAGATAACTCTTAAACGCTCTCTCTCGCTGTGTACACTACTGACAATAGCAGACGGTTTTGCCCACTGAGCTAGAGAGAGCTCTGTGACCGAGTAAATTTGTCTATCCCTATTTCTAAACTTAATTGTTGTAAATTTGTTAAATGTCTAAAGTGACCGAACATTGTCTACGAGAAATTCCTAGACTGTTAGTCTGAACGCATATCTTTTCGAAGGAACAAGTGTTCCCCACTTGAGAAATTAAAATAAGGAACATTACTTGAATCCCTTGCATGGGCCAGTCAAATAAAGTGACCCTTTCCTCCAGTTATAACAATAGAAAGTAAAGACGTGCACATATATAAGCTAGCCCATATTTGAGAACAGACACTGTCTAAAAACACGTCCTAATTTTGGGGTTTGAGACAGTAAACAGTGCATATGGGTATGTTTTGGAATAGTTAACACCTTTGCGTACTAAGAAAATTATAGAACTAAAATTCTTCTTACTCTGAAATACTTAGGCTAAATTTTGTCTCTTTATTGTGATGCTCTAAGAATCTTGTTGTAATTAAAATTTTTAGGTTAAGGTTGTATAATTGTATTCTCCATTTTCAGGAAAACTGTAAATTTGGAATGAGAAACTTGATTAAATTGTGAACTTATCATATATAGACTTCTTTATTTCAGCTTCATATGGTAGATTCTAATTGTATTTTTTTCTTTGTTTAGAGAAATCCATCAATTATATTTCTGCCTATTTGTTGCAGCCCAAAATGTATTGGTGTACAATGTGTGCATGAATATGAGAGAGAAATAAGGTGTGGGAGGCCTAGTTGCTTCATATACACAATGGTTCACACATGCATCACCTGTTTTTTTACACAATGCTTCGAAACCTTAATTTTTTTCCAGTCTGCTTCTACTTCATCATTTCTGCAGTCTGATTCTACTTTTACTTCATTATTCCCGACTGCAATGCTACATTCTGTAGTCTGATTCTACTTTTACTTCATTATTCCCGACTGCAATGCTACATCCTGCAGTCTTAAAGTACTTACTGTAAGAAGAAAAGTTTAATGGGAGCAGAAACTAAGGAGAAAGTCACATCTTATGCAAATGCAAACATACACTCTTGTCAACAAACAAGAAGAAAGACCAAATTCACAATATGACCTTGGTTTTCAGCAGTTTATTTTAATGAATACATGCATAGTGGCACACTTCACTAGTCTCAGCACAAACATACCCTCACAATATAATGTACTTATAATGACAAAATAATAAAAGACATCATTTAAACATACACACACATACAAACCACCACCAAACATTCCAGGTGCAGTAACATCTCTCATGAGTTGATTTCTCTAAATCAATGCTTGCAATAGATTCCATATACAAACACAGAGTTTAAAACAGTATTATTAAACAATGTACAAAAACTATCAACACTTCATTGCTAACATTTATTCTTCTTCTGACAATCTGTGTTACTGTGTATTTCATGCACACAAGCAAAAGTGTCAAGTCTGCACAAATAATCTTTGTACTCAGTTGACAATCATGGCATTTATATTGTGCAGCCAGGGGTAGATGACTATTACATGTCTGAACATAAATGTATTCACTATCCCTCTTAAAATGATTTTGTATAATATAAAACAATTTTTTTTATAAACACAAAATGAAAATCCTAAACAAGTGGTAACATTTAGAAGTACTTTTATGCAATGATAACTAATATAGTCACAACTAATCATAAATATATTTTGCAAAAGAAATATGAACATGGTTGTCTTAATTTTTTAAAAAGTTTGCACCTTCTCATCATGACTATGAAAGAGAACAATATGACTAAACTATCAATTGTTTGCAGTGATTGACACTTGGACCAGTGCCATGAGCACTGTTCTATATGCTTGAAAACAGCTTTTCCAGGTACCAACACCTAATAACTTTTGTAACTTCATAATAATACCATTTTATTACCAGTTTTACACAATAACTTTTTTGTAATATGCAAGGGGCAAAGTGGTCCATGATATATTTACACACACAACAAAAAGGTTATGCTTATATTATTTATAAATACATAACTATAGCTGTCTCTTGAACCTCAGCCATAAATATGTAATAAACAACTAGAACAAGAAGAAAAAGGGCTTTTGTTAAAACAATATTACTAAAGGCTTTTACTGAGTGTGTGCAATGCTTTTGTGTATGTACTAAGCAATTTATTAAGAAAACAAATACATGAATACTGAAGACTTCTAACCACAAATTTGCAAGATTAATATGAATATTACATTAATTTAATTGATATTAACACCTTACTAGGATGCAGCACTGAATTACATGAATGATTGTTTACTTTTGTGAAACATGAGTGCAAAAATGTAAAATGTAAAAAAAATCCCAACTTAACTTTATTTATAAAAGTGCCTTCCCTCACTTGCAGGAGAGAAAAGACATTGAAAATATAATTTACCTCTTGGCAATGAAGTTTCTTTGTCTATAATGATAGCCAGCACTTTAGTAGTTTCATCAATTGAAGTGAAAATCTGTAGCAACTCAGAGTGAGTTTCATTCTTTACACCAGCTGTTTTAGTCTTTCAAATCAATTTTTATGCTTATGGAATTTATTGGTGTTTTAACTGAAATATTTGGTTAATTTGCTTTATCCATTTTTACACACCTGTTTGAAGTGTTCTTTTGAGTGTATTAGTTTTGATTGCTAACTACATGACTCTTGTTCTTTTTTAAAAATATATTTCAAACATGTGTAACCTATAATTTTGGAATTAAAACAAAGCATGAATTGAAGATATAATATTTCACTTCATTAGTGACTTACGTACTATGCCTGTTACAGTACACAATTTATAGTCTTTAAAACAGAGTAACTTTATTCAGACATTCTGTTGTAATATTAAAGAAACATAGGAAAATAAAAAATACATAAAAAATAGGAAAACATTTTGAATAAATAACAAGATAACCTAGAGAAAGAATGCAAATATTTTAAGTTTTTGCAACAAACAAAATTAAAAAATTTAATATGTACTACTGATCAATTAACTCAACAAAAATTTAGCTGCATGGATAAAAATACTCGACAAAAGAATTTACAATTACACACTTATTTCCTGTGTCAGTCATGCTCACCTGTAGCAATGTATTTTTAAGACTGAATAAGATTTAATAATAAAAATTAATGTTTTGTTATATATCCAGTTTAACGCTATTTTCAGAAACTATATGAAACATGATTAAAATGTATGATAGTAAAGGGTAGCTCATATAGTTTGTAAGTAAAATACATTTAAATAATAATAGTTTGATAAATCTATGTTAGCAACTTAAAGAAATTTGCCAGTAACAGATTTTGGTATAATTATAAAGAAAAGAAATAAATGATAATCTCTTTTACTTTTAAAATGTTTTCACTTTTCTATAAAAATATACCTATATAAATAAAATAACTTAGATAATACTGAAATGAAAAACAACATTTTGAAATAGTACCCACCTTCAACAAAAAAAGTACTTTTTGTTTTAACCCATTATTAATTTAAAGCAGTTAGGTGAAGATTTAGAAAAAAAAGATATATATAAAACATGCTTATCTTTTATTATAATAGGCATAGTTATTATTGCCAAAAGAAATGTGCTTCTTGCAGTATTTATAGCAAATGATGTTCGAAAAATGTGTAGAGTTCCAAATTTTGAATCATTTTGTGAGCATTCAAATGGTTTCAAGAGAGAGAAAAACAAAGAACAAACAAACTTAGTATTTAAATATTTTTTTTATTCAGTCCAGAAAGGAAAACTGAGTAAAAATCCAATTGAAGAGGCCCAATAGTCATTCTTAATCCCTTCCATTTTGGAAGCACAGTGTCAAGGATATGTACTCACAACCCACTAAGACATTCATCTCTATGTTAACGAAAGGCATTGTAAAAACAATGCATTAGCTTAATAAATAATTCTGAGAAGACTACACTAGACTAAGGAGTACATTGTAGAGCCCTTTGCTGGTATGGTCAACTTATAACACCGAGAAGTTTGGCTTAAGTGAAATGTATCATATTAGGAGCTCGTAAGAAAACCAAGAGAAAAAATAATCCTGCCATAACCATTTTTACTTCCAGGAAATTTTAATTTTAAAAAAAACAACAAAACAGTAAATTATCTGCTTAGAACTTAAGTAAAGTAACAATAACAGAATAAAGACAAACAGGCAGATGAGCAGAATTAACGTACTTTAAATATGATCATACCATTCCTTTTGCTATGTACTTCCGTATTGAGTGTTTGATTTACTTTCCTGACATAAAGTAGTCCTTACATTATTGCTATGATCTATTGAAAGTCTTCATTTGGCATTTAAATTTTAAAAAAACACAACAGAACACAACTGTTGACACTGATGTTTTCATAATTTCTTTAAAATAATATTATTTATTATTGTTCTATTTGTATAGCTCTGTGACATATTAAATACTTCTTTGCATAACAATATTTAGTGTATTTTAATTTAACATCCACACATTTTATTTGCAAATATAAAACTTGTCAAATTTGCAAAATTTATGTAATGTTGAAAATTAATATAGTCTGTATCCAAAACAAGTTTGTTAAAAGAAAAACAGTTCATTAAGTTGATGAGACTTTATTATTAAAAGTCAACAAATAACAACAGTAGTTAAATGGGTCCCCTTTTCAACAATTTATCTATCCTAACTAATTACAAGATCACTTATTAGGACTTACATGGGAAAAAACAGATTTTCTTTTAAAAAGAAAAAAAAAACTAATAAAAATCAACGAACTTTTTGGATTCAAACAAGTTCTGACATAGAACCTGCATAAGCTATATTATCAATGCATTTATGACCAGCCACTTTCAGTTCTTGGCTATACTGAGAATCAACAACTGTTCAAGTATAATAATTTTTGTTTTCTTTTCTTCTTAAAAATCTATTTTTTAATTTAAATTGGAATCATTAACATATAAACATTAGAGCATCTGCACTGAAGAGGTAAATAGTGTCATCTTAAGATTATATTGTTTATAATTAGAATAAAGTTTTTAAAACAGCAATTATGAGATAACATAGTTTGCATTAAAAATTAATGTAACTGAACATGACTGCACCCAAGCTGCCCTTACAAAAACACAATCTTCTTAAAACAGAAGGTTAAAAATATTCTGTATCAAATACTTATGAAGAACATCCCAAAGAATTAATTCATTGAAACTAAAACCTAATCTAATACTATTCTTCTGGACTCCCATTTATTTTTGTAAAAGACAGCTTTATGCTTAAAATTATACAAAGAACTGCGAGATCAATCTAAAAAACATGTACAGTCAGGCACAGTAATATTTCCAATATAGAGTTTAATGAAATGTTGTGAATGTAACAATGAAAATTACAGATGCAGCATTGATCATGAAGTGCAACCCGCAAAAGGTAAATGAAGAATGAACAAGGTATACATTTTAACTTCTAAATATACGTCAACTGGGTAAGTTCATAACAATATTTTTTTTAAAAGAAAAACAAAATATATACAATAAATTCTGACAGTTATACACTATATCAAACATGCCCAGCCACAATCCATTCAAACCCTCACACAAAATTTAACTTGTTCAAACAGACAGAATCTAGCATGTATAAAATGTAACACGTACACTCACATTAAGAAATCCTCAAACAGAATCTAGCAATTATAAACACACTCGTGAAAAGAAGCTGCCAGAGTATACACACAGTATTGTAGCTAATATATTGAGGTAGGGTTTCCCTGAAGTGAACTAAAAACTCCAGTACAATACCCCACCTTGGCATCTTTCAATATGGCAATATAACAGATATCTGCTAAGCAGCAGATATAGTTAGAAAATGCTAAACTCTGCATTAAGAATGAATCATTTATGATTTAAACATTGATGTAGTTTTAGGAACAAGCAAGCACCTTTGATGAATAATATTCTCTGTCTCACAGGTATGCTCTGAGTGGTTCAATCCTTCTGTGCAGGGGTAAAGGTGTTGTGGGATGGAACACATCCAAGTCATTCAAATATGGCTTAACTTCTTAAACTCTATAGAATGGCAGTAAAGTTTAGTCAATCAGCTGAGAATAAACATGATCTAGTACTTTCTTCACTTCTACTTGTTGCAAAATAAAAAACTGTGAATAGTTTTGAGAAATTAAATAAAAGGAACAAACAAAACAATGCCACACCATGCATTGTCAATATAATGTAAAAATTCTAACCATTAAACAATTTAATATTCTCTGAAGAAGAATTTCATCAAAAAATTGAGTTGTGAATAAGATGGAGTTGAGAAAGAAATATGATGAAAGCAAATAAATCCAATTTTAAAAAGTCTCCGTTTAATAATTTCATGCTTTAAACAGATTAGGAAGGGACACACGTCACGTCAAGTATGAGAAATGAGGAAAAACCCAACTGTAAGCTACTTAATAACCATCAGAGCCTTTATCAGTCAAGGCACTATAATCAGAAATGATTCCTTAATAAGCATGTCAGAATAATTCAAGGATATCATTAACGTTCATTAAAACAAACAAGCCTAAACTACTGATTTTTTTCTTCTTTTTTTATCTTTCCCTTTTTTTTTTGGAAAAAAAACAATTCTTAGGACTCCAGTATAAAAATAAGAAAATCAAAGAAAATATTTTGCTTCAAATTTTAGCAAAGGATCACAGGGGAAAAAGGAAGATAATTTCTTGATTTGTTTAAAAAGTGAAACCAGATTAGTTGCAATAAGAACGAGTCCAAAGATTAGCAAAGACACTTTTGTTGTGCTGTGATGGATCACAAAGCTGATCAAGTTATTTCTCCCAATCCTGAAATTATTTTCTCTAGTTCATCTTGCTGTAATGGATTATTTAATCACTGCTTCAAGACAATTCAGCTTGCTGCATTGGAGTATTTAATCATCGTTTCAAGACAAGAAATCATCACTCTGTGGTGACATAGATTTCTTGTAGATGGGTCCATATCGATTCATGTATTTGCGAACATAGTCTTTAGCTTTGGCTTTGACATTCTCATTCACTTCCAGATCTTCTACATGGCGGCAATGTTTCAGTTCCTTGGCCATCACATGATGTGTAAGCTGAACATTCAAAATATAAGACAATTACTTTTAAACTGATATTATTGGCCATCACATGATGTGTAAATTGAACATTCATAATATAAGACAATTACTTTTCACTTTGATAAATGAACAGAACATATTTATAGTAATGCCTTTTCTTTTTTTTTCTACATTTATATTTACACAAAAATATAATGCAACTGTAAAGAACCTCACAATTTTATTGCACTATGTATTCTTCATTCTTGTAATACAGACAAATGTGAAAACATGGAAAGTGTACACATAGTTGCATAGTTCAGTCTGTGTAGCGAAAGATCTTTTTGTTTACCTGAATTGTACTCAACAGGTGATGCTTTATTGAGTGGAAATTAAATAAACCTACTGGTAGTACGATTCTGATCAATGTCAAGGATGAATAATTTATTTCTAATGTAAACATTAAGTCATGAGATTTAGAAAACTTCAATGGTTGAATTCTTTGTCTATAAGTAAAAACTATTAAAAAATTTTTCAAAGATTTCATGTTGTCTTGTGAGACCATCAAACCAATTGTGCAAATGTGAAGGTTTTCTGATATAACTCACGACAAAGTACAAATAATTTCTTAAATCCTATAACTGTATAACTAATAATTTTATATAATTGGTTATAAAATGTATTATACTTATAATTTTTGTCTAAATCAGACTTTACAGATGATTATCTTTAAGAAAAGAAGTAGAAATACTAATACTTTAATAGATATGTTCTATTTCAGGAATGAGTTCTACTGCCATATGCAAAACTTGGATGCAATAAGACAGCTGTCCAGCTGATTAAGTTTACTTTTGCCTCAAGACAGACATACAATTCAAATTTTTTTTTTTTTTATTAGAGCCAAGTGCAGATCTATGTGAGCAAATGTTATCACACCTTTTGGAAACTCTAAAAACTAAGTTACTAACTGGTGACAAGCGTAGAGACTGTAGTCACTAATGCAGCTTTTCTCAACCTTTTTACACTCAAGGAACTCTTGAAATAATATTCAGGTCTCAGTGAACACTTGCATAAAAATTACTATATCTATAATGTTTATTTTTTCCAATCACAATCTCTCATGGAACCTAGGGTTCTTCAGAACCCCAGTTGAGAAATCATGCTCTAGTAGTATGAGTAATTTTTACTTAAGAAATGAGAGTTTCCCTAAATGCTTTATGTAGTGTTTGAACCATGTTTATACTTGATCAACAAACCAATGCAGACATTCTGTAAGTCTAACATCTAATTGGGGGTTGTCTGTCCAGAGGCAAAAGAAAAACAATCAAAGTACAATCCAAACTTATATTTATATTTGTAAAATATAAGTTTCTTAAATTATGCCCATATCCTATCTACCCATTTCAGAAGTTTGTTGGCAGGTGAGGGAGATTTTTTTCTGATGTTGATGTTGCTTTTTTCCTCAGGATAGTATAAAGCATGTTTTGATGATTGAGTATAAATTCATAAGGTGTGATTCTGATTGTATTAGACAACTATTCTGTGCGAATTAAAAGAAAGTATGCAATTTATTAAGCAAATATTCCGTATTTACAACATATATATTTTTAAAGTAAAAGAAAAATATTCTACCTTTCTGGCAAGGTGTTTAAAGTCTTCAGTTGCCAAAATCCTTCCCACTTTGCAGTCTGGCTTACGATAAGGGTTGAGATATACCACCACAAACTGTGACATCTTAACAAGGGGAAAAAATTAAAGGAAAAAGAGATATTCAAAACAGAACATAATTAATGCCTAATAATATTTTTCTTTCTAAGTATTAAAGAACTGTCCATATTAGTAAGCAAAGGTCAGGCAATTTCCTCTTATGATCTACCCTCACCATTGCTTCCCTCATGCAGTCAAAAGTTAGTTTTAGTACCTCTTCCTCAAAGTAGCTGGTGTGGTCACTGGCACACAAAAGTTAACTGTTATCAGAAAAGTTGCACCTTATTATCTTGTTTCTCTTTTACTATGTTAAAAACAAACGCAACTGAGAAAGTATATCATGCCAAAGAGTGAATTGAAAGACTTTTGTCTCGTTTTTAGAACAAACAAACCGACCAAACACTTTACATTTCATATCTATCTGCACTATTTTTTTATTTACACAGGCATGAATTTCTTGGTGCAACTCTGTCAGTCCTTTCACCCCTCCCCACAATATTCAAAATCCTAGTCTTCTAGATGATCCAAAAAAGATAGCACAGAAAAAACTACTTGTAATCAGCTTAAATTTTAATAATTTTTTTTTTTTTTTTAAAATAACTTCTAGGAAGAAACTTGTGAGAAGTGATGCTATGTGTAAAATAAAATATTTTGCACAGATTTATATGGTTGTTTATTCACACACACGCATGCATGCATGCATACGCGTGCACACACACACACACACACACACAACTTATTACAGCAACTGAAGACAATGATGTACTTGCAGACCTAAGCAGAAGTCAGAGAAAAGAGTATGTAGTTTTATTTTAAAACTGTATGTGACTATAAGTGTCATATTCTGACACCTCACTTCCTTAATAAATTCAAATAAAAGCAATGTGTTAAGCAAATGTCAGTTTTATATACTGGGCTCCAGAAGCAACTTTTGGGAAGGAGAATTCCCTGCATTTTAATCTTTCCCTCTGATACAGCCCTGCATGCTCTGACCCACCCTGTTGGTGTTCTTGCTTTAGAAGCTAGGTAAGCTTAGTCTATTGGGAGAGCACTCCATTTCTAATGCTATTGGTAGTTTTGGAAACATATTCTGTGAGAAATCCTTTTCAACCTTCTAACACCTTCAGTATAGGAAAATATAACGCTAATTCCTGCCAAAAGTGGCAGACTTTGTCCATTCGAACACGACATGAATAACTCCTTGGACAATCAACAATACCATAAGGCTTGCCTGCAGCCCACCAGCGCGTACTTCTAACCCATCATCTCCACCATTGAGCCATGGACTGAGAGAAGTATGGCAATAACAGCTAAGCCTGATTCTTAAAAATCTTTCCATTTATGTGCAGATGCATTATTCTTCAATTAATTTCAGTTACAATTTAGTAACAGAGGTGAGAGTAGTTTTACCTGCTTTCGAAATTGGTCTTTGATTTTTTTGGCAACTTCACTTGATGTGTCTGCAGCAGCAGTGGTTGTCTTCCGTTTAGACTAAAAAAATTAACAACAAACAGGAAAATAAGAATGCAAACAAACTATATTGAACCAATTACAATTAATTCTTTTTATGAATTATAAAATGTTGCTGAGCATAAAATTTTAAGCGTCAATTTAGGCTTTCTCTTGTGCATAATAGATCTGCATCTCAGATTCAATGAAAACGAAAAATGCTTTAAAAGAAAAAAAATGGGATTATGCCACTGAAACTTTTTCTTGGGGCTTTGATTACATAATGAAAATTAGATTGTAGCACTCTGTTAAGCCAATCTGTGAAGAAGCAGGATGAAGCGAGAGTCCAATTTCTTATCAATTCGTCATCGATTTGAGAGATAATGTGAGGGCGAAGAGAACGACACTTAGACTGACGAGATAGTTCAGCTAGGGCCGATAATCTTGGACAAGTAACACTTGGGGGAAGGAGGTAATTAGTGACGTACCCCAGGGCTTGACTTAGTCACTCTCAGACCACGAAAGACAAAGCCTGTCGTGGCTATAGTGTATGATTGCAGGGAGCGAAGAAAATGAATGTGGAGAAATAATTATTAAAATATGAATTTTATCTCACATTAACGCAATCAGTTAATGTGAATGGGTATGGTGTCTCTGATTGCTTAAAACTATATATGTCTGAGGACAAAAAAAAACCAGTGACTCAAGTAGAGCTTAGCTGTTCGCCTTAGTAAAGTTACATCCTTATATCACTTTGAGTGCAACAAAAACAGCCCAGTGGCAGGTCAGTGAGGGCAAAAGACAACAGCAAAAATGATAGCTTCAAGACATTTCTGCATTTTGAATCAAACTGTAGTGAATTCATATTCATAAAGTCTAATAATTGATTAACAGGAATGAAAAACTATATGACTTTTGTACTTTACAAATTATTTTCCAACCAGAAAATGAATAAATTGCTAATTTAGATTGACTGTATATTGGAAAATAATATTGCAAAGCCTCTTTAAAAAATTCAGCCATATTTGTATGTTGGATACTACTTATGTGAAGAGTCTGAACTATATTGTTTATCATTTCTTCATTTTGTGGACCTCCAAAGCTACTTCTACAATTTCATTTTTTAGCCTAAAAGTTTGCAAAAAATTAAATATTGAAAAATTTGTAACTTTGGTAATTGAGTTACAAAATTGATATTAGTACCATTGAAATCAGCAGAAAAAAGTTCCATCTGTCTATATACTTTATTAGTAATGATTTTGAAAAATATGTTTGGAATACCTACTACAGTATTAGGAAAACATCCTAGAATGGATGGGGGTATTACATGAATCATCTGATCATGAAGGCTCCACTGTATAATTTACAATTATTTCAGCTAAAGAGGTAGTCAAGCTGACAACTACAAGCAAGAGATTCTTCAAAAATGAGGTTTCACCTGTCTATAAACCTACTATCTACAGACATGGTTACAATACTTAACAACCAGATGTGGTTACAATGCCTACATGCCTGCTATATAAAGATGTGGTTAGAAAGGTCTATACTCTTATTATTTATAGATATGACTGCGATATGCAAGTATGGTACAAATGCAAAGAAAGCACACCGTGATACAGAATTTTAATAAGTAATTTATTTTATATGTAAAATATATCATAAATACGATTCTTTGTAAAAATGATCAACAAATGTCAATGATAAAACAACCCTGCATAAATTCCATCACTGCAAGGATTTTGTGACAGTATTTTTCATTCCATTTCCAAAGATCTGACACACATATCATCTGCTCACAACCAGAATGAAACAACAGAAAGCAAATAACTATCAGAAAATCATCAAGACAGAGTTGTCTCCCTAAGAATGTGACATATTACACTGTATGTCTTGGACAGTGAAAGGGTTTTAAAATTCTTAAACAGTCAGTACACTTTCTAAAAAAAATCTTTCCCTCAACAGCATTGGATGCTTACCTGAACCTCTTCTATTTCCTGATCAGGAATGTCAAATTCCATGTCTTCCGGTGAATTGCTTTCCCATGATGGTAACTCCCACTGAGTTTGCCTGTAATCATATTATACCATACCATTTTAATTCTTAAATGATTACAAGAAAAAATAATTAACATATATGAACACAGAAAACTTTTAATATGATGCATGAATTGTCTTGACAAAAAACAACTAAAAGCAAAAGATAAAAGATGCTACATATTTTCCTTAGAAATTACAATGAAACTTTTGATGTTCAATTTATTTTCAACCATATTAGTCGAGAGTGGTTTCTACTGCTGAAAGATGACAATGTAACCCACATGGTATGAGCAACCATCCATCTACTGTTTAACTTAATAAGTAATATATAATAGCTGTATTTCAACATTTTCAAAAAAACACAGATTTTGAACCTCACATATATATACATGATGCTGTCTGGGACAGAAAATATTTATCCAACTTTCTTACCTTGTAACTGTGTAATAATAATAATAATGCATCCAACTGACTTTCTTACCTGTTAATTGTGTAATAATACTAACAATGCACCCAAATGGCATCCTTACCTTGTAACTGTGTGATAATAGTACATGCGTCCATCAGAATCCCTGGCTGACTTCCAGTTTGGTGGCAAAAGTAGCTCCTTGACCTTTGGTGGTGATGGTGGGGGAGGAACATCTTCCTCTTCAAATATCTGCAACCCTAATCCCCCAGCTGTTTGCTGCAGTACAGCCATTTGCTGGAGTGCCTTGAGCCAGAAAACATTTATTGTAATCAGTTTCTGTTTCACATTTTACATGGAAGCTCACTCACCTTTTCCAACCACCTTTCACCACTATGCCATTAACAAACTAATAATGAATGCTGCCTTTACTACTGTGCCATTAAAGATCGAATAACTGAATGTTGCTTTTACCACTGTCGTTAAATATTTAATAATGGAATGTTGCTTTTACCATCTCATTATCAAGATCTAATAACAGGATGTTGCTTTTATCACTTTCCTTTTAAGATTTAATATTGGGATGCTGCTTATTAATGCAAAGCAAGATTTTGCAATTTTGATAATCATACCTTTGTGTTTCTACACCATTATCCCATCATGTGAAAGAATCCAGCCAAGTATCTGACCCAGAAGGTTACAGATTATCTACTATATTTTTTTTTAAAATAGCAAGAGATTAAAATTATTTTTTACATCAACAAAAAGAAGCACAGAAATCTAAAAGTAATACTCTTATTATAATCTCTGTGGTTCAATAAGTCAAAAAATTACACTGTCAGTTCCCTCAAGTTGTCCTTAATGATAAAAAAGAAGCAGCAAAAAAAATCCTATGGTCATTTACCATTTGCTGCAAAGCAATTTGATGAAGTGTTGTAGGGTCCTGAATTCCCTGACCAACCTGAGTTGATGGAAACACTCCAGCCAACTGTGGGATAAAAGTGACAACTTTGCTAGTATCAAAGTAGAAATGAATTCATTAGCACTGTTACTTTTATTTTTATATTTATATTTATACTAGAGGTCAACAATAATGCGAACACCGTAAAATTTGCTTTGCTTTACATACCAACAGATTAGTCCTTGTTAGCTGTTGTGGAACTAGGGTTTCTTATGATAATGAATAGATATTCAGGTAGATTCCCATAAAATGATGTTTACTCTCACACAGTCAATCAGACCATCCAAGTCCATTACTGTGTCAGAAATATTTTTTATACCTGAGCCATCATTTTTGTAAAGTGATCACAATGCATATATGCATCATTAAGATTATATGATATAATATGGACATATAATCTGGACTTGACTTTTGATTCATAACCTTGCAATACATTCACCAGATTTGAACTTATGTTTTTGACCATTTTATCTAAAAATCTAAAAAATGACAAGAAATTTATTTGAACATAAACATTTTCTAAATTACATATAATGATAAAATGTCCACACAATGACGTTTACATCAGTGACTTATTGTGAAAATGTAATACTGTTCAGTAATCAGTTACACAAACACTAATTTAATTTGTGTTATGGTTAATTTTTGACAAAAATAATAAAAAGATAATTTAATGCCAAAGACATCAATGATTATTCGTAAATCACTAAATGTTACATATATGCATTTACTGAACAAGCTCTAGATGTCTTTAGAATTCTTTTCCTTGCTCTCTCAAATTTGAATAAGATGCCAAAAAATGTTAATGTACTCAATGTGCTATATCTTATGAGTGTCAAAACAAAATAAAAGTGATTGTGGACATGTTTTTGTTGCTTGAAGTAGTGTGCTTCTGACAATTGTTCAAGAATTTTTTACTGTTAAATTTTACATTAGTCTACATTAGTTTATGTTAGTTCTCATTACTTGTTATTTATAACTTGTATTGTCTATCACAAAACTGTTACTAGATTATAGTTATTGACAATCCAAGAGGGCATGTGAGTGGGAATTAATAAATAAATAAATTAACATGGGACTGTAGGCACTGGAGGATTTTTAGTATCAGAATATGGAAATAAATTTCATATCTACACTTCACCTTTTTCATCTCAGATCAATAGAAAAATAACATCCCTACCACATCCTTAAGTTAAGTGCATTCTGTAAAAAATAAAAATAAATCTTACTACCAACACTACCATTGCAGCACCACACATCTGACCCTTATCAATGACCATCATTTCCTCTAATCCAGATCATATTACAAATTAAACACCACCTCCATTTTGACCATCATTTCCTCTAATCCAGATCATATTAAAAATGTAGCACTACCACCATTCTGATAATTAATTATCACTTGTTATTATTTCCACTAATCACAGGTAACCTTGACTATTCAAACATGCATATATAATAAATGCAATGTTGTAATGAAAATGAATAAGAGTAAGAATTTTCTGAATGAATAAAATGCATAATCTTGCTAATAGTGGCATAATAATAATTATAAATCCAAGTTCTAAATCAAAATACAAACAATTTAATTAGTAAAAGAATGCTGATTTTTAAAAGAAAAGATGCCAGAATACTATTAGAAGTGATTGTCTAAATTACTTCTACTAAAAAAAAAAAAAAAAAAGAAGAAAAAAACGAAAAAAACAAGCACTTGTTTCAACTTAAAAAATATCCTAATTTAATAAATGACTGAATCTAGGCATAACTAATTGACTTGACAGCATGTTAATAAATAAAATATCAGTGAATAAAGATAAAGTGAACGTACCAAAATGCACAGCTTTTCTTTACTGAATAAAAACAAATGAGAGTTGAAATACTTGGATGATATTGATTTCCTTCTTCCAGGATAGGAGAAAGGAGAAACTAAATAAAACTGTGTGAACAATTTATCCATCCTTAAAATCTGTCTGATGTCTAGAAGTAGTTTCATAAAAAACAACAGGTGTTATTTACCTGGAAATGATCTTGCTGGTAGAGACTTTGCTGAACCAGGTGTTGGGCCACTGCAGATGCATCCCCAGTCACGCCTGGGTTGGCTAGCAGACTTGCTGCTGCTGCTACTGCTGCCTGTTGTTGTTCAGGGGTCATGACACTAGGACTGAACTGTAAATTTGGATCTAAACCTGCCAAAAGATGAAAGTTGAAAAAAGAAAGGTTACTCAAGCATAATTAATCTACAGCCAATCAAGCAAGATACCTAACTTGTTTTATAACAAGGAAAAATGAAGCAAAAAAACTTAAAAGAAGTTTTTCTTTCACTATAAAGTGCTAAGAGCACTTTGAACTGACCTTGACCCTGAGTTGAAGCAAAACTAGGGTCAGACCCCAGTGCATGAAGGCCAGCATAAGCTGGGTCTTGGTAATAGAATGCAACTTGCTGTTGTGCCATTAGAGCAGCATCCTGAAAAGCAAGTTTCATTACAAATATAAAAAAGAAGAGAAAAGCAAACTTCATAACCACACTAAAGAATTCAAATATCATGTTTTTGGCAGTTTTACATATTTTCCATGTGCAGAAAATTAACATCTACCATATCTATTGTTAGTGATCCTTAAAGAAGCTATTTTAGTCTAATTGTGATGTTTCAAACATAATTAACTATTCATTTCAAAATTAACATCTACCAAACATAATTAAGTACTCATTTGCAGACAAAATCTGCACGAGATGGAAGTGACAATTCTTTTTAAACACCCCAAATGGCTGATGATCTAGACGACAGCTTTAAAATGTTATTTCAGTTGATTTTATTGAATTCTGTATAGATGTATTTATTATTTACTGCAGTAAGTTGTTTAAAGACAACAGTTACTAAGTGTTTTAAAAGTATGTAATTACTGAGATAAATTATTAGTAATTCTTGAGGAAAAAAGATTAAGATCTGTAATTGTTTCACATTTTCATCAAAACTCACAATTTTTAAAGTAAAATTTAAAAATTGAAAACTTTTAATATCACAATTGCTTATCATTGTATCATTACAGAATTTTTAAAGTTCTTTAACAACCCATAATAATTATGCACAATAATAATTTATAAAAATACTAAATTTTTCTCTCAAATAGTCACATAAATTTACATCTAAAAAATAACATACAGTTAAGAGAAATTAATTTTAAGAAAGCATCTTCATAAAATTTCATTACAGACATATTTTGAAAATGCATCTTTCTTGTATTGCATTTTTACTTTTCAAAAACTTCTGCATCACATTTAATTTAATTTAATTTTTATTCTTTTTGAAGACAAATGAGACAAAATAAAATAAAATGTAATAAAAATACCTGTTGTCTCTGTATTTCAGCAGCTGCAGCCATCTCATCTTCTGCTTTTACCTTTGCCTCAAATCGCTGGCGACGCTCTTCTTTTGTCAACTTTGGACCTATAGCAGCTATTTTTCGTCTGCAAAAGAAAATGTAAAAGATTCTGAATAAAAAATTAAAGCTATTAACGCAGGAATATCTAAAATCATAAGCAGCAGTGACCCAAATAATAGTAGAATGGATTAATGTGAATGAAATAAACTATATTTCACTACTTTTGTCAATAATATAATAGATAATGTAACAGCCACTTGAAATGAAAAAAAGTGAAATCTCTCATTTCAAGGGACTAGTTATTAACTCAGTACCACACAAATAATGAGTCACCACTCTTATTTGTGAAACAACAAGAAAAACTGACACCAAATCTACCTGGCAAAATTAGGGGAATTTTTGTTTACAGACCAATAAAATCAATAGAAAAAGCTCTACAACTAAAACAATATGATCTTTAGTTAAGAACTGAAGAATATTTTGGGGATCTTAGCTGCCATGATGTCTAGGTGTTGACCTCACAAACAAAGTGACTGAAATTCAAGCCCTATCCTACCAATTGTGGTAGGTGAAGTTCTTTTTATCCAGAACACCTGCTCACTGGATCAGGTTTATCAAATTTCACCTTGATTGTAATGCATTTAGAAATTTTAATATATGAAGTCCTATTAAAAATTTCCAAATTTTAACATTTTCAGTATAATACAAACAGCAGTACAACCAAAACTCAGTAAAGATCAAACTCATATAATCAAACACTATTTCATTCATCCTTATAGCAGATAACAAAGAAAAACAAGCTAATCTGGATGCCCCAAGGGTAAATAACTCGAACAGGCTATTTCATTTATTCCGATGGCAGACAAAACAGGCTATTTCATTTGCCCCATTTCATTCTTTCCTATGGATTTTAAGTTTTTATTCAGGACCCAGTTGTGAAATATATTTCAGTGATTGAAGAGACTTTCTATCATAAACTCATCCTTCCTTACTGTAAAGTTAAAAAGTCATAAACCGAAAGAAAAGAATGCTGCTATTTTAATTTCTAACATATATATAATTAGCTTTTAAAAGCGGTAAATATTTCTGTTCTATATAAAAGTATTGCTTGATATTTGAACACTTCTGCACAAATCTGGTGATACAGACAATGCATGAAACATGACTACTCCAAATGGGCAAACAGTAGACTCAACTGTGATGCATTGAATAAAATTTTCATATAAGCATATTATAGGGAATGAAAGCAGCAGACACATCTCCACTTAAAGTAAAGTGCTGACATCTAGTCAGGCATTTCCAGCAGAACTCTGCCAACTCATTTAAGGTGGAAACCAGCTATGTAAGCATTTGCAAGGAAGATGAATACCAGTTTCAAAATTAAAACAGGATCTTCCAATGATTGAACAGTATATATTTGATGCTGGCTAAATTACAAGAATCAAAGATGCCATAAAACATTAGTAGATATACCAAAATGACACCAAAGCTATAAGATACTGACTTGGGACTAGGTTGGCAAATATGTGTTGATCTTCAATGTTTCTGCTAAAGTGATGCAGTTTGTAGGTGCTGAACTGTTTGTCATCTAACTCTGTGCTTCTACTACTTGCAGTTTTAGTGAGAGAAGTGTGAATTCATGAGGATGATTCAGGTTAATTCTCTCACTTCAAAACAATTAGTTACAATGATCTAACTACAAGAGTTAAAAGTATGGATGCTTTGCCAATGGCTATGGCTTCTAATCCACAGTTTAAGAAACTCAAATGTTTTTTGAAATAAAAAGAGGAAAGCAGTGTGGAAAGTAGCACCTGACAATTTTGAAATGTTTTATACAGCACAAAGCAATAAGAGATCAAAGTAAACAACAGCAGCTGAATGATAGCTGCATCCAGAAGCCAGCGAAAAAATGAAGATTAATAATGGTGTTTACCAACTTTAACTCTTCAGATGATCAGCCATATAAAGAAGCATGCATGGGAGCATCAGAACTGTCTTGATACATAGACGAAGATCAGATTCTGGAAGTAGAAGATCCTTTCAACAGAAACTGAATCATCATCATTTGCTATGTTAGATACTTTTGCAAAGACCATTCTAAATGTGTCCCAGTGACATCTGTAACAGGCAAATGACTTTTAATTTATCTGGCTATATTGTTAAGAAAATGTGAGCATCTTTAAAATATCACTATGCTTGTTTGTTTCCCAGAAGAGATAATAAAAAAAATTCTGTTTGTTAACTAATGCATACAAGTGAAATTCAGTCTTTGGCAAATTTTTCAGTACAGTTCTTTGATTTTTTGCTTGAATGCAAGAGCATTATCTATATTAGGGGTCTGCAACAGGGAACTTGGCAAGCATGGTTAATAATTAAGAAGATTATTTATTTATTATTACTGGCATTGCTAAACTGTCTCCAAAAGAATGTTTGCTTTGCAATTTCAGTCTATTTCATCTGTTGGATGAAAGTTTTCTCTTTTCAGCTTTGTAATCCACTTTTTTCATAATTTGTAATCTTTGGGAAATGTAAAAAAATGAATATTTTTAGTTTGTCCATTGTTTTTGCAACCATACATACTGCAATATTTAACCATGTTTTAATTGTTCAAATTACGCATTTAATGCAAGATGTTAGGGTATGCAGATTGTAATTCCACGTTGTGATGTCAAATGAACACGAGCTCTGATTTCTTTTAGAAATATTGACTTTCAAGACCAAATACAAATCTCTGAAAATTTAAATTTTGCAGTCTTGATCCTAAGAATGGGAATTACTCATTTCATACACATTTATTCTTACCGGTGGCATTCACCTGGTCTTGAAGTCAGAATACATGCAAAGAATATATACATATATATTAAAAAATAAAGTCTTTGATTATATGAGAAAAATAAGTTGCTAGATATGAAATATCAATTTAGTTGTTTTTGAATAAAATTTTAATAAAAAATGTATTCACTTAAATTACAAATATTTGAAATACCTAAGAAGAAAGTTGATACGTGTTGCTTATACTAGCATTGCTGAATAGAATTCAGTGAGCTGAAGGTTAAGTTGTATATTCAAATTTGTAATGTATTTGTTAAAATATAATAATAATAAATTTGATGATTAAACATAAAATATAAAAATGATTAACAATCTGTAATATCATAAAATATTTAACATTCCACTTACTTTTTTAACTCATCCTCAACTACTTCTTTCCTCCTTGGTTTACCAACTTTCTTTCTCTTCCATTTAGCATATGGATCCAATTCTGTTGAAAATTGAATGAATAAACATAAATATGTTAGACTGAAGTGGCATCAAGTTTGAAAAGATAACTATCTTTGTAAGTCTTATGAAAGGATTTTAAAGTGGACAGAATTATAAAAATATATAACCTCTATAAAATTATCACTTTTTAATAAAATGAAGTACACATTTATCAAGTGCAGCATGGCCCAATTGCAGTCCCATGAACCAAATGTGGCCTGCATAAAAATGTTTTGTGGCCTATGCTTGTATATAAAATATTTCTTTAAATTATATGGTATAATTCAATTTATAAAAAATCATGAATTGTCTGCAAACTTAAAAATTTGAACATGTGTAGTCCTCAGGGTTGAATAAGTTGGACCACCCTGATCTAGGTTATACTTAGAGGTTGTATATAAAGAATCTTCTACAGTAATATATATTATATATAAATTAAAAAAACTGTGCTTAGTGCATTATATCTATGAGATTAAATGTATTTGAAATGTTATAAAATATTAAAATTAAAACAATTCTGGGGGAAGGGGTAAACAACAACAAAACTTCTTAATGTGAAACAGTAATAAAAATGATTTAGCTATAAATACAAGCAAGATAACAAATCTGACAATGACGTGTCAAAAACAAACATAGATGAAACACCATAATACCAATAATGAGGAAAAAAAATTAAGCTAAATACCATCTGGCCTGTCAGGTTCCTTGAATACAACAGATTCTGGAGAAAAAAACAACAACAAAAAATCATTTCCGAAAATAAAAAGTATTTTTGTTGTGGAACTGAAAATGACCTCTTAGCTATAAATAAGTAATAAATACTCCTGTCATTTATAATGCTCTGAAAAAAATAAAATAAAATAAAAATTATAAATTGCTGGACTATTTTTGTTTATTTTTTAACAGTTCTTTTAATGCTATCTCTAATTTAATTTTTTATTATATTTTTTCACTGCTACCTATTTACAGCAAAAGCAATGGACAAGAAAACATAAACATTGTCCACTAGGCTATTTACAATGAGATAATGCATCCTAAGGAATAATAAATAAAACTGGTTGTACTATTTTACAAAGGCTTTGGACAACAATATATATAGTAAAATATAAGTAAAATATACCAAATAAATTTTAAGATGAAAAAAAAATGAACAGAAAAATTAAAAATAAAATAAAATAAAGACCTACAAAAATATATAATTTTTTAAAATAAAAATTTAAAAAATTAATAATATAGCCCCACCCCACTTAAAACTCTATACCATATAAAGAACATTTAAAACATAACTAAAATCAAATCATTGTTTCTAGTACTACTCACCCAATTCTCTTTCAGTCCTCTTTCTTTCTTCTACTCTCTGCTTTTTAGGGATCTTGTACAATTCCTGGAAAAACAAATCAACATTACTGTAATCTGCATATGTTAAACATGAGAAAGTGAAGCTGGTTGGATTTTATGAACACGAGTGGTAGCTAGGATTATTTATTAAACAATAAAAGTGTATAAATTCTTCAAGAGATAATACAATAGACCTTTGTAATGAGTAGCTATTTAAAACTACCTTGACTAGCCATCTTCTTTACTCCGAGGTCCACAGTTGAAATTCTAAGATCATGAGGGTAGCAAATAAATCTATGACTTATGAAGATTTGGTACCTAGTATGTATGCACAGTAATAGGTATTATGTGATAATAAACATTAGGATTTTTATTAAGTTTACCAAAAAAGCATGATTATGTTATATTTATATAGTAAATATAAAAGTATTTAAGACAATGACAATATAATTCAATTTAAAAATCAGTCTTTTATTGCTGATATGTAAACAAAATGCTAATGAGATCACTCATATGAGTTTACAAGTGCTTCAAAATCAACTCATAGTGAAGTTGATACAGTTGTAAAGTTCATGATAGTTGCAGTATATCTTGAAGGTGGCCATCAGTCAAGTGATTCCATTGTGCAGATTTATCACTTTCATTGATGAGAAGCCGGTGCGTGCTCAAACACAGAAGTAATTGTTTTTGAAAAGTTGTACAGTTCTGAATTTATCATGTAAAACCAGTTTCCATAACTCTATGAATTTCCATGAATTTATCATGTAAAACCAGTTTCCATAACTCTACTCCCACTTCATGCCTTGCTTGGAAGAAAGGGTCGCTGAAGATCACAACTGGATTAAAATATGCGCATGATTGTACCACCACAAAATGTGTGTAAGCTTGTAACATTTTTACCCACAATGTCCCCATACTTGCCACCTTTATTTTGTGTCTGCTACACTCACTTTCACCACCAAAGATAGTGTGTGTGTGGTTGGATAAACTGACAAACCACCAATAGTCCATCCCTGACTATCATCTATCACTCCAATGTAGAGAATAATGTGACAAATATTTTCACCTTTTCCTCAATTCACTTTTATTTTATATATATATATATATATATATATATTGTATGAACTTTTATATGTTAAAATGTAGTGCATTTTTATTCTTGTTAGTAATGCTAATGTAGCTATGCTTAAAGTAGACATCATGCTCTGCATGTTAAGTGCAACATTCAGGTAAAGTTAGCAAAAGGTTTACTAGATTCCTTATTGTAAAGGAACAATTCACTGAAATAGCACTGGCTATAAAAGGATTTAAGGCCACCATTAGAAATTCAAGAGCCAGCATCTCTAAGAACAATAAGTAGCCTACCCACCTTGTTGTTGACTGGATTTGTTTATTAGTTAGAATTCAGATAGAGAGATATGTCATAATTAACCAATGGCTGAGTATGGCCAACTGAAGATGACAAATAGGAATTGGTGAAGTATAAAAAGCAAGCCGGACTTCTAGAAAATAGTCTAGTTTCAAATCCTCGAATTTTCACCTTTATAAAGAGATGTATTTCAGGAGGCTCAGCTTTTAAGGCATGCATGGTGAAAGCTGTACTGTTAGTAAAAAATGTAGAGTTAGAAATTTTAAACATGTGAACTTTTATATGATGAGCTGGTCATTATTATAGAGAGAGCATTCTTAGACCTGACACTGTTGTTGGAATGTGTTTATTATGAATTTAGTTAATATATGTCTTTTTCATCCAACTACATTCACTCCAGCATTAGAAAACAAAAATAAACAAAATTCAGACAAATAATTTAAAAAATTAATTCTACGCAATAATAGCTTTTCAAGTTTCAGGAAGGCAAAATTAAGCCTAAAGTTTAATTCAATGCACTAGTAGCATTAAGTTTCAGGAAGGCAAAATCCCAGAAAAGTTTCTGTTGTCGCATTTTTATAATCCCATCGAGCATGTATGTAAAGGGCTAAAAGCAATATTTTTTAAAATGCTATTTGTTTTTGTCTTTGAAAAGACAAGCAGGTTTGCCAAGCCATGTAATTTGGATAGAGACAAAAAATAACAGAAAAGGATTTTTTTAAAGTATATTTATTTTTAAATAGTTTCTGAAAAACAAAATAAAACAGTATTTAATTATCAGCAGTTGGAATATGAAGCATACTGTGTAACAAACTCAGTCCAAGGTAAAAGCAATAAAATGTTTTTGTTTGCAAACACTAACCTTGAGATCAATCCAGTTGGCAAGAAGAGTTGCTGCCAGAGAGGAAATTTCATCTGTTTCTTCTATCTCTTCCATCTCCTCCATATCTTGGAAACTGTCATCTCTTAATGAGGCATCATCTGCTGATCCAGAAGGTATCTCATCCTCATCATCCTCTGCAGCAGTTGCGTCCTCACTGATTGGCATGGGCAATAAAGATACAGAGTTCATTTTAGGGGTCAAATCACTACAGTTGCCCTCACCTGATACTAAAGCTTGCACCTCACTATTTTCAGTTGCAGGCTGTTCATTTATTGAAGCACTTAATGATTTTGTAACAGAGGCCTGGTTACTTAAATCATCAGGCCCTTTAGCTGCAGTGTCACTATCTACAAAGATGCTAGAAGCAAGGGCAACTGTAGGTAAAGATTTGGCTTCAAATGTTTCATTTTCACTAATAGCAGCAGCAGTTATAGAAACATCTGTGCGTTTTGGTACTGTGACTGTCTTTAGCAAAACAGCACGATCACCAGACTGTTGCTCTGTATCATTTTTACCCTCAGCAGTACCACCTGTCTCAAGCTGACTGGTGGAATCCACCTCTTCATTATTCTCTTCACCACTGAGACGCCTACGAGCTCGGCTTCTAGTAACTCTGACCTCATTTTTGGATGCCTCTGTCTGAAGTGTTAGAGATTTACGGGCTGACCTTCGCTTACCTACAGGCTGTTCTATGGTAACATGTTCTGAAGGTGCAATATCAGACTCACTAGAGACAGTTTGTTGATCAGTACTCTCTGCCACATTCTTTTCAGTGTTATCTGGTGGCTTGGTGTCGCTCAGAGAAACTGTTTCTGAAACTTTATTGGTATTTTCATTCTCAGAGTTCTGAGACTTTTCATGATCTACAGAGGTGACTGTATTATTTTCTACTTCTGGGCTGCTATTATCAGGAGCAGGAAATTCTGATGTTGTCACTGTACCATCACAGGTTATTTCCCCATTAGTGGATGATATTTTTGTTGTATCAGACATATCACTGTCAGAACTTGCAGCTTCATCAGCGAAAGTGACACGCTTTTTTATATTCTTCTGGTCTTTTGTGTCTTTATTGCAGGCTAGTATTGATACAACTGGGCGATCGGGAGGAACTGGAAGAGGAAGTATTGGAATTTCTGACAAAGAGTCTGCCTCTGTGTCTGGGGGGGGAGGTGGAGGTAGCAGACTAGCCCACTTTTCCACCATAACCATGATCTTACTCTCCTTTAGTATAGTCTTGTTGGTTATTGGCAGTTTCTTTAATACTGACAAAATCTGTGAAGAAATAAATTAAGCATTATATATATATATATATCATATTACAATTATGAATAAGATAAATAATAATCAATAAAACCAAAGAAAAAAATAAGAACATACACATAACTAAGCTAATTTTAAGATATTTCAAAGAATAATTATGCTTACATTTAATAATGATCAATTATAGGAATAAGTACAAGTACAAAGATAACACAATGCACACAAAACAAAATTAGTCCTCTCTTTCACCTCATTGTCAAAAAGTGGAAAACAAATTTAAATGATAACTACACAATCAAAAACATCACATACCTCTTTCTTTAAGGCAATATCTTCTTCAGTGTTACCTCTTCCTACAGCAACCATCCAACTCCATAGCAGAGGTAAACCATGGTATCCCAGGAAAAGTCGTAAACAATTAATCTCAGAGGTATCCTTAAAAATATAATCAAAATTTCTCTTTTTAATTTTAAATTTCAGAGAGGTCAGTAAATAAATATATATAACTGATGTTTTTTAAAGAAGACTTTTTTAGTTTGTTTTGTTCTTTTGAGGGGAGAAAATAAGTGCATTTAGTTAAGTATAAAAGGTCCATTTACAGTCCAACCTGTGATTGCAGTGCTGCTGTCTTCTCAGTTTCAAAACAGTTCTTGTGAACTTTAATGAATTCATTATTCTCTCATAATTAGAAGGTTTTTAACTTTTATATTTTTCTAAATGAAATAAACAAATCACGTTGAATGTGTCAATAATTAAAATAGCAGACTAAAGAAGAAACAGTGATCTGTTCAATGCTGAAGGGAAAATTGGTTGTGCTGAGCTTAATGGGAGACTTACTAATTATCACTGTAATTTTTATAAGCAATTTTTGTTCTGTGCATTGATGTCATAACTCCTTCATAAGATGTGACACCACTATTTATATTTTTGGATTTCAAGAATAATTGTTGACAATGGGATTTTTCAGGAGAAAATGAAGAGGATGTAAAATATGATCAATGGAAAACAGCTGGTTTTAATGAGTTATTTCCCTTTATCCCTCAGCAAATAATTATATGGCTACAAAATAAATAAATAAATAAATAAAAATAAAATAAAACAAAAATAAGATAAACATTATTTTCCTAGAAATTCACTAATTTTCAAGAATCTTTTCCACAAGGCTTCAATTTTCATGAATTGCACATATTAAACCTTTATTCACACAAAATTATAACATTTAATACAATGCATGCACAATCAACTCTTGATTATCTAGGTTAATAGAGGGAAAGGGTGGCATGGATCACACCAAAACATAAACAATGCAAAGCTTTACAAAAAAATTTCCTTTGATCCAAAAGGTTCCAGTGAACAATATAACGATGTAAAGTGTAAAGTTCTGAAGTGCCAATGACCTCAAGATGAAAATTACTGTGCAACAGAATGCAATATCATTATTGATTTGTAATGTTTAAATAAAAATATGGTGAGATTTGTTGATCACTTCCCTTCTTGGGTTTCATTCACTTTGCACCTAACATATTATTATTAGTCCTGATATTATGTAAAGTGATATGCATGTCTGACTGGGTCTAATTCAAAACAGATGCCAGGCTGATAAAACATGGAATAAAACTTCAATTCTGGAGATTTTGAGGATATGTAGCACTGATTCACATTTTTCAGAGGAAGTGTTTTGTCCCATGTTTGTCTAATGTTTGTCCTACATTAAAAGTTTATGTGTTAGATCTGTAAGGATTTTTACTCATAGATTCACAAGCATATTTTTTAAACAGTTGGTTGACACTAGCCCATATAAGTTTCACGACGTCACGTTTTCGTCCATCATTAGCCATGAAAAGTCCGCTCGCTCACTCAGTGTAAGCGATGGTACATATAAAAAATAACAATCAAGAAAGATATGTTTGGGTTCAGCAGTCAATCTGTTCTAGATTTTATCATTGGCTAACTATTTTTAGAAAGGTTATATCATTGAAAGGTTGGAATATCCCCGTCACCCCACGCTTGTCGAAGTTGAGCTGTCATTTTGAACTGAACTTTTTGATAGGCATGGCATGTTTCAAGGATGATTTTCAGTTGTTTGCTTGATCCTGCCTAACGCAACATTATTGTGTGGTTAATTCTAATATATTGTAGATGAAATTCAACGGGCCTACTGAAATTTTGGATGTGACCATGTGATAATAATAAAAAAAAACCTGGTCGTTCTCAAAGCAAAGCATATGACACTTTCGTTTTGTTCAAAAGCATCCAATTTTCCCAGGAAATAGTGAATATTTACACAAGAACAATTATTATTTTATATTATATTCAAGTGGCAATTAACATAAATCATTTTATTCAAAGAAACAACTAACAAATTGACAAAGGTCAACACAAGAAAAAGGTAAGAAAATTTTTTATATATTTATTTATTTTTTAATTTGAAATAATAACCACAACAAGTTCAGTAATTAAATTTAAATAAATACTTAAAAAATGTACCGAATAATACTTATATTGAAAATCATTTTAGAATTGTACGAATTATACTTGCTTTTAATTATTTAGTAGACTAGAACAAAAAATCGTTGAAAACATTCTCAAGTTCAACAAAAAGATAAGAAAATTTTGTATTATTTCTTTGTTTTTGAATTCAAAATAAATTTAAAATATTTTTAAGATTCCTTAGTATGTCTATAATAGGTAGTAATTTAAATTTTTGAAATCCATTGATAATTACAGTCGCTTTTCAGTTTTTAGCACAATGACCCATTCAATTATCGGTAAGCGTCAAAATATCCTGACAAGGTGGCGTCAGTTTATGCAATTTCACCTGCCAGCCAGTTTTGATTCATAAGTATTTTTCACGTTTTGCCTGGTAGGATCATTCAGACATTTGTTGACATATTTCTTACAATGTACAGTCAAGAGCTAGTTGTAACAAGGAGAAATGCTGCAAGGTGAAAAAAATATATGTCTGAAATTAGAAAAAAAAATTCTTTGATGTGATGTTTATCAATATAGGATGCCTTTTTAAGAATATATTAATTGCCAAGCAATCCACACAACTGGAAGTAGTCCTTTTATTAAAATTAATAAACAAATTTGAAGATGAAAGTGGCAAGTCATATTCTCAAAATGTCTTTTTTAGTTTTCAAATAGACATAGTGACTGACCATATAATATATGAACATGTACTTTCTGTCGAGTTATGTGAAGTGATTAAGATATAATATTTGGTATTTGATTTTCTTTTAATTCAGAGACATGACTAGATGACCTAGATGGCAGTTCAGGAAGGTAAAATATTGTGTTGCTCTCTTTGACATTTAATATAAATAATGAAAGTAGAACAATGCAATTTCAATGTGGGCAAGGGTGTGAGACCAGTAGCAAGATGGGGAAGGAGACCTTCTAGATTCCACTAATGTTTATCTGTTTACAATATCAGTCTAGTTAATCTAGACCGAGTAAATCAGTGATCACAGAGTTATTGAAACGTAGTGTTGTAAACAAATTTATATGATCACAATAGCAGTTGATGCTCATTTGAGAAGGAAATTTGTGTCACTGTCTCAAAGTAGCTTCAGGGCAGAGAACAAATTTTAAAACTTTGAATACTGAGAATGGATTGTGTTCAAAGAAATTTGATAAGTTCTAGCAGTAATTATCATAAACAAGTATTCTTTCCAGATAATCTGCTCTTCTAACATATTCATTTTGTGGAGAAACAAACCCAAAATTTAAATGCTTTATAGATTATAATACAGAGATGATCTCTGACTTATGTCCTCTAAATATGTTACCTTCCAAATTTATTAGGCAATATAGCATCTTATCATTCTCAACCAATTTATGCATGCAGCTCACATTTATAACAGCACATGAAATGCATTCCATGTCTGCTTCTGCTAGATCTGAACACATCTTCACCAAACTGCTATTAAATAAAAAATGTACTGTATATGTATACTGCAACTATTTCCTGTGGCTGTATATGATGCTAGATCTGCATGCACCTGTCATATTATGTTCAAAAATCTATCACTAATTTTTTTTTGACATATCATCCTAATTCTGACTATAGACATTCTAACAATTAAGAATATCTTCACCTGCTACAGGAAGAAGAGAAATTTTCTAGGAAAAAGAGTTTTCAGTTCAAACTTCATATATTTCTATTGTAAAGAAGCCCAAGCCAGTAAGCCTATCATTTCACTGATATGACACCCTCCTTTGCAATTAACCTTAATGAACTTTTTAAAATTAACCAACCTCTTTTTGCAAAAATAGACTTTAACATATTTTAATGTCTGAAAAGACAAATGTGCTAACAAAATTATGTATCTGAAAAGAAATTAAGAAAAGAAAAACTGTTAATTGAATGGTAGGGAAGAGAAATATATTTTACATAAAAAACCCGAACAGACTAGTCACAATGCTCTGTTATTTGTCAATCTACCTATTCACTGGTTTAAGGATATTAAAATAGCAGATTCATATTTCTCAGGTGCTGACACTTGTCCATGCCAATAATGTCATCAACTGCTTCTTCTGTAAATGAAATTTTACTATATACCTGTAAATTTTTTTATGTATATTTATTAGTTTTTAAATTTATTTTCAGTGATTTATTTATATATCAAATGTTAGTTGTTAGTTAATAAAAGTTTGTAAAGACATGAGTATTTTATTTATTTTCCCCTGTTATCATACTCAGGAATGGCTTCATTATTTTTATATACCTCTGCATATGGAAATAACAGATTTAGATTTGACAGTACTTTTGGAACCATTTAGAATGTGTGTGAGAATCAACTGTTTATAATATAACAAAAATCAACTACTATAATGCCTTTACAAAAGCAATGACTGACAATGGAAAACTAACTGCCAAGAATTACTAATTAGTAATAAAAATAAGTTCATTAGAGCTTGTGAGATATTTATGAATAAACTTTCTAATAAATAATACTTTGAAAAACTCTAAAAAAATATTTGGTGAATAGGCTGTGATAAAAATTTAAACTATATGCTGCTGTAAAGCATCTTTGTGAGAGAGAGAAAACAATAGATAACTGAACTACAGGCAGCTGGATTGCTAATGCACATTGGATAACAAGAACACTAGAAAATTTCTTCATAGGTTGTTATTAAAGCACAGTACAACTTTTTTGTGAAAATCAGCAGCTTAAGAATTCTGGATGGCTGAGTACTAGTTAAGTTTTACTTTTTAACCAAAACAGAGGTAGCTATGACAATTATTAAAAATCACAAAATTATTTATTCATATATTTTATTATAATTTAGGATGTAAATATACTATTAGTTGAATAATGGCTAAAGTATGGAGAAACTGCCCTTCGGGCTAAAAATCTGGCTCATCTCTGTGTGCCATAAATCTGGTTTATCAATTCTAAGCTTTAGAATGTAATAACTATTTAACTAATAGTGGCTAAAACTAGAATTCATTTAAGGAACTCTTCAGTCATATCAGATTGAATGCCTGACCTTGTGTGCCAACAATCTGGCTCATCAATATTAAATTTTAGAATGCAACAGCTGTTTAGCTAGCAATGGCTAAAACTCGATTCTGGGAGTTCTCGCAAGATTGATCTTGTGTGCAAAAATTCTGGTTCATTAATACTAAGCATCAGAATGTAATGACTATTAATCTAGAAGCTGCTAACATCAGAATTCATTTTAGGAACTCTCAGACATATGACTAAACGACTGCCTTTGTGAGCCATCAATCTGGCTTATCAATAAAACTAGACAGATATATGAGGAACACTGACATAAGGCTTCAAGATATTGAGCACATAAAGTGTGGCCCAAAATTAAAACACCATATCACATGCATGGTAATTACCAGCTTCATGCTTGAAATCTGTGGGCTGAAGGAGTTTGTCCATCTTCAATCTTCAACAAAAGAATGTGTTGAAACAGATCACAGAGTAAGGAACTTGAACATCTATCTACCTGCTGGATTCATGTTTATCGTGCGAAGAAAAGAACTCATCTGGTGTGCAGTGTGCAGAGGAATGGTGACCACTTGCCCAGTTGTTCTACATCTTGCCTTGACAGCTCTGATAGTACTTCCAAAGCTTGCACGATCTCTTCAAAGGTGATTTCCAGAAGAAAGTTCAGCCAAAAGTCCAAATAATCTGGCAGTGTCAAAAATATGTCTGAGAGTTCCTGTTTGCTAATATTACATTGAATAATGGCCCTTAGCCTTTTAATAACATTATGAATGTGATGACTTCAATGATGCTTAAAAAGCAAAATAACTGTTAATCATCTTATTAAGAATTCTTTCTCAAATTTAAAACAAGTTTCTGCATATAATGAACTATCATCTAAACATAAAGAAAACAGTATAAATTCTTCTAGGTTGGAATTATATGTAATAATTATGAAAAAAAAATTGAAAGAATGTATATTTTGAAGACCAAAGAAAACTAAATCATTGCCTTCTATTTTTAATACTTAATTAAACATGTCAATTTTACAAAACATGGCAAATGCCTTCTATTAATTAGATTCCAAATAACCTAGTGCAGTTCTAAGATTAGATGATAATATAATGGAATTAAGAATGCTTTGTAAAAAATAAATCAAACTTGTAAAACAAAGGCAATCTTTTCATTTTTAAAAAATACATGCAAATATACTTTTTTATCGAAAAGTTCTGAAACTCATAATTGTAATCTCAAGAAATTGAATGCATGCCTGTCACAATGTACTTGTGAGAGATAATCCTAGCATTAAAGCATTATATAACCCAAAGATTTAAAGTGTCTAATTCAAGATGATTCTAGGAATGTTTAAATTCATGCGTGCAGAGATTTTAATTACAATTTTTCTGCTTAATTTTTAGTAATATAACATTTACAGATCACTCAAACCCTAAATACAAGAATGCATTGCAGTTTTAATCTCTTCCATAATGAAATCTAAATCAGCTGTTCAACAAATACTTTTAGTTTACTTAAAACAATATTCTCAACACTGTCAACAACAAAAGAGTTTTTAAAAAACCCAAATCTATTCAAATGAACAAACAACAAAATCAGTATTATATAGATGCTAACATAATTTTTCTTCAGTAAAAAACCTAAAACCACAGGATAATTTAACAACTATTTAATCTAAAATAACAATTTATTAAAAAATAATTATTTGTAAACCCTAAAATGAGAAAGTAATGAAAGCTCTCTGGTGCCCATAGCATTCAATTCCTGTCAAAAGTACTTTAACAGAAAATCAATAATAAAAAACCCAAATGTTTTCCAAGAAACAAGTTCACACAAAAAAACATTTATATTCTATAGAGTGGCCACTGCTGGAATTGTGGTTTTTAATTCTATCCATCCTTATGATAATAAAGTTTAAAACTATAAACTGTTTCTTCCCCAAAACAATATTTATAATTTTAAGGTTTTTTGTGCACTGGATGACTTATATTTATAATTTAAAGATACAATATTTTGGCTAAAAAAGCTGTAAAAATTTTGTTGATTTTGAAGACAGGATTTATAGCTCAACTACATATAGGATGTTTTATTTATTATTTATTTATGTTTTTTTTTATCAAGCAAATAAATAAAATTAAAATGAAATAAAAGGCAACAAATCAGAATTATTTTTTGTTTTGTTTACTGTTTATTTATATTTAATCAATTTTTAAATTTGTGACATTTAAAAACATAATAATAAAAAAATAATTAAAAATTGCAAAATACATTACTAATGACACAAATACCTGAATGATTTGCAAGAGTGCCAATCGGTGCTCCTGTTTCTCTGCACGCACCATAAGCCGACACAACTCCAAGACATGATCCTTGTTACGCATGCCTTCTTTCAATTGACTCATGCTATCAATATCCTCATCCAACTAAACATAAAGAAGATTACATTTAGACATAAATAAATAATACTAAAGTTCTGTAGAAAATTAATATATTTTAAAATTAAAATAGTTTCCATTTTGGGTTTAAAGATATATATCTGACCAACATCCATATTACTGGGAGGGGGTGGTGGTGGAGAGACTATTGGTGAAAGAACCAAAGAAAAATGCCAGATTTTACTGTTGGGTGTGTGTTAGAAAGCCTGACTGCTGATTAGACAGATAATGTAGAACAGTTTAAATTAGAAATATACTGTTTTGCAGTTTTAGACTAATTACTCCCCATTATAACTGTAGGATATAACAACAGAAACTAGCCAGTTTTTCAAAATTTATCTTATTCAAGTTAGGTACAATATAATACCTACTATGTAACAAAGCAACAGATTACCTGTCTGACACACTAACCATGAAGGGTTTTACAGAAAGTGAATTATGATTTACTAAATAAACTGTTTTCACCTATAAGTAGATATTATAAAATTATTTTCAAATGATGTTATAACTGAGTTTATCACAAAAAATATTAGTCTAATATTTTTACCCAATAAATTCAATAAAAGTAGTCTCTTTTGTATCAAATAGTCTATCTTTATGTAAAATTTATTCTGTAAACTGTAAGTTTGAATTTGAATATAATGCAGTCAAGAATAAAACTTTTATAATAAACTACATATGGCAGACAGTTTCTCCTGTTGGGTTGGTTAAGTGAGATCCTCATGAAATAAAGGACCACCCCTCCCTCTCTATTAAGTAATATATATTGTAACTGAATTTTAGTATTTATAATAATAAATTTTAAGCTTTATCAACTTTACTAAGATATAAAACAAAAACAAATGTAGTTCACAATTACAAATGCTTAAAAGTGTAGGGTAAGTAGGTAGGTGATTTATTTCAATTGTTGTAATTTGCATGATGGGTGTCACTTTGTTCTATATAAGAATGCACGTTATTAAAAATATCTATTAAAGTATAGGCATTATATGCTGAAATATGCCATATGTCTACCATATGCACATGTTTATCAATTACCATGGCAACACAGACTCAGCAAGATTGTTTAGATTCCACCCTCTGCACATGAATTTGCCCTGATGAGTTCATTCCCTTATTTTGTAAGAATGAGCTATCTACTAAAAGTATTTTTCTTTGTTCTTGTTTTTTTAAAAGTGCATGCATGTGTGTGTGTGTGTGTGTGTGTGTGTGTGTGTGTGTGTGTGTGTGTGTGTGTGTGTGCTTGTGTGTGTGTGAGTGAGTGAGTGAGTGAGTGAGTGAGTGAGTGAATGAGAGAGGGAGAGAGAAGTCTAGAATCTGCAGAAGTATTATCAGTCTGTTGTAAACCAATAACTTTTATGTAGACATAAATATATATTTTCAAATTCATTTCTCAAATTTAAGAACACATTCTAATACTCCTTGCTCATTCAACTTAATCGTTTGCTTGTGCTCTTTAAAATGTTCTAACTTGTTAAATGGCATGCCTTCATAAAAGCTGTGATAGTTTTACTAAGTTCATAAACAAAATGGAGTTTGAAATGAATCAATCCACAAAGACAGTGAATTGTCAGATGCTACTGATAACCAAATACGGTTTTATTTTAATAATTATATGTTTGCAAGTGTGGACAATGTTTAATTACAATAAAAGACACAAATCAAAACCTAACTGACATCCAAATAGTAAAACAAGACAATTTTTTTTAAAAGTGTAATTTTAAAAATATTAAACAAACTAAATCAATGGTGGCTTTTTGGTTGAGAAAACTGAAATACCAGATCTTGCAATTATAAACCCAATACTCTAGTGTATTTTTTACAGCTATTTTCAATTAAAGTATAAATTATGAAAGATATTTTGATAAAAGTAACCGAACCTACATTTGCACACAAACTACTCAGCAAAGATGCGACCACTTATCTATTTATTTCAAATCTAAAAAGGAACATGAGGCATTAAAAATATTATAAGAAAGAGTATGTCACAGTGTGCAGTTCATTAAATTATAATGTGAGCTGATGACATCATCATTCATCATCTGATGATGAAACTGGGAGTCATACTCACTATGTCACTGTCATTCGTCAGTTGGAAATCTCACTGTCACTGTCATCATTAATCTCAGTCTATCTGTCTCCATTCCTTCTTTGCTAAACTGAAGCAAAACAACATGACAAAAAATTTTTTGTGACGGTTCTTTCTTTTCAGTAAAGCAACAAGCAATGACACGACGTGGAAACGATTCACCCTCCAACTCATCTCAAAATCACACCTGCCATTCAAGGATTTCAAGTGTATCTATATTAAAAACAGATGCTACTAAAATTGTTTGCAGTGATGAGATAGCAAGGCAATTAAACAGGGTTAAGGTGATTAGACTGCAAAGTATCAAATGTCCTTATGTAGGGTAAAAATTTAATTAATTATGAAGATACATTGATTTTAAAACACTAATATTGTTACAGATTTAAATTATTCCTTTTCATAAAAATTAATTTCAATTAAAAATAATATTTTAGATAAGTTTAAAATATATAAGAAACCTTATGGATATATCTTTAATTATACTTTAAATTATAACATAACCATAACACATATAACTAATATCTGATAATAATATAATAAATAAAAAAATAAAGGGGAAAAAAGAAAAAAACCTCTCAACCACAAACAGAAACATGCAAATATTAAAATCCATCCGTTATTAACCAAAGAAAATAACAATGAGAAATTCAACATAAAGATTAAATCATTATAAAAAACTAAAAAGCATTTAAAAATTTAAAAAAAAAAAAGCAAAAATGTATTCATGAAAACTTGTTCTTTTTCCTTTAAACCATTTACAGTAAGAATTATTTTGTTATTGTTGTTGAGTAAATGGGTAGGAAATCAGGGGAAGAAAAACCCCAACAAAAACAATAATGTCAAAATTAAAAATGATGCAAACCATATTTTGTTTTCAATCAATCAAATATCTATAATACAAAACAATACAAAAGCTTCTGCATAAAAGTTAGTCATAAAATTTTGAATTCATTTTTCTTTTTAAATCTAAACATCTCACAGTCAACATAGTCAAAATATTTGCTTCATGTAAAGATTTGGCAAAATTGTATAAGAATCAGGGAATGATACTATCTGGATGAAACTAGATAAAATTTGCTTAAGTTTTTACAGGAATGATCCAATAATAAATTCAATTTAGTCAAAATCTACTGATAATTAACAAGTCTGTTACTTAATAATTAGCACTAATTAATTTCAAAACATGAAAAAAAGTTTATTAATGCATTTTGTAAGAAGTGAATATAAAGCATACAACAAACATTAGCATGCATAGTTATTAAGAATTATAGGATGCATGATCCTCAAGTTGTCATTGTTACCAACATTAAATGTCCTTAAAACATTTTATGTTTAATGCTGGCATAAAAAGTGCTATTTATTTAGACAAATAAACACAATCCCTCTTCATAACACAAAATTATTTCAGAATCTATCAATTCACAAAAAACGATGCAACCAAACAATTTATGACTATATAACTGATTTAATTCATTATCACTCCATATGAAGGAATGCCACTGCTATCCTTTTAAAAATGACAAAGATTGATGCAAAACAATTGCCAAGAGATATTTTTATATTTAAAAGCTAAAAGCTATGCTGCCATGAAAAACTGCAACCTGGCAACAGAGTGACATTTGCAAAGCCTCCTGTCAGCTAGGGAAACCCAAGACAACTTTCTCCCACAGTAATTTAAACAAATAATTGTTATGTCTATAGGTTTGTGCAGGCTTAAGTAAAAAATAGATCTGGAAAAATTTTGATAAGACTTTTACTGTTTTATACCTGAGTGCCCTAGAATCAAGATAGGCTATATAACATCACTCTATCCCATAAAGGAACTCGCACTAGCTCTAAACTACAAAAATAGTATAGTGCACAAGGGAGCTTGCTATTAAAAGTAAAGTGAATGTGCACAGGTCTTGGTTAATAGTGTTGCTATGACCTCTGTGCATAGCAGCTGATTCATGCTTCACTTGATTGTGTTTCTCATGCTGGGTTACAGATTTTAGGCTGTGGTAAATACTGGATTTTGGTGGGTTGCATTGCACTATGTGGTTAGATCTTATTTTTACAATGCCCTCTCAAAAGAGATCCAACTACATTTTTTCCTATAATTCTCTCTATCTTTTTTTAATCTTTCTGTCTTTCTCTTCTTTATGTTCTCTCTTTTTCTCTCTCTCACTATCACAGTCTCAATTTTCCCTTATTATCAGTATCGATTCTTCTATTAATTTCTACACACACACACACGCACACACACCATCTCCTCTGTCTCTTACTTGTTCATTCTCCCCCTATCTTTTCATTCTATGTCCTTTCCTTATGCAATTTCTGTGTGTGTGTTTCAGTCTCTGTCTCTTTGTTTGTGTTTCTATTCATGTCCTCCTTTTCATTTCCCTCTTTCTTTCAAACACTCTTACTTTCATATCTATCTCATTTTCTTTCATGCTCCCCTCCTTGGTTTTTTCTCTCTTTGCTCCATCTCTTTTCCTCAATTTTCCCTCTTGCTCCCTCTTTTTTCTTTATCTCATTCTTTCTTTTTCTCGTCTCCCCACCCCCCTTCAATTTCTTTATTTCTCTATCTCCTCCACCACCCACCCCCTCTCATTTCTATGTCTGTTTTTCTTTGTACATCAAACATGCTTACCTCTAAATTAAAAAAAGAAAAATACTCTACTACTGACCACAACTGAAGCAAGCAGGGGTGACTCAGAAAAAAAAACTAGATAGTGTGCATCAAATTCAAAAATAAATTTCAATCACTCCCATAAAAAATTGGCATACTAACATTTAAGAGTTCCATGACATTTAGATATAAAAACATGTTGTAATATATATTAAGGTTTTACCTGGTGATTAAAAAAGATGTGTACTATAAAATATTTTTACTTTAAGCAACATATTTTGAAAACTAACATTTGAATGAAGCCACGGGTAAAAGTTAATATATATATATATATATATATATATATATATATATATGCCTGATGCTTTAAGTTGTCCTATTCCTGTATTGAAGGATTGTTAAGCACTAATACTTCTGAATGTTAAAACTGACTGTAAAAAGTATGTATTAATATTTCTGAAATGTTAAGAGTTAAAGGAAGAAAAATATAATGAATTGTCAATATATAGGTGAATTCTGTCTTATAAAAATGATGAAGGGTAAAGGATCATTTAAAAAAAAAACTACAATAAATTTTATACTAATTTTCATTTGAAACTATAAGTAATATATTTAATGCATTGTTTTGCTGTAAGCAGTATGTTTAAATTTATAATTCTCATGTTTTTCACAATTTTATGGAGAACTTCACAATGGAAAAAATGTTCTGGTTACTGTATTCGAGAGAAAACTACTTAGAAGTATATAATAAGTATAACTGTAAAATATTTAAAATAATTCAGTACAGACTTAAAATGGTGATTAGAAAAAAATAAAAATAAAAGCTGAAATACAAATAAGGTACTATATTTTAATACTCTCAAATGACAAGAGGCATGATGCTCACCAGCTCATCTTCAAAGATCTCCATTATTCGCCGCTCAGCCATCTTGTCTTTTCGCCTCCTGACTGGCAGTGACTTCTGCCCACCAATAAATCCTCTGCATCTCTCAGCCCCACAATAACATCTCTGGGGCTCTCTAGTAATTAGACGAGCAAGTATTTTAAACATACAATATATCTAAGTAGATCAGATGTATATAAAAATATTTTTGCCCTTTTCAATAATCAATTTAATGCCTCACTTTTAAAATACAAGTCTGACAAAAGCTGTTAATCTTGGTATGACATATGTGTATTCAGTATGTGTGCTGAGTTTATCTTGATGTGACGTGCTCATTATGATGCATGTGTGTTGAATTTTATCTTAATGTGATGATGCGTGCTGATTTTATCTTGTGACATGTTTGCTGTGATACGTGAGTTTTATCTTAATGTGATGGGTGCTGAGTTTATCTTGCTGTGACATGTTTGCTGTAATGCATGTGTTGAGGCTCGTCTTAATGTGAGGCAGATGTTCTGATTTAATCTTATGAGATGTTTTGGTGCTGGGTTTATCTTAAGGTGGTATGTGTGTACACTGTACAGTGTAGTATGTTATGTGAAAAGTATGTATGCCATGTTTTATCTTTGATGTGATGTAAATAATTTACAAATAACACTTCCCTAAATAAACACCTGATGTGAGGCATGTATAACTAATAAATTATACTAATAATATTGTATTTTTTCATTCAGTTTGGATTCTATTAATTAATTATCAATTTAAATCTCAATTCAATAAATGCAGATGATTCTTGTATAAACGTCTGTACTTTATTTTTAGCATCAAGTGTGACTTCAAATTCAACAAAAATGATCCTGTATTTAGAGTATTGTGGCAGATGATTCAGTGTAATTTGCTTTCATCACAAAGTAGTAAAATTCTACAAATAAAAATGAATGCTAGCCTGGTTGCTTGTAAACACAAACTTTCAACACTCATATTTTAATGCAAAGTGCCAATCTCAAAAGTCCATAATAAGGAACTTTTGCAGCATCCCTATTGGGGTTGAAATGGTGTTATAAACATAAAAAGTAATATTATCTGAATTTAACCTTATGCTAGTATGGGAATTAATATAAATAAACCTAATCTAAAAATTTAAAACAAATTTTGTTGATTAAATAATATGGATTCAATTATTACCTTAGACCAAGAAAATCTATACTCAACCATAATTATGTGCCCTATCATGGAGGTAATGGGACCTTACCAGCATAGAAATGAGGGAAATTGTGCAAATGCACACACCATACATTTAATGGTTCTAGTGTGATGTTTGAAAACTCTGGACACTGGTTGTTGATGTAAAGTTTCTCTGTTTTCAAAGACATATACCAAATTGCAACTAATCGATATCTGTTAATATTTGAAACCCAGAAACTGGTTTTGGAAACTGACATAATTATATAGGACTAGATTCTCAAAAACCCCACAGAATCTGACAACTACTGACAGGAAAATGGATCAAAATCTGAAATACAATAATTCCCCAAAATACAAAATAAATAACTATATGTTAATGTGATGTGATTTATATTTGCTAAAGTGTCCATACACACTTAGGGCCCACTACCTGAATCAATATTCATTTTTAGAAGTATAATGTTAAAAGTATAATTTGAGCAAGAGTAAAGAAGTTGCTAGTCTCAATATTTTACCTGTAGTCCTTCCATTCTTAGTGTCATTAGTCCAAGAATGAAGCAAAAGGCCCAAAACTACCTGTTATGTCTTAATTTACAATTTGCTGATCCTTAACTTTCACAACAAAATACAAACATCTTCTCTTTCTAAACATTTTTTACATTCTTAATTACATCTCAAATTATCTGTTAGTAAAACACCTAAATATTTTCAATTTCAGAGACAAAAACAAATTGAAAACTTAATGAAAAAACAAATTAATTTGTTAGTAAAATCTGTAAAAATTTTCTACTTAAAAAACAAAAGCTTAACCACATTTTAAATATTTACATAAAAATCTTATTTCAAAACAAATACGAAATCAGAGAGACAACTTTAGAGGAATGAACAATTAAGTTGCTTACCCATAAAACTCAAACTGGTAATCAAAAGTAAGTTCCTCTCCAGCTGCTACTGGTTTCTTGGTGAAAAAGCCAACTCTCAACTCTCCATTTACAGTCCACTACAAAGAAAAATGGGCAAGATGAAAGATACTTATGAAATAGCTTTAAATTTGTGAAGATTGTGCAGTAGCTATGCAAAAAGTTTCTGTGCTACTAATTGCTCTAAACAGTTATGTATCCTTATTCCATTTTCTTATTATAAGCTTTTATAAATATGAGAAAATAAACTAAAAATGTTTTGTGTGAAGTACTTTTAGGGTAGAAGTATTTTACTAAAGCAATAATATTTGTAAGATTTTTTTATTTTTAAAAAGATATATATATTTGAAAAAAAACAAAAGAACAAAAAAAATTGTTAATGCATGGTGATTGAGCACTGGATTTCAGAAGTAATAAGGTGAATTAAAATTAATAATGCTAAGTATTAATAATTTCTCTGCATTAAAATTAGATCCTATTTATTACTTTAAAATCTATTTAAGATGATTCATATTCTATAAAAAATATAAAAGGTTAAATTTAATGAAATTAAGTTCAAAGTACCTTTTGTGTCTCACAATTAGGGTCACAACTGTGGTTCATAAAACGTGATGTGCTGCCTTTAAGAGTAGCATCAATTAATTCATCAGCATTGAGAGCCATGAAATAATGGTGCTTCAGACCTTGCTTGGCATACTGACGTGTACGCCTCACAAACTCCTTATAATCTAACAACTCTCCAACATACTCCATCACAAATATTCCTCTGAAAAAACACATTTAAGAAAATGAAAACTTGAATGTGCAGGCAGTGTATTTTTTAATATATATAAAAAAACCAGGAAATCAAAATGTTTGCTAATCTTGAACCTACATCTAAAATACTTACAATGACTTTATTAAAGTAAAATATATTAAATGAAAATATCTCTGCAAATTATTTTAAAATAAATCCATAAAATTACAAAATAATATATTAAATTAAAAATTACAAAAAAGGAATAAAATTGTAAAAATAAATGCAGAGCAAATAATACAAATTCATAAAATAACCAATAAGAGTAATACTTTTCTGTAAAGTTTTCTGCAGCCCTAAGGCCCCACCCTTTGCCAATGCCAGCAAAATATGCCTCAGTCTTGGAGTATAATTTCTGAAATTAAAAGATGAAAATCATTGTTTAACTGCAATTTAACTAAAAGGAACTAATAAGTACTGGCATTTAAAAATAAAACATACATTAAAAAAAAGAAGACATTTTCCTGTTTGATAATGTGAAAATAGATTTCTAATATTGCCTATGTGAACAAGACTACACTATGAAAATCCTGTGCATATCTGAACCAAGATCAGCTCAGCCATCAAAATAGAAAAATAAACACTGTCGCCCCCCGCCCAACCAAAAGAAATAGCCCATTTAATAGAATAATAGCATGTTTCTCTAAATGACTGACCAAGCAAATATGTAGGAAAATAAAGTAACAAACAATCAAACTGTAGAAACCAAAATGTGGCAAGAAGCTGCAACAGACCCTAAAACCAGTCCATGTTCAGATGCCTTGGTGGAGAGGGTATTAAATTTGAAACAAGTTTTAAAAAAACGTTTTGTGAATGAAAAGGATATTATTTTTCTGAAACCAGCTATTGTTTATATATTCTAGAAAACCTAGAGTAAAATGCTTTATGACCAAGGTTACAAATATGTGTTGATTTTCATGGACAAAACTCTGGGCACAACGATAGTTCTACAGGTCAGAGACTGTCCCATTTACAGAGCAAAACAGAAGTTTGAATGTGTTATTTTCAGGCTTCAATTTGATCTGGGCCAACAGGGTTGCTCCGGCATATTTAAGTGTTTGGATATATACTTGCATTTTGTAATGCTAAATTATTAAGACACTTTTAAAATCTATACTTTGAATTGTTGCAGTAAGAACACAAAATTTTTCACATCTAAGCCAACACAATTCCTTGATTATGCTAGAAAGAGAGCAGTGATTCAAAATCACTCAATCTTTTTCCACTTCAGAAAGTTGTCAACAGGATCAACATAAAAGTTATCAACACGATGTTCTTTCATTTTTCTCATCAAATGTTTTAAAATAAGCATTCTATGATGCTGTTTAGACCTTTACCGGGCAGGCGTTTTCCTTTTTTTTATCTCTGTGCAAGCAAGAATTTTCAGGATTTCAGTGAGATTTAGGGTTACGTTAGTAAAAATATCATATCATAGGTAATAGTGCATATATTTCAATGAAATAAAATGCAAAATGAAAGGAAATGAAAGCAGCTTTATTAATATCCTTAATTGAAGTATACTTTCGGGTATTAAATTTGAATGCATGCATGAAAATATATATTTACAAAAAAAAATATTGTCCAGTTATTGTCCGCTACAAACACTATGTACACACACTTTGTTGATACCAGGAATACTAATCTGTCGTCAGACAATCAATACATCTCTTTTTTCGGCAGGTTGTGAATTCCTATCAAAATCATAAGTCCAATATAAGCCTTAATTTCAGTGGCATTAGTTTCCTTCCAACCTGGATCGCCATTTTGTTTTTACGTGATTTTTGGACGTGCGTACTTGTTCGTTTATTCTGCTATCTTGTCAAATGTTTCTTCTTTGAAAAACTGGTAGAAGAAAGCCAGCTGAGTACTATCATTAGTTACAGTCACATTCGGCCCTATTTTCTGTTATAAATTCCAATATATTCAGTGCTAAAGTACTACTATTCCAACCACGTGCGCCTCCAGATACCCCTCCCCCCCCTACTCCTCTTCGATATCCTCAGAATCTGACGCACTCTCCTCCAAAATTTGAAAGATACATGTGCACGCTAGTGACACAAATGACACTTCTAATCCTATCGTCTGATTCAAAATAAACTTCTCTTACCTCATTATCTGATAAATTGAATCCAGTAAACTCCTCATTATCGATTCTAAGAAATCCATTTGAAACACCAAACGCGAAAAACAGAAAACTTTATGAAAAAATGAATGAAGCAAGGAGAAAGCGTTTCAAAATGGCGCGGAAATCGGTGTATAAGCATCATACTTCCTGTATACACCAGAACTCTCACAATTTCTCGAACGATATGAGAAGGAAAAGAGCACTGGTTACTATGGGTGCGTTTGGGCATTTTGCCTGTTACAATGTATTGGTGTTTTGGGGCACTCTGCCCAGTAAAGAGTTAGTAGTCTAAATTTAGTGGCAAACTGTGAATATAGTTTCAGTAAAGTGGTGATTTTGTGATGCTGGTGGCAATATAATCTTTATTTATATCACAAACTATACAAAACATTATAATTGACAAATACAATGTTTTTGTGTTGGAATTATACCATCAATGGATAAAACTTAGGCACTTTTCACCATTGTTAAACAACCCTGCCTAGAGATTGGTAGTAGCTACTGAATTACCTTTTGGAAGCGCTTGTTGGTGCAATAATCAAGACATGGACATCTGGACCCACTGAAACAGAAATTTCAGCTACAGACCAGTGTTGTGCATTCTCATGCACATTTGTTTAACTAAAGTAAAACACACCTGTCAAGCTAAAATAAAAATAAATTATACTATCAATATTTAAATAAAATTCTTTAATATAAATTTATTTTACCATCACTTCATATATTATTAATCAGACATTAACAAATTTCTGCAGAACAAGACACCACAAAACTGAGATGCTTCAAATTGAAATACTTTAGACAACAAAATGACTTAATTATATCAAGCCCTGCAATTACATCATTCGCTTTCCAAATATACTTTTTATTAACAGCTTTTAGGTTTATACCATACGTCTTTTGAAAATCAGTCCTGAAGACATTTTTGTGTTAACTATTATGTACAAGTGCATACAAACACACACACACACATCTATACATGTGCATTTGCATAGTCTAACCACTCAATTAGCAGCATCCTATTGAGACAGTCCTGCCCACAAGCTGGGATACCTCTGGCTCGATCAGTTTTGGATGTTGTGCAGTCACATACCATTCTCTTCATACTTTTTGACCTTTTCCTGGTAAAACAAACATACTTTTCAGTAAAATTTCTTTAGTTTGCTGAATTATGAAAGTTTGTGTAGACTGTTCTCACGACAAAAACAAATATTTATTGATTTAGGATGGTTGACTAATTGAATGATAACTGATTTACTCATAATTATATTTCATTTATTAAAATAACAATTAAAAAACAATATCTTCTGCAGAAATGAAGGATTTTTAATCTAACATTACAATAACTAGGACATAAAAATAATTTGAGAAAGGAAATTATGCTGAAACAAACTACATGCTCATTTAATATTAAACACGATATATTTTGCTAATACATCTGATACTAAAATAAATTCTAAATTATTTGATCTGTAGGCTATTGTCCAGTAGGTACTCATTTAAAAATTTTTACTTAGACATTTGTTATATGGCATGCTTGTTTAAATCAATAATAAATATTTGTAGTGCTTTTAAATTTTATAAATTAATTAGAATGTGTTTATTAATTTTTTAAATAAATATATGATCACAATATACCAATTTATATACTTTTAATAGTTTAATTACAAAAAATATTCACATTTTTGCTTTTATGGGGTTTTAATAAAAATTTAAAAGGTGAAATCCCAATTTTTTCAGATATGTGTTTTGAAAGCAATGTTAAAATACATATAAAACCTCATGTCATATGAAATATGAGGTGTTCAGTGAACATGGGTTTGAAATTCTGCATTCCAAATACCTCCAACTTTTACAAATTTTACAATTAAAAAACTTCTAACTTTTAATAAAATAAAAGTTCTAAAAGAATCCACAATTCTTATAAATCTTAAATGCATTATGATGAGCCAAATGAGAGCTAGGACATAACTGAAAGAACAATATGATGTAATTCAAATTTGCATTGCCACTTATTTTAAATAAAATAGCATTTAGAAGAACCCATTTTATCCAGCATAAACACAACCTGACTAGACAATCAAAATGGCAGGAAGTATTAAATATTAATGGAAAATACAATGACAAATATTGCACATATACTCTGCACTACCGTTTAAATATTCACATTTAACAAGATGATAATCATTGTCAATGTCATAACCCAAGTACTAGCTCACCAAATGAATCAACAAATGTAGTTTGATATTATAGTGTTGCTGTAGATTTCATAAGTATACTATTTAAACTTTATTACAAGAAAAATGGTCACTACTAATTAAAGCATAATTCAGTGTTTAATTATACTTTTATAGCAGACATGATTTTTTGGTGGTTGTTGGTATAATGATATGTGCATAATAGCTGATATCAAATATACATACAAAAAGAAATGACTTATGAATATTTGAAAAGTGTTAAGAAACAGTTTAAAAAGGAAGATTTGAAGAAGGCTATACTGAGTAAACAGAATTTTAAAAAAATAAGTGTTAATAATTTTAAATGTTATGCTCAGTGCATCATATATATTATCTTTCTTAGGGTAAAACTTATGATGTGAGTAAGCATACTTTGCACAACAATGGTATAAAATCAAATTATGACTGTATTAAGAGTGAAGTATGTAAATTGTAATAATAAATAAAAATGGAATAGTATTAAAATGAACTACTGAACATGATAAAGAAATAATTTAATAATCATTACAACTTTTAATGCCCATGAAGTAAAAAAAAATTCCAAGGAGCATTTTGTATAATAATTAAAATGTGCCATTCCATACCTTTCAGTAAGATGAATATTCTCTGAAATCTCTTCAAAAACAGGATATGCACTGCTAGCACTTTGACTCTCCAGCTGATTTGTTTCTTCTTCCATTTTGGGACGTTTGCTAAGGGGTGGTGGTGGTGGAACATTTTCCTGGTCCAGATCTTCAAACAGATTTTGAATCTGATTCTCAAGGGTAGCATTTTCCCGACTCTCAAGCAGCATGCGTTTTGATACAGGAGGTGGTGGAGTTGAACTTGGAGAACTTGTGTCTACAACAGCTTCAGCTTCACTACTTCTTCGCCATCTAGATTTCACCTTCAATGGTTTAGGATTTGCTTCATTCTGATCTTCTTTGATAGGTGATTCCAAGCCTTCTCCTGAATTTGTAGATGAAACTACATCATCACTGTCTTTCAACAGTTTCTCTTGCTCTTTCTTTTCTCCAATGAGCAGGCGGCTGCTCTGAGTTAGAATATCTTCAGCAAAAGTTGACGTTTCAAATGATGGTTCAGCCAGTGACGAGGTATGAAATTCTGGCTCTGGTCTTTCAGTAGCTCTGATGTTCAATGTATCTCTTATTATTAATGATGCGTTACATGTCTCATCCGGCTTCTTGTCAATATCAGATTGTGTTCCTGGAACCTGATTGGGAGCTGAAAATCGAGATTTGCGGACTTTTGGTTTCCGAACACTGGGTAAATCACCAAAGAGAGCTGCCTCTCTGGGATCAGGATTCATTTCAGCATGAAGGTGAGCTTCCATTTCTGCCACACTTTCATATGGGAACTGATTCTCAGTTCCAGACATCATGACACCCCCTTCTTGGTTAGCCATCATATAACCATGTGAATATATTTCTACTGAAATGGGTGGGGGCTGACTAAAATCTGTAGGAATTGTTGCAGGAATATAGGCTGGAGGAGCAGTGTGACCGACAGGGAAGTGGTTATGATAGGAGACATCAGCTGTCATGTATGGATGCTGTGAAGGATCTAAAACATAAAGGTTAGAATCATGTTGGGGTGGAGGATGAAAGTGACTTTGAACACCAAGGGCAGACGAATCATTCATCATGTACTGCTGAGCCAAAATGAGGGCATGGTCTGCTGGATATCCCATAGTCTGGTACTGCTGTTGCACCAAATGCAGAGCTGAGGGATCAACATGTGGAACTGCAGGCCAGGTAACATGATGGTCTGCATACCCTTCAGGATAGGCTGTCACTGCCTGTGTGACAGCAGGCTGCTGAACTGCATAGTTTGGATCTATGGTAGTCACTGGATACACAGAATCTGGATAGAAATGGCCCATAGCAGGCTGAACTGCCAGCTGATTAGTATTTATGCTTGGAGCAAAAACTTGAGACTTTTCTGCTGTTATAGATTGAATGTCTAAGTTGCTTGCAACCTTTGGAATGCTTGACACTCTCTCTTCCTTCTCAATACATTGCTTTTTATCAGTCTCTTTAGGCTCATCATTTCTGATTTTATTTATTCTCTCTTGTTTGCATAAAGCATCAGGGCTATCATTTCGAATTCTTCCAGGACTAAGACCTCTAATTCTTTCAGCACTATAATCATGGTTACTATCATAGGCATAGTCAGGAGATTTTTCCCAACTTTGACCTCGATTGTGTAATCTGACTTGTCCATAATTACCAGTTCTTGCTAGATCAGAGTCTAATATCCTCTCACTTTTGACTTCCGATGTACTTTCATGAATACATTTGCCATCTAACTTATGTTCTACACTCTGTTCATGTCTTTCTCTGTTTCTACCTTCAACCCTTTCACGGCTTTTATCTCTTGTCCTGTCACTACCTCGATCACAGCTATTATCTAGTGTTCTGTCAAAGCTACTATCACGAGTCTCTCTATGACCACGAACCCGATCTCTGTCTCTCACTGTATCATGTAACCTTTCTCTATTTCTATCCAAGCTTCTCTCTCGGCATCTATCTTGGCTTCTGCTTCTATCCCTTCCTCTCTCTCTGCCTTTCTCAAAACTTCGTTCTCTATCATAATGAGATCTTCTTCGTTTTTCTTCTTCTCTAGCTTTTCCCCTTTCATGTTCTCTTTTAAATCGATCTTTCTCCCTTTCTCTTTCAGATCTTCTTTTGTCATCAATGCCTCTGTCCCGACGGTAATAATAGTCTTCATTAAAATCTCGGCTTCTACGCCTGTCATCATCATCATTAAACCGCCTGCTCCAATTATTCCCATCACGGCGTTTATTTCTGTCATAGCTCTGATATCTAACTCTTCTCTGATCATCATCTGAGTCTTCACGGTGCCTACGACCACTCCTATAATCATAAATACTTGAACTATCTCTACGGCCAGAGTCAATGACTCGTCTTTCGTTTCTGTTGGAATAGTGTGAATATCGCTGATCTCTGTCATTTCTTGTTGACTCTTCAGTTTCAGTGTCTTCTGAAGTGGAAGATGAAGATGAAGATGAAACATCTTCTTCACTATCCTCATTTCTATTATGCTCAGGATCAGGTATCTTAGCAGCAACAGCTCTACACTCAGGCCAAATTAGCTCACTAGGTTCAGGTTTTGGTGAGCGAGTACTAGTTATGACCTGAACAGGATAAGCTTCAGAATGCGCGGATGCAGGCTCCTGAATATGACTTTCCCCTTCCATCATGTTAAAATTACTATTTGATGGTGTAGATTTCACCCCAATGATGATCTGGATCTTCCCTCTTTTGGAATCACGTGTCTTATTTTCCAAAAATGCGTCTTGAGTTAATGATTGCCTTTTAACTCCACAAAGTGTCTCTAAATCAGAGCACTGTTTGGTGGTAACTGTAGAAAGTTGGTTAAAAGCAGATTCTGCAACACTACTATTTCTAGAAACATTTGAATCGTCTCTGACATTTGTCATATTTGTGCCAGTCAGTAAAATGCTTTGTGACAGAGGTGTACAACTTTTTTGTTCATCAGCTGCTCGCACTTCAGGTTCATGAGTAAGCAGATCTGAAACCGGTAACTCATCAAGTGTTGGGGTGAGCGAGTCTGGAGACCCTAAATACACTTCAGTAGAAGATACTGGAAGATTTAGATTTTGAGCCTTACCATCAATGTTTTCAGAAATGCCTCCAGGTCTGACTCTTGTATGTAAGACTTCTGATACAGTTTTCTTGCAATCAGCTGAGGATGGACCAGCCTTCTTTTTCTGTTTAATGCTCATTTCCATTTTGTCTGCACTTTTAGATCCCTCTTTCTTTGAAGCAGGAACACTACAAAGCGTCTCCTGAGTTTTCTTTGTATCAGTTTTAGTGTGCTGGCTATTAAAAAGTGAAGAAGCCTCAATATGACTACTTGCTTTTGTTAGTTTGCTATCAGAAATTAATAAAGAACTGATTACTTCATCACCCAAAGACTGATCAAACACTGTGCTGACTGTCAAATTATTTAATTTCTGCTTTGATTTTGATGGAATGGTTGTAGAGAAATCAGGCTTAGCCCTTTCTGATTTGTCAGACAACTGTTTAGTAGAGCTGGTGATAGGAGCTACAGCTGTATTATTTTTATTTCCAGATAACTTATTCTCAGTGCACAAGAAAGGAATTTCAGCTTTAATAGTGCTTAGAGCAGGCATTTCAGATTTACTACTTTTAATTTTAAGCAATGAATTTTTATCACAAGAGATAGATGTTTCAGTTTTGATACACTTGATATCAGATAAAATATCAGTACTAACAAGAGAATTTTCAATTTCACTACTGTCCTCCTGAGATGACACTTTAGAACTAGAAGATACATGAGACAATTTTTCATCCAAATCTTCCAAATGGTGAGGTGAAAGCAAACTAGAGGAACAAATTTTAAAACTTTCTTCGGGCTCAAGAATATCCATGGATGAAATTTTTTCAGTCTGTGCTCGTGAAGCCAAGATCCGCGATGGCAACTGATTTGCATCATTATCAGAAAATATTTCAAATTTTGTAGACTGTTTCATTTTTTCATTTTTTTGGTATTTGCTATCCAACTTTTTATCCTGATTAGACTTAAGATTTCCAGAACTATCTACTTTCACAGATCCTGTCAAACTAGGTAAAACTCTTTCAGTGCAAAGATTTTCCTCTCTGGTATTTTTAATGTGTGATTCTCTTTCAACTTCAGACACCTCAATGCTTTTAGTTTTCTTAGCTTTAGAAGAATCAATTACTAAATTCTGTGTATATTCAAAGTTTAAAGCCTTTTTCCCTTCCACAACAGGGGCCTTATTTTCAGTTATTAAAACTGATTTGCGTGGACTTCTTGTTCTTGGACTATTCTTTATATGACTGTTATCACTGTCTTCATCACTGGAGCTTCCATAATCTAAACCAAGACTGAGAGGTAAAGATTTCATATGAATCTGAGAGATACTGCTTTGTGCAGTTGTGCTCTTAGTTGGAACAAGTGGTACTTGTGTTGTCTTTCGTTTTTCTTTTTCTTCCTTATCAAGCTCCCAAAGTGGCTCATATCTAAATAGGCGTCCTCGTGGTTTCATTTCTGACAAAGAGTCAGAATGCTTAATTTCTGGACCTTTTTCTTGTGCAAGTAATTTCTCACATGTCTTTTCTTGTTCTGCTGATAAATAATTTTTTTCAGTATTTGGTGCAAGAACCTCTTCTTCTCTTACAGAGCTCTGGTTTTCTTCTTTGTTATTGACTTCATCTTTGAATACTTTTTGTTTGCCTTTAAAAGTCTCAGGTGATTTCTGTGGGCTTTGTGGGCATGAAGTTGTGAAATCTGAATTACCAGGACTGATTTCTGGCACATCCTTTACAGAACTTGTAACGTCAGAAACAGAGAACTCCTCCACATCATCTGATTGTTCTTGCAGCTTAGAGGGAATTTTAACTAATGCAGCATCTAGAATACAGTCACTTTTTACAAAACCTTCCAATTCATTTCTGGGAGGAAGATAAAGTTTAGCATTTTTTTCACCTCCCTCATCATCATCAAGTGATTCAACTGCTCGCATTGGATTTAGCTTGGAGCTTTTCGAAGGAAGTTTCAAAGAGAACTTGATTTTTTCTGGAAATTTGGGGGTTTTTGACTCTTCTTTACTTCTGTTTTCTTCTAAAACTGGCAGAGCAGAAACTATTTCATTTTTCCTAGGTTCTGCACACAGTCCTAATTGTGGCAGGTTTAAAGCTTCAATAGTTTTAGGTGTGACCTTATCATCTGCCTTCTCTGCATCTGAATTTTCAATGTCCATCTCAGCCTCCCCCAAAACTTTTTCAACAGCATCATTTTCTGCTGACAAAGATTTTGATATCTGTTCTGATATAGGACCTTCACCTGGAAGCAAAATGTCATCAAGACTAAAATTTAATGATGGCTCTTTCATTCGTTTTTCTGATGAACTAGTTAATAGATTTGAGGAAGAAGTTAATGACTGATTAGATTTTTCTGATCCAGATATGGATGACCTATAAGGGAATTTGTCATCATCACTATCATCAGCCTCTCCATGCCTGCGTCTATAGTGTCGCAGAGCTTGATCTCGACTCCAGTTTTTAGCTCTTCGGCGGAACATCTCTTCCTCACTATCACTTTCCTGCTGAAGTCTTTTAACAGTGCGATGCTCATAAATTGGATTTCTACTCCTTCCACCACGCCTAGTTTCAATTCTTTCAATACTTTCTTCACTGCTTGAACGATATCTATGATCTCGTGGAAATCTCTTTTCAAAAGAAAAAGTATGCTGTGGAGATCTTTGATCATCATCACTATCACTTTTTGGTTGTCTGTGAATGGTCTTTTGTCTCCATTTGGTACTTGACAAATAACTAGCATGCTTCAGACTTAGAGGTTCAGATGTGTAGTAAGTTGTTTTGAATTTATCTCTAATGTGCTTTTCTCTATTTCCTTCTTCAAATGGACTGGCACTGCGTCTATCAATAAACTTTGTTAAGTCTTTATCAACACTTGTACTACTCTCCTCTTTAATGTTTTCTTCATCTTTTCCTCTGGTACTCTCTCCTGCAATTTCAATTCTATTGATTATTTTATTAATTTTTTCTTCTTCATCTTTGGTTACTATATTTTCTCTGCTACCTTTTCCTGAGTAATCCTTCATTTCCAATTTTTCGTTGTAGAGTATTCTGCAGGAAGCTTTAGTTTCTTTTTTCTTTCTTTTGTCATCACTTTTGTCATCTCCTTCTTTGCTTTTGTAGCTATGATTTGATTCATCCTTTTTCCTCCGTTCTTTTTCTCTACTCTCACTTCCACTTCTTAGAGCTTTACTCCCATCTTTTTCCCTACTATCACTTCTACTTCTACCTTTCCTTTTCCGCTCCCTTTCTTTGCCACCACTACTGCTTCGGCTTCTGTCACGTCTTTTCTTCTCTCTGCTCCGACTGCGGCTACGACTACGACTTCTATTTGGTCTTCTTCTGTCTCTTCCTCTGCTATCACTACGACTCCTGTCTCGTCTTTTCCTGCCTTTATCCCTGCTATCACTTATGTCATATTTTCTTCTGTCTTTATCTTTCTCCTTGCTACCACTTCGACTTCCCTGATTTTTCTTTTTATCTCTCTCATGCTCTCTACTACTGCTTCTGCTATGATGCCTGGTCTTTTTGCGATCTTCTTTATTTTTCTCACTGTTTCCTGTGCTATTTTCAGGGCTGTTGCTAAGGCCTTTATGCTTTGGTTTATAGGAATCTCCCTTCTGATCAGCACTGTTTTTTTTAGCCTTGATATCATCAGTGTCTTTGTTTATGCTTCTGTCAGGTATGTGTTCTTCGAGACTACTGTCAGCAATTAACTTTTCTTTTAATAAAGAATCAGATTCTATAAGTCTCTGAGATATGCAGCTGTCAACACTTTCAATACCAATTGCAATATTTCTGTCATCTTTAGCGGATTGTTCTTCATTACTAACAGATTGTGTATCAATTTCTTGATCACTGTGTGAAAGTGAAGATAATATTGTAACACTCTCATCTTTGATATTAGATGAAACTGGTACCATAAAGGTTTTAGTGTCCTGTTTATTCAACATTTCACTTCCAGCATATAACATTGGTACTTGTGCTATCTTAGCTGACTTTATCTCATCTTTATCTCTTATCACATCTTCACAAATATCCATCTTTTCTGGTCGAGAGTCTTGATATCCAACTTCCTGCCCTGTAACATCTTGTTTACTAACAGAAGACTCTAATATTTTAAAATATGCTTCCTGCTTGCTGCCTGTAATTTCTTTAATTTCCCCTTGAAGACTCTGTGATGTATCTTTACTGAGTTCAGGTTCATCTTTACTGGACCTAATACTTTTCTTCTGTTCCTGTTTTTCTTCTTCATATTCTCTATCTACACTGTTTCTGCTTTTTTTATTCCCCCTCTCTTCCCTCCTTATCTCTTTTACTTCATTTCTTTTATCTCTTTCTCTTCTACTTCTGTTGTCATCCTCTTTTCTTTCCCTAATGTGTTTTTCTTTGCTAAGCTTTTCTTCTTCTTTGGTTTTCTTATCTTTCAGGTCTTTGCTACTGTTTCTTCTGTCATCTTGGGAACTCCTTGGGTCTTTGATTTCTCCCCTTCCATGTTTGCTTCTGCCCAAATTATCCCCTTCCATGGCAGTCTTTATGTTGGTTGATTCAGCGATGCGGGCTTTTTCTTCCAGAACAGCAGCAGCAGCTTGCAAGGCAAGCATACTCTGGGAAATAGCACGCCTTTGCTCCTGTAGTATTAGTTCTGCTACATCCTCCTCTTCATTTACCTTGAGATCAGGACGGAAAAGTTCTGGCTTTGATTTTCTGAAGCGCATAGGCATCACAGCTGGCTCTTCTGATGCTATAGAAGCTGCCTGTATTGGAGTTTCTTCATCTTGATCATCATCAGCTGTTTTCACAGTTTTTTTGGTGGGTTTTATTTGAAAGGACACTTTCTGCAACTTGAGGTTAGCTGTAGGTTTCAGTGTGAATTTCAGTTTGCTAGATGCTGAGTAGGGTGTTGCTTCACCTGCAATGCCTTCATTACCTGCAGAGGCAGAAAGATTATCTAGTTTGCTGTTAGTGCCCTCCATGGCTTTGTTCAAAAGCTGTTTAGCAAATGACTGTGGCCCCTCTTCTTCTTCTTTAGCAACTTCCACATCTACAAACAGCAACAACAACAAAAAAGAAAACATCACAACAAACAGCTTTTAAATAATTTTTTAAACTGCTACAGGTGGCAAAGAGTAACTTGTGGATAGTGAAAATTATGCATTTCTAAAACTTTCAATGATTCAATGGAGACATTTTGTAATTTAATTAAATACTAGGGCTAATTATTCAGCAACACTCCAGTTTTGTTGCCATTTACATGCAATCAAAGCCAAGGAAAATAACATGCATTTTTGCAAGTCATATTTGTTTCACATGAAAAGTTGTTGCCCCCACCAAAAAACCACTGCCTACTCATTTAGATCTCCAAATAGCAGCAGCAAAAAATAAATTGCAAAAAATTATTTTTAAGTGGTTGCAATTAATATGAAAATAAATTGCAAAAAAATAGTGATATTAGACTTATCAAATAATTTCTTATTTCACAATCTTTAGCAAAAAAAAAATTGTTTGGTTTAAATAATAATGTTTAAAAATATTAAAATTATTTAGAAAAATGTGGTAGGTTCTAAAGGTATTAAATTAGCAGGATTGTTCCACAACATTTCTAGATACTGTAAGCAATATTATCTGATGTCATACTCATGTCCGTGACATCAGTTTACATCTACAAATGTGCACCAATGACATCATGTCAAATAATATTAATAATTGCATTTGTTCTTCAGTTTTAATTAGTCTAAGCACTTACAATAATGGGCCTTGACTGTGGAATATGCATAAGATAGGGAGTAGATTAAGTGAGGCTCAATTGAGAAAAACCAGTCTTGAACATATATTCATTGTAGGCTAATTCTTTTACCACAAGGCCATCAAGTTGCCCAGGGCATCTGCCTATTGTGACAAGTTTTACATTCAGGAATGTGATTCTTATCTGGACAATTTGTCAGATATAGATAGTATCTTATGATTGTGACAGGAATTAGGTTCTGGTTTCTCGGTTTTATCTCATTCCACAGATTAAAACCCCGTATAATATCAATTGTAAAAATATTGAAATACTAAAGAAAATTATACATTTTTGTATAAATGCATAAATATACATCTAAATTAAAATATCAGACTTTCACATATTTAGATTATTCAAAACACAAAAAAACAATTATAGAAAATTTATGAATTCTGTTCCTAATGAACTAATGAAATGTTAAGTTATGAATCTGAAAGTGATTTATAATAAATCTTATAAAATTGTATAGGAAAATATATTTTATCCAACCATGATACTCACAGCGATCACTATTCAAAACTACCAAATGCAGTCATCAAAATTTGTAGCTATAAATTCAAAAAGTTCAGAAAAAAGAAATTGTTAATTCTGATTAAACATAAAGAAAACTGTTGTACACTATGAATAAATTTGCCTGCATGATTGCATTTTAACCTGTAAAGTGGCAACATTAAAAATGACTAACGTAAGTTAAAATTTACATATCCATTAAATGTAAATACATTTTATCAATAGACATAGTTTAAATCAGAAAGTTATCTTTAAAGCATACCTTTCTTTTCAACAAAAATAGTGTCAGCAAAGAGTTGCACAAAAAATATTGCGATATTAATGAAGTGATGGCAAAAATCGCACGTGCATGCATGCATGCAAACACACACACACACACACAAAGAATCTGCAAAAGCTAAATCTCTATACTTACTGTGAATGTCCTGTTTTGCATCAATGAGCATGGGTGGAGATTTTGGTGGCTGAGGTGCTAGGGGAGGTGGTACAAATGGTCGCGACAAACCTGACTGTAGTGTTAGTGAAAAAGGTATGGGTAACACTGGCCCTTGCGGCAGAGGTGGAAAAATAGGTGGCAGCATTACAGGTGCTGGTACTTTAGTTAGCTCTTCCATCTACAACATTTTAAGAAAACAATGCATAAAATATATACTTAAAAAGGGAAAAAATATTAAATATAAAATTCAATGTATATATATATCATCACATAAGTAAATAAAGTTTAGAAATGATAATAAAATCTGAGGAATACTTTTCAGTTGTTTTGAAAAGTGAATGAATGAAGAATGAGTTATAAATACTGATGTTTTTCTAATGATATACAGCAAAGAACCTTTTATTAAAACAGGTTGGTACCTGAGCCAATCCAAATTTCTGATTTTCCAGTACTTACTCTTTCATATATTTAATACTTTAGGATAATTGCTTTCAGGTAACTTGAAGACCATATGCACTGGCATATTTAAATTTTGTGCTGTTTGATTACAAAGCTCTGATATGCAAATGAACTAAAACTGTCACATTTGAGTTTAGAAATAAATTAATAAATAATAATTTCTGTCCAATTTTATCTATAGACAATCTTGAGTGGGTAGAACCAGCTATTTTTTCAAAGTCTTTGGAAATGAATGAAATTTACACCATATAACAATCATGGTGAAAGAAGTCAGGTTATAAAAAATGGTTGCATAATCTTTCTTACTTTTTTTTTAAACGCAATTTTCAAAAATGGGGAAAAATTGTTTTTACACGTATTTTACAATTTACCATTTTTGCATCACCCTAAAGTAAAAACTGATTATCTGACAGCTAAATTTTTGCATACCTCATGTATCCAATACTGACATGAAGCTTGATTTATTCTGAGGCAATAGCTTTCTTAATTTTTGAGTTATTGATTCTCAAAAATGAGAAAAAACACAAATTGAGCAATGGCACTTTGAGCCAACACTGAAAATGAACCATATTAATGCATTTTTGCTTATTTTGAGTTCCACTGACTTGTTTAGGTAATTATAATGATATAACAACTTAAAATTAGCCGACATTTGTAGTTAAAATGCACTTATTAATGTCTTATGTTTTAAAATTTATGATTATTTATAAGGGTAGAGGGCTGATTGAAACCAAGTGGCAAGTTGAAATAAAAACAATAGTATTTTGAAACATGGTCTCTCAAAGTCTTGGTCAATTTTTACAAGTGAAATGAACCCTAACAATAATTTAACCTATTACCAACTCTAAAAAAGATACAATGATGGGGTATAGCCTCACAAAAACTAAATAATTAATGCATATTTGAGGCTGTTGCTATTGGTGCTACCCATTATGATTAATTAAATGGCTGTCAAGTGTCATTCGTGATCCATCATAACTTAGCTAATAAACAAGGCTTTTTGTAGGGGAAAATGATCTAGGATCAATGTGCGACCATTGTCTGACAGAGATTATCAAAAATTGTTAATAAAATTTATAGCAGAAATTATAAATAACGATTGTTTAGGAGGCCTATACTTGTTTACTCTCACTCACGTCCATGACGATCTTGAACGTATTAACGTCTGAACAGATATGATCTCTATTTCCGTTAAAAAGCCTTATAAATTTTCCAGATAATTAATTAAAATCTTTTTACAACTGCAAGAGTTACAGTTAATTAAGCTTAGTGAATTACTTTTGCAGCACAGAAACAAGCACAGATGACAACGCCATGATGATCACTTGATTCATTTATGTTTAGGCCTATGTTTACTTTGCGCACAAAGTGGGTTGCACATTTTCCCGCTCTACAGGTTCCGCTATGAAAATGCCACTTTGTCATGGTATATACCATTTTAAAGAAGAGATTCTCTACTTTCTAATGATATTTGAAAAAAACACTTATATTTTCAAAAACAACCATGCAAAAACATAATTGAAAAATAGGCTTTTTTCAATCACTTTTAAGTACAATAAAAATATAAATACAGATTTGAAACTAACAAGGCTGCATTCTACATTCATTTTTCTTTAGTTTGATGTAAGATACATTCTGATAGGACAATCATAGCGGAACCAGTGTTAGTGTTTGCAAGGTATATCAAATATGATGGTAAAACCAGAGATTGAGAAAATGGCCATGGTATCGAAACGTGCCAACCGTAGCGATCTTAATGCAATCGTACACTCTTCCACTCACTCTCACAAATAAAAAATGCATTAATGAAAAGTTGGAAGATATTTTTATTCAACAAATTATTTCACAAGCATGATAAATACAGAACATAAACACAGCACACGACAAAAGGGTAAATTTTTTGGAATTTAGTAGTTGTCTGCTATTGTCATATAGAGGCTGGTTAAAACCTACCTAATTATTTGTCAATAATGAGGTTGAGAAGTTCAGTATTTTTGGCGATTCAGGCTGCACTGAAGGCTGCAATGATTTCAATTCAAGGATTTCAATATAACCCTGATTTAGAGGCATATGTAGATAGCTTATTCTCTAGACAAGTGTACCATTTATTGACATAAATAAAGTGGATTAAATCTAATTATTTTATTTTTACATGTTAAAGTCTACAACGGGGCCTAAGACTCACATAAAAACATAGGAAGAGAAAAAAATTGTTGATGTTGTAGGAGTATGAAATAGGTAAAAATCATGTTTATGTTGAAAACTTAGAAAGAAGGGATGAGATGTATTTTACCAGGGAAATTTTTCTTAAAATAAGCAATATAATATAATTCTCATTACAATGAATACATTTTCTTCAACTTAAATTATTAAATTACTCTGGATGCATATTTATTCAAAATGGTGTAGAAAACTGTAACATTCATCTCCCAGTTACAAAATTATCAACCACCATAAAAAAATAAGCTGTTTTTCCCGACTAAACATAAAATGGGCTAAGTTATTATGCTGCGATGACAATATTAAGTAATAAACTAAGTATCTGTTTACATATAACTTATACATATAGATATAATAAGCCTAATCGTAATGTTTATATTCTTCAATGTAGTAATTCATAGTTTTTTTTTAACCCTCACTAGCTCACGTTTAAAACACGCAGCTATGTGAAACCGCATGGATATATTATATGCGAGCTATTCATGATGCTAATCAATTTAATCAAAATATATCGTGATTATCAAAAATTGTATTCTACTAATTACTAATGTAAACATATATTCAAAGTAATTATGTTATTTCATGAAATAATTATTTAAGCCTGCTATATTCTGTTAGGTAACCAGCAATCTTTTGGGGTTTAATATTGGACTGTACTTTAGGACATTATTTCACATTAGAGTATTTGCCACCTGTGATATGAAGGGTGGAAAATTAAAATGAAAGCATTGCTAGGAACATAAATGAACTTGCTTATTGGAAGGTTTGATAAAAGTCACAATGTGAGTGAAAATTCGAGTTTCATTTAATGACCTTGACAATTGTTTTGGGTTTTTTAATGAGTACTTTGACACTGTTTCGTGAACTTTACAATGCAACATAAAAGTGGCAACATGAAGCTTTCCTCCCCCCCCCCCCCATTTCCCCCAAACTCCCATATACTTGAAGGTAAAGGATTCTTTAGTGTCATACACTGTCTGCCTTATAATCCACTGACATCAGTTGTCTGATAGAAGCTGAAGGATTCTGACGGTTGGTCAACTGAAACATCGGAAGGAAGAAGAATTGGAAACCTGACACAATGGCTCTTTTCTGACTGAATGTAATACTTGTCTGCAGATCAGTGTCAGCAACCTTGACCAGGCTGAGAGTCAGGGTGCTTGCATTGGCTTCTGACATTTCACAAGTTCCACAGAGAATTTTCTGACTCCAGAGTAGAACTCTTCAGACCTGGAGCTGCGCTAGTGATTTTATTCTGGCCTTTCAGTACACTCCTGTGCTTCCTCTCCAATGGCAAGATCTTTGTTGTCCTTTTGGTTTGAATGGGTTTCAAAGTCAATTTAGTGAACTGGCAGCTCCCTTTTTTGCTATGACACATATATTTCTTCTTTCTGTGATATTCTAATCAGTATTTTTGTTCATAGTGCTTTTTTTTTCACTTGTGGTTTATCCTCTTTAACTTAATTTATTTCTGAAAGCATCTTTAATTCTTCTTTGATGTCAACAATTTCGCACTCTGCATCCACCATCTTTTCCACAAAGAGACGATTTATGGATGCTTTGTTGGCACTAAGTTTCGGTGATGGTCAATGATGAACTACTTAAAAATTAGTGCATGTTACCTAACCGGAACTCTGATTCAACACTAACCCTACCCATGAACATACTAATAACTTGTTTTAATGAATTTAATTCAACAGAAAAAATCTGTTACTATAGTAATAATGGATGATACAGCAATGCTCCTATTTGAAAAAGTGACTATCATAAAACAATCGGGCACACTTCACTTTCGAACACCGAGTGCAATTTGATAGATACTGATCAACCGGAGAAGCAAACTACCAATGATTATTTTAGTATCTTTGGATGGCAATTTGTTATATAGCGCCCAACTATCATTGGCCTATGCTGGTGGCCAGCCAACACAGAGGGTGATTGTACACAATATAAGCGGGTTTTTCTTTCTTTTATAACTGATTGGAAAATTATCAAAATTGAAAGCGGAAAATAGCTTCCATAAGTGGAAGATTAGAGGTAAAACCAGAAGATTCTTCTGCTCAAAACAGAAGGTAGGCAGTTCTGCTCCCAGGTGCTTAAGGATAAAGATGGCCTTGTGGAAAAAACCCAATGTCTCAAAGATCAAGTACACTTTAACATTATATACAGGCTGAACTAGAAAACTATATATAAAGATGTGAATGTTTAATAATAAATATTGTTACATATCTCATAACTTTTATAATTTTCATTCTTCACAATTATTTTTCTTTTGTTAAATTGACTTCTACTAATCACAATTTTAAGCATTTAAAAACACTTCAATAAAAGCATATGGATGTGGCCAGAAATAGAGGACTTTATGGGTCAAGTTGGGATGATATGGTCATATTAAAACTAACATGTATGTATTAAATATATATATATATATATATACACACACACACACACACACAACACAATCTCATTGTCCTTCAAAACACTGGCACCGGCATCTTTATTAGTAACACTATAAAAATAAAAGTAATCAATGCATATCCATTACTATACTATCAGAAAATGGTAACTTTTTAGTAAAGTTACAACAATTTAACTTTATAGGGTTCACAAGCAAAGTGCAGAGTGTCTTCTTTAAACAAAACAATTTAAATCATGAAAATACACTTTTATTCTAATCATATTATATAAATTATAGTGTATTAAGAATGACAATCTATATAAAGGGAGACTACTCTTTATTATACTGCATTATTCCATTTGGTATAAACGACTGTCAAAATGTTTCACTTTACATTATCATTTACAATAAAAACAAAGTATTCCTTATGTCAAAATCGAGTTGAAAGGTGTATTACAAAATTTTCTCAAAATTTAAACATTTTTCAAGACCATGAAAGGTCAACTTTGGATTTTAAGGATTGTGCAAAACCAAAAATTTCCTTTAAATATTTTATAAGTGATTTCCTCCCCCCCCCCCCCCCCCGAAAATTTGTGAATTTTGTTCAAGTTGATTGAAATTGTGAATTACTAACCCCACTTACAGCATTGCAGGTGCAAATAAATAAATCTTTTACACAATGAATTTTACCAAGCAGCCAAAAAACCCAAGTCTTTCTACAATTTTTAAAATGGACCTACTTCAGAAAGTGGATATTTCCTTTCGTCCTGCTTTTTCTTTTTTTTCTTCTTTTTATGGCTTTTCCTGGATATACTTTCAAGACTAGTACTTGCTGCAACAGGTGGTGACAAACTAGCTTTAGAAGGCAGAGCTGGGGCATTCCCTGCTGGCAATGGAACACTTGATAAGTCAAACTCAAATGTCTTTGCTGGAACATAACTGATTTTAGGGGGGTCTTCTTCTGGCTTATCATCCCTGCAAAAGAAAGGAAAATTAAATACATAAAAGTGCATATATTATTTAAAGTGACATTTTAAACATTATAATAATAATCACATTTTTATTAATGTTTCAAATCCCAGGATTATCAAAGAACTTCACAATCAGACTGCTAAATTTGATATTACCAACCTCTGCAGAAAGGTGTCAACAGGAAAAATTTGGCCTATCAGATCAAACACTGTTTGTATATATGTGAGGTTTAGAACAAAATTAGATTTAAGCTGTTAATTAAGAAAATCAAGCTACAATATGTTATTTAGTCATTGCACGAGTACTCTATACTGTGATCACCTATGCACTTCATTGATAAGATACTTTTTCCACACTTAGATCAAAACAAAATATAAGACTGTGCCATATGGGCACAATAATGTTTGTGGCTAGAATTTGTAGAAAGAACTGAAGAGAAAAAAAAGGGGTGGTTTTCAATTGATGTGCAATAGAATATAAGAGTACAACAAAGATTCTGTGATTTTCTATTACTTTATCATAATGTTAGTTAGTATTTGTGTTTGTATATCTGGAAACACTCATATATTAAAAAAAACAACCAGTTGTTGTAAAACAAGCCATGAACAAAAAATCCACGTAAGATTGCTTCATGATCCAACATCAATGTCATCGGGAATGCTAGTTTCTTGAAAAGCAGTCAAACCTTTAGACTTAACATTTGCTCTGGTTTAATCTCTAGGTTTCAGGAGTCAGGAGTGATCTCTAGACTCAAGCAGTACTTCTTCTTTCAGAAGTGGTCTATCTTCTAGAGAAGGGTTTTTAACTGGGATACCATGCGAGGTCGCTAGAGTTTCCCCAAGAGGTTATTAATATTATTGAAAAGAAATAAGCATCTTAGTTGTACTTTTTATACATAGGTTCCTGGGTAAAATGGTTGAGAAAAACTGCTCTAGAGAATAGACTGAACAGTAGGTATTGTATAGTAAAAATAATCTTTAGCTTAACTATTCCACTGAGCAATCATTTTCATACTTACAATACATACTTCGAATGATGGCTGTAAGCCAATCATTTCTCTGGCTGAATAATTTGAACAAACAAAACATGTAACCCAATGATGCTTCCATCAGACTGCCTATCTATCTGGTACTAGAACTAAAATGCTGTCTTGCTGATTGGCTTTTGTTTTGGCCCTTATGACTGGTCTTAGACATAGGAGTGGTCTAATCTCTAAATCCCAGAGTGTTCTAGATTCAAAGCACTAAATCTTCTGCATTCAGATCTTGATGTGATAAATCTTCAGTCTATCCTTCAAAATGTTTTATTTGTAAAACATTGATAATAGTAATAATAGTATACTTTAAAACACTTTCACAGTGTTGTAATACCACCATCTTCTGGTAACAAAGGTTAAAATATTAAATTTAAAATTAGACTATTTTACATTTACACAAACAAAAAGCATGTCTATCATGCCAACTGCAAATATTTCTTTGTCTTATGTAGCTAATTCTCTAAGAGCCAGTGCTATCAATCTACCCTTTTGTCTGCTTATTAAAGCCACCAGTCTGTTATGAGAGAAGTATTTGATATTCCTAAGCTCTAAATTTTATTAAAGAAATAAAATAATAAAATTAACTTGTTTTCAATATTGATAAACCACACCAAGGTAATAATACAAATTTCAGAATTTACAAATACTTCTCTCATAAATTCAACATTTAGAAAGAATAAGAAAAATAATCATTTCAATTATCTCCTAAAACAATTATCAATAGTGAAAACAAGTTAATTTTATTATTTTATTCCTTTAATAAAATTTTGTTAAAATTTAAAACTATTCACTCTTCTTATTGAGTAGGAGGGGAGCATATATAGATAGCAGGTGGGGGTATAGCCAGATGAAGTACTGAAAGTCGGTTACATAAAGCTTTCTAAAAACTCGTTACTCACAGTTTTTGAGAGGGGGCGAAAGGGTTCATATTTGTATTGTTTCGTTCATTTGTCTGTTTGTTCAGTACTCATTGCAACCATATTCACACACTCGCATGCACAGCCAATAAAACTTTGCATGACAGAATAAATTGGGTCCCATCCAACCATCATGTGCCAGTATACGTTGTCTTTTAGATTTTACAAAAGACACACACTGGGTGGGGCCCGAATATGGTTGTACTGGACAAACAGATGAATAAACAAAACAATACAAATACGAACTCTTCATTCTGAGAGCGGCTCAAATCTTCTGCCTCTACATCATTTTTTTGACAACATGGATTCACAGGCAACCATTGAAAATAATAATAAAAATCTGCTCAAGATTGTCTACAAATATTACATGAAGATGATTTTTGACAAATTTCTGACACTTTAAATCTTTAGAGTGAGGCATTTAAAAAAAATAGAAGAAATTCTTCCTGTGTAAATAATGTTAAAGCTTTGTTCATAGTAGAGATGGAAATCAAGTAGCTACTACAACAGGATTAAATCATGAAGACAATTGCCCTTTACATTCATGATTACAGAAGATATGTATAGAATATAGTTGTGTAAATTATAAACAGCTTTAATGATTGTGATTTTAATTTATGGATATATTTTTAAACTGTTTACAGTTAGCTTTATATTAATATAATCCAGAAATGAGTCAACAATTAAAATTTATAACCACCACCACCACCCCAATAATAATAAATAAAAAGATAAAAATTAAAAATAAAAAATTATTAAATTAAGTATAATTATAAGTACATCTTTCCTAATTGTAACAATACTTTGTTCCCCATAAATCTGATCAATGTTTCATATCATAAAGTTTCATGTTATGAAGGACATGACTGGCTAATAATACCAACATTTATTGTCATAATCACTCAAAAAATTGTACAATATGCATGATGCAGAATCTTCTCCAACTAGTTTAATATATGTACTATATAGTTATAATGTATGTGTACTCATTACTACTGCTGCCTATGTAATAAGTACTACCATAATTTAAATAAAGAACATGAATAATAAAATAAAGACTGGATCCAATCTCATGATTATCTAACAACTGATGAATTCAGCAAGTATTATTAAATATCAACTTGAAATAAAAGAAATCTTAGTGCTAAAATTGGCCAAGTATTATTGTAAAAAAACTAAAAGAAAGTACAGCCAAATCAACAACAAAAATTAATATTCACGATCTTTAATTACTGTTGTGGTATGAGAAATAAACTCATCACAGTGAGCAGAGAGAGTCTCCTTTCAACCATCCATCCCCCCCCCCCCCTTTCCACTATGATGCAATTCATATTTTTTTTACTTACTAAGAAGCAAATATGCACTGCATCAGCAGTGAAATAAATACACTTCTTTTCTTCTGAACCTGGTAGACTATTCTCCAAGTAAAACATTAATGAACTTTTTTTTTTAAAAAAGCTGCATTGTCTGTCTTCTCTACACCAGCAATAACCAACATGAGCTTGCATTCTTCATTTCTTGCATTCATACTTAGCAGCATTCTCATGCACAATGATTCAGTTTCCATGTTTACCTTTGAGTCAATACAAAAGGCTAAGAAATACGCAAAATCTAACAATACCCCATGTTCTAACATTACATTCTGAAGCAAAATAAATAATACAACTTTAAAATTATACTAACAATGCTTGACAAAAGTACATATTTGTTCTTGGTTAATCCTAACATTATTATTCCACACGGAGACCCACAAATGGTGGTGGGTTCCCTTTATGAGATAATTCAAGCCTGAGTGATGTCATCCATACCCACACCTACTATGCTACACCTCATCTCTGCTAAATTACATGTGACAGTATTGGTATTAAATGTGACTGACACAAGGTAAAGAAAAGTGATGGCAGAAAACTATTATTGCACAAATGATAACAAGATGGGTGGAGTGTAGAGGTTGGAATCAGATATTCAAGAAAGCACAGCTTTAATGCAGAGTCTATGAGATTCCCAACTCACACTATTAAATGTATTTTAGTACTAAAGAATTTATAGAGAGGAATTAAAAGACAAAATTTTCCATTTTCAACCAACATGTAAACAAGTTAAATAGTCATAAAAATCAACAATATCTAACATTGCTTATTTCACAAATATAACTAGAAAAAATACAATTTAAAAAACATATTTACATTTTACTAGATATCTGCACTCAGCTTCACTCACATAAATGTCAGTTTTCAGAATATATTGCTTAAAATAAAATTATTTTATAGTATGATGGTGGTGGTGGATGTTGTACTGCCAGATAAGAACCATAATACAAAATTACAAAAATGTGTTGTTTTTTATTTTAAAAAAATATGAGTATCATGGAAATCTTAAGTGTCAGTGTGCCAATTTTTATTTTAACTTGTTTGATGGCATAGGTCATATACGGCCCTAAATATAGTTGTGCTGAAAAGGAATTTTTGCAAGTCATGACTGCAATGGGATTGCTCATGCTTTTATTGGCAGATTTTGTCAACCCACACTTTATCAGATTATGATTTGGCTGATGATTCATGTTCTGTTTCTTTTGAGGAGGAATTTTTGCCAGCCCCTAGTGATTTCATAGAAAAAATAGTTTGATGTCAAGTTGGTCATCCAATGTGGCATGGTGTGGCATTCATCATTCGACGTCAGTTGAAAGAAACTGTTTCTTTACTTCATTTGGATCTGTAAACTTTTATGGACTTTTCAATGGAATTGTTAAAAAATTCTAAATTTTCACATCTCCATTCTTATTTGCTAGGTGCTGGATTTGTTTTGTGCCATAATTAAAATTTATATATTTCAAAATTATATATGTAAATACTTCAAACAAACTTTCTAACAAATAAATTTCATTGATTTTACTTCATCATTTCTTTTTTTTTGTTTTGACATTTATATCAACAAGTACTTTCACATGGACTGTAAAGAAAAATATACATTTGGAATATATTCAACTTGAGGAAATAATTTTCATTTAGAAACTGTCTCAGGACTGAAAATTATGCAGAATAAATAGTACATTTGCATCCAATCAACAAAATGGAATTGTGCAATTGGACTTGTTTATTCAAAAATGTCTTTTATACAACATGCTTTGACAGTATGCCTATGGTCATTTCTTCAAGTGGAGTTTTTTGTCTGTATAATATTAATAATCAAAAATGGGTTTAATTTACAATATACAATTTCTAAAAAGAATTCTTGTGAATATTGTATTATAAAAGTTTAATGATTTTTTTAACCATGAATTTCGACAGGTAAGAGAACATTTTATATTTATTTTTTAATTTTAAATAAAATAATAATTTAAATTTTTTGATATTTTTAAATTTTAGCATAGGTAACAATTTACATTTTCGAAATCCATTCATAATTACTGCTGCTTTTCATTTTTTAGCAAGCTCTCCCATTCAATTATCACTGAGCAGCAAAATAAACTGCCAGGATCACACATAATGTAATTATGTGGCCTGACAGCAAGAGGTTAAAGGTTCATTCAAACATGATTTTGAATTTGATGTGTGCATTATTTGGCTTTCTTCTGAATCACATTGCCAGCTTCCATTGTTGTCCCCTACTAAGGCTTTTAAAAAAAGGTATAAGGCCAGCAGACCTACCAGCCACTTCGCTTGTGGTGTCTGCTGTAGAGAAACAGAGAGAGAGAAAGGGAAGGTTAAAGAGAGATAAAGCAAGAAAAAGAAAGGGAGCAAGAGAGCACATTTAGAACGAGAGGAGTTAAAAAACCCAGAAATATTAAAGAAAAATGGAAGAGAATGAAAAACAGGAGAGAAATTTAAATAAAAGAGATAGGAATTATAAAAGGAAGAGTGTCTGAGTGCAAGAGACAAAGAGAGAACTGAAAAGGAAGGACATGAAGAGAGACAAAGAGAGAGACAAAAGGCTAGACAAAATTTAGGGAAAGGAAAATAAAAAGTTGAGAGATGAGGGAGGGAAGAAAAGTAAATGATTGAAGACTAAGAATGGAATAGAAGAAGTGATAGACTGAGAATAAGGAAAAAGAGAAAATGTAATAGTGAGAGATTATGAGAGAACATGAAAAGAGAGATAAAAAAATAGATAGAGAATTATATTTATATAGAAAGAAACTAGGGCTTGATCTCTTTCAGGAGGCATTGTAAAAATAAGAGCTAACCACACAGCATACTGCAATCCACCAAAATACAATGTTTACTATAGCCCAAAATCTAATACCCTGAATTAAAAATGCAATCTGAGTGAAACACGAATTGTCTCTGAATGGAGGTCACAGCAATGTGCGAGTCACAGTCTGCACTTTACTTTTAATGGTGAGCTTTCTTGTGTGCTATACTATTTTCAAAGTTTTAGGGCTACTGGCGAGCTCCCTTAAAGCATATCATGATGATATAACTTTATATAGCCCATCTTGATTTTAGGGCACTAACTTTACTAAGGTATGCAACAGAAGAGTCTGATACCTTTCTTTTACACAAGCCTGTACAAATCCACAGACGTAAAAATTTTATTATATGTATAGAGTCCATGGTAGATATTTTTAATTTAAACTTTCCCTTAAGTTAAATTATTTCACTAGATCCAAGCAACTGAATTAAAAAGAGTCCTATATATATAAAATCTAAAATTTTAAGGTTATTTAGATATATATACTATTTCATTCTTTCTTTAATTGTTTTTTTTTTCAAGCTGACTGCAGTATATGAGTTCAATCAATGAAAGATGTGCAAGGTAACATAAATTAACCATTAAACTTTAAAGAACATTGCTTCACTCACATTTAAAAAAAAAAAGTTGCTTGTTTCTAAATACATGTAATGTAAAATTAATAAACTAACAAGAAAAATAAACAAATAAAAAAATGTAAATATTTTTCTCATTAAAAAAATATGGCACATGACTTCCATGGTCTGTCATTTTGTCAGACAAAAAGTAAATTGCACAAAAAAACAGATCCCATCTAATAACCTGGCTTGGTCAAATAGATAAACGGATCCATCTAACATTAAAATTAAAGGTAAAAAATGTAAAGTGTCGGAATATTAAATTTGTATAATGGCTGAATGTCAGAAAGTCATTTGTATTTATTCATAATAAACAGCAGCAACTGACAAGGCATCATAATCGGATTTTTATCAACAGCCAAGTTAATAAAATACAACAAAAAAATTAATAATAAACAAACAAAACATGATGAATTTGGCAAATATGATTTTCTAGGTTCAACTTATAAGGTCAACAAGTCCAAGTACAAATACAGATATAGGCCTACACTAGCTTTCTTTTAAGCTATGTTTCAATCAAATCAATGAAATTCAATTATAATTTATATATAATTTTTTTCTTTCTACAACTACAAGTACAACTACAAGTGATGTTATACTTTTATAAATGATTGTACTTATCTTCAAATACTGTATTTAAAATGTTATAAAAAGAGAACTTAAACCCCCCAAAATAGTCCCAAATACACTGAACGACTTAGGGGTAAGGTTAAAAAAATCCCATTTAGTGATTTACTGTTTTAATCAACTTTGATTTGTTTTAGACATATACATTTGCAATTTCTTTCTTCAAATAAAGAGTTTAAACTAATTTTACTTTACGGACATCCATGCTATTCAAACATTTCTAATAAGCATACTCCCTAATTTGCTAGAAATGATTAATTTTGCAAATCTAAAAGCATTCAGGCAACACTTGTTATAGCAGACAGCAAAAGTAAAATCTGTAAATAATCGTATTGTATATAATAAATGATCAAAATTACTTTAACAGACGCAACAGAGAAAAAAAACAACTACCACTACCACCAATAATTGTGATTAATCAACTGCTTCAGAAGTTCAAGTATTATATTTAGTGGCGCCATTTGAATTTCTGACCAGGCTATTTTCGAAATCTGTGAACTTTCGTTAAAAATTTTTATATAACACCAATTATACTTCTTAATTTATATCAATGCACAGAAATTAATCTTTAATAAATACGTACGGAGTACAAAATTTACGTTTTCGCGTACAAAATCTTTCGAAATAAAAAAATCTTGTTACTTTCCTGGGGAAAAAAAACTGCTAAGTAAATGGTAACAAACTGCACACATCTTAAATCTTCAATGCTTATTGTTTTATTTATATCAGTCTTAAAACATTTCCTACAGACGATCTCTGCTTATTCCCTGCAAAAGAAAATTCCAGACTACAGCTCAAGGAAGAAATCCCGAGCTGAGTCGGTTTCCGGTCTGTGCTGACGCGAAATTTCGTTCGGTCGTATGCGAATTAAAAGAGAAATGAAAAAGAAAAAAAAAACAACCAGTGGATTGATTCAGCTATCTTGTACGCGGCAATGCACAAAGAACGCAAAGTACTTGTATCAGTACCGCCGCACTTTTAAGCTATCGACAATACTTCGTCCCACCTTTCCAGGGCTCGAGTTTATTCCAAAACAGTAGCGTCTAGCAGCCATTTTGAAAACTAATAGCGTTTTATACAAGCACATTCGTTTTGTGTTCTTTATTCCCCTTCTTTTTATAGTATTGAATTGGAGGCTTGTCCTCTAGTATGCATACAAAAGGAAACCAGTCTGTATAAACATTAACACTAAATCATTCCAATTCTCTCCAAGTCGATTATGCCAGTATTAATGTGAATCAAACGAGTAATGACGCGGCAAAAAGCTACAAAGAAAAACGTACATTTACTATCCTTTCAAACGGTTAAAAATCACAAATCAACGTGCTGTATAAATTACAAAAGTGATCAAGTTATTTATTTACATATTACAAACTAATAATATAATAGAATGCATTGGGGGTGTTGGGTTCTCAAAAAAATCTAAATGCAAAAGTTTAGTCAAGAGACCTTCATTTCAAATTCAATGATTTCTTATATCAAACACTTTTGATACCCAAGAAATTATAATACATCTGTCAAGAAATATTCAAATAATTAAACAATACGAGTCAGTGAAAAGAGTAAACAGGTTTTTTTAAAAAATTATTAAATTGCTGTATGCAAAAGAGTAATGGATTACACAGTAAAAGTTTTGAATCTATACTAAATCTTAGCTTCAGATGACATCATCAGGTTATAAGTTTGGATAACAAATATGGTTTTGTGCAAATACTAATATAAAAACTTAGCTTCAGATGAAATCAGAAGGTTACATGTTTGGATATCAAATATCTATCTATCCCTTATCTTGTGACCTGACAACCAGTTTCCTCCATTCCATTCTCTGCTAATCTTACAATATCAAATATGATTTTATTCAAATACTAATATAAAAACTGATGAAATTATAAGGAAACAAATGTAACTTCTAAAGAAAACAAAAATAGCTTTAAAAAAATGACAAAAACTTGAAAAAGGAAACAATAATCAAAAACATTCAAAAGCTATATACTTATATCATTACATGTATATTTATTTTCTACATGAAACTGGAAAAAAAAACTTTCTTTTTTTAAAAGGTGTATATCATTACTGCCAGTAAGGGATTGGCAGATGTCAGTTAAGCCAGAGGGTTGGTGACTTCTTGCTTCTATGGGCCAATCATAACAGAACAGTGCATAAGTTACTTGGCAGCCTCTCAACTCTTCCATGATGATGGTATTAAGCAAAAAGCAGTATTTGCTCAAATAGGAAATGAGCTTATTATATAAGATAAATCATATATATTTGCTTTAACAAACAGAGAACACCATGACACCTAAATATTTAATGTTAGCAACAAGATTTTTCAACACTAAATTCTAGTATGTCAAAAATACATAAAGTCTAAATAGTTGCTTTTAAGATGGATTAAAGGTGTTTTATTAAATTCTTTTTCCAAATTATTTTCTCAATAGTCTTCAAAGAATTAAAAACTAAACATATTAAAAATATCACCAAAAAAAAGGGGTCTGGGTAATATTAATTTTAAGTTCATAGATCTTGGATCTGTACAGTATCAATTGTATTGATCGAACCTATAATGGTAGGTCCAAGGCCTTTAATTATTATAGATGCTACTTAACATAAAAAATTATAGACAAAAGACGCAAAACGCTGGACTTATTTATATCATTACTAAGAGTGTGCTTATTACCTCTAGTGATGAATGTACATTATTCTTTGCATTTTAATCAAAAGTTTAAATCTTTTAATTAAGCCTTTTTTTTTTACTGTCTAAATAGTAGATCACTAACTTCAGGCATACGACATGCCATTTTCTGATTAGCTTATGATGATGTTACTTTCAAACATCACAATATAATCAACTACATCAAAAAAAAAAAAAGTTATAATATTAACTCTTTAGAGTTGTATAATGTATGATACCATGATACACAAATTAAACATTGCTAAGTAATGAAATTTGTTATTCATATTTCAAAAATTTAATGAGAAAAAACTCCAGTTGGTGGAAAATAATGAATGAAAATATGTCTCTTTTAATTTTTTATATTCTAACCCTTAGTTTGAAGCTTAAATATGTTTTGTTTTGATAAGCTATTAGAGTTGCTAAGCTGTGTCCATTAGAAAAAAAGACATTAAAATCTTAAATAGTTTTCTTTTAGGTTTGCAAATTGCTTTATCTGTAGACTTTAATTAATACATTTAGTTTTACTACTCTAACTATTGCACTGTTGTAAATTGATGCTTATTAAATTTCACCACCTGAATGATCATAATAAATACATATTTAATAAAATATATATTTAAACTTCACATTTTGTAAACTGTCCGTTGTTTTTATTGTTAAATAGAAAAATATTAAGCCTTATTAATACCACAATTTAGATTTAAATAAAGATTTTTCTAGTCAGACAGACAATGGTATTTTCCTGTATTATTTTAGTATTTACTTTTCTTTGTTAACACAGAGCAAGTATTTTATCTGAACATTAAGCAAAACAAGCAGATGTATGTATGTAAGTATGGTTGCTTATGTAATTGTATATACATATATATATATATGGCTCACTCTCTGGGCAAGTGTACCACAAAGGGTGGGTGCATTTAAAATGTTAATAATAAAGTATTGAAATATCATGTGTGTATTAAATATTTTCACAATTGATGAGAGATATATAAGATAGTTGCATGAATAAATGTTTATTTATTTTTTCTAATTATTTGTAACACAAATTCATTTTGATCTGGGAAAATGCGCTTTATTTGATTACATGGATACATATTTATTTTAGATTTCTTTCTTTAATTTTTAATTGTTATAAATAATCCATCATTCAATATTCCTTTTAAATGCAAACGGTCATTTTGTGAAGAAATATTTTTTATAATGCTTAATTTCTACATAAATTGGATCCAAAATTTTTATTCTTTTACCAAACATTGAAATGTCAGACAAAAAAGTCCATGTGTTTTTAAATGATTAATTTACCGGAAGTATTCATACGCTAATGTTTTTTTCAAATTTATTCGTTATATTCAGCTTTAGGAAAACTAATTTGACTTCATTTCCTTTTTAACATGTTACAACGGAATTAATAAATTTGTAAATATAAAACAATGATGATAATACCGCAAAATACTTCTTACATTTTCCAAAAAAACCATATTCCAGAAAGAAAACTCTCATGACATTGCAGATGATGAGTTTAAGTATCAAATAAGAAAAATAATTTTCGTTTATATTAAATGATTAAGATCACATTGTTGCAACAATAAAGGGAGGAAATTTTGGAATCATCATCGATATTTCAAAACAGCTAAGATTTCTGATAATCTCAATATATTTTGAATAAATTGATTAACATCATAAATAGCTTACATATTTATGTACATAATGTGGCTGCTTTGAATTTAAAGTTTCACAGAGCATTGTATGTTTTAAACTGAGCTAGTAAGAGGGGTAGAATAACATTCAAGAATGTAAACATTGTGATTAGGCTTAAATACACTTTGTTTATTACTTAATATTGTCTCATATTTAAATATACTTCATTTATTACTTAATACTGTTTCCACAGCATAATAACCTTAGTTTCTATGTTTTCAATAAATATGCTTTTTAATTTTATGTATTTCATACTCCTATAACATCAACATTTTTCTATTTTGTAGTTATATTGTACCTTTTATGTATTTATGTGAGCTGTTGTAGACTGTAACAGGTAAAATAATTAAATTTAACCCATTTTATTTTTTGCACTTCATATAACAAAATGGTACACTTGCCCAGAGAATAACCTATATATATATATGTGACCTGTCACCACAAAAAGATACTTAAGTCGGATTTTGGGGGTATTGAGATATATATATATCAATAGAAAGAAAATTGAAAGGGCTTTCTGTTGATATAAAAATAAAGAGTGTAGGACAAAATATGGAAAAGTTATGTTTGTTTGAAGTGCACTACTGTCCGGACGGCCATTTTGAGAAAATCGGCCTCAAAGATGGAACACATTTCTGAGAGGTTTTTCCTTAGCAACCATATATTAATCTGCTTCATTTGCAATCAGAGTTGAAGAAGACACAATAGCTAACACTGTAATAACTATAAACAACAAATATATTGTTACATCATTTACAGACAACAGTCTTTTTAAGCCATAACGATTAGAATTTCTGTATGCGAGAATGATTATTGTGGCTCACAGAATATTCTAAAATTAAGGCATAATATTGAATTGATACCTCTTTCTAAATCTGATGCTAGCTCCACTAAATAAATCACAGATTAAAGCTGCATTACTTTCACATTCTTAAAAAAAATATCGTTTAAATAATCCAATAATTATAGCACACCTTTCACTTCAGTGTACAGTCAGTTATCGTCAGCTGTCGTCTGCTTCGTCTTTTTCGTTGTTCGATCACGCGATTCGCTGTCCATGTCACTTTCAGATGAAAATCCATCAGCTACATCTTCATTAGCAAAATAATCAGATATCAAATCTTTAATCTGAATGCTTTCTTTTTCTAAAATGTTGCTTTCTTTACATGAATTCAACAAATTAGCGATTCGTTTCTCCATGTTTACATTACGCATTACAGGACGAAACTGTCTCCCTTGTGTGCGTTTCAACCAATCGCGACCGTCTTTTTATGAGAGCATGCTTGGTAACTTATAGCAAGCTTTGATAAACTGTCTGCGGATTGGCTGACGCTTTTCACTTTGTTTACGCCAAGCACAGCCTTATAAAACATTCTGATTAGACGTTATAAATAAATAAATAAATAACCAGTGTCGTCAGCATAAAAATAGGCTTTTTCCTGAGCATTCTGATATACAACATTATGAGGTTCAGCCAGGGATTCTACCGTCTACGATCGTCAGATTATAGCACTTTTGGGCCATATTTTTCCTTCGAAGTTAGACAGTAGGTCACAAAAAAATAATAATAAAGCTATTTCTAGTTCGAATTAAAGAAAAACACGCTAGTAATTTGTTGTTCGATGGTTTGGGAACACGCTAAAATGAAAATCTCAATTTCACCCATGTAGACCCCCACCTTCGTTTTTGCCGTTTTTCTCGGCTTAGCCTTGCGCGACTTAAGTATCTTTTTGTGGTGACAGGTCACATATATATATATATATATATAATTATATATATACACACATATATAAAGAGAGAGAAAAAAAGTGAGACTAAATTAAAACTGTCCAAATATAAAGGAAATAACCTCATAATTTATAGTGCAACTATGGTTATCTATCAGGTGAGAGAGTTTGTGCATGTGTGTGTGTGTGTGTGTGTGTATCGATGTTACCATTGGAGCTTGCCTTGATCATTTTCATCAGATGTCGTCTGATCTGGAGTGCCCCACTGGGACCCCACAGCCTCACCTTGTGTTCTGAGGTGGAGGGTGGGCAGAAGGGGGTGAAAAAGGTTGCACAAGTTTGGCACACACTCTTAGTCAGTGGGTCAATGCATGTGTGTGTAAGTAAAAATTGGCAAGACAAGCCAATAAATTGGGTGTGAAAGGCGGAAAAAAACACGGTCATAAATAAATAGAAGACAAGGATATATTCTAAACGGAGAAAATTATTACAGTTACCCAAATGATGTACTTCAGACCCTAGGCTTTTTTCCACTTCAGCACTTTAGATTTTTTTAAAACAAACATGAATATTGTAGTAATTTGAGCAGATGAAACAAGTGAATTAGCTCTCAATGCATTATTACCAATGCAATTTTAGGCACAATTTGAATATGGGAGGGTCAAAACCTGCATGCTAAATTTATGTTGTTATTGTCTAAGATAACTGTGTAAATGAAGAAGATAATGTTTATTTCAGTACATTCTGCTGTCTGCACTGTGTTTAAAGGTTTTAAATGATTTTGCCTCCTGATTCAGGAAAATATGGCATTATTTTGAACAATTAAAAATTTAATGAATTTTAAAATTTTTTTAAAAATGTATTTATCCATAATTTTAGGCAAATGTAACTTTAAACTAACAGTTTCTGTAGGCCTTAGCAGAAAAAAAGAAATTATTATTATTATAAAAACTTAAACGCACTACTTATTCCTTATCTGAAAGTGGCAGAATGAAGTAACCAATTTCTGATGGAGAAACCAATCTCCAATGACTGACTGAAAATAGGAAGTTTTATGTGGAAGTTGGAAAATAAAGCATTGGATAACTGAAGTTTCACTGTGATATAATCAATGCTTTAATTAGATTTAATACATGCACTTATCTATAAGAAAATTAAAACATAACAATCAGATTTCCACAATAAAATGAATGAAGATTAAAGCAAACTGCAATATAGAATCAAAATAAAAACAGCAATATTAATTTTCATTGTCTGATAGTGATACACAAAAATTTAAAACATTAAAGTTAAATACTCTGGAATTATTTATAATCTAAGATTAGAGACATCATTTTCAAATTTATGGGACTCTACTTATTAAACTCCATATTTTGATATGAAAATGTATGTAACCAACTGCAGATATATCCATGAGAACCTCAACTGCACATTTCAAGCTATTTAAAAATATCCATCTGCAGTTTTTGATATATAGTTAACAAAGTTCATTAACCCAGAGATATTCGGTCTAAACAACTACAATAATCAATATATTTCAATTTGGGGCTGTATATTACTTTAATTTCTAAATAATATGATTATTTAATAATTCACGATTCTTTTCTACTGTTTTCCATACATTAAAATCTGTTTCCTTTCTTAATTCTAACAGAGATCAAATAAACTATAAAGACTAATGAAATTTATACCTGTTTTAAGCCAACAAATAGCAATTTTAATAATAACATACTGCAATTTCTCATAGTCTTATGTCATGTTAGAATTAAACTGCTGTGAATTACAACTAAAACTTAAAAAACTATGGTAAGACCACTCAAATACTTGCTCTTTAGAATATAGACATTTACAGGGTGTATAGATTTAGAAATATAACATTTTTTATATGTTATAATGCAATGTTTCTAATTTCTGTAACTGACAGCATGATCATAGTGTGAGTAGCATGTTACTCCTCAATCATTGTCCTGATCTCAATTTATTATATATATATATATATCTTAACCCTGATCAGTCTTTCAATGACAAATTCTAATTATCATTTACTAGATTGTTTCTTAAGGTCCGACTATAATAAAATAATGAAAAGTACTGGTCAGCTACAGGCGAACACAGACAAAAATCCTTCAGCATTAAGAGTTGTCGTTCTTTATTTTGGATTGGTGCATTATAAAATTAATTTAAAATATCGCCGATTAGTTAATATATTTTCAAAAAAACATCAATCTCATCATGAATCATCGTTTAATGAATAATCATTTCCACTCTGTATTTTGTTTATAGGATTGTTTTTAATATAAGCAGTTTGTCATAACAAATCATCAACGTCTTGCGACCATATTCTTGCGATACATTTCTTTCTTCTAATTACCAAGATAATTTTGAAAAAGAGTGAAATCAGTCAAAATGTGAGATAGTTTTGAAAAATGGTGAAATCAGTCAAAATGTGATGTTCTCTCCAGTCTCCATACAGCGAGTGGTCTTACCTACATACTATGTCTAACATGTAAATTGTAAGAAAATTACAAAAATATATTTGTCTCACATAAACAAGAGAATAATGAAAATAAATCAACAAGGTTCAACAAAAAAATGAGTGTTCAGGGCATGTAACATAACTGATGGATAAGGACAAATCTGACAAACCTAAACAAACTACAAAGGTACAAGTAATGGTTTTTTTTAGATACATGTTTAATAATATGCAGACAGTAAAACAGTTTTATAATGAAAAATCATTGACATTTGATCAAATGAAAAACAAAACCATCTTGTAACTGCATTAGCATACTTTAAATGGATGATAAAATGACAAAAACTGTATGCATTATAATTTATTGATTTTACAATATGACAAGGGGAAATAACAATGCTTTCTATTTCAATGTCAGTGTCCACCAAAAGGGTGTTTTGCTGCTGTGGGTTTTTAAAAAATTATTTATTTTTGTTGAAGAAATTTGCTTTTAAGGACAAGCTGTTGAGGATGAGATAACAATCTAAGTTTTTGGACAGGCAACACCTCAGACAGGAGATCTGTCAAATAGATAGGCTGATAAACATGAACTTGCTCCACAATGATCTAATCATACTTATAAATAACTCATATGAATAATACTATAATATGTTCATTCAATTTGTTACAATATCTTGTAATGCCAATACAGTGCTGTATATATTAAATATTATTATTATATGTTTTATGTTACTATAATAAATTGTTTTTTTAATAGTTACAAAGATTTAATGTTTTCAGACCAAAATCTTCTTCAGCACTACTTCTTCTCTAAAATAAATAATTTATTTCTCAGTGACTCTATAGTATGTTTGTTTGTGTTAGCAGATAACTTATTCTCAATGGCTATCCAAATGTTTATCTCATTACACTCATTTGCAGGTTAATTACTAATTTTGTTATGAATCTAGAGAGAAAAAAAAGGGTGGGGGATTCTGAGCAATATTTTCAATTATTTTGATAACAAACTGAGTTGTTTTCCAAATGTATATCTTGCAAAGTATCCATATTTATTGAGATTCAACATTTAAAACCTCACAACACAGAGAATAATACTGTAATAGTATAATAAAGGTTGATATGAAATTTTTAATGAATAATGTACGTGCTCGGCATATCGTCAGTTAGGTTACTCGCCATAAGGCTGTAAAAATAACTATCATTGGTACCAACTACCATAATTAAATAGTGAACTACTAGTAGGTCTATATGATAATATTAGTAACGTTTAATTATCGTTGATCACTTACTCCGTTGGAGACTCGGGATCATAAAAGTCCATTATAAGGTCAATCTTCCGTGGATTTATTAATCACCTCGGCTTTTTAGGATGTCAATGTGGATTTTTGTTTCATTGAGTTCTTCAGTTCCTGGCTAGGTTTGCTTGAGCCAGCCTGCTGCAATAATTCTCCAGCGACAGCGTCACTCGATTATTCCAATTTTTCTTTACTTCTACACAACAAAAAGGCATCGGTTATACAGTTGATCATTAAATTAAATATTTATTTATGTAGGAATTTTAAATCAAAAAGAAATTTCAAATACAAACCAATGCAAATCATAAGAGGAATATACATTGCTCACGCGACTTGCTCGTTCTTCTATCTGGCTTTCTGAACTAGCTTCAATTACTCTCGATCCCAAAATAAATGTTTGTTGTTCACAGTAATGATAATAAATGCACATAAAAATAGAAAACAGTTGTTATGTCTTACTCTAATTACCTCAATATGTTTTTCTTCTTCTTTGCATAAAAAAATATATTCGATAAAAATTTTGTCAGTCGCCAAAATGGCGTTTGATTTTTTTTTTTTAAAGTCAACGGACAAAATGGTGACGTCAAAGCAAGTTCTCAAACTGACCATCTATAAGTTTCAGTTTTTTACAATGCTTTAATTTGCTCCTACCCTCTCTTTTTCTGCAAATATTAATAATTTCAATATGATTCGCTTCGGTTATATTGCACTTACATAGATAAACTTAATTTAAAATACACTAGAAGATTTGGTAAAGCATCCTAATAAAATAACAAGTTTACTAGTTTTGATGGTCGTGCAGCTTGACTGACGATTATTAATAATAAAACAATAAGGCAAAACTGTAAATAGCTGCTATTCCATACGAAACTCATCTAAATGTACCATAAGCACTTGAAAACGAGGCCGTACTAGCACAACGATTAGTAAGTATACTGCAATAAACCGATTCACAGAATGGATATTCAATTTTCTGTGCTGGCCGAATTTTCGTTACGTTTTACACGCACACTTCCAGTACTATTTTAATATTTTTAAGGATTTTGTTTAATTCTCTCTTGCAAATTGTGACGCACTGGTGAGTGCGTGCCTCAAGGAATGTTAGTGTCATATGCCAGTTACTTCTCGCGCACTAAACCAAGTCTACGTGGATGATCGTATACCAAACAGATCAGTAAACAACATCTCTGCCAGTTACAATTAATCACTCCTAAGCAGATATTGCCAGGAGATTGAACAGCATGTATGGTGATTTTAATAAGTATCAAAAGTGTAGACCGACACTATTCCTTTGGCAAGAGAAATAATTTTGTTTAAAAACTGTTTATAACAACAGACATTAATTTAAACTATTTAGATAAAGCTAATTGCTATAGCTTGATCATCTGAGTTGCGGGTTTTACAACAAAAAAAAGGTCTATTCGCTGTGCAGAAGTAATAAATATAACCAACAGACTATTTAGAAAAATGCATGCTGAGATAAAGTGATCATAATCATAATAATGCATAATTTATAAATGTTTCTTAAATTTAGCAAGAATCAAACATTCTGTCAAAGCTTTTTATTTCCCTTATTATTTAAATGATATGGGAAAAAACATATCTATGGAACAAAACTTGTACTTTTATGATTATGATCATTCCTAGGTGGTTGAAGTTGAAAATGCATAGCATCCTATGTTGCCATTTAATGTCCCTGAAATTCATGGGCAAAAGGTGCATGTCCTATAGAAAATTGCAGTCATTTATTGTAGGATTTATTGTTTCTTAAACTCAGCTGTGCTGAGCTATTGATATTCAAATATTGTTTATTAAATAGTATTTTCTTTGTAGTTTATTGTGGGACTTAACTAATCTTTAGTATAATGCAAACTTTTTTCTGTTTTTATCTTTGTCAAAGTCAGGGTGTGCAATATTCATAGGACTAAACTTTTAGCTTTTCTGCTATAGTAAATGATCATTGAGAACTGCTAGTATCTATTTTATTTTATAAACAAATATTGAAGTAAATATATTTTTATAATGATTAAATGTAAATTTACATTACTAAAACTAAAAGCAGCAGAACACAAATAAAGATGCATCAAAACATTATAGGTACCCTGAATCCTGGGTAGCTGTATTTAAGTAGTGGTATAGTGAAAATTTCATTAATTCAAATTCAGTTTTACTGAACATCCTCTTTAATGAACATTATTCTTGGTCCTGATTATAACTATTAAAATGATACCAAATAAAATTTGCTTATATTGAAGTTCCAGTGTTGTCAAATATGACTTTTAGTCCCTGCCCATCTAATGTCTAGCAGTTGTATTGAATATATAGATTTTGTGTTGTATAATGTACAAAGTTACTTGTATCATTACCACTGTCTGCTGCACAGTGCTACATGGAGATCTATAAGTAATGCTCACCTCCTAAATCAATCAGACTGAGCATACCATATTCACTCTTTTAATTTGTTAGCAAATTTTAAATTGTCTTTTCCTAAAATTAAAAAAGGGACAAACTGTATCAAATTTACTGATAATAAAGAGATGTACTTTTCAAAGTACTAAAACAAAGGGCACATCAGACATGAATGCATATAAAAAGTAATGCTACCTAATACAACCAACATAATAGCATTCAACAAACAGTTTTGTTAAAATTTGGGCAAAACATGGAAACACTAAGGTTAACTTGGTCAGAGAACATCAGTGACCAATTTAAAGAGGAAATATATTTACTGGCCCTAAATATGAAGGTGGCAAATATTTGGAACATGCCGAAAGAGTGAACATTATAGCCTCACAAAATAGAAGTATCTTTTTGGCATACTTTTTAAGAGATAATCTCTCAAATCACATTTATAGTATGTTACATATAAAAGTATACTGTGGCTTCACAAAAAAAAACATACTGTTAATGATAAAGGAATGCCCTTTATTTACAGGACTTTATATAAAAAGTATTATGGCGTTGCAAAAACTGTTGAACTAAAAAAGGAAAGAGAGATCTCACTTTGCTAAAACTGTTTCCTAATTCACTGCCACCCTGGTTAAAATTATAAAAGCCAAAATAACTTCAGTATCTTTTTGCATGAATAACTGAATTTTAAAAAAATAAACACCTCTAAATGCAATGTCTACATGTAACTATGACTAATCAACTACTGATTAACCGGTATTACACAACTTCCATTTCTGGTGTGGTCAGTGCCATATGCAGTAATCATCAAAGCTGTAAACTCAGCTATTTTTATGATATATTTTAATTTAATGCAACAAAGACTTTTATATATAAAAATTATAATAAGTATTTTTCTGCTATAATATAGGTATGTTTAAAAATGCTTTTACCTAAGGATGAGTGGGCTGAAATTTCTGTTAATACATATAGATGAATATATAAAATTTCAGATGTTTTAAAACATTTTTGATGGATCACAGATCTTTGATAAAATGATATCCCACTGTATATGGCTTCATCAAGGTACAGTCAGCCATTTAATGCATTTATGAGGATGTGCAAAATTAGGGTATGCATTACATTTGGGATTTACTATTATGATATTTAAATGTATGGATGAGCATTTTACACTGGTTCACATCATAACTGAAATTTTACAGTAGCAGCTGCTAAAAGATTGTATTTTACATGATTATTTTAATGGTGTAGATCTCTGTTATTCTGAATACTGAACTGTTTGATATTTATGAGTCCTTCCCAATTTAGAAAAATAAAAAAATTTCATTGACATAATTTTCTTTTACTATGACTGTGTACAAATCTCCACATAGAAGCAAAAGAGAGAGATGGAAAAGTATAAATTGAATGCTAAATAGGGTGGTTTTTTTGTTTTTTTTACGACAGGACTGCACAAAGGTAGGATAAAAATTATATATATTTTTATTTTGGAGGAACTGTGGAAATGGTTGGTAGTTGTCAACTGCTTTTATGTAAGTGAAACAAATCTTACCTGCTTTTAATTTAAGTGACTCTCTAACACCTTTTTCTTCAAAATATATTTTTTGTTATCTCCCATCATTTACAATTTGTTTCATAAAGCAGTAACAAACTGAAAATAATAAATTTTCTTTAATCTCATTGTTTTTTAAAATCACCAAATTAATAAAACAATATAGAAATAAAATACTACAGAAAAAAATATGATGTTGAGATATCTGTGATGATATATATGTAAACAAAAGGAATTATTTCTTTAATTATTTAGTTAATAGTTAGTAACTTCATGCATCACTTCAGAAAATAAATTTGTATAAAGTAAAGTCTTGTGTCATATAACTTCTCTTGAAGTAACTAAATAATAGCATATCCAAACCTTAACTGGCTGAGCACACATACGCATGCTGTTAATAGGAGAAGCTATTGGTCAAGTCTTATCTCCTCTTGTCTTCTGAGATGACTCTCTGCAAACTTGATGAATCCATAAAGTACCTGAAGTCCATTTCACTGTAGCATGCTTTGGATAAGTATCTTGGAATGGGCAGTATGAGCATAACACTTTTCTATAACCTTATTCAAATGGTTTAAGCATCAGAATTAAAAATAACTTTAGATAAATATTGCAACAATATCATTCACATGACTATTTAATTAGTAAGCTGAAACCAGGATACCAGTTCAATCCAGTTTGGTAGTGTGGCCATGATAAAATCAATATCAATAAGGTGAGGACTACAGGACATGTTAAATTGCTGTTTTTCTGCATTTTAATCTTGAATTTTTAGCTATGAGATCAGTACAAGCATTGGGAGATTAGTATATCTAGCTGAGTTACATGTGAAAATAATTATTTTTATGTTACTTTAATTAACTGCATTTCCTGTAAATAATCATAATAATTGTGTGGATCATTTTCTTAACTCCTTCACCACCAGAACTTTAAACAGATATGTAATGCCATTTGGTAGAAGATATTTTTAGTTGTTTATACTTTTAAACACTGAAACTGACAAATAAAGATATAAAATACTATGATTTAAATTTGTTTGTTTGCTTATTTGTCTTAAATAAAATTTGTTTTAAAATTTATTAAATACTTGCCAATATTTTACATTTAATGTAATTTAATAAAGTCTTAGAGGATTTTTGTAAATTTTATAAAGGTGACACAAATCATATTATTAGCACATTCTAAAGGATATGTTTTTAAACTTAAAGCTATGTTTGTACACCAGGAAAACAATGTTAGGAGCATCACGTAAATTAAAAGCAGGTAAGATATATTTCACCTACATCAAACTTAAAAACACTCTACAATTCTCACTTGCTCAAGCTGTTGTTTGGTTTTTCATATACTTTTGTTTTTTAAAAAAAAATACCTATGCAATTAAAAGTTGGGTATATCAACAAAACAAATAAAGATATTGTAATGGGAGGGATTAACGAATTAATCCTGATAATTAATAACTCTGTCCTTAGAGGTCTTTCTTTATATAACATGCCTAGAAATCTTGATCAAGCCTCAATGCTGATATGGCCCTCACATTATTTCTTCCTTGGAAGGACACCCACTAAGGGTACAATTGCTGTTTGACTTTAACGTTTACATAACAACCATCTGCTCCCAACTGCCAATAAATATGCTGTTTGAATTTAGAAAAGTGTGACTATAAAAGAAATATTACAAATAAAATAGATAAACAAAAAAGCTATCAATACCGCATAAAAAATGAAACTGCATACATAGTAGATACATAAGCAAATTGTGCATAAACACAATGTACTTCTACTTCCAATTTGATAAATCCTACAAATATAACATTAAGACTCTCAGTGGAAAAACATGTTCAATTTAATGCACACACTACTCAGTTGGTAATATGAAGTCCTTTTTTTTTTTTTGAAGTTTTTTTTCACTTAATGAATTCCTATTCATTTAAAATGGCATCTCCATCCATATCAAAACATTATTAAACTGCTAATAGATACAGGAGGGGGTGGGGGCACCAGGGATCATCCAACAAAATAATAAAAAACACAATGTTATGCAAACAATCACCTGATTTTCCTTTTGTGTTTCTTGTATGTTTTTTCCCCTGTGTTGAACGGTCATTTCACAGAGTACACTCAAAGTCCAATATGCAATGGCCACAGCTTTGAAATGCACTGTCTCAGCAATGCACAGATTATGTTACAGTCAAACGGGTACCACATTTTCTGATTCAACAGGTTCCACTGTACATTGCCATGCTTGGGAAGGCTCAAGCTGCTTTCTGGGTCTTGACACTGGTAGCAAATCTAAGATGCCATCCTAGCACCTTATGACCAGGGAACCGAGCTAACTGTTGAATATAATAATACAATTTGAACAACTTAATATAATATGTAACCTAGTTTCATTCATCTGCCTCTCTCTCTAAGATTCACCCACATCATCTTTACATTAACATTCTCTTGAAAACTTAACACGTAGGGACAAAATCTGGTAAATTTAAGAGATCATATCAAAGTATTTATTATTATGGATTAGTAGTACACGTACATCCCGTAGAGGGCTTCTAGAAACAGATGTGGTATTGTAGGGAATAATTATCCTCTCAAACAGGTCTATTGGCAGAGGAGAGATGACATACATCTTATACAGTTTTAAGATTTAATAGCATGCAGATCAAACATGCGTAAACTCAATGACAGGTATTAAATCAGATGTAGAAACCCCAATCATAAAAACAAGTACAAAACTAATTAAGTGGTTTGCTTTTGATTTGGTCCAAAACCCACTTAAGACATGAAAGAACAAATTTCACAGTGAAATATAATGGCATTGCCAGGCATAACGGTTTGTGCAGCTCAACGCCATAAACAGTGCCTAGGTATACAATACAAAAACAAAATTACACGAGTCAATGTTTCAATTAAAAACAGCCTTCATCAAAGCAAATTAATAATGATGGATGAACACTGAAATGCTGAAGCCTACCTATGTGAACTTATGTCAGCTATGTCAACAGTATTCAAACAAAATGTGTTGGCAGAGACTACTTATTTAGTTGTTAGCTTTGAAAAAAAAAAAAAACTTAATTTGATCTAGTTGGCATAATTCCAATCTAATGATATACATGCTGATAAATTAGAAAGAACTTAAAATTAAGATTTCTTTTCAATCAGATGTTGGTTTAGCAACAGTGTTGGAATGTGTACCTAACAACAACAAAAAAAGCTATTAAAAATGTGTCAAACAAAATTCCAAAAGGGTTGAGATGCTTGGATGAGTTCAGTTGTTGCAGCAGCATTAACTGATTGGTTTCTTGCTAAACATCCATTCCAGTGTTCATTGATTTCAAGGAAGGAAGAGCAGCATTTTTGTTTTATTATTCAGATTTTGGTTGTTGATTAACATCCATTTCCAATATATGTTGAAATTAAGGCCTACAGAGAAATTAAGATAAAAAAATGAAAGTTGATAGCTGATGAAAGGTTGATAAAGAATGAAGTGATGTGTACAGCAACATTAAATTTTAAAAAGTATATTATTCACTATCTTGTATTTCTTTATCATATTTTAATTTCGTGCATAATAAAAAAATTAAAATATGCATATTGTTATTGTGTTATTAAATAACAGTGCAGACACTTGACCAGCTGACCATGCATAGGTGCTCACTCATTTGCTTCCCTATGATGTAGTTTTTATGTAGTGGTGGGTTAAATAGTACTATATGCTATACATGTATTCGCTAATAATTAAATCAGTAAACATGTAATTAGTATGTATATACTCAGCGTTTGGTAGGTCTGTAGTAAGCCGCCTGTTACTGTTAAAGGTAGGTAGTGGACAAATGAACAAGTGCATAATTATGTAGCCCATTGTATAACAGTGTCCACGCTAGCTCTGTGTCTTTGCTGCACCAGTTTGCACAGTTGGGATCAACTTGAGTGCAAGTTCCAGTGTCCTAGTTACAACTTATATACAAGGTGGCCATAATGTCTTGTTACCTTCATCAACCCAACCTTTGTGTAACAGTTATATTTGTTTTCTACTAGTTTTAGAGGCTAGGTGTATGTAACTTTACAATCAAGCAATCTTGCCGTGGAAGTTTCAGAAATATGATGCGTCGTGGGCCTACATGGTTTATCTGAAGGAATGCTGAAGTTCTTCAGTGTCTTGTTTACCTCTTTTATAGGCTATTTGCATTATCCTAATTGTTGCAGCACCCGTTTACACTACACAACATAGGGCACATACTTCATGGTGGAAGTCCCGTGGAACTGATTGTATGGTTATATACACTTACTAGCAACGGAAACAAGTGTTAAATGTCCTGGATTCGTATGAAGTCATTGTGCCCACCCTATAAAGATAAAGACCGTCTGCGAAGATTAGCACTGACTAAGCAAAGTTAAGAGATGAATTAAAATCGAAATAAAAATTCGAGCATTTCTGTTGTTTATTACTTCTTGATAACAGAGATAAACCGGGCTATTTAACTGACATGTATTTGCTATTGTAAACCTGTACTTTCATTTAGGCCTATTTCTCCGGATAATTTTGAAAGAATGTTGAAGGCCCTAGTATAGTAGCAAGTAAAGATAAATAAGTGTATGTGAGTCTGTTTTTAATATTTATAGAAACTACAGATAACGCATGTGTTGGATCATTGATAGTTCTAAGATGGAATCTCTCTTTAATTATCGCTATAAGTTTCCCGACTCTCAGCTAGATCAAGTCTGTGTTGAACTATATTCTAACCACTCTATGGATTATAGGCCTATTATTTCGCTAACATAATTAGGAATAGGAGAGTGTTAGATGCAACAGATTATTTCAAGTCGACAACATTTTACAAAATAAACATATCGAAGGAACTGTAATGGCTGACCCACTACTGAATTTATTCAGTGAATTCGTGAAGACCCCACGTATATGCGAGTAATTATTTTCATACTAGTCATTCAAAGAGATGGTCGTTATTTAGGAGTTATCTAAACCACAGAGTTATATTAACATGTATATATAAATAACCTTGCTTACCTCCCTTCTGTGTCATCCCTACCTTGTAGCACTCTGACTATATTATGTTAGAAAATGTTAAACACGTAAGAAGCAACGAAATAAATTTAAGAAGTTTCATACAGAACGAATGAGATACCTATTTTTAAAAAGAAACTCTAGAAAAATAATATTCCCAGAGTACATTGCAAATCCACCTGTATTTTACCCAGAAGACACTACGATTGACAAAATACTCTCGATACCACTGATTACTACCGTTCCTCCATTACTGTAAAGAGCAACACATATTTGTGTGTCTCAATTTTATCATATTAAGGAAAGCAGACCCGCTTGTATGACGGCAGAGCTCGGAAACCTCAAAAACTACGGTAATAGTTATATGATTATGTATAATTTTATTCCCTTATTGTATATGACTTTAATATTGCCCATGTGCGTATGTATCGTGGTTTTTAAAAAAATTAAATTGTTGGGATGTTAAGTTTATGTATGTTAGTATTTGTTACAATATTAACTTTACACAGTATAATAACTTCACAGTGTCCATAATTTATGATCGGGTTTTTCTTATATTTTTTAAGAAAAGAAAGTGGAAAAGTTTTCTCTGGGTATATTGCTGTTGATTTTGCCCATTCACTCATTCAGACAGTCATTGTTCATGATCTAGGTTACTTGTTAGTATGTATAGGTCTAATTGCAGTAAAAATTTTAGTAGCCTATGGTGTGTATATATATATATATATATATAAAATGTAATTACTACTAATAGTAATAAGTAAATCTTAAAGTAACTAATATTTTCCATATATAATCAGCTTTTAGTTTTGTCACGTACACTTAATCTCTTTAAACTGTTAGTGATGCTGTTACTGTTACTAGTTAGTGTCATAATTATTAATAGTAATCTAATGTGCATATATTTTATTACTACTAGTAGTCAGAACTTTTATAGGTCTATTAATCAGTGCTAATAGCTGATGCTGTTAACAGTTAAGAGTTTGAGATTATTTATAAAGGATGATTTTTTCCCCCGAAAAGAAAACATTACTAAACGGTTGTAACTGATTGAAAAAAGAGGAAAATTTAAAGAGACGTTTTTTATGGCAAACAATATTTTTAATATGCTGTCCTGTATAATATTAATAATAGCAAGATTACATTTGATGGTTGGTTGGGGTGGGAAGAATAGTAATAATTTGAAATGACTTTCTTCTGCAGTGCTTATATTTTTTTTATAAAGTTATAAAGTTATAATTGTATGAATTAAGGAATAGGCCTATGATAGGTAAGTTTTACTTTTAGCAATAAGCACTCGAGAGTTTTGAGTAGCATATGCTGAAGGGTCTTGCAATTTGTAAAAATATTTCACATCATTTCACAAGACAGACTACAAATACACATATCCTTGATGTATACAGTTGATTGGTTCCAGACAAAACTATATAAATCACTAAATGCAGCCAAAACAAAATAAATATTAAATTATAAGTTTCATCATAAATACTATTTTAATAACTACACCAATGAATGATCTTATGCTCTCAATCTGTATACCAAGCACTCTATTAGAGTGGTATAGTGTGCTTAGTTAATCATTATTGCTTTGGTGCATTTGTGCAAAAACTAAAAGATGGTCACTTTAGGCAGGTAAAACAGATTTGCCTAACTAGCTGAGATATTGTTTGTCTGAGAATTTAGTTTTGGGGAAAGCTGCTTTAAATGTTTACCTCAACTGTTTCAAGCAAAGAGAGCCAGCCAATTTCCTTTCTTGTGGACAATACAAGCTGGATAAAGTAGAAAGTAATACTAATAGCTCTCTACATAACAGTCAAAATGATTGTATAGAAGAGTAAAAATCACAAGTGGCAACAAAAACATAAAGCCCATTTGGAGTCAGCAAAAAGACATTGTGGCTGGATATTAGTAATAGTATATGACAAGTTGTAGCATTACATATATAGGCAGCCAAAACATAGCTAGTAATTTTTTAATTAGGCAGATCTGTTTGGGGCTACATATTTGCCATAGTTTCCAGAAGCAACTTTTCTAAACTAAGCATCTCTGGTGTAGGATACGTGCACCTTTAACTGATCATTTAAAGTTGTGTTGCAACTCTTGGTAACTAACAAAATGCATATGCACATGTCTGTATAATACCTGTGACCCTGGTAGCCGCTATAATCACATTGCCATACAGGCATAGTATTGCATATATTACTTTCATTCCACTTTCTCATGAAAGTTTTTAGTTCATTTAACCTTTGGTGTTGTTAAATAGTGTTGTGGTTAGTGTGGTTAATAGAAACTACAAATAGTTTTATTTTCTCTTTTAACAAGAGGATAGATAATTGGGCTGACAATGAATTTACTCTTAGATCTGAGCACTGGTTCACTAAATCCAGCTAAATAGATTGAGTTGTATATATGTTCACATTTTACATTATCATGATAAATTATATATTTTTCTTTCAGGCTGGGACTTTTTTTGTTTTCATATTCACTTTTTATCTTTTTGGTACTAAAATAATATGAATTTTGTCCAATTTTTAGTACAAAGGCTTTTGATCAGATAACAGCAGAAATACATTTTTAATTCTTTTGTTTAGAAATGGATGTCTTTACTTCTTTTCTAATTTCTTCTGATTTATTTTTTGTCAGCTATGTTATTTTATGTTTGAGCTTTGTTAACTTTTATCATTCCAGTAAATACAAACAAATGTTATGACAATGTGTTTGATTTAAAATTGCTATGTTAGTAGGGTAAATATGTTGATTAAATTATTTTTTCAGTTTCTTCGATTTTTTTTATTTTATGGTAGATCCTTTTGCTGACACTGATGACAATGTCGGCACTGGGGCCGGAATTCAAGAGGGTCTAGTCCACATACGAATACAGCAACGTAACGGACGAAAGACTCTCACCACAGTTCAAGGGATCCATCCAAAGTTTGATCTAAAAAAAATCGTAAAAGCCTGCAAAAAGGTAAATTCGTAACAGGTGTCAGGTTTTTTCCAGTCAGAATGCTAAAGGTGGGAAATTTGAAATCTAGTTCAATTCAATCAGAATGCTAAAGATGGGAAATTTATTCTTTGTGTTTTCCATATATTGTTTAGTTTTAGGGCTCTTGATCTACATTTCGTAACTCCACTGTAAATCATTGATGTCATGAAAATTAATTTCAGCTTTTTCTTGACTGGTTGGTTGGTTGATTATGGTTTTCCAGACTCTTCCAGTGTTAACTTATTTTATAAACAAGCTTTATGAGCATATCTTAGACAATTGGTCGTCATCTTAAATTTTCAGTTCAGACATAAGAGTAGGTAGTCCCACTAAATTTTTTTTTTTAAGTTAATATTGTACAAATCATGCTCAAAACGTGTGGTCTGATAAAATAAGGATGTTTACAGAAAATTATGATAGCTTTACTGATTTTTGAGATGTCATTAATTTAGTGTCGTCACTTAATGATTATCTTTTAGACATGACAATTGTGATTTTTTAAGTTTCATTACAAGTAAAATATAAACATCAAAACCCAACAATTTTAATAAACATAGTCACAGACAACAAGAAAAACAAACAAAATGCATAGTTGACATTTCATTTTATTAAAAATCGTCAAGGAAAACATGCTTTGTAAGTTTGTTTCATAAAATTGATCACAAAATGCACCAAACAATAACATTCATGGCATCATAGCTTAGGTGTAGCTGACGAACATCCAGAATGCATATTATTAAATTATTTGTCATATAGTTAGGCCTGATTTTTTCTAAAGGCATTGCAACAAAATTATTGGAAGTTGAAAATGACCATTTCAGCAAATTTTAACAAAAATAAAATCAATAACTAACTATTATACAGAAAACATTAAAAGTAAATTGTCATATCTCTGAGACCAAACATCATGCAGAGTTGGTTCACTTATCAAAATTATCAGCAAATGAAAACGGGTAAATGATCACGACTCTGAAACTATATATAACACAATTATGTTTCACCTATAAAAATGATCATCAGGATGTTATCCATTTAACTAAAGATCAGATAAGTTATGCATAACTTTTTATTTGTTTTAATACTTTTAGTTTTACAATACAAACTTTCATATTTAAAAAGTCTTATCTTAATCTTAACTATGTACCTGGTATTCTCTCTACATAATACATAAATATAATAAAAATGTTTAACACATGCTATTACTAATTATAATAAAATAATAAGCAATATATCTCTTTATTTTAAAGGTTTGGTGAAGGTCCTGATGAAGATATTTTACTTAAATTTTAATCTTCTCAAAGCCATTTAATTATTTATAGACTTTCATAAATGAGTACATTTTTCAAAATATAATGTTCTTTTGTTGAAGATGGCTTTTTTGTTACTGTGGATGAGTACAGTGGCTCTTTGGTTAGGAATGAGTTCCATTCTTGACATTTGTAACCCAGTTTGATATGTTAGGTCAGAATCTATATGTAAATGTTCATTTCCAATAATGAAACACCAGTGAAAATAACACATTTCAAATGTCATTGATGACCAGCATATGCCGCTTTTTATCTGAAGTATTGAAAACAAAATGCCTAAATAATTTTAAAGCACTTTCTTTTCCTACCTATAATGGTTTTAAGAATCCAAGTGAAGAAGAATTTACAATTGATCACTGTTTAATAGAATCAGTCACTTTTAGAATCAATTTTCATGGGACACATAAATCAGTTGATTTCTCTATATTTTCTGAAATTATTAAGAGTCACTTATCAAGTATAGTTTTAGTATTTACATTAGCATTTATTTCTTGAAAATTTAACTCTCGTGTCTCACCCTAAGTTTGAAGTGCATTCTTGGTCATTTTATTGAGAAACATCCATGCAAACTGATTACTGAGTAATTTTATTCATCTATTTCTTCATTTTAAAAGCATTGGCTTGTTGTTTGTTTGTTTTTTTAAAAGAAAAAACAATATTTTATGAAAAGTTCTGTGAACACTCTTGTCTAGTTCAGTCTAAAACTTTTTGTTTATATATGACTATTTGCTGCTCACATGTGTGTGATCTTTTATTTAATAATAATAATAATGTCCTGATTGTTTATGAATAAACAAACACCTTTTAAAACTTTTATAACTTTTTTTTTAAAACTATCTTTCAGTACTTGTACTAAGTTGTAGGCACCATACCACAGATTAGCACTATTAGCATTTTTTCACACTTGCTCCTATAAAACTCTTGTTTGTTCATTGGTGCTCTCTTGACTTGACTGTTTAAAATTCTCCAATCTTATTTCTGCTGTAGAAACTTCAAAGAGTCTAATAAAACACTGCAACTTAGATTATTTAAAGAGTGATCATATCACTCCACTTCTCTCTGGCTGAAGAATAGAAAATGAAGAGCCTTTATCTTTATGTGTCACTATCTAGTTATAGTCTTAAACACCTGTCTATCTCACACATGTGTACACTCAGCATTTTGAAAAAATATACAATGCATATGGTCAGTATTCAATTGCTTTTCAGGATCCACCTACTTTGAATGTGCTTCCTTTTTGGTTGATTCAAAAAGTCTAGAATTTTCTAGATGATTTCATCAGCAAAATAGCACAAGTACTATTTCTTCTCAGGCTCTGTTATTTTAAATCCATTTTATTTATTTGAGTTGTTTTATAAATGTACTAGCTGGCATATCTGGCGTTGCCTGAATAAAAAAAAACAACTAAGCCTTTAATAGCTTTTGTCACTTGAAAAGAAATTAATTAGTTCTGTATAAATCCATTGACAAATCTTTCATTGAAGTTAATCTGTTGATATATGTTTGCGTTAAATGCAGCCTACAATACTCCCAATTTAGCTGACTTACACATATATAATGTTTTAAAGTAAATATATCATGTTTACTGCTGTCATTGGGTATCTGTTGCTGTGCTAATACCCGTGTAGTAAAATTGTGAACGGGTACCCATGATAACGCACTGATATTACACCAGCTAGGGCATTGCACAACTGAGGATGAGGCACAAAAATGGGTAATGCAAAGGGGGTGCAAAGAAAACTGACAGAGGGAGAGCAACCCAGTCACACATTAGATGAGAGAACTTACACTGGTGGCTCAATTTAGCACACTCACATCCTGCATGTAGATGGTGTTCTGCTAAATCATGCTGGTGTTGGAAAATAATTCCTCCCTCAAACAGAGTCACCTTATGGCTGATTCATTTTAAAATAAAATCACCCATGGTTGTAAAATAAATCCACCCCAGTATAAATTCACATACGGGAAAAAAGATTCAGACTTTTATCAATTAAATTTAATGTATAGCTTCATTTTATAGGCTGAGCTATTCCGTAATTCTTTGTTCTAGGCCTCTTCCATTGAGTTGTTTATAAAAATCTAAGTTTGAGAATTGTTTTGAGTGCAGTTAAACTTGCATCTAAGCCTCACCCTTTCAGCAGAGAGTCAGCAGTGCAGCAATCGATAGTGGCTATGTCATCCGGTTTCACAAAGTCATACTGCAGAGCCCTGTTGCCTTATGCATTGCATTGTCAATACAATTGGGGGGGGGGGGAAGGGAGTATATTTTAATTGGGAGCTTTTAATTTAAAACAAAATTTGTGTTGGACAATTTGTTTTAAAATAAAACCTCCCTATGAGACTTCATGTTTGGGGAGACTTTATTTGATGACACCGGTAGGTAGGCTCACGCACTGAGCAGTCACTGTACCTAAATCTAATCATGGACGACATGGATCACCATAGCTCGTGCCATTCCTTTTGTTTGTATTAACACGTGTAGCATGTTAATAAGACTTAAGTAAACAAACGTTTCAGTTTTTTAACATCAATAAATTAAATAATAGTGTTGTAATATTTTTAATAAGAGATTGTCTGGTGGAGTCATATCAAGCGATTGGATAGTGAAACGGTGAAATGCAATCTGTGCAATGAAATTCTGTTGGCAAAGTTTACTTTATGCAATGATTGATCATATTAAAAATAAAAGTTTGTGTTGTACACATAAAAATCATAACTAATAGTAAGTCACTAGATTCACACCATTGGCTGCTATGTGAAATAGAGCACATGCCTAATGGTTAAGTAGCTTTGTGTGAGATCATGAGTTGTGATGGAGAATAGGAGATATATACTAATTTTCGAACAGTACCGTTCAAAATCTGGACCTGTACCCGGGCAGCTTTTTAGAAAAAATTGACAGCCCTAATCATGTTTATTTGATTACCCTTTTATTTTATTGTCTGAAGTTGTCTCATAGATAAAATGCATTGATATATATGTTTGCATTAAATGCAGAGTACAAATTTACTGCAATACTCCCCATTTAGTTGACTTACTCGTAAATGATGTGTTGAGTAAATATATCATGTTTATTTGATTCCCTTTTATTTTACTGTCTGAAATTAGGGGATGTGCTGAGTAAATACTCATTTTTACAGTCCAATATGCACATAGCAGATGATGGTAGTTTTATTGTGTTGCATAAATATGTCATACGTAGAATAAATGGTCAGCATTTTTTCACTTTGGTCTATGGTATGATATTATCCGACTGGGGTAATTTTATTTGTTCATTTATGAGCAGTAACATGGATGTGTCAGTGCAGATGACCACACGGGTAACTGCTTAATACTCACCCAATGAAAAATAGATCATTCGTATGGCGCTTATGGAAGACACTGGATAGTAGGTCTTTGGGCAAGAATGTGTAACATGTTCTGACATATATTTACTTTAGATCTAATAAAAATATAATCTGCCCTATGTACATGAGCAGTCCAATTACCTGTATGGGAACATCACTCATAACCCAAAATATCTCAGTTTAAACTATATATTTACTCTACAAATCATCCTCTAAACCACTTCGGTCCTGATTTACCCAAAAATCCAAGTGTAGTCTGTTCAGCATTTGCCTACAAAGTAAACCAACCTAAGAACTAAGTGCTCCAGCTATACTAAACTACTAAAATATTAGTACAGCTTAGTGTTGCCAACAGTCCCACATGTAATTAGAGTAGAATTGTCTATGTTAACCTGTTGACTTTGCATATTATGATTTATATTAGGATGTGTCAGATTATTAAAATGTCAATAATTAAAGTGCTAAGTAAATAAATAATCTTATTTATTATTTTTACTGTTGTGAATCTTTTCATACGACTGTGTGACTATATTCAGTTATTTATTCATTTGAACATTCTGTTATTTAGGAATTTAACTGCAACGGAACTGTGGTTGAGCATCCTGAGTATGGAGAAGTAATTCAGCTTCAGGGAGATAAGCGAGATGCCACAAAAGCATTCCTAGTTGAAGTGGGCATTGCCAGTGGTGACCAAGTCAAGGTGAGACATAACAGGTGTAATTTGATTAAGGTATAACATTCATTTCTAGAGTGAACATTGCATTCAAAATATCTCAAGACTGCATATAATTTCACCCTTTTGTCACAGAATATATGAAAATGTCAGTAATGTACAGAAAGTTATGAACATTTTACAACAATTACATCAGTATTCAGAACTGTATTTCCACTAACAATACAATGATTTGTACTGAATTAATAAACCCTGAATATCTCAATTAAAAAACAACAAAATTGTTGCAACACACTGCAACATATTGCTCATGCCTAGTAAAGCCTTCAAATATAACTTTTAAATAATCTAAATGTGGCAGGTCTTGTAAAAAGAAATGCTAAGTATTAAGAAAAAAACAACAAAGAGAATGGTTAGAGGGTAATTTCAGTTGTTAATCATTTACATTTTTGAATCATTGTCACATGTAACTTTGACACAACACTTTTAGTATAATAAAGCTTATGTGCAACTTTAGTTATATAATAATTTTATTTCACTCAAATAAAACAAACTGTGCAACTTTAAAATGAAAAGTTAAAAAGAAAAATAATTTTACGATGGAGGTGAAAATCTAAACCCTTAAGAACTGCAATTTATAAAGAAATATAATGTTTAAAAAGTAAAAGTCATCTAAAAACCCAAATATAATTAAAAAACAAATAACAAAACTATATGTATTTAGATATTAATTTACTATTAGCATTTAAATTTTTAATGTTTAAAAAGTACTTTTGTGAATTCCATGTACCTTAACTAATTATGACGTGTAGATGTTCAAGTAAATTATTAAACAGGTACTAATTGATGCTGTGTTTATAATATATAAAATGTGTAATATTTGTAAAGCCAAGACCCTGAAAATATAATTGCTTGGTTAAGTTTTATCATTATTAAGAGAAATGTGTATACAAAATACATTTTTAATAAGCTGCAGGTATTTTTTTCTAGTTTACTCTTCAACCAAAAAAAATTACAGAAAATCATATAAGTCATGATCTAAGTAAAATTTAACTTTTTGAGTAAGATTTTAAAAAAATTAGCATAAATTAAATACTAATATTAAAAAGCTAAAGTTTTATTTTTACCAAAGTGTGCTTTGTATATAGTTTAAAATTAGTTTGAAATAGAGTAGTGTTGTTGCAAAGAAATAATTAGAAACTATAGAACTGAGGATTAGAAGACATCAATCTTGCAAATCATATAGCTGCTAAAATTAACTTGCCATTACTAAATAAATTCATATACAAATAATGAAGCTATATTTAATGGAAGCAATACTAACTGAGAGAAGCGTAACAAGCATCATGACTAATCTTTTTCAAAACTTAAAACAGCTCTAAATTTTCTAACAAGCAAGATGTGGCCATTGCTAAAATTTAAAGCAATTTTTTTTTTGTGGTTACCTGTCGCAAACCCTTTGTGTTAAACTGCATCTAATGGCTTTAGATGTCAACGGCAACGATCAACTCCCAGTAATGGAGCACGCTTGGCGTATTTAGCAGAGGGTGTTTTATGTTTACTGTTAGTGTCAAGTTCAACCATATTAGTGCATGATTGCAATGTTGCGCTGCGCATGCGATCTTTTACAAGAATTAACACTGACGACGATTCTCGCAAGATTGACTGATCGATCGGAGCCCTATTTGCATCCACCACCCATTTCCTCCCATTCTTTTGCATGCACATCCATACTAGGGCTCCGATTGCCACCACTTTTACTGATCGATTCTTGTGGTCATGAGTTGCCATGATTCTTGCGATTTCTCATTGAAGTTGGCCCATGGTGATCTGGTCAGTCCTATCCCCATTCCCTACCCACAACGGTACATGTATATTCATTCTGTCCAGCAGCAACACTATGCAGTATATGCCAGCTGATCAAAGTCGTAATAAATTACACCCTGAAATAGCACAATGACTATTGACAAAAGTGAGACCGTGATACTTATGTAAATCACTTACTGTCAGAAATGGAATGAATTAATTAACTACAGAATACAAAAATTGAACCACGTGAAAATGTAAAGTTTGAAACAATTAAAAGTACTTTTACTAAACTTAATATGCAGTGACTTTGGGTGATAATGACAACGATCAACTGCCAGTAATGGAGTGTGTTGGCTATTTGGCAGGGGGGTGTTTTACGTTTACTGTTAGTGTTAAGTTCAACCATATTAGTGCATGATCGCAAGATTGCACTGTGCATGCGATCTTTTATGAGAATTAACACTGACGATGATTCTCGCGAGATTGACTGATCAATCAGAGCCCTAATCCATACTGCACCTCCTTAACAGTTAGTGCAGAACTCATTTCAGGTTTTGATATTGTCTTGGTTATTGTGTTGGAAATTTGTTGCCCTTGTTGCAGCTATGAATTAAAAAAAATTATGTTACTAGTTGATTTTGTAGATATAATTCATCACAAGTTAAAGACTAAAAGAGGTGTCCTGTAATAGACATTGCACAGCTTCAGAGCTTGTCATATTCCTGAAACTAAATTTTCATGCTATCAATACTGTTTTAAAGAATGCAAAAAAAAACGGTCCTCTTGCTTGAGGGTAAAAATTACACGACAGTAAAAACCAGCAATTGTATGTTGAAGCATTTTAATTAAATACCTTATTTATGTTTTATTTGCAAAAACAAAATGATGCCTCAATTCATTGTTGTTTCTTTGTAAGCACCTACAAACTCGTGCTCAGACTGGTACATTCCAGTCCATGCTAAACTCAATTTACATTGCATCTTACAGGTAATATTTCCCAGTTAAAACATTCTAGATTATATTAACCCTTTTAACATTATTTCTTTGAGATTGAAATTCAGCACTTATTCCCTTTCAATTTTCCACTCCCTGTTGACCAGTTACCTTTTTAAAATAGTAGACATGGAAATTTTATAATTATAGGCTCATATTGATTCAAACAAATGTACAATATATTACATAAAATTAACAATAGAACTGCAGAAAAAAAAGAGAGAAAAATGGCTATTGATGATAGATAAAACATGTAAAAGATTTGTAATACTTTAGGAAGCATTGTTGCATTGCAACAAGTTTTATTTTTTTTTTTAAATTTGAAGATAAAAAAGGCACATTGTTGTGTGTAGAAAATAGAGAAATAGAAAACCAACATTGCTAGGTGATTTGCTGTATCACTTCATTGCCAACCTGGATCAAAAATAATAATTTATGTATATTCTTTCATAACTTACTGAATTTTAAAATTTTTTGTTCTGGAATCTGGTTAAACAGCCTAGCAACAATCTATTAATCAAATTTGGAAACTGATTCATTTTAAAAGTGATTCTTTTGTTTCTTTTTTCAACATTTATATATTATTCATATATCACAGACACTAAGCATAATTATGTTGTACTGTTAGATTATTACGTTCACTCTAATTTTTTTTTATTGTTGGACATGCTTCTTGACAAGTTTGCTGAAATTGTTTTCACTTCTTTGGCAAAATTTAAAAAAAAACATCAACAACAACAAAAAAATGTTTATTGGGTGCTATGTGTATGTTTTATTCAGTAAGTTTTCCTTGAGATGTGCACTTTTGTCTAATTTTAATTTTTAGTGGTGAATTCACAGTCATCCGTACCAAATATATATATATGCGAAAATTCATATTTTGTTTAAATCTATGCATATTTCTCTCTGTGTTCTCAGCCCAGAAGTTGTGACCTACTTACTCTTGAGTAGAACTAGCAGACAGCAAAAGGAATTTCTCAAATATTTCTATACAAATATTAATATTAATTGTTGACTTCAAGAAAAGAAATAATGCTTGAGAACTTTAGTGATTAGAATCATTAGATTGTTAACACTTAATACCTATGGATACATTTTAAAATTTTTAAAGAAGAAAAGAACGGATGAAGGAAGTATTAGTAATGCATCCACATCTACAGTGGACATGAGCGACAATGAAGCCAGGAACATTAGTTCGGACAACAAAAACACAGTCAGATTCCCGATATCAAAAGAAAGCAAAGTGTATTACTGTTAAGTACACGGAAGAGATTTGAATTTCAGTTTTACAATGAATGGCGAAGCAGATAATCCAAAACTGCACTTTCTTGTCTTGGTTCCCAACAAGTTAAAGAGACATTTAGAGCAAAATCATGCGAATGTCTCACGAAACCCTTCAGAATACTTCTGTTGTCTGCATGTTTCAGTGCAAACATCCTCGGGAATGATGACAAAATACCTAAAACTATCTGAAAGAGCTCTTTTAGCATCATTCAAAGTTTCTGGATTAATTGCACAGAAAAAGAAAGCTTATAGCTTCGAGGAAGAACTCATTTTATTTTACCAGCACGTGAAGAAATTGTTTCATGATTATTGGTACTGAACTGATTTCAAGGTGCCTTATCAAATGATGCAGTCCATCAACGAATTGTTGAAATGTCTACAGATATTGAAAGAAATGTTGGAAAATTACAAATAATTAACAAGTTTGCTTTATCGTTAGATGAAAGTACGGACATCTCTGGTAAAGCTCAATTAATTGCCTTTGTCAAGTTCATTGACATGTCTGAAGTCGTTGAGCAATATTTATTTTGCTGGCAGTTAGAAACAAGAACAACTGGTCTTGATATATATATATTTTGTGGATATCAGCTATAGAAAATGATGACTTTATAGTTTTCCCATCTGCATTGAGTGCCTTAGCTAAGTTGGAAATAAAACTTAAAACTCAGTTAAAGAACAATATAATGGCACATTTATTGAGTCCACAAGAAGACTTGAAGAAATACTTTCCCTCAGTTTCAGCAAACAGAATGGAATTGGGTTATTTCGCTGTTTGGGCTTTCTGGTCAATGTAGAAAACGCTTCAGATCTAACCATTGTAGAAAAAAAACAGGTAACCAAAATTACTTAGATACAATTCTGAAATCCAAATTTCAGGACGTCTCTATCAACTCGTTTTGGATTTCTCTTGCAAATGAATACCCTGCAATCGAGAATAAAGCTTTAAATGTTTTACTTCCCTTCTCCACATCTTACCTATGCAAGGATGCATTTTCAACAATGAAAACGATCAAATCAGTGACTCGGTCAACACTTCTTGATGTTCATAGTGAGGTGTGCATTAGTTTGTCTACTATTCGTCCTCGTTTAGAAAACTTGTGTGCAGTACATCAGACTCACGTGTCACTGATGTTGAATATCTGTAATATGAACTTTTGAACTTATGAAGGATAATTACTTTTAAATTTTAGTGAGTCTAGTCAGACCAATCACTCAACAAGTCTACAGAGTACACTAGTACAGTCATTTTTCATATTCATATTCAGTTATGTTCCATTGAATTTTTTTCATAAGTACTTCTTTGTATTTCAATAAATTTGGTGACTAAAATCCCTTAAAATTACTAAACTTTTGGTTGAGTCTGGTAGATTGATGTAAGTGTCACTTTTGTGAACATCTTTTAAAGTGTGTCACGACAGAAAAAAGTTTGAGAAGCAAGGGATTAGAGTATATAATTACATGGAATGAAGCAGTTACAACTACAAGCTATTTAAAACTTTTTATTCAGTTTGGTTGGGAAATGAGCATTTTTGATACTACATGTATTACGTATATACTTTAAATCTGTTTGTGTCACTAAATATGCAGCAGAAAATGAAAAAGATACAATCAGCTTTGAACACTTTAGAACACATAAATTCAATATTTGTTGTGCTAGATAGGGCAAGGACTGAAAACATACTATAAAAAAAATTTTTTTTTAAAGCATGTTTGATAGAACTGAGTATTAATTTGGTATGTTTTAGTAGTGTAATGGCCTGGACCAGAGAATTGATTTTGATAAAAGCACATTCTTGTCTAGAAATGGTCTCATAATTTTTATTCTTAGCCACTTTTTAATTTTATCACTTTTGTCTTTGTGTAAAATTTATTTTTATATTAGTGTTAGTTAATTGAGCAAGAATTTACCTTATTCATTTTAAACTTATACCTGCTTTATATTGAGTAAGAGTCCAGAAGAATGTAAGAATACATATAACTATTCTGAGACATTTTTTATTTTGCAGGTGCACGGATTCTGAGTCATTTTTCTTGAGGATACTTGTGGTGTTAGAACACTTGCATGTATATATAAACACCATCATGATCACCAGGCGCATATTCTCATATTTGCAACAAATTGATTGGGACAGCTCAGATTTTACCTAGATTCTTATGTCAAGAGTGAGGGAGAAGGGGGAATAGTATGGGGTGTGTTAGCTATTTGCTTGTTGTATTCTGTCATCTCATCTGAGGTTTGGTGGGGGTGTTAGGATGCGTGGTTCTAGGCTTTATTTATATATTATTTAGTTATGTGTCATGTTTCTTTTTGAAATATGTTGGGGTTTTGTTTTCTGTTTTGATGACGTTCTTATCTTTTAGCAAATAAAAATGCTTTTGACACAAAATATTTTTGTTCATTTCATTTTTTTAAATGTTATTTATTGTCACATTGCATATGCATGGTGTAAGTTCTATATATTTTTTAAATTATTATTAGCTAAATACAGAGATGATGGCTCTCTTGTGTGTGTTTAAATGTTCTGCATACGGCAATCTTGAATTGTTAAAATGTATCTTGTGACAAACATTTTTTTTAAATACAACAACCAGAGGTTAAATATATATGGCACTTGTCATTTTATGGAAAAGGTTAGTCACAAATTTATACATTTTTTTAATCCATAACATTTACCGCAACATCCATAAAATCCCACCACTTAACTGGCTGACTCATTTCTGTTAAAATTAGTATTCTGTTTGTTACTATTTAGGAAATTTAATAGACACTATTGTTGAGGTTAAATCACTAATTATTTTTGAAATGGCTCATAATTGCTGGTATCAGTGTAACAAATAATGGTGGTAATGCCCTGTACTTCTGATCCAATGCCATTGTGAGTGGTTTGACCACCAACTTAGCAATATTTACTGCCGTTGGGTTTTAATTGATCCATAATATAATTATGATTGTAACAGAAGAATACATGAAGAGTCTAAAAAGTGCATAGTCGGATTAATATGTGGCAACGATTTTCGTGTAACACTTTTGCAGACGATTATTTATAGAACAGGTGCATAAAACATAATAAATATCAAGAAATATTTACCGAAAAATTCTTGGAAGTTTAGAAAAGAATCAGCTGCTTAATGTTTATGTTGCTGAAAGTGAAACGTATCTGGTCGAAAGATACGTTTATCCTTGGTACAAGTTCATCTTGGTCCTCTTGCCAAATGAGGTTTAGGAAGCTGTCATACCCGGTACTCTTTTAAGCAGCCATTTTGGGGTAATTAATGACACCAAAGAAACTACAGATCAGCGATGTAGCAGTGGCAAACTACATAGGCATCTGGGTTGGGGGTGGGGTGTTGTGTGTGTGAAATCCCATATAGAAAATTATAGCATTATCCACTTATTACAAATACATGGAATGCTAAAATGATTAGAAATGTTTCAGTGCTGTTGCTGAGGCGGAAACCCGAAACATGCCGATAAAATTTATTCTGTTGCAAGACAAGTACTTATAGACGATCGGTACCTCAAAATATTTTATTAGGTATTGATAGAAGCTTCACACACGCATCTTCATTATTGCGCAAGCAAAGTAAGTCATACAATTGCTGTTTATTTATCTAACAACTTTCTCGACCTTAAAATATTTTCAAGGTCGGTCATGTTTGTAAATCCTCATGGTTTTTGTGGTTAACTTTCCGGTTCTGTGAATTTGTTACAGAGAACGTATTTTCGCTTTGGGACGTTTATTATAAGTTAGTCATTTTAAAATGACTTCATACAAATGGCTCAAATACTTGAAAGTAAAATGGATTTATTAAATGATATGTTAAGGAGACTATTACAAGGGTTAGAATTGCTTCATCCGTCAGCAGATGGCTTTCTTTTTTTCAAGTTTGGTAACTCGTACAAGTATTTGGAGTAGACGACATTATTGTTGGACAACTCTTAAGCACTGGACGCTTATGGCCGTCTTTCTTTCATAACCAAGATATAAATATGGTTAGGGTTGTCTTTCTTACATAACCAAGATATAAATCTGGTTAGTGTTGTCAACGGTAGGCTTTTTATCGGAGAAATAAAAAGAGCATACATAAACACTGGAGGATTTTTCAAATGCACAACAGACAATCACTTGTTTTTTTAAAGTCGACTTTGATAGCATTTGATAAAAAGCGGAGGGTGCATCATACTGACAAAGTATTTGATTGGAAAATGTTCAAAACAAGACTGATTTAATTCCCCTTTTAATTTTCCCCATTGCTTATACCACATCCATGCACTGCGCAATACATGGTTATAGCTTATTAAATGCAAGTGATTCGTGGTAAGATTATAACGCGAGCAATGAAAACCGGAAGTGACCCCCAAAACTGTTCTATAACAGTTTTGTTACGTGCATGCTATTTGACCTGTATGTTCGGAAAAGTTTGCTCGCTTTCGCTCTGAGGTACAACGGGCAACAGGGCTATATTCTTGAAATCTTAAAGATGCTTTTTTTTTCCCCAACTAAAATATGGCAAAGACTTGTCTGTGTCATTGTTCTCATTAATTTGGCTAAATTGTAATATTTTTACATTTAAAATTATCACCTGTTTATTTCCCAAATATTATAATCTGTCTTGACAAACATGACTACAATTACGCTATACTGCCTACCGTACTGTAGTCAAACAACACCCCTATTTTACAACCGGTCAACTCTTCCCTCCCCCACCACTGTCGACCTAAGAAGCTATGATCCTCTTTCCAATCGCGCGCGCGCACACACACACACATTTTATGCAGAATTGTGTAATCTTAAACTCGTCTAAGTATTGAAACATCCTTTGCTTTTCTGAAGACTTCATCATATTTATTTATCGTTTGTATGACATTAAAGTTTCATAATACCTCTCTTTGATTTATCTTTGAAGCAGTCGACCGTGAAATGTTACCTCTGTTTCACCAACCGTCTGCAGCTAACTTAACTGCTGGCGACATAACAAAAATGTGACTCGTCGGATAAAGTCGCTGAGTGTTTGAAGGGCCATCCAAATCCTTCTTTATTACAGCGTTGTTTATGATTTAAATATCACTTTATTTATATATATAGTTTAGCATTGTTGTCAACTGATCTTTTGCTGTCTAAGAATAAATAAGTCCAGTGACCTAGAGCGTTAGCCTGCATTGTGCCTGCCAACCAAAAACAATGTAATCGTCAGAGAGCAGATATCTCAACACTGGGCGCTATTCACCACCTATCAAATGCCGCATCACTGCTAATATATAAACTGCACTCTTGTGGCTCGGATCTCATTGTTAAGATATGTTTTGTTAAGCGTGTTGACGTGACATTCTTGCATACTGAATGGACCACCGTGCTGTACATTACTACTAATTGGTGAACGGCCTGAAGAGATGTACATCATTGCCTAGTGAACGGATCACAGAGCTTATACATCAGTGCTTTGTAAACGGCCCATAAATCTGTTCATAAAATTGCTTAGTGATTGGTCTACAGACAGAGCTGTACATCAAAATTGCTTAGTGATTGGTCTACAGACAGAGCTGTACATAACATTGCTTATAAGCGAAGATCTACAGCGTGTGGCCTCCACCGAATGTGCGCAACATGCACTTGTCAGTGTTTAAACTGCTCGTACCTATCACCATATACAGCAGTATATTTCGCTCTATAAGTCTTCCTATGGCTATGGAATTACCTTATATTTATCACTCACTTCGAACTTCATTAGCTTTTCTGTGCCAGTGTGTCTTGGGTGGTGTCTTAGCGAGGCAAGACAAGTTACCGATTAGAATATCTAGTAATCCTTGTCTGTGGTATAAGGATTGCCGGATTACCTAACAAACGAACGAAGGATTCTTGGACATGAAATATAGAGCAGTCCCATCCTAATTAAACGAACGAAGGAAACCTTGGACATGCCATGTAGAACAGTGCCACCCTAATTAAACGAACGAAAGAAACATTTCTTAACATAGGTACCCGGTTCAGCACGCATAGAGAGCGCATCTACCGCCCATGGTAGTCTCTCTGTATGCGTGCTCAACCACGCCCACCATGGACACACTGGAAATAGACATTACCGGATTACCAAACGGGCAGAGTAAGCACAGGCTTATGAGCCCTTTTAAGGGCCCCACGACACGGATCAACATAATACTGAATTGATTTAATCTTGAAAGGCATGTGCAGTGCACCACCAGCAGAACTGTCTCATGTGGAGACACCAGAACAATGTGTCACCCTTGCAGAGCAAAAGGAACCAGTTTTGGATAATGTCGTACACACAGGGTGTATGATGAAAAAAGATGGAACCATTATGGAAGCAGCCCACGAACCAATAATGACTAATGTTCTTCCAATTGAATTTTCTAATGCCCCAAGCGAATGACATCAGCACAGTCCGCTGTCTAATGCGAGCAGTGGACAGTACACACGACTAATACTACCCCCATCTTATAATGAAAGCAGTCTCTGCGAGAAGGCCAATGAAGACATGCATGCACAGCTCATTGCCCCCCTCTGCTGTTCAAAACCAGGTACTAGAGACAGACACTGTCTCACCCCATCTTGCTGCAGTAACCGTTACAGATAAAACTGACATGCCCAACATAGAAACAGACTACCCACTTGTGTTTAACAAGATATACACATGTCATTCACACAGACCTCATGAATACACAATGCCAGAAAGTCAAACATGTGTTTTGTGACTTCCAAGATGTATTGAAGGGCACACAGAACTAGAAGACTTCTATGTAACACTCTGGATTTGAACCCTATATAGTATAAATCCTATACGTTGCTGCACAATCAAAGATGTTGAAACCGACGTGCATGAAATGTTGTGCGATGGCATAATTGAACCATCCGACTTGCTGTATGCAGCGCTGATCCTACCAGTTTGGAAAACATTCTGTGTAGATTACCATAGGATGAATGCGATCATGCAGTAAATAGCTGAAACACTGCCTACACCCGACTACATGTATTCACATCTAACTGATGCTTGTTATCTCACATGTACTGATTTAATGAAAGGTTATTACCTTATCAGAGCACACGAAGCTGATGGAGGAAATTTTAAAATTTCCAAATGCCTCTACTACTTCCCTGGCAAAAAAAAAAAAAAAAGCCTAAATAATTATGTTCTGCACATTTATAAACCTGTACAATAACAGCACCTTGTATCAGGGAACTTGAGCTGTCTTCTAGAACTATTATTCTTCTATTCTACATTATCTATTGCAATTGTCATTCATCTTTCTAACCTGTGGCCAGCCATCTGTAGCCCAGGTTTTACCTTACTCTGGGTGACACATTTTGAATCCGATTCGAGCCTCCATAGGCCGAGGGACACAGGTCTTCTCATACCAACACTGATACGTACTTTATGTACACTAGCCGCAGCCAGAGCGGGCAACAAGCTGGACAGAGATTACACAACTGGCGAGTTAATAACTTTAATTAAAGTTTAATTTAAAGGCTTCAAGTTGAATCACTATTTGGGAAAGATTTAAAGTCATAAGGTCAAAACTAGCATTACTATTTAAATTACCATTATTAAGTATTATTATCACTTAAAGTACTTTCACTTTTAATAATTTAATAAAATCGTGAGAAAGTGGGCAGCCACACCACATAAGCAAATACACTTTGCAGTTCATTTGCTATTTTAAAAATTAATTTAGTGGAGACGGTGCCTGAAGGATTTTGCCAGAGAAATCCAAATACACACTGAGATTAGCCCTTGCTCGCTTGAAGCTAGACATTTTTTCATCTTAGGGTTTACATTATCCTCACAGGTTTTCAACTTTTGTTTATTTTGCAAGCATTAAGAAGAGAATTAAGTTGTAGATTAGAGGTTGATGTGAAGGATTGCAGGAGATTTTCAATTAAGTGTTACTTAGGAAAATGCAGAACGTTCCACATTCCCTCATTTACCAATTTTTAAGAAACATTCCATCTTATGGTAGTGAGCAGTATTTTTCCATTAATTTGAGTGTAAAGAGATTGCATCTGTCTTTGGCTGTAAAGAGACTAGCATGTCTTTGAGTGTGAAGAGGCTAGCGTTTGTCCTCGAGTGTGAAAAGACTAGTGTTTGTCCTCGAGTGTGAAAATTAGTGTTTGTCCTCGAGTGTGAAAATTAGTGTTTGTCCTCGAGTGTGAAAATTAGTGTTTGTCCTCGAGTGTGAAAAGACTAGTGTCAGTGTTTGAAAGTGAAGAGAGTAGCGTCTGTCTTTGAGTGTGAAGAAACTAGGGTAAAGAGACTAGTGCCTGTCTTCAAGAGATTAGAATCTGCTTTTGAGTGATAAGGACTAGTAAATCACTTTGCCTCTTGGTATACAATGTTCATGGAAGATTCGTCTCAGTTGAAAAGTCTTCAAAAAAGTCTATTTATCCATCCACATCTGTCTAGAATCTGGACGTATGAATCACGCAGCTTAAATATGTTCACTCATTTTACTTAGGGTTTTACACAAACATGTACTTCCAATTTTGCATACGAGTACATGCCATCTAGTGAATGCATTTTCAAATATGTGTGCAGAAAACATACATACATGACAGTGATGAGGAAGGGGAAATAACTATAACACACATTTAGTGCAGATACTGGGGGTTGGGAGTTATTCTGAGTATTTGTTTGCATGTTTAGCATATTGTTTTATCTGTCTTGTGCTATAAAATTACAAGCTGAATGCTTTTCATTCTCTATAACAACGTTTTACATTCAGTTTTGAACGACTTCTTGCTGTAACTATTACTGGGCCATAAAATTCAGTAAGTAGTGTTCTGACATTGATGTTCGTCACTTTCAGTGTGTTGCACTGTGAATGGACAGATCAAGGTGTTCTGACTTTAATATTCGTATTTTTTTTTGTTTGTTTTTTTGTTACTAACGTCACGGGTTCAGTGTTACCAATGCACAACTCTGGATATTATTGCGCTGTAGAATGCTAACTTTAGTCCTTGTTCGGATATTCTCCACTACCAGCATAATTTTTCAGTTTTGATGGACAACACTCTTGTTAGTTTTAGTCATGACTGCACGGTAGAATGGCAGATCTAGGTTTTCTGATGTAGGCCTACGGTTCGTCATTGTCTTCTTCAAAAGTAACGCATTTTTTAACAGGCCATTAACTGGCGCAGGTTTAGTATTGTCATTTGCTCTCTGTAATTAAAGGTCTATGTAAATGGTTAGAGATACAACTGAGGTTACATAAATCTGGGAACATGACTCAAATATTTTTGCATCTCCCTTCAAGATGGTTAAACCTCTTTTTGTTGCATTTGTAAACATTCAATATCTGATTTAATTCGCACCCTCCAACAAATAAACCTTCTTCATATACACAAAGTCCAACAAACCTTGCGACTTCCCATGCCAATCAATTTTAGTCCAGTGCTTTCTAGTCAGATTAGATATACGCATATTATATAAAAGCTTGAAACATTTGGCAGTGAGAAGTTAGGATCTACTTGGACGCCTGCTCAGGTCATTCTCTTGCCTCTCATTAAATTCTGACATTGCCAGAGTAATTTTGAACTTGCCTCTTGGAAGTTTAGGAACTGCAGGATAAACTTAAAAGGTCGATTTATTTCTTGTGCTTTTATCACTATTTACCTAGTTGAAGGAATACGTTAACGTTAACTGATTTTCTACGTTGGGGACCTCTAGCGTCATTAATACCAGTGAATGTCCACTAACGTCAATGATAACGGAACATGTAGACCCTATTAACTTCAGTAATACCAATAAGCGTCTACTAACACCAAGGGTAACAGTGTGGATCTACTAACTTCAGTAACACCAGTAAAAGTCTACTAACATCATTAACAACAGTGTAGGTGTAGGTCTACTAACATCAGTAACAACAGTAAGTAAGTACTTTTGACAGCAGTGTGGTCTGTTAACATCTATGGCATTAGTATAGACATACTAGTAGCTTTAGCAGAAGTGTGGGCTGATAGCATATTTGGCAGTAGTATAGACATACTAGTAGCTTTGACAGCAGTGTGTTCTGTTAACCACTATGGCAATAGTATAGACATACTGGTAGCTTTGGCAGAAGAGTGGGCTGTTAACATATTTTAGCAATAGTATAGACATACTAGTAGCTTTGACAGCAGTGTGGTCTGTTAACCACTATGGCAATAGTATAGAAATACTAGTAGCTTTGGCAGAAGAGTGGGCTGTTAGCATATTTGGCAGTAGTATAAACGTACTAATAGTACCTTTGACAGTAGTGTGGTCTATTAATATCTTTGGCAGTGGTGTAGGCCCACTAGCACCTTTGATAAAAGTATGGGCCTATTAACATCTTTTTGCAGAAGTGTGGGCTTGTTTGCATCTTTTGCAGCAGCGTGGGCCTTTTCACATCTTTGGCAGGCCTACTAGCACCTTTGGTAGCAATGTGGGTGTACTAACATCAGTGGTTTTAAGAGCCGGTATCGAATTCTATATCGATTATTCCTCATTATCTTCAGTTAGAACTCAGTATATTTTCACCTATTCTGTTAGTCTCTCCGGGGAACCAAATCATAAATGCCACACAGGAGCAAATGGATTTTTAAAGATCTGAAGATATTATTGTAGAAACTATCTGTCATGAGTTTATGATAATAATAATGATGTCGGTTTAAGAAAGAAAAAGTTTTAAATAAAATCTCGATGGTTAAAGGAAAACAACAGTAATTTCAGGTAAAAAATAAATTAAAAAATAGGAAAACTAAATATATCAAAAGAAAAATTAGGAACCCAGAAGCAACATGACAACATAAACAAATAAATGTATGTACAAACCGTGCCATTAATAAAGAGAGAGTCAAAAATGAGGAGTTTAAATAAATCGTCCCTTAAGAGATAGTGCTATTTTTGCTGATGAATTCAAAGCGTGTTGATGGTTTCTTTGTTAAATAGCTCAAAAATGCAGCATGTTCGAAGATAGACAGACCTTGAAAAACAAACAAATATAATGCGTCTGATAACAAGAGAAAGCTTCTTGTAGGAATCTATCAGACAGGTTATTTATGATTGGAATAAGCCATGAAATCATAACAAAGAAAACAGAAAATAGCGTACCGATAGAGAGGAGGGTGGAAATGCAGGGTGACATGGTTGGTTCTTGTTGCTCTAAGAATAATGCAAACTGCAGTAATATAAGCAATTTGAAAGTTTCTTCAAGAGATGATAGATCTTTCCATGATTTAGGTATGCGGTGGGGGTCTAAGACAAGCAAATTCTTTATGTCGGTATTTCACTATGGCCGCAACAGTTGGCTAGCAATTTCAGCGGCAAAAATCTAAATGTGTCTTTTATTGTCAGGTCGCATAGTTATGCTTAGGCGTCAATCTGGCAGGCTGTTCTGCCGCTCTGCGCTATTTGAATGGGTGAACGTACTAAAAAATGAAAAGCGGCTGTAATTATAAATGGATTTTATTTTTTTTAAATTGCTAGCTATGCTAAACATACTAAAGAATTTTATAGGTATTATTTTAAAATTAAAAAATAAATATACTTGATCTTGAATGATGAGTCTCACAAAGTTTACTCACAGTGTTGAATTTTAATGAAGTGATCTGATCTGACACTCCCAAATAATAAATTTTATAAAATCTAAGTTATTTGGGGGTGTTTCCGCGCTATTTTGGATAAATATCCAGAGGTCTCACCTATTAAAAAAAAAAAAGAGATTTAATGTAATTGGATATTTTATGTACTGCCTGAAACCTAAACGACCTTTCCAAAACATCAAAGACTCATCCACACAAATATTTTCACTAAGCACATAAACTCATGAGAACACCTGTCTGAAATGGTCAATAATCAGCGCCTGATTTTCTGGATATGGTAGCCAGTCGCAGGCAATACAAGATTTCCTATTTATTTCCATTAAAGAATTGGTACATATTGTCTGCTAAGGGAAACACATATTTGCTTCCCACTGATTGGCTCATTTTGAATGACTAACATTAATAACAATAAGCGTGCGTGCGCATGAACCGTATACGTGCCACTGACTTTTTAGCTATATTTAGATACAGGCACGTATACGGCCCTTCGCCATCGAATGGGTTAATCTTATAACTAGATATCTATAGCTGATAAGATAATAAGAAACACATTTAAAGCCATATAACAACTACATAAAACTAAGTCTTAGAAGCGGCCATCAAAATCTTAGTACTGTTGAGGAACAACCTCCTTTAATATTGAAATACGTCACACAATAAGCTGATTTATTTGGAGCGCCAAAAATGACAGTGAGGCACAGTTTAAACAAAAATTAGCTAAAAAGAAAAAGTACTTAATACTATAAGAAAAAAAAACAATCTGTCAAAGGTGATAAAGGTAACTTTAGAAATGAACAATATATTAAACTTTAAAACAATCTATTTCAAAATTAAAGAAGGGACAACATTTAAAACAAAAACAAAAAACAAATACATATCCCCAAATCCCTATTTGATATCCTACGTATCCAATAAGAAGTAATCCTTGTATACTAAAAATAATCTGTCACTCATGACCTGCATTACAGCATATCTATTAATCAGTAATAATATATATATTTAAAAAATATGACACCTGATACAAGTGTTAAAAACAACATAGGACTGGTCATCTTTGACAATGATTTAACCTGCACAAAGTAATTTGCAAAATAGAAATCACATGGTAATTAGTATCGTTGCTGTCTAATACGGCCATCTTTTAACGAAATATATCATACAAAATGTGGCATACGATAACTATTGATCATGAGCGTAAAATTGAATAACACTGATCTACAAACAAAACAAAACAAAACTCAAGTCAGCAAACACATCCAAATATGAAACAAATAATTTAAAATGTAAAATGGTAGAAACCTCAAAAAAAAAACAAAAAAAAAAACAATCAAGCACTACCCCTCGAGCAGTTGAGACGTGTTTATTCTTTGCTCCCCACCTCTTTATGAAGAAAACTGGATTAAAGATGGAAAGACGCAATACACGAGCCAGCACTCCGAAGTCATTACCTGGGCTGGTTAAAGAGACCACACGTTATCCAGAGAGGCCAAACCTAATTACGGCAGTAGCCAGTACCACTCCCAAGATCTTTTTAGGGCAGGGAGACCAAACCTAAGTATGGCAGTAGCCAGTACCACACCCAAGATCTTTTTAGAGCAGGGAGACCAACGTGACGTAACGAATGCACGAGCATGCCAAAGTCTTTTAGTAAAACTAGGCGGCAACGAGTAAAGGCCTAACTCTTGTTTTGTATCTCCAGAACAGGTAAATTTCGGCAACGAAGAAATAAATGCAGCCTTTTCGAAATGCTAAGTGAAACCAGCAAGATCTGCAATGAACTGGATACAAACCAGTCAGGAGTGTGTAGGATTTCTGCCATAAGATCGCCAACTATAAAATCCAGCTTACAAGGGCAGACAAGACATCTCATTGCATCCCAAAGTTTACCGGGGACAGCCACGACGCCAGCGCCAACGACAACACCACCATTGAGGAAGACATTCCGGGCGCTCATACAGACTTGGTGGTGCTAATAGCATGGGTTCTGTAAGACATCCCCTCTCACCTACCCTCCCATTCAAACATCGGGAACGACAGAAACTTCCACCACGACTTTAGCCCAAGGATCACAGGACTAAAGTCCGCCTTTGCCGGCCACACGTTTCTGCAACGGGCTAGCGAACAACACTACACACAGAATCTTCACCAATCTTCACAACTTGACCCAGCCACTGACACCACATCGTTCAACGCTGCAGTCACAATGTACAAAAATTAAAAGCTACATACTTCTACTGGAACAAAGATACAACTTCAACGCCACAGACAAAAGAAAAAGAGAATACATAATTCATCAGGAACACAACTCAGCGACATTGGAAACAAAAATGCAAAAAACAGACGCCAACACCAAGCAAGCACCAAGACAAAACTCCGACAGCACCACCACCGCCAGCGCTCCCCGAATACTCGTGAGGGGAACCGGTCCCACTGGAGCACTAAGAAAAGAGAACGTCTTGTGATGAAATGATCCACAAAGCTCCAGGGGCGACGTTAAATTGTTATCGTAACCACCACCACCAACGACTTCAACCTCTGTGAAACACCCAAACAACATGCATTATCAGTAATAATTATATATTCTGTCACATGCATTGTAGCTGAATATGAGTGTCATGTTAAATTAATAACATAAGTGTAGCAACATGGGAGATTATAATTAAGTAATGTTTACTGTAATTTGCCCGTATGATGAATGCGACAAATGTCTTGAATGTCATGTCACATTCTGCTATGTAATTATTTCATGCTAAATAGCTTTGTGTTGTTACAAACACAGAAGTGATAATTACTGGCATATATGTGATTGTTTTGTATCAGAGAGAGAGAGAGAGAGAGAGAGTTTGCTTGTGAATCCTGTATTGCTCATATAACTACTGTGAACAAGTGTTTAACAGTAACCTTTGTCGTCAGACGGGCAAACCTGATTACCAGGCTACATTTACTCATCCCTAAGGCAAGTGGCTTGCTACGAAGTCATATATCTAGAAGGATGGGTCTATATAGAAAGTAATAAACCGAGATAGTTTATGTACAGTCATAGACAGAGAAAGATGGTTGGGTAAATGTACAACGTATGGACATACAAATATGTATGTACAAATAAAAGGAACTAGAAAGATAGGTCTGTGTACAAGGTCAATCACATACAAAAATGTATGTACAAATAAAAGGAACTAAACAGATAGGTCAATGTACAACGTCATGGACATACAAAAATGTATGTACAAATAAAAGGAATAGAAAGATAGGTCTGTGTACAGGGTACAGCGTGAAAGCCTACTTCCAGACTGTCCTCACCAGAGTGAATGAGGGGAACGACCTGGTTTCGCATCACTGACTGTAATAGTCTACAACTCTACATACTGGGAGAGATCAACGAACTCTTAACTGTTCCAGTGATGGCTATAAATGGCATAATATGTAATATTATCTTAAGCAATTTAGTACAAAAGTTAATTTCCTTAATAAATAATTTTTGCCACTAGTACCCGGATAGTAGCTTATTTATTCCTATTTTCTCGTCTTATTTTCCAAACCGGTTTGTAAGCTGGGTGTTCTGAGCCACTTAGACTAGTGTCTCTTACTTATTTCAGTCCTACTTTTAAAGTTACTCTGAGGTTCAGTCGGGCACCGAGTGTGCAATGCTTGAACAAAAAGCAAATATGCATGTGTGTGCACGTGTGTGTGTTGTTCTTGATTAAATAAGATGGGTGCTGGAACACTGACAAAGATATGGTGGTAAAATATGCTCTTTTAATAACAAACGTCGCTTTGAAAAATTGTGGTGGTTTGCCATAACAGCTCATATCATCACACACACACATAGATAAATAAATGGAATCTAGACCAAACTGAATACCGGCTCATTCATATTCACCAAGCATTAGAGTAAATAGAGTTCCATATAGAGTTCTCTTACACTTCTGTTACCGTCCTGCACTGTTTTGGCAATTTTCGACGTCAGTTCTGACGTGGGTCTCTCTCTCATACTGGTATAGATCTGCGCTCTGGTTAATAAGAGCGCCGACTCATGATCACACTATTTTAGATTTAGATTATTTTGTTGTTAAATCCACAAGCTTTTATTACTTTTGCCAAAGGGCAAGAAAAATAAGTTACAACAGAAATGGACATCACGTGTAAGACCTACATGCACGAACTTATGGGAAATCCATCAACAGTCATCCGAAAATAGAAAGGGCGATAAGTTAAAAATGAAAAAGCCATAAATAATAATAATTGCTTTATTTTAAGGTGTAATGAATAATACAATACTCTCGAATATTAACTAATTAAGTAACAATACTTGGATCTTTGTGGTGAAAATGTTCATCTGTTTGACCTTAAGGACAGGGTCGTTTTGCCGTTATAGTTTCAGTGGAAATATTATAATAAAAATTAAAACATCCTCGATTTTATTAGAGCAGGCGTCGGGGAACTTTTTGGGGTGTTACCCCAATTCTCTGTGTTAAATGAAATTACCCAGAGACTTAAAGTAAACAAAAACAATTTAATTGCTTTTAAAATAAAGAATAACTGCTCTCAAAGTCAAGTATTAATAAAAGCCACATATATTATAAGAATAGCACATATACAAAATTAATAAATAGGATTAACGAATTGAAGAATTTCATTCAAAACAACTCAAACTCAGGTTTTTGAAGGTGTTTTTGATAAAACAACATCCATATCAGGGCTTTTATATGTCAGAGCAACTTGGATGCTGTCTTTGGGGTCCAACTGATTTCTGTACTTTGTTTTCAAGTTCATGAGGGTAGAAAATCTTTGTTCACAAAGGTTTTTGCAAAAGGCAACATCATTGTGTTGCTTGTGCATGAGAAATGTTTAAAGCCTTTGCAGTTTTTTAAATCCAAAAAGATGAGAGATCTGTCTTGTTCTGAAATTCCATGCGTGCTTCATGTTGGTGTGAAGTTCAAGAAGTGCCTCTGCCAATCCTTTAGGCACATCAGCAAGTCAACAGATGAAGGGATTTAGAACCCAACTGACAGTATGTAAACAAGCTTTGGAAAGTAATCAGAGCTGCTTTTTGAGTTTGGTCAAACGCCCTTGACTGACTTCTTGGTGTCACAAATATTTAGATCTTCACAATCTTCCAAAAACTCTGGAAAGGTGGCTATCTTTTGTTCCACTTCCTGGTTCTAGTACAAAAACTTTGATCCAAATCTGAAATCCTTTCTCTTTGCTAAATAGACAATGATGTTTTTTATCTTGTAATTCTGTGTTCACTGAATACACATGCCCAAAGACATCAGCTAAATATACAAATGCAAGCCAAGTGGAGGTTCTCAACCTATCTGCAAAGGCATGATTTTGATCCACCGGAAAGATTTTTAGTTCAGATCTGAGGGCCCACACTCGGTTCAGAACATTTCCACGTAAAAGCCATCTGACTTCAGTATGAAAAGGGTGGCCTCACATTCATGTGAGGCAAAATCATGACGATCTCAAAATGCTAACTCTGCAAGAGCTTTGATGAAATATAAACAATCAAAATCTTTAGCTAGAAGTAGAACAATACATCAAAAGACAAAATAGCAAAAATACCATTAGAAATATGTGTGAGTGAGCCTGTGGATAGCACCAGTCAGAAGCAATCACTGAAATAGAAATAGTTAAAATACTGTAGAACTTGAAAATAAGAAAAGATTGCATAATTTCAGCCTATAGTTGTCAACAAGTCCAACAGGACAGCAGCAATCATTGATAGTGCTATACCAAATGGCAAGCATACAAAAAAATAGTGGGAATAGATGAAAAAAATATCAGATGTGCAGATAAAAAATGCTGAGACAATGGAAAGTGGAATGTAAAAGCAAAGTAATATCAGCAATAATAAGATTAATGGGGAACATAATATTTATGCTTTAAGTTATTTGAATAAACTGCCAAGATACCATAGATTCCCCCTACATCTAAGGAGCACTCCTTGAAAATGCCACTATCATCTGTAAAACCTTGGATTTAAAAGAATTCTGATAAGATCCCCAGACTAAAGTTCATAACCAAATACAGAAATCATGAAAAGAATCAATAATAATTATTATTATCACTGTTAATGACTAATGGATATCACAAGTACATTTTTAACTTATGCTATTTTATGACTGAATAAACTACCAAAAATTATCAGAATTATAATACTAGATATTAATTATTTGTTACTCATATTATTATTAATATAAAATCTAAAAGGAAAAATCTACCCACAAGAGTTATAAAAAAAGCAAAAGACCATTTTAAATCCACAAACCTTATATCTTACAATATATAGGCCTAAGGTATACATTAATTATCTAAATAAACAATGCATTTGTACTACAAGTATGAATGAACGGACAAGATGATCCAGTTCTATTATGTTCTAGCTTCTTAGTTCTAAGAAAACGTGTTCTTTGCTGAATCAAATATCATGGCATACTACGTTCTGGGGTCACATCGGCACAGATACATATGTTTAGTGATCTTTTCGAACAAACGCTAATCGTGATTATTTTAAACTTCCCATCAAGTGATGCAACTTGTAGAAGGACCCGTGCCTAAGGAATGTGTGTGTTGCTTCGAAAGTGGTAACTAAAATTAATTTAACTTAAAAGTACGTTACTTTTCTTCTAAATTCATTGATTGCGAACTTTCTAAAATGTATCTGAAAGTTAGCATGAAACAATTTCAACAACACACAGAGCAAGCAGTCATTTCTGTAGAAACATTACAGATGCAAGTAAAACTAAGAAACAAACAAGCAAACAATCCCTCCCAATGAAATCTATTAATTTACGAAAACGCAGTTTCAAGTGTCCAGGTGTTTGAGTTAAATTTACAGTTTTAGAAAAGAAGCTTTGGAATCTGTTGTTTATACTCTCCCGCGGTTGTTGAGGAAAGGCTAACTCGGTGCGGCAGGAACCAATCAATCGATTCTGAAACTGCAGACTTAACATGTATTGTGCATTCACTGCACCGGAAAAGGCGCCCTTGACAACAGCAGTAAAACAGGACTTCTGAATCAAGGAAATGTTATACACAGGTCCGTGTTCTACATATAATCGCATAACCCTTACTCATCCCCAGGAATATTGAGAATTGTTTACGGTAAACTCTATAACTAGACTTCTATCTAGGCCGACAGTATATACATGTAAACCCAACCATACTGAAAAGCTATGACGTGGGTTAAACTGAGAGGGCTTGTGTTAAACTGTCACTGATTACTATGAATAATAAAAAATCTATTAATACATTTTAAAACAAAACACAAACACCAAACAGGCTTGTTGCGTTAATCCTTCACTGGTATCCTGTCACCATAAAAGGAGAGCACATTTTTTTTGTACTTGAAGGTTTGCGAGAGGAAACGATAAGTGTCAAATCCCCAAGTTTACGGTAGTTATTTGAAACAACATTTATTTATTTACGCAAACGATTTAATTATGACGTGCAAAACACGTTGTAACTTTCTGATTAAATAAGTTACTATGTAAATTATATTACTGTATAAGTTATAATAAATAAACAATGAGCGTTGTTCTGTAGTATCAAGAATAATTTCACGAAAAGAAGTTACATTCGCGCCAGTTGCGGATATTCCTACGAGGAGTGTGATGCGGCTTAGTGTTCCGGCACATTAACTCGCCAACTAAAAATTAATAGACAATAAAAATTCTTTAAAAATTAAGAATGCTTTGGGATTATGACTGAACTTTAAAAAACAGAAAAATAATAAATATTTCAATACTGTCTACAATATAGTATGACTGGTTGCCATGTTGGAAGCAAGTTGCCCATGTGACTTCCAGTTTTGTGGACAAGGGTAGGCTATAGCGAGCTTGTCTTGTCTGCTGTTTGCTATTCCTTGTACTTGCATTAAGCTTTCGAAACTTGAACAGAATCCGTACGCCCAGCCTTTTTCGGATGTTTCTTGAGTAGAAGAGGCCGGTGACATTTGAGCTGCAAAGTTAACGTCACCGTTGTAATCAAGTATAACACAGGAAAAGGTAAGAGGTTTGCAGCTTTTGCTTGGACTAGCGTGCTCTGTCTATGTGCCCGCCATGTTCATGATTGCATGTGCCCCAGTCAGTGATTATCATTGAGTCACGTGTAGTAGAAGGGCGGATATTCTAACAAAGCTGTGAAAATACAACATGTCTACGTTTTCTTGGTGAAGCGCTTGAACGAGTTAATTATAACTTGTTTATTGTTGTATGTACATATGTGCAATCTTTGATAGACCCCTTACCCCTCTGGATCTCAACGTTAGGCATAGGCGTATCAATTTGTCATAGGTCATACAAGCGCGTGGCTTTGGAGTTGTGGAAATATAGTCATGTTTCAGGCGATTTGTGCATCTCGAGACAAGGTGAACAAGTTAAATAATTAAAAAAAAATTCATTGTACTTAATCTTTATTTTTCAATGGTTTTGTGGGTTTTTATAGTCAAGAGACGAGAACATAAGTGATGACACCTCGAAGCGGAACAAACATGGCGGCCCCCAGTCATTCGTAGCATTCTTTATTTTATCACTGTTATTTGTCATCGTGATTCAATTACATACTACAATATTAAAATGTGAAAATCCTTAATGAAAGCGAAAATAGCGTATATTCATCTGATTGGGATAGTCTAATCTTTCAACATACATCGGCTTGTATTTATTTATTTTTAATGGAGACGTTTGTGCATGTGTGACATTTGCTAGTTTGCAGGAAAATTTATCACGATTATGAATGTCAATTCCGAAAATTGATAGGCTAGGAAAGGAATGAAAATATTATTAAACAAGTTGTAAGTATATTTAATATAGTGATTTTAAAAAGTAACAGCTTTAGGGTATATTATGTAGGCCTATTGAGATACAGTAGTTCACTAGTTGTGACCTTGCCTGCCTTTTCCTTAATAATTATGCAATTTTAGTTGGTAATGTTTAGAACTATATATGGAACTGTTAAAGTCATACAACAATGACTAACATAATTTTTCATTAAATGACATACAATGAAAAGATTACAATGCACTCAACAAAGTGACAAGTTACTAACAACATTCAAAATACCAGTAAAATACATATTCACTTTATTGGAATTGCTTAGAGACTTATTTATTGACTTATTTTCGCCTTTTATCATGCACTTGTATTTGTTTGTCAAGTCTTAGTAAAGCATGGATATTATAATGAGAAATAAACTTATAAAGACCTGTTTGAATAGCTAGACTATACATTTCATTGCATATCAAAGATGACAGTTCTTAAAATTTTAAGTTAAATCAATTTGCAAAATAATTGATTATCAGCAGCAGATGAAGCCAGTTTAACTAGGCCTATTCTGCCAGCAATTAATTTATCTAGTTATTTATATTTTTTAATGGTATAATGGTATTGTTTACAATTTTAGATAATTTTGATAGTTGTTATTCATATTTTTAACAATTCAACTCAGTTGATTTTAATAGTGAAACAGTATGAATGAGTACAGGACACATTAATCAAATCAGTTTTATGTAAAGGTGAAGTATAATGAATATAAATAATTATCATGTGACCTGCACAAAATCATCCAAATAAATTTAACTGAGGCATGACTTGTAGGTTTATAGAACCATCTTAATACTTTTATAGTGAAAATATCTATTTAAAAAAAAATATTGTGAAGAGTTAATTGTTCATTTTGATCCATGTTGCAGTGTTCATCAGCACTATTTAGAAGGCAATAATTATTACAGATTTAGCACCAATTTAAAACATTTGGTGTGTCACACTCTCTCTAATATACTATTACAAGTATTAGTATAGACTATAGTGCACTCTTGATAATCTTGAGCTAATTAATGCAATTGGGCATTCAGATTATTGAATTTTAAACATTAAAAATGTTTTTTGTTGCACATTGTAGATTTCTGTAAAATTGTACACACAGAATGCATCTTATAAAAATTACACACTTTAAATGTATTTAAATGGTAGCCTTGCACACAGCTGGCTTGCTGATTATGCTCAAGCTGCAGTTTCATGACATGTAATTATTATGTTTTATTGTGTGTAAGCAGCATAAAATTACATATGCAATTATTAAAAATCACCATCTCATTGAAAGAGCATGCTTGTATAAATTGCATGAAACCTATGTGACAAACATTTTCACATCATAGCAATGTTTTTATAGTTGCTATGTTCTCTTTATTGTTTGTAACTCGATATCTTTCTCAATTTACAATTACAGATAAAGACATTCTTAAATACATTTTGTTAGAGTAACCAGCACAGAAATATAACGTAGTGCCATTAATTCGTGTTACAGATAGTCTTTTTGTTTTGTAAAACTACATTCAGTTTGGGATGTTTAGACTACTGAAAATAATCTGAAGTTCTGTTATTTCTGTTTAGATATTTTCTTATTTAGGTTCATCAGTTATAATCGGTTTCTTTTTTTCATAATGCCTAATGTTTTATGGTACATATGCTTAAAGGATTGTTTTCCATATCATCTTACGTAATCCTAGTATGCTTGATTATTAACATTGTCTTTTATTTCTAATGCTATTACACACACTGCCTTGTTTCATATCAAACTTTTGATGCATGATATTTTTGATATTTCATAATATAGAGTGCCCAGTTAAGAAAGAGTCAATAACAAGAAAAGACCATGTCCTAGTTGAACTCTTTGCTATAAGAATCAAAAGGGAGAAGAAAATGTTACTGAGATAATTGCCTTGGCTTTCAAAGCATTTTTATTTTGTAGTGAGCCTAATTGTACATTTTTAATTTTTTTTTTATCCATCTCATAGTAATAATATAATTTATTAATATATATTATTTCTTCATGATCATTTGATTTTCTGAGGCAGGTTGTTGCTCTTTTGAAACAAAGAACAAAAGTCAATTCCAGGCAGTGATGAAGTACATCTTGAAGAGCATGTTTTTGCAGGAGATTCATGTTGATAAGCAGCAAACAATATGGGAAGGGGTGTGTGTATCATTGTAATTGACTGTTGTGATTTGGGTGTGGCAGAGAATTGTAAAATGTGCAAAGAACACTCCAAATCATTCATCACTAAGGAAACATCAATCATGTGCTCACAAATGATTACTGATTCATTTTGAAACCATCAAACTGATGGAAGCATATATCATCCATCATAACTATCCAAATTTAAAAACAGTTCAAGGCTGGTTGTATATATCCATAAGCAACATAGATTTCGATTGTCTCAGTGCATTCATGGAATCCACCTGTCTTCAAATTTTCACTCATATTTGAAAATCTTTACTAGTGGAAATGCTATAAATAACTGTAGCATTGAGCTTCACAAAATCAAGTATGTTTAATATTTTCTTCTATGACGTCACTTTACAGTGGTCAGTTAACTGGGGTATTTTTCCTCACAAATTGCTGCATATCTGCATGAAAACAACCATAGACATTTGCCACTAAGGAGGGGAACTTAATCACTATGTGGAGCTCACTTTGTCCATTTTGATCAGGAGTAGATTGCCTAAGAAAATCACCTACACCTTAGACAAGGAAATTAAGTGAACAGAAAAGTGAACAAATTATATATACATTAAGTTGATTAACCCGTTCAGTATCGGGTTAAAAAGATGGCAGGGTGGCAGTGTGTCAGGTACTTTTGCTGCCCAGCGAAAATTTTATAGGTTGCTTTACTAAAAAATGAAAAACGAATGTAATTCTAAATGGATTTTGAAAATGTTAACTGAAAAGTATTAAAGACATATTATTATCTTAAATTTATTTCAAATTAAAAAGTAAATAAATAATAAAAAGTTTTCTTATCTTTAATTTCAGCATTTTTAAATATTTTTTACAAGTCTTCTAGAATATTAAAAGTTAGTATAAATCTAAAAAGATTTTCAAAATAAGTTAATTATTATAGTTAAGTATTATAGACATACTAAGGAATTTTAAAAGTATTTAATTTTATTTGAAATTAAAAAATAAAGAAAAGTTTTCTTATCTTTTTGTTGAACTTGCACATTTCAGCATTGTTTACTTTTTTTACAAGTCTTCTAAAAAATTTAAAAGTGAGTATGAGTATAAGTCTAAATAGATTTTCAAGATAAGTTAATTGGAAAAGTATTATAGATATACTAAGGAATTTTAAAAGTATTTAATTTTATTTGAAATTAAAAATAAATAAAGAAAAGTTTTCTTATCTTTTTGTTGAACTTGTGAATTTTAGCATCTTTTTTTTTTTTTACTGAAAAAATAAAAATGATTGAAAATAATTATAGACATACTAAATTTTAAAAGTATTATTTTAGATTTACATGTATTTCAAATTCCAAAATAAATAAATAATATAGTTTTCTTACGTTTTTGTTGAACATGGGATCTCATCCTTATGTGAAATATAAATCACTATCTTTCTTTGAAAAGTTCGAAAGGAATGATGAAGTAAAATCATTGATGATGAAGTGAAATCCATATAGTATTCCACTGTTTCCTGGAAATATCTCTGCTTTTGCACACAACGAAAGCCATGCCACACCACACCATGCTTTGACAAAGGACGACCAGTTATGGTGGTATTATCACATGGTCACGTCTAAAATTCCACTAGTGGCTGGTTGATGTTCATATACAGTTAATTCGAATTGACCGCACAATAAAGTTCATTGGATAGGATCAACCACACAACTCGCCATCAGAAAAATCAGCCTTGTAACTTGCCAATCCTGACAAAAAATTCGGTTCAAAATGGCTGCTCAACTTAAACAGAACTGGGGGTGGTGGAGAAATTGTGCCCTTTCGTTGACATGGTCATTCTAATAATAGTATCCACTGATAGAATTTACAACAGATGGTTGCTGAAGCCAAACACATCTTTCATTCACTCTGATTATTTTGAACGATTGATATCGCTGAGACTGAGCGAGCATACTTGCTGGTAAAGCCTTTTTACCGCAGACACTGGCTAGACACTTTTGACATGGTAAAGCTCCTTTACTGCAAACATGCTACAGGTTAAACAAATTTAATAAGAAATTAATTTAAAGTATGATTGCAAGCACACAAAAACGGTCTTCTTGAAATTGTTTTGCTCAGTGTAAATTTAAGAAATCTGATTTTAAGTTCATTCATTTATTATTATTATTTATTAAAATTGAAAAATGCTCTTACATCATTATTAGGGCTGTCCGTTTTTCTAAAATGTTGCCTGGGTACCTGTCCAAATTTTTAAACGGGTACCCGCTTGAAAATTAGCATAATCTCCATCGCAAATGGTGATCTCTACACAAAGCTACTTAACCATTAAGCATGTGCTCTATTTCACATAGTAGCCAATGGTATGCATCTAGTGACTTACTATTAATTATGATCTTTAAAGTACAACACAGATTTTAATTTTAATATGATCAATCATTACGTAAACTAAACTAAAACTAAATAAAATGTCAACATCAATAACATTTAAAATTAGGGCATCAAGTTCAATAGCCCTTCGCCGACAGAATTTCATCGCACAAATTGAATTTCACTGTGTCACCATCCAATCGCTTGGGCTGAAGACTATGTCTTTCCCATATTAAAAATATTACAATGTTATTATTTAATTTATTGACATTAAAGTACTGACAAGTTTGTTTACTGAAGTCTTATTGACATGCTACACTTTTAATGAGCACAGGAAACGGCGTGAGCTACAGTGATCCATGTCGTCCATAATTAGATCTATGTACAGCAGCTGGCACGATTTAGCAGGCCGCCATCTATGAACGGGATACGATTGTGACTGGGTGTGTGTGTGCTAATTTGAGACAACCAGTGTCATTTATCTCATCTATCATGTGGTTAGCTTGCTTCTGTCAGTTTCCCTTTCACCCCATTCAGATTCTACATTACCCATTTCTGTGCTAAAGGCCACGTTATCACGGGTACCAGGTCCACAATTTTACTACCTAGGTATTAGCATGGTAATGGGTTCCTGGGTACCCGTTGACACCACTAATCATTATAAATTATTCTAATGTGTGTATAAATTACAAATGACAAGCAGCAAATATAACAAAAACTGTTTCATTACTGTAATTTAAAATTTTATTCATTTAAAATAATCTTTCCCATAAATGAGTATTCTATCTTGCACAATTCATATAACATCTTTATTGTTATAAATAATGATGCAAATTGAAATCTTTGCAATTTTATTTTTGCATTAAGTTATTGTTTGCATCATCATATATAGTGACTACATTTGAACTTTGACCTTTTTTTTTTGTTGACTTTTTTTGTCCGTTTATCTGCATGGCTGATTATTAAGTCACCTTTTTTTCAAACACACCCAACTTAATTTTTGAAGGGTACTAAAAACTGTAAGTAACCTAAACTTCAATTCATTATTAGAAACCTCAGTGCACATAAATTTAGCCAAGTCTAAATGGAAATATTAGAATTGTAGGATTTAGGACTTGAACTTTCATCTATTTCATATTGAATTGTGGAGGAGGAGTATAGCTCCAAAACTTTATAGTGACATTTTTTAGGAATAACTTTTACTTTTTACTTATAGCTGTTTTCACAGCGGATATTGCACTTTTGCATACTGTTAGTTTGTTGCTTTTTTCTTCTTTTCTTACTTATTATTTTCACATCCATCATTTATAAAAAATATTGCTTTATTCCCAGTATATTTTATAACTCAGTGGTTTGTGAAATGAGTGATTCAAGTTTTCTTTACCGCATGAAAAAGTACCCATAGGATAATAAAGTTAACTCGATTTCATCAAAAAATAATAATTTGTCTAATTTTATTTTGAAACTGTGAGTGCAGTGTATGCATAGCATTGACCTGTCAGTAACAGTACTCTTTTTGACATGCACGCGCGCGCACACACAGTATTATTGCATGAATTGGAAACCGGCTTTTCTAAAGCGAGTCAGATTGTCTTTATATGCTTATACTTTGGCACTGAATCAGTGAATGCAGTTCCCACAACATTGCTGGTGTGAAATATCTTTCATTGGGAATGAATACTGAAGTGAATGTTACTCTAAGTGATTACTGATGCAATGTGTCTTAGCAGCATTTTTTAAATTTTAGCTTTTAAGTAAGTGCACAGTCACAGTTGATTGGTTTAGTTTTATCAGAAAAGATTTAAAACACATTGATCAGGAAAAAGTGGTAGGAAGCCTTACCCCAACTTTTCCTTATTGTTGTTATCGTGTTATGATAGTTAATTCCTTTAGGAATGAATTTGTAAAAAGCAATGAAATACAAATAATATCCTAATGAGAAATTAATAATAAAGTCTATAGTTACTTCTCTTAAGACATAATGGTATGGCTTTTAGCTGGATTGCATTAAAATATATTGCACTCTGCAGGCAAACATTTTGAAATTAAATGTACGATACTTTTAACTATAGAATGATATGGACCAAATACAAATGTTCTTGCTTGAGTTGAAGTAGATAATGAACGTTGGTGTTGTTTTATGTGTGATCAAGAAACTTGACAAAACTATTTAAAACTATTCACCATCATCTGTCCCTTGTACTAGTGTGGTCGTTGGGTCACTGAGCTGCTGAACGATTGACCAGCTCCCTCCATGAACATTATAGGAAACTTCATATTAGGATAAATAGGCTTGGACCCACCCCACCCCTTCACTGATTTTAATAATAAATATGCTCATAATCACATATAACTATCAGATTTAATAGTTGTAGCAATTAGTAAATCATATATGGGAGGTAACTCTGCCAGACTTGATGGATACAATTTGTTCAGTTATTCTCCTTTTATCCATCCACTGGTCTTCAGTGGATAGTGCTCTTGGTACAGAACCACTAGACAACTCCAGGAAAAGGGTTTAACATATTTAAAAAGCATGGCAATGAAAGGATTCAGCTCAGGACCATTTACTAGCTCTTATTTTTCAACTAAGCATTCTTTATCCTTTCATAAAAGTAATTTCTCACAAAGTACACAGTCACTTGTCCTCAAAATCAATAAATTTTGTTTGTAAATGTTAATCAGAAGTCAATCAGTTATGTAGGAATCTTGATGGGTGTACAGGTGTTTAATTAGTAGCTTTATTGTTGACTTGTGATTACTTTGTTTTCTTGCAATCAGGTTATTTTAGCTAAATAGGTTGATCGTAATTAACAAAATATGATTACAGTAGACCTAATGCATTTAAACTATCGTCAGAGTCTGTAATAAAATGCTTTATATGCTTGTTGCACAAGCACTTATAAGTTATAAAAGTAATGCAAGTTAAATGTTTTTATATGAATATGTCTGCTTCTGAGTATTTTATTGGATAAATGCTTTACCCTAATAATCTGTTAAGACCCTTCCCGATAGTCATGCTCTGTTGAGGGCGGAGGATTCTTAGTGTTAATTAAAATAGAGAATTATGAAAGCCAGTCATGTGCATAAGCAGTGTCAGCATGTTAACAAAAATTGCTGAAAATTCAATAGAGTGGCCTAGGGCTACAGATTCATTCTTTAAGAATTTACTAGTGACCACTCAGAATAAGTCAGTTGCTAGTTTTCCACCACTATTTGTACCCATGGTGGCATGTTTTAAGTTAATTTATGTCTTTGCAAGTTGATTGTTATGGTGTTTGTGTCTACTATACAGATAATCCTACTATATGTTTTGCTTGTTGTTTTGAAATGTTAAAAGTATTATTTCTGAGCCATCACTCTATACTACTGGGAGTGCTTATACCTTTCAATTGTGTGTTTTTAGGGATTTATGTAAGTCTCATTTTCCTCAAGTCACATTTCATAGAACTGTACATGAGTGTATATAATATTTCAATAAATGTCTTTCCTTGATGCACCATTACCTTTCATTTTACTAATACATACCTATTCATGTTACAACAATAAACGTTACATTGCAGCAGTTACACAGCAGCAAAGGTATTCTTGCAGAAATAAAAAAAGGAAGTAAAATGACTTGGTATGCTTGATTTCAGCAAATAAGTGCATAAAGTTATAATCATAGTGAAATAGATGAGTAGCAATCATTAAACAACAAGATTTCAGTACAGGCACTAAGCTATCCTGTTTAATAGCATATAACGTCACATAATGTTGAACGGCAATTGTAGCACCAGGTGACTTCATTAAAAAAAAACAAACCAACCAACTATTACACCCCAGTAAACCTGGATATTTTTGTTGTAGTCTTTGATAATTGACATTTAGTGGTGTAAGTTATTCTTTTTGTTTTAGGGCACTTGATTAGAAATGACTTTATGGCACTTTAATTAAAGCATTCACATCAGCAGCATTATAATTTATATCAAAAACATATGTATAACTTTTATAAGGTCAGAGTTTTATGTTTTGTAAAATCTCTATGAACATGAATTAATTTCAGAGTAATTTTTGTTCTAAAATAACTGGGCAAAGGGAATATTATTATAGAGACACTATGGTCTGAAAGAGATTTGCATTTCTCTTTTAGATTTTGTTGCACTGTGATAAACTTTAACAAAACCTTTTTTTCTCCTCTTAGGCTAGCAGTATTGACATGACATCGGACCAGCAGGTTCCCGACTTTACAAATGATGTAAGTATGATCTGATATTTCATTTTAAAAATAAATATATCTTAATTGATTTTATTTCTAAATTAAGTTTTTTCATGTGAGTCTGTGCAAGAAAAACTCTTAATTATCACTCAAAAGATAATGGGAATGGCACCCAAGTATTAAAAGTCACAAGTCCTACAGTAACCCTCAAAAATCTCACTCGTTTTAAATGTCATTTATGAGCTCAGAAAATAAGTAGACTATCATAAGGCAACCTTTTTTTTTACAAATTGTGTGATTTTTCTATATACTTTTTAAGAAAATAATGTAGTTGCTGGCAAATTTGACTAACATTACATGTTTAATGTGGACTGTGATTGCCACAAACAGAATTAGAATAACAATAATAATTTACCTATATGTTGAATGTTTGCTGTGCACGAACGAGAGGCATACATTTTTAGATGTATATTCAGTAGGTGTAACCAGCCATTTTTTGAAAGTCTTTGGAAATGAATGAAATTTACACCATATATCTATCATGGTGAAAGAAGTCAGTTTACAAAAAATGGTTGCTTAATGTTTCTTCTTTTGTTTTTACGCAATTTTAAAAAATGGGGGGAAAAATGCTTTTTACAATTTGCCATTTTTGCATCACCCTAAAGTAAAAACTGATTATCTGACAGAGCTAAATTTTTGCAAACTTCATGTGTCCAATGCAGACATGAAGCCAGATTTTTTCTGAGGCAATAACTTTCTTAATTTTTGAGTTATTGATTCTCAAAAATGAGAAAAATAACAAATTGAGCAATGGCACTTTGAGCCAACACTGAAAATGAACCATATTAATGCTTTTTTGCTTAATAATTTGAGTTCCATTTGACTTGTTTAACAAACTTTAATTAATTATAATGAAATAACAACTTAAAATTAGCTGACATTTGTAGTTAAAATGCACTTATTAATGTCTTATGTTTTAAAATTTATTATTATTTAAAAATAAGGGTAGAGGGCTGATTGAAACCAAGAGGCAAGTTGTGAAAATAAAGAGCGTTGCTCATCCACCAGGAGCATTTAGATGCAAAGAAGCTTTCTACTGAAACACTGTAAAGTGATGAAGATCAGAAATGAAGTTCTAAGTCGAGCTATGCACTCAAAAAGAAGCTTGCTCTTTGGGATAGATATGTACAAGTGGAAGATATACAAATGTTTCCACTTTTGCAAGAATTTTTTATTCTTGCGGATGTCAACCGAAAATCATATTCAATATAATAAGTCAACATTTAAAGGTGTTAGTTCAAAACTTTAGCCATTATTACCCTGACAATGCGGATCTTTGTAAAGGTAACCCATGGATTAATAATCCCTTCATGGAATATGCAAATCATATGCATTTAATCCTCATATAAAAGAAAACCTGATCGAGTGTCTTCTGATGTCACTCAGGTATCCAAACATAAAATGCAATCACTGTCTCAATTTTGGATATCACTGAAAAAAGAATATCCAGCCCTCAGTTACAGAGCTATTAAATTGTTGGTCATATTTTCGACTACGTATTTGTGTGAAAGACTTTTTCAGCCCTGTCAGTCATAAAACAAAATAGAGAAACCAAATGGATGTCAATGCAGCACTTTGTCTCTCACAGTCTCAGAAACAAATCGATGTCAAGTAATCTTTTTCATTGTAAATGTTATATGTATGTTTGATTGTTGATTTTAAAAATGTGTTGTTAAATTTATTGACCTTACACATATTGATAATATTATGCTGGAGAAGAAAGTGGGATGGGGGTTCACTAAATATAGATTAAAGACGGATTTGTCTTCTTTAGTACAAAGTTTTCCACCTACCAGAAATATTGTGTGACTGTAAATGCTTTTCTTTAATGCTGTGGAAGAAGGAAAATTTTACAGCATCTGAATATCGGCCAAGTGAGAGGCACGAGTGCTGTCTGCTGGAGGATTATTAACAACATAAATTAAGATTCTCTTACAGTAAACGGAACGCTTGAAAGAACTGAAATATTTCTGAGTGATGTTTTTCTACAATTTAAGCATCTAGAGTTATCTTTTCTTCTTGAAATTAATGATGATTTAAAACTATTTTTTTCTACATAATAAAATTGTCACCCATACCTAAAATTAAATGAGCAAATAAAACGATATTCACAAATATGATCTGCGTCTTTAAAACGAAATATTTCAAGAAAATAATATATTTTCACATCTTTGCAAGTCACTCCGAGATCGGCCTATATTTGAACGAGTTAATTCAGAAACTGTCAATAATTCTACTTGAAAAATAATAATATGCTTACAAAAAAATTCAAGAAAATGGTTAAACAAGAAAGGATAACTCTTGATGAAAAAAACAGTAAACAACCAAATGAATTTGACCTATGAAATGTTTATTTCAAGCAGTGGATTTACTTTAGCACTAAGAATAAGATCTTTTTTTCCAGAGTGTGTTCTTGTGTGCATATCTTTTAAAGATTTTTGTCTAGTTTTGGTTTTAATCTGAACATAATGTTTCCACTTAATTTTTAAATTTCATATTTAGCTTGTTTTTATTGCCAGATTAATGTTTTATTGGTACATGAGTAAAGAATAAGCCAATCCAGGAATTTTTATGTTACTTTAAAACACTAATGGATTATTAAAGACCACAGGTTCGTTAAGTTGAACAATTATTCTGTTTAACACTTTAAACTAAGTTTTAATTATTTAGATATTTCTAACTAACTAAAGAAGTGGGCGATGAATAAGACAATGAAAATTTAAACAAACACCAAACGAAAAGGCAGGCACTCCATATACAAACCAGAGGTCCCAACATCTCCATACATGATTGTCGTGTTTAAAATAACAAAGGGTCTGTATACATAATATCAAAAGACCAAAATATACACATACATACAAAGAGTGAATCAATGCTTTTACTGCAATATATACATACAAAAATTAGTAGAAACAAAAACTAAATGAGGAAAGAAAAGTTAATGAAAAGATAACTCTAAATAAAACAGTTTTAGTGTATGCAATTATTTTCTGGGTTTTATGTACAGCTAATCCTAACCCTAAACTAAAAATACAAAACAAAAAACTACCCTATCTCTAAAAGCAGACAAAATATGACAGCCATGCGCCACTTTCATTGTATGGAGAAACTCCCAAATAAAAAGAATGAACCTAAAACTAAGCCCACAGAAACTAACACACAACACATCATACTCACATAGGTCATGTGCAAATGACTTCTTCATTATAATGCGGCTTCACATATAAAACATTGTCGAATCTTTGGGACCCCAAAGACCCCATTATTATATCGAGGCACCAGTATATTAAAATAAAGACACAAATCTCAAATCACATGATCAACAACTTGTGACTTAAGTTTAATAGCTAAAGGAATGTTATTTCAAATGATTCAGATTACTTTTCAATTAAATTTCCTTTTAAATAAAAAAAAAATAAGAATTTGAAAATTATATATATATATTTTTAATGTTTTGGGACATTTGTGCTACACATCCCTACCAGCAAGTTCAAATTTTTACTGTACTTCTATCATTAGCATAATGAATTAATGCAAAAATTTTAAATCAAAATAATAAATCTTGGTGAACAGGTTTAAAGTATTTATTTATAAAACACTCTAAATGAAGTTACACTAGTCATATATGCTACATTTTAAGATGTGGTGCTGAATTCTCACATTTAAAACTAAAAGTAAACTCACTGGTCTATTAATATTATTAACAGTTAACTTAATTTTTAAAACAAAAAATTCTTAAATTTATTTTAATTCACTTCATACACAAGAGTGTACGCTTGATGCATTTTGTCAATCTTTTAAGCTCTACAAATAGAAAGTCAACCACTCCTGCTACATTAAATACTTAAGTGAGAAAATAGAGAAAAAAGATCAATTAATGATTGAATACTAGTTTACTTTAGTAAATACAATCACAAATATGTGTGTGTGTGTGTATATATATATATTAAATGGTAAGCTTGTTAAATATGTTGTTTGCTATTATTGAAACATTTTAAAACCAGACATGTCTGTGGATAATATTCAAAAATCGTGTCTGAAATGTATTGGCTTATTTGATTATACAAGCTTCTTTTTCTATACACATTTTTTTGGTGTGAGGGGATGTTGTGGTTTACTTAGCAAAATTTCTTATGCCAGTACAATTTAAATTAGTATAAAAAAAAGTATCAATCATTCAATGAAAATAATGCTAATTCATCTCTTTTAAAGTTGAGATATCATTAGGTCCAATCCAGACAAAACAAAATGTTTTAAAAATTAGTCAGTTAGTTTCGATTAGTGACATTTTAAATGATCTAGCCTTGGTCACAGAGTATTATTATTCTTATTTAAAATTGTCCTAACAGGTGAATTAAGAAAAATAAATGCCCTTTTCATTCACCAACAAAGTGTATTTTTCTTTTAAATCTTAGAAACATACAAACATGAGCTGCATTGACTTCAGCCTGTCATTTGTCCTGGGGTGGGTTTTCAAGGTGTGATATTTAAAAAAAAAATCAAATTCACATTACTTGATCAGTCCTTTATGATTTACTCAAACCTCTCTACAAAACAATAAGGTAGGAGATTAAAGCTTTATAAACATTCCTCCCCTGCCCCCACCCCCACCCCCATCTTCCAACTACTCAAAAACATAATGTCACTTCACAGGAAATGAGCAGATGTAATGAAACTGACAGTCATAACTGATTTTTATTTTTAGTATAACTGCAAAGAAAAAAGTGAGCCAGCATATGATTGAATTAAATCCAAATTTGTGGGGTTTTACTAAACACATATTCCAATTATTACAGTACAGGTTTCTTCACAAGTGAAATGAAATTATTATAACCTAACAATCTGCCCGCACATTTTGCAATACCAAAAGCATAATTATGACTTTATATAACTCATGCTTATACAAACAATATGAAAATATGCAAAAGTGCCTTTTTTACCCCAAATGCGTATGTCTTATGCACTTTTGTTTGGTGGAAATTTACTCAGTTTGCATATTGATGTCATTAAACTAAGCAGTACACTTAGAATAAATAGTAACTAGCCTACATAAAAAGTTCCAGTCTTTCAAAGAACAATTGCTATGCCCACATATAATGATGGTTGATTTTGTCTAGTTTCTCAATGTTAGAAAGAAAGAAAATTTTATTTAAGAAAAAACATTATCCATTTATTCATACAGCAATTTTATCCCTTCTCTTCTTTAAAAATTCTCATTCATGCACCTGATGACAGTAATCATGCTATTCTATATTGCTTTAGGAGGTATAGTGAAGATGAATACTTTAGGGAAGAACTTTTTTGTTGCCTTGACTTACCTGGACGAACTACTAGTTCAGAGGTATTTAGTGCTCTTGATGAGCATTATAAAGTGCAGGGCTCAGAGTGGGGCAAATGCTTCAGAGTGTATAGAGGGTACTGCGAGATGACTGCTGTTTCCTTGCAATATATATTTTGAAGTCGCAGATCGTATTTAAATATATTATTTTATTTACTTAATTAATTTTAGTCATGATGGTAATCTCATTATTTAGAAAAAATTGTTTTTTTACAATGATAATTTAAAAAGACAAGATAACTCTTGATGCAAAAATAGTAAACATCCGAAACACTTGAGTCTGTGAAATGTTTATTTCAAGTAGTGGATTTATAATAATACTAAGAATAATTTTAAACCTGTTTTGTTTTGAATTTGAACATAATGTTTTTCTTTTAATTTTTTAAATTTGTCAAGCTTCTGCCTTTGTTTTGGTTTCACGATCTTTTAATTTCTTTGGTTTTACATAAATGAAGAATAAATTAACATGATGATTTTTATATTAATTTATTTAATTATTAAAGGCAGCAGATTTATCAATATTCCTTGTATATTTTCTTTTAATAAATGAAAAACTGGTTGATGAACAGCCTATAGTTCTCACATTATTAGGCCTATTAATTTTAGTAGAATTTTTCATTGGTGAGGAACTAGAAGTTCACAGTTCAAACAGTGCTAAGAATAAGATAATATTTATGGAACAGTATAGAAATAAGAATATTTTTTTAAGTGGGGTAATAGCATGAACTGTGTGATGTGGATGCCAAGTTTGTATTTAAAAGGGGTTTAACAATGGAGACAACCAACAGAAGAACCTGGACAGCTGTTGACTTTAATGCATTACATGAAGGATTTTCTAAAAATATGTACTGTGATTAATATTTGAATCTGTGTTATGTATATTCATTGTTGGAAATAAAAGCACATAATTAAATTATATTTATAGTGTACATTATTATTATATTAAATATCATGTCACAAAACTTTCAAAACATAAAGATATGTATTACTTATTATTTTGTTATAATTAATAATAGAATGCTGAGCATGTTTTTATATCTATGAATTATACATAAAGAACACCAAGTATACAATTTTAAAGATTTTTAAATAAAAAAGTTTTTATTGTAAAAATTGGGAACTGCAATTTTCCTCTTCATATTCTCAACCAGACCAAGGACAATTGTGTCAGGTTTTTGGTTTTTATGTACTATTTTATTTGATCTTGTGTAATTTAGTGCTTTTATTTCTTATTAAAATTGCAGCAATGAAGAAATACTTATGTTCATGTCTTTAAACCTTTTTATTTTTTGCTACTGTACTCATCTGACATTGCATAATATAGCTATATGAAAATTATACTGCATTTGTTGGTATCACTAAGGACAGCTGTTCTCCACCATTTACCTTGGAGGAACCACTGGTATTTTCAGGTTTCAGGAACCCTGCATAAAATTACTGTTATCTACAGTAATTTTTTGTTTTCTTTTTGTTTTTAATCACAATCTCTTGGGGAATCCCTTGCAACCTCTCATGGAACCCTGGTTGAGATGTTAGGATGATCATCTTATCACTTATTTTTCTGATTCTTTTCATGATGACATTTTCATATACAGACAGAACATGTATAATAATAGTAATGAAGATGATTAAACACAGTATAGAATAGATGAACAGATAATATTAAACGAAAACATGAAATATATGATTATGATGCAAGATATTTGCAAAGGTTACAAAATAGTTAATTGAAAAAGTTAGTTGTAAATGTCAGTGGCCGTTCTTTTGGCACTTCAGTTTGGTGAAATTTGACATGCCATTGGCATCCATTCTGCAATAAATTTATTTGGAAAATTATTCGGTACGATTCTTATCTGTGTTTCTTTTAGTACAAGGATTGTGCATGTTTTCAATTAATAATTGTTAATGGTGGTTATTTGCAACTATCAATAATGTACTGTAATGATCTGGTGCTTAGAAATGATTGTTGGTATATTGATTTCTGTATACGTTAGTGAAATTTGTCATTAAAATAATTAAAATGTATTTTTTATCTGTTTCAGTATGTGGGTGCTTGAAATTTTATAACACTTAATGTAATAGTAACTTTTTAACACTGGTCTTTCATTGACATAACCTTTTGACTGTGACGCTCAATTTCATTGACTAGTTTGGTATTTAAGATTAGAAAGATTTCTCCCCTTTTAGTTTTATTGTAACGTGTAACTGAATACATCGTTAAAGGGTGTCTTACATTTCACCTACTTTTATTGTTGTGACTGCACATGGGCATGACATACCAAACAAAAGAAAATCTGCTCAACGATGTGTACAGCGCCTGCAGTTCATTCACTTGTGTGGGTGGATTAGTCTATCAGTGCACGATGGCGAGTGCTTTTGCAGTTTGCTAGGATATTGATGTTTAGTGGTCTGTTCTTGTTTGAATTCATTTCCGTTTTTCTTTTAGAGAGGTAGGTCACAGTTCACCACGGATTTAATAGATAAATTAATAAACTCTCACCCTCATAATATTGACAAGACGCATCGTTATTGAACACCGTTCCTCGGCAAGTTTGAATTAATGCATTGTGTATTTGTGGTCAATAAATAAATAAATACCCCAACAATATTAGCGTCTACTTTGTGCAGTAACCTTTTTCGATCAATTTGGTTTGAAAAGTTGTTTCGGTCTAGTTTTATTTGTCACGTTTCTTCCAACCGCTCAAACATCCAGTCCGAATTAATTTTGTTTAGTATATTTTTTTACCTGTTTGGGAAGCTAGATTTTGGTACAAATCTTTATTGAGAGGCATAACTCAATAACTGCCCTGATTTATTATTATGTCGCAACTTATTTAGTTTTATATTTTAAAATTTTGGATTCTCTGCTAAAAGACCACGGTTAGAAAATTCGTTATGCTTAAAACTCGATACAAAATGGTGCAGTGTTGACTGTCGCAGATGCCTGATTATGGGTGTGGGGGAGGGCAGTGCGCCAGCCAGCCTGCTATGCTAGCTTGCTGCTTCAGGGCGGTTTTGCTAGTCGTTTTAGATACATGTACATGGCATTAGCAGTAGTGGTGCCTAGACAGTCATCCATTATGATGACCGAACACATGACACGTAAAGTCCGCATGTTTATGTATTTATCCGTGTGACTTGTTAAATACGACAGCTCGCGGACTTCTGCATGGCCTCATAAATACGCTACTTCCCTTTCGTGTCTTCTCGCCGTCCATTTGACCGTTTGCCTTTCCTCCCTCTTTCACCTGCACTCTCAGAGTCGTGGACCTTTTGTATCGCGATCACGATAAAACATAGGACTGGCTGCTAGTCTAGTGTTTGGGTCATGTCATTTTACCTTTCGCCGCTCGGAAAGAAGTGGCCATGCAGCCAACACTACCATATGGCAGGCCTTCGCTGATCTTGCTTGGCATGTTGTGTCCACTCGTCGTTTGCGGCAGTTAGCAAAGAGGTGAAGCCATTAGTGGCAGTCATTCTACTTGAGCACTCACTTTGGGTTCGAGTCCAATTCATTTGCCCTTGCGTCGGCACGATAGTGAGCGTGGTTGCTCACATGCTGCCCGGAGATGTGTACTACTATTCGGCTAATTCCTGTGTGTTGTGTGTTAAGAGGGGACAGTACAGAAAGGTAGGTGCACCGCTCTTGAGTTGTCCTCCCCAGCCCCACTAACCTCGTCCCACATCCACCTTATATTTTTAAGTTTATTATTGTTTAGTTATATACGACTGTGTATACTGGACTTCGCTACTTATTTCGGGGAGATCAAAGATATATTTTTTAACGGATCTACCATTAAAGCTTGTGTTTTTGTGAGCATAAACATTGTACGTAGGTCTATATGTTTATTTGATCTTACTGTTGCCGGCAGGGTTTTATTTGCCGTGCATTCCATTTTTTTGGATACCATGGCAGATAAATTGTTTTACTACTTTGTCAGTTTATTTTATATAAAGTTACCAGAACCAGGAAAAGGGTTGGGTTGATTGAAAGGAAGGGAAACAACCTTAATAACTTGTATTTTCCAAGCATATCTCTTTCTCTATTGTTGTAATTAATTGCTACATCAACTCCCCGTCCCCTTCATTGTCAGTAGCATTTAATGTCAGGTCTCACCGTCAGCTATCGATTTTATGTAGGTGCCACGGTCGATACAACGAGAGGGGTGTTTTGTTTGTTGTTGATAGGTTTCCCTCTCATCTTTTGGTAAATGTTTTAATTTCGCGTTGGCCATCTGGTGTTGTCAAACTTGGCGCGTTGGATATAATTGAGCGATAATTCTGAATGATCACCTTAATAAACATAAACTGTAGTGCGAGTAATAGTTTAAAGATTAGTTTGATTGACTGTTGTGAAATGGTTACATCCTTTTCAATAAGTCACATGTTAAGCCAGCTTTTGGTGCATATATGATATTACTGCATCCATATGGTAGGAATGTAGTCTAACGTCCAGGCATTTGAAGTCAAGCTGTGTTGATGTTTGCAGTGGATTTTTTCTTCTGTCTTCTCATGCCGACCGAGAAACAAGCACAGTTCAATTTCACATCTTAGCGTTGCAGCTGCTTTTAATTATTTTTTTTTTTTGGTAGACAAGTTGCCAATCAAAAACCCCTCCACCTTCCATCTCAGACGCTAATTGGTTAATATATGTAGTATAATTGCAATCATTAACGAAACTGAAAGCCACAGTGGACACACGTGGAAATTAATGATCATTTTTTTGAGTGTTATTTTTGTTTCTTTTTGCATTCTCTCGTAATCGATAGTTTGAGCCCGAGTCTGTTCGGATTAATGAATATTTGGAATAACTTTGAGGATGGACAAAGATAGATATAATTTTCAGTTTCTCGTACTTCCGTTTCTTGCCATTGGTAAGTAAAATGTACAAATACTCGGACTGACAAGTCAGAGGCAACAGTATTGTTGAATTCCATCACCAAGAAAACATATAAAGCCTTTCTTTTAAACTATCTAGTGTTAGTGTATTTTTCTATAATATATGCTTTGTTGTTGCAGAAACAGCAAATTGATATTTTGTACATCGAAGTCGCATGTCCGATCATTGGAGAATGCTTGCTAATTTCAATTTGAAATATTCATTTGCAGAACAGCTAGGTTATTCTTTGAGAAAAGTTTATTATTCCGATAATTAGTATTCAAATTTTATTTCAAAGACTGCCATCACTTGTACAAAACTGCCAAGAAGAATTAGCTGTAAGACAGATTTGATATACATTTTTGTAATTGTTATTAGTATTATAGAATTGAAAATTATAGCATTGTTACTATTAGTACATTAAGAGAAAGTAAAATTTAAAAAAAAATCGTCGCTTGATTTTAAAAAAAGGCTTGCGCATGTTCAAGATTTTGCACATAATTACTGTTATTAAGGTAACACTACAAGTAATGCCTGGAAACGCCGTATATTTATTTGTTTTGCTTCAATCCGTATTTTAATCTTTATTATTTCAAGCCAGTGTCTTTTGGATTTGAGATAACGGGAGTTGTACTTTTTTGTGTGGTGTATTTTTTCGTGCTGTTTTAGACGTGACTTGAGAACGATATTTCAGTGGTTTTTTTTTTTTTACTATTAACATTTTGAGTAGTGTTTTTTTTTTTTTTTTTTAACTCCTTTCACGTTTATAGATCTAATGTAGAGAGTTGTGATGTGGGGGAATCTGTACATTTTGTAACTATAAAAGGGAAATTTAATAACGTTCTATCTGAATATCGGTTTAGTGCGCAACAGCTGACGATTACGTTTTCGTTTAAAGTTGTCAAAAGAGCGTCAGTAAACAAATATGTACTATTAAAATAAGGCAGTGTTTGAAGAAATAAAAGTATTTTAATTTTTTATTTTGAGCAGACGCACTGAGCCTGCGTGGACAGATCGCTCTAGTACGCATGCGCTAACTAAACGCATCACGAAGGCTGAGTGCAGTAGTAAAAACAATTGGGGAAATATTAGAATGAAGTCGTCGAGTGATTTGTTTAATTTCCAAACGAGAATACATATTTAAGAGTTTGCAAATTTTTTTTCGGCACGATGATTATTTCGTTTTTGTTTGGCAGATTAAACTGTTATTTAATGCATGTAACGATAAACTAAAATTCCTTTCCTAAGCAAACATTCGTCCAAGCATTTTCACATTAACTAATAATTTCTTAACTTTTCCGTGGTTTTTGTGTGTTTTATTACACTATTCAACCCCGACTTTTTTAAGATAGGTGAATTTATTTATCATGCATCATCTAATTGTTCAAGCCGTCAGGAACACCTTGCAGTACACTTAGATAGCCTGGGTGATTTGGTGTGATTTAATATACCGTAAGGAGTGTGATTACTTGGGTGATTTAGTGCGATATAATGTACGTTTAAATAAGAAACCTTAATTCAGTTCAGTACTACTAGAACTGCTTGGGTGATTCAGTGTATATCTACTATACTTTTAAATAATAAATGTTGTTCAGCAACAGTACTGCTATTTGGATGATTAAGTGTATAATTATACTGTAGGTACAATATATGGACTGTACTTTAAAATGAGAAATATTATTAAATAGTGCTTGGATGAATCTGCATATGCATACAGTATTTTTAATTAAGGAGCATATTTCAGAGACCGCTGGGAACAATATTTGGTATTTTGACATAAGAAACGTTCATTAATACTAATAGTAATACTGCATGGGTTTTATATGTGTATATATATATAGAACTTTTACATCAGAAATATTTGTTAATACTAACACTCTAGGATAATTGTGTGAATACTATATTTTAAAATAAGAATTAATGCTATTTTAGATGCATAGTCTGTTTTATATTAATGAATAGATATAAGTTGATAAAATAATAAGAAACCGTAACATTAATAATTGACATATTGTTTACGATAAGAACAATGGAAAACAAATTGACAGCAAACTTTAGGACATTATGTAGTCCGCTTCATGATGAAAAAGAGATGACATTGATGGAAACCTTAAATAAATTTAATGTAATAATTATTGGCTGTTTTCTGCCAAAGCATATTTCTTGCACAACTCGCTTGAATAATTAATTACTATTAATGCATGACTATTCAGATATTTTTTTAAAAGGTTTTATTAAAGCTAATTTTGCTTTAATAAAATTAAGTTGGCTTGCTTTAAATTTAATATAATGAAATCATCTATTGATTGTGTCTGTCACATTTTATACAATGTGTGACATCATTAAAAATAATCATGTTTTATGAGTTTATGCATATTATATCAGTAAAAGTGCAAGCATTACTGCAACAGCTCTACATCCAAACAGTTGCACATGGTGTGCACAGAGACACATTTTGTTAATCTGCAAAATATTAAATTTCATGACTTTCCATTATTAATGCAGAAGTTACATGCACTTAGTTAAATAAATTGTAAAATTATTGTCATTGCTTCTATCAATACATACTTAAAAAAATATCTATATTCACTGCCATGCTGTTTTGTAATGGATACTTACCATCCTTTTAATTTATTTGTTTTATGATAAATTATGCTATGGGAAAAAATAATTCTGTTGGTGTAATAATTATGCTGTATAGTAAATAATAATAAAGTGCATTATGAACCCTTTGTTTATATATATTTTGAAAAATAAAATAAAACTTTAAAATAATTTTATCTTCTAGTTCTAGGAATATTTTTATCCACAGTCTTTCACTAGCTTAAAACAAAATGTTTAAAAATCGTGTGGACTAGCTAAAATTCTAATTGTGAGCCTCTTAGAACTTCACTCACAGTATTATTAATGAAATAAAAGTTATTTTGTAGTGCATCATCTGAATACTGTATTTTAGTTATTAAACATAAATCTGATTTACACTACAAGTTGTAGTGGTGGGAAAGGTTGTACATATATAAGATTTCTAACATCTGTGCTAATGTATCTGTATGACTGCTTCAATTAAGAATGTTCCTGTTGAAAGTAGCTGGATATGCTAATGTATTCTTTCTACCCTGAATTACAGCTAGAATTTTTTAGGAACAACACACAGAAATATCTTTACTTGGTTGGAAAATGCTAATCTAATTGGTGAATCTTTAATGCGAAGATTTTATGCAGTCTCTCAATGTTAATTTATAAAATATTTTAATCAAGTACTGATGTAGTAAATATTCACGAAAATTTCTTGAATTTTGTTGCTTAAAGTCTTTACAAACCCTATGAAAATATGTCTTCATATTCAGTCCAGCTATTTTTCATAATGTAAAACATACAGTAATATACTTACACTTTTATGCTAGTTGTACATAATTGTAACACTTATTTCATAAATGCTAAGGGCACAAAAGGCATTCGGTTTCATTAGCCCTGTGGACATTGTACACACACACATATATATATTCAGAATTGATGTGAGAGATACATAAGATGGTGGTGTGAATACATGTATATTTATTTTGTAATTATTTATAATACAGATTCGTTTTGAAACCCAAAATGGCACTTATTTTCATGACATGCATACATATAGCCATTTCTTTAATTTTCATTGTTATAAGTAATCCAACAAACTTACCCTATCAAGGCTTTTTTTTAGAAATTATAATACATTGAAGCAACATTCAATATTCCATTTATCTAGAAATGTGCGAAGAAATATTTTTAAAAGACATTTGTTGTAATGCTTGGTTTCCACATAAATCGGATCCAGAACTTTCATTCTTTTAAAGAACATCGACATGCCATACATACATGCCATGTGTCATTTAGAGCAGCACACACTGGCACAACACAGTTACTAGACTCACAACCGATGACCCGGCCACTGAAGAATGGATCTGATCATGGGAACAGAAACTGCTGACACGCTGGCATAACACATTACGATGTACACAGGCACGGTCTCACTGATAAATGGGATCCGTGAATCAACAAGGCAAGTACCTCACACGTACGGTGAAATTGCATTGAAAAATGCCATTCTCTTCTGGTGAAGACCAAAACACCCAGTCCCTCCACTGATGAGTGAGGACGTCTGTAGATGTGGACTGAGTGTATGAGAATGTTGACTTTATGTGTCATCAACTCTTGTCCTTATACATCACATTGTCCACTGAATCGGAGACACTCGTGGGCAAATTCAAAGTACGGAAAATTCAGAATATGGCCCAATGTGTAGAAAAACAGCTGTATATTCTGACACATCTTGTCAGGTCATATTTGAAGGAAAATGTCTGGTTAATGCTTTTATATTACAAACACTTTCCAGAACCTTCCAGAATACAGGCATGAGAAATCATGGCTGCCTATTGTTAATTTGGTGCATTTACACTGGTGCACTCACTAAGGAAATAGTTCCTGACTAAATTTATATTTAAGAACTTAAAACTGACTAAATACAATTTCTATCTATTACTAACTTATTTTACTAACATTAATAAATAAATCAAATTAAAGTGCTGAAAGCACAAAACAAATGATCACACATGCAAACATTCTGACAGTTGCATGGATCACGCTGCTCGCACATTGACACATTGTAAAAAATGTAAACAAAACGATATACAAAATCAAAGGGAGGCAAGAAGGTAAATGAAAAATAATATTTTTTCTGAGTACTCTTCCCTGGAACGTGACAGCTGTCCATCTCTTAAGAATGTCTTGATCTTCTGTAAGACATTTCCCTCCACTATCTTCAATGAAAGAGGAGTATCCTTGTTTTACCCTGGTCAGGTCTTTCACCAGTTGGTATGCTTTTTTGCTATTATTCTTCTTTAGATTATTTTCTATACCTTTATACTGGTCTTCAATCCATGTCTCCTTTGCCTTTCTTGATAACCTGGTTGATTTCCCTGTATTGTTTTGCTCCTTCTACTTCTGACTTCTCCTTCTTTAGCTCTTGACACTTGTCATGCAGACCCAGACATACTCAACACCCTACCAGTGACCAATGCTGACAACTACCCCATCTTCTGAGTAGAAGTAGAAACTGCAGTGAAATCATTGAAAAAAGGGAAGGCAACAGAACTTGTCCATGAAGGGGGAGAAGCCATGATAAGCGCCCTACCAACAATCTGCAATAAGATCTGGCAGACAGGGGAATGGCCAACACGATGGACTCAGTCGCTCATAATAACTCTCCAGAAAAATGGCAATTTGCAGCATTGTCAGAACTATCATACAATAAGTCTTAAAAGTCATGCTACAGATCATATTAAACAGACTGAAGCCGCAGTCAGAGGAAATCATACCTGAAGAACAGGCATGTTCAGACCAGGGCAAAGCACAACCAAACAAATCTTTAACCTGAGATTACTATATGAGAAGTACTTCCAGCCCCAAAAGAAACTCTTTCATGGTAGATTGGGTCCTTTGAAGAGCTATTGGCCATCGTGAAAAAATGCAAAATGAAATGGTGTGGGCATGTCACACGATCAGCAGCACTTGCCTAGACAATCATGCAAGGAGGGCGAAGGAGAGGAAGACAGAGGATGCGAAGATAACATCACAGAGTGGACAGGACTGAAGCTGAGCGATACAGTAAGATTATCAGAGAATGGAATGGAGGAAGCTGTCAGGTCATCAGTGGTACCCCAATTGGCGGCAAGACTAAGGGATAGATAGATAGAACCTACGATAAATCTCCATTGAGTGTACTTCAAAACCATTTGCCAGCATTTTAAAAATAGCAGTATTGTCGGTTTAATTGCATTAGCAGATTTTTTTAAGTCAAAAGATTATCACAATTTGAACTTGGAAAAGACAGTGTTGAAACAACATTAAGAAACACTTTCTGTATCTTTCAGAAAAAATATTATTTATCATAAAACTGAACTTGTGAGTAATTTTTGCTGACATTTAAGTTTGATAATTCTCTTCCACTCAGATAACAGATAAGGATTTTGGCTGCGGTACAGATATTATGACATGTTTCCTCGAATGTCTCCAAGAAAGACAACCTACCATAAACTAACTTTGCATTAGTTAAAATGTTTAAAAAATTTGAGGTGTATGGGGAAACAAATTAATGTGCACAAGAACAAAATCTAGTGAGTCATATTAGAAAACAAGGCAGTTGTATTCCTTTTTTTTTTTTTTTTTGTGGTCTGATTGGATATGCAAAAGTGGATGTTGTAAAAGAAATAAGGAGAAGAGGAAGGTAGAGATGCTTCCGCTGTTTGATTGTTAACTGTCATATCATCATCAAACATGCTGCCCAGCTTAAAACTTAATGCATTATGCACTAGTTGCCACAAAGGACTGGATGTGTGGATGGAGATGCATGGAAGAAAATTTTATTAGAATGCGATAAATGTGACCTGTCACCACAAAAAGATACTTAAGTCGCGCAAGGCTAAGCGAAGGTGGGGGTCTACATGGGTGAAATTGAGATTTTCATTTTAGTGTGTTCCCAAACCATCGAACAACAAATTACTAGCGTGTTTTTCTTTAATTCGAACTAGAAATAGCTTTATTATTATTTTTTTGTGACCTACTGTCTAACTTCGAAGGAAAAATATGGTCCAAAAGTGCTATAATCTGACGATCGTAGACGGTAGAATCCCTGGCGGAACCTCATCATGTTGTATATCAGAATGCTCAGGAAAAAGCCTATTTTTATGCTGACGACACTGGTTATTTATTTATTTATTTATAACGTCTAATCAGAATGTTTTATAAGGCTGTGCTTGGCGTAAACAAAGTGAAAAGCTTCAGCCAATCCGCAGACAGTTTATCAAAGCTTGCTATAAGTTACCAAGCATGCTCTCATAAAAAGACGGTCGTGATTGGTTGAAACGAACACAAGGGAGACAGTTTCGTCCTGTAATGCGTAATGTAAACATGGAGAAACGAATCGCTAATTTGTTGAATTCATGTAAAGAAAGCAACATTTTAGAAAAAGAAAGCATTCAGATTAAAGATTTGATATCTGATTATTTTGCTAATGAGGATGTAGCTGATGGATTTTCATCTGAAAGTGACAGACAGCGAATCGCGTGATCGAACAACGAAAAAGACGAAGCAGACGACAGCTGACGATAACTGACTGTACACTGAAGTGAAAGGTGTGCTATAATTATTGGATTATTTAAACGATATTTTTTTTAAGAATGTGAAAGTAATGCAGCTTTAATCTGTGATTTATTTAGTGGAGCTAGCATCAGATTTAGAAAGAGGTATCAATTCAATATTATGCCTTAATTTTAGAATATTCTGTGAGCCACAATAATCATTCTCGCATACAGAAATTCTAATCGTTATGGCTTAAAAGGACTGTTGTCTGTAAATGATGTAACAATATATTTGTTGTTTATAGTTATTACAGTGTTAGCTATTGTGTCTTCTTCAACTCTGATTGCAAATGAAGCAGATTAATATATGGTTGCTAAGGAAAAACCTCTCAGAAATGTGTTCAATCTTTGAGGCCGATTTTCTCAAAATGGCCGTCCGGACAGTAGTGCACTTCAAACAAACATAACTTTTCCATATTTTGTCCTACACTCTTTATTTTTATATCAACAGAAAGCCCTTTCAATTTTCTTTCTATTGATATATATATCTCAATACCCCCAAAATCCGACTTAAGTATCTTTTTGTGGTGACAGGTCACAAATGATTGGGAGGGAAATTCATTTTTGACAGCTATTGCCCTAGGAAGAGTGGAATTTGTACATCCATACTAATTTTAAATGGAAATGGCATGATTACAGAGATTTTGTTACTTTTCTCATAGGTGACCAAGCCAGCAGGGTTAAATCCAAATGCAAACATTTTTACCAGCTCAAAATTAGCTACTGTGCAGACGGACAAGGACTGGAATACTAGTGAAGGTGAGTTTGTTAATTAAACTTTTGTGTCATGGTAACGTGGTTTTACATTTAAATTTGCTTGTAATATATCTGCACCCAACACTAAAAAAGGGTTGAAAATAGAAAAGGAATGAGTCATGAATGTTGTTGATAACATTGAAAAACACATTCACTTTTATAGTGAAACTTTGTGAGATTATTGACTTCTCAGTACTTTACTGACAGGACAACCAGCTTGTTCTTTATAGTCTATATCAGGCTGGTCCAATTAGTGGCTCACAATGCCAGGTTTTGTGGCCCGTGGAGAAATGAAGAAAAAACATTGAGCCTTAAACTAAGCAAATATGGGAACTATCTCTCAGTGATTCTTCAGTACTAGAGGGAATGTATTGGCTGTCCTGTATGCCCTGTGTTTATCACTTTCACTGAAGACACCTATCCCCCTTTTGCACAGGTGACTTGTGTTGATTTGGCACAAAATCTGTAGGATCTCAGTGTTTTTGCTACATATTTTGTTGGTTGTATGTATTTATTTTGCATTCATAGAATCATATTGAAAAAATGAGCAGCAAAATGGAAAAGAAGAAGAAAATTGAAGATGAAAATAGAAGTTTTAAGGATACGTGGGAACTAGACAATTTCATCATGATGGCAAGATACAGTGTGTTGTTTGTATGCAGGTAATGGCAGTTTGCAAGAGGTATAATGAAGACCCTACATTGCATGAAGAACAGTTGACAAAATATCTGAAGTAGAGCTGTCATTTTTTCTAAAAAGCTCCATGGATACCTGTCTAGATTTTGAACGGGTACCTGTTAAAAAATTAGCTTAACCTCCATCACAACTCGTGATCTCTACACAAAGCTACTTAACCATTAGGCATCCTCTCTATTTCACACAGCATCCACTGGTGTGCATCTACTGACTTACTGTTAGTTACAATCTTTATTTGTAGAACACAAACTTTTATTTTTAATATTACATAAACTAAACTTCATTGACAGAATTTCATAGCACAGATTGCATTACCCAAGTACCCGTTCGAAAATTAGCATAATCTTCATCGCAGCCTTTGATCTCTACACAAAACGACTTAACCTTTAGGCATGCTTTCTATTTCACACAGTAGCCAATGGTGTGCATCTAGTGACTTACTATTAGTTACGATCTTTATATGTACAACACAGACTTTTATTTTTAATTTATCAATCATAACATAAACTAAACTTCATTGACAGAATTTCATTGCACAGATTGCATTTTGCTGTGTCACTATCCAATTGATTGGCATGACTCCATCAGACGATGTCTTAAAGTTTCCCCAAAATGAAGTCTCCTAGGGAGGTTTCACCCGTTGTATTAACAATGCACTGCATAAGGCAAAAAGGCTCTGCAGCATGACACGGCATAACCGGGTGACATAGCCACTATCTAGCGCTGCGCTGCTGGCTCTCTGCTGAAGGGGCGAGGCTTCGATGCAAGTTTAATTGCACTCAAAACAATTCTCCACTCGACAGAAGCAGCCTAGAACAAACAAATACGGAATAATTCGACCTTTAAAACTGAAACTACAATGTAAATGTAATTGATTAATTTTGGGTTGGATTTATTTTACAACCACGGGTGATTTTATTTTAATCTGAGAAAATCCATTTTTTCCTCTCGGCTGTTTTATTTAAAATGAATCAACCATAGGCTACTCTGTTTGGGTGAGGAATTATTTTCCAACACCCGTACGATTTCGCAGGCCGATTTCTACGTGCGGGGTGCGAGTGTGACCGGACGGGGAGTGTGCTAGATCGAGCCATCATTGTCAGTTCTCTCATCTAACATGTGATTGGCTTGCTCTCTCTCTCTCTTGTCAGTTTTCTTACACCCCCTTTGATTTACCCATTTTTGGTGCCATCCTCAGCTGTGCAGTGCCCTAGCTTGTGTATAGACATATCGGCGAGTTATCACGGGTACCCGTTCACAGTTTTACTACCCAGGTATTAACACGGCAAAGGGTACACGGGTACCCTTTGACAGCACTACTGCCTATTAACTTTCCTTTAATTTTTTCCTTGTGAAAGACCACTGAATATTAAAGCCGAATACTAAGTTCAGTATTGTAGACATTTTGTGTATGAATCAATTTAGCCTATTTACCGTCACACATAATTTATTCATTCATACATTTTCTATAGTGTTGGCATTAATATCTGCAAAATAAAATAGTTTCCAATGTTGAATGATCTTTATAAGGAACTCTTGCAAAATAGAATGGTGCATAACTCTTGATCACTTTATCCTTTCAGAATTTAAAAAAAAACTACATTGAAACCTCACTATAATGTGATAATTGGGGTTCATAAAATCGGATTGCATTAATAGCTGGGTTGCGCTAATGCGAGGTTTTACAATATTTTACTTTTTGATGAGAACGTGCGTGTATTTATGTCTAATGTAAATAATTGGGTTATTATTGGACGAATATGAAATAGAATGCATTATTAAGATATATTCAATATAAAGGACTGATTATTACTGGTTATTACTTTACATTTAATAGTTTTAGTAATTTTTATTTGCTGGTACAATAATACGTGTAACATTTCTGATAGTGTTTATTTTGGCATAACACACTTCATGAACCTGATGAATAGTTAAATTTTGAATCAATTTATATTCAAAGTCATACTAAAAAAATAAAGTTAAATATTTTATATACTCTTTTTCACATTCTTTGAAAAAAATTTCATTTGCGAATGAATATATGAAATTTCAGGAGCCATGAGAATATAACCCAGAGTGGATTTACTTTTAAAATGCCTTTGAAAGGACAGCATGAATGAAATTTGGATTGTTTGGCAGGTTATTTGTTTGAATATATACTATTGATTAGAAGTCCAGTTTTGGTAAGCGCTATGTTTTAAATATTTACATGGCAGCACTATTGAACTGTAAGCTAATATATTCTGCATATTGTTATAAGATATTTTACTGCTCTTCTTATTAAAGAATTTCCTATGTTGCCATATACATTTTTCTTTCCAGAGAATCTGACAAATGGGGACTTGAAAGATGAAGAAATGACAGGTGGGTTTTCACCAGGAGACTCTCCAGTCTCCATTAGCCCACCAGTCTTTGTAAGTGACATCAATGCAGAGCCTGATCCACCTTCTACAGGATTACTCACTATGCCTATTGCAGCATCTAAAATTATTGCAGCAGAGGTTATTGCTCCATCTGATGATTCTAGCATTTTGCATGGATCTTCAATTCCTGCCTCTGGGCTAGTTGCAAATGGCCTTGAGTTTTCCTTAGGTAAGTTTAAGATATTTTTAACGCATATTTTCTGATATGCCTGTAGAGTTCCTTTTATTTAGATAGGTTCATATTTTAAGGATATTTAATACATGCAAACAACCCCATCAAATTACTTTAAACAGGCTTCATATTTGGTATATTTATTGCCTTAGTGATTTAGATAATAATTGTGTACTCAAATATCTAGTGAAAATATAAATGATAATTGAAATCTATTTTCACTAGATATTTGCCTGCAGCTTTGCTTGTATAAATGTATATTTTCCGAATATGCTAAAATTATTTTGCTTGTTCTTTGCCACGTAAGAACCATAATACAACATGCCATTAATATTAGGTAGTCCCACTGCCACTGCTTTACCGGCAAAAACTCGCAAATGCACACAAATTTGCTAAACTTTACTCCAGAGCAGTTTTCTTCACATTAAACCTCAACTAACCATTTTTATTTGAAAATAAAGATCGAAGTTTTGTCTTTCGAACTGTTTTGTTGTTTTTTTCTGAATTTTATTATAGTATCCATAAACTTTGACGAAAGTACCTTAGGGTTGCAGCAAAAATGGGTCAAATGTCACCTCACAGCCGAAAAAGTAAACTTCACGTTTTTTGGTATCAAGTTTTAAGAAGAAAGAGGAGCCTTTATGGTTTTATAACCCCCAAACTGATTGGTCCTTTAAATAGAGGACAGATAACTCTTTACACTCATATATTTTTCACTTTTTTTTTTTATGCGAATAACCAAATAAATTTTCAAACTAAAAAGTTCACGATACATTTTCTGAAGAAATATTTATCACAAAATAATGAACAAAATATCATGTTCTGCAGAATTTCAACATCTTTCTAATGATATGCTGTAATCCTCAATTAGTGACCCTTGCAAGATCCGCTAAATTAAAAACCCATAGTACGCATCCCGTTTCAGTCGTGACTTCTATTTGCGAAACGTGTGCTGACGCTACCGCTGAGTTTTCTGACATTTTATCCGAACAGTTGAAACCTCTTATTGGTAAGATCTTTTTGTAAGCATTTAATAATGATTACTGTACTCTGTGATTATTTTATCTGTAAACATATCTCTTTTTTTAAAGCAGAATTATTAATTTTGTCCTTATCATTGCTATCGCTTCCGTAGTTTGAAAATAGGTTAATCGGTGCGTCACTCTATCACGAAAGTTTGACTCATATTTCCTTGCAATATATATTTTGAAGTCGCAGATCGTATTTAAATATATTATTTTATTTACTTAATTAATTTTAGTCATGATGGTAATCTCATTATTTAGAAAAAATCGTTTCTTTACAACGATAATTTAAATTAGAAAAGAAAAGATAACACTTGATGCAAAAATAGTAAACATCCGAAACACTTGGGTCAGTGAAATGTTTATTTCATGCGGTGGATTTATAATAATATTAAGAGAGTTTACTTAGTAAATGCTTTTATATATATACATTTTAAATAATTTTAACCTGTTTTGTTTTGAATTTGAACATAATGTTTTCCTCTTAATTTTTAAAATTTCTCAAGCTTCTGCCTTTGTTTTGGTTTCACGATCTTTTAATTTCTTTGGTGGTACATAAATGAAGAATAACTTAACATGAGGACTTTTACATTACATTATTTAATTATTAAAGACAGCTGATTTATCAATATTTCTTGTATATTTTCTTTTAATAAATGAAAAACTGGTTTATTAACAGCCTATTTTTCACATTATTAGGCCTATTAATTGTAGTAAGATTTTTCATTGGTGAGGAACTAGAAGTTCACAGTACAAACTGTGCTAAGATAATATTTATGGAACAGTATAGAAATATGAATTTTTTTTAAGTGGGGTGATATCATGGACCGTGATGATGTGGATGCCAAGTTTGTATTTAAAAGGGGTTTAACAATGGAGACAACCAACAGAAGAACCTGGGCAGCTGTTGACTTTAATGCATTACACGAAGGATTTTCTATTTATAAAAATATGTACTTTGATTAATATTTGAATCTGTGTTATGCATATTCATTGTTGGAAATAAAAGCACATAATTAAATTATATTTAGTGTACATTATTATTATATTAAATATCATGTCACTGATGTGTACTTAATTCATTTAAACGTGGATAGAGTTTTACAATAAAGTTATTCATACATATTTTCATTATATTTCAATGCTTTAATTTACTTGTCACAAACTTTCAAAACATAAAGATATGTATTACTTATTATTTTGTTATAATTAATAATAGTATGTTGAGCATGTTTTTATATCTATGAATTATACATAAAGAACACCAAGTATACAATTTTAAAGATTTTTTAAATAAAAAAGTTTTTATTGTAAAAATATTAATTCAGATAAAACATAGATAATTGATCTGTCTTAGTTTCTAAGATGTGATCATTTATCTGTTTTAATTTTCTTTGTACAGTATTGTACAGTAAAATGAAAAATATAACTTATTATGTGATTAAACAGAAATTATCTTTATACATGTAGAAGGACTATAGTTTACTGATCACTTTGATATGTGAACCATAACTGTGTTATGTATAGTTTCTGAGATGTGACTGTTTAGCCGTTTTAATTTTCTTTGTAAAATTGTACAGTAAAATAAAAAAAATGTAACTTAATAATGTGCTTAGACAGAAATTATCTTTATAAATATAGATAGAGTATAGTTTGTTGATCATTTTGATATGTAAACCAACTCTGTATGATGTATAGTTTCAGAGATATGGCAGTTTGCTTGTGTAGGTTTTCTGTGTTAAACTTCGTTAATGCCTTTTCTTTGTTAAAATTTGCTGAAAAGGTCATTAATTAGCATCCAATAATTTCCACATTTTCTTTGCAATGCCTTTGGAAAAAAATAGGCATTGACTACATAGTAAATGATTTAATAATATGCATTTTGGTTGTACTTTGTTCATCATTTGCATATATATTGGTGCCATGAATGTTCCTTTTTATTGCGTTTTGCGAGCAATTTTATGAAACAAAAGCCCATTTTCTTTTGCAATTTATAATAAACTGAAAAGTCAATTTTGCATTATATCTGGGGTTTTGTGTTGTTGTATGTGACTATATTTATTAGAATTGTTGGATTGTTTTTTAGTGTGGCTTATATATTACTTGTAATAAACTTGGAAAATCGCTGAACTTTATATGTGGAAAATTACGTATAAAAAAAGTTGACCACAAATAATGACACTAAATTAATGATATCTCAAAAAGTATTGTAGCTATCATCACAATTTTTTTGTACACAAACTTATTTCATCAGTACACAAATTTTGAGCATAAAATATTTATACTATATGAAGTAGAAAAAAATGAGTGGGACTACCTATTAATATCGTTTATATTGTTTGTCATTAGGAACCATATTTTTAACTCCAGAAAATCAAATTTAGTTTCCACAATGTGAAATTGTAGTTCTGGTACCTATTTTAACCAGTATGTGTGCAGATTAAGTTAATAATTTAGGTTAATAGAAAAAAGTATTTGTTGTAATGAGATAATTATATTGCTTATTTAAAAATATTTATCTGATAAACATCTTAAATTTAGGTTCTTCATTACAATAGAAAAGTTTTTGTTCATAGATTAATTTTAGTAAACTTAACTTTAGTAAACCCACTTTTTTTATCTCTTTAATAAATAGACTCAGGGAGACATGACAATAACAGTACACCATTGAATATGGAGAGATCGGATTCACCAAATACTTTGCGTCAGTTGTTGAAGACACAGCTGGAGTATTACTTCTCCAGGTAAGTTTTGAAGAAAGAAATTATGCAAGGTTCCTCACTTGATCATTAGTAACTACATTCTTTGCTGCTTTGTGCTTGTGATTTATTTAAAAGAATCTAACTTAATATTAGTTTAATATTTTCTTTTTATTTTATTACATTAAATACACATTAACATTCTGTTCTCAGATGACAGTTTGTGTTCAGATTTTAAATTCATTTATGGGTTTAGCTAATTGTGATCATTTTGCATGATTTACACTTCTGTAACTTTCTGGTTTCATGAATATAACAAGTGTTTAGAAAATGAGAATTAGGTTTTATTTACCTAATTGGGACATTTCTCTTTCACACAGTGATTAGTCAAGCATACACTTTTCCAATGTCATACACTCTGTTTGGATGGGGGAATGAAAATGATGAAATTCAAAAAAGTAAAAAACAAAAATAAATATACAATTCTTATGCTGTAAATGGCACTGCTATCATCAACAACAATTCACATATGACATAGGTGTGCATTTACCACCATATTAAAGTTCATATTACATTTAAATGCCAATAACAATAAATACCAGTCGGACAAGAATAGATTAAATGTTCTTATTCTTAACAGTTCTAGGCGCTTTTGCCTTTTATTTTAACTACTCACTTAGTACTGACTATTTTCGAAGAGAGGTGACGTAATCTCACGCGTCACTCATAAAGGATGCTTCGAAGAGAAGATGACGCAATTGTTGCATCGCCCGATGGCAAAGACCTGCAGGTCAGGTCGCCATCTCAGACTTACCCTGTTGGCATATATGTGCTTTGGCCTGTTGCCAACCTTGGTAATTATCACTGATTTCTCTGGTTACCATGATGACGGAATAAAAAGATTACAAAAAGAATTATATGAATAAACCAAATGCATTATAATATATTGCAAATATATCTTTCCCCTATTGAATAGTATAACACTTGAGCTTTGGTTAAGTAATATAAATTCAGAAAGTTATTTTCAGAGTTCACCCACCACCACCAAAGTTAAATTCTGTAGTGTGCGCCTTCTAACACTTTAGTATATGCATCATCAACTCACTCTTATAATTATAAGTTATATTTATTGTGGAAAAATAATCTTGCAAAGTACATCTAAGAAATATATAACTCACTTGTGTCTGTCAGCTGTCAGAATTTTAAAAAAGAAAAGAAAATCTGGTAAAAATAATAACTAAAATATTAAAAAAAACCATTATGCATCCATCTAGTGATCTACTCATTGTGTCTTGCTAATGCAGTAATGGACGAAAAAGTTGGTCACATGGCCACAAAATAAAAAGAATTAAAAACAAATAACATGCGATCTGAATAAACGATATACATTATATTGAAAATAAATTATTCCCCTATTGAATGATATAACACTTAAGCTATGGATAAGGCAGTCATAAGTTTATAAGGTTGTTTTCCATGTTCACCCATCAACACCTTCAAAGATGAATGCTACGGTGAGCCTAAAGACCCTGAAAGTTCTTATTTATCAGTTAATATAGTCCTAAGCTGCTTGATACAATCTGTCATTGTTGACAATCTTCGGCAATTTTGGTCACTGACCACAGTTCTTTACGTGTGCAGTATTTGTTGTCTTAAACAAACTATATAGACTTATAGATGAAGAATTTTCCTATTTTCTCTGGTAGCTTTTAAGGCTCCTATGTTACCAGAATCACCATGAACATAATTTAAGAAAATGTAAGTTTAAATATCACACTTTATCTTAAAATTCCCGCACATTATTTAGTTTGGAAATGAACTTTGTTCTCTCCCCTGCATGAAAACAGTTATTATTTTTAGATTAATAGATCGCATATCTACTGACAAACCGAGAAAGAGTGCATGTGTTAAGCATTACCGCTGGCACAAGTTATTGCGGCTTGGTCAAAAGTCGTTGGGTTGGTAATTTCTGAATAACTTCTTATTACTTTTTCACAATTATTTATTTGAAACAAAAATCACAGAACGAACAGAGAACAAACTTTTTGTTTCATATATTTTTATTTTACAAAGCTTCAGTAGAGGGAATATGAGTGTTGAAAATGTAAAAAAATTGATTAAGTAACGTCACAATCAGTGATGTTTGGAGTACCTACTAGTTCAATTACTATTTGTTTCAAGTTGCACCTCATTGAGTACAAAAAAGCAAAAAGCCCATGTTATTTTAAGATTAGCATATTTGGGATTTAAAGTCACTTCTTCAGCTTCTTATTGCTTAGGGATGGCAGACTTTTGGATGCTAAGGTGTTGGTGTGATATGTGTATATAAAGATTACTTTTAATTGTCATACAAGAAAAATGATCCATGCTGTTTATAGAAGGTGAAACACTTTTTTTTGCTGGTTGTTCCAACATACTAGAGTTATATTTTAAAAGTCACTTTACACACAGTAATTTTAAGAATTTCAGTATATTCATCAATGCTTTCATTTTCCTGGTCCTTACCCATCACATCTTTTGCAATGGTAGTACAAAAATTTATGGCATTTATTTATTGATGTCTATTTTGTCTGCAGGGAAAACCTTGTTCATGACCAGTATTTGCAATCACAAATGGACAGTGACCAGTATGTGCCCATAGCAACTGTAGCTAGCTTCAATCTTGTGCAGAAGCTGACCCATGACATTGACCTCATTGTAGAAGTTCTTAGGGGTGAGTTGTTTTGTAGAGTATGCTTTATAATTACTATGCAAAACTTGTTTTATTTAGACATTTATTTGCACAAATTTTCATTATCATTAAATATCACTACACAGCAATGGTTATTTGTTTAAGGCCACACTACTATACGCCAAGAAGAAAAAAAACTATTTATCAAACTACATTTGGAATATAGAATCAGACCTTGAAATAAATTTTTCAGCAGAGGTGGGTTCAAAAAACGTCTTTATTAACATAAATAGTGCATTTTGTACAGTAAGAAAATATAAAATCCCGAGAGAAGAATGCTGTTTTAACATCTTGATAGCAGAGGAAATCTTTGTTTGTATTTAATATTTTAAAACTTGTGTCAGTTTGATATTAAGGATATGAAATATTCCACATAGAACAGGAATGTTTTCATAACTTACATTTTAGTAATGATTTTTGATTGTTGGTAATTAAGATCAACCAGAGCTGCTCCATACTCATTACTGCAGAAGTAATTAGTGTATTTTAACTAGGTGGCTTTGGATTAAGCTATATTCACTATTTTTTTCAGCAGGTGGACAAATAGCTTCACAAATATCTTCTGAAGTTAATATTGATAGATTAAATACTTTTTGTTATAAGCTTTTTAACTGGGAGACTCCAAATGACAAAAGAACTAAATAAAACATTGCATTTTTTTTTTTTAAGCATTGCAAAATTCTGTTGCAAAAGACTGACTAATTTCCTATCATAGGTTGGTTCTAGAAATAGGGGTTATTGCAGTTGAACCGGATTAGTAGGTGGTCTCAATCATTTTTTAATAAATATTTTACATATATTTTATGCTCAAAATGTATGATCTGATGGAATAAGGTTAATTTTTTTCGTTTTTCCTTTTTTTAGCTCTAAACGGGCAAGATTTTTCAGGATGTCAGTGAGATTTAGGGGTACGTCGGTAAAAACATCATATCTTAGGTATTAGTGCATATATTTCAATGAAATAAAATGCAAAATGAAAGGAAATGAAAGCAGCTTTATTAATATCCTTAATTGAAGTATACTTTCGGGTATTAAATTTGAATCCATGCGTGAAAATATATATTTACACAAAAAAATATTGTCCATTTATTGTCCACTATAAACACTATGTACACACACTTTTTGTTGATACCAGGAACACTAATCTGTCATCAGACGATCTATACATCTCTTTTTTCGGCAGTTTGTGAATTCCTATCAAAATCATAAGTCGAAAATAAGCCTTAATTTCAGTGGCATTAGTTTCCTTCCAACCTGGATCGCCATTTTGTTTTTTCGCAATTTTCGGACGTGCGTACTTGTTCGTTTATTCCGCTATCTTGTCAAATGTTTCTTTGAAAAACTGATAGAAGAAAGCCAACTGAGTACTATCATTAGTTACAGTCACATTCGGCCCCATTTCTGTTATAAATTCCGATATTTCCAGTGCTAAAGTACTATTATTCCAACCATGTGCATCTCCAGATACCCATTCCCCCTATTCCTCTTCGATATCCTCAGAATCTGAAGCACTCTCCAAAATTTGAAAGATACTACATGTGCACGCTACTGACACCTATGTCACTTCTAATCCTATCGTCTAAATCAAAAATAAACTTCTCTTACCTCATTATCTGATAAATTGAATCCATTAAACTTCTCATTAACGATCAACGACACTAAGAAATCCATTTGAAACACCGAACGCGAAAAACAAAGAAAACTTTATGAAAAAATGAATGCTGCCATATGAAAATGGTGCGGAAATCGTTGTACAAACGTCATGCTTCCTGTAGAGACCGGATATGATGTAAATATGGAAAGGAAAAATCACTCTAAGTGAAATCGTTGCTATGGGCGCTATTGGGCAATCTGCCCTACACGATGTATGGATGAAGTTGGGCGATCCGCCCGGTAAAGGGTTAAGATGATAGCTATAATATTTTATGAGATATTTATTTAGTGTTGTTATTTATGTTCATCATGTTTAGACACAACAACTGTATGATTGTTTAATTAAATTACAAATAAAATAAAATATAGCCACATCATAAACAGTCCAACAATTTTAATAATTCTGGTCACAGACAAGAAACCCCCCCCCCCAGATAAAATGCAAAATTGACATTTCAGTTTATTATAAATCATCATGGAAAATATCCTTTTGTTTCATAGCTCACAAAACACATCAGACAGGAATATTCATGGCATCATAGTATATACACCTGATATCATATTCACCCAGTAGGCATATTATTTGGTAATAATGTATTGTGATACCAGACTGCTTGTATGTTTTTACAGCATCTAAACAAGTGCAAGTAGATGATAAAGGAGAGAAAGTGCGACCTAAACACAGTCGCAGTGTGTTGATGCTTCGTGAGATTCCTGAAAGTACTCCTTTAGAGGCAAGTATTTTTTCTATTTTTGTTTTGCTGTATTTTTTAAATTATTGATTAAAGTTTTTTTTACTGTTAAATAAATAATATTAATATTATCATATTAAAATAACTTGGAGGGGGCTGCAGTCAAGCTGCCACTTGCTCTCTCTCACAAATAAAATGTATATCAATGAAAAGCGCGATAAATATGGAACATAAACACAGCACTTGTGACAAAAAGGTACATTTTTTCGGAATTTAATAGTTGTCCTCCATTATCATATAGAGGCCAGTTCTACCTACTGCTAATGCACTGTCAGGAGCGGGCAAACGCTGGCCCGCAAAGGTTTTTTGTTTGGCCCCGCCAAGCAATTAACAGTTTGAATTATTACACAAAATTGCATGCACATGTATAATTTATGCCTGCAGTTGTGTATATTCCACTAGCACCTCTTTATAGTTCGTTGACTTTTGAACTCTCCCAGGCCTAGGATAGATGTACATATATGCCAGCATCTATACTCTGCCTCAGTCATGACTGGATCTTCACTGCAACTAATGGGCGTGGGGAAGGAGGCAGGAGGTGCTCGCAAATTTGAAACAGTTTTTCCCCATCAAAATGGAACTGGTTGTTACATTTCTATTTTTTGCCATCCCCCCTCCCCCCCCCCCAAAAAAAAAAAAATCATATCTGCAACCCCACATCCTAAAAAGTTTAAAGTGGATATGGAAAGAGAACATTTAACTCTGAGTGGACGGAGAAGTACTTTTTCATAGAACAATTTGGACAAGCTCAGTGTCTGATCTGTTTGAAAACTGTTGCTGTCTTCAAAGAGTTTAATGTGTGTCGCCACTGGGAAGCAGTTCATCGAACTTCGAAATTCGCTTTAATGTTTGCCGCTGAGAAAAAGGGTAATATTGCTAAACTCACAGTCAATATTGAGAAAAGCCGCTTGATGTTTCATAAACAAATGTCTGCATGAAAAAGGACACGCGCCAGTTATGAAGTTTCACTACTCCTCAACGAATGAAGCCATTTTCTGATGGAGACTTTATCAAGAAATGTCTCATGATTGTGGTGAATTCTGTCTGTCCAGAGGAATGTTTGGTCTTGGAGAATATGAGTCTGTCATCCTGTAGTATTCGTCGTTGTGTTGAGGAGATGTCAGTGTGCAAGACTGGGTGAAGAGTGACTGCTCAACCTTTGTCACTTGATGACAGCACTGACATGAAAGACAGTCAACTAGCTATTTTCATACGAGGTGTCACTGCTGCCCTCAAAGTGCATGAAGAATTCCTTCAGATTGTTCAGCTACATGACACCACCACTGGGCAAATCTTCATTGCCTTACTTCAGTGTGTGCAACATCACTCCCCTGATCTGTCCCATCTTGTATATATAACGACTGATGGTGCACCAGCAGTGATCGGAGAGAATAAAGGCCAGCTTCTTTGCTCGTTCACCACTGTAAGGCCCTTGGACACAACCAGACTATCCTTAAATTGCACTGCATCATTCACCAAGAATCCTTATATGCTAAGTCTGCAAACCTTGTTGAGGTCATGTCAGTGGTGGTGAAAATGGTAAACTCCATACTCTCCCAAAGTCTCAAACGTCGTCAGTTTCAGGCACTGATGGATGAAGTGTATGTGCACTATGGTGACCTGCTCTACTTTTGTGAAGTTCTGCTGGCTATGTCATGGAGCCATGCTTTTCTGCAACAAGAAATTTTCACCTTCATGAAAAGAACCTTCCCTATGCTGATAACTTCACTGACCTAAAATGGCTTGCTCATCTGGCCTTTCTCATGGATATCACTACACACCTCAATACCCTCACTGTCAATTTACAAGGTAAGGATGCTCTCGTTCCTGAAATATATTCACACATCACACATTTGAAGTGAAACTACACTTGTGGGAATTCCAGTTGTCTAATGGCCAGTTTCCATGTTTTGCTACTTGTTCCATAGCAGATGTCAACTTGGAGACTCGTGGTGCAGTCATTACCTCACTGAGGGAAGAATTTGCCTCCTGTTTTGGGGTATCAGACACTCTCTGTAGATTTCAAGTTGTTCAGTGCCTCTTTTAATCACAGTGGATTACGCTCCAGCTTCCTTGCAGATGGAGTTGGTAGATATGCAATATTGCGATGAGTTAAAGCAAAGTTCTGCACTTCTTCTCCTCTTTCTTTTTTTTTGTTATGTCATCCTTCCATCAGGCAATTTTCCACAATTTGTTAAACATGCTCAGCGCATTGTAGCTATGTTTGGAAACACATTTCGCTGTGAACAACTGTTCTCATAGATGAAATATACAAAGATTTGTCTTCACTCTCAACTCTCTGACAGTCATCTAAATGACATTCTTCGCTTGTCAATCTGATCAGTTAAGCCAGACATTGAATCACTGGTTCATTGTAAGCACACCATCCATCTCATAAACTTTTCATTGAAACTGAGTTATTTATTTATTTTTTTACATAAATACAACTCTTAAAATTACTTTTGTTATCATTTTATATTCTGAACTTGCTAGACTTGTGATATTTGGTTGTCTATCATAAACTGTTCCAACAGTTTTTATCTGGCCCGTGGTCTCAAAAGTTTGCCTGCCCCTGCTCTGGGTGCTTAATATCATGGCAAAGGTGAAAGAATTGGAAGTGGGGGACAAAGAAATGAATTAAAGAGGGATAGTTCTTGGTGATCATTTGTGCAGTTGGAGGGTATATCTTTGCAAAAACTAGCATGATGATATAAATTAACTTATCACACTCTGAAAGGCATGGTGATAAGCTGGATAGAAGTGTGAATTCCTACTATAGTCTAAAGAAAGACAAGAAATTATATCTTCACATAGTTTCACCATAAGAGTTGTTAATTCCTTTAATTATAGGCCATATTATCAGAAAGACTAGGATCTGTGGTGTCATCAGAAATATGAGAAAGTGAATGGAAAAACATTTTTGCATTATAAATTCTTAGTGAATTTTAAGTGTTGGCAGGCCATATATTTGAGACCACCTGCTCTATTTTGTACACAAGTTTGAGCTATTATTTAATTGCATTCTTAGAATCGGTGAAAGAAATTGCATAAGGACAGCTGTATGCACTTAAAATAAGCACTCTTAGGCAAGTTACAGAGATGTACATATTAACTAAAAATATGATTCAATAATGTTTTATCATGTAAAATATATAGGCATATTTATTATCATATTTAAAAAAATTGTGTGTGAGAATTTATTTCAAATTGAAACAAGTTATATCTATTTCATAGTTGGTATTTGATGATCAGTGGCTCTGCAAAAGTAGTTCTACACGCTAAAAAAAGTTAAAGTGATACTGATAAAATCAGTCCATGAAATTTAAAAAATAAAATCTTTATTTTCAGGAGGTACGAGGTCTATTTGATGGAGAAAACTGTCCTAAGGTAGTAAGTTGTGAGTTTGCACACAATTCTTACTGGTACATCACTTTTGAAACAGACGAAGATGCAACTCAAGCATATCGTTACCTGAGGGAAGAAAAGAAAACATTTTTAAACAAACCAATCATGGTAAGAATTGTCATTTAATATATTGGTACTAATGCACACCAGTTTTGCATTTTGCAGATTGTGTGCAAGTATATTGTTATAGTACATGTGTACAATGAATACATCCTGTAGACAAGCAGGCTAGAAGTACACATATAAGAGAAGAAATGTATATTGTACAAACAAAAATATACAGAAATTCTTCTTTGGTAGGATTGACTTGCATATTACTATTAAAAAGTTTTAGTTTTGTTGAAGTAGGTCGACTCCTACTTATTGATGTGACTGTATGATATAGTGCACTGTTCGAAAGGTATTGTAAATATTGTTATTGTTTCAAAGAAATGGTGAGAACTATTATGTTGATGTGATCCATTTGGTATTCTAGAAAACTTTTCATTTAAAATCATTTTCTGGTTTATATTCAGTAGGGTCATGTGGCATAATTATTATTTATGCTTTGAATTGCCACAGCATGCATTGATTTTACAACCCCCACCCCACCCCCAACTTCTCATTAATAGAGCATATTTTAAATTTATATATATTAATTCTCAGTTTCAGTCTCGATTTGGTATTTTTGAGCACACATTATTCAATTATGAAAATATAGATAATTATCTATTATCTATCTATAATTATATAAATAGGTGTTGCTTTTTTAGTTCTAGTGGGTTTCGATTTCACAATTTAACAGGCTTTTGGTTTTCACCTCATTCTTGATGTTAACACATTTTTTGGTTAATAATTTGGGCCCTCATTCAATCTTTGTAGCAAATCTGTATATCTATTTTTGAAACTTGAAACATAAACTCTGTAATGTGATTTTCTCATGATTTAGCCATTAGTAGCATTATTTCTCCCTTCTTGTACTTTGTTATGTAATCATTTATTTCTTGTAATGTGACCCAAAAATTTCTATTCATTTTTACTTGATTTATTATTTCTGCTGATATTGTATAATAGTTTGTTTCAGTTTCAAAATTTTTTAGTTCACATTGTCAATATAGCAGTTTGTTTTGTTTACTTGCTGATTTTTTTTTTGAGTTAAATGTTTTCAAATTAATTTTGCACTACTTAATGCAGCCATCAACTAAATGACAGATAGCTGACCACTTAGTTTATTGTGCCTTAACATGATCTTGGAACATTTTTCATCTAATTTATAGAGTAAATATATTGAATCATATTTATTCTAGACCTTTTGATTTATTACTAGATAATTGATGGCAAAAAAGTTATGGTATCTACCTCTGCACTTTTATGGTATCTAGGAATAACTAGTTCAGCCATGTAGTTTATTGATATAAATGTTCATTTAATACATATATATTTCATTTTATATTACATTCGCCAACAGAATCTAGTAATTAATTTTGCAGGCACGTATAAAAGCCAAACCTCTGATGAGAACAGGCACATATGTCCCTGCTAAAGGTGTGAATCGACAACCGACTCCAGAAACTCCTAACTACATGAGACAGCAGACTCCATTTCAGCTAGTGAGCCCTATATCACCATTTGTTAGTGGATCTCAAATAGCTCAGGTGCCGGTAAGAATTATTTTTATCCTTGTTAATTATTTTATTGTGCAAAAAGTACTGTAGCCATGCAGTATATATTACATACATTTTAAGTTTGTTTTAAATATTTATTATATGATGATCAGAATACATAAATTTCAAATTTAGTATATTACAAATGAAAATCAGTTATTGTTATTTTAAGGCCATAGAAAGATATGTTTGGGTTCAGCAGCCAGTATGCTCTAAATTTTATCATTGGCTATTTTTAGAAAGGCCATATCATAAGTTCGAAATCCCCAGTCATCCCACACTTGTCGAAGTTGAGGCGCCATTTTGAACTGAAGTTTTTGATAGAATGGCACATTTTGAGGACGATTTTCAGTTGTTTGCTTGATCCTACCTAACAAACTTTATTGTGTGGTTAATTGTAATAAATTGTAGATGTAATTCGACAGGTCTACTGAAATTTTGGATGTGACCATGTGATGATAATAAAAAAAAAAACCCTGGTCATTCTCAAAGCAAAGCACCATGGCTTTCATGCGACATTTTCGTTTTGTTCAGAAGCACCCAAATTTCCCAGGAAATAGTGAATATTTACACAAGAACAATTATTATTTTATATTATATTCAAGTGGTAATTAACATAAATAGTTTTATTCGGATTTTATTCAAGGAAATAACTGACAAATTGACGAAGGTCAACGCAAGTAAAAGATAAGAAAACTTTTTATTATTTTTTTTTTAAAATTTGAAATAATAACCACAACACGTTCAGTAATTAAATTTAAATAAATAATTTTAAAATGTCCATAATACTTATTTTAAAAATCATTTTAGAATTGTACGAATTATACTTGCTTTTAATTATTTAGTAGACTAGTAAAAAAACAAAAAAATGGTGAAAACGTTCCTAAGTTCATAAAAAAGATAAGAAAACTTTGTATTATTTCTTTGTTTTTGAATTCGAAATAAATTAAAAATAATACTTTTAAGATTCCTTAGTATGTCTATAATAGTAATTTAAATTTTTTAAATCCATTGAATTACACTCGCTTTAAATTTTTTTAGTAGACTTGTTAAGATAAACAATGCTGAAATTCGCAAGTTCAACAAAAAGATAAGAAAACTTTTTATGATTTCTTTGTTTTTGAATGCAAAATAAATTTAAAATAATACTTTTAAAATTCCTTAGTATGTCTATAATAGGTAGTAATTTAAATTTTAAAAATCCATTGATAATTACAGTCGCTTCTAAGTTTTTAGTAGACTTTTTTAAAAAAACAAAAACAATGCTGAAATTCACGAGTGCAACAAAAAGATAAGAAAACTTTTCATTATTTCTTTGTTTTTGAACTTGAAATAAATTTAAAATAGCACTTTTAAAATTCCTTAGTATGTCTATTATAGGTAGTAATTTAAATTTTTAAAATCCATTGATAATTACAGTCGCTTTTAATTTTTTAGTACACTGACCCATTCAATTATCGTTAAGTGTCAAAACAGCCTGACACGGTGGTGACAATTGACGCATTTTTCCTTTCAGCCAACAGGTTAATGGTGACAATTGCAGACCAAACTGATGCGCTTTTGGTTTAGGAAATAAATTTTTTAGAGCATGCTTGCAAAAATTCATTTGGATAAGAAATTTGTTTTATTCAGGAAATAATAAATCATGAAACAAAATGCAAATATATAATTCAGAATTTAATATATATATAATATTTTGGATCATGCCGTTTATGGCCTTGAATGTCATTATTTCCATGTGTTAAGGCCAGGCACAATTTAGTAAACTTGTGTTTAAATCATTACTTGATGGTTGGCTTTTGAAACATGGAAAACATGTTACTGCCAGATGCTTGGTTGCTTTTGACTAATGTTATTTAAAATTTTTGATCATATTCACATTTATTGCAAAATGTGAATTTAATTGTATGCCAAAGAATACAGCTTATTAACAAGTTTTACTGACAGGTTTCATTGTTTCAGCCATTTCAGTTTATTCCACCTGTTATGCAGCCGTGGCCAGCAGCACCAGCTCCAACTCCAGCATTTTTAGATCCTGGAGCAGTTAGTATTTTATATTTTTCATTTTAGTTGCATAATTTTTAGTTTGCAATATTTTGTATTTGTTTCATTTTTTCACATAGTTTTTATTTTGCAGACATGTTGCACTCTCCTGTATTTGAATGTATTTATAACCCAAATTCTATTTTTTTCCCTTTTTTGTGAGCACAAGACGGAAATTTTAAACGACAAGAGGGCTATTGGGCTCTTCTCCTTTTACCCTCTTTACTGTTGATATCATTAAGCAAGTAACAGCAAGTTATCTGGATGAAGGCACTATATCAGGGGTATAGTGTGTTGCAAATCAACCATCTCCACAATAAAGTTGTGTTTATTTTAAAATTGTAAATTAGATCGTGGTTTTAATATGTTAATGTAGACCTGGTTAAACAGATATAATCAGTTAATGTCAGAATTGGAAGTTATTTATACAATTTTATTTTATTTTTTTAAACATAGCCTTGATCTAAAGTGAGTGGGGAAAATATATCATGAATGAAAAATTTGTGCCTCCAAACTTTTTTGTGGGGCTAACATTTTAAAAGAAAAATTATTATTTCAATAAAACCTGTCATTTTGTTGTGAATGAACGATAAATACACTTTATAAATTAAAATATATTTTATTTTACGGACTTTGTTGAACACAAGACTTTGGGTGTCTTGAGAAAGTTTTACATTTTTGACAAAGAAGGAAAAAAAGAGATAAGATGGACAATGTTCCCTATAAGGTGTGCAACCGCGCAGCTCATTAGAAAATATCATGAAACAGTTTCAAAATTTTGCATACAAGTTTTGGTGTGAAGCTGAAACAACTGCCAATTCCACACATACAGGAAAAATATCAGTGGGGACATTGATAGATATTTGAAAAAAATTCTATCTTATGAAATATAAGAAAATGACAGTTTATTATAGTAAAAGTCCTTGTGAGATTAAATATCATTGGTAGGAAGAATTTATAGTCTTTGGTTTAATTTATTATCATCACTGTGGAAAGGATGATTTTCAATAGTCGAACATAGACCCCTAGTTCAAATATTTCTCTTGAATATTATCAATCTCTGTCAGACAGGAATATGTTAAAGGTCAGACAGAGAATCATGTTCAGGGACTCAGAAGCACTGAGTGGGTTGTGAGAATGCAAAACTTCTCTGTTGAGAGCAATCACATCCCTGCAAGGGGAATGATATTGACATGGATTCTGTCAAGATTTAGCAAAGTGTCATGGATTGTCTCAGCAAGGACAATAGCATCTATATCATGCACTCTTATGAAGATGTAGTTTCTCTAAGAATAGGATCTTAATGGACATAACCCAGAAGCAGTCTCTAAAAATAAACAAACTGCGTACTCATCATTTTAATGTATGAAAAAGTTTCCAACCACTATCCAATTAAGTCGATTACAATAGCTGTCAAGAAATGAATTATACTTTGTTGTAGTCAGATAATATAACTATTTCCTAATTCTTGTTTTTTCCCCCGCAGCTTGTAAACATTGACATTTTTATTGTATATTATTGCATTTCTTTGTGTAGATGCTGGCAATGAATGGCTACCAACCCACAAGCATAAAACCTGCACCAAACAACCGTAACATGGGTTATCCAATGCGCAATAATAATAGGTATTTGGTTTTTGTGTTCTTTTGTTATTCTTAGCAGCATTTTGTTCTTGGCATGAATATAATTTTAAACAAAGGAATGTAAATTTGTGTCGTGTTGAAATTATTGACCTGTAATTAAGAACTTAAAATTGTTGTATAGCCTTTTAAAATAAATAGGTATAATTACATAATAATTATTTGATAATTATCATCCTTGGTGCCTACTGTTCATCAGATGCATAGGAGGCCTTGACTGTTCCTAAAATTTTGCAAATTGTTGAATTAGGTGCTCCAGACATATCTTCCAGAATCATCACTAATAATTTAAAAGTATACAGACAGATAGATCTTTTTCTACTGATTTCAGTGGTACTAAAATCAATTTTGTAACTCAGTTAGAACCAAAGTTATGATTTTTTCAATATTTAATATTTTGTAAAATTTTTTGCTCAAAAATGAAATTGTACAAATAGCTCATTTTCAAGGTCCACAAAATGAAAAATGATTAACAATATAGTTCAGACTCTTCACCTAAGTAGTATCCAACATACAAACATGGCTGAATTTTTTAAAGAGGCTTTGCAATGTTATTTTCAAATATGCTGTCAGTCAAAATTAGCAATTTATTCATTTCGGGTTGGAAAAAGTTCTAATTCAGTTAACACAAAATGGACGAAACTGCTATAAATGATACAACTGTAATAACTCTGCTAGTAATTGAGCTACAGAGATGGTTTTGGTACCATAGGATTCAGTTTAGAAAGATCTATAGAATGCATTCACCACAATAAATAAATCTTATTTTACACACATAGGCATTTGTCAATCGTTTATCTAATTTAATGCTCTTTCAGTTCAATGATTCTAGTCCAGTCTAGCTTGGTGCCACAAAGAATGTTCATATATGCTGTATGCACACAATTACATGCTTTCCACAACGGAATGTTTTGTATTGTGGTGCTTAACTTAACCTTTTACATATCAGATATTTTTCTTAATACTAAAACAATACTCTTCTTAAAATTGAGCCAAGGGAGATCACCCTAACCAAAAGTGTGCCTGACCTTACAAAATAATTAATTAAAAAAATAATTTATAAAGGTAATGTAATGAAAAAATATAATAAAGTCAAAAAAACAGCCGCCGGCGAACTGGAATAATACAGCTAATTAAATTATAACTCATATGTGTCTATCAGAATAAAAAAGAAAATCAGTTAAAAATTATAATTAAAAAATTCTTCATAAGGCCTACCCAGTGATTGTACTTGTGTCATCTTTGGAAGAAAAATTAAAGGTTGTATGACCACAAAATAAAAATATTAAAAAAATTATCTGAATAAACCAAATGCATTATATTGCAAACAAGTCTTTCCACTAATGGTACAACACTTAACTTTGGATAAGAAATATAAAGTCATTTTCAGAGTTTACCCACCACCACCACCAAAGTTAAATTCTGTAGTGTACACCATGTAACACTATAGTACGTGCATCATCAACTCACTCTTTACATTTATTGTGGAAAAATAATCCTGCAAAATACAGCTAAAAAATACATAACTTACTTGTGCCTATCAGAATATTAAACAAGAAAAGAAAATCTGGTAAGAATAATAACTAAAAAATTAAAAACCCATTATGCACACATTTAGTGATTTACTCATTGTTTACATGTTCCTCTTCTAATGCAGTAGTGGAAGGGGAAAAAAGTCTTCATGTGACCACAAAATATAAAGAATTAAAAGCAAATAAAACGCTATTCGAATAAAAGAAATGCATTATATTGAAAATAAATCTTTCCCTTTTTGAATGATACATCCCATAAGCTATGGATATGGCAGGCATAAATTCATAAAGTCATTTTCCGTGTTCACTCATCAACACCTTCAAAGATGAATGCTACTGTAGGCCTATATAAAAATTTTTTATCAGTTAATATAGTCCTTTAAACGAAAAAGTACACAATAGAAACTGAAAATAATTGATTTAACCCATCAACTAATGTCTTCCAAACAAAATGATGCACAAGATTGCAAAGTGGAAACTGATTCAACTTCGCCACATGGAAAGCCAAGCTGCTCGATACAGTCTGCCATTATTGTTGACAGTAACCGTTGATTTTGGTCACTGACCACAATTCTTTCAACGCAATTCTTTATGCATGCATTTTTTTTTCTGTCTCTAACAAATAACATAGACTTATAGATGAAGAATTTTCCTGTTATCTGGTATCTTTTAAAGCTGCTATGTTATCTAAATCATCATGAACCTAATTTAAGAAAATTTTAAGGTTAACTTTATTGCGCTTTATCTTGAAATTCCCATGTATTTAGTATAGAAATGAACCTTGTTCTTTCCCCTTCATGAAAACTATAATTATTTTTAGATTACTATACCACATGCATACTGAGAAACCGAGAAAGAGTGCAGGTGTTAGCATTACTGCTGGCATAAGTAAAGGCGGCTTGGTCGAAAGTCCCTGTGTTGGTAACTTAGGAATTGCTTATTTATACTTTTTCACAATTATTTATTTAAACACAAACATGGAAAGATAATACAGAGAACAAACTTTTTCTTTCATGTGATTTTATTATACATCGCTTCAATATACACTTGGAATGAGAGTGTTTAAAATGTAGAAAAAATGACTAGATAACTTCACAATCATAGATGTTTGGAGTACCTAATTTTATACAATAAAATAACATTTTTCCTTTGCAATTTATAAGGGCAGTTTTTATTTTCTATTATGTCTATTTTATCTTGCGCTTTGAGTGTGCATGTGTTTATTAGAATTATTATGATGCTTTTCAGTGCAATTTTTTTTATTGCACTGAGCTTGGAAAGTCACATTTTAATTGAGTCCTTAAAGTAGTAATGATAAATGTTAACACTAAGCTTCATTGTTTCCTTACAAACTTTGGCTTTTTCCCCCTCATGATTGTTTCATGTGAATAATATTGCCAAATGTTTAGTACATTCCCAAAACAATATCTTTTTTCCCCCCCAAAAATACTTGTTATTAAGTACATATATTGGAAATAAAACATTAACTGTGTGATCTGGGATTTTGCAATTTTATTTTATAACTAGCAAAAATTACATTGTAATATATAATTGCAATTTTAGAAAGAATTAATTACTTCAGAAGATAATTGTGTGTAGTTTTAATACCGATTGCAGTATTTTCCATCACAATTGGAAGAGATTATACTAAAGAATTATGACTGATTCTTATTGAAATGGATAAAATAGTCTAGCTGTACTAACCTTTGATTAACCTGATATAGTGTACACTGGGAAGTACTCAAGAAAAGGAGACAAGACAGCCTTGAAAAAAAAAAAAGAAATGCTTAACTAATGGGGCTATAAATAATATCAACACTTGTGTTTAGTGTCATAGTATTTTTCATTTTTATTTTATAAACTAAAGTGTTTGGTGGGTTGTGCATTAGTTTCGTTATGGAGAGAGTAATAGAGTAATGAGCAATATAATGTTTATTGTTATTCAGGAAAATAAGATACCTCATCGTAGCATAAATAATTCATTCAGATATAGGTTGAATGCCTTTTCTGGATAATTCAACAGGCAAATATATTTTACTGTTGCAGATTGCCTAAGCATAGGCTACCTTCAAACCCAGAGAAGGGTATATTGGAGCCTCGTTCTATTGACCGTTCTCATCCTAGTCCAACTTTGCCTTCGTCACGCATTAGTCCTCGCAATAACAGCCATCAAGACTCCACACCTCCTACACAATATGGCCGAAGCCGCAGTAGTGATGTGACTGCAAGCAGCAATAGTCATGCACATTCACAAGTGCATGCACATCCTCACATAGCACATAACAACAACTCTATCCATTCAGGAATAGAGGATGGACCAACTGCTTCAGTAACAAATTCCAAGTCTGAGCAAATTTCATCAAATCAAAAGTAAGTCTGTGATCTTTTCTGAGAAAATGCACACAAATTATTTAAATCACTGAATTATTTATTCCCTATGTATTCTCCTGCCTCTAAGTATGTATCATTTTAATCTTTGAATGGAGAGGCTTCAGAGGTAAGTTGCACTAATTTTGAATAATATCCCAAATTTTTATGATTTTAAAATAAACATATTATGGCTTACAAAAACACATTAAAAAAATTGTCACCTGTGCCAGCCACAGGTGAAAACCTACATATTGTGGAATAATATCTTTTTGTGCCAAATATATTTATTTGTGCATGTGGCTTGTTCTCTTTGCAAGTCTATTTGAAATGTGTTTTTTTAAAAATAAAGCATATAAATGTCATGTGTTTATATTTTGTATATTCAGAATTAATGTGTGAGATAGGTAAGATAGTTGCATGTATTTGTGTTTATTTATTTTGTAATTATTTGTAATACAAATTAGATTTGAACTGATTAGTGGCACTTCTTTTTGTGACACATACACAGAGCCATTTTCTTTAATTTTCATTGTTATAAATAATCCAGCAAATTTACTGTATCAGGGCTTCTTAGATGGTGATAATATATTAAAGCAATATTCAGTTTTCTTTTCACAAGCTGTGCGTTCACTATCATGTTGAAAACCTAAAATATCACTGGTGATATCTAAATTAGGCAAACAGGTGTTGACTATCTGTAACTCAATGACTATTTTGCCCTTGAAAAGCACTTGAATTTGCCTACAAATCCTTGAATTAGTTGAGAAGTTCTCGATTTTTATCTTTAAATTAATTTAATTTAATTTTCATATTCATCAGTTTGCATGAGAATGTTTATTTTAAATAAAATGCTGTGAAAGCATTTGCGAATCATTGTTTGAGTTTTCGATACTTCAGCATAACTTCAGTTGTTTCCGGTATATCACTCAACAGCCAAAGATAGGATACAGAGAATTCCATCACTTTGAATGTTTTGAAATTGTATAAAACTAATTTACAACATAACTTTTTTCAGTTCTGGAATAGGACTTCTCAAGAATGGTTACCATTTTGAATTTTGTTGTTCGGTAGGTTCAGAAAGTTTTTTCTTGTACATTTTGATTGAGAGATGGAGTTTAAATATGATCAACAAAAACAAATTGGTTGCCAAACATTTCGTAAAGAAATTATTTGTATACTCAACTGAATAAAAAAATTAGGATAATTTATAAAAGCAAGAAAATGGAGAATCAGACAGCCAAATGTTGTAGGATGCACATAGTCAAGATAATGGTGGCTCTGGATCTTACTGAATTTATCAGAAAACACAAGGCAGATCGTATAATGACAGCCATGGATTTCACGTTTGGAACCATCACAGCCTTCATATTTGATTTCCTTTTAATATAAGGTGGAATAATGTTTGCTAATTCTGATCATGATTAATATTTTTGAAGCACTTTGCAAACTAAGACAAGTTGAAAATAGGAAATTCTGCAGACATGTTTTAGTGTTTTGGGTTTGAAGATATATTTGAGATAAAAGATTTGAGCAGATTGTTTTGTTGCATTATTAAATATTGGAGTATGTTTATTTTTTGAACATTTTTAAAACTATAAATGAATAAAAAATACAGAATTATATTTTGTCATACTGATTCACTGTTCTTCAACTTGTCTTACAATCATATGATTGCGCTGTTCATCATAATAAATTTTTAATTTTCACATCTTTTTCAACTTGTGTTACAAACAGATGATTGCACTGTTCATCATAATAAATTTTTAATTTTCACATCTAAGTAATGGATTAGAGTACAGTACTTTTATTGATACACTTATCATCAGATTCTCTGTTTATGCTGCAGTTCACAAAATTTGTTCAATGTTCAGATGATTGCAAATTTTGACATTATATGCTGACAGTAAGATAGTTGCCTCTTATATTGTCTATCTATTTTATCATATTTAAGATTCTAACTTGCATATGATTGAAATACTAATTCATGTTCTGTACATTTATATATTCTTACAATAACTGCAAATGTGTAAAATTGAAAATTTTACATGTGAGTTATTTTATTTACTTAACCATTAAAAGTAGTTTTGGTGAAATGAACTTAAAATATTAATATTTATATACACTCACCTTAAAAGGGGAAAATATTTACAAATTTTTGTCAACTTTAAAAAAAAAAGTTATTTTTTAAAGTTGTGTGTGTGTTGATTATTTGTTGCACAGTCTAGCACTACAAACAAGAAATCAATGCGCTAAACATTAATGCATGATATTGTTTATTGATATATTTGCTTCTACTATCTTAATTTGTAACAAAAATATAATTCATTAATTGTTTTAACAAAGTTTGTATTTTCAAACTCAGTACATATGCTGGTGACCGTTGAATATAATAATACTCCGCTCTTGAAAATCCCTTGAATTTTTTTCTAAATTTTTAACAGATCCTGTGCCCTACAGTCTTCAGAGATTGTAAACACCCTTATATTTTCTGATTAATTCAGATAAAATCCTTTACCACCATCCTTATCATAAATATGTGATTGATCAACATATTACGTTTATTTAACTAATTAATTTTATAACTAAGTCTTGGGTGAGATAAAAACCAAGAAGAAATATCTAATTATTTAAAAAAAAGAGATTCTTCTTAATTTGACTGAATAGAATAATTTAAATTAGACAGACACTCAACATACAACAGGAAGTCCCAACTTCTCCATACAGTAAATGAGTACATGAAAAGATAGAGTTATAGTGTTTTTATTTAGTTGTCTGCATTTATATTAATTTTTTTTTTATTTGCAGCTAATCCTTACCCTAACCCTAATCTAACCTTTCTCTAAAAAAAATGCCAACTTCCTCCCCTCAGCCTATCTCTCTAACTTGCAAAACTCAACAGTTGTGTCCTACTTCCAGTTGTGTATGGGAACACTGTTTAAATTATTTAAATAACTGCCAGAAGAAGCCTCATTTTTTAAAGTTGGATTAAGTTCTTTGAGAATTACTAATACGTACACACTTGGCAGAGTATTTCATCCAAGTTCAGCTAGAAGTGAATAGTATAACAAAATTAATTTTTTTCTATTTGCAGACGTGGAAATAATCGCAGATCAAGGAGGAACGATGATGGGAGAAATTATGTAAGTTTTCTTACATAATGCTTTATTTTAAAAAATTCTGCTTAAAGGAGTATTGCACACATAACTTCATTTTTTTTGAGTATATATAAATTTATGAAACTAAGCAATCCAGGTGGAAATCTTTTTTTAAAATCAGTCTCAAATATTAAAACTTGTATATTAAAACATTGTATTTATAACATGATTGAGAATTGCATACTTTAAACATAATTTAATTTGCATAAATCAAATAGCAACTTTAGCATTCAAGATGGAAATATGTGTTGCTATATCTCATTGTGATTTATTCGATATATTGACATGGGGACCTTGAAACTGAACAGTAGTTGGCCTGTGGATTACACAAAGCAAAGTGCTGTATTCTCTGTACTTAATAAATACTACATTCTCATGTTTGTTTCATTGCAATCATGCCTTTAACCCTTTCCATATCACTTTGCCTGCAAGCGCCCTCTATCCACTGTGTATCAAATTGCCCAGAGTTGCCCTCTATTAATAGACATTCTATATTTAGTGCTTTTGTGAAAATAGTTGGTATCATGGATATTTCTTCCAGCGAGATCTCACATTTTCAAAATGGCGACAACCTTTGTTTACATGTGCTCTACTGATTTTTCAGAGTTGATCATTTTAAAATTTCTTTTCAATTTCATAAATAATCTTAAGAATGATGCCTTGGCTGGGGATCTAGTCAATTCAGATGAAGGCATTGTAGAAATGTTGTTGAAGAGTCTGATCACACTGACTCAAAATTTGAGATTGATGACAGTTCGATTTTGTACCAAACGCAAGTAACTGTAGATGCCAGTGAGTGGTCTAAAGAATTGAAAGATGTGATTGTAAACGTATTTACAGTGGCAACTGACTCCACACATGACTTAGATAATGAAGCTACACCCTATGATGTGTTCACTTTATTTATTCCTGAAGACTTTTATGAACATAGTGCTCAGCAAACAAATCTTGATGCTGAGCAATAGCAAGCAATGAAAAACAAAATAGACAAATTATAGAAGACCTGTTCAGCTGGAGAAATGAAACTTCTCTATATCAACATAATGTTTCGGCATCCACAAATTGCCTGGTTTTCATAATTATTGGTCCACAGATGACCTCTTAAACGTACCTGTAATATCAAATATTATGTCAAAACTTGCTTTATTTTAAGTAACCATCTTCAATGGTTGGGTTGTTTATAAAGAAACGATCCTACATTTGAAACCAATGTCTCATTTGGATTTTCATTTGAGCATATTTAGAGCTCTCATGAAAGGTAACATAGTCAGGAAAAAGGCTTCAAAAGAAGAACCATCATTAACTGGTATTTCAAGACTATGCCCAGCAGATCATGTTCGGGTATGTCTTCTTGGACGAAAAAAAATCGTATTATGAATGTCGAGCAAAGAAGACTAGAACTAATTCTGGTAAAGGCATGGAAACAGTGTTTGGCTGCTTGATCTGCAAAGAACACCTTTGCAAAGGCTTAAACATAGCATATTTCCACCAGAAACTGTACATGAATTACTTTAGATATGCAACAAACGTGGAGGAAAACAAAAAAACTCTTAACATTTCAACTTTTCTCATGAATTTTATTTTTTATTTTAATATAAAAATATAATTATATTATTATATGCTATGCAGATCGATAGCCCCATCCATTTCTTGAACTTAATTATTTTGTGAGGTAAGAAGGGTATTATAGAAAAATATCTGATACTTAAAGGATTAAATAAGCCCACCACATATTGTGGTTGGTTTTTAAAAATTCATTTTAAATAAATGTGTATAATCGTTCGAATGTGCACACAAATTTTAGTTAATAGAACTAAAGCAGTGTCCTTCAGTTTAAAAGAAAGTTTATACTTTCAATTGTCTTTTAATTTTATATTTGTCTACATATGTCTTGTAACAATTTCTAGTTCATTTCACATCCATATTATTCAAATTGCATACACTCTTTATCTTTATCTAACACTCTTATCTTACTGTTCATCTTACAGAGATCACAGAATCATCAAAATAAGGATGGGAAAGTCTTTCATGAACCTCTGTTTGAATTGGAACCTACATCTTTTCCTCCTCTGCCTGGTCAAGTGGTATGAAAATAATTTGCTTACAATATAACAGAAATTTCCAGTGTTCAGTTTGTTCAATCCATAGCACACTAAATTTTAGTTTTTGTCTTGTTTACCCTGTTGCTAAATAATATTTTTCATTGCAAAAGTGAGAACGAGACAACTGTATAATGTAATGTGAGAAGGCTGACAACAACAACAACAAAACCCCTAGAGACACAACTCTAGCTTGACAGGCTGTATAAGAAAAATGCTTCTGAAGTCAAGGGGTAAAGGGAACAGTATTTTGTCCGGTGAAGCTTTGTTTTGTTTCCCTTTGAGGAATAGACCTTTATATAGTGTGGATGGTGTGAACACAGCTGTATATTTTGGCAGCCCTCTGCTGGTGACCAAGACTGTTGTATATGCAAGTATATATGAATGGCAGCAAAAGATTTACTACCAGATAACCACAAAGTATTGAGTAAATATATCATGTTTATTTCATTCCCTTTAATTTTATTATCTGAAGTTGTCTCATAGATGATGTGTTGAGAAAACATATATTAACAGTCCAGAGTGCAAATGGCTGACATATTTTTGCTCTTTGGGGTGGTATTTTCTGACTGCAACAGTTTTATTTGTTGACTTAGTAACATCACCGTTTCACGGGTAATTGCTTAATAATATTTGCCCAATGAACAATAGATGGCTTGTGGAGTCCTGATGGAAGGTCTGCGAATGAGATGGGTGAGATTCTGGAATATTTTATATTTACATATAATTACTCAACCCAATAAAACTATCATTGTCTGCCATATGCACATATGGGCAGTTTGATTACCTGTATGAACATTACTCATAGCTCAAACTATAATCAAATCATTTATCAAACATGTTTCAGACCCATTTTACCAAAATCCACCCTTTGAAAAATAAGTTTACCAAATGACCAATTTACCAAAAGTCCTAGAGTGAAATGTCTTTTACGAAAAATCCACATGCAAAATGACAAGCAGTCATCTAGAAAGGAAGCTAATCTAAGAGCTAAATGCTCTAACTATATTAAACTACTAAACTACTAAAGGCCACCTCCACCACCATCCAACACCTCCATAAACATATGTCATTGAACATTCACCCCAAGCTTCACCACACAGTGTCTCCAGTCCATTGATCAGGCTTGCTTTTATATGTAGAAGGGGATACTTTTGTGTGAAATGAAATACTGTATTTCTTTAGTGAAAAATTCATTATTTTGGTGGTGGTTGTGGTGTCTTAAAGCCCAAATCAGACTTCTGAGCACAAATCCATTGATATGTGAAATGTTGGTCTTTTGAGAATTCTCAGGTTTTATAGCAGACAAACAAATAGATGTTTATATTAAAGTTCTTAAGGGGTTTTTCTAAAATTCTCAGTTTTTGTCAAAGTTAAATTTAATAAACTTAAACATAATCAGATAGATATATAAACTAACAAAGTTAATTGTCTTCATTTTTAGAATGTTAATATTCTGCAGGGCAACTCATCATCTGGCGATCCTCATGAAGGTAACAAGTTGTCAGATGTTGTGAAGGGTACAGTTCGTCCACAGCCTCGCTGTGAGAAAGAAGGCAAACCAACACCTGTGGTCTCCACAACAGTTACAACATCTGTTGCTGTGTCTTCAGTGTCAGTTGCAACAACCATCTCAGCATCAGCTGAGTCCTTACCACCTCAAGCATCACTCTCAAATCCTAGTGCTTCTGCATCTCATGGTGTTGCAGATGTTGTCTCATCATCAGTCACAGCTATTAGGGAGGTTCAGGAAACAACACCTTTGCCAGTTGTCAGTCAGATTAATTCTATGCCAAGTGCTACAATCATGAGTGAACCATTAATCCATCCAAAGTGAGTATAACTCTGTAATGAATTTTTGTTTACTGTATTGCTATTATCATATTTGCTGGCAAACTTTTTGTGCCCAGGAACAGGCTCATATTAACGTGTCCTCAATTATGCATCTAGCAGGCACATCTTTACATTGTGCGGGTTGTTTCTCTCTCCCGGGAACCTTTAAATATTGTTGTTGTTGTTGTTGGGGGGTGGGTGTATTTTTTTTTTCTTTTTAAAAGAAAAATTTACATTCTTGCACAGTTTGAAGTAACCCATGTGTAAAATGCGGCCTTTAGGAAAAGGAGCATGCTTATACATGTGGATAGGGCTTCAGAATTCTTTATGTTAATTTACCCCTGGTATGTGTTCACAAAAAGTATTGCCACATTTACATTGAAAACACTGCAATCTATCTCTTCAAGGGTTGTATTTTTAAAAAGTCATATAAAGGATATAGGAAAATAAAGCATGTGTGATAAAGGATATTACTTCTTCACTCTGCGTATGCTTATTAAGGTGATCAAAATATGTACATATATATATGAAAATGAACAGTCGTTTTTATATTGTTTTTTGTGATTTTTGTGATTTGTTAATATCATAGTGCACAAATTCTAATAATTAAGGAACGTTTTTATTTTTTAAAAAGTCATGTTGCATACAATAATGAAAGATGGATTAAAAAAATGTACATACCTGAAGACAAAGGGATACATAAAACATTAAAAAATATTGTCTGATTCTAATAAATAATGTTTACTGAAGAATAATGATAGCATTTAATTTTTACAATAAAATTTTTACTTTAATATTTTGGGACTTTGCCTCTAATAGTCATGCACATTTTGTTGGTTATGTTGTTTTTTATAGATAGTTTTCTTCTTTTATATTTAACATTTTTTGAACACCAGTAGTAGCATTTTTCAACTTGAGATATAGATGAATAAAAGGCATTTATTGATTATGTTTTTTTAGTATATAATTTTTTAAAAAATTAATTTTCCAAAAATAGATTTAAAAATTAAAGAAAATTAAAAATAAACATTTTAAAAATAACTAACATTCTAAAAATTGAAAAATATAAATTGATAATTTTTTAAAACCATTTTCTTGTAGTATTCTGTTTTTATAGGTGTGAAAAGATGGCTGCACTGATGATGTAGACATCAGAATTTTTTAAGTGTTATTAAGAGAGCTAAATTAGGAGTCTATGTAGCATGGATAGAGTATATTTATACAAGAAATGTTAACCATTTTGAAAATAGTTTTCATGTTTTGCATCCTTGTTTTACTTTATACTCAATTTTTAATAAACAACATATTTACTGCAGTAGTTAGCATGCCATATCCCTTTTTGAATAATTATTGTATGTACTGGCTCACGATAAGGCAGTTTAAAAGTTACTTAAAAGTCTGTATGAAAGGTTGTTTTTATTAAATATAAAATTAGAAATTAAAATTTACATTAATACTTACAGAGGGTGGGTTTTAAAAAATTATTGATATATTTTTTCAATACATATCTATATTTAATATGTGATATAATTAGTTTATGCTCTAGATTTTTTTCAGTTATTTTTTTTTAAAATGCATTTTATACATTATAAAAATATTAACAAAATTTAACAATATATTTGAATAAAAAAATGTTGTTTCTTATATAAAAATTCTTCATAAATTATATATATATGTCCTCACTGCAGTCTTCATAATTTTGGTTATCAAACATGATGAACTTCTATTCTTAACTTTTGATCTGAAAAAGTCTCGGAAATTATTTCAAAACTTTGGCAAGAATCTTGTGCAAGAGTTGAAGTTTGATATTAATATAAATAGGCTTGACAGAAAGAATAGCAAGCTTCTTTATGAGTAAGGAACATTAGAGGCATGTGCGCGCACACATACCATATACTTGTTTTGTTTTTTGTTTTTTTTGCACAACAAAAAATGGTTTGGTATCTTTGTAAATTGGTCAGAACTATGAACACATTTAAAGAAGAAGCAAATTTTTTTCTTTCTAAAATCTAAGAAATCTGATAAATATTAGGAATGCCATGTAATTAGAGAAATTATGGTATGCCATTTGCATGAGGACAAATATTTTCAAATTGTTTTTACTAACTCACTTTAGCATTTCATCTTTTCTGCCTATGTTAATTATTTACAAATATTTTGAAACACTGTGCAAATGCAATACGGTTAAAGGATTTGCTTTTGTACTTCAGAAACAAAAATTCTTATAAATCAATAGAGAATGCCATTGAATTTATATAAAAAAAAAATTTAATGAGAGAATTAATTTGTGAGTTGGACTTAAAAGTCTTTCAGATAAAATATATTTGTTGAGAATATTGGATTTAAGAGAATTTTATGCTTTGATTATTTTTTCTTTTAGAATTGGCAAAACAACCTGTCATGGAATTTCACCATCTGCTCCAAAACCTGCCTCAGAATCTTCACCAATGCCTAAACATGCTATAGTAAACAACACTCCAGCAAAACATGGATCCACAACAATTGTAAGTAATCTTTTATTGCAGAATTTAAGGCCTCATATGTGAAAAAGGTAGGGGGAAATATGTTGCCTAATTTATGTTGAGTTAATTATCAAGTATAATTTTTAAAGTATTTTAAAATAAATCTAATTTTTAATGTACATTGTACATCAAAAATTATTTTGTCCCCTTCTAGAATATACACCAGAAAAGTTTAATATGGGTAAGAAATAAAATTGAAATAGGAGAGGGAGGAAAAGAAAAAAGAAAACTTAAAATTTTTAATTGTTTATTAAAACAAAACCTTATAGAAGCACAGTTTTAATCCTGCATTACTTTTTAGCTTAAGTGTGGTGAACCAGTATACCTGAGCAGGTAAATCAGTCAAAATGGGAATTTGGCATGATACTCATTGGAATAAAAATGTTTAAGAAAACATTTCATTTGTAAATTTGACTGCAGTATTAAATGTTTTAATTATTGTTTTTTTTTTTTTTAAAGATGTGTAATGAATGAATATTATTATATGCATATATCATTATTATTGGAAAAGTTTTAGTTTTTATGTTTCTTTTGCAGTTTAATTTATTCTGTTTTTTTCTCTTCATACAGTAGAATTGTTCATAACTATTAGCATTCTTGGACAGTATATTAGTTAAATTAAAATACATTGATTTTTTTTAAAAAAATGCTACATGTAAAAATTTTTTACATGATTAAACTTGGTTTGGGTGGGGAGGGGAACATTTGTATTGCCTTAATAATTTTCAGATTATAATTGTTTTGCTTCATATTCATTGTTTTTGTCAAATTGAAACTCCAGTTTTTCTCTTTGCACTATGCATAGTTCACTTTAGAAAATGCCTGTCTAATTAATTATTGAGTTATGGCCATATTAATTAAAGTACAGTGTACTTACTTATCTGCACATCACTTAAGCACATAAATTACTTTCATGTGTACAGCTTAACCAGTCCTGTTAAAATTAAAAAAAATATATAACTCTATAAACACATGTGTAAGTGCATACATTGGTTATCTGCATAGCATTATCTTGCCTTGTTCAAATTGTGTTAGTTAAGTGGAATTGAAATTATATGTAATAATAATACGTAACAGGGCTGGTGATATACTTGCAAATCAGCTGCATAAATAGGAAATCTCCTACCAACTTTATTATGAAGAGTTTAAAATGAACACTAGGTCTGAAATAGTAGAGAAGAAACTGGAATTTGTGTAAATGGCTGCCTTATAAAAAATTGACATATGTTTGTAGACGTTAGTTGGAGTCTAACATTCTGATACCCTCTTTAATATTAGCACAGAATCAGTTCCAGATTGCCATTGAAAAACTTGTTACGCATTAATTTTCTACTAAAAGAACAATTATATTTACAATAATATGGTGCTGTTATACATGAATTCAGTGTTAATTTTGCTGTTTTCGTCTTTTTCATTTTTAAATTTCACGTTACCCATTATATGTAAAGGTCTTCCTGCATTTATTTTAATTAGTTGTTGGTTTCTTGAGCTGGAAAGAAATAATAATATCCATTTTCTTTACATTTTGATTTAAATAAGTAGAACAATCAATAAAACATATTTTTGTTGACTTTGATTTGTTTCTTGGCATGTGTTGATGTATGCATTGAACTAAGCAAGCTGTTACATTCCACTTAGATTTCTATTGAAGAAGTGGCCTAAAGTTTGATTCGCTCATCTAATCAGTGTCTTAAAGCCTCTTGCAGTGTACACAAAGCATGGGAATAATAGTTTATCAATTCAGATGTTTACAAATGAGATAAAACATTTTTATGGACTTGGATTTTGTTTTTCCAGCATATATTTTTTAAACACAGCTTTCAGTAGGTAGTCCCACTAATTTTTTCTAATTAATATTGTAGAAATATTTTCTACTCAAAATGTGTGATCTGATTAAATAAAGGTTGTGTACAAAAAAAATATGATGATAGGTGAATACTTTTTGAGATAGCATTGTCATTTATGATCAACTTTTATTAGACATAATAAATGTGTGATTGTTCAACTTATTACAAGTAAAATAAAAACCACACTTAAACAGTCTAACAGTTCAAATAAGCATAGTCACAGACAACAAGAAAAATGGATATAAATTGACATTTTGGTTTATTACAAATGCAAAAGAAAATTTTGTTTCATAAAATTGCTCACATAACACAACAAACAGGAATATTCCTGGCATCATAACATATGCAATTGATGAACAAAGCACAGCCAGAATGCAGATTATTAAATCATTTGCCATGTAGTTAATGCCTAATTTTTTTCTAAAGACTTTGCAAAGAAAATGAGGAAATTGTTAGAAGCTGAAAATGACCATTTCAGCAAATTTTAACCTCAAATAAAGCATTATCCAATTGTAATACAGAAAACGTAAACAAGCAAATTGCCATAACTCTGAAACTATACATCATACAGAGTTGGTTCACATATCGAAATGATCAGCAAAGTATACTCTTATCTAAATGTATTTGATAATTTGTGTTTAACCATATTTTAATTTACATTTTGCATTTTATTGTACAATTTTTATTTACAAAGAAAATGAAAATGGATAAATGGGTCACAACTTGGAAACTATGTGTTACACAGTTATAGACCACCTAATCTATTAAAATGATCAGCATGATGTTATCCATTTATCTAAAGAATAGATAAGTCATGTATAACTTTTTCTTAATTTTAGTATTTTTACAATACTTTCATATTTTAAAAAATCTCTAAAAATGTATACTTGGTTTAACTCTTTACTGGGCGGAGCGTTTTCCTTTTTTTATCTCTGTGCAGGCAAGAATTTTCAGGATTTCAGTTAGATTTAGGGTTACTTTAGTAAAAACATCATATCTTAGGTATTAGTGCATATATTTTGCAGAGCAGAAGAAAAAAAATCCTATATGCTAAAGCAGTGCTGTCCAAACTGCAGACCCCTTCTAAGTGGCCCGCCAGAGTTCACAATAATTTTAAAACTTTCAGTTATGCAAAATCTTGTCATAAAACTTAAACATTTTATTTAATTTCTTCAATTTTTTCAATAATCATTGGACTAATTCTAAGTTTATTTGAAAATTTATTGTTAATTTTAAATATTGCACAAAATATTTCTAAAAAATTCCAAAAATGTTAAAGTCTAAATGTATTTTAATGACCGTACTTACCTCCCAGGAGTCACTACCGGAAGCAGATGTTCTGTTGTCAACACACTGTGCAGACATCATTGTTATTGAGTTCAGTTAAAAGTTTTGTTAAAAAGAGAGTAATAATTATGTAATTTTTAATATTTAATATGCAAGTCACTTTTACAGATAGAATATTAAATAAAACAGACAACACAGCGGCCCCAGCCTATTGACAGTTTGAACCAGTCAACATAAAGCGGAAAGTTAAAGTTAAAGAAGAAAACCGTATGTTCAATCTGTCCTGGGAACTTGAATTTTTGTTCACAATGCCGAGTGATAAACCTGTGTGCTTGCTTTGCCAGAATTCCATAGCTGTTTTGAAAAAGCCAATCTGCAGAGACACTTCACTTCCATGCATAACAATTTTGAGAAGAATGATCCAGTTGGTTCTAAAGTGATGGAAGAAGAAATAAATTCCTAAACGAAATCTATACGTCCAGCAAAATAGTTTTCAACAACATATAAGTACAAGTGACTGTGTTACTGAGGCATCCTTGAAAAAGCTGGTTTTTAGCAAAAAACCAAAAACCATATTCAGATGGCGAAACTTTTAAAGAATGTTTTAAAGAATGTGCCGATTCTTTGTTTGCTGAGTTTAGGAACAAAGATGAAATCAAAAAGCAAATTTCAGATCTTTAGTTTCTCATCAGACCATGACAAGATGAGTTTCAATGCTATCCAGTAATATATTTGATCAGATGCAGTTATGATTTGAAGAATTCCTCTGGTTTTAGTTTAGCCTTGGATGAATCATATGATGTTACTGATGCAGAACAACTAATAATTTGGGTTAGATTCGAGGCAGGTGATACATTTAAAGAAGAACTGTTGACACTGATACTGCAATGGTAGGAAAGAGGATTGGATTGATTGGCTTGTTAAAGGAAGATAGTGATTTTTCAGATTTCCCATGCATACCACTGCATAATTCATAGCAGGCACTTTGCTCAAATAAAAAGACGATGAACTGAAAAATGTCATGGATGTTGTAAAAATTGTGAACTTCATTCGGACGAAATCTTTAAACCACCGGCAGTTTAAGACACTTGTTAAAGAGTACGAAACCAATTATGGTAATCTCGTTCTACATATTGAAATTGCTTTTTAAAAATCCACATTAAAACCGCAAAAATAAGAGTAGGAAGATCATAGCAAACATAGGGTCCAGGCTGCAAGAGCTATTTCAGCTGTCTGCTTTGATGGACCATCCAGAATTGTTAAGAGGACCATTAGTTTGACATGATTTGCCTTAGAATTGTATGATATACTTTTTAAAAATTGCTTTGTACAGTCCTGGTTAGTGTTTCTCAGATATAAATGCTAAAAGGGGTAGGGGGTGGGGTGTACTTCTGTTTCTGTTACATAATATTGTGTGCCTGCATGTGATCCATATTTGTGTTTTTGGCAATTTTGGGCTTAGGAAACTGATTAGCTTTTAGAAATAGCTTTGTTTTCACAAAACTACATTTTTCAGAAGAAAAAAAATTACTAAATTTCTGAAGGAAAATAAAAACAAAATTTAAACCCCCAAAATGGGGAGGAGGGAACTAGTAAATTCTAAAGTACTGTAGTGGGGAAAAAATAATAGATTGGGACGTAGAGAATTTAATTATGTATATATATATATAATAATTGAATCATAATGTTTTGAACTCATTTTGAATTAAAAAATAAACTTGTACATTACTAAGAAAGTCATTATTTTAATACAAATATACAAATATGAGTTTGCTTTGATTGCTATTTTTAAATTGTTCTGCAGTTGGAGCCTGCCAAACTAAGTTATGCTCAGATGGTACAGCGAAGACAAGTGTCTGAAAATGCTGAAAAACAGAAAACAGAAGATGCTGGATCAGTTTCATCATCAAACTCAACAACTACTTCCCGCCCCTCTGCACAAACAACACTGCGTGAACAAAGCCAGACCCAAACTCCTAATGCCACTCCTGCAGCTGCGGCACCCAAGTCTGCTTGTGCCAGTGTGCGGCCTTCAAGCAAAGAATCTGTGCGTAGAGACTATGATCCTAAAGATCAGCGTTTTCAAGCCAGTCGCCGTTCAAAAGAAAATCGTGATAGCCGCCCCCCTCGAGTAGAACGTCGACGTAGTGATCGTGAAGTTAGAACATCAGCAAAATGATTGCAGGCATTCATCTAAACGCTAGTCATGTTCAATATGGTTCGTACTATTTGGAAAGGCAGGTTTATGGGGAATAATATCCCAATCTTATGAGGAGACTTTGGCTGATGAATATCTCAGGTTTAGAAAAAGAAATTTCTTATGACCAACTTAACTTGGTTGTTATAATTTTCACATAACCACCATCTGAAAGGAGAAGAAAAATATGGAAATTTTCATTTCTTGCTTGATTATTGTTTCGGTTAGCATCAGCCAACTGTCCTTTGCAAAAGAAATTCTGATTAAGGAATGTTATGCCACAATTGTGACAACTGAAGTCATAATATGGTCAGTAAATGGATGGGGGCTGTTTTGTATTTAAATCATTGGCTTCCGTGCAGCGTAAGATTTGAAGGTAGGCAGGTTGCTTGCTCCCTGCAAGTTACCAAATATGGAATAAAGAACCAATTTGGGTTTTTAAACTCAGTTCTATCAACAATTTGAAATTTGATGTGGGCTTTTTTTTGTTGCAAAAGATTGGGAAACACTTCAACAAAATTTAACATCTAATTCATGAATGTAGTGACTTATGTTAAACTAGGTCTATTATTCATATTTTGGGATGATTTTTTTTTTTAGTAAACATTTCCATTTAGTATGATTTTTTTTTTCTTTTCCTCCTCCCATCAGTTATAGGTTGCATCGAGTGGACTTTGTATCTAAGATGAATTGGTAACTAATTCTGAGTAAATCTGCTTTACTCAGTGATGCCCAGCTGAATCTTTCCACCCATTATTTTGTCTGGGTGCCAGATTTGTAATTATGCAACAGAAACCATTTCTGATTGCAGTCTTGGTCGAAAGTTTATTATTATATGGGCTTTCAGATGACTTTTTTGGCCCAAATCAAAGATTGCTTACAAAATAAGTTTCTTTTAATAATAATACTTGTATGTACCTACATACATAGAAGTCTATTAAAATTTGCATCCTAAGGTTGAAATGGTTAGAAGAGGGTGACTTGTGCAGTGCATGGTCTTGTTACATGTTTGAAATTGAAATTGACTCTTTGAGAGAGACAAGAGATTCCTGAATCTGTCAGTATTCAACAAGTGAGATTTGTATGCAGGACTAATTCTTTGGGATGTTTTATCTTTCCTGCTCTGGATGAAAGTATATGTATCTTTATTTCTTCTCCCATTTGATGCACTTTGTTTTAACAGTAATAGAAATTTAATAATTTTGCAGGTTTGATTTTAAATAGACTTAATTGTGTTCTTAAGGAAAACTGTAGAATGTAGTTATGCAATCCATAATATTTGGTTATGTATTTGTAAAATGTATGGAGATTTAATTTCTTTTGTTTATATTAAGAAAAAAGAAAATATATTGTTATGGATCAGGCTGTTCCTATTTTATTTCCTTTGGTGGTAGTTTTATTGCCAAGTGACATTGATGATTTTTTTTTTTGTTTTAAAAAAAGAGTGAGCTTATAATTGCTTTGAAAATGTGAGTAAACTGCATATATTAATACCCCACTTGTTGATATGGTTGGAATTTGCTGGTAAAGTATATCACAGGTTGATTGCCATCCATTCTGTCTGATCCCGGTACCCTTCACTGCCACATTGCATTCTACCTGTCACAGTTTTCATGAGAAAAGAAATGAATCTGAATAACAGGGAAGATTTATTTTATTTTGCTGAGTAGAAACAAAAAATTGTACACAACAGTTTGGTTATGTAATTGTAACTTTTTAAAAATGTGTTTTCTGTGGGACATTTAAAAGAGTACTGATAAAGAATTTAGCCAAAAATTGTATACATTTTTTGTTGTTGTTAAACTGTCATGCAAATTGTTATGGCAGTTAGCAGCTGCTGAAAATGTCTATTCACAAGGATCTTCATCATTTCCAGAGGTCATCCCTGTGAACACTAAGCTTGTGTTATTCTCTGTCTGTGGCAATACAAATTACAGCAAGCCATATTATTCCTATTGCACTCAATGCAGATGGTGCATTATTCCAGCTATAACAGACATCACATGATTTAGATATGTGTGAATTGATGTACATAGCATAATTTACAGGAAAAACCACTTATCATGGTGACTGATGGTTTTTCTTTTGAGATTTACATTTCTTGTTAAGTATTATAGTGAACTGTTTTAACTGAAATTGTGGTTGTGTGGTGCCAGGAATGAGTGTTAAATGCTGTATGACCCCATTTTTTTGTTTTTGTTTTTCTGCACTGCAAAATGAGGTATGAATGTAAGTGTAAAACTAAAAGTATTTTTATAATAAAATGTAAAAAACTGCTTATTTAAATTATGTCTGGGCATTTATAGGACTTGGTTTCCTTTAGCGTGCGTGTGCGCACACCCCCATATACGCACACATCCATGAAATAGTACATTTACAGTATCTTTAAATCTATTAGTGTTGCCTGTCACGAATAGTCCTTATGGGCTATAATTTATTAGACCATAGTGTTTTCAATTACCATTGAAATTATGGCATACAGATCTTTGTGCACAGGAGTCTCTTGAGTTGAGTTTCATATACCATTTATTGTTGTAAGAGAATCATGGTCAACATTTGCATAAAACTAACTTTAAAACAATCTTCTTTCTTATTCATATTTTTTCAAAGTCAAATTTGATGGATTTTGTTGTTGTGTTAAGTGTTCAAAACATTTTTTTTTAAAAAGCTAGTGGAATATGTACAAGTGTATAGAAATATTTTCTGGGAAATAGCATACTGTTTTATCATAAAATATTTGAGTAAATGATCATTTCTGTTTTATGCTGTTGAACTGTTTAAAATAAAATTTCTACAAGTAAATTCTATTTATACAGTTGTATAATGTTTTAACTTTGATTACTGATTTGTAGTCAGACAATTTTTTTTTTTTTAAGAACTTTTTCAACATTTAAATTAAACACTGTCTCTCAAATCTCAAAATTGAGAAAAGAAGAAATAAGCATATTCTTTTGGTAGAATGTTGCATGCAATGTAATGTGTAATTTAAAAAAATAAATACGAAATAGAACAAATTACGTAAAAAGTTTGTTGAAAACCCACAATCTTTTCATTTCTGACAAAAATAGCACAGATTGTGTGAATGAGTTACTATTTGTAGCCAAGTTGCTATGCTGGATTTCCTTGAGAAAAGTAAACTTTTGTTTCAGTATCATTTCTATTTTTAATTAATATGTAATTGTTGTGTATATTTAACAGCTACCAGTATGAAAACCAGGTATGTTGAAAGGGATGAAAGAGAAACATATCTGCTTCAGAGATGGGAGACAAAGCACTTAATAGGTTTTACTGTTATTGTCCATTACTTGATAACAGTCTTCAAAAATACTTTTTTAAAAAGTCACCTATCATCACACTTTTCCAACTCTTTGGTCATTTCGTTTGTCTTCGATGAATAAATTTAGATCAATATAAGGTCTTTTAGAAAAAAATTTATGAGATTGTCAGCCTCTCTCTCTTCTCCCCCTCCATCCCCCACCCCCAATTTTTTTCACCCATAACTTGCATGAAAGAATTCATGTATGAAACTGAAAATGCATTTCTCACAATTGAAAGTGTGCATAACATATTTATTTTGCTTGTATGATTTTCATTACACCCATTCACAACTGTAAGTACAAAACAACCAAGTGTGTGCGTGTGTGTGCGAGTGGGTGGGGGACATTTATTTGTTATGATTTGTTTAAATAATAAGTGTTTAACATGTCACATTTATTTTTAAAATGCAAAATTGTTAATAAATTCCAGAATTCTGTTTTGTAAATAACGTGTAATATAAATAAATGTAATATCTATATTTTAACAACAAATTCATCATATCAACATTAAAATAAATGTAAGGTTAAGAATATAAATACTTTAATTAAAACATTTATTGTATAGTCAGGATTTATAAGTCAAGAGAAATTATTTGCTAAACTTAATTATCGCTTGGCTGCAACTGTATTTTATGAACAATTATCGTTAACAGTAGTGTAATACATTTAGAATGGAAACATACCAGATGTATAGAATTGAAGTTTAGATTTAGTTGGGGTGTGTAGGGGTGGGGCTGCTTCTGGCCTAAACCAATTTAATGCTGATCTGAAATAAAGTGACACTTTTCATTTTCACATTTTGTGAGCAACCCGATGTCTAGACTCAAGACACAGGAACATTTTAACATTTCTTAAGATGACTTGTGTGATAAAATAGATGATATTTGGAGACTACAAGTTTTCCTAGATCTATTGTGTTTTGACTTTACTGATAAAAATATTAACACCATATTGTTTTTCATTTCTTCCTTTGAGATTCATTGAAGTTTTCTTACATTATTTGAATTCACAGAAAAAATAATATAAATTTTCTTTAAAATTAATATAATTTTCTCTAATGAGAAATTTTCCCCCCAAAAATAAAAATTTGAGCAGTTGTTTCCTTTTGATCATCATATTTTATTAAAATGAGTTTCATACTCTATTTGTGTTGAATACATTTTTTTTAAATTTTTGAATTCCCCAGGATTCCTAACAGTTTGTTAAATATTTAATTTAAAAACGATCATTTGATATTTAAATTATTGTTTAATTATTTAATAAGTAGGAGAAAATAATTTATGTAGATTTCATTGATTTCATTCTGTTAACAATTTCAAAGAGCACAACTATTCATTCGCCAGTCAAATTAATGACTTCTTTTTTTTTTTATCTGGTTTACTGTTGATTACATTTAAATGTTTATAAATTAAATGGCTGGTTTTGCCTTGTTTTATTTATACTCATTTGAATGAATGAATGAATTTGCTTTTGATATTTCCTAACTGTATTTTTTATTAAATTTCTAACTACATTAAAGTTATTACAACAGCTGTCAAATGTGTTTGGGTGTTTAGAGTGAGACCTGGCAGTTAGTGTCAAAAATTAAGAAAAAAACCTCTTCCTATCTCATTTTACTTTGTAATTTTTGTAGAATGTATAACAGATTTGATGTTTGAAAGTTAAGTGTTAAACAGATTATATAAGTGTGAAGGTTATACATAATATATATATATATATAAATAATAAATATGCTCATCTGTGTGCTTGCAGATTATTGGCTGCCCAAATGCTGAAGTGAGAATGTTTTGAGGGAAACAGAAAAATGTTGGTCCCTTGTTTATGTGCATTACAAAACAATGTATTTTTCCCATTTCTTGGCGTTTAAAGCAGACCATTCATTAATCTGATGTGTTGTTTGTCCATTGTAGATGTGCATTGCAGAATTTATTTTTACATTTCTAGAAGTTTTTGGAATTGAAGCACATCATCAGGCATTGTCTTAATATCTGATTCTCACAATTTTGAGTTTTGGGTGTATTACTTATGGTTGATATGACAGTGATGTTGGCATAATGCTTGTTTTTTGCCCCTTCCCCCAATTCTTCTTTTCCATTTGCCTATCTGATGGTTGTGTTGATTTTATTCTTTTAGGACAATTTAATTTTAATAAATATATTGCTCATCCAAAACTGCATGTTTTTGTTATTGAAATAATCATTATTACCGTTATAAGAATTATTTTTGTTATTTTATTTTAGTATGGTCAAAAACTCAATGGAATAATCTGTAGTCTTCACTGATTTCCAGTATCTGGGAAATGGCAAAGGAGTGGAAATCAGAAGGCCAGTGATGGAACTATAACAAACCTGTTCAAGGGGTCCCATTATATTAAGGTTTTTTGGTGTTCTGTTTTACTTTCCACAATATTTTTGGCTTCAAGTTCAAGAGCTCCAACAATTTTCATTCCTACCTTGCTTTGCCATAAATAGATTCATGGGGTTGTAGATTGGCATGCTTAGTCCTTTCGTATTTCTAGTGCTAAATTTCTGCGCTCGTCTGAAAAAATGATTGTGAAATACCTAACAGCAAGGGTCTTGTTACTTTATTCTGATTTTGTTTCAACTGTAGATTTGAGGTTGAAAAGATGTATTTATTATATCACATCTAATAATACAGTATTATAAATTATAATTTTTACCTGCTTAATCTACTTGTATGCTTAAGCAGTGTTTAGAAAGATCCTTTTTAATTACTATATAGGAAATACTCCAGATCTGTTAAGTGTTATTCATCCATCACTTGCTTACTTCTAATCCTGTCTGCAATTGTAATCAGATGTAGAATCACTATCGAGATGTGGAATACATGTCAGTGTTGCTATCAGGCTAATAAACTGTATCTACTTTATTAAGCAAGTTGTAAGTGACAAATGTTATTTTAAAGGGAAGATTTTTACATAACTGAAAATGTGATACACATAAATTTCTTTATGTAATTAATCTATTTAATTGTAAAAAATAGTAGAAGTTTTAGAAACTCCATATTTTGATGTTTTAAATTAGTGAAAATGAATGGTACACTTAATATAGTAGCTATAATTACAATGTTATACATATATATAATATTTACCACATCCACTATATTTTTCAGCCTCAGCTGAAACAGTTTGCCTTAGTGTACCACTTTATAAATACATTTGAAATACATACAATATTGAGTTTTTAAGGATTTTAAAAAAAAAGAATTGTCTTCCCAATCTGCTTAATTATTTTTCAGTGTACAGTAATTTGTTTTTGTTTTTTTTAAAAAAGAACTTAAAAACTAATAAAAAAAAAAGAATAAGAAATAAATCAGCTGAAATGTGTTTTCTGATATTAGCATTAAATTTCATTAAAAAGAAAAATCTCTCAAAAATAATTAACAACTATTCATTATTAATGCATGCAGATTTTCCCCACTCATTTGATTGTACAGCTATGATACTGAAATTTGTACACTTGTCTCATTGTAATATTAAGATTTTTGAAGTTGCATGTTGGGGTGTGTGTATGTGCGCACAGATTTTGGAATGTAGTCCATCACTTTAGGTGACACGTCTAAAAAGTTGTTTTAATGTTTTTAAATTCTATTAGGAAGTGTATGCTGGGTATATTGTGTAAGAATTTTAGAGTATATTTGATCTGGTTAAGGAAGCAACTGCAAATTTTTTTTATGGTAAAGGCTTACCTATTTTTTCCCCCACTGTTGATTAGCTTTAACTTATAATGCTATTAAAATTGTGCAAAATTCTTGTAAATTCAGATGTAAATTTAAATTTTCTTTAATGGAATGTGGTCTTTTGGTCTTTCGCCATTCATGTAAATAAAATAGCAAATTAAAAACAAAAAAAAGAGGCATTCTATCTGTGTTTTATATAGCAGGATATTGTTTGTATATGTTTGTGTATGAAGTTATAATGTTTTCAGCAGTAGCACTCCTTCCTCTTTCCTCCCCCCCCCCTCCCCCCACAATCACTTCACTCCTTTACATAGAGTGTATTAAAGTGACTTATCATTGATGGAAATATACATTTTTTAACTATAATTTCACTGCCTGTTCTAACTGCAGTTGTAATGGTACACCACTAAACCTCTTGAGTAAATCATCATTGCCCTAACACTGAGAAAGAATTGCTTTAAATATATCAGTTTTATTTATTTTATTTTTAACTTTAATATTGTTAGTAGGTATCAAAAGGGACGGTGCAAGAAATGTTTGCAGTGTTTCTAGCTGATTTTGGTTGCCTTAGGAACATATCTGTGATGTGTGAGAGTGTATGCTATTATTAGCGCTTTCTACAATTCAGGTTGTTTACAACTATTATTTTATCACTAATGCCAAGAAAAGAAAATGATTCTTGTTTATTCCATGTTAACTATTAATGCTTCTTCTCCCTCCCCCTCCCCCCGCCTCTCACTTTCATTTGTTAATATATATATATATATATGTACCTAGAAATGTATTTAAAATATTTTGGTGTCTCTATGTCTTTCTCTGTCTCATTCTTTATCTTCCTCATTCTCAACTTTTGTATCTTGCGTAATAGTTTATAAACTGTCACTTTTTCATCAGTTCCTCAATAGACTTCTGCACGACTGCCTCGCTTAGCCACAGACTTTCATCTTATGCTTGCTGCCTTTATTACCTCAATTTTGCTGTACTCTATAATTGGTGTAGGGTGATTTTCAGATTTACAACCTAATTGAAACAAAAAACAACAGATTACAGAGGAAATAAATACACATTGTTTTTTAATAATGCAAAGAAACTATTTTTACACCCCTGGATTCTCTCAAGCTTTTTTTATTTCATTTGGTTATTAATTGCCAATTGAATGCTAGTAAATGAAATTTAAAAAATAAATCTATCTTTGTCATACATTTGTTTTGCTGTTTTTCATTGTGCACTTGTCTGGAATTTGTGTTATTGTGCACTATTATCTTACCAATTAAAAATATGAATGAGACTTATATTAGAATTTTCAACTTTAGCAACAGTATTTTAATTTTTTTTTTTAAGAAAATGAATTTGAGGGATGAAAATGTTGAACTTGTCAGCTTTCATAAATGGATATTCAGTTTTTATTCTGGGAATGAGTCAATACTAAAAATGAAGTTAATAAAATTTTCATTTGTAATATTTTTACTTTTCTAAGATACATTCAAGCAAAATCTGCTTCATCTTATTAGAACTTACTACAGAAAATATTGGATTGAAATTCATAGTTGGGCATTGTGCACATGTGATAAATATCACTCAATTTCACCAACTAGAAAAGAAATGTGAACGTCGAAACATTGATTGCAATGGAACAGGTTGAGTGTTGAACAGAAAAATTGCTGCATATTCACAACAGGATTGTCTATCCAAGCCTCGGCTGTTGCGGTGTCACCTGGCCTTTGCAAACTTTGCTGTTGTTTTTGTGTTGATTTTTCTCTCCTGAATGCTGTAATATTACATTTATAAAGCAAATCATGTAGCATTAGGAATAAGCAGATTTAGTGATGTATATTTTATGCAATAAAATAAGTTGCCAATCTGTGTGTTGAAAGAAAATTTAAACTAGATCTAATCAATGTATAAAAAGAGATTTGTGTTTATAAATGGATAATTCTTCTTGATATGTCATACTTCATGATGTGAAGTTTGTTGTAGCATAGTGAATTTAATGCAAATCTGACTGCAAGTGTAATAGTATAAATAATCTTTAATGAGCCAGCACTACAAATGCACCAACGACCAATTTAGTAACGGATTATGGGCGCACATTTTCACTGGGAAAGTAATCAGCATGTATCTAACTTATTCTAACATACTTTTGAAAGCAAGGGAGCTAAACAGTTTCTGTTTTTGCATATTGACACTACCGTTATTAACCCAGTCAGGTGCCGCCGCTATCCTCTCCCCCCCTCCACTTTATGTATGCTAGAAACTACCTAGATTTTTGCTGCGAATGATTAGTTTTGAGCAATACAATTCTTTGTATTTTTCTAGCATTTTATTTCACTTAAATGTTTGTAATAAAGAAAAAAATATCGTGAAACTTTAATTAATAAAATTAATTCTCTAAAATATTCAAACGGTGAAAAATACATATGCATGTATTAAACATTTTTAACACGTGCAATATTATAGAACATATCTCGTAAATTAAAAAAAGAAGTTTGTATGTAAAAGCTGATTTTAATAACACTTTAAAATTCAGATTGGTTGAGGCCTTAGTGTTCAGAATGAAAGTGGGTGGACCTTGTTTTTACATGAGAATTGTACGAAAATGGAACGTAGTTACGACCCTGGCGATACTCGGTGCACCCTGCGCGAATACGTTTCGATTTTTTAAACATTTTTTTAAAAAGTACATAACTGAGTTTGAGCGAGGAAGCTACCAGTATCGGAGTACAATGAATCAAACTGAGCAAAGAACCTAACCATAATTTTAATACTCGTGCGCTTTCCTACGCGTGTTTGGGGGTGGGGATGGCATGCTGCACGGACATTATTCAGCGTGGGGAGACATTTGATGACAGCAAATCGCGCTTTAAATGGAATTCGCACTGGTTGGACAAAGTGACACCTGATAGGACTAATACTAAATAAATAGTCACAATGTGGAACTTTCTGTTGTCTACATCTGATATACATCATCACATTACCACTGAGGTTACCAATCCACAGTGTGACACAAAAGCTAGGAAATGACGAGGTAAGAGGATTTAAGAAACAGCGATATTATGTTGCAATATCATTACAATAAAAGGTAAGACTTTGTGGAAATCGCCGCCACCCCTAGAGTCCAGCCTAATTGATAAGTCAATTCCCAGCATGTATTATTTAAATTTACTACGGCACGTTTGTGTACATTTAAGGCACCCAAACGTCTCATTAAATTCTCGGAATAAGTCTGTTAGCAAAAACAGAAATCAAGATGACCAGATTTTAATTTTATTTACTGCTAAGTTTGACGCATATACCGCCCTCTCCCCCAGTTGATGTTCTATAACAGTGTGCACCAACATTGCATTTTTAACTTCTCGTCCTTATAGATATTGATTTAATGAATTCAATAAATGCACTGAACTTTTGGTGAAATTAGTTTTATTCAGTGACGAATGAACTTTCATTACGCACACATGACGCCGCTCTCGTAACCATGGCAGCTGTGTTTTTGAAACCGAGACTACTGCATGCTATCAAATGCTGACGTCACGTGAATCGTTGAGAGGTCTTTGCTTTCCTACCTCTTTCCACTTTCTCTATTTGGAATAAAATCTAGCAAATACTTCGAGAGGCTCCAGTTGAACTGCATCGCATCCTCGGGGAACGAACTATCTACGACACATTTAAATTCACTTCAGTTTTTTTTAAAAAAATTATTAATAACGTGCAGGTATTTCTGATGCAATTACCAGTTTTGTAGAACATTTAAAATGTTTACGCACGCACGTTTTAATTTTTTTATTTTTTTTATTTTTAAAACCATCTTTTCCCAGCTGACGTTATGCGGCTCTGCAGACTCAGCAGTATTTTTTCATCGCTGAATTTGCTGATCTAACACGAACCCTTTGAAATGTTACCGACAACGATCTGCTGGGATTTAAAGATGCTATTAATGCAAGATGGTGTGCGCAAGAAAGACTGCTATTATTTACATACAATGACAACTAAAGCAACGTAGATATAAAGAACCTCTTGATCGATGAAACCTAGTCACCATTTCAACCGGCTATCCCTGAGGTTTAAAAAGAAAATACAAGTTAGATCCTGCATAATGACAGTTGTTGTGACATTTAACGAGAGTACTTGGCTTGGAGAATTGAATACCAGTACATATGAGTCGAGATACTTAATAAATATTGCGAATTTGATTGAAATGTTACACTAATAAACTATTTCTGATAAATATGAAGGTTCTTTTTTACTTTAACAATCGAATGTGTGCGTATTTACATAATACACGCACACACATACATTCTATGATGCTGAACAAGAAAATTGAGAGAGGTTTTCTGCTGCCTTAAAAAAAAAAAAAGATAAAACCTATATTAGTCTCAACGGTTAAGAATTTACGTTCATTTATGTTTTATATTACATATTTTTCCAGTGTGGCTAATTCTTTACACAAAAAGATATATTCCAATTTGTATTTTAAACTGTGCGTTTTATTTAATATTAATTTTCGAATTGCAATTGTAGATTGTCTGACATACATATATTTTAACTTAACAAATTGTAAATAATAATACAAGTAAGAGTTATCAGTAATTTGAAGGGGATATGAAATTGTCTTTTCTTGAGTCGTCTTCGCCATGCATGTAACTTACAATGACGAGCCAACGTCCGAAGTACTGCACAAGAGAGATCGTGGATCCTCGATAGAGTTTATTAACCAGAAGTTTTCCAGCCTCTAATGGGGAGAAAATCTCACTAAAATCGTGTGCAGAATTCCAACAAAGGGCATCAAGGACGCAGGTCGATTAACTTTAGCCACACCTCAGTGAAGACGCTAAAATTCACGCGTTAAATTAATACGCTCAAAATCAAATCACCAACAAATAAGGAAAATTGAAATAAAGGTACTACAGAAATATACTACGATACACGAAAAATTCACGTCACTGTTAGAGAAAACTGAAATAAATGTACCAAAAACTATACTACGGTACACGAAAAACTCACGTCACTGATGAGGAAAATTGAAGTAATAAGTGTAACAAAAACTACTTGATACACAAAAAAACTGACGTCACTGTCAGGGAAAACGGAACTATTAAGTGTACCAAAAACTCTACTACGATACTCGAAAACTTACATGAATACTTTCGTCACTGTTAAGGAAAACCCAAAACTACACTACCATACGCGAAAATTTCTATCACTGTTAACGAAAGCTGAACTAAATATACCTTAAAAAAAAAACACACCTGCACTTGCGATACACGAAAACTTACATCACTTTTGAAGAAAACTGAATTAAATATACAAAAAAAAAATAAAATCCAAGTTTACAACGATACACGAAAACTTATGAAGCAGAAAGCGGAGCAGGAATTTGTCAAACGAAGGTTTATTGGGCAGAATGTTTGAAATCGTTGGAGCATCTGCTTGAAATATTGACCAGCGACTACAACCAATCCCCTCTCTTGGCGTTCATTTATCAAACTTTCATTCTGCTTGATCGATCCTTCGTGGCGTTTCCTGAACCTTTCTTTCCGCTTTAATGATCTTTAGTTTGCACTGAGCTGCACTAAAAAGCATACTAATACTCAGAATGGTTATCCTGGGTGCTTGAGAACCACTTCGGTTCATTCCTCACAATAAGAGCTTTCAATCAACTAGTGATGCTTTTGCACATTTAATTGTTCCTCTCTTACCCATCCCCCACCCTCCTTCGCAAAGTCTGGGCAATCAGAAATGACTATAGTGTTGGTTTCACAAAAAAGAATGCGTTTTTTTTGTTGTTGTTGTTCTGGAGATAACATATCAGATCTATATTATTACTTCTTGCTTGAGTAATCGGAGAGAAGGTCATCAGTAAACTCCAACATGTCAAGGCTGACGGAAATGAAGATGAAAAATAAACTTGGTGAATGGAACGTTGTAACGTAAGCTCTCTGTTTACGAACAATATTTAATAATTTATTTCAATCACTATACTAAGACAGGAAAATAGCAACCTCTTCGTCATCATATTGTGATCCTTCTGTTCGCTAAACACCGGTTGCCGCTAGTTTGTAGGTAGTATTACCGTAGTGTCTTAAATAAATGTCCACAGTCTGTGTTTCAATGAGAAAGACCTCTGTGAACGTAAGCTTGAGATAAATCAGCATGTCTGAAAGAAAGTAGTTTTTTTTGTTTTTTTTTAATCTACCACACTGTAAAACTAGAAAGTATTTAATCTGTAGAGAACTGCGCTTGAACGACTTGTACCATGAGACAGATCTGGTTCCATAACCAATCAGCGATCGCCAGTTTTTAAAGTCTGTAAGTCCACGTGCTCCAGCTTTTATGATTAAAATACTGGTAATGACCAGCCTGGAGTACTAGACTCTGTAAATATTATGATGTGGTTCATATTTTAACACACCCTGGCTATTGGTACATTTATACTGCTTTCATTTCAGTTTAAATTTTAAAAAAATTACATGCTATAACACTACGACACTCTGGTTATTGGTTATGATTATAATTATTATTTAATCAATCCGTAACTAATTACAAGTGACGAGAATCTTAATTTATGTTAAATAATAATACAATTAATAATTTAATTCTCCAGCAGATACCACTCGTCTCTCTCACTTGGTGGATAAGCGGGTGCTGTAAACGTTTTCTCTCTTCCACAACATTAAGGACACACAATTACCATCTTGCGACAAGGCTGCTTACTTTCGCCCTATTCTCTTCAACATCTTCCTTGAAAGAATCATGACCACGAAGAAACTCTCAGTATTGGAGGCAGCACAATAACGAACTTACGTTTTGCTGATGACATCGATGGCCTTGCAGGAAATGTGGAGCTAGCTCATTTGGTGGAAAAACTGGACAGGACAGCTACTGCTTTGGGTATGGAAATCAGTGCCGAGAAGACCAAATTGATGGCCAACAACACCAGTGGCATTGGCAATGACATCATGATTGGTGATCAGTAACTGGAAATAGTTAATAAATTCAAGTACTTAGGAGCCATCGTGAATCAAAACCTGAAATATTGTCCAGGATTACGATTACAATAACAGCAATGGCAAGGCTGAAGACAGTTTGGAAAGAGTTAAACATCTCAGTCAGCTCATAGATCAGACTGATGCACTCCTTGTTTGTATCTGTGTTTTTATACGCCTGTGAGTCATGGACCCTCACAGTGGATCTCAAAAGGAGGATACAAACTACTGAAATGAGATGCTCTCGAAGGATGCTTGGCATTTCGTATAGAGATGACGTCACGAATGAGGAAATGGGAAACAGAATTAGGCAAGCCATTGGACCCTATGAAGAGCTATTGGCCATTGTGAAAATGGTATGGGCATGTCACACGATCAACAGATCAAGTATCAGAATATTAGTCAGATAAACTACTCATCCACTTGGAACTGGTTTGGATTGCATCAGCAATTTCTAGCATATTCTCCACCTGAGTTGTTTACTCCAGCTCAAAATATTATCATAAGCAGTTCCCAAGGTCGGGTCATTTTAAGGTTTAACAAATTGTATAACAAATTAAAATTAGAAATAGGGATAGGCAAATTTACTCTGCCAAACATGCACATTTTTTCTAGGGAAGAACCATTGTCTTCCTGAAATCGTTTTGAACAAAACGTTTGGTTAATCAGATTTACTACACACACACACACACACACACACGCACGCACACACACACACACACACACACACACACACACACACAGACACACAGACACACACACACACACACACACACACACACACACACACACACACACACCACAAACACACACACTCGGGAAATAGCACTCATGTTTCCAAATCTCACTAGAATATTACCATTGCTTCTCCCCCCCCCCTCCGCCAATTAAAAGTCCTATATATTCACTGTTGTTCATTCTATTTGAATTTTGTCTCCTTTTTGTTCTGAAAGAACGATTTTTTAAAGAAAAAGAATTAAAAAAAAAACTAACTGCACTTATATAATTTTTAAGAGCTCCCAACAATTGAATATTATTCAGGTACACAGTCGGTCTCCACTTCTGGGCTCTCCATTCAGAGTAAATTCAAGCGAAAAATTCCCTTATCTTAGTCACATTATGACACCTTCCTCCAGACATACTCATCGCTTAGTTACATTATGACACCTTCCTCCAGGCAAGTTTCATTATTTTGACTTCTTGTCTTTCAGTGACAGCTTCCTCCAGCCAAGTCTCTCATTATTTTGACTTCTTGACTTTCAGTGACGGTTTTCTCTAGCCAGTTCTCGAATTATTTTGACTTTCTGTCTTCAGTGACAGCTTCCTCCTGCCAAGTCTGGCAATAATTTGACTTTTTGACTTTCATGGACGGTTTCCTCCAGCCAAGTCTGACATTAATTTGACTTTTTGACTTTCATGGATGGTTTCCTCCACCTAAGTCTGACATTAATTTGACTTCTTGACTTTCATGGACGGTTTCTGTTGCTATGTCTATGATCCTCCCATTGTACTTTTGTTTTTCTTTACCAAACATTCCCATACCACTCCACTATGTCTTCTGATGTATTTTGTTTTTTTATTTACCAAACATTTTACCACTCCAATGTGTCTTCTGATGTACTTTTGTTTTTAGTTACCAAACACATTTATTTACCACTCCATTGTGTCTTCTGATGTACTTTTGTTTTTCGTTACCAAACACATTTCTTTACCACTCCACTGTGTCTTCTAGTGTACTTTTGTTCCAACTAGGGAATTGCCTACATGTTCAATTGTTTTGTCCATACTCCTGCAGACTTTGATATTTAGAATTTTTTGTTGAGACCTTCACGAATTTTATCTTATGGGATTATTATTACTTTTAGTAATAACAGTGATGATAAGTCTAGTCTATAACGATTAAAAGTCCTTCTAGTCCTCAGTACAAGTTCTTCCAGAAGTTTTGATCTAGATCTCAAAGATAATTATAATATGGTATAACATTATTAGTGACTGATTGCAATGGTGACTATGTCATATGAAGTTATTGATTTAATTTACTGAAAGCTCTTCTTCTTCTTAAACAAATCAACGTTCACAAGCACATACTTTAAGACAAGAAAGTTCCATTACTGTGACAAGTATGAAGAGTGCTGATGCTTGCATCTATTAATTATCTGTGCAGTACTATGTTTATATTAATTCTTGTTGCTGCATAGTACTGAAGAACTCTGTGTAGAGGATGTCTTTGCAACTCTCTGGGCATGTCATAGACCTCTAATGGTAAACAGAGAATGACGTCATTGATGGATTCCCCGTAATCTGCAATGTTGCAATGACTCGTATAATAAATAAAATAATGCTTTAAAAATATTTTATTAATATTTCATGGCCGTAAGATTTCATGTATTGTACGGCCATGTAGTCGCTGAGCACACCAAAACCAAGATAGGAAGACGATGTGTTGATTAGAAAAAAATCCGACCGACAGGTTTGGATCTTGAACCCATATCCCACAAGTTCCTGGTACGAAAGTCCAGACCTCTCGGCTATCCATCTCCTTATTATGAACTTCTCACAACTCCACAACTCTCACCTCACCCCCAAACCACCAACCCCCCAAACAAACCGCGTTTCATATCCATCATGCACCAGCAATTATGATTTATCTTTTGGATGATATTGATACTACTACCCAGCTTGATAAGTATGACCTCGGAGACAGAAACAAAGACCAGATGTTAAATATTCTCGAGAATTTGTAGCTATTGCTCATTTAATACGAGCGCTTGCCAGTCACGTGAGAGAGCGAAGTCTGTGTGTACACCCTTGTAACAGATCACGTTACTCCTTGTCGCTGAATATTCCCATACAATCCGTTGGAGAAGGGGAAATTCAGCTAAGATGTCACGTTTATTTTTCTGCTAATAAAGCATCCATGCTTATTTTTGGCGTGAAGGACGGCTTGCTATCAGATTGCAAGTCAGCAGTTTTCCGAACTGCTGCGCCAAATTTATTTAATTTTTTAAATTAACCACTTAAGTGAGCTAGCTGAATGAACTATTTTAATTGGGCTAGCCAGCCTTGACGCACTCTTATTTATTATTTTACAAGGTTATAGCACTTCAAAAAGATACGGATTTATTAATATTAACAATTAAAATACATTTTTATCCAAAGTATTATATTAACAATTAAAATGCATTTTTATCCAAAGTACTTTATTAATATTAACAATTAAAAATGCATTTTTATCCAAAGTACTTTATTAATATTAACAATTAAAAATGCATTTTATCCAAAGTACTTTATTAATATTAACAATTAAAAATGCATTTTTATCCAAAGTACTTTATTAATATTAACAATTAAAAATGCATTTTTATCCAAAGTACTTTATTAATATTAACAATTAAAAATGCATTTTTATTTCAATACTATGCACATTTAAAAAATTACTTCTAAAATGTAATCGGGTTAATTTAGACAGACCTAATCGTTTTCTTTGAAAAGGGTTAGCCTAAGTCTTTGTGAAACATGTCAGTAATCAATTTCTAGCCAAAGTCTAGTGTAACATATCAGCCATTAATTTCTTAAGGAGACTGATTAGCTTAAGTGTCGTGTAAAACGTCACTACGTCATTCTAAATATAGTGTAACCCGTCAATTATTAATTTCTTAAGGAGAATGATTAGCCTAAGTTTAGTGTAATATCACACTATGTAAGTCTAAGTCAAGTGTAACACGCCAGCCATTAATTTCTTAAGGAGATTGATTAGCCTGTCTAGTGTAATACGTCACTACGTAAGTCTAAGTCAAGTGTAACACGCCAGTTATTAATTTCACAAGGAGATTGATTAGCCTGTCTAGTGTAATACGTCACTGTGTCAGTTTAAGTCTAGTGTAACAGGCCAGTCATTAATTTCACAAGATTGATTATCCTAAGTCTAGTATAACGTGCTAATAATGAATTTGTTAAGCTGGCGAGTCAGCTTAAATCTAAATGTAAGTGCAGGCATTAATTTTTTAAGGATATTGCTAAGTTCAATTCGAGTGTAATACATCAGTCATGATTTTTTTTTTTAAACAGACGGGTTAGCATGAGTATTGTGTCAGTCACAGATTTTTAAACAGACGGGTTAACATGAGCCTAGTATTATGTCAGTCATGAATTCTTTAACACAATTGTTAGCCCAAATGAATTATTACAAGCTCACTGCTCAGCGTGTGGGTTTAAGCTAAGTGTATTTCACATTAACTCTGAAATGGTCTAAATTCAGTGCAGTTGTATTAATCGGTAACGCTAACTATCTAGCCTTTATCCTTTCATTCTATTAACTACTTTAGTGGACTAGCCAAATTCTGTGCATTCCTATTAACTAGTTAAGCTATCTAGTCAAGCTCTGGGGAGTTTTATTAAGGATGTATGCGGTCTAGCCAAGTTCTGTGAATTCTTATTAACTAACGTAAACGAGCTAGTTAAAATATGTCCATTCATAATAATCTTAAGCAGGCTAACCCTTACCTTTTGAGAGCAAGAAATGAATCTGTGCATGAAACATTAACTTGAGCAGTAAGTTAAGAGAAAAACAAATGATTGTGTAGGGTCAATTATATTTAGAGTACCAATTAAAGATTGCCCAGATAATGATCTCCATATTTTAAACAAACTGGTTTAACTTCATGGGGTTTTTTATTTTTGTTTTTAAAACCACAGTGAAATAATGGGCATAGTTTACTCTAAGATCGCAGCTAATGAATTCTTGGCACAAACGCACGCCGGACCTTGGCTCGCGGGTCAATTTATGTGTAGAGGGTTGTTGGTGAGCGTGTTTCTCTGTGAATTCAAACCCCTTACTCCAAACTGTCGTGCACACTTGCATATATCACTTGATTTATTTCCGAGTTCAAGGCAAGTGAGTGTTGTGCGCTAGGTTGAGAAACTCCAAAACAAAATATTCTTCAGTACCGCGAGTCTTCACATTAACCGCGAAACATGCTCGCGCGCACGCAAACACTTAAAACTACAGTAAACCATTTTTCTCCCTCTTCTGGAATCGTGATAGCAACATCCAGTTTGCTGCTAGTCTAACTTACTAAATGAAGCGACGAGTGCTGCTAGTCTAACTTACTAAATGAAGTGACGTGTGCTTCTAGTCTAACCTACTAAATGAAGTGACGTGTGCTGCTAATCCAACCTGCTAATTGAAGTGTCGTGTTTTAAAATGACGCATGTTGTTAATCAAATCTGCTAACTGTAGTAATGTGTGCTGATAGTCTGTCCTACTAATTGAAGTGAGTCGTCAAAAGTGACGTGTTCTGCTAGTTCATCCTACTAATTGAAGAGAGGTGTTCTAAAGAGATGCAAACTGCCAGTCCAACCTACTGATTGAAGTGCGTGTTGTTTTAAAGTGACGTGCGCTGCTAGTCCTACCTATTGATTGAAGTGCGGCTTTTAAAGTGACGTGTTTTATGAAGTGATGCTTTAAAGTGACGTATGCTGCTAGTCCTACCTATTGATTGAAGTGCGGCTTTTAAAGTGACGTGTTTTATGAAGTGATGTTTTAAAGTGACGTATGCTGCTAGTCCTACATGCTAATTGAAGTGAAGCGTTTAAAGTGACGTGTGCATGTATCAATGTGCTTGTGTAATCGCTAACGATAAACAGATTATCTAGCAATGTTGTTACACGATTAGATGAGTTCCATAAGTTAGATGAATACTTTGGAATTTGTAGGTCAGTTGGGCAGTTAGCACTAACTAACCACGGACCGATCGTTTGCCGAACAGTTTTCAGGAGTTCGGGCTTAAATCGAGTGAATAAACCAAATAAGTAAAAAAGTTATTTCACTCTGAAATTATTCATTGCATCATTTGCTCTGACAGGAATACTTTTGCGACGACTGACGCACTTCCGGTTTGTAATGGAAATCAGTGGTGCACGGGTCGGAGAAAAAGTGAACGCATTCGCGAAGTTGCCTAAATAAACAATGATGAAAATTCTGGTCAATGACTGACTTAGCAAAAAGTAGATCTAACGCGAATCTTAAAGTAAAGAACAGTCAATAACTGACTTAGCAAAAAGTAGATCTAACGCGAATCTTAAAGAACAGTCAATAATTGACTTAGCAAAAAGTAGAACTAACGCGAATCTCAAAGTAAAGAATAGTCAATAATTGACTTAGTATAAAGCAACTGATCTGCATATTTAAAAAAAAGACACTGACAACATTGCAGTGACTAGTTCTAAAGCTGTACAGTTGTCGTTCGTTATGGTAGATGGCAGAAATATTGGTAAGGCTTGATTAAACAGTAAAATGTTTGCTGAAATACAATTTTTGAGTAAAGAGTAAAATGTTTGGCTGAAATATGATAATATTTGAATAAAGAGTAAAATGTTTGGCTGAAATACGATTTTTGAATAAAGAGTAAAATGTTTGGCTGAAATATGATAATATTTGAGTAAAGAGTAAAATGTTTGGCTGAAATACGATTTTTGACTAAAGAGTAAAATGTTTGGCTGAAATACGATTTTTGAATAAGAGTAAAATGTTTGCTCAAATACGATTTTTGAATAAATAGTAAAATGTTTGGCTGAAATACGATTTTTGAATAAAGAGTAAAATGTTTGGCTCAACGACTGAGAAGATTTGAATAAGGGGTGCAATGTTTGGCTCAACGACTGAGAAGATTTGAATAAGGAGTGCAATGTTTGGCTTAACGACTGAGAAGATTTGAATAAGGAGTGCAATGTTTTACTGTCACACAGTACTTCCATAGGTGGAAACTACTTAATAAAGGAGCACTTAAAATTCGTCTTTTATTATATTTAACGAGCCCCCATCCACCCACTATTACTCCAACATAAGGCTGTAATGAAAGTAGTTTAATGAATTTAACAATAAAATTTATTAAATCAACAATCAAATATACAACTTATGGACTTAATCAAAGACCATTGACATTTGCATCGTTAGACACTCAATCAGTTTATCCTAGCATTTGACATCAGCAGCCAAATTAACACACACACACACACACACACACACACACACACACACACACACACACACACACACACACACACACATTCACACACAATCAGTTCATAAATATAGTTTCATCATAGGAATGAGAGTGGAGTTTTAGAGAAATAATTATAGTCAATGTACATAACTTTTTTCAATTATGGCAGATTCCACTAGCATGTTTTCGCAATCACGTGGTTTGCAGCAAGTCCTTTTCTTCCTTATTAGATGACAGTCCAATGTACCCCGTAATGGCACATTACACAACTGTTCCAGAATCTTTGATGCACTCACAAGCATACCGTGGAGAATAGTCCAGAAGTTTGTATGTGTTATCAGCCTACCACAAGAAATATTCCTGAATCTTCATATGCACTATTTAAACATACCACGAGGACTTTTCAAGAAACTTTGTGAATTCTTGAGGCCAAACTCAAATCTCAATTCCTGTAGCATTGGCTGTCTAACAGAATTCACAGGAGTCAACTTACAGAAACACATTTACTGATAAATTCAATGACAAAATTGAATACACACACCAACATGATTCGGTAGAGTACAGTAGTTACCAGAGTACAATAGTCTGGAGTGGATACAAGGCTACAAAGCCTCAAAGCATCAAGGCATCAAGGCATCAAAAGAAAAAGGCATCCTATTTTCTGCAAAAGACAAATTAAGGGCAGCACTAAGTTTCAGGCATATTTCATCTCTTAACTCCTTTCTCTCTTATACACATTCTCAACTTACAAATCCTGCAACATTATTCGTTAGCCTGATACATACACAGCATAAGAAATATAGTATCGATCAAAATTCACAAGTATAATGTACAGTGTAATCAAATTAGTGAACATAGAAATAATGGTTCAATTACATAAGCATTCTCCAATTCATATCATACATCAATAACAAACATGTACAAAATATTTCTAAGTCCATTCCTTCTTTATCAGTCAGTAAACTTACCATAAGCCTTTCATGACCAGACTTGAGTAACGTCAAAATCAAAGTGAATAGAATATATAACAACATATATATTCAACAAAGTAACTTTCAGTCCATCCCCATTGGATGAAGTTGTTAGGAACAAGTCTGAGAATATTAGTCAGAAAAACTATTCATCCACTTGGAACCGGTTTGGACTGCATCAGCAAATTCTAGCATATTTTCTTTCTTTCTTTTTAATTGATTTGTTATTTTAACTCTGTTACGTAAAAATATATCATCATGCACAGTGCCTGAAGGCCATGTCATGTTGACATTTAACAAATGATATAACAATTAAGTTTAGAAATAGGGACAGGAAAATTTACTCCACCACAGTTTGGCTGAGCAATTGATAAAAAGAGTTGAGTAAAGAGTACAATGTTTTTCCGAATACATGGTAAGAGTTGAGTAAAGAGTACAATGTTTGGCTGAACGTTTGGTAAGAGTTGAGTAAAGAGTACAATGTTTGGCTGAACGTTTGGTAAGAGTTGAGTAAAGAGTACAATGTTTGGCTGAACGTTTGGTAAGAGTTGAGTAAAGAGTACAATGTTTGGCTGAACGTTTGGTAAGAGTTGAGTAAAGAGTACAATGTTTGGCTGAACGTTTGGTAAGAGTTGAGTAAAGAGCACGGTGTGTGATAAGACTGAGTAAACAGTAAAAATGTTTGGTTGAACGATTGAGAACATTCGAGCAAACAACACACATACACACAATTGTCATACCACATAACGAGACGTACACACATACACACAATTGTCATACCACATAACGAGACGTACACACATACACACAATTGTCATACCACATAACGAGACGTACACACATACACACAATTGTCATACCACATAACGAGACGTACACACATGCACACAATTGTCAGAACACATAACGAGACGTACACACATACACACAATTGTCATACCACATAACGAGACGTACACACATACACACAATTGTCAGAACACATAACGAGAAGTACACACATGCACACAATTGTCATAACACCCAATGAGAGTGTTATATAAATCAATATGCTTAGTTTAGTGGAGAGCTGTGCCGATAGATTTTTTGTACTATAGTTGACAATACTCTACGCCTCTTAACATACAATTTTATTTTAATTTTATTTTAATACCGACTTCATCCGTGCATGTTTATCAAACAGTACTTTGCATTGATCTCACACATCCCAGTGATATGTTTATCATACAGCACTTTGCATTGATCTCACACATCCCAGTGATATGTTTATCATACAGCACTTTGCATTGATCTCACACATCCCAGTGATATGTTTATCATTCAGCACTTTGCATTGATCTCACACATCCCAGTAATATGTTTATCATACAGCTTTTTGCACTGAACTCACAAAACCCGCACATGTTTATCATACAGCATTAAAAACTGAACTCACAAAACCCGTACATGTTTACCATACCATACAGCATTAAAAACTGAACTCACAAAACCCGTACATGTTTACCATACAGCATTAAAAAGATATTAATCTGATAAAATCGCACAAACTTCTGTTATAAAAGATATAGTTAAAAAAAAAGAAGCAAAAACAACAACAAAACCCCGGTTGCTGTTTGAATGATAACCTAAGTGAGAAGATGAAGTAGATGACATCGCACAAAACCTCTGTTCTAAAGAGGATTGAAAAAAGGTTGATGTTTGAATGATAAACAAAACAATTTAAAACGACTCACACGATTTCTGCCATTTTCTCTCGGTTAAGTAAATGAGATAAGAACGAGGCTTCAAATACACAGTTGGTGGGCGACATTTGAAGGCCTATTGAAAATTGACCTTAATCATAACTGAATCAATTATTTGCGATATTTATACTATATACACGTACAACACAAGCACACACGCGCACGCATAATTATGTTCACAACATGCAAGAAAATATAAATAGTTATTATGAAATAATTAATTAGGCTATCAGTAAGGTAGCAAATCCACCCAACCCAACCCTACACACACACACACACACACACACACACACACACACACACACACACACACACACATTATATCCACAAGTATGCTGATTTAACAAAGACTGAGGCGTCATCGACAATATACACATCTTAAAGATAATTTTAAAAATCTGTGTTTGAAAGTATTTATAAAGTTGAAAATAACACAAACTATAATGGAAAGGGAAGTGTACTAAAAATAGTATCAAGTATAACGCATGGATTATAAAGAGACTAAAGTGTTAAGACGACCATAATTTAAACGGTTGAGATGCACAAACATTTGGAAATATTTTAAGACATGCGTTGAACGACCCGAAACCCACTACCCAGTTTTAGCGGGGTGCTGAGAACAGAATCTGGAAAACAGCATTCAGACTCACCGATGTTAAGGCACTGGAGGTCATACACTGAGACGGACAGACATCAAGACAGCCGGACACAAAGACGGGCAGATACTACGAAGGACAGACACTAAGACTGATGTTTTCATGAGTGGCAGCTCACATCTGGCCGGCTTCCATGATCGGCTTAGTCTTGGGTGGGTCTTGACATTTACAGTTAATTTCTTTCTCCATCTCTCTCTCTCTCTCCATCTGTCTCTGCATTTCTCTTCTCTGTATCGATCTCTCGATTGTTTTTCTAGATCTCTCCCCAAGTAATATCACTGTATTAGAGTATAATCTGTATATCTCTCTGTGTCTATATCTCTGTATCGATCTCTCCATTGTATCTCTATATAACTCCCCATGTAATCTCATTGTGTATTTCACATCGCTCTTTCCCAATCGATGTCTTGATTTTCTCCCCAATTATCTATCCATGTAATCTAACCTCTCTCTCGATGTGTCTTTCTGTGTGTCTATCTAATTACAATATATATTATATATATCATCCTTTCATCATGACATAATCAAACTTACATATAGTCAAATTTAAACTATAGTCTAAATTATAGAAAATGAGACCAACATGTGAAGAAGAAAAGGAGCAATGCTAAAGAAAGGAGGATTGAAGCAAAATTTATGATTTCTTGAATTCTTTGTATGACGCTTTTCATAACTCGTGTCAAATAATAAGGGGACAGCACTGAGAAAGCGAAGTCAGTATCAAGGGCTATGAGTGCGTTATAAGCACTGAGCTAAAGGGACAGCACTGACAAAGTGAAGTTATTGCCCAGGGCTTTGAATTACGTTATACAGCGCTGAGCTGGCCCGGTGTAGAGACCTTTTCGTCAAGTCATCAGCGGCCGTACAGCAAACTTCATTTATCTTGATGCGATCTGTCGGTCTTATCACTCTTTACGAACTCTTGCTCACTGGTATGTAGAAAAAAAAGGCATTCATTTTATTATTTTGTTTTTGACCATAATTTTCGAAATCATTCAAACAGAAAGAGGGAGAAAGAGGAATTTAGAAAGAAAGAGAGAAAGACTAGAGACAAAGAGAGTTGCCAGAGACATTTTGATTTAGAGAGTGTAAGCTAGTTATTAAAAAAATGAAGATACAAACGTGTGTGTTTGTGTATGCATACGAGAGAGACCAAGAAAAAATACAGAAAATATAAAGAGACGAGAGAGAAAAAGAGAGAGATACTAAGGGACACACACACACACACACAGACACACACACACACACACACACACACACATCTATACATACACACACGGAGCAACCTGAATCTAATGTACATGTAGATAGTTATGTATCTCATATCTTGTCGTACATGCTGTTTGCAACCTGAGAGATACTTTAGAGAACAGAGAACGAGACCAGTCAGAAAAAAAGAGATCGTTTAATTTTAAAAAAATAAAACCGAAAGTTGTTACTATACGTAGGGCTACTGTTACTTTACGTTTAAAAGTTAAACGGGAGATTCACCATGTTTTGAGCGTAGATCCATCTTTAAGTAGAATGTCACATAATTTTTTTTTATTAAAGTCGAAAGACAATTCACCATATTTCAAATTTTTATTTAAAAAAAAATATTTATTATTATTATTACCAGAATTGTGTCATGTCCATATCAGCATTTTATTGTCGTGAAGTGCAGCTGTACTATACATTCTACTGGCACTGGGCGCAACTGTTCTTCTACTGGTGGCATTGATAAAAATCTGATAAGACACAGACATGAGTACGAAATAGCTTTAGTGAAAACAAGATGTGCCACTACAGAAGCAAGTTCTGTTTTCGAAGAACTTGGAATAAGAATTATATACACAACTACACATTTAAAAAAAAATCAAACAAAAATATTTTCGTTAAAGCATCTTTACATCCAAACAGACAAACGAACGCACATATAAACTAACGACTTTTTCACTCAAAGAACTGAAGTGTAGACGCACATGGTAGGTATCGCGTTTCGTCTCGTACAGGCTGTATATGCTTACGCACACACACACACACACACACACACACACACACACACACACACACACACACACACACACACACACACACACAAACTTCAAACACATTTTACAATAATGTACATGTAGATAGTTATGTATCTCATATCTTGTCGTACATGCTGTTTGCAACTACACGCACACATATCACACTCGCACATACCCTCACACACATACTTCTGATATACTATAATGTATATGTAGTTAATTATCTTGTATCCTGGTGTATATATGCTATATGCGTGTACACACACAAAATACTAAGCAATATACAATATTGTACATGCAGCTTGGTAACTTTATATCCCTTCGAACACGCATTCTTCTACATGTATCTGTATGCGCAGCTGTGCATAGGGATTATATTGATTTATCGCCCTTTAAAATACTTTAAGTTTCTGTCTTGTCCCTCCCAGTCTATCATAATATGTAACAGCGACAGACGTATTGAGTAGAGGCTGAATGATTCAGGGCGAATGACTGTCAACCCCCTCGCCCCCCCTCTCTCTTCTCACCCGAACGATTATAAGAGTACCCAGAAAAAATTAAGTCGTTGAGAGGGGGAACAAAATGATCTCATTTTAAAGAGAATTTGGGTTTAATATTTTAACAGTTAATTACAGTTGAACAGCATTTCATTTACCTGATCGATTGAGAACATGAGTGGTGGGGTTTATGGTAACACGATAAATGTTTTTGGGGATGTCTAAAGGTGAGTGTATGATAACACTGATAAATGCTAGAAATAATGAATAAGTGTGAGTATGTGAAAACACTGATAAATATTGGCGGTGGTTAAGTGTAAGTGTGTGATAACACTAATAAATGTCGGAGGTGATTGATAACGGTGAGTGTATAACATTGATAAATGCTGGAGGTGATGAAGAAGTGTGACTGTGTGATAGCACTGGTAAATGTTAGAGGTAATTGATAAGGGTGAGTGCAATAATACTGATAAAGGCTGGTGGTAATGGGTAACTGTGAGTGTGCGATAATACTGATAAATGTAAATGTAATGGGTAAGTGTGAGTGTGTGATAACACTGATAAATGTTGGATGTGATTGATAAGGGTGAGTATGCAATAGTAGTGATAAATGCTGGAGGTAATGGGTAAGTGTGAGTGTGTGATAACACTGGTAAATGTTAGAGGTAATTGATAAGGGTGAGTGCAATAATACTGATAAAGGCTGGTGGCAATGGGTAACTGTGAGTGTGCGATAATACTGATAACTGTTGGAGGTAATGAGTAAGTGTGAATGTGTGATAACACTGATAACTGTTGGAGGTTATGAATAAGCGTGAGTGTGTGATAACACTGATAACTGTTGGAGGTTATGAGTAAGCGTGAGTGTGTGATAACACTGATAAATGTTGGAGGTTATGAGTAAGCGTGAGTGTGTGATAACACTGATAACTGTTGGAGGTTATGAGTAAGCGTGAGTGTGTGATAACACTGATAACTGTTGGAGGTTATGAGTAAGCGTGAGTGTGTGATAACACTGATAACTGTTGGAGGTTATGAGTAAGCGTGAGTGTGTGATAACACTGATAACTGTTGGAGGTTATGAGTAAGCGTGAGTGTGTGATAACACTGATAAATGATGGAGTTGATGAGTAATGTTCGAGTATATGTTGATATTACTGAGATAATAGAAACGGTGGGTTGTATGATTTCTTGAAAGACGATTTAACTAAAAGGAATCTTCGAACCAGTTAGTAATAAAATTTGATCAGTGTGCGGAGGTAGACCGACCTGTCTAAATAACGAAGAGAGGATAGGTGGCGTAAAATCACGATTTTGAAATATACATATTTTGTTTGTCCTGGTATGAGTGGTTCTATTGGCTTTATTTACTATGTTAAAATATTACTGATGAGTTTATAATAAATTTGTGCTATGGTATCACTATTTATTATTTTTTAACATTAGTCTCCGTTAATAATATCACTAATTAGTTGGATTATCAAAAATCATGTTATTGTATAACTAATTCATTATTTGGTATAACAAATTAATGTGCCGCCACTATTCCACTTTATTATATCAGAAGTAAAAATCATAAAGTCACTGTGTAACGGGCACGCCAATTAGTTAATTATTATTATTAATTAATCTTTCATAACTAATTACAAGTGATGAGAATCTTAATTTATTTTATTAACGATCTTCCAACAGACACCACTCATCTCTCACTTGGCGGATATTTGGCGCTGCAACGTTTTCTCTATTCCACAACAAAAATCCAACATTTATAGTCACATAATGTTTCCGTGACTGGAAAATTTATTACTAAAGGAGAAAACAAAGCAGACTTTTAATCTGTATTCAGCGAGCCCCACCCACCCACTTTCTTCTTCAACATAAGATTATCAATATGCATAAGAAGGTCAATAAATTTAACAATAAAGTTATTAAATGAACAATCAAATATACATATGGCAATTACAATGAAATAGATTACTTGACATCAATATTCCATGAACTCACATTCAGATAATTTTATGTCTACACAGTCTCTCTCTCTCTCTCTCTAATTACAATTCAACAATATAGTCAATACAAATTGCAGGTTAGTCTTATCAGAGAATAGAAATGGAGTTATTAGATGCAGGTTATTATAATCTTTATATGACCTGGATTAGGCACTGCTTCAACAGTCTTTCACTTGCTCTTGCAACAGTGTCACAATGTCTGTTAACATGTGTCTCCTGCCACATGCAACAGTATTTACTAGCCTGATATACACATGGTAAAATAAATACAGCATATCAAACAATGTCAAGTGTTAGCATACTACATGTGTGCAGCTTAGTTCATACATTTGTAGAAATAAAAGTCAACTCACATAGTGCATCTCTACACATGTATAATATCAATAGCGAAAATGCATGAAATATTCCTAAGTCCATTCTCTCCCAATCAGTCAGTTTTAACTCATCATCAAGCTAATGACTGCCTTTTAAAGCTGGACTTTCTCCTTTGCCACTCAAATTCAAAGTGATCAGAGAACAGAATTTTCTACAGCAAGTAACTTTTTTAATATTAGCCCATTGGCTGGTCTCGTTCTCGTAAATAATAATCATCAGATAACAGAAAACTACTCACAGCTTGCATTACATCAGCAATCTAGAATATTCTTGCCTTGAGCTGTTTACTTCAACTCAGACACTTTCAAAAATAACACCATAAGGAGTGCCCAAGGTCAGGTTACTATGACAATTAGCAATTTATATAACAATTTAAATTAGACAGGAGAGGCAAATTTACTCTGTCACACACACTGATTCATATATTAATTCATTTCCTGACAGTCTAATAATATACAATAATATGCACCATTTCATACTTATTTAATACATATCAGTATAGATTTATTTAATTCATTTCATTAATTTATCTGTTTAATATAGATCCTTATAGACGAACATTTAATAACCCAACCTTCTTAGCCTTCATCTTTACTGTGCAATGTCCATTAGTATCTATCTATCTATCTATCTATCTATCTATCTATCTATCTATCTATCTATCTATCTATCTATCTATCTATCTATCTATCTATCTATCTATCTATCTATCTATCTATCCCTTAGTCTTGTCGACCGTTGGGGCACCACTGATGATCCGATAACCAGTTTCCTCCATTCCATTCTGGGCTAATCTTACCGTTATACCATTAGTATAGAGATGTTTAATATACATTACATTCTTGCTTAATACACATCAATAATGATCTTGTTATTGCACATTTTTCAGACCTGTTTCATACACATTATACATGTGTTGAACACATCCATTCAGATCTATTTAATACAGATCACTTAGATCTCTGTGTAATATACACCACTATACAAATATCAGTCTAGTTAACACACATCATCACATATCTGTGGAATACCCAGTCTTATAAACCTGTTTAATTCACTTCATTACAGGATCTGTTTAATATACTCCCTTACAAATATGTATAATACATACACTTACTGACCGATTTAATACACAGTAATACAGATCCATGTAACACACTCCATTACAGACATGTTTAATAGACATCCTTATAGACATGTTTAAAACTCATACTTACAGACCAATTTAATATACAATAATACAGACATGTTTAATACACATCATAATAGAACTATCTAATATACATTAATACATATCCTTAGAGATCTGCTTAATACATATCCTTACCGACATGTTGATATACATCCTTGCAGACCCGCTTAATACACATTATAGATCAGTTTAATACACACTGTTACATACCTGTTTAATTTACATATTTTATAGATATATTTCACATTTCATGCATACTCACAAACACATTTAATTCATATACTTGTAGATCTGTTTAATACGTCATTACAGATCTATCCAGTACACATTCTTACAGACTTGTTTAATGTACATAATAATACACCTTTTCAATACACATCATTTCAAGCCTGCTTAATGCATACCATTACAGACTTGTTTAATGTACATAATTATAGATATATTTAATGCCAATTGCAGAACTTTTTAATGCACTTCTTTTCAGATGTGTTTAATACACATACTTACAAACCTATTTATTGTACCTTTACAGAATTGTAGACCGGTTTAGTACATTTTATTAGAAAACCTATTTAACACTTAAAAATAAATCGTTTAGTACATTTATATTACAGACCTATTTAACACGTCTTCATAGACCGTTTAGTGCATTACAGACCTATTTAACACGTCTTCATAGACCGTTTAGTGCATTACAGACATATTTAACACTTCCTCATAATCCGGTTTAGTACATTTCATTAGAGACCTACTTAATACATATCCTTATAAATCTGTTTAATACAATTCATTATAGACCTATGATACTTAACATTAAAGGCCTGTTCAATACATTTCTTGACAGAATACGTTCATTATCACAGACCTACAAATGGTAAACACATAACTCCTCTCTAATCAGTTTGTTTCTGCCTAAGTCAATAATAACAATTTCTCGTTGCAAAAATCATCTTTTTCTTCAATCTGTTTAGCTGTGTGTGTGTGGTTTTTAAATTTTATTTCGCAGAGGATATCATATGACATTTGTCTGCAAAACTGCGTGACCCCCTCGACTAACAGTCTGTCGCAGCCTTGCATTTACACGGTCATTGCCCAGAAAGCACCACGTGTGGATGGAAGTTTGAAAGGTAAGGGACATTCAGCACACACACACACACACACACACACACACACACACACACACGCGCGCGCGCGCGCACACAGACACACACACACACACTCTCTCTCTCTCTCATAAACACAATGTTTTGCTTTTCCTGAAACTGGAAGAAAAGATCAAAGTTAACTGCCGTATTTGATTAGCTACTCAAGCCTTAACTAGAATGTGAAAATGTTTTCTTGGACTGGAAAGAAGAGTATTTGGCAGCATTGGTGGATGACATTTTGAGAGTGGATGATTTTCGTTGAGATGACTTCAAGCTGAGGCCAGGGCCACATTTCTGCTGAGTCTAAATCGGAGGAAAGCCACGTGGAGGAGGTACTAATCATTAGTAACTAATGTTTAGGAGTGCAATTTGTTACAAATAACTAACTATCGAACAGGGCTGGAAATAATCTACTTCTTGAAATACGGCCTTTCGTTTTAGAAAGGTGGCATTGATTCTGTTTGTAATCATGCACATGCTTGCGTGAAATGGGCAGGATAACTCAGAGAACTTATATCTTTACTGTCCGTGAAACGTATGACTAGCGTCACATAGTTGTATTAACTCCCTTTGATATAAAGCAAAACTATTCTTAGCACTATATGCTCATCTATGAATTATCTGCATGTCAGAGACACAATTTGTACTGCCACAACATTTATATAAAATATGTTTCAAAATCGCTAAATGGTGGCTCTACAGTCTGTGAGATAAAAAAAATTCAGTATAGATCACCAGCCATCAGACAAATAGCTCAAATAAATTCAAGAGGTAGTTACATTAAAGGAAATAATTAAACTGCACTTTTTTTTAAAAAAAGAAAAGGAGCAGTGCTAGGTTTCTTGTTATGGGATGATGTTCTAAACTCTAAAGGATCAATCAGTAAAAGTGTTTTTGAAATCAATTAACATTTTATCCCTAAGGTGTTTAACCTTTAAAGAAGGGTTTCTTAACCTGGGTCCACAGTTAGGCTTCAGAGAGTCCCTGAAAGTTAAAAAAAATTTATACATATATATTGTGCTGTGTGTGTGTTTCGCTTACACTCACCCCAGAAGCCGCAATAGACCTTTCATCTTTACAATGTTCTGTCGGTCTGCTTCTGGGGGATCCCCACATCCTCGCGGTGAGTCTGAGGTGGAGGGCAGGAGGGCTGGCGGGAGGGGGTGAAACAGGTTGCACCAGTTTGGCGCACACCCTCAACCGCCCTCCGTCGGTGGGGAAAAAAAATTATATTCACTATAGTGCATTTTTCTAGGGAGTGGGGTCCATAGTTTTCACCAGATTTTTTAAAGGGGCTCGTGACTCAAAAAAGGTTAAGAAAAGGGTTTTGGGCTAGTAGTAATCAGTGCAACAGATCAGAGAGACTAAACGAAATTGACCCATGCATTTAGACTGCTGAGGTATAGGTTTTAATTTGTTCTATAATTGAAGTATTTTTATATACACGAATCGCACTCAAGATAAGAGAGTTTTGTTCCTTTTGTCACTCAGTCATGTCGAATTGGATATTTCTTGCTTTTAATTATTTTTATAATCACACATAACTGCTAAAGTTATATATATCTTCAATGGTTGAAAGCTAGTTTTCGTTTATTGCTCAGAAATCGCAGTAAGATGTTCCATTCATACTGGCCATATTGACATCTATCATTCCGACATAAGAAAATTCTTTCCTTTGCTTCAAAATCATACTGAGGTTTCTGATACTGACTTTAACCAGATCCAGCACACTGGCTATTATAATTAAGAATAGGTTAAATACATGTATTCATATACAGAAGCAATGCTTTTTTTATACAAATATTATTTTTTTTTCAATGAAGTTTCAAATCCTATGTTTGACTTGATCTCTTAGGTGATTAGTGGCTCAAGTGATAACTTCTTCACTGTTGATAATACTCGTCAAAAAGAAATACTGAGCAATAGATACATTAATTATATTCCCTCTCACATCCCATATATTTTTCATAACATGCCAGGAATTGTGCAGCAAAAAACTGGTTCAAATTTACAATAACTTTTGAGCAGTGATGAATAACATTCCTTGTGGGTACTCAGTGGTGTAAGGAGTGAAGATGGGTTGGGGGGAATTGTCATATTCTAACAACCATCTCCTGTATAAATACATTTAAAATAAATAAAATCCGTTTTGCATTAAAAATCTATCACCACACTTAATGTACTGGCCTAAAATTATCCCCAAATTATCTCTTGAAACAAAAATAAACTCCCGTTTTGACCTTAGAGTCAGCCTAGACCAGTACTGATGTGGTGATGCTTTTGACAGGCTGCTGCATGCTGTGTGGGTGGGTTTAGTAACTAATTTGGTTAGAAAGGTTTGACATCAATGCAACTTAGTTAATGGATATTATTAACCATCCAATTAATTAATTAACCATCCAAACTAATTACAAGTGATGAGAATCTTAATTTATTTTATTAATAATCCTCCAGTAGACACTACTAATCTCTCTCACTTGGCAGATATATGGGCACTGTAAACGTTTTCTCTCTTCCACAACATAAAACAACATTTATGGTCACACAATGTTTACGTGAGTGGCAAACGTCTTACTAAAGGAGAAGACAAATCCATCTTTAACCTATATTTAGCAAACCCCCATCCACCCACTTTCTTCTCCAACTTACGGTTAATAAATATGCATAAGAAGGTCAATAAATTTAACCACTAATTTATTAAATCAACAATCTAATATACATATGACAAATACAATGAAATAGAGAACTTGACATCAATATTTCCATGAAACCACATTTGCATAATTCCTATATTTCACAGTCTTATACTAAAATACAATCCAGTAATTCTGTCAATACTAATCACAGGACAGTCTTATCAGAGAACAGAAATGGAGTTATTAGAGATAAGTGATAATAGTTTTACATACTCTTGTTTAACTGCATTCTCAAAGTCCTTACTCACACCTTTGCAACAAAGACATGCTTTTATCAGCAGTTACTTCCTCAGCTCCACATGCCTCACTTGCATGTTGAAAAACACTGTTCCACTACTTAGAGTTATCCTGGGTACTTCTCTTCGCCATGTCAACTCCAGAACAATAAATATAGTGAAGTCCAACAACTTTTCTACACTAGAAATTGTTCAGGTAGTCAAAATCGAAAACATGGAAAACATGAAGGAGTGTGTGTGTGTGTGTGTGTGTGTGTGTGTGTGTGTGTGTGTGTGTGTGGCATCCCTACAAAATCATCCATGTGATCAGCTCTCAACGTTTTGAAAGTAATATATATGCCCTGACTAGATCCATGACGTCATACAATTTCAATGGATGTTTCGATCATTTGTTAATGTGAACACCACATAGGATTCCATCATTTGATTAGTGTAAACATCACATTAGATTGCAAGAAAACGTACTGTAGCGCAAGTTGAATGGACTAGTGTACGTGAAACAAAGAACGAAGTAAACTATCAAGAATATGGTGCTAATGATTTTTAATCGTTACTTTTTCTTCATGAATTTAGTACACAATTTTCACATTAAAACACAATATTCAATATGAAACACAGTGATCACCACTAAACACAATGGCCACCACCAAACAGAGTAATCACCAATAAACAGGGAACTGCTTCAAGTCCAGTATTCACCACTAAAGACAATGACCTCCATGAAGTACAGTATTCACCACTAAACAAAATAACCTTCACCAAGAACAGTATTCACCACTAAACACAACGTTCTTCACATATTGTCTACCATTATTAATAACAATATTAAACCGTAAATCAACCTGTTCACCACTAAACACAACGTTTACAAATAGATAATATATTCCAACAGTAGAAATACTCACCAAAAGAAACAATACTCACCCATAAATAAAATATTCAGCATCTTAATGTATATTCGCCTCTGAAAATAATATTCAACAATAAACAAAATATTCAATACAAAGAAATATTCACCAATAAAATTAATGTTCACCCAATAAGCACACTATTGAGCAGGAACGTATTCACAGTGTTCATCTTTATACACACAATTTTGCTGCCCAGTAAAAATAATTTGCACCGGTAACCAGGGCTCGGTTTCACGACAGCCAACTAGCGCGGTTTTCGACCTAACTTGGGTGGCAACTAGCTTAGTTTCCTTCTAAGCGCTAGGTAGTGTTTCACGACTGCAAACTTGGGCGCGCGCGGCCTAAATTAGGTCGGAACTACTGGAGCAGCTCCTACCAGCTCTAACTTTCGCTAGCAGCGACCTAAGGTACAACAAACAAATAGGCGTCACGCGTGCATCAATTCTATCACAGACGTAGGCAAAGAAGAAATCGTCCGTCACAGTTTAATATTCTCAGAAACATTTATGAATCACTATGAACATATATTTTATTTCTACCACCCATTTCTAAATATTTTATTTTAATATAAATGTGTGTAGTTTTTATGCAATCATATGTGAAAGGAAAGGAGTAAATTAATTTTGCAATTCTGTTTCCACTAAATCCATGAATCTCAAGAATGATTTATATCTTTCCTTAATTTTATTTATCTGTATATTCATTATAATGCAACTTAAAACTCTCTAAAGCCACATATAAAAACAAAAAATGATTGTTTATCATATAACTGGAAATTTTCATTAGTGGACTATTAAAGTATTAATAATAATATATCAATTTTAATTGGCATTAAGTTTATTTTAATCCAAATTATATTAGTGAAAGTAATATTTGATCATATGTAATATTATAATAAAATGTACAGTTATTTCATAATTATACTGTTAGAGTTTTGAAAATAAAAGAAAAATATATATTCTATTTTATAATATTGTTATAATATAAAGGCTAAAAACGTGGCGGCATTTTAATTTTTTTTTTTTTAAGTTTCACTGTTTTTCATTAAAAATATATACAGTAAACTTTCAGTGCTACTCATCATCTGTCAAACTGACATATATGTATCTAGCTGTAACATTACAACTAATGATTATTTTTAAATTAAAAAAAGAATGGCCATATATTATGTAAACATTACATAGTAATAATGCATTAGTATAAGTTAATATAATAAGAAGTAGAATTATGTGTAAATCTTCAAAAGGTGAAAAGCTTTGTTTTGGTTTTCTGAAAAATACAGTTTTTGTATTTTCAAAGTATTTACATTTATTTCATTGTTGTTACAAATATATTTAACTTTTACATTAACAATAACAGTGTATGTATACACTGGCTGATGGGAAAAATTCATATAGATGAATATAAAATGTGACTTAACATTGGCAACTGATGGATAGAGAAATAAATTGCTACTTCAGTTAGTATTTACAAAAAGATCTAGGCATTTGAATATTAATATGATGGTGACTCATGTCATATTTAATACATATAGTCATTTAAATATTATCATGATGGTGACTCATGTTATATTTAACACATATAGAGTAATAGACATTTAAATATTTTCATGATGGTGACTCATGTCATATTTAACACATATAGACATTTAAATATTATTATGATAGTGACTCATGTCATATTTAACACATATAGATATTTAAATAATATCATGATGGTGACTCATGTCATATTTAACACATATAGAGTAATAGACATTTAAATATTATCATGATGGTGACTCATGTCATATTAAACACATAATTTTTATAGACATTTAAATATTATTATGATGGTGACTTATGCCTAAATGTGAATTGATTAAAATAATTATTAAGAAAAAAATAAATTATACAAACTTGAGTCTTTATAAGTTTATTCTTTGTTTTCAGTTTGCATGTTTATTTACTGTTGCATTTATCACATACATTCAAAGGTATTTTTGAGATATGATAGTTATTGTTTTATGAACATGAGAACTAAAATAAATAAGTATTGAAACAGTTAATACAAAAAAAAAATTAGAAAATATAATTTATGACTAAAACTGCAATTTGTATAATTTCTATACAAATGTTTAATTCATTTCTTGTACAAGGAATATTTATGTCAAATGACAGGTTATCCAATATTAAACAAATTATTATAGTTTATTCCTCAAACAACTGATTTAGTGTTTATAGTTTTGAGAATAGAATATAGCACTTTTATTTCTGAATAAAAATTTTATTTTTGAATAAAAATATACATGAGTTCTCCACCAGTCTTAGGGTATTTTCTTTTTAGCAAGATCACTTTTTACTTCGCTTGTTAGTTTAGAGTTTAGACCATTTACAGCGAAGTTCGTCTGCTAACCGATGAATGGTAAAAAATGCATTCACTGACATGATCACAGCAGCCCACGCATTCTTTTTGTATTTGTTTGTGACTGAGCTCTTTAGTCGTGATTGTAGGATGTTTTTTTCTGTATTCGTATGCCTCTATTAAAGCAACGATCTCTGAATGCGTGAAATTATCATCATGTGCGCGACGATTTCCATGCTCGGCATCCATTGTTAAAATTGAATTGTGGGATAGATCTATTTATAAACAAGTCATGTGACGCTTCTAGTTGGCAACTACTTAGTGCGCTTCTAGTTGGCTGTCGTGAAACGCTACCTAGAAGTGACAACTAAGTAGTTTGGAACTAGCGCGCTTTTCGGGAAAGCTCCGCTCTAAGTTGGGCGGCTGTCGTGAAACCGAGCCCAGGGCACCACCAGGAAACAATGTTCACCAGAGTCCACCACCGCTCGCTAATAAACACTTCCATTCTTGAAATGCTTCAGCCAAAACTGCAGTGCCTGAATTATAAGCCTTTGTGTTAAGTAAACTGATCACTAGTTGAGCTTTGTATGTCCTCCTGTTTTGCTTGTATTGCCACAACTGGCTGCAATGTTAAGCTTTGTTCATAGTTCTTGAAATGTACTAATTCAAGATTTGTAGGCCTTTGCAAAGCAAAACTGGTTGCACATAAACTATATATGCATGCATCTTAAAATGTCAACAATAACAAAATAAAAACAACTTCAAAAACAAGTACACATTAAAAACTCTACTATCAACACACACTCACGATCTATATTGAGAGAGAGAGAGAGAGAGAGAGAGAGAGAGAGAGAGAGAGAGAGAGAGAGAGAGGTGGGTGGGTCCACGTCTCCAGTTGTTTAAATTCGATTCGGGAGCTATTTTGTAAATAAAACTGTGGCCTGGCACTGAGAGTCGACCGACATACTCAAACGGCCTAGTTATGTCAAGCCACCATCGTGGTGCATGACACTTTAAGCATTCTCTCCCCTTTCCCCTAGGTCTTCCTGCGTCGGGCAAGACAAAAGTCCCACAAAGCATTTTCTCCCCTTCCACAAAGTTTTCTTGCGTTACTTTAAGCAAAAATGTCCACGGTTTCGGGTGCACATGGCATTTATCTTTCGTTTTTTTTTCTTGGTTACTAACTGTTATGTAACTTCAAGCCAAAAATTAGGGCACTTTATTTTACTTAATCATTTAGAGTTGATCACATTCCATTAATAAAACAATATTTAATAAACCTTAATATAATCGTGCTTTATTAATCTGAAAATATTTAACAGAGATAAAATTTAGCATCTGTGACACAACACCACAATAGTTATAATTATAATCATTTTCATCCGCAACTAATTACACGTGGTGAGAATCTTAATTAATGTTATTAATTCTCCAGAAGATGCCACTCGTCTCTCTCACTTTGTGGATATGCAGGGGCTGTAAACGTTTTCTCTCTTCCACAACATTAAAGACAAACACTCACTGTCACACAATATTTCCTTAGATGGAAAACTTCTTACCAAAGGAGAAGATAAATCCGTCTTTAATCTATATTTAGCAAGTTCCCCCCTCCACCTACTATCTCTCCAACATACGGTTATCAATATTTTTATGAATGTCAATAAATTTATTAAATCAACAAATTAAATATGCATATAACAAATACAATGAAAAGATTATTTGACATCAATATTTCCACCAAACCATGTTTGAATAATTTCAATGTGTGTACAGTCTTATATCCTAATACATAATTCAACAGATTAGAACAATATAAATCACAGGATAATTCTTATCGGAGAGCAGAAATAGAGTTATAGAGATTATAATGATAATAGTTTGTACATAACCTTGTCAAGATGCTGCTGCAAGCATGCTTTCTTAACAAAGTCACAAGTTACTGTCACAAGAGAATTGTCAGTTTCACATCTCCTCTAGTATGCTGTTGAATGTTCTGTCAACCACTATTCTCTTGAGAGTAATCTGGGCACTCCTTTGCCTTATTAGTCCCTCAAGCAGAACAACAATGTCACACTTTGCCTTATTAGTCCCTCAAGCAGAACAACAATGTCACACTTTGCCTTATTAGTCCCTCAAGCAGAACAACAATGTCACAGTTTCCAATAACTTTTTTGTACCGGAAATTCCACGATGTAGTCGAGGGTTCACCGACAAATGCGCGCCAACAAATACACAATGGACAAAAGTGCAACGACGCGTTCTGTCTCCAACTCTAACCCTAACCCCTAATCCTAACCCTAACCCTAACCCTAACCCTATCATGCATTTGTCAGGGCGCACATTTGTCAGTGCACACAATTGTCATTTGCGCATTTGATGGGTCACCGTAGTTGAGCATACTTTGCCACCATACATCAACAGAGTGCAGTGTATCCTTACACTTACACACTGGGGGTAGAGACTTCTCGAATCTACCATGGACATAGTGGTTTATAAATCAGTTAACCAGGAGATCTAGTAGAAAACGAAAAGGCTGCTTCTTCCCTGTAAAATATAATCAGGGAACAAATGCTAAGTTTCCACTTTATTCATTCCTATCCCCATTCTTTTTTAAATTCAAATCTCAACTTACAGTTTCCTGCAACAGTATTTATTAGCCCAATACACGCATACAGCATAATAAATACAACATAATTTTTATGATCAGGCTACTAGAAACAATGACAGTGTTTAGCATACTACATACAAGCGACATAGTTCACAATTTGTAGAAATAATAGTCTACTCACATAATACATCTTTAGGTAAATGTAAGTTTAACATATCAATAGCGAAAGTGCATGAAATATTTCAAGTTTTTTTCCTTTCAATCAGTCAGTTAACTCACCATTAAGCTAACAGCCACCTTTCGTGACAGGACTTCTGCCACTCCAAATTCAAAGTGATTAGAGAATAGAATTCTTTAAATGGGTAGACATTGGACTTAGCCAATTTGCTTATCTCGTTCTTGTAAATCTTAACCACTGGATAATAAAAACTATTCATCCACCTAAAACCGGTTTACATTACAACAGCATTTATCAGCAATTATCCACCTGAGTTGTGTACTCCAACAATGGCACTTAAAAATACCAGCATATGCAGTGCCCAAGGTCGGGTCCCTTTGACATTTAACAATTTATACTACAATTAAGTTTAGAAATAGGTATAGGCACATTTACTCTGCCACAGTATGCAATACTATCTAAATATTCATAAAGAAATATTTAGTGTAACACTTGTCATCATGTCGTTCACGATAAGTACTCATCCATTATGAAGTGTGAAGTTGTTCCTTTATAGGAGAAATCCCACTTATATAATAAACATAGAATTGCGGTACGCCTTGCTGAGGTCAAGTTGACCCAGACCAGGTCAAGTGAAATGTTGAGGCGCAAAAATAAATAGATCAATAGTTGCTTCCCTTGTGCTGTAAACAATACTTGCAAAAGTGCTGAATCTCGACTTTTCTTAACATAGAGCTGGGTGTACAGTCAGCTTGATTTAGTTTCTGCTTGCATGCTCTGAACTGAATATCTTCTGAATCTTATATCTACACCCGTGGAGTCCTACTTGGTTCCCTAGTCGGTTAGTCTTGACACAATTCCCAAAATCTGTGGTGACTTAATTTTCAACGTTGCATTGCGCAAATCTTAAGTGTCTGATTGACACAATTTCCTAGTGTCTGACTCGACCGGATAGCACAGTATTTGCCTACTCGAAATAATTTTCTAGTGTCTTGACACAAATTCCCAGTATACGACTGACACACATGGAGTTCCCTAGTGTTTGTCACGACACAGTTCCCAGGATCTGTCTTGACCTTATTTCCCAGAATATGTCTAATCATACAGTTCTAAGTGTCTGCCATGACACAATTCCCTAGTGTCTATCTTGACACAAATTCTAGTGTTTGCCTGACACAGTTTCCGAGTGTCTTAAACGCAGGGGACCCCAGGATCTATCTCGACCCTAATTTCCTAAAGTATGTTTAATCGACACAATTCCACATTGTCTGTCTTGACTGCAGAACCCCTCCCACGTCCCGGGTGAAGATGCAAAAAAGTTGAACAGCCTCTTGCACCGGACACCGGAGAATCTTTGTTATTCGCTCGCGGGCATGTATGTCATCACTATATGTATGTACAGTGTGTCTGTGTGTATGTGAACGTATGTCGTAGTGTACATTTGTATGTGTCATATGTGTCTGAGGGTATGGAATGGGTAGGATATTTGGCGGTGTGTGATTGGCGGATTTGGTGGGGTGTTTTTTATTTTTGTTGTCTTTGCTGAGATATTGAAAGTAGGTGCGCGTGTTTTTTTTTGTTGTTGTCTTTATTCCTAGTTCGGCCTAACCAGCCAGAACCAGCAGTTTGGAATGCAATCAGTAAACTTTAAGTACACATGAAAACACGCGGTGCTCAGCAAATGTTAAAAATCGATCAGTAAATACGCGAGAAAAGTAGGCTTACAAGCTGACTACTTCAACAATCGATTAAAATTTAGATCGATGGAAATTAACAATCTGGTTACTTAAAGCGCATTACGTAGCCCCAGTTTGTTGTTTCGGCAATAACATTAATATTGTCAAATTAGATCAAAATCAGTGAAGGAAACAGACCGGTGAAAGCGGTTGTTGCGGCGAAACTTATTGTGGTTGCACTCTAGATGGCTACAGAAATGACGTCGTTCAAATGTGATCGCAAATACTTCGGGCCGTAAAAAATAGTCATAATTAAATGTAATTCGCATATGTGTCATTTTCGGTGTGTTGCCATCACCGCGAGCCAAATCTAAAGAATTTATCTATAGTGCCACATATATTTATCAGTGCCGTGTGTTGTAAATCATGGTCGTTCTATTTTGCTTCGCGGATTCGCTATCTTGCGAGGTCTTGAAACACTCAAGTTGGCTGAAGAACTGTTTCAAGCATTTTATTGTACACGCAACACAGAACTTCGCTTTCAAAGTTGTATGCATGATAAATGTAGCCCTTACATTAGCAACACAGAACTTCGCTTTCAAAGTTGTATGCATGATAAATGTAGCCCTTACATTAGCCCTAATACTAACTAATCGTATACATCTGTGATATGTCGTGTGCAAGATGAATATAGCCCTTATACTACGAAGTCAAATAATATACATCAGTGATATGTCGTGTGCAAGACGAATATAGCCCTTATACTACGAAGTCAAATAATATACATCAGTAATATGCCGCATGCATGATGAATGTAGCCCTTACACTACCACAGTTGTATTCGTCAGTAATATGAACATTTCCGATTCTGAAGATGTCATACACTTCTTCAAGAGTTGGACTGCTATTTCATCGCGCAATTGTATATCTTGCGACTTTTCATCTTTAAAAGCGGTCTTGTTATGTGTTTCTTCAGTGGTCAACAGTCAGAAGCTGTGTATGATAAATACATTTTCAAACCAGCTCTGTTTAGGTTTCATCGTAAAGTACGCGCTGACACGTATTTCCTGGAATATAGAACCATGAAAACAAGCAGATACTGTATTTGAATTTCTACCATTTGTTTCAGAATTCAGTAGAAAGATTTGTGTGTGTGTGTGTGTCCTTTTTATCAATTGTAACCAGAACGGAGACCGACCTTGCTCGAAAACCATTGTGACCCACTTTAGCGTGATTACAACCAGCTGAGGAATTTGCAATGAAGTTCCAAATGGTGTGTTAATTAAAACTGACAATGCTGAATCAACAACATTTTCTTTTTTAAAAAGCCCACAAAGACAGTAGCCGTTCTGCAATGGAAACCTCCAGCTTGGCGGGCGCGCTGTAAAACGAGCGCAGGGAGACGACGTCACGCCGACATGCGGTTTTACTTTCCCTCTAGAATTGCTTCACAAGAGTCGCATGCTAAAGAATTTCCTTGTCACAGAACTGAGAGGATGCATGGGGGATAAGGTGGTGGTGGTTGTGTTCTGATGAGTGATCTTGTAACCTTTCTAATAGTGACACTTCCGATACACTAGTGATGACGTCATTGTGGCATTTATTTTTGTTGCTCACCGTGTTTACAGTATGGAAAATGTTAAGAGCTGTCGTTTAAACCGGCTCGTTTTGGACGGAAGTGTAGTCGAGTAATAGTACTTCGATTGCTATTGATATTGAAAAATGATAAAGAAGGAAAACAACATTAACACAAAAAATCCCCTCAGTACAGAAACATGACACTAGCAAAAAAAGAAAAAGAAAAAACAGAAACAAAACAAAAGCAATAACAAAACAACAGCAACACGACAACAAATCAAAAATACAACAGAACAAAGCAACTACAACAAACAACAACAACTACTACTACCACTATTACTAATCTCAAGGGATATCATATTGCCATCTTTGAGAGAGCAAGGGTGATATCTTAGTGCCAGTCTCGAGATGGAATGGAATACATCAGAGGACACAATGAAGTGGCAAAAATTCTCTTGCACAGAAATCTGTGGAATCAAACTATCATCACGTGCATGGATGCACCAACCAGCAGTCAGGAAACAGGACGCCACAACACTGCGCAGTTGTCAACAAGTTCAACACAAGAGTAAACAATCCTCGGTATATTGTTGTACCAACAGGACAGGAACAAGAAACAAAAGAATGGTGAATAGAGCCAAAGGTATCAGGCTCTCGGAGACTAGGAACTGTAAGAGTTGGAGTGATACAGTGATAAAAAAAGAACAGACTTGATACAGTGATAATAAAAGTACAGACTTTATACAGTAATAATAAAGAGCAGACTTGATACTGTTATAATAAAGAACAGTTATAAAAAAGAACAAGACTTGATACAGTTATAATAAAGAACAAGACTTGATACAGTTATAATAAAGTACAAACTTTATACAGTAATAATAAAGAGCAGACTTGATACTGTTATAATAAAGAACAAGACTTGATACAGTTATAATAAAGAACAAGACTTGTTACAGTTATAATAAAGAACAAGACTTGTTACAGTAATAATAAAGAGCAGACTTGTTACAGTAATAATAAAGAGCAGGCTTGTTACAGTATTTAATAAAGAGCAGACTTGTTACAGTAATAATAAAGAGCAGACTTGTTACAGTAATAATAAAGAGCAGACTTGTTACAGTAATAATAAAGAGCACTGAGGAACTAAACATCCGAACAATGAAAATATCCGAATAAATTGCCAGGAAACCACAGCTCTGCCTTTGGATCTCCCAGACTCCTAAGGAGGTAATGAGACCAATGTTCACATGCAAGTAATCGACAGAGAACAGAAGTAGACAGAGGACAGAAGTAGACAGAGGATAGAAGTAGACAAAAGAGAAATAAATAAATTTCACTCCAAAAATGAGAATACCATTTAACTAAACAGAAAAAAAATAATCATATTAAATGGGCTTGTAAACTCTGACATCATTGAACCTATACCTCTTAATATACCGATGTAGATGGTAAGATGATGGTATAGCTTTCTTAACCCGCGTTTAGCCTTCTGTCTTCTCTTCTTTCCCCCTCTCTTTTCCATCCTTTTTTTATCTTTCTTTTACTCTTAACATCGTATGCAGCCAGCTCTTCTCAGCTTGTCGTTTGAAGACTTAATCTTGTTTCAAAGGTCTGCTCCCAACAACAAATCCACCCCCACCCCATTCTTCTAATCTTTCTTCAGCTCTTTCCAAACTGACCGTACGAAGACATAGGCATAATCTTGCTCGAAAGGTCCCCCCGCCCCCAACACTCTCCCTCCCTTTCTCTCCTTAAAAAAAAAATCAATCTTTTTATCTTTTATTAAATGTGTCTCGTCAACATGACAACGTTTCCCCGTTGGGAGTGTTGAGAAGATGCGGTACATAAATATCTTTATTAATAAATATTCCAGTCAATATTATCTTCCCAAGCGTTGTCAGGTTTTGTCCCTTGACTAGCGAGTGCCTTCGCACGCCGGGTAGTTACCGAATCGATTTCAGAACAAAATTGAAAAACGAAAGCATGACAGAGGAATGAAATCTGTTTGTCAATACGCACTGTTTGTATTTTTTGATGGGTGTGTCGAGTTCTGGTCGATCTACATTTGCAGGTTCAGCTGTAGATGAGAGTACCTCACTTTACCCTTCCACCTCCCCTCCTCCCTCTTTCAATCTGCGCAGTGAGCAGTTTGTGCTGATTTTGCATATTTTTTCTTAGTAAACCTGACTGGTTGTCAGGTTTAAGTGGCTTTAGTATATTTTTCTGTCTGATGAGAGGTTAACATGTTTTATGTGGCTTTAGCGTATTTTTATTGTCGATGAGTGATGAGCAGTTTATGTGACTTTAACCTAGTTTCCTGATTGATTAGAGATGAGCAATGTTTGTTACTATAACATATTGTACTTGCTAAGGAGAGATGAATATATTCTTGTTGTGCAGCTGTCATATATTTTTCTTTTGTCATGAGACGTGTAGTGTTGAGTGACTTCAGCATGATTTCCTTTTGATGAGTGATAATCAGATTTCTTGCCTCCATGTTACTTGTAAACTAGAGCGAAGTTGATTCAGATTAATAGTGAATTAATTAATTAATTAATTAAACTTTCTTCGGATATCTCAGAGATTGCCCCCCCCCCTCCCTCCTCTCCTCTAATCACTTTGCTAACGATAAGCTGAGCAACGATAGTTATCCTGCTTCGTCAGTTATCTAAGGTACATCAAAATGTAGTCCACTACTATTATCTAAATCGCGATTGTCGCGTTAGGACAGCATTTACAGCACTACACTGTTGTCCAGAATACTTCACTTCAAAATGCGTCTCGCTCTTGACCCCAATGACCTTTCTCTTGTAAGCTTACATAAGATGCCTCAAAGTCCAACGATTTCATAATAGAATTTTTTTTTAAAGACAAATTATTTATCTATTTCTCTACAATGACATTCAAGCAATTATAATGTATGCCATGATCATGTGTGTCCTCCTGTAGTTAGTGTTTTGATATGCATTATAGCTGTGTTTGGATATTAGATTATCACATTGTTTTTGACATCGTATTATCATAGAGTTCTGATGTCATATTATTATAGCATTGTTGATACATTATCATAAAGTTTTTTGAAATATAATTTATTTTCTTATTATTTTATCACATTGTTGCTGATGTCATATTATCACAGTGTTTGTGATGTATTTTCACAGAGTTTTTATTATCATCTCAGTGTTTTCGATATCATATTATCACAGTGTTTTTATATAATTTTATCACATTGTTTTTGATATTATATTATCATACTGTTGTTGACATCATATTATTAGTGTCATTAATATTATATAATCAGTGTGTTTTCAGACAGCAAAATAGTGTATGTAAATTTTGTTGTTAGCCTGTACTCTGAATATTTGACTGATATTCGGTCTTCAGCCCCCATGAGCTATAGCCCTTGGAAGATGGTTACTTCCCTTCGATAGCTCCCGGTACCTTCACACAGTCACTCTGTTCACATACGAACGTGGGGGAAACAGGAACCGTGTCCGTTATACTCGGTTATAGTTTAAGCATGTCGTATTTCCTGTCCTGAATGTAACTGACACTCATTGTGGTGTACTGTTAAAAAGCTGGCTATTTTCTATCGTTATCAGTTCCCTAAATCAGTATAATACTTTAGCAATTTCCACACTTTTACGTTAGTATGTCACTGTTCATCATAACGTCTAGCAATTCAAACTTCTTGTCTGGAATTCATTATTATATTTTTCAAAGCACTTTAGTTCAGCACTTGCAATCATTACGATTTCCCCCTTAGATATAATGTAAACTTGAAATATATCTACAATAGAATGTCAATTAATATCTAGATATAATGTAAACTTGAAATATATCTACAATAGAATATCAATCAATATCTAAGCAAAGTACAAGTAGTTTACCCTCAAGAATCAACAAGCATTTAAAAAATTAAAAAATAATTCCAGTACAAAATGGTTTTAGTTTAGGCAGGTTTGTTAGTCACCCCCAAAATTCTCCTTCATTAATTTTCTTCACCTAAGGGATTTTAAAAAATAAAAATAAAAACGTGACCTCTCTCATCGATAAGATCTTAAGTTTAATCACCCACAGCGTCTTCGTGACGCTTTCCTATCAGCGTTTCTGTTGGTCCACTTCAGGATGACGTCAGATCCAGTATCTTCCTCTGTTACTCAATTCTCACATTGACCTTCCTTCACACGCTCGAGTAGATTTTCTATTTCTCATGGATACACTAGTCCCGCTTTAGAGGCTGTCAGCATCGGCCAGGAGTTAATGCGTTTAATCCAAATTTGTCTCTCTCTTCTCACAAATCCCGTTACTCAGGCAAATAAACATTATTCTCACATAATAATATGATGCAGAAATTATGTATGTGTTATATATATGTGTGTGTGTGTGTGTGTGTGTGTGTGTGTGTGTGTGTGTGTGTGTGTGATTGTGTGTGTGTGATCTGAAGAAGATATGAAGTTAATTCTTTATTAAATAGCAAGTTTTGTCATGCGGTGACATAACACATTCCTTGCATTGTGGAGCATTTGTGGCCAAAACACATTTCATTCACGATGATTGTTATTGTAGATCAGGGGTGCACAAACTTTTTAGGCCAGAGGGCCAACTTTCCAATTGATAGTGCGTGGAGGGCCGCCACATGGATGGCTCAGTAGAAAAAAACAACACAAATAATGAAATAATGTGCTTTACATTCGTAATAATGGTAACATCCAAAAATCCTCCGGGGGCCGCATAAAGCCCTGTCTCGGGCCGCTTGCGGCCCGCGGTTTGTGCCCCCCCCCTCCTATTGTAGATATATAGTTCTGTGTTCAATTTGATGGCATCTTACGGCTTCCTTAAAAAGTGCTCTCAGTCAAATCAGTTACGACAGCATACTATATTTTTGGCTTTTCGGATGTGTAATTAATTTTGTAAACTTGACTGTTCCTGAAATTAAAAAATACTTGTCTGACTTTCTTAATTGGGTAGGCAGTGATTTCATTTCTCAACAATTTTTGACAGCTTTAGCCTACAAACGCGTCAGCTTTTCTTAAACTTGCTAAGGCATATCTCATTTTCACTGCTCCAAATTTAAGAGCTCAGATTTAAATTTTAAATTAAAATTAATTTTTAAATTAAAAGAGAAGGATTCGTAATTTAGTATTATTGGCTCCGCATCAAGGTCAAGCATACAGTTGTGCGCAGTAGTTGAGTACGGAAGCTGGCGGATCCTACGATTTAGTTTCCAAGATGTTTCACATTTTCACATCATTTTTATAAGTGTGTGGCTCATTACGGAAGTTTAAAGCCACGCGTTTGAGGTTTTTACTTGTGAAAGAGCAAGCACTTGCAAGTGCCGGCCACAATGCTCACACTGGCTGGCGTAACGCATGAAGTTATTTTTTGCCTGACCGATTGCGCATAATCAAGTGTCACGCACCTAATTACGAAAAGGTCACAAACACATTTCTCGCACTGATGAGCGCTGCACAGTTTTCATGTGTTTGTACCACATTATTTTCTCCCGCACCGATGAGTGTCAGGCAGTTTTCGTGTGGCCATAACGCATTTCTTGCTCTGATGAGGAACACACGCTTTTCGTGTGGCCATAACGCATTTCTTGCTCTGATGAGGAACACACTTTTCGTGTGGCCATAACGCATTCCTTGCTCTGATGAGGAACACACTTTTCGTGTGGCAATAACGCGTTAACTAGCTGTGCTGGATGATAAAAACAGTTTTCATATAGCAATAACACATTGCATGCCCTAAATTAAGGCAAATTTCCACGCGGCCAAAATACATGATTATTACTCGCTGCAAAATGGTGGGGAGTATCGTGTGGCCTTCCATATTATTCACTGATGAGTGATGCATAATGCATTTCTCGCACACTTTGTGATGGGTAATTTTCGTGTGGCTATAGCACATTAGTCGCACTAAAAGTAATAAGCACTTGTGTGATCATAATATATTACGTTACTCGCACTAAGGGATGGGCAATTGGGGAGGTGGGGGCTAATTACATTGGTGAGTGATAAACATTTGTGTGTTGGTTTTGCAATATTTCTCTACTTAAAAGATAAGCTGTTACGACGTCAACGTAAATGTTTACTTTGTAATTTAAAATAATTGAGTATCACTCACTCACAGACTCGTTTGCTCTTTCGCTGACTTGCTTTTACGTATTTGGTCGCTCACTCAGTTTTTCTCGTTCGCTCGCTCACCCACACGGAAGGTGAGCTTAACGAGACTGCCCGAGACTTACTAGACGATGAAACAATTTCCAAATGTTTTCTAGGAAGGAGCAGACAATCTAATCTCGGTGAACCGCAAGGCACCAACTTGAAGGGGTCTTTCATTATTTATCTAGCTATCTTTTTTTAGCTTCTTTATTTGAAGGCTACTGAGATTGTCGTCTCCAGAGAATAGTACAGAAGTCAGATGTACCTTTTCTCTTATTTGGGGTGAGTGAGTGAATGAGAGAGAGAGAGGAGAGAGAGAGAGAGAGAGAGAGAGAGAGAGAGAGAGAGAGAGAGAGAGAGAGAGTTAAAGGGAGAAAGAAAGGGAAAGAAATTGAAAAATAAACAGAGGGGGAAAGAAAAACAAAAGGGAGAGAGAGAGAGTTAAAGGGAGAAAGAAAGGGAAAGAAACTGAAAAAGAAACAGAGGGGGAAAGAAAAACAAAAGGGAGAGAGAGAGGGAGAGAGTAAGTGATAGTGTAGTAAAACATCTTAAAGTATCTGTCAGCAGGTTGGGTTACTTGGTCAGTTACTGTGACAGTCTAAGTACACGAAATTAACTCTGAAAAATGGTACTAATTTTTCCGTTTTTGATGTTCGTTGGAAAAGCATGATATTTATTGGAACAGCCTTACCTTTATTGGAAAAACATGACGTTTGTAACAGCATGACATAATCTAACTTCCAAATGAGTACTGTAACTCCGTCACTCAGGATAGTTACATCTTTGCACACTAAGACAATTGACAAACTCTACAGTTTATTTCGAGAAGCATAGTATTAGCTCTTTCCTAACTTTTAAATCACCGTTGTGTGTCTATTTAGCAACATTCACATCTTAAACATTAGAAAGAATCGTAAGAGTTGCTGAACATTTAACTTAAACTAATATATGTTAAATTAATGACTTAAGACCTAAGAGTCAGAAGTTTTTACACGTTTTTGTTATATGCTCTTGCTCATAAAACTGTAGATAAAAAATAATGTTGGGAGGGGAAGGGTGGGGGGACACGTCACAGCTAGCATTTTTAGAGTTATCACAGAAATGAACAGGAAGTGTAACAGTTATAATAGAAATGTACATGAGCTGTAACATTTTTCACAGGAGAGTACAAGACATATTGCTGTTATCATAGAAATGTACATGAGCTGTAACATTTTTCACAGGAGAGTACAAGACGTATTGCAGTTATCATAGAAATGTACATGAGCTGTAACATTTTTCACAGGAGAGTTATCATAGAAATGTTCACACAACGCTAACAGTTATCGTAGATGTGTCTAGTGCTGGTGCCACCATGCATGTCAGTGCCCTCCTATCACAGGGGTGGCTTGTAGTACGACTCACTAGCTAGTTCTCTCAAGTACATGAATGAATAGTTAGTTATCAGCGAGACGATATGCTCAAACATTAAATGCGAGCAGACCTATTACCTACCTACTGTAACCATCATTTGTCTGAATGAAACACCGTATCAGAACACGCACTGCGCGAGCATTAATCGTTAGCTTACGCATTCTTCGTGAACCATGTTGAAGTTCATGACCATGAACTACTTTCTACTGCTCCTCGGTCGTGATGGCACTTCTGTGATACTTGTTACAGTTCACGTACATTTCTGTGATAACTGTTACATTCATAGACTTGAAAATATACGGTCCCATTATATACCACTCTCTTATACAGTGTAACTACTATAGAACTACTGGGTCTTTTATATATCATCATAGGCCCATGGTCAAAGCAGTGCACTGTGGACTCTACCTACACAACCATTCGCACGAATAAAACATACATAGATTAACATGGGGTCTCTATGCTCGTCAGGCTCCAGGGCCCAGCGTGCCCACACATTGGTTACAGTCACAAATGGATCCTGTTATGCAATAATCCTATAATAATGTTTGCAATAACCCTATAATAATGTTTGCAATAATCATAATGTAATTATGATGACTATTAATTACTGTAATATTTCATAGATCCTATTGTGCACTAAACCTGTAATAATGTTTGCAATAATCATAATGTAATTATTATGTGACTATTAATTACTGTTATATTTCATAGACATGATAAATTATTGGGTTCTCCAATGCATTAATTTTGTGATAGCTATTATAATTTAAGAATAATATAATAAAACCACTGTGATATATTAACCTTTAGATAACGGTCACGCATAATACACAAACCATTGTGTATTAATTATTTATAAGAACACTGCTAAGTCAATCAAGCGTATGACTGTAACACTGATTCCTCACAGTTGTATATATGCGATCTTTGTGACACTTGTTACAATTCACAGAGTTAAACGTCCACAAGCTGCCACTACATACCACGTTTGTGATCTGCATTCGCAGCATAACAGAACTAATGGATGTGTTTATGAATCCTCTCCTGTAATTGCCTCACTGACATTACGTTACCACCACCAACACTCACTCAGTCCTCCCGCTTACTGTGTGTATGGTAAGTGCAATTACATTCACGAATGTGACAGCCTCTTTAGTATTGTGTACCACTGTACCCTTTTCACATTCAGAAACATAAGAGTTGCAATAGATTAATTGTTTACTATTCTTTGCCTTTAACTGTCACGAACTTTAGAGATTCACTAAATCCTATTTATAAAAGAAGAAAGAAAGAAAGTGAATAGTTAAATACAAATGAGAGATTTAAAAATTGTCATCATATAGGTTAAATGAAATTTCGGTTTTGAGTGCCATCAAACAAATGAACGTGTTCTGTATTTTTGGTGCACGGAGTCCATATAGGATAAGTATAGTCCAGTTTTGTGTGGAAAAGTAAAGCAAGAACAGAATTCGTTCAAGCGTAACCTTTAACGTTTGGCACTATTCTGTGAGGACATAGTCTAATAAGTTAACTACAAAAGATACATCTTTAACCCCAAATGACAACTTTACAACATGCATCTTTAACCCCAAATGACAACTTTACAACATGCATCTTTAACCCCAAGTGACAACTTTACAACATGCATCTTTAACCCCAAATGACAACTTTACAACATGCACCTTTAACCCCAAATGACAACTTTACAACATGCACCTTTAACCCCAAATGACAACTGTACAACATGCACCTTTACACCCAAATGATATTCCTACAATATGCACATTTAAACCAAATGGCGTTATGCAGTATCGGTAGTCAAACACGATAACTTAACAGCATACACTTTAGCCCAATACTGCAACGCTGACAATGTCAAAAGACTGAGTTAGGTTACAGCATGCACTTTAGCCCAATACTGCATTGCTGACAATGTCAAAAGACTAAGTTTGGTTCACTGTTAAACTCACATGGCACCGTAAAATATATTCGTAGTCAAAGACTGAAATAGCCACATAGCATATGCTTTTAACTCCTTATATAGACATACCTATGAAAGGCTGAACTAACCCACAACATAAATTTTTAATTTTCTGTTGTACAGTGGTAGGCTACAATGCAATATGGACAATCATTTGTCAAAGGTGAACTAGTTAGAGAATACACTTTTAAACCATACAAGATTGACAGCGAAGGTTGACGTATCAAAAATATACACATTTCACCCCATATGGTACCATAGACAAACCTACACATTAAAACGCTATATGTCGCAGTAAGAATGTGGACATAATTGAGCAAACTCAGCAAGACACCTTTAACCCCATACGTCATAAAGAGAACACATTGCAGTTAGCCTAAAGTACATACAAACCACAGCCAAAGCATAGTGGTATATTTCACTATACGATATGGGCATAGTTGAGCTTTCTCAAACAATTCACCTGTAATAATACTTAACATTCCCTATTTCTTTGCCTATCCACGAACTTGTCAAATTTTTATCTTCTAAAGGTGAAAAGAGATAGACATTATATAAAATATCCAGTCTCTTGATTTATAAAATGCATAATAAAGTATTAAGTAGTTTTGTAATCTGATCAAATTTCCTTTATTCCATACAGACATAAAATTAGCTATTCAATTAAACTTACAAATTATATTTACAAATGATTAAACAAAATCAATTGTTTATTTAACCTAAACTTATGATAAGCACGCATCTTAATCACCAGTCTAAAGAGTATATTTGTGATTCAAAGAAGGCCTATACTAGTACAGGCTATCTTAAAGTATATTTGTGATTTAAAGAAGACCTACACTAGTACAGGCTATCTTAAAGTATATTTGTGGTTCAAAGAAGACCTACACTTGTACAGGCTATCTTAAGTATATTATTGGTTCAAAGAAGACCTATACTGGTACAGGCTATCAACAAGAAAAAAAATGCTTTTTTTACTGCAATCATTCCTGTTCAAATGTATACATTCGCAAAGATTTATGCATTATTCCTAATAATAATGCCTAATATAGTTTAATATTTTAAAAGACATCAAGTTAACCCGGACAAACAACGGCTCATAATTATATTACAAAAAATAATTACACTAAATGCCTGCCTAAGCTTGCCAAGAAACACAACTTCATGACAAAATTAATGCATGTGTATGTATTGTCAATTTCTATATATTTATGCCTTTTCTGCCTACGAAGTATGGAAGGAGTGAATTTACATTCTTATGTCAGGACTGATTGCAGCATGAGACCTTTCAGACCCTGTGCGACAGGGCACAGTGGTTCTTTTAGCTTCGCTCTGTTTGCCTGATTGTTTTTGTGTTTCCCTCCACAATTGTTAAAAAGTGAGGTGGTATTTTGTTTTTTGTTTTTTTTTTTTGTTTTTTTGACAGTGAAATGTGTTGTGGGCTGTCAGTCTTGACGTTACAGTTGCCGGCACATTGTCGTAACGTTGACCTCATTCTGAATGAGCGGTGAAAGTGAGTCAGCTGAAAACGTGGCGAGAACTGGCTAAACGAAGACCCTTTCTGTTCCTTCTTCCATTCCCAACCTTCTCAGACTCGCATATATCTGCTAGATTTACAAGATATCCCTGTGGAATTCTCTCCCCTCCCTGGTCCATTCCCATTCCTGTTTGAGGCCACCATTCCCCATTTGTACATGCAATACTATTTTAAAATGTCAATGCAACACAGTGAACTAGTAAATATATTTTAACCCGAATTTGTTGTTGGTGATTCATATATTGGTGATTAAATTGCATTTTATTGAAAATAATCTTCACAACTCGGTTCTAATACCCTTCAACACAACAACCATTATAGTTTCTTTGCTTATTTGTTTGCTGCTTTCTTCTCACTCACTCACTCACTCACTCACTCACTCACTCACTCACTCACTCACTCACTACACTCACGTACACAAAAATTAATTCATCGGGAGTTACTGTTTGGGGGAATACTTCATGTGTTCATGGTAAGTAAATAAATCACATATCGAAAGAACATTAATCTGGAAAATAGGTCAAGATGAAATATTTGCTGTAAGTCAGCTAAATAAAGATATTAACTTATGCACATTCATATACCAACGCCTACCACTATCAAAACCTCGTTGTCTACTATTTATAACCAAACATAAAACGAAAGAACCCCCCCCCCCAAAAAAAAAAAAATAACACTGAAAGCGTTGACTGATTTCCTTCTGTCCTCCACCCCATCCTAACATTTTTTCTCCACACATACATATATAGACAGATCAATATTACCTCTTTGCATGATACACATTTGGTTTCCCTTTTTAGACATCGTTCTTTTTCTTGCGTTTTAAATGGTCGGAAATTATTTTTTGTACAAGCCTTCTGGCAGATTTAAGAAGCACAGCGCCCTTTCTTGTAAAGTCGAAAACTCTCGTACGCAACACTTTTTGTAGTTAGGGATTGGATTACTACGATCCTGTTTCCTGAGGCGAAAGTTGGTGATGACAATGTTCGTAGTATTGACAATTAGGATAATGACATTAATTAGAATTAAGATTAGGTTAAATTTTGGTAAGAGCTAAATGTGTTTATGTCTATAACATATTCACGCAAACTTTGAAGACATTTTTCTAAAAATAAATCATGATTTACATTGTGACAAAAATAAATTAAAAATCAGATCTGCAGCTGCGTCATTAGGTCTGGGTTAGCTAGTATCGATCGTCATCTAGATGCCGTTGTTTTCTTCACAGATGGTGTAATTCCTTTGACGATTATCAATCTTTTGAAGTCCATCAGGTTAAAATCATACCGTCACTTCAAAGCCGGTGTTGACAGAGACTCAAGTCTTTTAATTAATGGTTCTGGGCACTGTCGTTCATTTCATTCTATGCTTTGCTATGACTATTGCTATGCCTTGCTATGACTATTGCTATGCTTTGCTATGACTATTGCTATGCCTTGCTATGACTATTGCTATGCCTTGCTATGACTATTGCTATGCCTTGCTATGACTATTGCTATGCCTTGCTATGACTATTGCTATGCTTTGCTATGACTATCAGATACAAGTCATCGAGTAATTCTCCTTTAGTCTGACTGACTGAATGACGAATGAAACACCAAAAACGAATCTGGAGTATTCCGATTTAGTCTCTGGGACAAAGGAATTCTTTTATGAGCTGCATTTTAAAAAGTGGCATATTGTTATTACAATACAGTTAGATGGCTTAATGACCATCGCGATAGTACAAATTGCCAGTTGAACACGTACTGTTTTTTTTTTTTTAACGGTTATTATTACATATTGTCATTACGTCTACACCCTGTCATTGCACACTGCCACTGCATTTTTGTTATTACGCATTGTGATCACATTTTATCATAGTATTGAACTATTACATATTATCACATATTGCCTTTTCATATGGCCACTAAAAATGTAATATGCCCATATTTATTGTTACTCTCACCTGGATTCAAACGTAACCCAGCATAAAATACACATATACACAAAAGCACACGCAAACAAACGCCCAGACAAGCGCACATACGCACGCACACAGTATGCTTACATTATTGTAAAATAATTCATTTTGGCTAGGGTATTTCTTTTACAAATAGGTAAAATTAGCACTTTATATCTAGAATACATAATTACTTCAGTGTATTTTACTTTAGGATTATGTGTGTATATCTGCGTGTAAATACTAGGACAGAGAAGTTAATATTAAATAACATCAAACTAAGATGCTTTATGGAACAGCTACGACAATTTGTTGATTTGAACGGTGTAATTTTATATGGAAAAAGTGAGACATTAATACTTTGTTCTCTTCTTGTTCAATCTAATGAGCAGCTAAATTTATGACTGGAGCCACTTCCCTTGCATGAATTAAATACATATACCTCTTTGACGATGAAGCAAAAGAATAGGTTTACAATATTGACTGGGGTTAATTCCCTTAAATCAACAAAATAAATGATGAATTGCACAATCTTGACGAGTCGCTTTCTTTAAATGGAAAAAAAAATAAAGAGTTATAAATCTCGACTGGATTTGTTTCCCTTGCTGGAGTTATTCCTTTCAAATAATCAGAATAGATGTGCTGCACAAGCTTAATTTGAGTAATCTCCCTTGCTATATTGAGGAAAACATGAGCTGTACAACGTTCATTGTTGTCTTAAATAATTTCTCTTGCATTAATTAATTATTATTATTGATTTAAATACGGAAGTTTGCACAGTTTTAACAGGAATCATTTCCCTTGCATCAACGAAGAAAGAATTAGATGTTTTATTAGAGTCATTTCCTTGCATAACTTGAAAGGAAAAACGTGCTCAGTCTGAACTGGAATAATGTCCCTTGCATTAAATGAAAATGATAAGATGAGCTACACAATCTTGACTAGTCATTGCAATATTCTAGCTTCGCTTTCCCCACTCTGCAAACAAACTTCTCAAAATGCTTTCTCCTAAAAGGTAGGAAGGAGACAGAATTATTTAAAAGATCCAACACCTATTATTAGGTGTTTTGTAGTTTTGATTAATTTTCCATTTCATGGCGACAGAGCTCTCTCCAAAATTCATCATCAATAGATAATCCCCAACTAGATGTTTAATCAACCGTACAAAATAATGTTCACAAAATATGAAACAAAAACTAATTATTTGTTTAATCTAAACTTGTATATAATAGGTTCATCTGTGTGATTTGGCGGCAAAAGGCTATAAGCCTTATATTTAAATAAAATAATTTACTCCTTGTAGCAACTACACATTATGATTTGTATTTAATAATTAATCCAATCTTCTCATAACGACTCGGTCAAGCATAGATTTAAATACATTTCAAGGAATGCCAGAGCTTCAACTGCCATCAGAGAGTAAAAAGAAAAACCAAACACACATTGACATTTTCAAGGAATTCAAGAATATAACAAACCAAAACAAAACTAACAATATATATATCAAGAACATACACATGAAATATAGAGTTTTGCTCTATGTCAAACCCTGTACACTATTTATGGCGACTTCATTTGAAATTATAGATCAAGAAATGTATGGAGAGAAGCGACATTTTTGCACTGCCTGCCAGGAAAGATATTTAGTTCGGTATTAAGCATCATAACCATAAAGCCAGCTCAAGTTAATATGTTATTTATTTACCAGATAACAGAACTAGATTAGAATCCTTTATATCACTAAAATTGTATCAGACAAACTAAGCCTACATTATTAGATGGTGGTGGTGGTGGTGGTAATGGTGGTTGTGGTACTGGTGTCTTTTCTCTCCTTCACTAAAATTTCATGTAAGCAATTTCGCTAGGGCCGAGCGAGTATCAGGTGACCTTGACCGGATGGTGGTTTAGGGGCATTATGCTGATGGCGGCAAATAGCAGCAGACAAGAACCAGACTAGACAGCCATGAGCCTCATTTAGTGTGTACAATGGACTTAAAAAAAAAAAAAAATCACAATAGTGTCGTGGAGCGAACGCACCATACTGAAATCTCCATTGAATATCCGACCGATTGGACGAGATGAAAAAACAACCCGTAAACATGGAGACACTAGCGGGACGAGGAACTGTGTAAAGGGATAAAAAGACCACTGGTAGCTTTGTGATTTCGAAAACGTGCTTTATTTTAAGTCAAGCAGCAGTTTAATAAACTGACTGTAAATCCGACCAGCCATTTATTTCAAAACTCTTGCCTATCACCATACTCTCGCCTGCTCTTCCCCACCATTCTACTTGTTTCTATTACAAGCAAAACAAGAAAGACAAGTCACTGCCAGGATCCTTGAGCCAGACCGTAAAGAAATTGATTCAGTGGTTGGTGTTAATGTCAAGATATCAATATTAGGTAGTTTCTTGCTATTTTTTCTTCTTCCCAATGTCTTTGTTTCTACAGGCTTTTTGCTTTATAGTTAAAATGTCACAGTGTGTCGACGCATGCCACAATTCTATGGGAAGACGCTAACAAGGCCAATTTGCATTTGCTAATGACGTCATATTAGTTTGCTCCCCGCCGAGATTTTCGTAACAATACACGAGCGGCTGACGTCACAGATTCATGTTGATACTTTCATATTCATGTACGATGTCATAAATTCACTTTGATAGTTTAGCACTTTACACAAATTCACGTTGATACTTTCAACACTTGTGCGAACAGATTGTGTCAGTTCGGCAAGCTAAAGTAATTGATGGCGATTGTAGGGTGAGGATACATTCGGTTTATTATCATCTTTATGCCTGTGCATGTATGTGATTGTGAACAGACAAATTTTGTGTGTTTGTATGCGCGCGCGCGCGTGTTTATGTGAATGTGAGTCAAGCTTATTATGTAAGAAAAAAGATTATGTCTGCTGAAAGTATTTTGACCGTTAAATTAAAAAAAAAAATTGGATGAGAAACCGAGCAATATTAGTACTAACGTATTTACTAATTACATATATATTCAGTAAAATTAAAATAAATTTAAAGAACAATTTATTGTTACAAGGTCTTACCTCAAAGCACACGCACACACACACACACACACACACAAACACTCACTCACCCACATGTACATACAGTTAGAAACGCAAGCTCAGCTCACAGTCCCCCTTTTTACCCCCCTTCAACCTCCTCCCGAAAAAAAAAAGAAAAGAAAGTCTTACGTAACAAGAAATGCATGAATATACTGGTTCAGAAGTATATTTCGAACATAAATTTCTAATCTTATCTAAACAGGTACGTCCATATAAATTTAGTCAGCACTTTTTGCCAGAGATAAAACAAATAATGGAAAAGTCAACGGAAACACTTTCCACGTAAAGAGAGAGAGAGAGAGAGAGAGAGAGAGAGAGAGAGAGAGAGGGGGGGGGGGGAGAGGAGAGGAGACACACACATAAGAGCAGCAATACCAGTAAAACATAATTTTTAAAGTATGTGGCTTTATCTCCTGTAGCTCGCCCACTAACACCTTATCCATGATTAATTCACTTTGTTTCCTTGAGAGTAATGCCAAATGCCGCCAAGTTGTACGACTTAAATTTTAGAGAATCTATCTATCTATCTATCTATCTATCTATCTATCTATCTATCTATCTATCTATCTATCTATCTATCTATCTATCTATCTATCTATCTATCTATCTATCTATCTATCTATCTATCTATCTATCTATCTATCTATCTATCTATCTATCTATCTATCTATCTATCTATCTATCTATCTATCTATCTATCTATCTATCTATCTTACATTCCTATCTGTTTGTCTATCTATCAATCTACATACCTGTCTATCTGTCCGTCTATCTATCTATCTACATACCTGTCTCTCTGTCTGTCTATCTATCTATCTAACTATCTATTAGTACAAAGTGTGCCATGCAACATTTGAGCAAGCCCACTGTTACAGATGAACTATTTCTTGAAAGTCAAAAGTTTACGCGCATTACACAGACCTATAGAGTACAGATCAGCAACGGTACATACTTTGAAAGCCCCCCCCCCATTATTGATAAATATCAGAATAACCGGTTATTGATATTTTGATAAAAAATCAAAATGACCAGGTGACTCTTTTCTGCCATTCTGTATCAGGCAAGAGGGTGGTCATACTGATATAACAGCAATTTACACCCAGTCACAGTTAACTTAATCTGATTTTCCAATGTGCAGGTTTTATGAGCAATTATGTATATTTTTATTTTTATTTTTGTTTTGGTGCTTCTATTCCAAGACTTTGTGGAGCCACTATTAACGCATTTCTGCACTAATTAAAAAAAGTCTCTAGCAAAGCTTCAAATGTAATCAAGCTCACTACTGTCAACAATTTTAAAAAACAAATCGCCAATGCAGATGCAAAGGTAATCGAATTCTCATCTGTTGACAATAATAATTTTTTTTTAAATCGTCACAGAAGCTGTGAAGGTACTCGAACATCCTGTACCATGTTTCTCTCTTCTAAACAATCGAACTATTTCCCCGGAAAGTGTGTATAAATTGTTCAAGATAAAACCTGCCCTCTGCACGTCGACCTTAGCATTTCCCCACAGAGGAGACAACTGCAATCCGGCCATTAAATTAATGTAACTTGAAATCGGTTTGGAATTAAAAACGTTTTTATATCAATAGCATTGAAAATTCTAAATAACTTTTGGTGACACTTTTAACTCGCCCGCGCACGCCCAACCGCCCGCACACGCATACAAAATATAGTATAAAGTCCGTATAATATAATATAAGGATCATTATACGGACTTTATACTATATTTTGTATAATATAAGCATAAATTAGGCATAATATAGGTTTTTGTAATGTGTATAACTGTGAACTGATCAGCAAATATATCTTGTAAAGGACACTATAAATGTGAATTTGACTGACTGGTTTAATTGAAAGTAGTAACTTGCTAAGATAACCCATCCTTTTCACTAGCGTATTGTTTCTGCTTAACAATTCTCCCCCCCACCCTACCCCTGCTACCATTTCACTTTGTTTTTTGCTCGGGCACACAGCAGCAAAGGCTTGACTAATTCATTTTTCAAATTTTAGTTCTGTATTGTTAGTGTTTTTATTTTCCATGATATAAACATCTTTACAATTCAACTTCGCTGATTTTGCAGTCGAATGCAAGCGCCGACCTAGGAGAGAGAGTGGGAGAGTGAAATGTAAGAACTTCGGCCGCTGGTCATTTCGATTCATAGCTCTGGATTGGTTGTAACCAGTGACTAAGCATAAAATGACAGGGACCACTGAAAGCGTTGGGGATTAAAAATCTCATATCAACGCTCTCTCTCTCTTCTCCACCCACCCACCACAAAAATGTTACATACAGCATTATGACTGAGTTAATGCTTAACTTATATCGTAACTACCGATTATTATTAGTTTTTTCTACTTCAGGTCTTGCTTGTGGTTTGTGCATGGTTGGATTTAGATTGAGCTTAGTGTCCCTACAAGCATCGTGTCCTTGTGAAATAGTACTCATTCTGAAAATAAAATTGTTATAGATTGTATTAAAGGCTTTATTTTTCAGAAAAATAAATTTAAAAAAAATCAAAGATATGGACACCATCCTTTGTTTGAAGTTTATTACTTCTTATTTGTTTGTTTATTTATACATTTTGTATCTCTTCTTTTGTCAGCCAATCATTGATTTTATTTTATGCATACTTGTCGAGCACATATATCACAAGCCTTTAGAATTAGGCTGATTAAGTTTGTCAGTTCTGTTTCAACCACTCAGGAACACGATTTGTTCGCTGGCACACCCACTAAATTAGACTCCGGCTAAAGTCGGCTGTTTCCGTAAAGCATCGACGTAAACAGCGGTTATTTCCGGCGATAGCCTATCAAGAAAATGGCACGTAAGAACAACACAAGATCTGGTAAGAACTTGTTTCTTAAAATAAAATATAATTGCTATATGCCACAAGCTACAGAGTAATGACCAGTACAGATATTTATATTTACACTGTGTTATTTGGAAACAGTAACAGACAGAAAGTTTGTTCTCATTTACACGAGTCGTGCAGTTGTGCAATCAGAGTTCGTGGAAACGTTGAATCGAAAGAGGTTTATACTATCTGCAACCAGATCTGTAATTTTCTGTTTTACAATTTTTAAATGCTTGTTTCGAAGAAGTTTTAATTTGTAGGTACATTAGTTTACTACAAGAAATACATAATTTTCAAACATTTGAATAACGGTTTGAAAATGAGCATCAGTATGGGTGTTTTGCTTGGTCAGGAAAAGTGAACTCAGTTTTTAAAAAAAAAATCAAGCAATTAAAAAAAAAAAGAGATATTCAGCAGATTGAACAAAAGTACATATATATTTTGAATATTGAGTTAAGGACCTCATTGCTGCATATGTTAACTGTTGAAATACAAGTGTAACTCTTATAAGTTATGTTTGAATTAAAATAAATAGTATAGTTAAATAATTATGTCGAATGGGACCGTGACCCGAAAGTTCTAGCGAACGATAGTGGTGATTGCATTTTTTTCCCTTCCTGCCTGTCAGCTGCGAAACGCCCACAAAATTAATTCCATCTCCACCTTCACTTTTATTCTTTAAAAGGATTTGCTTATGCGACTTTTGATGGGCAAATAGGCAAGCATTAAAAAAAAAAGTCTAATTTAGTTAATAATATTACTTTTTTAAAATATGCCCTTTCCCTCCCACTAGTCCCAGCATCTCACATTTACTTTATTAGCAGTTTATATTATTTATGAATATAAAACATTTTTTTTTTTTGCTTTTGACTCCATCTCAATTCTTAAGCTGCTGCCAAAATAGAATTAAACAAATTTCATTGCATATCTACCAACATTCATTGCTACAAACCAGTCTTTGTGATGACTTTAAAAATCCACATAAAGCATTGTAATAACCTTTTCTTGATTATACTATAGTGATTTTCTTTATCATAAATTGCTGAAGCTGAAAGAAAAAGTATTATTGTACTAACAATTACATATTAAATAGTAATAATCATACAAGAAGATTCAGTAAAGTGGTTAACCTTATGAAACTTTAAAACTAATAAAAGTTCACAATGCTTTACAATTAATACACAGGGTCTTTATACAAACTCTTACTTGCTTAAGATATCTAAAAATATTGTAAAAAAATAAATGAATCAACTTGCAGAAATTAATATATTGTATAAATAATAACAATTCTATTTATGAAAGAGTAACTAAGAAAAAATGGATTTACAAATGAAGACACTTATTATAAGAATAATCTGCACATCTTAATTAGTTAATAATCATATTCACACACTAAATTATTATTTAATAATAATTAATCAGTTAACCAGAGACTTAAGTAAATTATTTTATATGATGATCATCTTCAAGATGCACAGTATAAATATATGTTCTAACTTCTATTAATAGTAGCAATACAACTACAAGAGTATATGATGAAGCACTTAATATTAGCTGTAACTTCTAAATATTTAAAAATAATTATATATAGACAAGACAAGGTCTTATATTTATAAACTACTGAAGCTAAAGGCATTTTAACAGCAACTCAAATGAATCAATATGTATAATGCATATATAACAAATAGTTATATTTATAAAAGAGAAATATTAATAAAATGAATATATGTGCAATTATCTGTAACTACTTCAGTGTTATAAGCTTGAGTTCTTACAAGTTTAAGAGATTTACTAACTCTTCTATTATTATTTATTATTATTTGTAACTGGTTGATTGGTAAACCGTAAGTAATGTATTTTAAGATTATCTATAGTAGTGAAGTATTATATAACTATAAGTTTGCTTTGATTAAACATTAAGTCATGAATTAGATTATGCTAGACCACTTTATGGTTTAAGGGCTTTTATATTATACTTTATAGCTACAAGTTGATTGTGGCAGTGACATCATAATAACTCTCTGCAGATTGGAACATTTGTATGAAAAACTAAAATGCTTGGATAGAAAGGGAAAAATCTTTTTAAAGTTATACTGTACATGTTTTACAGTGGTTCTTATGTTGGAACAGTTCTTGCATATAGAAATACATAGAAGCTTTTTTAGTATGAGTATACACATTCTTGTTAGGCTCAGTTCTGGCTCAGGGCTACATCATCATCACCAGATAGGGCTCCTTGATTGGTTATATTCTGCTCATCATAGACTAAGTTCTCAGTCAGCAACCATGGGAAGATGCCCTCTGCCACAGGTTTCAAGAAAGATCTCTGTAATAATATTTGCTTTTGGAGAGTACGGACTCTTAATTAGACTATTCTCATCAGCCTATGCTCTTTTAAGCATTTTTCATGACTCTAGTAGTAATAACTATAATTTATTTACATAGAGTAAGTATATGTTTATTGTGTCAGATATAGGCATTTTTGTCTTTTGTATTCAGTTATTTAATGCAGCCAGTAGTTTTGATATACTCATTTGTTACTTATTAAAGTTATTCATTATATACTCTGTTCATTCTGTCATTTGTGTCTGCCTATTTTGGCAAGATTGAATATTACTGCAGATGATCATTTTCCTGTCTATCATTATGTCTTTTTTTGATGTGACCATTTTGCCTTTGTGACTTAGTCGAAACTACAGGGTGTGAGGAGTGAGTGTAGCACACAATGCCAACATTTGTAGTCTCATCTATTTGTCACAGTGTTTCTGAAATCACCACATTGATTATAACTTGCTTCAAGCACAAAATTTATACATGGTGCAATTTGGGTATTGAAAGCATGTTTGATATTTAATTTTTAAGATATTATTTATTAATAAAGGATCGAAATAATAAAAGTAGGAGTAAATAAGAATTTTAAAATTGCCATTGGATAATTGTATATAAATTTATTTTATACCATTACATATTTGGCTGCATTATTTAGTTTTACTGTTTAATATAAAATCCCCTTGTGCCTACAAATAGTACATTTATTTTTGGTATTAAGAATACTATGACAGTGTGTGATTGAGGTTGTGCTGTATAATGTTATCATTAATCACTAATGCAGAAACATTTGTAATGTATTAGTGTTCATTTTTTGAAGTTGTATTTACTGGAAATTGCTTATTTGTAAATACCTGTTTTATGGATTTCTATTTACTTTTAATGGTTAATTATTTCTGAATGCAATAAATCACATTTATGCATTAAAAGAGGAATGTTGGAGTAAGATTTAATGAAATACTAAAAGTGATATTATTTCTTATTTATTTATTTAAAATCACAAATCAATATAACTTTTTATAAGAATAGTAAATATATTTAAATAAATATAACCTTTAGTGCAATTTTAATTCTAGCAACCACTTATACTATAGTAATCACGATTAATTTAGCAGTCATTAAAAATAAGCATCTGATTGTCTCTCTCTCACAAACACACTCACATATATACAAACTAAGAAAAACTGAATAGATGTAAATAATTCTACAGTTAAAATGTTAAATGGAATAGGTAGACTCAGCATGAGACAGTAACCGCCTCCCAAAATACAAACAAAGCAACACACCCACCCCAAGAATCACTAACAAAACCCTATAAACTATATCACTCTTATTAATTTCTATTAGTTATTTCTGTTACATCTGAATGATTAGGGGGGCCTTTATTGAAACAAATGTTTACATGATAGTTAACATGTTCATATTTAATGCTCAGTTTTAGTAGTAATGAAAAGCTAAATTGTGGAATTTTTTGTTTCTGATGCCAGTTAATAACATATAATTAGGTAAATTTTATTATTGTTGTCTCCTAACCAAACTGTGAGGTGAGCAAAGAAAGTCTGTAACATAAGGTAGATTTTTGCAAAATTTTGATGAATGCCTTTATTAAAATGTTAGATGAAGTTAATTTTAAAAAGTTAATTAAAAGCTAAAGACTTTTAATAAATGTGATTGGGGGTATATGTTGTTTTCTATTTCAGAACAATCTGGTTCACTTCACTTTGACTCGAGGACTAGAACTGTAATGGCAGGCCAAGATAGTCATGACAACATTAAAGAAAAGGTAAAATATATGTACTAAAGAACCTTGATATGAGAAGTTGGCCATATGTTTTGGTTTTCATGATGGGTGCACCAAGGATAGGAGTGTCAGAAGGGTTCTGCTATCACACAGGAGTGTTTAATTTAATTCTTAATTATTAGCATATTAACACAATGCACTAAGAAATATTGATATTTGACATATAAAAATAAATATGAATATAATTTAAAATAATGTATTATAAAGTGCTACTCTGCTAGCACATCTACATGGAGGCAGAGATTTTCATAAAATAAAATAAAATTTTCCTTTGAAAAAAATATTACTATGCAGTATGAGTAAACAGTGCTATTTGGGAAAAAGCATTTTGATTGATTATACTGTTCCCATTTAATATGCACTTTTCAAATTGCCTCATGCATAACACTAAACCTTAGAGTTCTTAGACCCATAAAGGCTGACTAAAAGGAAGGAAAAGCAGAGTGATACAATTTGATGGGAATAGAGGCATGATTGAAAATGACTGGAAAGAGGGAATATTAGCAGCATAGATTTAACACCATGACATGGTTTTGTAGCATTGATAGTACAGTGGAACCCTTTGATAATGCACCCCACAATAATGTGAATTGGATATAATGTGGTCATGGCATGGCTCCCGAAATATATATCTTAATAATGCATTCTATTGCAAAACCCCACATTAACACAATCCCGCTATTAATGCGATCTGATTTTATGGACCCCTCACAGTCGAAAGGAGGATGCAAGCTACTAAAATGGGATGCTTTCGAAGGTTGCTTGGCATTTCTTATAGAAATCATGTCACGAATAAGGAAATGGGAAACATAATTAGGCAAGCCTATGAAGAGCTATTGGCCATTGTGAAAAACCATAAAATGAAATGGTATGGACATGTCACATGATCAACAGGGCTTGCCAAGACAATCATGCAAGGTATTGTGCAAGGAAGGCGAAGGAGAGGAAGAAAGGAAAAGATGGGAGGATAACATCTCAGAGTGGACAGGACTGAAACTGAGCAATACAGTAAGATTAGCAGAGAATGGAATGGAGGAAACTGGTTGTCAGGTCATCAGTGGTGCCCCATTGTTTGACAAGACTAAGGGATAGATTAATCATAGTTCACACGCATGCATGTACTCATACACACACAACACACACACACACACACACACACACACACACACATACACACACAACACACACACATATACACACACAGAGCTTGGCTGCAGGTGCTCTTTTGTTTCAATCAAATGCTCTAGTCTAACACTGAAGTCAATCACCATCAGCCTAAAAACTTAAAGAAAAAAATCATTAGCATTTCTATTTGTGCCATATAGAGAAATTGTCAATTTATATAGTTTTATTTCACTAATCTCTGACTTTTTAGATAAGTGAGAGCTACAGCTGATTATCATGATGGTGACTGATTTCAGTGTTAGACTTTTAACATTTGCTAATGCTAATGAAATAATGAATAATTCACTTAAATTTTGGAAGTGCAATTAATGAATGTCTTTATGATTTAACTACACAACCGACACCAGTAAATGTAAATAAACAAACAACATTTTTATAATGGAATAAATAAAGTATATTTGATTATATTTTAATATCAATGACAGTGCCAGCCAACTGTTAAGTACATTTATTACAGACCTGACAAAATATATTACCATAGTGATTCATTAGTTGTATCACATGTTTTAGTATGGTATAATGTTATAATTGTCATATAAATATATACATATATATAAGTAAATATGATCAATAGTGAAATATCTAAGTGTACATTAAACATCATGCTTTATGAGTATGTTCTTTTCATGGATAATAAAGGTCGTCGTTTTGTAGACTACTGTCTACTGACTTTAGCAGATAGTAGACTTTCTGCCTTTGAACCAAAATGTAAAAGTATTCTCTGAATATTTCTTATGCAAAGGATTTAGAAACAATTGATTTTAAGAGTGAAACAGAGTGAGAGAGAGAGAGAGAGAGTTATTATAAATAGTACATGCTGTTAGAAATTTATGATTTAAAAACTATTGTTATTGGTTTCCTCTCCCTGCTGATTGCAGTTGCTGTGAACTGCTTATATTCTTTCAGGTTCAAGCTGTGAGGGAAGTGGTACTAGGAAAGAGTAACAATGAGATTGTTATGGTGCTTCAGTATTATGACTACAATGTAGAGAAAGCCATTCAAGCTTATCTAGAAGGTGAGTGAACAAGCAGTGAGTTTTGTTGATGTCTGTATTTGCAATGCTTTCACTTATCTGCTAGCTAAAAGTACATAGGTATACTGTTTACCCTTGAAGTTAAAGACTAAATGGTTGACATTGATTTATTAAGTTATTTGGTTTATTTGTATAATAAATCTATACGTTTGAATAGTAATCACTAATTTTTGATTATGATTTTTGATAATTTTTTATAATAATTTATTTTGCTAGTTCAGAATAATGGATATTGTTACTGGTGCAGAATGAAAATTCAAAATACTTTATAGATACACAAAAGAACCCAACTAATACTAGTACAAGAGTGAACATTTCAGGCAGGACCTGCAGTTACTAATAAGAATGACATAAGAATAATAAAACAATGTTAAAAAACTGATTGAAATATACAGTGGCTCTTTTACTTGTTTTTGTTTTGTATACATGTAGTAGCACTTTGAATTTTCATGCTGCACTGGTTTCTTTTTTAAAGCTAGATATTTACATTGTTTACATTGTATATTGACTTTTATTGAACTTTTTTATGTTCAGCCGTTTTATTATTTCTAACCGCTGAAGTTATGTATACAGCATTTTAAGTAGACAAGGCATAGTGTGTGCATAAATATATAATTACTGGTGCAGGTACATATATAGGAAGTGCATTTAAAGAAAACCCAACATTTTATAAGAGATTTACTCTTGCAGTTTCCCACATTTCTTAAAGTGAACTTGTGATTTTTTTTTACTCCTCATAATGTTCACTTTCAAAAACTACTTTGCATTATTTAATTTCATGTATGTTTGAGAATACTTTTCTTCCAGCTTTTTATTTATTTATTTTATTTAATAATATTCTTTTCAGTGTTTTAAGTGAAAACTATTTTCAGTACATGTAAATGAATAATTGTTAATAAGCCGCTAAGTGAAAATGATAACTCAGTATATGATGACATAAATGTTTAATTCATAGATTGTTAATAGCAGATAAGCAGTGGTATTCACAGTTCTTTTGATAATGCAGTCATTTAATTGAAAGTTTTTGAATTGAGGCTGTTTTGTATAGAAGTAATGTTGTAGTGATATCTTGCCAAGATAACCATTTTCAAAATGAGAAATTTTTAACTTGCCTACATTACCCCTTTTTTTTCTTGTTGGCAGATAATGCTAAGGCAGCCCTTGGTGAGTGGCACATGCCAGCTGCTAAGGTAAGCATTTATTTAAAAACAAAATGTATATGTCACTGGAATCTGCTTAATTCAGACTTGGGTAATTCAAATTTCTGGATTTCCTTAACTTTGACAGCTTTCTCTCTCACCCTACCTCTTCAAAACTTGTAGAGTGTCTTATTTGGAACATAAACTAATGAACACTATTCACAAATTCTTACTGTTGATGCTGCGTAAACCCTCTTGTGTTAACTGATACTTTTTCATCTTGCTTATAGTAACTTTCTTCTCTCTATTCTACCACAAGTACCAGTGTGTATTGTGAAGAAACGTTTAAAGGTTCATAACAGTGCAGCTAAGATCTTAGAACTCCAAGATCAGACCATTTCTCCACAGTCTTCATTGACTATCTGTTCACAGCAGATTACAGTGGGTTATCTCTTCACTCTCTGATTCCTAAGTACCTGTCTAATTTCACATACATAACTAGATCCTTGAGGACATCATCGGACAACTCACATTTCTAACATTCAGTTTAACAGTCCAGTTGTGTTGCTGGAGCTCATTTTTAGACAACATTGTCAGCATTCTAAAATCATGTGTCTAAAGAGACATTATGTGCCTGCATACTTATTTTAAACAACAAATAATCATTTTATTTAAATGTCTGATACATAGTGTTTAGAGTTTATGGGTTGTTAACATACGCCTGACATGAGTTATGGAATCAAGGCAAAATTCTGCTTACGATTTTACTTAAAGATTTACTAATTTGGATGATAACTAATCATCTGCACTGATTATCAGGACTACTAACAATGCATAACAGATAATAATATTTACAAAAGAGGAACATAAATTTATAAATTTACAGTTTGAAAAGACAATGTCATAGATAGAACTAATCTTGCAGGTGAAAAATGTGTCTTGATAGCCCCTTGAAAGTGATCATAATCACTTTGTATTTCACCTCGAAAGACAGCAAGTTTCAGGTAGATGGACCTTGATAAGCAAATGTATATTATGATTATATTTGGTTTTTGAAATGTTGAAAATGCTTGTGTGCTTCTAGCAAGAGTATGAGTTGAGACAGATATTAGGATTGAAACCAGTTATTTAACTCTTCCCTTGACAGCCATTCTTTACAGAGCAGCTTTCTCAATGATGCTTGTTTAGATCAGTCAGTTTGATTAGATCTGACACCTTATAGACAGTGGGTTTTATGAATTGAGAGCACAAATAGGTTATCATATTTGAACTGTTATATATCAGTTTATATCATTAATGTATATAAATAATACATGTATATTTTAGAAATATAAATAAAATGCACATTAAAATCTTTTTTCTTGAACTGTTGAGTTTGAACAAATGTTTCCAAAAAGTTGGCTCAGCAATATTTTAGATTCGTAACTATCTGAAAGAAATTTATATTGTTGGAATTGTTACCAGTGTTTGTGTTGGAGGTTATAATTTATAAACAATATATTCATCATTGTATTACGACTTCATGTTTTCTTATAAAAGCAATATCTTACACCCATATCCATACTTGATTTAGCTTTCATTAACTTTTATGAGAATCAAATAAAAATGAGAAGATGTTTTTAAATACATATTTAGTTTGGTTTGGAATCTGAAACTACAGTCATCAAAATCAGTAATTTGCATGTTATATTTGTAAAAAAAAAAAAAGTAATTACTCTACATTTACTTGCTGTTTATGAATTTTGCAGAAAAAAATAAGCTAATTCTTTAAAGACTGTTTGTGTTTGGATTTTCAGCCAAATAAAAAGAAGAAAAATAAAAAGAAGCCTTCTAATCAAGCACCTGCTGAGAATGGTGTGTCTCCACCAGGAAATGGGGCTACAGTTTCTATAGCACCAAGTTTTAGTCAACCATTGCCTGCTCAGAAAACCACTGAACCTATAGAGGAAACGCCTATTTCTAGTACTAAGACTGGTCTGCAGAATGGAGACTTGCACAATGGTTTGTATTGGTTGCATGTATATGATCCAATTATTATTTTCAAAGGCCAGCTTAGTAACCTGCTTTTGTTTAACTTGTTGCATCTTGTATAATTTTGGAGTCTTTAATAAGGGTTTTAATTTGTGAAGATGTTCTCGACACATAGTTTTGCTTACAACTTTAATTTTTTTATATATATGTCTATACACTTTCACTGACATTTATGTTTGTTTGGTTTACTTTGCTTTTTGTATATTTTTGGGAATTGTGAAAACATCCCAAGACTCAGACTGCCTTTTATTTGGTAATGTATTATTATAGAGCAGTATTGATTAAAAAAAAAAAAAATCATTTTATTGTTATATTTAGAAGTTATAGGTGTTGGTATCAAAGAGAGAATATAAATTGTAAAAAAAATACTTTACATAAATTAACATTTATTTAACCTTTAAATTAACATTTTAGGTCTGATGTCTCAGCATCGGCTAGAAGACACTGATCACTGTTTACCAAAGGCATTATCTGTAGCAGAATCAATACCAGATAGAGTATCTTCTAAGAAAGACAGTGAGAATTCTGCTCAAGCATTATCATCAACAACTGCATCAGCATCTTCCTCCAAAGCACAGCCCCATGTGCGCAGTCATGCTCACTCAGGTACTGACCTGTGACTCGTTCTCTCATTGCAAGCCTTGTGTTTGAGTTTGTGGCAACTTTATTTTCCTTCAGAGAGTCCATTATCTGGAAAAGCATATTATTATTGCGATATATATATCTATTATTTTGTTAAAGATAGTTTGAACAGTCTGGAAGATATATTTAATAATTTTGTGACCGTTATTAAAATTATGTTCTGTTTTTAGGTTCCCATGGCCACTCTCAGAGTCAACATCATGGACATATGCAGCGTGCACGTACAGCCAGTGAACGCAGCACAGCCTCTAGTGTTGGGGCTGGTGGTGATAATCATTCCAAACGACCTTTTCATGGTAATTGTATTCTTCACAGAATTATAATTAGTATTTAATTTTAAACTTTTAGCTCTTATGCAGTGTTAAAGTAGTGCACTTGAATTGATTTTAAAAATTGGATTTGAATTTTGCACTGATTATAGGTGCATGCATGTACCAGTTTGTTTCAAATGAACAAGTATTAGTTCTTAGAGGTAAGTATCATATTTGCAGACCTGCCTACCTTCTGTTTTTATAGGAAGAATCTCCCAGTCTTACCTATAATCTCCTGATCTTCTGCCTGTAGAAGTGATTTTCCGCTTTCACTTTCATTTTCAATAATTTTCCAATCAGTTATGACAGGACAAAAAACCTGCTTGTGTCGTATACAATCACCTGCTCTGTGTTGGCCAGCCACTCGCATTGGTCAGTGATGGTCATTATGTAAAATACTTGCGGGCTCCAGCTGCCTGTAACAAACTGCCAACCAAAGATACTAAAATAATCATTGGTAGTTTGCTTTTCCAGTTGATCAATCCTATTTGTCGAAACGCACTCAGTGTTTGGAAGTGTGCCTGTTTTAATGTTTTAAACTTAGTGCCTATGAAACGTCCATAAATCAGCTCTTTATAGAATAAGAAAAGATGGCAGATGCAGAGTGCAAAATTGTTGAGTTCAAAAAAGAATTAGAGAGGCTTTCAGAAGAAAATCAAGTTGAAGAGAATAAACCACAAGTGAAAAAAAAAACGCTGTGAACAAAAATACCGATCAGATTATCACAGAAAGTGTAACTATCTGTGCCTAGCAGAAAAGGGAACACCTTTGTTTTCTGCACATCATGCAGAGTAAACTTTAAAGTTTCACAGGGTGGACTGCACGATGTCAATAGACATCTTAAAACTGCATCGCATAAAAGCAATATGACTTCATGCAAGGGAGAAAGGCAGCTTATGGCCTTTTATCAGTCAAAGAAAGATTCTGAAACAGATGCACTTCACTACAAATCACAAAGGCTGAGGCAACTATGTGTCATTTGATAGCTTTCAACAATCTACTTTTGGCTTGTGCTGACAAGTTTCCTAACATTTTCGAGTGTATGTTTCCAGACAGCAAAACTGCTGCTGGTGAGTGTCTTATTTTAAAATTTTTTTATAGTTTTTATTATTACTTTTGGCATTTGTCTTAATAGGGACCTCTAGTCTTTATCTTATTTTTATGGAGTGAAAGTTGCGGAAAGGTTATTAATAATTACATTTGATTAGCCTTCTACTCAGTTAGGCTTAGTATTCACTACACAAGCAATCCTCTCGTTTTCTTTTCTTTTTTACAGTAAGAGTTAGGGTTAGAGATAATTTAACCAGTATGGTTATGCCTATGGCCAGTAGTACTAGTAGAGTATTACCATCCCTTCCAATAACCATAATTCATAGAGTCAAGAGAAAACTAATTTTATGGATTACCCCTAGTCTTAACTGTAATCCCCAAAATTATTATTCAAGTGCTACTTTTTTGGTATTTTTAAATGTTTGAATTAGGCCTATGAGTTACTAATTGGTCTGTGAGTGAGAGGAGGGGGAAGGTTGGTCTGCCGTTGAAACCAAAAGGACAACACAAATCTTGGCATTGGAGAAGAAGCACAGGAATTTATAAAGCCAGAAGAAAATCACTTGACAAGAATCCATACTTCATAGCCTTGTCATTGGCAATGAGAGACATTCTAATGTACCCAACATTAATGTAACATAATATGCTGAAATTCTGAAATGCAGTTAATTGAAAAATAAAAAAGTTAATCTTTAGTTTAAACTTTATTGGTACATTTGTGTTCATTTACAGATTTTATTGGCTAAAGCCATCAGGTTCAGAATCTGTGTACACTTTTTAGTTATTTAAGTTTTAAATTAAATTTGAAAGTGTAAAAATTTAATCTATAGCATGTCTCCATTGCACTTACATACATATATGTCAGCTGCTTATGACAGTCTTTTAAAATAGAGATTTTGAGCTAAATTTTAACTATTTAAAACAAAAGGAACAGTAAAATACTAAAGTAGTTTTGCTTTAACAACCCAAGATCTAAGCCTGGGTATATTGTTAGTGCAGTATTATAATGCCTGCATGAGTCATCAGCATATAAAACACATTTTTACATACATTGCACTGCATTTAAGGTGTTGGTGACAAGTTGCATTGGAAGAAGTATCCTTTATGATTTACTTGCAGTTTATAGTAAAACTAGAGAGAAACTCATTGTTCGATGGGATCAGTTTTGCCGCATGTGTTTTCATTTTAAGTTTTTGTTTGTTTGATTTCATTAAATCCCAGTTTCATGTTCTTACATGGAATATATTTCAATGTAAACCACAATTTTGCAAATGTTAAATCATTTCCATTTACACTTTTCCCTAGTCAGATCCATCAATAATTTAAATTTTTTACATCATAAGCTAGATCATAAATGTAATCGCTGTTGTGCATCATTTCACTGCAGCACATCATGAACTGTTTGTTCATCGGTAGTTAGTTTTCTTTTAGGTAGCATTCTATGGGAAAGTGGATTTGGTAACGGAAATATTAATAACTGTCAGTTGGATTATTGTGCCAATTGTTCTGAATGCATTTTCTGTGAAGGGATAGTAATTTGAGTAAACTAAACATTTTGTTTGGTTTGTGCCAGGTGTCTTGGCCTCCATTAGAGATGGGATAAACCCACTTCAACAGTGATTTATTTATAGTAGTGCCCTTTCACGTTGAATAACTGAGCCAGTGTGCATTGGCTTCAGAACAGTTGACAACCTAGCAGTTTATATATGTTAACCTCTCATAATTATTATCAGTCACACTAATGCAGCCTCTCCTTATAAATCCAGTATTGTCATTTCAGGTTTGGAAAGAGCCATAAAAGATTTACAGCGACAGACAACTTCTTTAGAGAGGCTTCACTTAATGCTGGATCATGAAGTCGATCGCAGTTACAAGAGTATAAAGACAGTGTTTGAAGAAATGAGAACACAGTAAGATTTTCTTTTTGCCATCTTACATACTGCATGTTTTTGTTATTGGGCATTTTTAGTGTGATTTAAAAAAAAAATTTTTTTTTTAGTGGTAACATTGCCGAGTTTAGTATGGTTATTTGATTACTTTTGACATATAATAATAATCATAACTCAAATCTAGGCTTACTTAAAGTTCACAAACAGAATGTTCTTTATGAAAAGTCATGTTTGGAAGGAATCAAATATGAATTCATTAAATCATATAATTCTGTATGATGATTAGTAGGAAATTTACAAGTATGTATTGTCAGTTACTTGTAACTCATAAAATATATTGATTATTGTAGTATCCTTTGTAAATTGCCCTACAATAAATTAGTCACAAAAATAACTTATCTCAACTATTCATGATTATTGAACTTTTAAGATTTAAAAAATTTAATTCATATGACAATTAGGTTATTTGATAAAGATATTTGAAAAGCAATTTTTAATGAAAATTAGATTGCTTTGATGTAGTGTTATCTCACTGATATGAGCTAGCTAATGCAAAGTTCTCAGGGGATTAACTAAGTACTAGATTTTTTGGAATGCTGGATTTTTAAGTAAAATCTATAGTTCGATTAAATATCAGATTTATTATATCTGTTCCTGTAAAAGTACACATTGAAAAATTCATACATAAATGTATTTCTGATAGTTTTAGACACAACATTATAATGCTGTATGGCAGAAATAAACAAGTTCTGTTCATTGTTTAACATGACATGCTGTAAGGTGTTATTTGCAACACATTTGCCACTACACAACCATATATGTTCAGTATAACAATTGGCTAACAGCTATAGATTGTGGACAGAGGCTTTTAAGGGTACTGTCGCCACAAAATAAACTTGCTTATGTAGCACTTGTTGTTAAAAGTGTATACATTTATGATAATTAAAATACACTTACTTTGTTTTTTGTATTATCTATCTTCCAGACTGCTGTTAAAAGTTTAAGAATTGTTTACCTGCCACTCAGTGATCCATTTTGAGACATAATAATACCTATTTCCATCTTGAATATTAAAGTTACTACTTTGATTGATGTGAATTGAGATATGTAACTCTTGATCATTACTATAGATGCAGGGTTTTAATATTCAGTCTGATGAATAGATGTTTTTCTCTTGGATTTGGGCTGTTTTTAGTAAGTGGTTTGTTTGTTTTGTTTTGTTTGTTGAATATATACTTAAACAAGTATTTTATGCTAGTATGATTTGCATCTTTAAAAATACATTTTTATTTGTTATAGTTTGAACACAAGAGAAAAAGAGATGGTGGCTGAAATGGATGTAGTTAAACAGCAAGCATGTAAGTATCATATTTCTAATATAGAGAGACACTAAATATTATCAGTAATTTTAAAATATCACTCTCTTTTGCTTTCTTTGAAGTGTCACTATAAGTTTTGTTTCTTGAAAGACTTTTTTTTTTGAACAGAAAGTCAGACATTAAGTGATTGAAAAGTTAAAAATGTCAGTACAATAAGTCTTATTACTTGAGTTTGAGAGCCCTGCAGCAAGAAGATGACAGCTTCCTGTTTGTGCTGAATGAGTTAAGAATGTATAATACCAAAATTTATTTTTTATTTCCTATATTTTATTACATTTCTGTACAAGGTTATCTAAGAAAATTATTAATCCTGCTTAAAATTGAGAATCAGTTCAGTCATTAGAGATAAAGAGTTTGCATTGAGGTTTGTCACCAGCATTGCCTAATTATGTATTTGCATTGCAGTTTGAAAGAGAGGTGAGACACTTTAAATTTAAAGAAATGGATGTAAAAAAAATTCTTCTAAAGAAATATTGATTCTTTATTAAACAGTTACAGTAATCTCTGGTTATAATGCAGTTCACTGATCTCTAATTCACTATAATGCTTTTTATATTGCTTTATAACTGTACTTTATTCTAAATTATTAATTTTAAAGAATTCCAGCACATTTGCTAGCCTAAGAAAGTGCAGCTTACTGATTATATTTTTTACTTTTTAGGTAATTTTTAGACACAGTGACATTTTGCATACTTTCAGATGACATTTTTAAGATGAGGCAAGAAAAGGCAGCCATGCTGAAAGTTCAGATTGAGCGAGCAGAAAAAATATCAGAAGCTGAGCTTGCTGATTTGAGAGCAGATGTTAAGGTAAAACAGAAATAAAAATAAAAGAGAATTAATTAATGGTAGTGACAAAAGGTGTTACTGACTGGATGTGGAGCGATGAGGTGCTCCTCACTGTATGGTGAATTTAGTTCAAATGACTGTTAGGGGAAGATGAAATAGAGGAAAATGGTGTATTATTGTGACATTTTGCTGTGAGATGGGCAAGATATAATTCTCCACCACCCCAGAGGCATCCCATAACCATAGGCTAATCCCCAAAACACACCTAGCTGGCCATATGTTAGAAAGATGAATGATAGATAATGTAGAATAGAAGAGTGATAGTTCTAGAAGATAGTTTGATTGAATTTGATTTAATCTTGATTGATTTTGTGTGGTTGCTGACTTTATATTTATGTAACTTTAGGATCTCCTGACATGTAGTCTAGGGTCCCAGTGAATGTTGTTAGAAGACATGCACATGGTCCGTTGAACTGGTCCTTGGCATGTGGGTTGTTCTGCTCTGGAGTTGCTTCGCAGTGCAATACTTGTCAAAGTCATCATCCAAGATAAAGTAGTTCTGTTCTGGCATTTTTCACTGCTCGTCAATCAACATCTCAGATAAGGTTTCAGATAAAGTGCCAATCTGCCAGTAAAATACACATGGGCTAAGAAATCGTGCTCGTGTTCTCTGACAGAACACCCTTATTTACATGGTCATCATACATTTAAATATCATAAGCAAAATATAACAATATAAAATATAGTTAATGTCAAGAGATAAACATGAATATAATATTAGTTAGGCAAGCAAAACCACATACCTTTGGCAATAATATATATATAGAGGATGGTTTTCTTCTGTGTTGATAACTGGCAATAAGAGTTAGAAATATGATTCTAACTTATTAAGGCCAGGAGAGCTAAAATACATGTTGCCTCAGCTGTATTCGACTCATGATTTACAAGTGGGTTTCTAGTACTTTCATTCATGCAGCTGAACTGTGCTTTGATTGATTAATTTAGTAAGTTGTCTGGAACATTCAGGTATGTTTCCAGCCGGGGGATAATAGTCAACCTTTCTAGAAGGTAGGTTTATGTGTAGTCTATTCTTAGAGGAGGGGTGGGTATGAGCTACATGAGCCATTATATGACAATTAGAAATGATGATATCCTCATATATTTTATGTCTACTTTTGTTTTTGTCAATATAGTACAATACTGAGCATGATTGTAACGAAATTATAAGTTACAGATGAAAACTGTTACAAATTTGAAATGATAAAATCAGTATAAAAAGATTTTGAAAAGCATTTGTAATGGAGTTCTCATTGCGCCATATATTTCAGCAAACACGTCACAAATATACACATTCCAAGATTTGATGAATTTTAATGACAAACTTGAGATAACTGAAGATGTTATTTTTGTTTCAGCACTTTGTCACTGATCGCAAGGTGGATGAAGAAATTGGTAGAACAACTCGATTTCATTATGACTCTGATCACTTGAAAAATGTAAGTCACATTAATTTTTGGGATATATTCAAGGTTAGGACTAGCACATATATATATATTTACAAATTTTTGTTCATTGTTAAAAACATCATTTATATGTTTAAAGTGTTTAAAGAATTAAATAAAATTAAAGTCAATTGCAGAACCAAACTTTTGTAACCAGTAATAACTAAAAATTTTCATCATATGGGTGACTTGCATCATTTTAAGTTGTATTGCAGGAGGTAGGAAAATTGGCAAAAAGTCCACATTGCTACAAGATTAGGTAGAGTTGACATTTGTGTACTTCTGGTAGTAGTAATAGTAGTGATTTAAGTCCCATATCTGAAGCATAGTCCATTTTCCTTCTTGTAATTGATTTAGGTCCTGTATTTAATGCACAGTCTGTCTGTATCCATTTTAGTATTATTTTAAATCTTATATTTGAAACAGTCTGTCTTTCTACTTATAGTTCTGTACCTGATCACAGTTTGTCTCCCTGCTTGTAGTGATTTAACTTCTGTCTAAAGCACTGAGTTTATATATATAAATGAAGAGAACATTCAATGATAGCAAGCATTTTTGATGTGTTGCTAATTGAAGCTTAAGTGTAGCCATTTGGGGAATAGCAAACGAACACAAAAGTACTCAAGACAACATGTTAGAAAGCATTCATTATTAACAAAACATGCCTTGCCAAAACTATTCAGAAAACAAATTGAAAATTGGAATCACCTTTCACAATATTTCAGAAAAACTACAAAGGAAAATATATATGTTTCTCAGTTAATATTAAAACTCTTGGTAGTCCCATGTGCTTGCTTTAGCTTAAATTATTATAAGTGTGTGATACAATCAATAGCAATAACTCACAGCTTTTGTTTCTCTCTCTTCAGCCTGTCACTTTACATGTTTACATATATATTGCATTGACATTAACAGCAATGCCCTTGTATCTCTCTTTTGTTGTTTTTGCATTTAATAGTTTTCCTATCATATTATTCCTCTGAGTGGACATTAAGTAATATTTATTTTATATTAAAAATTTACTTTCCTTCTTGAAGACTAGTGTAATAAAGAATTAGATTAATTTTGATTGAGAATGCACAGTGGCTCACTGAACGTTTTTGCTGTTTCCAGGAAATCATGAAATTTGGGGAAGGTAAGTAAAATGATACAATAGATCTTGCGATCTCTTTTGTTTTTGGTTGCTATATTAGACCAGACTGATTTTTTAAATATTTATTTTTGTTTTTAAGTGATAAAATTCTAAGATACTGAATCAGTCCATATATCACTCATATTTTGCATAAATTCTTTATTCCTTTATCAGTTGCAGAAGCCATTTCTTTTTCTTGTAGCTTATTTTCTGCTTGCTAGGTTTTCTTTCATTAAAAAGTGTCCATTCTTGAATTTATTACTGCATTTCATCAAAGAATTCAGTAGTAATTCATGCTTATTTTTGAAGTGATATCTGTTAAAGTGTTCTGCTTTTTTTAATGTAAGAAATTTGTATTGAGCAGTGGATTGTTTTCATTTGATTAATTTAAGAAGTCATATATACTTAGAGCATCTGTAGTGATATCTGTTTAAACTGTTCTATTTTATAGTGTTGCATGTTAAGTCTATTTACTCAATGCGACGCCCATCTGTGTCATCTGTGGCAAGTAGTGGAGCTGGAAATGAAGAGGTGTCTTCCTTGCCCTCTCCCAGTGTTCACATAGATGATTCAACTGATCAAGGTAATCTTTCATTTACTTAGTGGAATGGTTTGAAAATGATGATCAGTATATATACTGAACAAGAAAATCATTTATTTTTTTTTGTTTAGTGTGAATTGCAATTTACTGTTAAAGGTTATTCAGAAAATTTTGTCCCACTTAAAAATTAAAAAATATTGTTAATTTTTTTTTTTACATTAATTCTCAATTTTCTTTCTTGAGACTGGACTTTAAAACATTTTGATTGTTTTGTGTCATAGAGGTCTTGTTCAAAATGCTGTCATATAATGAGGTTGGATGTAAGCAGAAAACCTTTGTATAATGGCATAAGAGAAATAAGTCGTACTTGATACTCATAATGAAAACTGTCTTTAGTTGTCAGAAGTATAATTGGAAACTGAGCTGAAAATGCAGCAGTATTCAAATGGGACAAGTTGACTTTCATTTTCTACCTCATGTCAGTTGGCCAACTTCAGCAGGATCATATTTATAAGTAAATTTATCTCCAGAAGTTTCCACAGTTTCTCACCTGCAGAGACTGCCTTTATTCATACAAAGTCCAAAACATTTGGCATCCAATTCACACACAACACATGTTACTTCAACAAAGTGGGAGACACTTAAAGCTCTACCTCCCATTCTTTGTCCACCATTCATGTTGCTTCCAAATTTTTTCGTATTGCATAACTGATGCAGTCTTGTTTAAGTCATTGGTTCGTTTATTAAGGCATCCTAGATGATTTTATTCACCTTCTGACGGTCTACAAACATCTTATATTGTTATGATGATAGATAGCAGGAATAAGATTTCTTATCATTTGTGTAACTGTAGAAATCTGGGATTACCATTCTGCTTCAATTTTTATGTGTGTGGTTATTTATGGTAGATCTGTTAGTGTCCATTTTTATTATGATAAGAGATAGAAAAAATAGAGTTCTTCTTATTTTTTAGCTGTTGGAATCTTTTGGTGGATTACCCTTCTGCTTCACTTTTTATGTATGGTTATTTATGGTAGGTTTGTGTTCAAAATGTGGATGCTCTGTAGGTCTGTTAGCATCCTTTTTTGTTATGATGATGGCAGGAATATTTTTCTTGTTTTGTAACTGTAGAAATCTTTTTTGTGATTACCCTTCTGCTTCATTCTTTGTTTTTGTGTGCGTGGTTATTTATGGTAGATTTGTGTTCAGAATGTTTATGTTTTAAAATGTTATTGTGATTGACAATGTAAAATAATAACAACCAAGGTTATTCCAAAGTATATGACTGATTTGTTCCATTGACTGATACCAAACTGAAAACTTCTGAGAAAGGAAATTGAAAGTCCACTGTTGAGGATTGTAACTAGTGTTAAATATAGATACAAACTTTGTACCAGAAACAAAATCAATTTATTTAAACTCTTTGTTGTGCATTTAAAGAGAGAGACCACAGCATATGATTTTCATGATTATATCTTAAATTCACCTTGAACAAACATAAACTGTTTGCAGTGCAAAACCAGGAATTGTTTTTTTTAAGTGTTTGCAAATCTAGCACAATAGTTTGTAGACAAAATTACATTTAATTTGTCTGCATATGTATGTATTCATCAAGCTTAATGGGGTTTTGCTGGTTGGTTTCATGAAGACTGCCTGCACTTTCTTGACTTGGCAGCAGTATATTCTAAGTCATAGTGTGAAATTTTCCTTATAACCTGAATCTTTGAAATGTCCTTTCAGTCCAGAGGGATACCATTCATTCTCAGAATTTGGAATAAGTTATTGCTTATTAGGTGGAATGGCTTTGATATACTGAAGACAACTTGATCTCGTGCACTATTTCCCTAAAATATGTTTTGCAAGGAAAATAAAAGTGATGTAAAAGTTCTGAAGTGATGTTTATGATAGAAGACATAATTAGTAAGTTGCTGTAAAAGTTGTTTATATTTTTTTCTATGGCAAAATTGTTTTATTGTTTTGTTCAATATAAGAATAGATTTAGAAGTACAGTCAAGTCCGGATATGTCGAGGGCCTAGGGGTTTGCCAAAAAGTGTCGAGATAACTAAAGATCGAGATTACAGAAAACCAATATGGCGGCAATATATTACAGTACTATAACATGCGCTTGACATTTCTTTATGTACATGATGTGCGTTAATGAATGAGAATGTACATGCACGAGTTTGGTGATTTTTTACACAACAGCGTTGCCGCAATTTGTTTGATGACGCGATCGGCATGCTATAAAAATGTACATGTACGTGTTTGCTAACAACAAAAGGTTTATGTACACGCGGTAAATATGGTTTCTGTACAAAGTCTAAACTGCTTTGTTGCTTTTTGCCTTTAACATTCTACTTGAAAACAAATGCTTCAATATTACATATAACGTGCTTGAAATTTCTTTATGTACATGATGTGCGTTAATGAATGAGAATGTACAATGTACATGCACGTGTTTGGTGATTTTTTACACAACAGCGTTGCCGCAATTTGTTTGATGACGCGATCGGCATGCTATAAAAAAAAAAAACAAAGAGGGAAGTTGGTCCACCGTCGATTCTCGATACTTGTATGTACCGTACATGTATTCTCCAACATTGCAAACACAAAGATTGCTCACAAAATTAAAAAAATCTGTGGTGTACGTGTAGTTCGTTTTTTTTTACAAAAAGCTAACCAAGTATCAAAATTAAAGTTGCGAGTCATTTTGTGTGCGTGTGTGTGCGTCTAAGGTGGAGGGCAGGAGGAAGGGGGGTGTCGAAGCCGCCTCTAAAAAGGACATGTACATAAATCGTACAAGCGGTTACTTCAAAGGTAACTTTAAGAGGTGTAAGCCAGTTGAAGAGCAACAGTGTGCCTAGTTTGCCCTTTATTGTTAGCGTGATGGCGAAGTGGCATCGGTAACTAACATTTTCAAAAGCCGACGACTAACTGATTTTAAGTGGTGATTCGGGCCCTCTTTTGTGCTAGAGATACATGTACAGAACATTACAAAGAAAGAAAGAAAGAAACAAACAGACATTGTATTAGTGTTCGGCAACATAAAAGAATCGCCATTACTGATAAGAAAATGTTAACAAAGAGGGAAGTTGGTCCACCGTCCATTCTCGATACATGTATGTACCGTACATGTATTCTCCAACATTGCAAACACAAAGATTGCTCACAAAATAAAAAAAATCTGCAGGGTGTCAAAGTTCGTTTTTACAAAAAGCTAACCAGTATCAAAATTAAATTCGCGAGTCATTTTGTATGTGTGTGTGTGTCTGTCTGTGTGTGTGTGTGTGTGTGTGTGTGTTTCACTCACACACATCAAAAGCCGCAATAGATCTTTCATCTTCATGATGTTCTCGTCTTGATTTTCTTCTTGCCTCCCGGTGCGTCTAAGGTGGAGGGCAGGAGGAAGGGGGTAAAACAGATCGCACCTATTAGGCGCACACCCTCAACAGCTCTCCGTCAGTGGGGGGGGGGAGGGGGCCGAAGCCGCCTCTGAAAATATCCTACAAGCGGACAAGCGGTTACTTCAAAAGTGGGCTAACATTAGTTCTGAACCAGTTGAAGGGCAACAGTGTGCCTATTTTGCCCGTGGCAAACACCGCGCCCAATTAAGAATACAATGCCCTTCTTAAGTTTAAGCTGCAGTTTTTAACAAGACATGGTCATTTATTGTTAGTGTTTAGTCAGCAGTAGGGTCGAGATAACCAACTTAAGTGGCGATTTTGGCACTCTTTTGTGCCCGAGATACTAGGGTTCGGCAACATAAAAGAATCGACGTAACCGATGAGAAAATGCTAAGACAAAGAGGGAATTTGGCGGTTCAACTTCAAAAATGTCGACTTACTAGGGTTGGCAAGTTAACCGAGGCCGAAATAAGTGGACTCGACTGTAATTTGAATTTATATAGCAAATTATTATTGATTAACTTATTACAGATTTGTGGTCAGTAATATGCTTTCAGCTCAATTAATGCTTATTGTTCTGCGTGCAGATGCAAAACGAATGATTAATGATGAAATTGTAGAATTGCAATCACGACTGAAGAATTCTTTAAGTATTCAGGTAAGCTACTGGTTTTTTTTGTTTGTTTCTTTTTTGTGTGAAATCATAATCACTTAAAGTTAATTGTATAATGAAAAATTATGACCATCAATATATAATCTAAAGTTAGTGCATTCCTTTCAAAGCATATTGAATGCAGAACAATCATTGTACAGTAGAATTTGAGTATTTTTTTCTAAATGAAATGAAACATTGCAAACAATATTCTTGCAGAGTACTGGTGGTACAAAACAGGCAGATGCTGGTAATGACTCCAGGGCTTCTGAATCTGTAAAAGATGGTATGTAAAATTAAATTAAAACATAGATGAACTATAGTATTCATATAGAAAATTGCATCCGTTAAAAGGACAGTCTTTTCTTTGCAAGAATTAATGGATATAATGGATATATTGTTAATTAAATAATCGTTCACTCAGGGAAATAATTTTAGAAGGATTCTGTATTGTTTGCTTGTTTGCTGCTGTGGCCACTAGAAAAAGAATTTTCAAGATATGACTCACAGTGTTAAATTTTTCATTGGTTCAGATAGATCAGAATTTAAATAGTTCATCACTGTTGCCAAGTCTCATGCAGGGGTACAAAGTCACTGGTCCAGAGCCTTTTTCTTTTTTTTTTTTTTTTTTTTTTTTTTACATTTTGGTGATGATCAGACAGAATTTATCTGTGGTTATATTTAGTCAATGAATGTTTCTAACAGTATCTCTTTACCATGGAAAAGACCAGTCTCAGGCTTCAAACACTTGGACAGAAGTCAGCCAAGATAGTTAAGAATTTGTTAGAGGGATAGATAGAGAAACTGAAAAGGGTCCATCTCTCTAATATCACAGCAGTTACAAACATTTTGTTTAGCTTGATAATCCCATTAAGCTGCTGGATCTATTGTTGCTGAATTACAAAAAGGCTTCCCTTGCAGTGCTAACTTGATAAGATCCATACTTGAAATTCTAATTTGATAAGATCCATTGCAGTGCTAACTTGGTAAGATCCATACTTGAAGTGCTAACTTGTTAAGATCAATTGCAGTGCTAACTTAATAAGATCCATTGCAGTACTAACTTATCCATACTTAAAGTGCTAACTTGTTAAGATCATTTGCAATGCAAACTTAATAAGATCCATTGCAGTGCTAACCTTGATCCATACTTAAAGTGCTAACTTGTTAAGATCATTTGCAATGCAAACTTAATAAGATCCATTGCAGTGCTAACTTTATCCATACTTAAAGTGCTAACTTGTTAAGATCCATACTTGAAGAGCTAACAATTCAGGATTTGGGGGGAGAACTGGGGCATGAGGCTGTTTTGCTTAAGTCAAATCTGACATTCTCCTTGTGATTTTTTAGTCAAAATTGCTGGTGGGAAGGGCATATGTCAATATGTTGTGATTAACAAAGCATCCTCCGCGCATTCTTCACATTTCAGAAATGGAGAGATGAATGCCTGTAATTTGAGCATTCCATATTGTAGCAAATAGATCTGTGTGCAGTGTGTCCCTGTGAAATCATATCTCTTGAAAGACCGACAAGTAGAGGATCCATTCCAACAGAGAGGTAGTATTTTGTCTATTGAGACTGACTGTCATCCTATTGAGACTGACTGCTTTCACATTTAGTCATTTCAGAATATGTTGTACTTTTATAGACATATTTGTGTCTGAACACCAAAGTAAGACCTGTCTGTTCACCCTCCACCTCTATCTTTCATATGTTGGGTATAAATCACGGGGCTATCTAAAAGTATTATGATTACTTTGAAATAATTTATTCCCATTCAGTAAGAGATTAGGAGTTTCTTGGATTGAGACCAAATCTGAAAAATCAGAGATTCAGGAATAGCACTGCCTCCAACACTGACAGTTTTGAATCTGAGTTTACTGTCACAAATGGAGGTGAGGTGTGCAGTGAGGAGCACCCTTGCTTTTAGCCATTTGCCACTCTATACTAAGATTTCACTATTGAACTCGTCTCATAACAACATTTGACTGTTTCCTAAGAGACATCAGACAGAATTGTATAAGTAATGAGATGAAGGCCACCTAAAACTGTCAGGTCTGCTGCAGTTGAGAAGGGCTGTCTTAACATATAGGGGGCTGTTATTGTGTTTCTTGCTCTCTTTGTTTTCTGAATGTGAGTGTCCATAGGTAATTGCAGTTATGAAGTTACATTCGATTTTTTGTATTTATTTGAAAGTTTTAGAAACATTTTAGAAACTTAGTGATGGAATGTGCAGGGTTTTGTGTGTGCAGAAACTCATCTAGATAGTTGTAAATGGCTGTCCTTGTGAACCAAGTATTGATAGGAAGTCTGATAGGACCTTAGATTGAAACATTTTTTCATAAAATCGAGATATTATTGTGACCTCTTGTCTCTAATGATATGAAAATAAACATATTTGAAGTAGACTTACAACATGGTCTCCTGGAAGAATAAAACATTGTGGATAATGCTGGCAGACACCATCTTGAAATTAGGTGATGGAGAAAATTTGTTTACTACATTCACTGGTCTCCAGTTCCTAGAAGACTTTGTCACCGGAAATTGACTTCCTCTGTCTAAGGCATTCAAACTTTCTAAGAAAAAAGATATTTCATGAGGTATCTGCCTTTATGTGATCTGATGATAGCTTGGAAGGTACTATTTCCCCTGTGAAGGTATCATGGGGGATCCCCTGTAAAGAGAGGGTGTGTGAGTGTGCAAAAAGAAAGAAACAGGACTGAATAATAAGGAGTATCTTTTCATGTGGGGTTAAAACTTCTCAAGTTATTGCAAGACATGATAACTGAAATTGAGCCCTCCCCCCTCTGAATTATGTCAACAGTCATTGCCTGTATATATATTTTTGTAAAAAGTTAGACTGGTACACTTAGCAGCCATGTAACCCTGGGCAAATTACTTTCTTAAGAATAACTTGCCCATCCTCAGAAATGAGGAAAAAAGAAAAACTGTGTATGGTGTTACAAACCTATATATTATTCTGTTTATTATTCAGTTGTTAGTCAATTTTGAATCTTTGGTAACTAATTAATTCAATAAACTAGTGCAGCATTTGAGCAGATATCTTTACGTGGCTTTAAGTAGCAATTTATATTTTGTATCCATGAACTTAAATATCGGTGTGAACTATTCTCATTGAGAGTTGGAAATGTGTGCCATTTTGAACATATTAAAGAAAAAGGAATCAATTGTTTTGAGCAGAAACTAAGCTAAACTGCCTACAGCAAGCAGCCACTGAGTGTTTGCCTTGCCTTTTATATATGCTTTTGATGCATTTTATAAAAATGGATCATCAATAAAATAAAAATTGTTTTATTCTGCTATTTCTTTCTCAGCTTGTAAACACTAAATGTTGCAATGATTTTAACATTTTTAAAGGTGTGGAGTTTTTGCTTCTTGCTTCAATGAATGGCAATTCTAAATTTTCAATTCTGTTCTTGTACATTTTATTGGTTTATTTAGAATATATATATATATATTAAAAATACATGTTAGTAATTATAATTTAACCCAAATCTTAATATAAAATATTTAGTGTTCAGAAAGTAAATAAATGATGCATACTCTTTCTTTGTTTGATTTAGGTGAAGCGAGGAGAAATAATAATAGGAATAGAAATCGAAATGAACGTGAGCCAGACAGGAATAATGAACGTACCCCATCTCCAAGAGTACCACCCAACATTGGTGCCGGATCATCATCAACACCCCAAAATGCAAGTGCCCCACCAACTCAGTCCACAGCCTCTGCTGCCTTCTCCAACAATCCTGTTCCACCCAGACCTCAAAGATCATCACCAACCAGGGGAGGTGGCACCAGAGGTAGAGGTCGTGGAGGGCCTAGGGGTGGTCAAGGTTCAGGCCGAGGTAGTCCCAGACGACCATTTTCTGGGTCTGGGTCAAGCATGAGTAGAGGTGGTGGTGGTGGTGGAGAGCAATTCTTTGGAAAGCAAGCCAGAGTCTTTACTGCACCTAGCAATCGTCCAATGGTAGTCAATGGCAGCTCCAGCTGATCTAAGGGATCATGGTTTTGAAGGAAGGGGTTATCACTGTCAGACACACTTCTCAAAGTGAGTTTCTTCCTTCTGTTTCCAGTCAGAGTGGCTGACACCATTCAAATTTTATTAAGTAATCATTTTGTGAATTATGTTATTTGAGAACTCCTATCCAGATTTAGATTCATTGCTTCAGGAGGTCCATATGCACGTTATAAAACCACTTTCAGAAAGCATGTTAATCTGCAGTTAAGAGCCTAGTGGTAAGAAGTCTGTTCATGATATAGCTATGAGAGGTTTACATCCAAGTAAATTTTACACGTCAATGCAATGCCCATAATTAGCAATGAAGATTTTAGTATTGAGAGAAATGAGTGGAGTGTTATATAAAACCTCACTTGCAATGTACATATTTAGCCATCAAGCATGTAGTGCTAAGAGAAGTGTGTATGCATGTTAATTGTTATTAGAAACATTGTTTGCATTCATACTTATGTTAAGAGGTCATTTTTAATAGAGATCTGCACAAATGTTAAATAAAGCAGCATGTGCAGTGTTCAATCTGTGCCCTTACAAGTTCACTGTCCATAGAAAGCTGCATGATACATGAAACATCACTTGCAGTATTAGCTGTCAAGAGTTTACTGGTAATAGAAACTTGTATGAATGTTTATAAAACATTGCAAGCAGTGTTCATGCTTAGGATGTATAGAACTTACTGGTATTAGAAGTCTGTATAAATATTTTATACAAATATTTACATGGGGTGTTTATGCTTAGATATTAAAAGCTCACTGGTAATAGAAATTTGTATGAATATTTTATGAAATATTATATGCAGTGTTCATGTTTAGATATCAAAAGTTCACTGGTAATAGAATATATGAATATTTAAAAAATATCACATGCATTGTTCATGTTTGGATATAAATAGTTCACTGATAAATAGAAATCTGTATGAATATTTTATGAAAACATTTTTTGAGTGTTCATGCTTAGCTGTCAAAAGCTCACTGTAATAGAAATCTGTATGAATATTTTATAAAAACATTTTTTGCAGTGTTCATACTTAGCTGTCAAATGCTCACTGTACTAGAAATCTGTATGAATATTTTATAAAACCATTTCTTGCAGTGTTCATGCTTAGCTGTCAAAAGCTCAATGGCAATAGAAATCTATTAATATTTACATTAACATTAACAAAAACATTTCTTACAGTGTTTGTGCTTTGCTGTCAAGAGCTCACTGGTAATAGAAATCTGTATGAATATTTATGAAAACATTTCTTACAGTGTTCATGCTTAGCTGTCAAGAACTCACTGGTAATAGAAATCTGCATGAATATTTTATAAAAACATTTCTTGCAATGTTCATGCTTAGCTGTAAGGACCTTAGTGGTAGTAGACATCAGCATGAATGTTTTATATAATTTTATATGCAGTGTTCATGCTTAGCTATCAAGAGCTTAATAGAAATCTGCATGAATATTTTATAAAATATTACATACTGTGTTTATACTTTGCGATAAAGAGCTCACTGGTAATAGAAATCAGCATGAATGTTTTATAAAATATTACATGCAATGTTTGTGTTCAGCTATCTACTTAAGTGTTTTATAAAAATATTACCTGGTAATTGTACTCAGCTATCAAGAACTCACTGCTAACAGAAATCTGCACTGATTTTTATAAAATATTACATGCAGTTTTCATATTGAGTTATCGAGAACTCATTGGTAATAGAAGTCTGCATTGATTTATAAAATATTTCATGTAATGTTCATATTGAACTATCAACAACTCATTGGTAATAGAAATCTGCATGGATGTTTATAAAATATTTCATGCGGTGTTCATATTGAGTTATCAAGAATTCACTGGTAATAGAAATTTGCATGGATGTAATAAAATAAAATATTATATATGGAGTTCATATTGACCTATCAAGAGCTCACTGGTAATCTGTATGAATGTTTTATGAACATATTACATGAAGTGTTTATGCTTAGCTATCATGAGTTCACTGGTAATTTGTATGAATGTTTTACAAAATATTCCAAGCGATGTAACTTTCGAGAACTTAGTGGTAATCAGTCTGAGTTAATCTGTTCAATAAAACATGTACAATAATTATACTTACATAGTCCTTAGAAGTTCATTGTTCATAGAATTATTTTATGCATGCATTATTATTATATAAAACATCATATGCAGTGTTTATGCTTAGCTGCAATTTAGTTCATTGTCTGTTTTATAGAAAAATCTGTATGCATTTTATATATAGAATGAGATAGATAGATAGATAGATAGATAGATAGATAGATAGATAGATAATAGATAATAGATATCATGACAATGTGCATTCTTTGCAGTCAAGAGCTAGGTGCTAAAATAGACCCTTTCACTACAACCCTTTAGTTTGGAATATTTTCTTATTGTTTGAAGTACAGGGTGCAGCAAATACATTTTTACCAGTCTGATCATGGAGGAAGAAGAAAACAGATTTACCTGTTTGAAAATTTAGAATAGCTATCCCTGGAAATTCAGACTAATAAAAAATAAAAATTTACATAAAAGCGTTTTTCTTTACATTTGATCAGACAGAAGTGCAAAATAAATATATTGTTTGGTCTTATCATCCATTCAAATGCTTGATGAAGTAATGCTCAGGCAGTTCTCTTCAACATTTGATCATTTACCAAAGATGTTACAGTGTTTAATATACTCTCCCCTTGTTGGTAATTTCATACTTGTCATAAAATACAGATACAGACAAGACAGTATCCTACCTGTCCATTGGACAGGTTTTCATGATTTCTACCTGGGACCAGTAGTTATTTTATTTGTTCCAGACAGTTTTATATTCATGCCCTACTTCGACATAAATAACCAAATAGATATCAAGCTCCATAGCTTCCTTATATCATTTGTAGATGTAAAACTTGCACATAAGCCATATCAGCTAATGAAAATTTACGATTGAAATACGTGTGAATTTTCACTATTTTTGTACACATATTTACACACTATCATGTAAATACATTGAATTAAAAATGAAATAAAATGGTTTAGATTTTAGATTATTTTGTCCTAACAAAACTGGGTTTATTTTGCCCATTGGCTATTTTTGATGGTACATGAAGCATATTTATAATGTTGTCTCTTTTTGTTGACATTTTAATATTTTACATTTGGAATGGTTCAGTAAAATATTGTGTTATGTAATATTAAGTTCTTTTATCTTTAATTAATGAAATTATGATTTTCAGATTTTAGTTGTGAAAAGCTATGTTTAATAAATATGAGATAAACAAACGAAGAACAGCAAAACATAGTGGCATAATTGCTGAGTCTTGTAAATTTAAAAGCATAGAAGTAATACATTTGAATCAGCCCAGTGTTATTAATCACTATGCAAAAACAGGGTGATGGGAGCCATTCTTTGACTTTTAGATGAACTGTTTATTATTAACCCCTTTAGCATGATCCAGAGTATACAACCAGCATAGGTTTCCATAGGGTGAACCCTTTAACTCATCCTAAGCACATGGCCACTTTGTATTTGTTTGAAATAGTTTTTTAAAAAATCTCTGTAATAAATTGTTGTCAAAGGGATGTAAATGTTTTGTCAATTTTCCATTGAAATAAAATGAAGTGTGAGTAACCACCATTTGGGATATTGATTTTAGTCAAAAGAATGATGCTGCTCTCTCATACCTTGTTTCATTGTTTTTAAACACAAAAACAAAGTTATTAGCCAGTTTAAATGAATTTCTTGAGTAGTTTATTCATTTTCTAGTATGTATATTTGTATATAAAACATGTTATAATATCTTAATGTTTTCTAAGTTTTACAAATCTCATTACCTAAAATTAATTACTTGCCTGTGGGGAGTTTTCAGAAGTTTTCTTGCATGCTAAAGGGGGTTAAATTGATTTTCTTGTTTTATTTTTAAACACATTGTATATTTTAAATCTGTTTTGGAATATTTAATATATTCTTAAAATGACATATTATTTATGCAGATTAATGTAAAGTTTATTCAGTATTTTGTTAAAATGTTTGAGTGAAGTTTAGTTTCAGTTACCATAGCAGCAAAATAAAAATATCTCTGAATTTGGCTTCAAAGTTAAAAAATGCAAACAAACAATAATTTTACATTGCAACAGTATTAATGTATTGTAAAGCAAATATTATAACAATAAAACAATAAAAATGATGGCAAATGTACATCACTCTTTTATTGTCTTTAATTTTCACAGTAATATTAATAAAGTGAGTAAATGTACTTTTCTTTACACATCTATTTATTAAATTAAATTATTATTATTGTTGTTAATAAAAGTACTTGCCTGCCCCCCCCCCCCCATTAATTACACATGTAAAAGTTTTATTACCCTCCATACAACATTATGCATGAAATTGCTACTGTCAAAATTAACCATTTCACATGAAACAATTTATTTCCACAGATGATTATGTCAAAATGAACTATCCCAAATAATTACAAATTTTACAAGGGAAAATCACAAACAAACTTTTGCTTTATAGTTAATAAAATTTAACAAAATTATAATTAGAAAGTTTTGACTTGACACCTAATGTGCAAAATGTTTTGATAACTACAATTTTATTCAACAGTTTAATGAAAGCAGACAGCTTTGAATAGTCACTGTTTTCTTCAACAGCTTCTGAATGGAAGCAGGATTTAGGTCGTCACAATTTTTATCAACAACTTAATGGGAGGAAAAGTTTTTGAGTTTCCACTATTCTCATAATAATCTTGTTAATGATGAGCTTAGTCATACTGGTTACTTGTTTTCATCCATCACTGTTTTTCTGGTCTTGAAAATTGTCAGAACTTGATTCCAGTTGAATGTGTGTTTACAAGAATATGGGGAAAAGGTGATTCTTTGAACAGGTTTAATTTTGTGATAATTGTTATTCTGAAGCTTCACTGTTGCTCTATTTCTCAGTATAGTCACTATTTTATAAATTTTCATGAATTTATTTTACAATTATTATTATGGGGAGATAGGTGGTTGTGAGGTCTAGACACTGGCCTTGCATACATGTGATCAGGGTTCCAGCACCATCCTTCCAATTATAGCAGTAGTAGATTTTCAAACAACACATCCACTCACTGGCTTGGGCTTGTCACACTGCACCCTGAGTGTAAAGTGCTTAGAGATTTTAATTAATATGAAGTGCTAAAAGAAATTTCCCAAGTTTATAATTAAATTTTTATTTTTATAATTTGGTGGATTATTTGTGAAATACTTTCACCGTGAGCCTTTCAGAATGAATTTGTACATAGGCCAGTCAATTTTAAAATTGTTTCATGAAAGTATGTACTTAATTGAACATATACATGTTCTCAGTTCTTGTGTTGTCATTGCTCTGCCTGTCTTTTGTCATTCAGTTTCTGTATAGAAACATTGAATGGTACTAGAGATTAGGTTGCTCTTGTTAAGTTATATATAAGTTAAATCTGCAAAGCCAAGTTTTGGAAATGATTATATCTTCCTGTCTCATGCATACAAATATATTTTATTGTAAAATTTTGCTTTAGTAATTTATTGTTTCAATACCAGGTTCTGTTGTTTCTAATTCAAGGAGTCATCCATTTAGTACATTTGTATGGAGAGAGAGGGAATTTGAAGTTTGTGCATTTCATCATATTTTGAGGGGGTGGGGGAAAGCAGAAGAGCTGTAAGAATGTAAGCACATAAGTTAAACAAACCATAGACAGACAAGAATATGTACTGCATTCTAAACAGCATGAATATGTCATTTATATGTAGTCTACTATGGGCTTGTACCTGTATTGCTAGAGATAAGCTAGTTTCATTTACTCATTATCCTCAATAATCATGATTTGCTATGAATAGCTAATATGTATGAATAGAAGAGAATCATGTTAATGTGAAAAATAAATGCAATCTGATTTTCACTGCCTCCTTATATTGAGCAGCCTAGCACATTTCAATAACAGTAACATAAGATTTGATAGAGTACACACTATATTAGCTGATAATAATTTGTTTAGGCTTTCATTGTGTTATTAAAGTGTTTGGAACTAATACATTCTGATCATTTATAAATAAATAAATAATTTTGATGAATGTTTTAATTACAGAAACTAGTTCTGCAAAGCAAGTATCCAGTTAATGAAAATGATGAAATGATGTGTGTAACTGTATGTGCATGCATGAATATGTGTGTGTGTGTGTGTGTGTGTGTGTGTGTGTGTGTGTGTGTGTGTGTGTGTGTGTGAAATTGTCAAGCTAAAAATACAAATACACTAGAAAGGTATGAAAAAATATCATTAGCAAGGGCAGAAATTACTAAGAGCAGAAATTGTCATTGAAATAAAGATTTGTTGCATGCTCACTAAATGGATGGCCACATCATTATACATTTCCTAAATTAAACAATGAAGCCTTTGCTGGTAGAGTACTGTTTAAATTAACACTGTGGCACCTCCATGTATAATGTGTTAAGAATAGGATTTTATAAGATGTTGCCTTTGTATATCGTACATACTGTGACAATAAATTTGTTTAGTTGGCTTAGAAAAATTAACCAGCTTGAAGTCTTAGACAATTATTAACTTTCTTTGCTTATTTCATTGTAGATATCCTTGAACATTTTTGGCTAATATTGTAATGTGGTTGGACAAAAGTAGTCAAATGAAATCAACTGGTGCAATATGTGCATTTATGCACAAATTATTTTGTCTCAGGTATTCTTAGATATAAAAAAGAATTGAAAAAATATTATTATTATTTCAGTAGAGCCTTGATTATCAAACTTCAGTGGAGGATGATTGGTCAGCCAGATTGTTGGGTCATAAGCAAAATTTGTGAAAATTACATGTTCATAAACTATCAAATTTGGTTATGCCAAGATTTTGGTTGAATGCCGGTATGACTGCATTTTCATGTACTGAAAGCCAAACTGATGCACATAATCTGGCAGTTATTTTATTGTTTGTATAATAAAATGTTGTGGTTTAAGGAATCTGTTTAGATCAGAATAATGTAATTTAATTTTTGTTAAAAACCTAACTTTGATTACAATCTTTAGTAGTATATATTTAGCCATGTGTAATGATACACATAAATGATAAGATTAAAAAAAATCTCTGTCTAGTGTAATGAAAAACGTAGATTATATAAAACATGACAAATGACACCTCTGACACATTTAAAGCAGATGCATATACTGTTTTATGTATATAGCTATCAGATAAACAACTTACACCTTTTTTTTTAAACATACAAGCAGCAACTCTATTGATAGGTCAAGCGTAATGAGAAAGTTTAAATCCTCGATGCTATGATGTATTGAATCAGCACAGGGCAGAAAATTGTACTGTAGTGTTATTGCTATTATTACTGTAATTTACTGCTAATGTACCACTGCTCAGTCTGAGAAACAGAGATTTGGGGTTTCATTTATATGAAATTTGTATCTTAAGTAGACTAGTCTTTAAAATGTTTGCTCTGGATTTATATTTAAATTTGTTGTATTTATTTTATTTAGTATTTACATATTTATTTTTGTGTTTGGTACAATCTGACAGTTTGATATACTTTTTTTTTTCATTATATAGTTTAAGTTGATGCACTTAAAACATATGGAAACAATTAACAATGAGTTTATTTCTTTTCATCATTTTTGCCAAGACATTTGAACTGATTGATGTGGTTGTTGTGTTGAAGCTGTGAGAATGCATAGAATACAGTTGTAGATATAGATATGGATGGATATGTAGATAGCAGTTTTCTTTTCTTATTCATGAACATCATAAACATAATGCAAGAAATAATTTTGTTTGAAATAAAATCTCATCTATAAGTTGTACTATGTACACAACAGATGTTGAACCCTTAACAGGCATTATTGCATTTTTCATGACAGGATAAAGAGGACCTTATAGATATGTTTGCATTTTCTAACAAGGAAGCATGGTAAATCATGTCTTTAGTAGATATTGTATATTGAAGTTTTCAAATAAGAAGACATTTGTTTATCAGTTTATTAAATTTCAGCCATATATGTTAGTTCACTAAGCTTGCTAAGATGATTTCTGAACATATATTGGAACCAAAAAACTTTACTAAAATTAACTTCTGATCATACGTTTGAACCAAAAAACTTTGCCATGATTAGCTTCTAATCATACATTTTGAACCAGAAAACTTGCTAAGATTCACCTATCAAATGCTGGTCCAAAAGATTCGTCATATGAAGCCTTATTTGCTCACATCTCATTTAGTTTTAGCCCTGTGCTGGTTTAATAAAATTTTCTACATGTATATGGAATAGTTTTTCACAAATCTTTTATAATTTAGCTATAAATGTTAGATGATGTATTGCATAATTTTATTGCACAAGAATCTGATGTAATTTTGTACATTAACTTAACTGTGTTTTGTTTGAAAAATTACTTTCAGGATTTTATTTTGAGTGGTACTTCAGCTGTTTCAGCTTGCATATGATTAACTCCCTTAGATATGGGTGCTATACTAAAAACATTATAAAGATAAAATTAAGTCAATAAAAAATGCTGTCAAAAATGGATCATGGAGAGGGGAAATGCTAAAATTTATTTCTGTACATGTATAACCCAAGGTATGGTAAATAATTAAAATATTTGCTTCCTTGAAGATAATTTACATCAGAGTACATGTACTAGTTATTTCACATTGTATTGTTGTGAACTTTTTATTAATGACTTGTTTATGTATTCTGCATCATATTTCAAATGGACTTGTCACAAAATCGATGTATTATATCTTACTGTATGTTTTTTTCTTCTTAAATTGCTATTCTAATACATTTTATTTTTGGTAATGGGTGCTCTGGTGTTTGGGGACAATAAATAATTACTTTGTGCTCAAATTGGAATCATTCATTTTTGCAATCACTTAAAAGTTACTTGTTGGTATGATTACATCTATTTTGATGTGTTCACCTATGAAATATTGAAATGCTTTTTAAGCATAGCAAATTGCATCAACTGGATTCATTGAAATGAGTGAAAATCACACTACCACCACAAGATCTATTTGTTATTTTTAGTCATTACAAACAGTGACAGTAAACGTCCAACAAATCATTAATTTTATTTCATTTGAAACCACAATTATTTTATTGAGAACTGGCAAACTTAAAATTCTTTGAGTGAATTGATGTTTCAATGCATTATATACTGTTTTATGTACAAGAAAAAAGTTTCTTTAAAAAAAAAAGATAAATTTGCACTATACTGTTCAGTTGAAGTGGAGAGCAGGAATATCATCTACATGACAGGGCATATGTTTAATATAAAACAATTTGTTTTATTATTATTGTTTGTTTGTTCTTAGGCAAATTTTACAGTTATCTGAATGTCCTTCATGAATTGAATAGTTGTGATTATAAAGAAAATGTATGAAACATTTAATGATCATAAACTGTACAAGGTTTATTGTTCTTTTTCAGTCTTAAACATCTTCATTTATTTGGATGCAAAATTAAAAAATGTAGCACATTAAATTTATTTGCATTTTCTAATTTGATTGAGTTTTATCTACAGCACTAAAGTCCAGAGTACAAGGATTGCTTTAAAAATAAAGAAGAAGAAAGTCCCTGCTTATTCTTGAACCATCCTGTCCCACATCTCCTATTTTATTTATTTTTTGAAAAAAAAATTTGTTAGAAAAGGAAACTATGAGTCTTATTAATAAAATCAAGAATAATAGTATTGTTTTGTGTAATAGTTTTTTTCAGACAATTTACTTATGAATTCTTTCACTAAATGAACAGATATGAGAAGTCTGTATTTGACTCCATCATAGTTTTGATTAAGTCCAGACTAGATTGAAATCATAGACCTGATTGAAGTTTATACTTGACTAAAGTTGTAATTCTTTTTCTTTGAAAAGACATGACACAGTCACAATCACTTTCAGGAGAAGATGAACTAAATTTATAGTTGTTTTTTTTAAAAATTTGTTTATACAAACTCCCAATCTTTTATATGTAGCATAAACTGCATGCTGTATTTGTAGTTTTTATCACTGTACCACTCTTCAACAGACTGGTTACTACTTATTATGTCATTTATTTATCTTTTATGTAGTTTGAGTAAAGAGATTCATATATTATTTCAGAATCTACTTCTTTTATTGAATTTTAGCAATACTTGGCTTAATTACCTATGTTTTTGTACAGTCACTTAAGTTTTAGTTAAACTTGATTACAATGGCATGCAAAATTTGAATTAAGGTTAATTGTGATTTTGCACAACGAAGTGTAATGTTCAGTGTTGTCATATTAAAGCTTATAAAACACCACATTTGAAATATATGTAAAAGATTTAAGTCAGTATTTGTTGAGAAATGTTCTTTTGTGCATAAAATTTTATTGTTATTATAGTGAAGATTATTTATAGCCAGATCTTATTTGTAGTATTTTAAAGTTCCATTTAAATATATAATATAAATATATCCCTTCCCATCCCTATTGTCTACTAATGCTCCTGAAATAACATAAAATAATAATATTAATAAAATAAAATGTTGAAAACATAAGACAGTAAACTGAAAATAAGATATTAAAATACATGCACACATTCACCAAAAACAACAACAAAAATAGACTTTGAAAAATGCTAATTTATTTTAATCAGGAATTATTGTTTTCATTTCTGACTTCTTTCATTTGTTTTTACACCCTCACCATTCTCTAAAACACACACACACACACACACACACACACACACACACACACACACACACACACACACATACACACACACACACAGAGACAGAATTATCATTTGAGTGGCCAGAGTCTTGATATTATTTTTTGTACAGTACTGATTTGACCAGCAATGTACTTAAATGGTTTAAAACAAACAAAATTGTTAAAAATCCGCTTTACAGGGTGTTTATGTCTGTGATGTATTCTTGCAATCTATTATATGAAAATTCAGTCTCTGATATGAATATGATCAGATCCCAGTGCTGATGCTTTTTTGTCTTATTGTCTGTCAGTATTATTTCTTCTAGTTTTGCTGGGGGGAGTGGGAAGGGAAATATTTGAAAGGGGATGTGGTTTTGTTGGTGACATATCATGATAGGTGGTGTTGGGAATATATGTATGCTTGTCAGTAGAAACCTATTCTGGTTGGCATTTTTGTAGCAAATTTGCTCTTGGTGAAAAAAATAAAATGACGTTTTCTTGCAAAGTAAACAATATATAATATATATATTTTAGTTTTCCTTTATGAAATAAAGTTTTTGAATGAAAATTGTTTAAAATTTTTTTATTGACCTGAATCTGATGCCTTAGAACAGAAATAACCTTTCACCATAGCACTTGAGGCCTGCTTATGTTTGGAAAGATATGAGAGCTTTTACAACTGATAAGTTGCAGTGTGAGCATGTATAAATTGGTATTGTACATGTATTGTTTATGTGTGTGTTTTAGGATTTATATGTGCACATTAGTGTACTATCTATCTATCTATCTATCTATCTATCTATCTATCTATCTATCTATCTATCTATCTATCTATCTATCTATCTATCTATCTATCTGTCTGTCTGTCTATCTATCCCATAGTCTTGTCTGCCTTTGGGGCACCTCCATTTCATTCTGTTCTCTTCTAATCTAGCAGAGAACAGTTGTGTACATGAATATGCAAATATCCATGTTTACTGATATGACTTAATAGAACACAATCTTATACAAGCTCTAAATGCTTTATAGTTTATAATATTTACACATATCTTACAAAAATCTTTGTGCAAACTGTTCAAGATGATAATAAAGCAAAATGATGAACTCACTTACAAAATGAGAAAATAAAGAATGTATTTAGAAACATATGGAGTGTCAAAAGTACATTATGAGTAAACAAGAACTCAGGAGAGATAAAATAAAATGCTATTCTTGATGAAAAAGTGCCTTGAGAGCAATTTTGAAAATGTTGAGGGTTTCTTTTTGTCTGAGATTATTATGTATGCGAGGTCATTTTTGTCTGTGATACTTTAGTGCAACAGTTTTTTTGATTTACAGGAATTTTAGCCAGAAACTGCTATCATCCCAAGATCATCTTCATCCTTAAAGAGAAAGTATTGTTTTCTTAAAACCCTTATCAGTCCATTGTACATTAACCCCTGTAACCAATTAAAAACAAGCAATCGAATTATTATCAACTATTATTATTATTATTCGTGCTCGTTGCTAGAGAATTTGGGAAAAAATCGCAACAATTTCGTAGAGGCAGGGGAAGTAAATGTAAAGGTGACTAAGCAGACGATATTTGGAAGTGCACCAACCACGCTTGGACTAACGTACAGCGTATGGCGAAATTTATATGACAAGGGAGGTAAATCTAAAGATGACTAAACGGACGATAATTTGAAATGGACCTAAGAAGGAACGCTTATATTGTTTGCACATGGCAAAAATTTGATTGACGGGGGAAGTTAATCTAAAGATGACTAAACAGACGATATTTTGAAATGCACATAACAAGGAAAGCTTATATCGTTTGCCTATGGCAAAAATTTGTATGACTAGGGAAGTAAATCTAAAGATGACTGAACAGATGATGGTTGGAAGCAGAAGTAGGACGGACAGACTAACAAGTGAAATTCACACTGTAATGCGAACGGTGAAATCTGTTAATCATTATAAATAGTTTGGTATACATATAAATGACTAACTTTCACCTCTGATTTTAAACCTGAACGAAACACATTAAAAGCTTCAAGTTTTCTACGAGAATGGCACACATCTCGCGAAACGTTTTCTCACGCCTATGACTATTCCTTGCCGGCTGGCTGATGGCACATCCAGTGATACTTGACACTCGTCCAGAAATTCTTGTGCAAAACATGGGAATTCTTTATAAACTGCAGTTGAGAAGGAGCCCGCTATTCTTGATGGCAGGCCATTTTTATTTACAGGTATTGTCTGTTGGTTAATCTCGACTATCCCTCTCATCTCATAAACACTCGGAAGCTGATTAGCATAATCATCGACAGAAGTATCTCAAACCAAATACGTCATAGACAATTACAGTATATATTTACAATTACGAAAGCCCTAACCCCCTTCCTAAAATTGGTTATACATTTTAATATATTATCAATGTGGTATTTAGAATTCTGTAATTTATGATAAATTATTGAATAAATGCAACTAAGTTCAATTTGAATGACTGACTGAGTATACTAGTCCAGCAATCATTAACCAAAAGCAAAGGTTATTCTAAAGTAACAAAACCGGGATTAATACTAAAAAAAAAAAATAAAAAAAATCACATTACGCATAAAAACTGATGGAAACAGGTTTATCTCATAGAGAAACAGATTAAATAGTTGAAAAGCTGAACCAATTATAAAATATATTACGGTGGTCATAAGTTGGTAACGATCATTAGTTAAAACTACATGTATATTCTGAAAAATTTAAATAATACACACAATCACATTAAAACGAATATCTGTTACAAAACGTTATTTTACAGAATGTAGTTGATCAGTTTGAAGATTCTTTAATAGCAGATAAATCAATCGCTTTTCACATTAGAGTCTAATTAGAGTTTATACGTTATTAATTGCCTAAATTTGAAGTGTCCTCTAAACATTCGCTCCCAATCGTTAATTAAAATTGAATATCACAGTCGGCATAGGAACATTCTCAAAGTGTTGAACGAGGTTGTAATAATTTTCAACAAAATATACAAGAAAATATTATATAAATTAATTATTTATAAAAAAAATCCTCAAGACAAATACATTCCTTATTCTGAAATTACTGTTAGCAGCAGCTTACTTCCACGTCAGCTATTGTGGATTTTTTTTGCTTGTTTTTGCTAGCTTGGAAGTGTCCTAACCTTGTAACCCAACGACACTGTCAAGACTCTTTGCAAGGGAAGTCACTGTGGCCTCCCCGGTAAGGAACTCTATCACGGCCAGTTTTAAAGATGTATCACGGTGAATTTGATTCATCATCATCGTAGCCGAGAGCGAGTCCATGCCCAGCTGCACAAGGCCGGAAGTGAGGGTCACAAGTGAAATGTCCACACCTAGCACGCGACTTGTCAAAGTCCGAATATATGTCTGGAAAGCTTGCACACGTTTAGCAGGCTCCAACAATTTAATTTGCCTGACGTTCTGTATCAACTCGACGTTTGTTGCTGACCCCTCAGAAGAAGGTTGAGGAATAAAGTTCTTCATGCGCATAATAAAAGGTTTAATTGCCGTATTGTACATTTTCTTAGCGTACACATCTTTGTTGATTTTTATCGGAAGAGTTTGTGGCCAATTAAGTTTGAGAACTGCTGAAAAGCTATTTTTAATTTCTTGTGTCGTTGCAGGGATATATCCCATTGATTCTAGCTTCTGTTTGATGACGTTTTCTTGCTGGTCCAAGAGGCCTGTGTCAAGAACCCCCCAGTTAATTGTCTGGGCAGCTTGACCGTGGCTGCAGCGATAGTGTGCCAAACCATCCATGAACGCATTACCTGCAGAGTAATTGGACTGCCCTGCATTGCCAAGAATTGCAGCCACCGATGAATGCAGAATGAAATAGTCTAGGGGAAAGTTTTTGGTAAGCTGATGCAAATTCCATGAACCTTTGACCTTAGGCGACAGCACCTTGTCAAATGAGGATCGTTTGAGTGATTGGAAAAACCCATCCTCGATAACCACTGCTCCATTGAAGACTCCTTTCAGCTGAAATGCTGAGGAATCAGCTAGCATCTTTTGAAAAGCAGTTTTTAAAGAATCCATGGAAGTGATATCTGATTGGAAATATTTTACCTGGCAATTGTACTTGTAAGAAATTTTTGCAATGTTTCTAACTTGTTTCTGTAATGGTGCACGACGATTGAAAATGGCAATATAACCAGCCTCGTTCTCAGCTAAAAAATTAACACAAATCCATCCAAGTCCAGACAATCCTCCAATAACTATATAGGAACAATCTTTTCGGAAAAATCTATGGTCTTCAACAGTTAAAGTGAAACTGTTCAAATTTTGACTTTTAAACTTTAAAAGTTGTGCTAAATCGTTCTTACTGTTGCTGGACATCATAGATTCACAGTGAAGTGATTGTGGCAGAATAGAATCTAGTTTTAATTTATGTTTTTCTAGGCATGACTTCAGATGAGGTACAGTCTTCTTAAGATTCTCTACACTATAAACCAGCTCTGCGCTTATGAAAGAGACGTTTGTGTCAGTGTTTCTGCAAGTCAGGAGAGTTAAAGCTTCACTGGAAACAAGAGAAGAGCAGGAAATGAACTGGTTTGCATTTTCCCACCTCTGGACAAGAGCATGCATTAATGCGCTGTCGACAAAAACCAACGATACAAGAGTGCCCCTGATGACCTCAACTACCTCAATGTTCTCTAGCATGATCACATCTGATGAATTGTTTGTGGCGCTGTCCTGGATGTCATGCAAAGACTGAATAAGTTGAACAAAGTGTACAGTGGCTTTGGATGCCAGAATTGTAATGGGGAATGCTTGGATGCTACAACTCATGGTCCACAGAAAGATGAGTTTACTCAAATCACCTGGTTGGCAGCATGGAATAGCATTTATAGGAAGAAATGTTTCCTCCGGGAGAAAAACATCCGTTCCTACCACTGTAGGGCAGCAGCTAATCACGTCAGTACCTGAATCATAAAGCCGTCCTATTGTCTCTATTGCTGTTATGACAAAAGAAGCTGAAGATGACTTTCTTTCTCTTAGTAGATGTTTTGATTCCATTTTCAACTTAAGAAGACTTTCACATGGATAGACACATGTGTTAAGTTTAAGTTTTTTCAGATGTGCCAATTTATTTAATTCATTACTCTTATGATACATAACTATTGGCTTAGAAATTTCTTTACAACTTTCTGACAGGATTAGTGTACTTTCATTTGCGTGGGTTTCCTGACAGAATACACGCGATCGGTTAGAAGGTATTGTCATGTTTGGATCCATCTCTGCAATCTGATTTACGAATATTTCTCTCTTGGAAATCAGTATTTCAGAATAGTCACGAAGCTCATTTTCAGTTAGCATAAAATTGAAAATAGACAAAAGTGCAGATCCTATCTCGTTTTCAGGTTGTTGCTGTAGCTCTATGGCTGTTACAGACAGGTAAACGCGTTCCTGGACTGCTGTCCTAATGAGTCCCCACAAAGCCGTAGATACTGGATTAACAATTCGAACACCATCAGCATCTGGCAGTGATGGCCATGCATTGAAAGTACACAGATAGAAAGGTACTGTGAGAGAGAGCTCGGAGATTGTTGTGAGAACAGTTTGAAGCAGGCAGCACATGTTGAGTACTTGTGAGTGAATGGCTTCCCCATCCTCATCTGTAGCAACATCCTTTGAGTAAACTACAACAACTGAGGAGGCAGAGTCAGCGTTGCTTAAGATATTTTTGATTTGTTCTTTGAGGTGTGGATTATCTGTGCTATCATCATAAGTGATGACAACACCACCTTCATGTCCATCAAAAAATTCTTTGTTTGTGATGAATACTATATCTGGTTTTGCTTGTTGCTCATTTTCTTGTTCCAGTTTCCATGCACACATAATTTTTTGCCACTTTATAATTAGCAGTGGAATTGATGACATGTTTACGAGAGGTGATATCACTTGGATCACCAGGTCATCCAGGTATGCAATAACGTGACCAGATGATGACAGCAATCTCTGGTCGAAGATGTAGCTTTCGGCGGTTTTCTCTTTGAGGCATGTATGAACAAACATGTTCATTTCTATTTTCCCTATGACTGCAAGATTTCCAATGGATCTTGGAAGGAGGTCCTCCTGTCTATCTCCTCCACTGTCTATCATTGCTAGTACAGACGTCTGCAGCATGCAATCAAGAATGCAAGGATGGAGAATTGTACCTGGAAGCTCGTTCTCAACAGTTGTATTCACCTTTAGCAGTGCCAGACACTCTGCAGGACCTTTGTACGCATGCTCAAGCAATGAAAATGCTTCTCCATACTCAAATCCAAATTTACGAAGCTTGGAATAGATCTCCCCCTTGCTCACCTGACGTCTGCATTTACTGATGATGAAGTCTATGTTGACGTCTTCTAAATCATTAGATTCACGTTCATGTACCTGAATTGTTGCAAGCTTTCGACCATTTTTCTGGATCACGATAGTCATTTCTGTTTTCATCTGAGGTTCAAATTCCACTTCAAAATCTACAACTGCATCTCTCTCTGTAGCAAATACATGTAAAAATTGTATGGATAAAGAAACGGGGTGTTTGAGAGAGCTGCTTTGGGCAACTGCGAAACCTGCTTCAGCATAAAACGCCCCAGGAATAATGATTTGTCCTGATATCACGTGGTCATATATTGAGGGAGTACAGAGAGGAGAAATCATAAGTCTATAGGATGTGACACTCCCTCTTATAGGGTAGGTGTAGAGATGCTGCTTTTTCAGGAAGTCAGAACCACTGAATAGCATTTGTTCCGTTTCAGATTTTTCCATAAGGTACTTTTTGTCAAATACATACCGCGGCACTTCAGTTATTGTGTGGCAAGGTTGAAAAAGGTTCTTCCAATTAATATCTGCACCCTGTTTATACATTTCAGCAATTGCTTGCATAAATACTTTAAGTTCTGGCTGTTTGGACATGGAAACGATTGCAGTAACTTTCTCATTTGGAAACAAAGCCTTCAGATGTAATTTTAGTACAGGTTTGGGGCCAATTTCCAGAAATACTGTTTTGGAAATACAGTCTGTATTAAAAGCATTTGTTATTGCAGGACCAAAAAGTACTGGCTGTCTTAAGTTACTGACCCAGTACTGTGCATCTGGAGGTTGTTTCAGCAAACTGCCAGACACAGTGGAGATAAATGGGACTTTTGGGTTAGATGCAGTAATACCTTTGATAGCTGTAGCCAGTTTATCCAGGCAAGCATCGACATGAGGGCTATGGTAAGCAACAGAAACATCAAGATCTGTTAGTTGCATTCCTCTGTGCTCAGCTTTCAGGCCAGACAAAAGGTGTTGGCGAACAGTAGCAATGCTATCGGCATCAGCGCTTACTGAACAGGAAGTTGGACTGTATTCCAGGGAAATAGTCACTTTGTCTCCCATGCTTTTGATTCGTTCTCTAACTTTTCCAACGCTGACATTTTGTACAACTAGCATGCGACCCCCAGAGATCTGTGCCAAAAGATTACTGCGGTGGTATACAATTTTGATGGCATCAGCAAGGTTCAGGCACCCTGCAAAATAGGCTGCAGCCACCTCTCCAATGCTTTGACCAACAACACATCTTGGTTCGATTCCCAAACTTTTCCAGACAGCAGCTAGCGCCACCTGGCACGCAAAAATGGCGATAGGCGAAAGTAGAGGATCTTTTGATGAGTCTTCCTTCATCATTCGCTCTGTCAGAGACCAAGAGACATAATGTGAAAGGTATTTCTCCACAGACATCATAGCGTCTCGGAAGACATTGTTTGCTGTCATTAATTCTGAGCACATTCCTTTCCATGCTGTACCCATTCCACAGAAAACGAAAACTACATCAGGAGTGTTCGTTAAAGCGGGGGACAATTCTTCTTTCGTCAGCTGCTCACCAACTAATGCCAGCAGTTCGTGGATGTCCTCTACGATAAAAGCTATTCTATACTGGAAGTGATCACGACGGACAGTACTCGTATATGACAAGTCGTGTATGTCAATGTTTTGTACAAACTCGTCAGAATATAAGTCTTCCAAGGTTCCTTTCAGAGACTTAGTCGTGTTAGCTGAGAAGCAGACGATACAATAATCTCGAATGTGTTGCCTCTCATTCTCTACTTCCGGTCCGCTTGGTCGTCTGTACGACTTGAGAATCGCGTGACAGTTTGTGCCTCCGAAACCAAACGAATTGCAGCATGTCAGTTTATCTGGATTTGTCCATGGAATACATTCCTTTGGAATTATGAGCCCCAAATCAGACAGTTTGATTTTTGGATGAACCGTGTCGCAATGCAAAGATGGTACGATAAGCTGATTCTTCATCATTAAGCATAACTTAATCAAGCTTAATATGCCAGAAGCAGATTCTGTGTGGCCAATGTTAGTTTTCACGGATCCAATATACCTGCAGTGAAGCTTGTCATACTCTTTGAAGAAGGATCCAAGGGTGTTAACCTCCACTGGATCGCCGGCTACTGTTCCTGTTCCTGTTATGCAATATAACAGCACATATCATTATTTACAATTAATTAGACATTTGTTATATCATAAATTATGTATAACATGTAAAATGATAACATTCGTTTATACAAAATTATTGTTTGTACTTGTAATTGTTTCCACAATCGGTTATAAATTAAATGCACACTGTTATCTTTATTTCATAAGGTACCTCTTTGTTTAATACATATTTAGTCTGTTTGCACAAAATTAGGAAAATATATTTGTACTCCATAATGTTTAATTATTTACATCGACAGTGAATATTAATACAGTTAGAAATAACATTGTAAATTTTCTAATAAGTATTGTGGTTTTCATTACAAATAACATTGTAAATTTTCTAATAGGTATTGTGGTTTTCATTACAAATAACATTGCAAATTTTCTAATAGGTATTTTGGTTTTCATTACAATTAACTTTGTAATTTTTCAATAGGTAATGTGGTTTTCATTAGACGTGCATATAATTAGACATAATATTGTTATTTATCTAATACTTTTTTCCAGTGAACATTAATATAATAAGATATATTATTGCTAATTTTCTAATAACATTTGTGTTTTTAAGTGGACATTGATATAGTTGGATATATATATATATATATGGACGTTAATGTAATTAGTGTACATAGTTAATTTTCTAATAAATTTTTTGCCTTCCAGAGAAATATACCTTTTCAGGTATTTGCTTTAATCACTCTAAACCGTATTATGTACTTTATCTTTGTAGATGCCCTTTTAATATTACTGTTTAGTGAATAATTAGTTTATTTTCTAGACTAGTACACATTTTTCTTAAGTCGGTGCACATTATTTCATACAAACTCTAGTAGTGATTGGTAATTTCTGTGGCCATACTAAATTACTATACTTGTTCAGTTTTACTAAAACTTCTAAATATATGAAAACTGTAAGCCGGGTTTGCTGTTTTGTCTGCGTTTTTTGTCAAGTCCACTCTTCGGCTAGGATTAATTTGCTTTCATAATCAGCTAGTACTAGTTTATAACAATATTTTCGAAATAAGAAACTGTTGAGATGTTTGTTAATGCAGTGATAAATAAATTTGATCCGATCTAATTTAATTATAATATATGTATTGCTCAGAATAAAATAAGGCTTTTATAATAAAGCAATTGAAACAACTAGAATAATAAATGTTCTAGTTAATTTCAGACATACTTAATATGAAATATTCTTGGTCCATCGCTTGCTAACATAGCATACGTTTCTCTGTATTTCAGTTTTCAGTACGATTCTTTACCTTAAATTTAATATTACATTTTACGCCTATAAACTGACAAGATTCCTCCAGAATCTAGATTTTCTATCAGTAGACATAAATTAGTATATTTCCACCTCAATTATATTCAGTGGTCTGTTTTGGGGATCAAAATCCGTTGGAAGGAAAGACTAAAGCAATAATAAAAAAAGAATTATCTGTATCCTCTTATTTGTTAGACCTTAGAAGTTGTTTCAGAAAGGTGTATTGATATATTATGCAGTACATATACCCAACTTAATTAATTAACAAAATAGTTCTATGGTAAATAGTAATATTTGGAAATGGCTTCGTTTGTATTAATATAGTAGTAAAGTATACATTTAATCTGTAACTTGTAAGGCATTATTTAAGTGAGAAACTAATGAAGACCGAAGTGAATAATTTTCAGCAGGAATTGATACCTGCCAGATAGTAATCGTAAGATCATTGACTGATTAGCTTTTTTAGGATGCGATTTGTATGTAAGAAATTATAATATGAAAAATCAACATATAGGTCATTTCATTTTTTTTTTTTAATAAAAAACAATCTTAAAAAATTCACATACTTCACTTTAGCACATTACTTCTTATTAGTGTTGCCTTAGAGTGAGGTCAAAGGTTCTCAGTGGAGCACTAGTCTTAGTGTAAAGAGTGGACCTTTGCAACAAAAGGATTGTTAGGAATGAGAGTGTTATTTTGCCCTAGTAAGATTGTATTTTTTAGAGAGCACTTGGTTAGCGTTCATGGATAAATGGATTAACCAGGTGACGCTGACTGACGGAGTAAGCTTAGCAAATTACGACTACTTGGAATGAATGAGCCTAGGTTAGGTTTAAGCTGGTGTTGGTTATGAATGTTAGACTGGATGAGATCATTTCCTTCGTCCGTGGAAGGGCCTCAGGACTTTCAAAAGTTCTTTGATGAGGTTTAGCTCTGTCGGTTTGGCTTCCCCACTGATATCAGCTCTCACCTTAACGAACTTAACCAGAAGCTGCAAGGACTTGACGTGCTCATCACGAACATGGAAGTCCACGTGTGGGCATTCGAAGCAAAGCTGATTCTATGGGAGAAAAAGCTGTATAAGGACGACCATGTCCATTTCCCTCACATCGCCCAGTATGATGCAGCCCTCGTTGACACCAAAGAATGCATCAGTGTGCTGTCAACCCTGCGGAATGAATTCTCTTCACGCTTCACTGATGTGTATTCTCATTCGCAAGAGTTCAAGATCGTCAGCACTCCTTTTGACTTTCCCTATGATTATGCCTCCTTGGATGTGCAATTGGAGTTGATTGAGTTGCAGGCTTTGGACGTTCTCTTGTCCAAGTTTACTTCTTGTACTACTCTCACTGACTTTACTGCCAGCTGCCACATGCTTAGTTTCCAATGTTGTTAGCCCGTGCCAAACGTGTAATCGCAATGTTTGGCAGCACTTATTCGTGCGAGCAGCTGTTCTCCAAAATGAAGTTTTGTAAGAACAAGCTATGCTCTCAGCTCACTGACAAACGCCTTAATGGCATTCAGTTGCTGAACTCCTCATCATTAGAACCTGATATTTTATCTGTCTCTAAGAAAATTAATATCATGTTTCCCAGTGATCATACTGTATTTTTGAATAAAACAACCTTTCCTTGGACACCTTGTTTCTTCTGGACTAGTGTGCTTTTTGACCTCCTGAAATGGCATAGTAGTCCAAAATGTTTGCCGACCCCTGTTCTAGCATATTCTTACTTATGTTGTTATTTTAACTTTATTACTTTGTAAGTATCATCATGAGCAGCACCCTAAGGTCATGTCAGGGTGACATGAAAAAAATTATATAACTATTAAGTTTAGAAATAGGGACAAGCAAATTTACTCCGCCACAGTAGGAAAATAGGCAAAACGCGTCTTCCTTGCACATGTTAATATCATAATGTGCAGTGAATCTCAGCTAGCTTTCGGCATAATTTACACTGACATCTCAATGCCAGATCAAAATTACACTATGAGGAGAAATGTACATTAGAAATATAACACTGGAAATATGGAAATATAACACTACATAATCCATACGGAAATTTGGCTTGACACTTATCGTCGGTCTCTTATTCATCACGCCTGGACCTTGGTGGATACCTGCAAGCATTTTACTTATCGGTCCATTCTTACTAGGCACCCTTGTCGGTTTGTATAGACAGCTTTCTCGCACGTCTGTCTCTGGTGCGATTTGCTAGCACAGATATTTAGTACTTTCGCCATGGTGACCCATCTAGGGGAAGGGTGGGGGGTCGGTTCGTCATTGAGTGTTTTTCTCTGGTCTCTACAATCACACGTTGCTAGTCTAAGTTAGTCATTGCCTTATCTGGTGGCCTTAGGCATTGCAATAGCTTGTAAATTCTTACCAAGTGTATTCAAACGTCGTTTTAACAGATAGAATATCGAAACCTCTGAAAGTTAAAGTGATGAAAGATAAAAATAATTAATTATGCATGGACAGCATTTGCCCTTTGATGGTTTGTATTGTCTTTGTTTATTAACTGTCGATAGTAAACCATGGGAACTTGTAACGAACCGACATGACATTTATCATCCAAAGCTTGTTTGTGCGTCAGCGATCATCGCCATAACTACTACAAATGAATGGTTCAGCCGGGCATAATTAAATGTTAAACACAAGCATTATAAAGAAAAATAGAGAATTCCAAATTTATGAGATTCACAATTTACCATGAGCTTCAATGTAGTCTAAGCTGTCGATATTAATACCAAACTTGTTATAGATGGTATTCAGTAATTTCTTCTGTTGGTCACCAGACGGCGCTGTCATAGGAGTCACTGTACGACCGTCTTGATTACTTCCGGTGCAAACGGTAGCCCATACCTTGTCACCATCACGCAATGCCTAAGGAAATACATCCAAAAGTCAATAAAATACAAATTACTTAGCCGATAAATTATTCGAGACTGACTGCTAAATACATTCTTTGGAAATACCACACTATGAATAATAACGTTTAGAAACAAGAATGACATTTAGATATCTCCTTGGACTGATATTCTAAATACGGTTTTAGAAGACCTTTGTTTAATAATATATTTGCTTTTATTATTTGGCTCAAAGTATGTTAATTTTTCCCTCACGTCTTTTAATCGCTTGAGGAAGACAACTCCGCATCCCTCGCTGCGTGTGTAGCCATCAGCTTTGTCAGAGAAGGTGTGGCAGAGACCCGTAGGGGAGATCATGTTTGCTTTACTCAGGTGTACAAACACGTCGGGCAACAGGAGGTTGTTAACTCCTCCACATATTGCCATGTCGCAGTCACCTGTGCAAGAACACAACAGATTGTCACTCTCAGCCTAAACAGATAGCCATGCTACAACTCTCAACTATGGTACCGTAGAGTAACACGCACATTAAACAATCATACCATATTATACATAATCGAATTGCGCTTCTATTGAATACATTTAATTCAAACTGATCCTTTTAGCAACAACACAGTTCTGCTCTTCATAACTCATACGTAATTAAACAATCACTGAAAGAAAATCCTTAGTGAATGAGTTAAAAATTTCTTTAGCTAATCACCCTTTAATGGATTAATCGCAAGCTATATAGTTATGAATCGTATCGCATTGATGAACCTAGTATTGACTTATTTTTGGAAGTTTGTTTAGATACGTGTATGCAGAAAAGATTTATCACGATCGGGAGAGAACTGTTTGTCTCCTCTTAGAAATTTAAATGCTCATTCGCGTTACTGCTTTGTTAAGAATTTAAAGAAAGGTGAAATACTGCATTGTTAAGAATTTAAAGAAAGGTGAAATACACATTTGCGTTATTGTTCTTTTGGTGTCCTTTTTCATCAGAACATTTTCCAATATGCATTTTTGTTCGTTTATTTTATTTGTGTGAGATGAGTGTGAAATAGTTAACGGGCTAAATAGGCCTATGTTCTTTGTAGATACTGAGGTCAAAATATTTATTTTCTAGAATTGTGTCTGTATATTCATAGTTATAACTCTTGTTTGGTTATATATATTTTAAACCCTCTTGTATGGTTTTGTCTATTTTTCGTTCTGTTATATCTCTTGTATGGTTCTGTCCATTGTATGGGTATGTCTGTTTACTCTGTTACAACAATTGTGTGGTTTTGTATATTCTTTTAAGGCACTTGTTTAACATTAATCGATTTAAAGGAATTTTAATCCTATAGCAAACTGGAATTTATTTTATTAAAAATGATTTCCTATATTCATGAATATATGAGCTGAAAAAAACCTCGATTGCTGCCTTATTTTTTCTTTATCTGTATAAAACTGATTGAAACACTCTCAAGTGATTTTTTTTTAGCCTCTTCCAAACTCAGGTATTAGGTTTATTGTGTAGTCCGTGAGTTGGGTCTATAAATTAGTCTCCTGTGCTGCAGCCTGCACGCTAAATATTCTCTCCAGTTGAAAATAAGAAAATGTAGGCTTTTGGCAGTTGTGTGGAATCCAAAGAAATCCACTGATACCTTAACATGCTTCTCACCTTTGGCGCCATAACTAAGCATACAGTCCGCGAGTCACTTAAAGCGCAAGACCAGAGTCCAATGTTCTGCCAAGGGACATCACTTTTTGCTAGCTTTCTCGACTTTAATTTTTGTCCATTTCCATCCTTTGTTGATTTTGCGAATTTGTGACGTCATTCTAAGGAGAGTTTTTTCTTGAAAGGATTAGAATAAGAGAGAGAGAGAGAGAGAGACAGACAGACAGAGACAGAGAGAGAATGAGAATAAGCTAATCGGTTCCTAATTTGTAGTTTCACGCCTTTCGTTGATGTTGTCATTGTCGATTTTATCTCCCTCTCCTGTGTTACTCACCAAGCGTATACCTTCGGCCGGGGTCAAGTAGTTTGAAAGAAATGGTAACCTGTTTTTTGGGGTACATGTATTTATTACTGAATTCACGATTTTTATTGTTGAATTAAAAGCAATATTTTAATTTTACTTAGTATGCAGCAACATAATTTAATCTACTAAAGACAATTGGCAATGGGAACTTTCTGAAAAGGAGAATTCATTGTTATAGAATGTGTTGTCAGCTGTAATTAGCAATAATGTGTTACTTACTTCATTGTCAGTGACGTCACTGTTACTTCTGTATATTTTTTAGAATACAGTGTTTCCTTTTCACATTCTTAAATCTAAACAACATTTAAGAAGTTAACCTACTTGAACAGTGCCTCGTGATTATTGAGGGAAGAAATAGTATGTCAAATCTTTTGTCAGTAACATTCTTCTCATACCGGTCAGGATGGCTTGACAGGCCAGGTGCACACTGACCAGAGATGACGAACATGCCGTGTCAATGACCATACTTGGCCCCAAGAGATTGTACACGTAAGATATGCGACCTGCCAGGAAAGAGTTGCTGATTCCGGTGGCGGTGTAGTTGCCGACCTTAGACGAGTAAGCCGAGAAAACACAACGGTAGTCGCAGTTCATGGCGCCTGTAGGAGAGAAATAAAGAGTTATCAGCGACGGAGTTTTGTCGGAACATTGAATGATTGTAGAATAATGTAGTTTGATGTAATATTCCCATTTCTGTAAGGAGAGAGCAGTAAGACAGCTGATCTTTACTGGTCTCTTTTGTTGCGGTGATCACTTAAAGTAGGTCCCCAGTGTTTTTTCAAAAACGGTGAATTAGTGTTCAGTTAAAAGGTCTCTAAATTTCACATGAAAATGCATTCTGTCGCAAACTCAATGTGAATAGCATTACATGCACTGCACCAGTCGGACAAAATAGGACATACAGTATTACTATTAATCTGTTCAGTGTCTGAATGTGTATTATGCTATAGAAGGAAGAAGAAAAATATTATTACCAATATAGACACCGGTGTTTGAACCGGACAACTGCGCTCTCGTGAATCCCGCATCTTCCATCGCCATCTTAGTGCACTCAAGCAGGAAGCGCTGCTGTGGGTCCATTTGACTGGCCTCGAAATCGTTGATTCCAAATAAGCCATTATCGAAACCTTCTTGACTGCACGGTACGTTTATGACATTTCAACAGACGATTATCAAGTTGAAGTTGTTGTGAAGACCTAACTTCTTAATGCAAATATAATACTTATGAAAGTAATATTGCAATACCTCTTATCATAGTTACATACTTTATAAAAACCCCGTATATATACAAACGAAATCTATTTATTAAGATGTTAAATATCTGATCATTCATGTGCTTTACTTGAAAAAGTGTTATACTTGTCTTATGTTTTAATTTGCTAAGTACCATTTATTTATAATTTAAATGAGCCAAAATAGTATAAACGCAAAATACAGCAATAGTATAAAGCATAAAACCAAAACTTTTAGAGCAAATAAAACATTTCTTTGATATCAAAAAGCTTCTTGCTTTTAGAGTAAAGTCTCTGCTTATATCTACAACAACCAAAATGGATCACGTGATGTGTGACATTAAAAATTATGTACTTTAACGTAAAGCCAATGTTGCTACCTGTAATAACCAAAGTGGGTCACGTGATCTGTGACATCTAAGAGCTGTGTCTTTCAACAATGGCAATATTTCCCACAACAATCAAAATGGGTCACGTGATCTGTGATAATGTAATAATATTTACAGCAACCAAAATGGGTTAATTGCCGTGCGACATAAAACACAACTATGTGCCTTAAAATAAAGTCAATATTTCTACCAATACATTTTTTGTTCGCCTTGAATTAAAATCAATACGTCTTCCCATAAAATAGAAACTGGGTCACGTGGTCTCACGTCGCAAACTTCTGTGACTTTAAACATAGCCAATAATAAAACCCACATCAACCAAAGTGAGTCACGTGGTCTGTGACATCACAAAACTGTGTCCTGAAATAAATATTTTTACTCACTCCCTGACGAATCCTCCACGCTGGACGTACGCCTTTCCGGGTGCCATCGGATTCTGGTCAAAGTACGCTCTTGCGTTCCATCGATTCGTAGGAACGTCTGTCACGTGACACTCTCCATTCACCAGCAGCCGCCAGTATTCTCGAATGTTGTCTGCCCCTGGTGTCCGGCATCCGATGCCAACTATGGCGATTGCATGTTCCTCAACGACAGACACATTCTGTCAATAAAAATCAAAATAATTTTAATGAATTGATTAGTTATACGAGCTATTGTTGGAGTTAATTGGTTTTTATTATTTTTATTTGTAACCTGCTTTAACCATGTCACCCGTTGACAAGTATGGGGTAAAGAACAGAGATGGAGAGGGTTTAAGCAGTCACCCGTTGACAAGTACGGGGTAAAGAACAGAGATGGAGAGGGTCTTATACAATAATACGAGATGAGTCATAATAAAGTAAATTTAAAAGATAAAGTCTTAAGAGCCGTTACTGACTATTTAAAAATGAAGAATATTTCTCATATTTATTTTTCTGGAAAATAATGTTGACGAGTGCATGTTTTAACCAAAATATCCCTCTTAAGATGACCTTGCACTTGGACTGAATGAACCTATGACGTATGTGACACGACGTAGACAGAGGTGTAATGTAACTTAAGATGTGGAAGTCTTAGATACAATTAAAACGACATACACGACAAAAGACCGATCTCTAGTATGAAATGTCAAAAAGACGATTCTCGAATAATTAAATGTCAAACTTCAAGCGGATAAAGACAAACGATGAATTAAATGTCAAACTGAAAGCTTGTAGGACCAAAATGTACAGATGCATCTGTAATCTGTGAATAGGACTGGATTCTAATCGGAAAATAACATATTTCAATAATCAAATCAGACAGCTTATACGAATGTTGTCCTAATGTTGTTTTGACGAGTTTTTTAAATATATATATAGATCCGCAAAATACAATAAGTGAAAAGATGTGTTTTCCACATATACATCTGCAAAATACAATAAGTGAAAAGATGTTACTACAGTCGTTCCACTCAGTGACTGTTGTAATAGAAAGAACAATTTACAGTTTTGTTTATCGGTTCCCAGTCTTTTGTGAATAGAAGAAACAAGGGTTTGAGTTGAGATTTCACGCACTAAATGGCACTAGCTTCGGTGTGTTAATTTAATAACAACTTAGACAATTTATTAATTTCTCTTCTATTTTTTTTAAATGTAAAATTATTTATTTATTAAATTTATTCCTACAATAAATTATATTGATAAGTTTTCAATTAAATCTCTCTCTCTCTTTCCGTCTGTCCAGCTGTCTGTCCATCTATCTTTCCATCATTCTATCTATCTATCTATCTATCCATCCAAACATCCATCCATCCATCCATCTATCTATCTATCTATCTATCTATCTATCCGTCCGTCCTCCCCTCCTTGCCGCCATCTGTCTGTCTACACTAGTAGTTTTAAACATTTAACTTCTATTGTATAGCGTATATAACACCACACGTTTTGCGCAGTTTTTTAAAAGTAGCAAAGTACGGATTTCTTCTTCTTGTAAGTAATTAGTCAGCATTACAGTCAGCATGACGTAGTGTATGTCATCATATAATGTTACTAAAAATAGTTGAGCTGTTTCGCTAAAGGGGGATCGAGTGTCGAGGATTTTGTGAAGAGTACAAGACATGTATTAGTAATATTAATTAATTAATTGAGACTTTTAAGAATGTAAAATGCACACACACACACACACACATACACACGCACACACAAACGAAACTTTAACGCAATCACAATACTCGTCGCACACGAGCAATTAAAATAATTTGGTTTATTATGCTGTGTTAGTGTTTCGTGGTTTAACATGCTGTGTTAGTGTTATGTGGTTTATTATGCTGTGTTAGTGTTATGTGGTTTAATATGCTGTGTTAGTGTTTCGTGGTTTAACATGCTGTGTTAAGTGTTATGTGATTTAACAGATTAAAAAAAATACTTTACCATATGAAAGTGCGATATTTATAAATTTGATTAAAATGTACACCCCCCAAAAAAACTAATGATTAATTATGCATTTATATATTTACTGTAAGTCACTGACAATTCACTTTCACTTTAGCAGTATCGTCTCCCGCATACAGGAGATGGGAAGCAACTCTTAATCAAACAAAATTATCTTAAGATGAAATCACGAATTAATGGTATTTGTATATGTTGGACACTGGCAGATAAAGAACTTTAAGCTGCAAAGGAATTTGGAGATTTTTGCAACGTGCACACATACACACACACACACACACACACACACACACACACACACACACACACACACACACACACACACAAAATAACCACCCATACGCGCACGCACATTCATTAATCTTTCTTAGTATTTTTAAAAGATAATTTTATAAACTCATAAACTAATTAGAGGTAAACCAAAGAAACGACAAAGTATTTTATTAAATACAAATTGAGAAAATTACCTTTTTCTAATTAATGTCTAGCGGATTTTCAGGTTACCACCTCAAGTTTTAAACAAAGTCGCCCAAGCAATGTAAAGAGTGAATTCACGAATGAGAAAATGCTATAAACAAAGTAAATAATAATAATAATAATAAGAGTAATACTACTAATACTAATATGAAAAGATCTAATAATGTACTTCTTGCAAAAGCTCTACTTAATTATCTGTTCCTGATCATAAATTGTTGAGAATGTATTGTGAACACTGAATGTTGAAAGCGTTAGACTCGTGTTTATTCATCTGTCTCGTCCATTTGACTGGTAATCTCACCAGGACATTTAAGATCTCTGACTGATACTGATAATTATAATTATGAAATACCGTACTAATGTCTTGAGACGGTGGACACGAGTTGTGGGTGTTGTGGTCAGACATAACTTGTCTTTCAAGTCCTTTGGCCGTGAACCCGACCACATTTGTCGGCCTGCACACGGAGCTGGCTGCACATCCCATGTCGATGTGTTGCGCAGTATTAATTCAGCAGTATGCGTTCGTGTAGCTGACTACAAATTGCGCTGTAGACAATATCTCAAAGTATTTTACATAAATAAATAAATAAATATATATGTATAATAAACAATCACTCCCCCCACCCCCCAAGGTAGACTTAGTGGAGTGTCTGTCTTTGGTGTTTGTGCTAATCATGTTAAATGTAATTAAAGTGTAAATATCTTGTTGCTAAGCAAACGTCATTGTTGCGAAATTGTTCGTAATGATCTTTCATGTCGCAGTTCTTACTGCGTGGTCAAAAATTAATGACCACAACAGCTCACCGTCACCTCTACGTAACCAGAGTCTGTTAACTGCCTCGTGCGCCAAGCCGAAGTACAGCTGAGCTAAATCGCATGGATATAGGTTGCTCCAGGAATCCTATTTTACTGGGTCGCACAGAAACCCAAATATTAGGCAGTCGTCATCATTAAAGAAAAGCACTTTTTGACACAAAATCTGATCAGGAAGATTTGGTTTTACCTGACGATAAACAGATGTGAGGGAGAAATTAAAGAGTGACTGAAAAAAAAAAACTGAAGAGGCTTCACAATAAAAATATGATGCAAAGTGTTAAGGAGAGATGTATGTTTACCCGCCTACCAACTTCAGTGAAGGAAAACTAAATTCAAAACTGCAACTCCACATAGTTCTGAAAAGAAGGGAACAGAGAAACCTACTTCAATTCGTAAAGGAAAACTAAATTCAAAACTGCAACTCCATATAGTTCTGAAAAGAAGGGAACAGAGAAACCTACTTCAATTCGTAAAAGATGAAACTCCTCATGATTCTTAGGAAGATTCAACTGATGTTACCAACCAAACTTGTATTACATTCAGTTAACTTCTCAGAATCAATACACACAACTTGCCGTTCGAACAACTGATAATTCAACCTGTGCAAATTCCTGCCCACTATTTATACATTAAACACCTTTAGTCTATGCAACCAGAAAAAGAAAAACAAACCACAACAGATCAGTTTATCTCCAGCCTCCCTGGCTTATAAAATCTTGACCAATTTTCAATTTCTACTCTGACAACACAACTCTGTGTATTATGAGCACTAACTCATAACAAAGATTATTGATAGTTTATTAAGAACCCAGGAGAAAAATCAAACTGATTCATTGTTGCAACATTAGAAAGAGAAAGCACCGAGATTCCATTGTAAACATTGTAAAAATCACACATCAATTATATGTTTAATTTTTCTTCTTTTTTTTTTTTTTTAGTGGCTGAAATAAAAATGCGTGGGAAAAAATAAATCATTTGAACAACAAAATTTCCATTCTCTTACAACTTTTGGAATTCCGCGTTGTTTGTTGTGCACGAAGTACAAACCTGTCTATAGCAAAGCGTTTGGAATATTGGAATATTTGCCTGGCTATCAGGTACATGTCTGTACTTCTAGCCAAGGATTGGATGTAGCGTTAGCTCGGAAGTATCAGCTGCGATAGATTAGACCTACCTGCTTGAGTTTCCTTTTCAGTCCACACAGACAGACAGACAGACACACACACACACACACACACACACACACACACACACACACACACACACACACACACACACACACGTGCAAATGCACATACCTAGTCTCTCTAAGATATAGGTTCAAGAAATAAAACGTCTGTCTTACGCACACGATTGAAGAGTTTAACAATAGCTTTGAGACTTTGTAACTCTTTGCCAATAAAGTAATTATTTCTGATTTTACTCCCCGAAAAAGTCCTTCACAGTATTTTGCGGCGCTGCCATTACAGAATTGACGTCAGATAATTATCATCTCCATCACTGTTATCATGTTGCTATGGTAAAGGACGTGGCAGATAAACCTCACACTTTACTTCACAGTCAGCGTAAATTAATGGATCTATTAGTTGAGTTGTAAGCATAAATATCTGTTGACTCTACTGCGCCCTTGGAAAAATATCCTGGTCCCAACTCTCTATCACCTTCACTACCCCTCCCACAGACAAAAATAAAATCAGGGTGGTGCCAATGTTTAAAAAGCATTTTTTGTTCTTTGAATTATTGTGTATAATTTTCAGGAGGCAGACAATGATTTTGCAAGCTCCAAATATTTGGGTCTAAATACTGTTGTCTAGTTTTGGTGACATGTTTGTGTTGTCAAAAGTGAAGCTGTAAAAGTAATATGCTATTAAGATCTCTGCTGACAAAGAGAATAAATTCATATGCTACTAAACGTATTCCGTTCAAATTTATTTTTCTCGTAAATTGAACCTAACTCAACCCTTAATAAATATTCTTACTACATTTAATAAATTATAAAATAAAGATAGCTAATTCTCACACTAGAGGATTTTAGAGCCAAAATACATAAACTTTAGCAAGTAACTTCAACTATACATAGTAAACTACTATGAAACGAAAATCAACTCTCACACAGAAAATTACAAATATAAGCACACTGACGAACTCACTGACCGTTCAGCAGTTGAACAGTAATCTAGACTATTAGCACAGTACTCTAGACCAAGTTAGAAGAATAAATCGAGAAACAGCAGTTTCTTGTAGTTCGAACTGGGTCTGACAGAATTCTGGCCCCATTTTGAGGTATTTTATACGCTTTAGCTTATTCGAAGATTAAGACTTACAAACAGCTCACCAAATTTCAGAGGAGCATTGGGCGATAAACCTTTCCTCCTTTGTCATGGGTCAAGCGTGTGACGTACATCATATGCTGACTGATGACGACTATAAGGCCTTCAAGAAAACATTGCTCGTCCAATTTCCTATTTTTGCAGAGTGTTATTGCAAAATTTTCCATGACATACAGAAAGAGAATAGCCAGATGCGTACTCAGTACAGTACAAAGCTCCGCAGTTTGTTCAAGCAGTGGGTCTCAATGGCCAAAATAGAAAAGCTATACAAAACAAAGCTCTGCAGTTTGTTCAAGCAGTGGGTCTCAATGGCCAATATAGAAAAGATATACAGTGTATTTAGCTAACTGCGTTTAAAAACAGGAGGCTATGGACTGTTACAGACTGGACTTGGTGACATTTTTTTTGGGGGGGAGGGGGCTGAGTGGGAGCATAGCACACTGGAGCAGATAGCAGAGAAGCACAGCAAACTAGAGGATAGCATTATGATGTAGCCCACAGACACGTCATTAACAATAAGTATCACCAAAAACATGCCAATAACAATACATATCACCACAGATACATCAATAACAATAAATATCACCACAGATACATCAGTGACAATAAATATCACTACAGACACGTCAATAACAATAAATATCACCAAAGACACGTCAATAACAATAAATATCACCACAGACACGTCAATAACAATAAATATCGCGTAGAGGGTAGCAAGGTGCCACAGAGTGTTCTGAGTGAAAGCAAGAGTGACAGAAATAAAAGCAGTGGCTTTATTAAGAATGGGAGAAAATAAGTTTGGAGGTGAAAGCTGAGCGCGTCAAAAGAATAAAAGTTGGGTGCAGTTTTGTGTTTGTTTCATTTGCAATAAGGCCCATTCCATAGCATGTGACATCGAAGCTGTCCAAAGAACTCTGTACGCCGTAACTAGGGAAGCGAGAAAAGATGAGCTATCTGCTAATATGACATGCAGATTAGCTGAAGGAAAGAAGGCGTGTTTTCTTTTAGACACGGGGTGTAATTCCTCAGTATTGTTGCATGTAAGTCTTACAATAAAAAAACGCTTACACAGTTTCAGGTAGTTTTTAAAAAAAAATTAAAGACGACAATGATTTTCTAGCAATAGCGGAGGTTTACACATAAATGCGAAACATCAATGGCACTTTAGAAGCTACAGTTCTGATAGAATCAACTGAAAACGAAATCCTGGGATGCAGACTTGTAGTTTCAAGGCCAAATCCATGGCGTGTATCGAAGACCCTTGCTATTTCTTTGCACATCTCATCATGGTATCTTTATGTCATTTCATTTGTAATATTTCCACTGTTTATTGACATCATACTGTTTCACTTCCTCTTGCTATTTCTTTTCATTTTAATATTTATGACTGCTTGTTTGTGACAAGGATAATTGTCAACGTGACAACTTACCACGACAACGAGTGTTATCTTTCATGCAGTGATAACATTTTGAACGCCAGTAAGTAGGAAGATAAATTTGATATTTAGGCATTAATCAACGACTCAAGTTCAGACTAAAAAGTTTTTGGTTTACCTGAAATTGGATGAAGCACAATATTCCTGTAGAATGGCTTAGTCCATTAAGTGATGTAATACTCTAGGTGAAATGAAAAGGAAACTGATTTAATCACTAAATCACTCAGATAGATTTAATTATTTGACTGTTATTTATATCTCTTTATCTTGGGTCTGCTGTTCGGTTTTAGTTCAAATTTGTGTAAGGAGATATATATTTTAATTGTTCGCTATTTGTATCTGTTTATTTGACTGTTGATTTGTGTATATTTTTGGAGTTTAAAATTCGTGTACACAGCTAAAGACATTAATTGTTTGCTATTTATATCTGTTTATTTGACTGTTGATTTGTGTATATTTTTAGAGTTTAAATTTCTTGTACACAGCTAAAGACATTAATTGTTTTCTGTTTATATCTGCTTATCTTCGTGTTGATTGGTGCAGATGTTTGGAGTTTACATTTGTTTGTGCAGAGCTAGAAATATGAGATTCTAAGGCTGACATCACTGTTGGTCACAATTTTTACAATTTATATAACAATTAATTCTAGAAACAGAGATAGGCAAATTTACTTCGCCACACGTTGTTAATGATATGCATAGATTTGGTGACAAAATACACTGTAACGAGATTGATAAAATGTGAAAAGTTATATTAATACTTAAAATAAGATTCTAGTGAGAACTGAAAGAACACATAGCAATATATAGACCCATATAACCATTCATAAACGTTTTATGATAACACTTAAGAACTTATTGTGTAAAGAGTATGGATGTTTCATTTTATTTAATGAGAAAAGGATGCAAGTGGAAGTACTTATAGATTTGGACATATTTTAAAAAAAATTGTTTCAAAATTAAAAAGACGGATGACTAGATCGTGCTTTTGGCGAGAGTAGGCGTGGCTTGCAAAAAAAAATAAAAAATGACGCATTTATTCCTAGTAATAGGTAGACGTTGAATAGATCTGCACGAATCACGCACACACCACATGCACACGAAAGTTAGCAGCACAAGATCCGCTTTCACTTTCCGCAATAATAGCGAGGGCTGGCTGACCTTGGCGTGTCCTTCAAGTCGCTACCACCATAACAAATACATATAATCCACCGCCTATCTGCATTCAAACAACAGTCGATGGTTTCACTGAATATTCAACAAACGTGATGTCATTTACTTTCAGGAACTCAACTCAATAAACACCTTTGCTTTATTTGTCATTTTCTGTTTTTAGAGATTACGGACTGCGGTCACCTGGCGTGCATGTTCAGACTTGCATGTAAATGGCGGTAAAGTATAATTTCACCTGACGCAATTTCTGACTGCAGCATCAAGTGAGTGAGAGCAAATTTAAAGATATTAGTTTCAGAACAGAACTAGTAAACGGTAATAACTTGATATTATTTTTCGGAGCAGAATAAATTTACTAAAATTCTTGCAGTACAAGAGTACGTCATTTTCACTATCTGGCAAATATTTTTTAAAATTCTTTCTCAAAATTGGATATGCGCGCGCGCGCACACGCACGCACAACACATATATACATACACACACTGAGATTCGAGACTGATAGTGATGATAAATTCTTTTAAAAAGAACTGAAGCACTATACTTAAGTAAATAATATATAAGGTGTAAGAGTGGAGGTTTTGTGTTGTATGCGTGTTACACGACGGTTAAACGACTGACGTAATAATCTAACCCTTAGTTGACATTTGATATGTGTGTGCGTGCGCGCGCGCGCGCATATCCAATTTTGAGAAAGAATTTTTTTTGAGGTTTAGACACACAGGTTAAAGGTAGCATATTCCTTTCTATGCTTAAAAGTGTATTAAATGAGACGAAAATGGTTCGTAGGAGACAAAGAACAAAGTAATTGAAATATATATATGCTTAAAGAGTATGTGAAACAAAAAAAGTGAGAATTTCTTTTTAAAGCATCAATTGAAAAATTTCTTGTAAAATATAAAATCATGTAAGGGATATAACCGATTGCGAGTAGGGCTGTCATTTTTTTCTAAAATGCTGCCTGGGTATCCGTCCAAAGTTTGAACGGGTACCTGGGGAAGGAAGAGGTGGTCCACAAGATGTATTGATAATACACAGTATATCTTCCTAGAAAGGCTCCACAATATCCGGTCTCCAAAGATTAATGAATCCGCCCCATCTCAATGTCCGCACTTGCAGCGTGCAAAGGGCGGTCTGACCTTGGCGCGTTCTTCATTCTCAGAAACACGTCTCCAATCCAAAATTTAACTGCGGTCACACTGACTTTCCGTTTCCCATAAAAGTTAATGTCGATGAAAGAAATAAAATTCATTTGCCATAACGTCATATACCTTCAGAAACTAGAGAGAAAACTGTGGGATTATAGGCGCTTAGATCCTTTATTTCACAGACTACCACCGGCCGGAGTAGGGCGTAAACTGCCATAAAGTCTGAATGCAATTTTACACGGGTGAAGAAAAAAATTGCAGACGCGACTTTTAGAGTAACCTCGACATGATTTTATTTTGAAACATAACACAAAGTAAACAAAACATTACAGTACAAGATCAGTTTCCTGTACCTGACAAAATGGCACAATTTTTGCTTGCTGAAAATAAGATATATACACTTACAAGCACGCACGCAAACACCCACTAAACACACACACACACACACACACACACACACACACACACACACACACACACACACACACACACACACACACTCATGCCTTGATTCAAGACTGAAAATGTCAAGAGAGATAAATTAGTAAATTCGGTATTTTATTCTAAAAAATTTTTTTATCGCGATATTATAAACAGATCTCTGAGTTAGATATTCTCAGACATACAAACACATCTTTTGAGTAGACTTATTTGCACAAGGGTGATCTATAAGGCTGGCTGCTTTAGGAAAACCAATATTCATTTCAATTTATAACTCTGTGAGTTTGACTTTATAAAAGTTGTGTGTTTGCAATAGAATACTTAAATGAAGCTCTACTCCACTTTTGTCGTTTAGGCTAAGGCAGAATATGCACGAAAATTATTTAGTTTTGTGATTGTTTAATGGTATCTTTTTTTTTTGTTGTTAAAAATATTCGTTTTCTCACAAAATTTTGTGTTTTATGCAAATATAATGTTGTTTTCCTAACGTACCTCTGTCATACAATGATTATTTATTTACCAAGACTGCAGAAAATGCACAATTGACTCCACGTTACCGCCATTCATTTGTGTGTGTGTGTGTGTGTGTGTGTGTGTGTTTAGTGTGTGTGTGCACACGAACAAGGCATATGAAAACAAAGTGCATTACCTTCTGTAACAGTTTTGCCTCTTCCTATTTTAAAATTTAATTGTTATGAGGATTATTAAATTGTCAGAGTAACCCGACCTTGGGCACTCCTTAAGGTGCTATTTTAGTGTCTAAGTTGAAGTAAATAGCTCCAGGCAAGATTATTCTAAATTGCTGATGTAATGAAAGCTAAGTGAACAGTTTTCTATTATCCAATGATTATGATTTATGAGAATGAGACCAGCCAATGGGCTGAGATTAATGAGTTCACTTTCTGTAGAAAATCCTACTCTGTAATCACTTTTGAATTTGAAGTGAAGGAGAAAGCCCGGCTTTGAAAGATAGTCACTAGCTTGATGTGAGCAATTGCCTTATGACTTTCAAATTTCGAGTTCGAGTTTCCAGTTGCCTATTTTCACGTACTATATGAATCTCCTGATTTACTGTTGTAAACCGCTATGACCGACTAAAAATAAAGGCAGAAATGGGGTGTAAGAGTAACGGAAACTGCACTCTATGATGTCTGGTGGCAAGGTTTGTTAACTGCCGAACATTTTCTAGTGTAGAGAAATTGTGAGACATTGCTACATTTATTGTTCTGTTTGAAAGAGACAACACGGCAAGAAGAAGAGCCCAGGTCAACTCCAAGTAGCAGAAAAGTGATTTCCACATGGTAGTGATGCACGTGGACCAGATGAAATTTGAACTGAACTATAAATTGTGACATTTTGGCAAAGTGCGCGAAGGATTTTAAGACTGTGCTAAATAATGTTACATAAACTATTATTATTTACCTCTAACTCCATTGCTGTTCTCTAATAGGACTAAACTGAAGTTTGTATTGACTCTTTTGTTGAATATATATATATATATATATAGAGAGAGAGAGAGAGAGAGAGAGAGAATGTGAGAGACATACAGAGAGAGAGAGAGAGTGAGAGAGAGAGAGAGAGAGAGAGAGAGAGAGAGAATGTGAGAGACATACAGAGAGAGAGAGAGAGTGATTGTGTAAAATTATTTGAATGTGAGTTCGTGGAGTATTGATGTCAAGTAATCTCTTTCATCATAATTGTCATATGTATATTTGATTGTTCATTTAATACATTTATTGTTAAATTTATTGACCTTCTTACGCATATTGAAAATCTTATGTTGGAGAAGAAACTGGGTGGATGGAGGCTTGCTAAGAATAGATTAAAGACGGATTTGTCTTCTCCTTTAGTAAGAAGTTTTCCGCTCAAGGAAACATTATGTGACTGTAAATATTGTGTTATGTTGTGGAATATAGAAAACGTTGACCGCCAAAATATCCGCCAAATGAGACAGAGACGAGTGGTGTCTGTTGGAGGATCATTAATAAAATAAATTAAGATTCTCATCACTCGTCTTAATAATAATAATCATTTGATTAACTAAGTCGCGTGCCTGTCACACTTTCCTTCATTATTAACAGTTGAAATACTTTAATTGCAACACAGTGCATCAAATTCACAGGAAATGAACACATGCAGCAGGTTTGATAGTTGTGATTGTTTTCAAAGGCTTACATTTCTAGAACGACATGCAAAAATATGAGGAGACAACTTATGTAAGATCACATTATATCCAAATTCGTGTTATTGTGGAGTTCTACGCGGGTTCTGCTGTATTTGTTTGTTCTCTAATCTGCAGTAAAGGCAAACATTTTTTTTCCAAATTTAACACTTTAGAAGTAGGGCGTTACATGTTACATGTTGATAAAGTACAATTATAAATGAAGGGCTCAGGGCAATTATGTTTTGAGGATCAAATATACATCCTGTTTAAGTGGCGACAGTATGTTTCAATTAGGACAAAAGTCTTAGGACACAGCAAGGGTGAGTGAGCAATTGTCCAACTGATTTATGTAGATAGAGTTAAGCATCCGGTATCATTTAATTTCGTTTTAAGAGATTGGAATTATTTCTGCTTGATAAAGATTGCACCAAGAGGGGGCACCGTTGTCTTAAGGACAACAAGCATAGAATGTCGAACTTGGGGGAAACGGGATTTTCTGAAAAATAAAATAAAAATAACAAGTACCTCAAGATAAAGAAACACATCATTTAAATACGTATATAAATTAATTGTGACACATTTCGTTTTAAGTGACTACACAAGATATTTTTCTTTTTGTGGCGGAGTAAATTTACCTATCCCGATTTCTAGACTTAATTATATAAATTGTTAAAGTGACCCAACCTTGCGCACTCCTTTTGATGGTATTTTTTGTAAGTATCAGAGTTGAAGTAAACAACTCGAGAATATGCAAGAAAATTGCTGATGCAATCCAAACAAGTTCTAACCAGATTAGCAGTTTTTCAGACTAACAGTCTCATACTTGTTCAAAACAATTTCATCCAATGGGGATAGAACGAAAGTTACTTTGTTGAAGAAATTTCTATATTATACTCACTTTTGATTTTGACCTAACTAAAGTCCAGTCATAAAGGCGATCATTACCTTATCGTAAGTTAAGAATAAAAAATGATAAAGAAAGAATGGACTTAGAAACATTTCGTAACATGTTTGCTATTGATCTATGATTTGAATTGGAGAATGCCTTATGTAATTGAACCATTATTTCTATGTTCACTAATTTGATGCTGTGCGTTATACTTGTGAAATTTGATGATTGCTATATTTCTTATGCTGCAAGTATATCAGGCTAATGAATGTTGTTGCAGGATTTGTAAGTTGAGAATGTAAGAGAGAAAAGGGTTTAGAGATGAAATGTGCCTCAAACTTAGTGCTGCCCTTAATTTGAGACTTTTGCAGAAAGGAGCATGCCGTTTGATGCTTTTGATGTTTTGTAACCTTGTATCTTCTTCAGACTGCAGTGACTTCTGTACTCTACCAGATCACATTGGCTTGTGTATCCATCATTGTCATCGAAATTAACAGTAAACGTGTAACTGTAAATTGATTCTTGTGAATTTTGTTCAAGAGCCAATAAGAGGGAAATTGAGGTTTGAGTTTGGTCTCCAGAATTCATGAAGATCTTTTTTGAACATTCCTCATTGTGTGCTTGGGTATCACCCACAAATATTCGGGAACATTCCCCGTGATGTTCTTTGATAGAGCATATGAAGTTCTGGACGATACTTCATGGTGTGCTTTGTGAGTGCATCAAAGATTCAAAAGAATAGTTGTGTAATGGGCTAGAAGGGGTACATTGGGCCCATCATCTAATAAGAAAGAAAGTGATTTATTGCAAAACATGTGATTGTGAACACGTGCCAGAAACAGCATATATATTGTGACAGTAAATTTGCTCCCCCATATTTGTAATTTAAATTATTATATAAATTGTTAAATTGTCAGCGTGACCCGACCTTGGGCATTCCTTATGGTGTTATTTTTGAGTGTCTGAGTTGAAGTAAACAGTTTGAGGCAAGAATATATATTGCTAATGTAATGGAAACTAAGTGAATAGTTTTCTGTTGTCCAATGATTATGATTTATGAGAATGAGACCAGCCAATGCGCTGAGATTAAGGAGTTCACTTGCTGTTGAAAATTCTGCTCTGCAATCACAATTAGATTTGAAGTGGAAGAAGAAAGTCCAGCTTGAAATGCACTCATTAGCTTGATGGTGAGTTAACATTGACTGATTGAAAGAGAATGGATTTAGGAATATTTCATGCATTTCTGCTATTGATAGGTTATACTTGTGTAGAGATGTACTATGTGATTTGTCTTTTATTTCTGCAAATGTTTGAACTAAGCTGTACACATGTAGTGTGCTAACACTTGACATTGTTTGATATGCTGTTCTTCTTTTACCATGTGTGTATCGGGCTAATAAATTCTATTGCAGGAGATTTAAGTTGAGAATGGATGTGAGATAGAATGGAGTTATACTGTGATGAATAGGAAACTTAGGTTTGCTTCTTAATTATATGTTACAGTGAGCAAGTGGCCTTTTGACTTTAAAGTTTTGCTCTCATCATTGTCAGAGATGTCTCCAAGACCAACATCAGCACCATAAACATCAACAACACCAGAAGTCCATACTCCAACTACAATAAAACGAGATGGAAAGAAAAGACGACACTCACCAAAGCATGTGAGAAAACAAAACAGGGACAACAACGCTGAAGAAACCATCAAAAGCAACAATGACAACAATGGCATTACTGTGAGCAGCAGTTGGGGTATTTTAATCACCCCATTGTGGACATGATCCAGCTGCTTGACCACCTTTACTGGCCACCAGCGCCCATCTAAATATCACAATGGACACCAGGGACAGCCATGACATCAGCAACAACACCACCTGTTAGGAAGACAAGGGTTTGAACATCCAAGGCATATATACACAGATTTGGTGTGATACTAGTCTCTTCTGTAAGACACCTCACACTCCAACATCGGGAACAATATCCACAATGACCTTAGCACACGGAATACTGGACTAAAGTCTGCCTTTGCTAGACAGACAACAACACAATGGGAAAAAGGCCACTTTTCATTACCTCTACCACTTTCCTGAACATATCGAAGATTCTGGAACAGTTGTGTAATGTGCCGAGAATGGGTACTTTAGACTATCATCTAATAAGAAAGAACATGACTTGTTACAAAACGCATGCTTGTGAATACATGATAGTGACAGCTGCCATCTTTGAAAAGGTTATGTACATTGACTATAATTATCTCTCTAAAACTCCACTCTCATTTCTATAAAGAATTATATCTATGAACCTGATTATATTTATATGTTAATTTGGCTGCTGATGTCTATGCTAGGATAAACACAATGAGTGTCTATCGTTTAATCAGATATTGTTATGAAGTGATGTAAATGTCAACACTCTTTTGATTATATTCATATATTGTGTATTTGATTGTTGATTTAATAAATTTATTGTTAAATTTATTAACCTTCTTGAACATATATTAAAACCTTATGTTTGATTAGTAGTGGGTGGATGGGGGCTCGTTAATAAATAATTAATAAATAAAAGACGGATTTTTATTTCGCCTTTAGTAAGAAGTCTCCACCTGCAGAAACATTATGCGATAGTAAAACGTCTTATTATTGTGTAAATAGTAGAGTTTTACGACAACCTTATAATCCGCCAAGTGAGAGACATGCTGGTCTTGTGGGAGAATTATTAAGAACTATAAATTAAGATTTTCGATCACTTGTAATTAGTTATGTGTCGTTAATTAATAAATAATAACAACAACGAGTGAAGGCTGCCCAGAGGTGTTACACTATTATTTCATTATTTTATATTATTTTAAAAAACCACCATTCTTTTCTATATTATTTCAAGCTTCCATAGCAATGTTAACACAAAGTGCACTACTTTAGGTATTGTTGGTATGTATATTAAAAGAGACTCAATTATTAATAGAATGCTTGACGATTTATTGCGACAAAGAGATAGGTTAATCTGGCTTTTCTTAAAAAGAATATTCTTAGAAAGAAACAAATCGCATTTCCTATAAACTGTCCATGGCGTGTTTTTCTGTAAGAGCATTAATTACTTCGCATTTAATACGTTCTTTAATAAGAACGGAGTTTGTGTGTGCGTGCGTGCGTGTATGTGTATGCGCGCGTGTGTGTGTGTTTGCATGCGTTTGTATTATAATTAGATCCTTATGTAACAGGAAGTACTACTGTCGCAAGATATTCGACGAAATCTAATAACAGGACACACATACGATATTGATATATTTCTTTAAATCTGTCACTTACGAACCTCCATCAGTGATATACACTGGGGATTTGGGCGTGGTCAAACTATGAGTAGGAGGTATAAGCCCTAAAGCAAGTGTCTATTAGTGTAGTTTTGGGGAGAGGTGAGAAATAAAAAAAAAGTACTTAAGGCTTATTTAAGGCCAGTCTAAAAGTAAAGGGTTTAGACGTCAACGCTACAAACACGGTTCAATCATGGGCTGTGCAGCGAGTAGTGTTGATATTTCTGACGGTAGTATTGAGGTTCCGAACTTTGCATACACAGACGATGAGAGTTTGCCACCTAAGGTAAGAAACAAAATTGTTGATTTAATTTGTTAGTGGCCTGGAACGTTATTTTCTGTTTTCATTAAAGTTCCTAAGTAAAAGTTTTATTTTAATCATTAAAAATATACATATCTGTTTTTATGTATTTCATCCTTTCGATCGTCTCTCTCTCTCTCTTACTTGTGATTTTTTTCATTTCATCCTTTCTGTTGACTTCTCTATTTCTATTGTACTTATTTTTTCATTTGAACTATACTTAAGTTTTATCTTTTGTGAATGTCTGTTTAGTTCGATTTACTTTTTTCGTTAGGACTATTTGTATTAAGTTGAATTGTTATTACAAGATTTGTACATTACAATGCATTCTTATCAGTCCATGAGTAATACCTGCTAAAGCACAAATATGATTCAGAAAAGTGGGTTTTCATTGGACTGAAAGCGATTTTTCCAGTGCAAAGCCATTGTCCACACCACACACCGTACCTCAGTAGAATCGTATTTTCGCGACTACGTATACCGTCATAAATAAATCTTAATCTTGTTAACAAACTAAAGTTACAGTAGTTAGAGTTGTAAATACGAAGCGATATAAAATAATGTAATTCGTGTTACCCTTCTGTTACACGGTGATTGAGTAATGCCTGACGAGTTCCTGTCCAGTTACACGGTGATTGAGTAATGCATGTCGAGTTCCCGTCCCAATATCTTTACCTCTTCTACTCCCACGCATTGTGTCAAGCAGTTTTTCTTGAGCTGAAAGATCATCAAAGATCATACATACGCAAATGAGAAGTTGGCTGGTGTCTGTCTGGTCAACACTTTCGTCCAAACACAACGAAAGCAGCTTCATTTTTCTACTGCCTCTCCAAACTTTAATTTCTCGTTCACACTTCTGGAGACAGTTTGGTGAGACAAGTGAATAGTTGCTAATTGTCAACAAAGGCTTCTGCCATGATAATTGCATACTTTTTACCAATTTAACCATCCCTATAACTTTTCATGTTCTGATATTTGAAGTTTTTCTTCTAGTCTTGAAACACTGTGGCTCTAGCAGCTTCATCGTATTTCGTCTTGTTTTTCATGTGATGTAGTTTAGTGTCTCTTAACATATATTCCTTCCAAACTGCTATTACCTGCATACAAATAGCACGATATGTCTTGCCATTGTTATCTATGAACAAATAGTCCAATTCCTACATTTCCTTAAAATTTCTAATTTTATCTTCAATTTTCCTTTCCTTGCCACTCATGTTTTTCAATATTAGTGCGAAAATAAATAAATACAACGATTGGACTTCACAAGCCACAGAAACACGTAGCGAAAACACCAATATACCTACACTCTACAGCTTTCGTGCCAAGTCGCCTGTGCAAGAGGGAACAGATGACAAATGAAAGAGATGCATTCACCGGAAGTACATGTCATGCAAGGCAGCCAGTACATCCATTTTAGTATCGAGCGTTACAGTTCCTGCAGTCGTTTATTTCAAGCTTCAATTACATGTGTTTTTCTTTTTTTATTATTTTTGTCTCCATGGAACTTCAAAGCCTGGCGTCATGGGCCACTACTTGACCAGTTTGTTAGGGTGGTGAAAAACACTAAGGGGAAATATTTCCTCAAGTAACTCATTATTAATGAAGAGTTAGCTCCCATTTTAAATGCGGATTTTAATCTTGAAACACTAAGTTAATTTACGTCATTATTTTATACTTTCTAAAACCTGACTCAGTTTTATTGTAGGATCTTCGGAATTTTGATCTGCAATAATTAACTATTTATGTTTCATTTACTCCACACCGACCACAGCTTTCATCATGCACGACATTTCAGAACGAATATTTTTGCGAAAATGTCGCTTAGAATTTATTTTTGTTTTATATACACATACAACGCCTTCGAAATTTTATACTGCAAGGGAATATATGTACTCTTTAGTAATACATTTAGCTGTGTTTGAACTGTTTTCACGAAACAGTGAAGAAAAAAGGGAGACAATGAATGAATAACTAAATGAGTGTGCGACATTCCTAATAACCTTATTTGATTAAGACCTATAACAGAAACAGTTAACTTTATGACATTCCTAATAACTCAGCTGTTTATAATATCAGTTATTACCGGAAGAATTTATTAAATCATAATAGGAACCTGCGAAAGTCCAAGTAAAAGACATCCCAAACACCACTGTTAATTCCAGCGCCATTGCCATTATTGGCCTCGGTTGCAAAACACCTGGAGCGGAAAACATTCGAGACTTTTGGCGTCTGCTTGTCAATGGAGAAAACCATATTGGAGACATTCCGGCAACAAGATGGAACGCCGACGCCTTTTATGATCCTGATCCCATGGTTCCTGGAAAAGCCTACGTCAAAAGGGCTGGGTTTGTTCAGAAGTAAGAATTATTTTTTTCTCACATTCACCCGTATCATTGACATTCTAGGCCTACGTCAAAAGGGCAGGATTTGTTCAGAAGTAAGAATGAGTTTTTCTCACATCCACCCGTATCATTGACATTCTAGGCCTACGTCAAAAGGGCAGGATTTGTCAAGAGATAAGAATGAGTGTTTTCGTATTAAGTTGCTTTATTTTATTATTGTCAGTTACATTCGATAATGTGGCACATTGTTAAATTTAATAAATCAATGTTAGTTCTATGTTACTTATTCCTTTGAAATGTGATGTTTCCCATTGCTTTGCACGGGATATCAATGCATGTCAACAGTTTGCAAAGTGTATTTTGCTCTTGCTTCTAAATGTGTCCTTAGGATAATAAAGAAATACGCTTTTCTTGCAAACTGTACAGTGTATTTACAAAGCGAATGATATAATACAGGACTAATCTCATAACGAATAGGAATAGGAAAATGTCCTTTATCTAATACCCGAAATATGTATTTGAATATTATTTTTAATTTAAATTAAAAGTTTAATGAATTCAAAGATTAATTGTCTCTAGAAAATTATGTATTAGTTCTTTTTGAAAAGAAAATTAAACAGATAAATATCCAGATTACGATAAAAATAAAACGAGGTGATACAATACATGATAGAACAAAAATGAGATAAGATTAAAAACAATCTTATAAAAACATCAAAATATATACAGACAAATCCATTAAATGTTATTATATAAGCAGAAAAAATATAAAAAATTAGATTCGAGTAGAACAATATAATCTTCAGTGAAAAAGTTTCTCAATAAATAATGCATGAGAAAAACAAGACAAGGAAAAGTAATAAATTAATCAATTCTATCAAACATAATAAAATAGATTCGAGTAGAACAATATAATCTTCAGTGAAATAGTTTCTCAATAAATAATGCATGAGAAAAACAAGACAAGGAAAAGTAATAAATTAATCAATTCTCTCAAACAGTCCTGAGGAGTTCGACAACACGCTGTTTGGAATTAATGACTTTGAATGCAGCTCTATGGATCCTCAACAAAGATTCGTCTTGGAATGCACTCACATGGCACTAGAAGATGCCGGCATTACAAGTTCACAGATTTCCGGGTCTAAAACCGGAGTGTACATAGGTAAGTCACAGACTCAGATAAGTGCCGTCTTAATGCATGGGCACGCTGGGCAGTTGCCCTAGGCCTCATGGTAATAAATAATATACTATATTCTGATGAGTAGATGTGCAGGTAGGGCCTAAGTACACTGCTTTGCCCGTCGGCCTATAATGCTTCTAAGACGGTCCTGACTCAGTTTCTATAACACACATCATGGTCGCTTTACAAAACCGTGTCCAGACAGGCAAGGGAAAGAAGTCATATAAAACTGTTTTTCATCAACTTTAGTAGAATGGATTAAATATGTTGCATTATTTCCTCACAAGTTGTCCTCATCTTGTTTAATGCGTTAATACATTGTTAAGTCATTTAGTTTTAATCTTCCGCCATTCATCGCAAGTGGAAAGCAAAGCGTCACATCAAGGTCAAAGTTGAAAGAAAACGTTATCTGTGTTTAAATATAAAATCATTTTCAGGTAAGAACTGTACAAACAACTGAAATTTCCAGCTAACTTCTCTTCTAATCATGATAAAATTAGCCAGAACTTAGGGAGGAACGGTTAAATGTTCTCAACTGTTGCCAAAGTCTGGAATATAGCAAGTTATTAAAGAGCGAACGGCTTAGAGGAGTAATTGTCGTTTCGACTTGAAATATGTTTCTAAAATATAATATATGCTTCTGATTACAATCTCACAATTTGGCCGCGATGTGATTGTTATTTGGATAAAAGAGAATCGTTAGTGATATAACTTCTTGTAATCAATAAATATCCTTCAGTACTGGGAAATAATTGGAGAGAAAAAAGCAACCTCTCTAAAACATTATTTGCCTATCAATAAATTCACTAGCCCCTTTAACGTTATTTTAATTATGTAACAATAGTATCTAACGAAACACTATAGTTAGTATAGTACATATCAGTTACAATTGAGAAACAATAGAGAACCGATGTACGCACAGTAAAATCAATAAGCAAAAGAGTCTTAAGATAATAACTACATATTATTTACATACAACAAAGTCTTAAGATAATAACTACATATTATTTACATACAACAAAATGAGAATAATTAGTGTCGTTGATGTTTAAAGATGCTCATAATACGAAGAAAGCAGACTCTTCGCAGTCGTTCATTTTAATATGTCAAGTATGATTTTACGTTAACAAAGACTTAGTGAATATACAGCTTAATAGTTTGTAAAATTGTTAAATAGCACTTGAAGTGGTTTTCATGCAAAAAGTTATTTTCTTATCTTTCTAATGCTATCTTTAAACCGACAAGATGTTTTACACTTACGTTTTAAGTACACATACACGCACACACCCGGGTCATATTATAAACGGCAAAACTTTCATGTTTTCAAAGGAAAAAAAATAATAGAACCTGTTCAACGTAATAGCTGTGATGTATTTCATTACACTATTTTAAAATTATCACAACTGCATTATAATGGAATAAATGTAGTGCAAATAATATTGAATTAATACTAGCATAATGGCTGCATTCAAGAACTCAAGTACTTAAATAGACACAATCGGCTGCCACTTCTCTACTCTAGTACATGTACAATTAAGAAGCGTTTGTATTTGCACTACACTGTTATACCAGACATTTGAGTTTCGCTGTGACGATATATACTTTTAAATATTTCTGAGGCCGCTCTATTATTAAGAGCAAATCAACAACATAAATATACAATGAGAAAGTGATCTATCAACACAGAATCAACCTCTCATGAAAATTGACACTTAAATGTTCCAGACAGTTCTAAATAATATTTATAAATGAAAAATCAAAAGAAATTTATTATATAAAATAATATTTACTTCATTCCACCATTTCAAAGGATCTGTAGAATGAACGTTAATCCTTGTTTATTTTTAAATAGTTGAGTTGTTTAAAATCCTTTCAACTGGCAGGTTCGATGACCAGTGATTATCGATCACAGTTCGTGGCGCTCACAAGTCACCTGGACACCTACACTGTGACTGGAATGAGTAACTGTATTCTGGCAGCACGTGTCTCATTCTTGTACAACTTGTTGGGGCCGTCCATGGTGGTCGACACTGCGTGCTCTTCATCGCTGATTGGGATGCATCTTGGCTGTCAGTCTCTTCTGAGTGGTAATGATGGAACGTGTATTGAATACAAAATTATTAATTCGTATTTACAAACTATTTATTTGTTTAAAAGCATAGTTGCTAGGCAATGGGTGATTATTACTCCGTACAGTGAACTTATGTCCTTCCCTCTTAACACTTATCTATTAAATAAAATGTTTACGAACAGAAATTGTATGCATTCATAATTAATCCCCCCACATTTAATTATCATTTTATTTCTCTCAATATTTAGAATTTACGTAAGCATAATTTTATAGTATGTAAATTATTATCCTATTAAACTGAAAGTGTATCACATTATGAAGGAATTTAGATAGAAAAAAGGATTTGGTTTGTGTATTTTATTCCCTAAGAGAATAAACTACACCTCCAGCATTCCCTTTCATTTCGATTCTTGTGTGAATCATAAACGTGAATCTGTGTTCATTGGCTCACTGACCAGAATGATAGAAGTTAGGATCCAGGCGTCAGGGTAGAAGAGTTAGAAAGGATGATGAAGATGATGACATTTTGCAATGCTGGTGGTCCGTTGCTTCGCATTGTTTGACCATTTTATATATCTAGTACTTTAGACATTTGGTGACATTATGCATCGCAGAGATATTCAAAGACTGATTAACTATACTGGATCATAATACAGCATAGATCATTGGTCTCATCAGATCATAGATTGTTCAGGATTAAGGGAATTGTTCTGCGCTTGAACACTTCTGAACTCAGAGAAATGTTGGACACATAAACAATTTGAACTCTTGCAGTGTGGTATTGTGTGTGACTTGCTGTGGACAAACTGAATCTGATATTTTGATGTATTTCAACCAGTTGACAAAAGTTTTCAAGCTCACTTTGATGTTATAACATGAGTTGCTTCTTTTATCACTCAGATTTTGTTATTCAGCAATATATGTGTTTTCTTTGGATTAAGAATTAACATTGTATTTTAGTGGAAATATATTAGAAGTGGCACAACTGAATAATTATTAAAGTTTTCTTTCATTCATTTTTCCTGTTGAGCTGTATTTCAAATGTGTCTCTATATAAAGGTAGTTGTCAGCTTCGAACATTCTTTGTTTTTCTCTATCCCAAACGTTCTTGTAACGTCTTCTTTAGTTTCCTGATCTGTCTGCATGTTGCCATAATTGCTAGTGACATTTTATTTCCATTTGTAAATGGTCAGTTGGTGTGTTTAGACATTCTGGTTTTAGTAGATCTGTCTATATGTTACCATGATAGCTAGTGATATTTCATTTCCATTTGTAAACGGTCAGTTGGTGTGTTTAGACATTCTGGTTTTAGTAGCTTTTTGTAATCAACACGTTCTTTGAGTTCTGCGTCATTTTTGCTGGTTCTTAAATATCTCGTTTTTCTCTCGTTTCTCTAGTCTGTTGACAATATATTTAGTGTGAATCTAGGATGCAGTTTCTAGTCTCAGTGAAACAATAATTTTTATTAAATGGTTCACAATTTGCAAGTGCTTTTCTTTGTCATTGATTTTTGCTCTTAATGTCTATGAACACACGTCAACATTTACAAATTTGTTTTAGCATTAACATAATACATCCATAAAAATATATATGTGTACATTTAAATGTGTTTTCTTCTATGGAATTGGCAATATCTCTGCTTTTCCGTCCTTTCAGGAGTTCTTAATGGGGGCACTAATTTCACACAGTATATTAATTAATAAAAAATATATAATTATTTTTAATGAAGAAATGAACGTTTAAACACCATTTGTTGAAGGAGAAACTGACATGGCCATATGTGGGGGCGTCAACTACATGGCTTCACCGGACATGTTTGTACATTTAAGCAAGGCACGCATGATTTCACCTACTGGTCAGTGCCACGCTTTCTCCGCCAATGCAGATGGCTACACGCGTGGAGAGGGCTGTGGGATTGTCATTCTTAAACGGCTTAATGACGTGAGTGTATTGTACCATTAACTTGGTAGATAAGATATATGTCCAGTTCATTCCCCATTGTTCATTATTTCAGTCTCGGCTTCACACAGATAATCAAATTTTGGGGAATATTAGAATATCTTTATATTAATAAAATCTATATTATTCGTGTTATACACTGACTTTAGCTCTATCTATAGGCTAGGCTGATTTGTTTACATAAAGAATATGATTTATATAATTAGGTATAACATTTATATAATTTATTGCTCAACCCCACAGGGCAACTAACTCTAAATATATATTCGCTATTGCTCTGTATTCTTGACTTCAGTGAAAACTTCATTACTCACAAATCTAGTTTTACTTTCGTAGATTGTACACGATTATTTAATAATGGATTAAGGAAATCTACTGACATAGTTACTGTTAAGTTTAACACTTTCAACAAACATGTATCGAACAATATAATATAGCAAGAAATATTTTGTTTACCTATACGCAAATCTTTTTCTATACGATGAAGTGTTCTTTACTTTCCCATTTAAAGTTCTTTACAGTGTTTTAAATGTCTCTGAAAGTTATTTTAAAATTAATTAGAATTAATTAGAATTAATTATTTATTTAGAATTAATTATTAATTAAAATTAATTTAGTAAACGTTTACCTTTGATCTAAAACAATCATAATAGTAATAGGAAAAGCATCCACAGTTACACAAACATCAATATAAAAAGGCTTCCACAGAATAATAATTTAAACAATTAAAATATGAGTTATAAATTGAAATATATCACTGCAAGGTAAACATAGATAATATGTTTTAAAGTAAAATTTCAGTTTTATGTGTCTATTATAAATTCTTTGGGGATTAATGCTATGAACAGTGAATAGAATCTTAGGAACATTCCCCTCCCCATTACCCTTGACTCTGGATTATCAACAGCATGTTAGGTGGCAAAACAATTACTCATCCCAAACAATGTGATACGATATAAAGAGTTAATTCATTATTATTATTTTTTCAGCCTCTGACCACGAGTTCCATTTGACTCTCAGTTGTGAACCAAGGTCTCGGAATCTTAACAAGATTCTGGGAGATCCAAGGTTTTATGGAGGATAGGGTCACTTTCGAGAAGCGCTGCTTTTAGTAGTGGGACAAGTAGGTGGTTTCCAGATGGTTTATTCAAACATCCATATCTGTTTGTTTATTCAAACATCCATATCTGATGTTTTATGTTCTCCAAGGTTCCTCTCACTACAGGTTACAGGTACCACTTCTGCTTTTACATTCCACAGTCTTTGGATTTCTAATAATAAATCTTGTTATTTTTCCATTTTCCTCTTGCTTTCAAATTTCTATCACTTGGAACAGCGACATCTATGATTGTTGCTGTTCTGTTGGACTTACTGAGAATTACAACGTCTGGTCTTTGTGCAGGAATAACTCGATCTGTTCTTATCTCAAAGTCCCACAGTATTTTGATTTCTTCTGTTTTGGTGACTGCTTTTGGTCGGTACATCCATTCTCTTTCTGAGGTTCGTACATCATAGTTCTCACATAGATTTCTATGTATCAGTTTTGCCATTTCGTTGTGTCTTTTGTTGTATTCTGTTCCAGCCAGAACCTGACATCCAGATAATATATAATATATATATGTCTGTTTCTGGGGGGTTGGTATAGTCCACTCATCTTTACTGCTTCTATCAGTTGCTCGTCTTTGTTGTTAGTCCAGCTGTACTCTCCATGACCAGTAACCTCTATTTCAATGTCATATTTGATTTTCTTGAGACTCGGCCTCCCATTTTTCGAGATACATAGAGCGTATCCACATCTGCCTTTTGGGTATAAGGCTTTATGTATTGTGAGTAGTTTTCTTGTTTTTCTTTCAAGTTCATTTGTTTCCTTTGTTGTCCAAAATCTATGATACCTCCAGTATAGCTGACTACAGGTATTGCTTAAGCATGGGCTTTTATTTTCTGAACCCTATTTAGCTTTGACTTTAGGATTTGTCTAACCAGTTTATCATACTCTCTCTTAATTTTAGATTTCACTCTAAGTTCACTGAAGTTGTAGCATTTATATAATTTTCCATTGTAACATCATTTACTTCACTCTGAAATATTTTCCTGATGTTGTAGTATTTATATCCCTTTTCCATTGTAACATAATTGATTTTCCCGATGTCGAATTGCAGGCCCTCTGTTGTTTTGACCCTTCCTTGTGGTCTATTGCTAATTGGTCCTTTGTTCCTCTGCTAATTGGTCTAGCACCCTTTTATTCATTGGTTAGGAGTTTGTTTCAAGATGGGTCATAATTTTATCAGATATAATTCCTGATATTAACTTCCAAGTAGTTGATTGGATGAAAGTTGTTTGGTTTCGTTACTTTCTTTGGATCTTCCATAATCAGACTTGTTTTTCCCTTTACCATCCATGCTGGCAGAGTTTATGGTTTGTTTAATATGTCTTGCAGTTGTTCAGCAAGTCAACCATGCAGGGAGGTAAGATGCGTCAACCAGAATATTTGTACTTGGTCCAAACCTGGGGATTTCCATTTTTCTTGATGTAATTCTCACTGATTGTGACTTTGCATTTTTCAGGACATTTTATGCTCCTCTTTCAGTTCCTTAATCCATCTGGTTGAGGTGTTGTGCATATTTGTGTCGCTCCAAAATTTTCCTTAGAAGACCTTGGTGTCCTGAATGTTTGGATGTTTGGCATTTGTTTTTCTGTTCTGGAATTTCCTTTAAGTTCTTGGTATAGTCTTCCAGGGTCAGTTCAGAATGTTTTGTTCTGCTGGAATTGCTGACCTCTTGAAGCATAACTCTTCAGACAGTTACCGAGTCCTTAAGTCTTTGCTTTGCATTTTCTATTGCGGTGGTAATGTTTCTGCAGTTGAAATGGTGTTTGTTGACTAATGTTGCATTCAGTTTTCCCTTAGTTTGTGTTTGTCGTTTAGCTTATTTCTCTCCTTTATTTTATTTTCTCTTCTTTTCTTCCGTGGTGGTACTGATGGTTTCTTTTTTATACTCCGTCTGGCTTTGTATATTTTTCAATTACTTTTGCATATTATTATTATTATTATTTTTTGTCGTTGTTGTTGTGGCTATTATTATAGGCCATACAGGATGGAGACAAAGTTTGGGCTACCATCGTAACAGGTGTAAATCAAGATGGTCACACAGTAACGCCAATGACAGCTCCTTCTTCTGTGCAGCAAAAAGCTCTGTTGCACCAGATCTACAGCAAATTTCAAGTGGACAGAAGCAAAGTTCAGTACATAGAAGCCCATGGTAATGACTGGAGTTTACCTATCTATCTGTCTATCTATCTATCTATCTATCTATCTATCTATCTATCTATCTATCTATCTATCTATCTATCTATCTATCTATCTATCTATCTATCTATCTATCTATCTATCTATCTATCTATCTATCTATCTATCTATCTATCTATCTATCTATCTATCTATCTATCTATCTATCTATCTATCTATCTATCTATCTATCTATCTGTCTATCTATCTATCTTTATATCTATCTATCTGTGACAATCGTAGGCACCCTTCACTTGTCATGATTATTATTTATTAATTAAGAACGCATAACTAATTATAATGATCTTAATTTATAATTATTAATAATTCTCCTACAGGAACAATATGTCTCTCTTGGTGGATTATAAGGGAATCATAAAACACTAATGTTTACACAAAAATAAGAAAGATGTATTACTGTCACATAATGATTCTGTAGTTGGAAACTTTTTACTAAAGAAGTAATAAATATCCGTCTTTAATTTATAATTAACGACACCCCCCCCCCATCCACTCGCTATTAATCCAACAAAAGGTTTTAATATATAAGTGCAAAACTATTAAGAAATATAACAATAAATAAATAGAGTTTCAGAGTGATAATTATAGTCAATGTACCTAACCTTTTCAAAGATGGCAGCTGTTGCTGGTAGGTGTTCACAATCACGCAGTTTGCAAGAAGTCACTTTCTTTCTTATTAGATGATGGTCCAACATACCCGTCTAATCACATTACACAACTGTTCCATAATATAATCTTCGATGTGCTCACAAAGCACATTGTAGAGAATCGTCTAGAATCTTCGTGTGCAGTATCAAAGCTCACAATAAGGAATGTTCAAAATCTTCATGGATTATCAAGACTAAAATCAAGACTAAACTCATCATATAGGCTCTCAAACAGAATTCACAAGAATCAAATTACAATACTTTTACTTTTAGCAATACTTTTACTGATAAATTTGATGACACACCAATATGATCCAGTAGAGTACAGTAGTCAGTGAGATCTGAAGCAGATACTCAGTTACAAAACATCAAAAGCATCAAAATGCACTTTCCCCTCTGCAAAAGTCGAATCAGTAGTAAGTTTCAGGTTCATTTCATCTCTAAACTTCTTTCTCTCTTACACACATTCTCAACTACAAATCCTGCAACAATATTCATTAGCCCGATACACACACAGCATAAGAAAGACAGCATCAATCAAAATTCACAAGTATAATGTATAACATAACCAAAATTAGTGAACATAGAAATAATGGTTTAATTACATAAAGCATTCTTCAATTTAAATCATAGATCAATAGCAAATATTTATGAAATATTTCTAAGTTCATTTTTCTTTATCAGTCAGTGAATATAAGCTAACAATCACCTTTATCATATGACCAGACTTGAATTACATCAAAATCAAAGTGATTTGAATATGGACTTTCTTCAACAAAGTAACTTTTGGTCTATCCTCTTTGGATGAAATTGTTATGAACAAGTGTGAGACCATTAGTAAAAAAAATCTACTCATCTGTTTGGAACTGGTTTGGATTACATCATCAAGTTCTAGCACATTCTTTACCTGAGTTGTTATTTTCTGGTACTTACAAAGACATCATCAGGCACAGTACCCGAAGGGCATGTTACGTTGACATTTAACAAATCATATAACAGTTAAGTTTAGAAATAGGGACAGGCAAATTTAATCTGCAACACTATCTGTCTGTCTGTTTATCTCTCTATCTATTTATCTATGTAACAGAAATAAACCAGCACTAATGTTTGTGAGCAATTATATTATTATTCATAATTAATTATTATGATTCTTTAAATACTAAATTCGTCTTTCTTTAGATTTGCTGTTGTTGGTAGAGTCCACTGGGATTTACACTTCTTCTATCAAAGGATCATCATTGCTGTCACTCTAGTTGATTTCAGCATGACCATTAACCTCTTAATTTTTATGAGTCCACGATCTCCGAATTTCCAAAACTCATCCATTTTTTTCTGTGTTGGGTTGAATGCATACAGAATAGTTTCTTTTATTTTCTGGCCTAATTCCTGTCTCCTATGTAGCTGATTACGTGTATGGCAAAATCTATTAATTGACTATTTTCTTGGTATAATTTAGTTCTGATTTGCGGACTTGTCTGACTCGTTTATATTGTAATATTAGACATCAGTATTTATTTTCCTGGTTTTGAAGTAGGCCTAAATGCTTGTACCTTTCTTGCCGCTTCTTACGTCGAGTGTATTTGATCTCCTTTTCTGGATGATAATTCAAGTAAAGTTCATCTCAATATCCACATTATTAAATAATGAGAGCATTGACCAGACAGCTGATGTCATTTTCATTATAAATTACAGAACAGCTTGAGGTTTACCAGGTACAGTTTGTGATGAATTAACTATCTCGATTTCATTTTGTTTAGTAATTATATGTTTTGATGACTTGACTAAGGATTTAAGAAAATACTGAACAGTAGTGATGACGCATTATATGATTTCAAATTTTCTTAATAAGTTATTTTGCAATATCCTCTCTATTGCAGATTAAAATAAAATTTCCAGTTGGTATTGATAATGTCATCAATTTGTTAATACAGGTGTGGATCTTGTTCAGTTTGCTTAATCAAGTATCCATGAATGAGTCAAAGTCCTTTTCGAAATCAATCCACACCATTACTAGTTTTCATCTCAACTTCTTGCTGTCGGTAGTGACGGTGTTATCAATTGCTAGTTGGTGTTTTCTGTTACTTGGCCACGCCCTCCTTTCGTTAATTTGTCAGCAATCGATTTGTCTTAAGGTGACTCATCATCATGTCTGCTATAATTTCTGATTGAAATGTTCTCTGGTTTATAGGCATGAAAATGGTCGTTAGAGATGTTGTATCTTTTTCTCTGGATCCTTCATAGGCAAGTTTCTTCATCCTGTTATCATCTAGGTTGGGCAGGATTCTAATGTATCTGGTACATTTGCAAGTACTCATCAGGTCTCCTTTGGCAAAAGGTTAGGTTTTGAACCAGAAAATTTGCAAAATATATTCCTGTAAAGCTTTTCATTGTCTGCTGCTTTTAATATTTTGTTTAAAATTCCAATTATTTATGTACGAAAACATATTGATCATTAATTATCATAATAATTTCGCATGATATTACCAAATGACGTTTACAGTATCAAATTCACCATTAGTCTAAAACTTGTATTAAATATAAAAGTATTTCTACATATTTATACTTGTTTATATCATCATACTTTTTTATTCTTTACACTTTCAAATATATACAGTTGGAGTTCTTGATACCTGGTTGAATTTTGAATACATGTTTACTATTTTTATTTATTTTAGGTACAGGAACAGAGGCAGGGGACCCTGTGGAAGTGAATTCTTTGGGCACATTCTTCAAAGAGTCGTCCACATCTCAAACCAGGTACATTGGTTCCGTCAAAACAAATATCGGTCATTTAGAGGCGGCTGCAGGTGTCATAGGGGTCATTAAAGTACTGCTTATGATGAAACACAGCAAAATAGTCCCCTCTCTGCATTCCCAAGTGATAAATTCAAAAATCAACCTCAAAGAATTCCACCTTTCAGTTCCACAAACAACCCTAAGGTGGGATCAGTCAGACAAGGTGGCTTGCTGTAATTCTTTTGGAATTGGAGGTACGAACGCACATGTAGTGCTCGTGGAATACAAAACCAACAAGCAAACAAACAGAGTTGATGAGGAAAGTTATTCCATAGTCTGCTTTTCAGCATGCACAAGAAGATCATTAAAAGGAATTGTAGAAGATGTATACCATTATGAAAACCTTCTTGATCTTCACCTCCAAGACCTGTCTTTCACAAGCACTGTTAGACGCAACCACTATCTCTATAGATTAGCCATTGTCTCTAAGAGCATGAACGACCTTTTTAATGCTACTGCTCGTTACTTAGCAACTGAAAATACCTCAAAGGTTCCAAAACGAAAGCCACGTGTCGTCTTTGTATTCTGTGGCATGGCTACGAGCTGGAATGGAATGTGCCAGCAACTAATGGCGGAATATCCTGTCTTCAAGAGCAGAATGGAAGAGGTGAACGCCCTTCTCTTGCAGTTCGTGACATGGTCACTTGTTGATCGTATTTACAAGGAGGACCCATCCAAAGATCCAGAGTTTTCCCCTATTGCCATTTTTGCTTGCCAGGTTTCCTTGGCTGCACTGTGGTTGAGTCTTGGCATAGGTCCTAGTTCTGTCCTTGGACAAAGTGTTGGAGAAGTCGCAGCAGCCTACATCGCGGGCTGTATGAGTCTCGCAGATGCTGTCAAGATTATATATTTTAGAAGTAAAGCTCTGGCCCAGGTTACTGGGGGTAAAATGATTGTGCTAAAAAACATTAATATGCATACGGTGAAAAGGTTTTTGGAGCAATACAAAGGGAAAGCAAGCATTTCTTTAGAGTACAGTCCCACCTCATGTGCTGTGAGTGGTGATGCCATTACCATAGAAACCATTCGTAAAGACATCATGAAACAAATGAAAGAGAAAAGTCATACAGTTCAAATTATAGACTTACCAGCTCCAGTCGCATATCACAGTCAGTATGTTGATCCATGCAAACAACAACTTGCCCAATCACTTAAAGGTCTCAAGACAAATCCACCTAAGATTGACTTTATTTCTTCAGTAACGGGGATGTCCCTTAAATCTGCTCCTGACATATCGTACTGGATTGACAATTTGAGAAAACCAGTTCTTTTCAACCAGGCGGTTCAAATGTCTTGTAAAAGTAAAGACCAGACTGTCTTTCTTGAAATTGGTCCAAAGCCGGTTCTCAGATCTCATTTAAAAGACATATTTCCTGACGATAATTTATCTGCACTTGCGTCTATGTCCAAACAGCCTGAACAGAAAATATTTTTGGAAGCAGTTGCATCAATGTATGAAATGGGAGTAGACATCCTGTGGAAAAATCTACCTTTCAGAAATGTCCCTCAGCTGACGGATGTCCCCAGGTATGCTTTAGACAAAAAGAAGACTCTAGTCAAAACAGAAACAACAGCATTGTTTCTAGGGGGAGTAGATCTCATTGCTAACAGTCATCCATACACATTCCATTTAAAGTCAAACGAATTTAAAATGGTATTCAGTCCTCTTTGCAGTAAGTTTATTTATGACCACATGGTTGCTGGGAGGATTGTTATACCAGGTGTTGTGTATGTAGAAGCTGCTCTGGCAATTGCAAAGCACATGTACAATGGGTTTCCAAACCCCAGTCAAGCAGTAGTATCAGTTCATTTTCAAAACCTAGTATCAGTTCAAAAAGATGAACTAGTTGAACTTATGGTGCGACAGGTAGAGGGTCCTAAGTCTAAGAATGTGCCATATTTAGAGTTCTCTGTTCAAAAAGATAAGACATTGATAGCAAACATGCAGATCCATTATATTTCTGTTGAAACTTCTTTGCCAGAAATCGTAAGTCTTGAACACATTCGAAGTAAATGTAGTATTCATGTAAGCAAAGAATCCATTTACGCTGATCTGGGAAAACTAGGGTTCAGCTATGAAAAATCTTTTACTTTGCTGGACTCTGCACAGACAAATGAATCAGAAGCTCTTGTCCTACTTAATGTCATACCAGAGGTGTACAAAGAATCAAAAGCCATGACAATACATCCTTGCATCTTGGATTGCATGATACAGACACCCGTTGTACTTGCCAAAGAAAGTGTAAGAGACAAAGAACAAATGCTGCCTAAATCAGTCAGCGGGGTGAAAGTTTACGGGAAAATGGAAATATCCATGCTTGTCCACACAATTCTAAAGGCTGAAAAACCCACACAAATAGAGTACAGCATCACATTGCTTTCACTGGAAGGACGTGTCATTGCGCAAATAAGTGATTTTGTTATTTCAAAATTATTTACTCAAAATACTGCAGACTTGACAGATTTATTTTGTATGAAATGGAGTCCTGTTGCAGATGTACCTGAACCAGATGGACATAATACAGACTATTTCAGTGTCATACTTACGAATATAAAAATAAGTGAACCATTGAACAGTCAGAACATTGTTAGTATAGGGGATTCGGGAAACGGGAATGCAGAATGGGAATCTCTTCCTAAAAACGTTAAAGTTGCTCTTGAAGAATACAGTAGGTTATCGGTTCTTGTTTTAGTGATTCAAATACCACTCGACTCAGACATTGATGGCGACTCTCTTGAAGCAAGATTAGTGAATACGTGTGGACTAATCCAACGTGTTTTGAAACAGGCCATTGCTGTTTCTATGTCGGTACCTATATTAATCTGTACCTTTAATGCCTGTCCATTAAATGATGACTTGACAGCAAATGAGTGCACAAATCCATTGGCAACATCGTGGTGTGGATTAATCCGAGCACTTTTATCCGAATATTGCTACCCATGTCTTTTGACCGTGGACATGCACATGCTGCCCAGTGAACTGACTGCATCATGTCTGGACACCATTATACAAACCGTGTTGAGTAGTGATGACATTCTTTACAACGGTGAGCTTATATTCAGAAATAACAAGCTTTTCAGTAATAAAATCACTCGGATTGATCAAAACATAAGTGTGCCAATCTACAGAGACATATGTCCCGATTTCAGGTATGATGTCGTAATGATGTCCCAAGAAGCGGACACAATTAGCAATCCTATGGGAATTTGTCGACAAGGACATCTCAGCCATATAACATCAGAAGAGTGCACTGTCATCAAAGCAAATGTGTTTGGAATTCCACCAGTGGAATTACTGAAAATGAAAGTGCCTGATGACAGGCGGTTGGACTGTAATTTACATCCCGTGTTGGCACTGGAATCAGTTGGAGAGGAGGTGAGCCAACCAGGAAATCAGTTAATCAGTTGTTGTTCTGTGGAAGTGGGCACAAATGTGCGCGTTTTAAAAAGCTCTACAATTCCGGCCTCCGTTCTACCTGATTACCATCTTGGAGATCTTACAAAACTGGTCGTACTTTGGGCACTGCAGGACAAGGTATCAAAGCCAGATGTGACAATCTTGACATCCAAAACGAACAATGGTTTGGCAGAAGTATTAAAACTTATCCTGACCACCCAGAACAACAGTCGAATGGTACAAATAGAAATGCTTGAGAGCATCACTTTAGCAAAGTCACTTAATGAAACAATGATATGTCTGATCTATCTGGACAGCCATCTGATGTCTTTCATAGCCAGTAAGTGGCAGAACGCGCACACCCTCATAACATGCTCATTTTGTATGACTAAAGAAGCACAGTCCACACTGATGTACACTCTGCCACAGACTGAAGTTTGCCTTGTGGACAACCAACTGCTTTTTAGCCATTTCAATCTTAACAGGACCGTACCTAATCTGAGCGTTTGGCTTCAAAACAGTAGGGAAGATACCCTTTCTAAAATAGTTAACCTTTTACATTCAGATGCGAAAATCCAAATGGAAGATGGAGTCAAAACATGCCCTCTCCATTTCTCTCTACAGCTTCAGCCAGTGACAATGGACAACGTACAGTTTAAAGCCAGAAGAGAAAACCTCTTCACACAGAACTCAGTTCACATTGTTGTCGGTGGTCTTACGGGACTTGGCTGGATTTGTGTTCAGTATTTGGTAAGAAATGGAGCCGGAAATATCGTCCTTCTTCAAAGAAGACAGCCTAGTGATGAAAACATAGCAAACATAAATACCCTGGAAAGGAAATTTCACTGTCATATTTACGTCATTCAGGCTGACGTCACGAGCATTGACTCACTGAAACAAGCTTTTGTTCGGATAGGCCAGATTATTCCGAATGTTCAAGTGAAAGGAATTTTCTTTGGAGCGGCAGTTACCAGAGATGGCCTCTTTCTGGACATGGAACGGTCAGCGTTCACCGAAGCTGTTGCACCCAAGATCAAAGGTACATGGAATCTCCATCTTTTGACAAGACATCTTCCTCTGGACTATTTCGTCATGCACTCATCTGTTGCTTCTGTATTCGGAAATGCCGGACAGTCCAACTATTGTGTCGGAAACGCTTTCATGGATGGACTAGCATATTACAGGCGAAATCATGGCTTGGCAGCTCAAACAATTAACTGGGGAGCATTAGACACAGGTCTCCTTGACAACAACACCAAGGTCCGACAAAAGCTGGAGTCTAGAGGGTTCTTGTTCATGACTCAAACTGATATCGAGGATAAACTTGACACACTGTTAATGCTGAACTGGCCGCAAACTGTAGCAGTTAAGCTCAGTCTGGAACGATTTTCTGAAAGTTTGCAAGGAGATGATTTTACTCCATTGCGCATGCGTTTACAAGGCTTAGTTATTCCGTCTAACAGGCCCAAAATGGAAACTGACAATACAGAAATACAATTAGCTAAAAGGATGGAACCGACTCAGCGTCTGCAGATGTGCTTTAAATATGTGACGAGACTAACCTGTATGATTCTTTTTGCTGATGAGTCCATTGTGACTCCAGATGTCAGGCTTAAAGATTTAGGGCTGGACTCTATTTCAGTTCAAATGATGACAACCCAGATATACAAAGACACGGAGTGCCACCTTCCACACGTCACATTTTTAGCTGACAATGCATCTGTTCGTACAGTTGCAGAAACTATGAGTACCATGCTAGTTTCTCGTAAGTGAATTGTCATGGAAACCACTTAAGTCCATCATTCATAATTATGGTAAATTTAGCAAACTGTAACTCTATCTATCTATCTATAAAAAGTATGACCGTTAAATAATTTTATAAATAATTTGACTAGATTTTATTCAAGAAAGAAGACACGGCTTTCCACTAGTAATTCCTATCTCGTGTTGTGATAAGTTTCACTCTGTCGTTCTCACAAATCAAAGTTGTTACTTTTCAATAAAGCGAGCTTCCTTGTAAATAATCACAGAATGCGTAAAATGTTATGAATCGTTTTGACTTGGTGTTTTGGTTAAATGATACTCAACACATAATCTATCTAAACCACTTTTCCTATGGACCAGAACTTCCAAACTATTAATGACAAGTGTGGTGATTCACCAGGCTCAATAACATCCAAAGAAATACCGTCCTTGTACTAATTTTCTCATCACACTTTGCACGCCGTATTGTGTAAAGTTTACAATTAACAGATTTCATAGCTGTCACTTGCAGACTGATCTATTCTAACTGTCATCACTAAAATATCAGAGAAACTGGCTAACAAGCAATAAACTACTGCCATTTCTTCATCTGGCAAACCCATTTCTACCTACATCAAAGTATGACAGTGGACTTCTTAATGTTCATTCTTCATCCTGATGAGCCAGCCATTTTCATGTACAATCTCTAACTACATCAAAATATGTGTTAGTGGACTTCTTAATGTTCAGTCTTCATCCTGAAGAGCCAGTCATTTTCATGCACAATCACTAACAAGCTAATCATCCAGTAAAGCTGATGTTGTGTCAGCAATTCCAGATTATCTATGCTTTGTAAATAAATTTACATGAGGAAATTTTACCTTAATTCTCATATATAAAATTAATTGATTGCTTTATCTCCGACATGTTTAGTGATTTCAAATTAGCCTTTCCCAATTATCCGAAACGTGGTGGGATTTCGCGGCAACAGAATCAGAATTTTGTCGAATAAGTTGTTTCAACTTGGTTTCCTAATCATGCATCTTGTCTTCTGATCTAATCATCTGAGCTCGTTCACGATTGTCATGGTTGAATGACTTAATCACATATTTTGCGTGACTCGACAGTCAGTAACATTCTGGTTTAACGTTTTCATTTCATTGCTAATGACGTCATCTGTTCACGAGCGTTCACTTATCCTCAATCTGCTCTTCTAAACGGAAGTCGTAAACAAGTCTGTGGAATATCTCTATGTGGTAACAAGTAAGTATTTTTTGCTCCAGTTATGTGCACTTATTCCACATAAGATTTCTGAAGGAGCATTTTGTAAGAACAACAGTATAAAATAATTAATACATACTGTCTGAAAATTGCCTTTATTGGCGGGGGACACATTTTATCATTATCTTAAATAACAAGTTGGATCAAAAACGTGTATTATGTAGCTAGTTTTAGTGAGATTTCACCTCTGCATGCGTGACGCTTTGGCTCCTAGTCTGTTGTGGTTCTCACTTCTATTGTAGCTCTTATTCGAAAAGCAAAATAAACATGGAACTCGTAGAAGACAAATAATTACATTTCCGAATAAATAAAAACACAACATTTAAAAACAACATCCTACCTATTAGACATGCTTTTCAGAGCTAACTTTGGACTTATTTTTTTAGAAAATAGCTTATGCAGTTTCTAATTATAGATGTATAACCAATAGTTCGTGGTGTATATGAGGTGTCCATGATCATTTGCCCAATGGCAAGACTGATATAACCATCACCGAATTAATCACGTGGAAGATATCAACTTTCAATGTTTTGCGGACGGGCAAATTCTCACTTAGGAACGAATTGTTTTCTTGAAGGGATCGAGAAAGGACCTATTAAAGGAGAAAAAGGGCCTATTAAAGGAGCGATAGGGCCTATTAAAGGAGTGAAAAGACCTACTAAACGGGGGAAAGGGCCTATTTAAAAAAAGAATTGGAAAAAGGTTGCTAAACGTAGTTTCAGATTAACATCGTCACATCATAGAAACTTCTCTTTCTACTTGTATTTTTCTACCTTTTATTTAATAAGTAAGGTACAGTATACTAACTGTAATATCATTAATAGCAGACAGTCTAGCAGAGCATGGTAGTATATATTAATTTTAGACACTTTCATTACAGACTAATGCTTCCATAAAATTATTGCAAATTTTACGATTGTTCAGTTTAACATAACTGAATCCGTTCAAATCCCTATTTTCTTAAATTCACTCTTTCAGCTTGTAGAATATTTCTTACTATTCAACCAGAGAGTTTTAATGTAAATTTATTTGATTTATTAATTTTAAAAATGTATTATTCAATCTATAAGTTATATAAACTTCCTGGTGTCCACAGCTCCTTTGACATGGCAATGCAGCGTGTAGCAAATATTGTTTTATATAATAATTTTCATTTGATTCATTCTCCTAATTTTTATGTGCAACAGTGTTTGGCACTTTTAAGCTTCAATCTCAGGAGAAAAATGAATGTTTATTTATAGATCATATTCTCATTTTTTGTATTTGTGCTATTCTTAACATGGGCCCCAGAAATATTGTAAACAAATTTCAGTTTAATTCAAGTGAAGGTCAATAATCTGGAGCGACACTTTGACTTGAATGCAAATGCTGTTAGGTTGCACGTGACCTTACTATACGTTGTATACTAGTGTAGAAAAGTGATACCAGCTGTAGTCATTTTACTTTAGTACTTGAATGCAATTATTGATGTTTAATTCCATATTTTTTAACCACCTAATTGTGTGGTATTTAGTGTAAATAGTGTAATGTGTGTATTTCAACATTTGAATGAAGCAATTTATAATATTTCTTTGGAGCTATGGACATTTACAATATATAATAAATATAATGTGTATGTTTATTTTTTTAATGTGAATGTGAAATGTTTTTTCAGCTTTAAGTTAAATGTTTTACATAAGCAGTTCTCTTTTTGAGAAAAGAAATCCATAAATAATTAGTAATTTTAAAATCACTATATATATAGTTTTTATTTTTCATTCTGATCACGATTCGTAAATGTCGTTTATCGGCTTATTTTCTTGCTGTTGCAGCCTTACGTTCATCCAGTGCATATTAGAGAACATGCATAATTTACATTTTACAATAGCACTGGTTGTTAATGAATTGCAAATTAAATAATTTTTAATCAAATGTAACTTTCAAAATAAATAAATGTAAATGTATTATATATCAAGATAAATAAATATGAACGTTTGAATTTATCTTTTATTAAATTTTAAAATAAATAAATATGAATGATTGAATTTATCTTGTATTAAATTTCAAAATTAATGTGAATTGCCTAATGTATTTTGTATATTGAGTCATTGTGAATTGATTTGAGGTATTACGACTTGATGTGTGACAATGTGACTTGATGTGTGTTATTGTGACTTGATGTGTGGTATTGTGCCTTGATGTGTGGTATTGTGACTTGATGTGTGGTATTGTGCCTTGATGTGTGGTATTGTGTCTTAATGTGTGGTATTGTGACCTGATGTGTGACATTGTGACTTGATATAGACATAATAAGCGTGGTTTTATTACTAGATGTCTGAATGGTACTGTACTTAAAAAAAAATATACTAATTATTTTCTTTCAGAGATAATGCAGTGCATTATGTGAAGCATGGTAAATAGTCCCTAGTTTTACCTGCAATCATTAATGGTTTATAAAATAGTTAAAAGTTGCAAATGATTACTTGCAAGATTTTCTTGTTGGTAGTATACTTATGTAAAAACATGTGAGTCTTATTAAGAAGATGGAGAAATAAGTACACATATTTCAAGAGAAGGGAAACAACTCCAGCTTGTAGCAGCGTGATGACATCACTACGACCTACAGCTGTCACTTAGACAGGGGCTGTAGATTTATGATTTTCTTGTCCAATAGACTTTGTATGATTTTCATTTAAGATTTTCTCATCCAGTAGGTTTTCTATGATTTTCATTCAGAGAGAATTTATTTGATTCTTTTACTCAGAGAGGTTCTCTGTGGTTTTTCATTCAGGCATATTTTATATGAACTTTTGTTAAGCAATTAGAGTCAGAGGCAGACTGAGTAGTATAAATATGTATTTGTGACTTGAGATAGATCAGAGAGAAAACATTATGAACAGTATAAATGTAGCTGCCCTGTGAACTATTATAATCTCCAGTGATGGATTGCATGAATTAACTGTAGTATTTCGTGAATGAGGCAAGGGCTATATCCAATATTTATGTTTTTATCCTGTGAACTGTATAAAGTGTGATGAACTGTATGAATGAACTGTAGTATTTTGCGAATAAGGCAAGGTTAGAGCCAGTGCTGTAGTTTATTAATTGGCCGGCATCCTGCATATCTTTGAAAGCATTTAGATCTTCTTTTATTTTTTTAGTATAAACCATTGCTATTTCTTTGCACATCTCGTTGCTAGATCTCATCTTTATGTAATTTCATTTTGTAATGTTTGTATTATCTATGTTTCATTAAATGTCATTTCATTTGTAATGTTTATATTATCTATGTTTCGTTAAATGTCATTTCATTTGTAATGTTTGTATTATCTATGTTTTGTTAAATGTCATTTCATTTCGTAATGTTTGTATTATCTATGTTTTATTAAATGTCATTTCATTTTGTAATGTTTGTATTATCTATGTTTTGTTAAATGTCATTTCATTTCGTAATGTTTGTATTATCTATGTGTGACAGAGTGTAAATTTACCCCTCCCTATTTTAAATTTAAATTGTTATATAAATTGCTAAATTGTCAGAGTAACCCGACCTTGGGCACTTCTTATGGCGTTATTTTTTTAAAGTGTCTGAGTTGAAGTAAACAGCTCCAGGCAAGAACATTCTAGATTGCTGACATAATGCAAACTGAGAGAGTAATTTTCCATTAACCACTGGTCAGGATTTACGAGAAAGAGACTAGCCAATGGGCTGAGTTTAAGGAGTTCTCTTGGTGTAGAAAATTCTGCTCTTTAATCACTTTTGAATTTGGAGTAGAAGAAAGTCCAGCTTTGAAAGGCAATCATTAGCTTGACGTGAGTTAAACTGACTGTTTGTTTAAGAGAGAATTGACATAGAAACATTTCATGTATTTTACTATGATATGTTATACTTGAGTTTATATAGAGATGTACTATGTGAGTTGACTTTTATTACTATAAGTGTTGAACTTGGCTGTTCTCATATAATCTGATAAGAAAATTTGACATTGTTTGATATGTTGTATTTATTGTGCCATGTGTGTGCATCGGGCTAATGGATACTGTTACAGGAAATTGTAAGTTGGGGATGGAGTGTAAGATAGAATGGAGCTATAGTGTGATAAATAGAAACTTAGGTTTGCTCCTTAATCATATGTTGCAGTAAACAAGTGGCCTTTCAGTGTCAAGTTTCACCTTTTAATTTTTGTGTTGAGTTTCAAGCTTCAAGTTTCAAGTCCATTGTTCACAAGTTATAAACCTGAGTGACTGGGGAGATGTGTGAAACATCTGTTGTGGCGTGTATAAGCATAATAGAGTATGCTGCATACTTTTGATATATCAGAGTGTCACGGAGTGAGTGTTGTTGAGCCGCCTCCTCGATGGGTAGGGGGGTCAGGTCAGCTATCGCGACTTGCTGAGACCACACCGAATGACTTAAGTTGTTAAAAATAAATCACTCTCACACACAGATGCCAACGATGTTCTTGTGGGGAAATATATTTATTCTGCATGTGGGGTAAAGTGTGAAAGTCAGCGTGTATGTATGAAAGCGGAATGAATGTATTGTGAGGGACGAACAGAATGAACAAACAAACAACCGTACCAACACACTTTCACAACAGAGAGAGAGAAGAACCCAACTCTTGATGAAGAGAAAAAAAAGAAATTTATTCTAATAATAAAATGGGCTACTCTCTCGTACGGTGTTAGTCATTCATTCAACAACATCCACTCGGCAACATTCATGGGATAGGGGTCCAGAGCGATGGATATGATGAAATAAAATAAAATAACAAGCAAAATTAATAATATATCTGGCAGTGAAAACCGCAATACTATATCAAATAGTATACAAAAAATTTCTATTACCAATCTGTGGGTAAAAGCCCACCACAAAAGATAAATACAGAAAATGGTGATGACCACAAAAGTTATCACAATAAATATAACACAAAACTATCTCAAACAAATTAAATGTCTGTAAAATGTTTAGGGTAAATACCCAATATCAATAATAAATATTTATAGGAAAATGTTTCTAGAGATAAATGTCAAAATGTTTCCAAAGCTTCAAATAATTAATAAACTGTGACTAAACTACCTACCTAAATGAATGCACTTGATAGTTAACTACACTACTTACAGTTACTGAGGAATGATGAAACTTTAATACTGTGCACTGTCCACAAAGAAAAGTCCTGGAAATATTAACTACATAAATGCCAACACACTGGCCACAAAATATGAAGTCCAGAAATGTAAAATATACAAATGGAATAAACGTCCAATAAATGAATCACACCTCTCCTCTCATAGTCACATGAAATGTCAACAATGTTCCTCGGTGAAAACCGGGAACAAAAATAATGATGACCTCCCCCTGGACAGGGATGGGGGTAAAACAGCACGCACTTGATGAACGCTGAAAAGTACAACTCGCTGAAGAGCAACGAAGTAAAGGTGGTTGATGAACCAACGAGTGAGAATGAAGAATGCCCCATCCAGACTTGTCTCAGAATCCCCAGTCTGTAACACATAGCCCTGGTTCCTGCCGACAATCTAGGAAGGGTGCCCAATGTATGGCTGGGTGGGTAGAGGCCGGTTGGTCCTATCCCATAAGGATACTTCAATGTATGAAAGTCTCTGCCAATGAAGGGTGAGCATTCCTGAAGTCCTATTTCACTAATTACGAAAATTAGGCAAAAAGGATGGTGCCAGAACGTGACGACAAATAAACGTCTAAGCTTTCTGTAGCTCCTACTGTCACTCTGCACGCATACACTCAACACTGACTCGAAAAAAGTCCCTGTAATTCTTATATATGTAACTCAACTCTTCCACGGCCTTCTAGAAATAAAAGGCACTGAAATAATGGATGCCTATTGTTATTTGGTGCACTCATTTAGTGGTACATTTGCTAAAATAATCCCTAGTTAAATTTCTATTTAATGAACATTTAACAATTAAATATACAATCTACCTATCACTAATTTAATTGTTATCACCTAACATAAATAAACAAGTAAACAAATCAAATAAAAATGTTATAAATAAGAAATAAGTAGTCACGCTCACAAACTGACTGACAATGCATGCATCACACCACTCGCTCATAAAAAAAAAGTAGACAAAACGTCACAGAGCAAAGGGAGGTAATAAGGTAAAATAAAAAATAAATTTTTATGATTATTCTCCCCTTTTTCCGTGACACAGAGCAAAGTACGCTGGGGTGCGTTCTGGAGAATTCTAGTACATTGAAGGTACCAGAATTATTGTGATCGTATTCTGCTGAGCACCCATGCAATTCAAGATAAAAGTGCATGTCAATGTTTTCTATGCCGTGGCAGGAGACACATGGTGACAAGGAGACATTTTGACATTGTGATATTGCTGCAAGGCAGTGAAAGACTGTAGAACAGGGGTCTCAAACTCGCGGCCCGCCAGACGATATTTTGTGGCCCCCACTTGATATTAAAGTTAAGTGATAGTGTGGCCCGCACGTTTTTCTCATGCACCCTGGGAGTTTTATAGTTTTTGTCACCTGTGGGCTACCATACCTCAGGATCTGCCATTTCCCAGCATGTAAGGCACTCATGGATTCTGGCATTCAGTGGTGAGAAGTATGTTGCAGGAAAGAATTTGATCACAGGTTTGCAGATTTCAAGAAACATTGAAGAAAGGGTCATCAAATATTTGAAAGGTGGTTCTATGACCCTTTCTTCAATGTGGAAGATGTCCCTCCTGTGCTTCAAATGGATCTAATTGACAAAAGTGTAATTCTGAACTCAAAGCCAAGTTCAGGGAGGTGAGTGGAAAAGCAGACAAGCTTGGACAGTTTTTGAGAGAATTGCCCCTTACCTTCCCTGAGCTTTCTAGGATGTTCAAGCGGACCAAGTGCCTTTTGGGGAGCACCTATCTGTGTGAATAGCTCTTCTCCACCATGAACTTGAATAAGTCAAAATTCAAGGACAAACTTAGTGATGAGCATCTTCAAGCCATACTGAGGGTCACAGTGGCTTCCTCCCTGAAGCCAAATGTGTCTGAGCTGTGTAAGAGGAAGTGTTGCCAGGTCTCTGGCAGCAGGGAATAATGATGCGGCCCAGCTTCACCCAGATTCTACTTCTAGTGGCCCCCAGGCAAAATGAGTTTGAGACCCCTGCTGTAGAAGCAGTGCTTAACCCAGACTACGTAAAACTAAAATTCTGAACCAAGCGTAGGACAATGGAAAGAAAGACATCAACAAATAAACAACAATAATACAACAAGAAACGCCATTTAATGCCCAACATCATTAGCAGCAAAGGGGGGAATCATCTAAGGTGTGTAACCACTAAATCAGATTTGGTATTGCACTAGCTTGGGCTTTGTAAGATAATCCCTTTCCTGCCTCTTAGCAATGTTCAAAAGCTGTCAGCCACTGTAAAGTCATGAAGATAATAAAGGGGAACTTGCATTCAACTGAAGCAAAGGAAACAAGGAAGTCAGCAAAAACAGAGAGGGCAAAGTTCACAGGTGAAGTTTTGTTAGTCCCACTTCACACACCCCAGAGCCCTTCACGTCCGTGTGAAAATGGAATAAAATGGAAGTTCGAACATATGAAAAATTGAAAGAATATTATTGTGTCTATTATAATAATTGTTGTAATTATTGCATTTATTGTCGTGTCTATAGTGTCATCCCCATTCATGCAGCAATGGACCTTAAGTTAAAGTCATATGTAGGTTTTTATGTGTTCGACTGTCTTCTTTGCCTATGCCTAGTTCATGAGCAAATTCTTTTTCCTTTAGCCACGCCATGCGCATTTCATACATAATAGACATTTTGAGCTTTTTAAAACACAGTGCTTGGTGTATGTTATTGATTTAAGAATCTTTATGCAACTATTGTGGCTAGTTTTACAGTACGCAATAACATTTATACTGTCTCAACTGTTCTTTCCCTTCATTACTTCATGCTATATTGAATGATTCTCTTACTAGTGTAATAGGTATGTCTGATAAAAATACAATCAATCCAATTTTTACACTCTTAAATTATCTCCTTATACCATATGCATCAATCAATAAATATTATCTTCAATCATAATATGCATGAATCAGTCATCCATAAAAAAAATGCAATACAACAAAATGTACATATAGGTGGACAAAACGTGACTTCACACAAGAATGAAAAAGATAAAGGATAGATAAAGAATAGGTTTCCTAATTCCTATGCCTTAGTAATTTCTAGCAAGTTTCTGTCTAGGCTTTTTCTATCATTCTACAATTCAATTACTTGTACATCACTGCTACGAGCTCCCAATTATGTGAAAGGGGTTTGATTGTCTGTTTAGATTATGTGATAATAAATATTTCTTCACATACATTAATAATTCTCTCTCGCAATTATTAATTACAATCACCATCATCGGAGACTTCATCGTTGCAGTCGGGAGTGACTAAGTCAAGCCCTGGAAAATGTATCATCTGGTTACCTTCCTTCCCAGGTGTTTCTTATCCAGAATAAAGACCCCTAGCTGAACTACTGTGTCAGTCAATTAGTCTTTTCTCTCGCCCCACACATCTCCCAATCCTGTAACAGGGACCTATCCTAAAAGTTTTGCTTGACCGTCTTGTCATTAGTTGTTACATCATTTGGCAGAGCCCCCCCCCCCTGTTACTTGCACAATTACCTCCCCTTAGAAATAACGAAAATGTAGGTAAAATTTAACAATTTACTAAAGAAAAAAAATAATTAAAATTCAGTTACAGTTAAATATCTCATCAATCACTCTTAAGGCAAAATTACATAGATTCACAGATCTCTCAAATGCTCATTACAATAAGCTCATTAATTTAGAAAATCATTAGTCATCAATTAATCCCTTAGAACAATTACTAAGAGGTTACTCAATCAGAAAATTATCATAAATTAATTCCATAGAACAATTACTAGGAATAATCAGTAATATCTCAGTCACGACAAATGCTACAAAAGAAAAGAGTCAGAATATGAGAAATTTATAGTAATCAAAGAAATATTACAGATACATGGAAACAAAACGAGCATGAGTACAATTCACCTGCTATGTCTTCTACATGCAGTGATCTCTGTCTCAGCAGTGATTTGGCTGGCAGGTAGAAATACTGGTTGCAGAAGCCTAGCCTGAAAACAGCTCTTTGTTGCACACTGGTGTAAAGTCAGGATAACAGTCACAAATAGACAATATTCTTGATTCAAACAATTACACAAACCACAGTTACTTTGCAGTTTTAGAATAATAATAAACGTTCTTGTTTATAATTCCACTCCATGGAAAATTCACACTCCTGAATCACAGTTGAATTGTTAGCTTTAACACTCTATTCACTCACTCAGCTACTGGTACGTTCGTTTTCCATCAGACCTTTCGCTTGACCAGTACACACCTTGACATACATGAATTCCTCTCACTGGCGCTTGCCTCTCCGACAAACACGTTCCTGGTTTAGAAAAATAATATGTGTCACAAATCTGTAGTTCATGTCATGTGCAACACCATGCGGTGTTCGGTACCCTTCTGTCTCATGCAATTCTGGCCCTGATGGAATTTCTGCTCCTGGTCCATTCCATTGTCTGTCTCAATCAACTGGGACCTCTTTTCAGCAGACTGGTGGTAGCCATGTGATCAGTGTTCACTGTCCGTTCCATTGTCTTTCTCAACCAACTAGGACTTATAGGCGGTAGCCAGATGATCAGCGACTTCCGAAGCTACAACATAATAATAGTGTTTTGCATACATCAGCTCGTGTTTTACAATTTCTAAAATCTATAATCTTATTCTTGTTTCTCATATTAAATTTCTTTACACTTCTATATGACTACCAGTAAAAATACAATAACAAGTTATAAACATTTTCAAGTTACAAAAGTTATTACAAAGGATAGAATTCAATAACAATGTACCAAAAATCTGTTAGGACAAATCATTGTTACAAATAGTGATTTACTATTATCAGACATACCCTTTGCCTCTTTCTCTGCAGGAAGTTGTAAGGGACTCTGTTAATTTTGAGAGTGATTAAATTTCCCTTGAGGGCGGTATTTAAACACTTTAGGGTTTTCGTTGGTGTGCACACTGCATTTTATGGTGCGAAAACAGAGTGTCTGTCTTCAAGGCATGTCTTGAGTTGTTGTTTTTCCCTTTGTCTAATAGTCACGGTTGACTTGCAGTTTTCTAAAGACTGGCTATTTCTTGGTTAGTTTGGCCTATAGAAATATTGTTTAGGCACATGCAGGTTTCATATTCACTGTCTGTAACGTATGCCATTATGCAATCAGAGCGCTCCCCAGAGAGCTGTCTTATGCAATACTTCCTGACACATGAAGCAGCTATTCAACTTAGCAATTATTCTAGGTCAAGTTGTTTATCTATAATTATCTACAACAAACTTGAAATGAAGTTTGCATAAATAAGGAATTTAATATAAAATACGTTTGGAAAAATATTAAATTAATTAGATGTGTTAATTTGCATTTTTGGCTTTACAGACATTTGCAGTTGTTACCACTATTGTAATTAACATTTAGAAATTGTATTGAGTAAATTGTATTGGGTTTTCACCTGTATATTTGTGTCAGCATATATCCGACTAGCATGTGATTTCCAGGTAATTACTGCTTGTTCATTCATACAATTTTGGGGTTTTCACCCACTTATTTGTGCGAATGTACCTTTGATTGTTCGCAATTATCACCACTGGTTATATTGTGCATTACGATGTCATCAGTACATTGTTTATTTTTATTACTTTTTTGTTTTGCTTATTCATCATTTCATTACTCTGGTCCCCTATCCCATGAATGTGGAGTGAATGACTTATTGGATGAGAGACTAACAACCGTCTTCTAGTGTGTCCCAATACCGAGAATAAATTCTCATTTGTTATTATTTCATTTACCGAGTCTGTCTTGGTTTGTGAAAGTGGGAACTAGTGCGGTTGATTGTTTGTTCGTCTTGTTCGTCCCTCATTTCACATTCACATACCCACATGCTCACATTCACACTTTACCCCGCATGCAGAATAAAACTATTATTCTCCACACACACACACACACACACACACACACACACACACACACACACACACACACACACACACACACACACACACACACACACACACACACACACACACACACACACACAAGAACATCGCGGTGTCTGTGTGTGAGAGTTTGTTTATTTTCCATCTTGCAACTCGGTGTGTTGTCCAGCTTGACCACTGCTCCCCTCCACAAGGGCGACGGTGACTCCCAGTCTTTCTAAAACTTCTTACAATTCTTATGGCATTAAAAATAACTGACGCCTTAACAGGCTAATTCGCAGTAAGACTGTTGAATATCACAGCCTATTAATACATTCACACACACAAACACATTTACGCGCGCACACACACAGAAGAATCTGGAGGAAAAGAGAAAGCAGTGTACAGTAATACAATTAACATTTTCATTTAAAGCAAAGTTGCTTATAGTTTTGCTGTACCAATTAAAATCTCATTTAGAGAAGACATGGAATTTGTACCAGTTAAAGTCAGTCTTGTAAAGTCCATTCTGTTATACACTTGTGAGATCAACACTCCATTACTACAGCCATGTGAAGACTCTCTTTGAATTTCCTGAGAGACTTTGTAGTCTAATATGTGTTGTCATAGTAAATATAAAAAGCCGTTTCTGTTCTGCGAGTACAGATGAATGTTACATGTCCTTATTGAAACTGCCATCTCGCTACCTAAGTTTTCAAAATTCCGTATGTGTGTGCACGCGAGTGTATTTGGGTAAGAATTTACGGATGTATGTATGTATGTGTGTGTGCGTCTGTGTGCAATGGTATACTGTGTACAAACGTGGACGTCTTAATCGTAACAATAACCGTATAATAACAGCCACGTCACCAGAGCACGAACTGAGACATTAAAGAGACAGATCGTTAATACCGTGATGAAAGAATCACAAATAAACAAACGAAAGCAAGAGAGAAAGAGAGAGAGAACCAGAAGTAGAAAAATAAAGAAATATTTTTGGGTAGTCAAAATTCTTATTTATTATATAAATTATTCTACATTCTTACAGGCATTTAATTTTGCCGGTTTCCACCACAAACATCTGTTCTATGAGTTGCATGATAGGCCCCGCCCACCAAGTGATAAATTTATAACTGTACGAGCAATAAAGCTTATCAAGACAGCCTATGCGCCTCACGCCGGTGTGTGTGGGAGAAACAAGAAAAGTCGATTGAATCGGGTGTCATTAGCTATAGTTGTGCAGTGACGAATACTCGCCACAAGCAACAAAATGGCGAGATCCAGTCCTCAACAGGAAACTACAACTTCAAACGGTGAGCATTGCTGAGTACAGAAAATTTTCCATTGCTTTCCGTGTGCTTGCTTTAATGATTGTCTGTTCGTGAAAGTATTTTTTTGGGGTGAGTGGGAGTTCTGGTCAGTAACGTATGAACATAAGTGGTCTGTTCATGAAAGCGTTCATTACAGGATTTAAAACACTGCACAACGGTTTATATAACCTCAACAGAAGACAAATCCACCTCGTACCAGGCATTCTCAAAGACACTTACCTGTACATTGTAAACACCAGTCCCTCATACACTCATTTATACTTTGTACCTAAGTACAAATTTGTACTCAAATCTAGACATCTATAAGAACAGAGACAAGAATTATTCAAGTCATAACAAAAAGTCTCCATAGCAAAGCGAACCCATCATGCCGTCTGACTGATATTAAATGTTATAGTTTCTAAATGAAAGACTTTAAAGAAGTATGAATACGAAACAATGCATTTTATAAAACATTTTAGTGTGAAAGGAAAATATGTTTATATTTATTAATTTTAAAAAAAAATTATAAACATAAAAACATTAAGAGAAAAGTCAGACTTTATTTTGATACTAAATATTTGCCCGTGACTTCGCTCGCTTAAATGTCGGTTTTCAGAATATGTTGCTTAAAAGTAAATTAATTTTTAGTACGGGTGTGGGTGGGGTGTTTTTATTTTTTATTGCCAAGTAAAAGCCATAATACAGCAAGCCCAAAATGTGTATTTAAAAAAAAATAATCTAAGTGTCGTGAAAACCTGATCTGCTAGTATGCCAATTTTTATTATAAAGATATATTAAACTTTGTTTCGAATTTGATGCGCTCGTTATCATGCTTTTTGTCACTCCTTCCGGCTTCCGTTGTGGTCCGATATATTAGTATGTTTTTTTGTTTTGTTTTTTAAACAAAACACAGACATAAGGCCAAGAGATCTACCAGTGTCCGTGGGAACTGGGGTGTTTGGCTTAAAGAAAGAAACAGACATAGAAAAGAGAGATGAAGATAGAGAATGAGAAAGGGGGAGAATGTGAGAGAGAGAAAAAAGAGAAAATCCTGTTAATAATTATTTGCTAATTATAACTATTTTATAAAATATTAACAAATGTTATGCGAAACTTTGGACTACTTCCTGTGTTTCAATTAATAATAAACTTCATTAACTCTGAAAGAAAATAGTTTGTTAGTACATATTTTTTAAATACAGTATCATTCACATGTCTAGTAAATAATTCATGTACCTCTTTCTCATAAACTTAGAATGAAGAAAACATAAATTTCTTTTCCTGTCTTTATTTTCATGTAGTCACCATTCGTCATTTAGTGACTATACGTCATTTAATGAGTATACTAGACAATTATCATATCAGAACGGACTGTCTATCCAAATGTCTATTTAGCCAGCCTATATTTGTAGATAAATAAAAACTGGCACACATCTTGCGACTTCATTCTTGTCACATGAGAAAGGTTTATCCTTTCCTCTGTTTCATAGGTGAGAAATGGCTTTGCTTTTCTCAGTGTGTGTGTGTGTGTGTGTGTTTTGTGTGTGTGTTTTGTGTTTGTGTCTGTGTAAATATGTAAGTTTCCTTGTTGTGCGATTCCTCTTTATATCTGTTTCTGTGTGTGCTTTTATTTGTGTGTGTGTGTGTGTGTGTACTTCATTCTTTGGGCGTGTTTGTGTGTCTGAGGGAGAAAGAGAAATAAAGACGGGAATGGCATTTTGAAACTTATCTGCAAAATATAAATGAGCGAACATATATAGCTACAAAGAGATGAAATTAACTTCTTATTCCTTTTCATTAACTTCTAAATATATTTCAAGTTATTTATTTTATTTTCTTAAGACGGCGAGTATTTATTTTCTTCGGAAGTTTTCCGGGAAAATGTATTTACATCTGCTGTTAATGAATAATTACACAAAACCCTATATCTTAGCAAGAGTCAACAGGCAAATTTAAATATTTATTGTTTCTGAATAATTGCATATTTTCCCGACACCTAAAGTTACTCGCAGGTTTATAAACAGGAATATTTGTATCGTGTGAAAGGAGAATAGTTCCTATGAGAGTCATTGATACTATTTATAGATAATTACATACAACGTATATCTTAGCAAGCGTGAGAATAAATTTAAATGTATTTGCTGTTCATGAATAACTACATAAAAAGTGTTATCATACATAGAGTTAGAACACAAATTTAATGAATTTATTGTTTATGGATTAATTACATAAAGACTTATATTTAGACAAGTGTCAACAAATATTTCATGTATTATACAATATAGAAATAATTACATAAGGACCTATATCTTAGCACGGATTAGCACAAATTTCATGATTATTTACTGTTTATTAATAGTTACATTAAATCCTTTACCTTAGCAAACGTTAACAGAAAACTTTCAATGTATTTATCGTTTTTTAATACATTAAAGCCGTATATATATAAGCAAATGTTAACAGACAAATGTCAATGTATTTACAGTTTATTAATACTTACATTACAATCCTTTATCTTAGCAAACGTTAAATTTAAATGTATTATACTCTCAGAAAAGGTGCTACTTTCACACTGAATAAATGAAATTAATTTTGTTTGCTTTAAATTAAATTAAAAAATATAAATATATATTTTTGGCACTTTGATTTTGAAAGTGTATAAAGAAGAATGAAACAAACTAATTAAAAATATGGTTAGTGAATAAAACTTCGATATCAAAAATAAAAATAAAATTAAATTAACTTAAACAAATTAAAAATAAAATAGATTTTAGATGCGCAATAATATGATAATGAAATACTTCTACACTCATTGAAGTATTTTATTGAGCTTTCAAAACTTCAAAATGCGAATTCTGTTATTCCTACTATTCTACTACTACTAACTACTACTGCTACTACTACTAACTATTACTACTACTACTACTACTACTAACTATTACTACTACTAACTATTACTACTACTACTACTACTACTATTACTACTACTAATTCTATTAATACTACTAACTAATAATTACTACTGCTACTTCTACTACTATACTACAACTGCTGCTACTACTACTGTTAGTACTACTACTACCTCTACAGCTGCTACTTCTACTTCTACTAATACTACCACCACAACCGCCTAAACCTACTACTACTATTACTCTTACTAACAATAATAATAATAATTGTTTGAAAGAAAAGATAAAGAAATAATAATTTTATTTTCACTTTGTATTATTTCTATTTGTATATAGGCAAACAACATTAAAAAAATAATAATTTTGAAGAAAACAAACGAAATTCACTAAAATTAAATATTGTTATCAGTGGATATATTATCTTGATATTCTTTCACATAAGTGATGAGTTATTACGTGAATAAATAAAAGAAGACTTCTGCGTGAATGCATAAGAAAGAACAAAAACTATTTGTACACATGTTTGTATAAAATAGATTTAAACCACACTCCTTTACTTGTTTGAGTGTTTGAATTAATGCTGAATTGTCATACTTTTATCCTCATGTGACGTATTTGATTCAGAAGCGAAATGCAAGATGGACACGTGTTACATAAAAATGAAGGATGTTGTCTCTAAAGTCTTCCGTCGCTATGGAACTTTACTCGGCCGGCACCCATTGCCCTTCATAGTCCTGCCGATAGTTGTCTTTGGGGGCCTGGGGGCTGGATTCATGGCCATGGACTCTTCGTCCGATATGGAGGAAGTCTACTTTCCCACGAACAGTCGGGCCATAAAGGACAGACAGGTAGTCAGGGACGTATTCCCAGACCTCAACAGTGTCTCCTACAATTCCTTCTCCCAGAGCGATGAAGCCGAAGACGTGTCTCTGCTTTTCCAGTCCAAGAATGGAAACAACATTCTCATCCCTAACACCACCTTAAAAGAAGTGGAGGCAATGGTGAGCCAGGTCAAGGCCATCAATGTCACAAGTAATGGAAGGGTGGTTACCTATAATGACGTGTGTGCGCGCTTTGCCTCTCAGTGTGTGATTGGAGGCGACTTTGTCTTCACTTCGGCTTTTCAAATTGACTTAGTGGCAGGAGCGGTCACATACCCGTTATGGAATGGACAAGACCTGTCGTCATCTATTGCAGACGCCACTACTGATGCCACTGGACATTTGACCTCTGCCAAAATATTACTGATCTCGTTTAATCTGTTAAAAGGATCCGAACCCTGGCAGAAAGAGTTTGAAATGTTGGCGGGACATCTGAGCTCCCCTCTCTTTGACGTGAATTATGAAACGCCTGACTCTTTGAGCGAAGAGCTGGACAAGGGCACAGGTGGTGATATTTACCTTTTTTCTCTGACCATCACGATATGCTGTACTTTTGCCGCTATCGTGACGTCTGGAGGCAACTGTGTGTCCACTCGGTCCATGCTGGCTTTTGGTGGGGTTTTGGCTGCCGGACTGGGCATAGTTGGCGCCATGGGCTTGCTGTGTCTGTGTGGTGTCAAGTTCGTCAGCATTACAGGTGTCATTCCGTTCCTTATCATAGGTAAGTGAAACAAATAGACATAGGTAAGTGAAACAAATAGACATAGGTAAGTGAAACAAATAGACATAGGTAAGTGAAACAAGTAGACATAGGTAAGTGAAACAAGTAGACATAGGTAAGTAAAACAAGTAGACATAGGTAAGTGAAACAAGTAGACATAGGTAAGTGGAAAATAGACATAGGTAAGTGAAACAAGTAGACATAGGTAAGTAAAACAAGTAGACATAGGTAAGTGGAAAATAGACATAGGTAAGTGAAACAAGTAGACATAGGTAAGTAAAATAAGTAGACATAGGTAAGTGGAAAATAGACATAATTAAGTGAAACAAGTAGACATAGGTAAGTGAAACAAATAGACATAGGTAAGTGAAACAGATATAGATAAGTAAAACAAGTAGACATAGGTAAGTAAAACAAGTAGACATAGGTAAGTGAAACAAGTAGATATTTCTTTACTAACTAATTTTATCCGATCTATATGTTATGTTATTTATTTTATTAACTATGTGTACCATTATATTTTAAGACTCATACGTCGTATACTTTTTTTAAACGTTTGCATTTTAAGTTTGAATGCACATTATTATTAGATGTTAATACATGTATTTGTTTTATTCTTTATTTATAAAACATTGGATATTATTACTTAAATCGTATTTTAAAATTCTTTCTTTCTTTAAAGTTTTTTTTTCTCTTTTTCAAATCTTTACCTGTCAATGTATAGGTATTGGGGTGGATGACATGTTTTTACTGATGTCTGCATGGAGTGAAACTTTGGGAAAGCAAGGCCTCGATATACCCAATCGTCTTGGAGAGACTTTTGCTATTGCAGGCATTGGCATTACCATCACTTCACTCACAGACTTCCTGGCGTTCATCATTGGCAGTTCGTCGGTCTTCCTCAGTGTTACGAACTTTTCACTCAATGCTGGTACATGTATAAGTAAAATTTTCAATAAATGCTGATTTATAAGTAAAATCTTTCACACAATGCAGTTGCATGTATAACTAAAACTTCTCATTCAGTACTGGTGTGTATACATGTATGTGTATGTGTCTATAGCTAGACAGACAGATAGATAGACAGACATATAGATAGTGTGGCAGAGAAAATTTGTCTATCCATATTTCTAAACTTAATTGTTATATAAATTGTTAAATTATCAATGTGACCTAACCTTGGGCACTCCTTATCATATTTTTGTAAGTGTCAGAGTTGGAGTAAACACTCAATTTGAGAATATGTTAAAAATTGTTGATGCAATGCAAACCAGTTCCAATTGGATGAGTTGTTTTTATTATCCACTTGTTAAGATTTATTTATTTATTTGTGAACGAGACCAGCCAATGGGCTGAAATAAAAATGTTTACCTGATGTAGAAAATTATATTGTCCAATCACTTGAATTTTGGCAAGAAGTCCGGTCTTGAAAGACAGCCATTAGCTTAATGGAGAGTTAACTGACCGATTGAGAGAGAATAAACTTAGAAATATTTCGTGCATTTTTGCTATTAATGTGTTATACTTGCATTTTACAAAGAGATGTATTATGTAGACTATTACTTCTACAAATGTTGAAACTAGGACGCTCTTAATAGAATGCTAAACACTTGACATTTTTTATAGTAACCTGTTCATAAATTGATATGCAGCATTTATTTTGCTGTGTGCATATATTGGGCTAAAGAATACTGTTGCAGGAAACTGTAAATTGAGACTTGAATGGAATTAAAGATGCTTAAAGTGGAAACTTAGCATTTGTTCCTTGATTATATTTTACAGGGAACAAGCAGCCTTTCTTTCTGTGTATGATTTGAACCTCCTGGTTTACTGATTGTAAACTGCTACGACCATGGTAGACCCATGAAGTGTTTACATCAGTGTGTATGTATGGAGAATTCACTACACTCCATTGAAGTATGGTGCAAAGTATGCAGATTACATCAAGCAATTTCTGGCACAAGGAAGTTACTAAAATTTGCTATAATTGTTGTTCTGCTTGAGAGAGCTGGTATGGCAAAAGAGAGCCCTTCTTAACCTTGAGAGAATAACAGGGAATCAGTGTTCTACAAACGTGCGAGGGAAATACATGGAACTGACGTATTAACTGCGGACAATAAACTTGTGTCTTTGTTATAAAAGTGCATGAAAGACTATTGAGACAGCATCTAAATCAGATTATGTATAAACTATTATTGCTATCCATTTCTGTTTTCTGATAAGAACTATTCTGTGATTTGTATTGAATTGTTGAATTGAATTTTTGGATATATTACTGTGTAGTATAAACATTATTCAGACATGGTTTCGTGGAAATATTGATGTCAATTACTCTTTTCGTTGTATTTGTCAAATGTATATTCGATTGTTGATTTAATAATTTATTGACCATCTTACACATATTGATAACCTTATATTGGAGAAGAAAGTGGGTGTATAAGGGCTAGCCAAATATAGATTAAAGGTGGATTTGTCTTCTCCTTTAGTAAGAAGTTTTCCACCTACAGAAATATTGTGCGACGATAAATGTTTGTCTTTAATGTTGTGGAAGAGAGAGAGAACGTTTACAGCGCCTGTGTTTCCGCCAAGTGAGAGAGACGAGTGGTTTCTGCTGTAGAATTTTATTAATAACATAAATTAAGATTCTCATTACTTGTAATTAGTTATAGATGATTAATTAATTAATTATAATAATAACCATTAACTAGGTGGCATTGGAGTCATAGATAGACAGCCAGCCAGCCAGCCAGACAAATAGATAGATAGATAGATAGATAGATACATAGATAGATGGATGGATGGTTAGATGGATGGATGGCGACAGACACACATGACATAATGTTTACTGTACTGCAGGTAAGGGATCAATATTATGATTTTACAAACGTTTAAATAATAAAAGACAAGTATCAAATTATAATTAATTAGTTAAATACGTACATGTTTGATTTCTAGCGGTGGCAGTTTTGTTCTGCTACATCAGCAATGCCACTCTCTTCGGTGGATGCCTGGTCTATCATGGCCGCCGTGTTTATGACGTAAGGCACGCGTTTACGTGCATGAAAACTAAGTCACGACAAGAACTGACAGAAGATAACAGATCACCATGCTTTGCTTGCATCTGTGGTGGTTCGATACCAACTGAAGACAGGGCAGACGAGAGTATATTTGAAAAGATACCAAGAAAGGTTCTACCCAAAGTAATCATGAACAACGTAACTCGAGCCGCCATCGCTGTTTTGTTTGTTGGCTACCTGGCAGCAGCCATTTACGGGGCTGTCAACCTTGAACAAGGACTTGAGCTCCGCAATTTGGTGCCTAAAGATTCTTACTACTACGACTACTTAACTGTAACAGACGAATATTTCCCAACTCAAGTACCCATCGGTTTCATTGTCAATGAAAAAATAGATTATTTGGGGAACGAGGGGACTAAACTTTTGGAACTTCAAAACGAGGCTAGGAAAGACGCTGGCATAAGTAAAACATTTGAACGTTGCTGGCTTGAAAGTTATAAAAGGTCAACATACTACAACCAGTCAACGGCTGACAATTTCGTGCAAAATGTTCAACAGTTTCTGAATGAAAATTCAAATGAAATGTTTCGACCTGACGTCGTCTTCGACTCTAGCAACAGCAGCGTCAGAGCCTCTCGGTGCTTTGTGTTGTCCTTGTCAACCGATAAACAGTACGACCAGGGTGATTTGATGGTGCGCATGCGCAATCTTGCAGACACCTCCACATTGCCTGTGTTTGCTTACAGTCCAGTAAGATCATTATAAAATTATTTTGCATTCTTTAGTCTATTTTAAAAATTTTATCTAACGCTCTCTTCCTAAGAGTAAATTATTTGATTGTTTTTGTTTAAAAGAAATAAATGCACAATATTCCTACCACTGCACATACACCACCTCTTCCCCCACACCCCTCTATATTGCAATGTTATTATTACCTGCATGAGTTTCCTGAAATTAGTTAGGGTTCGCATATAATACCACACAGAAAAACGATGGAATTAAGGTAGGAAACCCGAACAGAACTCACATACATTACCTGTTATTAAAAGTTCCTAACGGAAAATGCATTATTGCAGGTTGAGTAAAATTGAATCTATATTAAATGACAACTAATAAATGCTTGTATATGTCAAAGAAAGACTTTTCTGAGATTAATTTATCTTAGTAAGATATTTTGATTTAACTGAATGTTGCTAAGGGTTGTTTTCATTGATTATTTGACTTTATTTTATTCTTTTTGAATATTATACTACTTTCAGTTCTTTCCCAAGGGAAGAAAAGCCAAAACATTCAACAATAAATAATAATTATAACTGAAACATTTATCAGTTCAATGAATACAAAATTCTGTCATGATTATAAAGTTAAGAGTAATAAATATCAAGGTCGAACCTCATAAATAATATTGACACTTTAACTTTTCAATAAAGGAAAATTATTTTTAAATGATAGTGAAATTAACCTTTTTAGCTATTAGCAAGATGATGACGAGAAAGTGTGTTGATTGTAGACTTCGATAGGAAACTGCGTCAGTAGCAAAGTGTTAAAGGGTTAGCATTGCTTCCAAACATATTTTCGTAAAATTTTAAAACGGCTCAACCTAAAAATCCAAAGTTTTATCCCACAACCAATAAAAATTATCATTTCAAATAAACTAGTCGTTCTATTGTGAATGAGCGATAAGAGCACTTTGTGAATTAAACTATATTTTCTTTTATGGAATTTGCATAACATAAGGTTCTGGCGTCTTCGGAAGCACATAAGCTTTTGACGTCAAATGAGTGAAAACAAAGACATGACGAGCAGCACGACTGACTGTTCGTCACGACGAAAGTGAAAACGATAATGAACCACCGGAGATAACTCAAACATATAAAACAAAGGATCAGCCCCTTATCAATTCAAGTCTGATGAAACAGAGTGTAAAGGATTTATGATACATTCGGATACATTGACAATACGAGTTGTTGTAAATCTGTTCATGGAAGCAGACGATAGATTTAATTAGTCCGGCAACAACACGATTATCGTCTCTTATTAAACAATACTATTTGAACACTTAGCAAATAGATGTCTTATTTAGAGTGCAGATCTAGGTAGTTTAGCTTACCGACTAACTGCTACTTTTCGCTATATAAACATCTATTTTTTTTTAAAGCTATGATTCGATATTTTGCTTGGTCATATTCCTATGATGTATTTACTATTAATTTGATATAATGTATGCATTGAAATTTTGTGGTGCAGTACAAACAAATGTTAATAATACTAAAATGACAACTTAAGAAAATATATAAATAAACAACTAACACATTCACATTATAATTTTTTATTAAGTAAATAATTATGACGTTAATAAAATTTAAACAGTCTAAAATAATAAAGTAGCATACACAACTTTAAATTACAAAACGTTTTACAATGTATTTAACTTCATATGTAAATTAGGATTATATACAGAAACCTATTTTCTTTCCTATCATTTAGAACAAGAATGGATTCGTTTCAATCCTAAGATGCAATCAATAAGTGCAGGTTGTGCTTACGTTTCTTGTTATAATATCTCAAAATAATAAAAATTCATTTGATTTTTGTCTGGCTTTACAGTTCAATAGAAATAAGAAAATGAATATGCAAAAATAATATTTATAGACTTTTATATTTTATTAAAATCTCCCTGTTTAAGAGTGCAAATAATATATATAAAAAATATGTCATACTAGACAATTTAAATACTACTGACTTCTACTTTTTAAAATCTTCTTCAAACTTTCCATTCTGTAGAGTAAATAATTTTAATTTGTTCTATAAATAAATGAAAATGCATTTGACATAGTATGAGTATACTGGCTGAACGTTTAGTAGTAGTAGTAAACTACTAGAAACAATTTTAATTTCAATTTATGTTTGAGGCATGATTGTATAGCTGTATGTTGCTACTATTATTAATATTTATTATTTAATCTGTGCAAATATTACTTAACTTTCTTGGAATTACTAAAAGCAACTTTATAAAATTACTATTTTGTTGATTAAGCTCTAATCGTGTATAGGTTTGCTTTTGTTTCATCTACTTGCTTATTATTTGTTACTGGTAATTTAAAAATACATAACAAAGATATCTACGTTAGGATTTGTAGTTTAGCCTTACTTGTACGGCAATAATATCATATTGAATATTTTATATCATTTTGATGTATTGAATATTTATTTACATCAATGGACATTCTTAATAATGCACATATAAACTATAAATAAAACATTATACTACATTAATTATATAAACATCTTACTAATGAATTTATTATGAGCATGCATTGGAATTTTCTGGCACATGCTTACACATGTTTGAATATTTTAAATACGAATATAAAAATATAATACACAAATTCCCTGCTGCTGATTTTGTTTTTGTTGGGGGGGGGGGATGATAAACCATCAATATTAATCATAGTTTGAAAAATAAATATTTACTGATTAAATTGTACATTTTGAAATGATCTGACTATTATAAATTGTGATTTTTAATGTTATTGTTATGTATTATTTCAGTGCAAATTCAGCAGTCCTTACTTTATAGGCTTGATTAAATACATGTATTCAAAGTATTTATGACTAAAAATTATATTATTATGTATTTCGTAATATGTTTTGCAACGCATGAAAAACATTAACACAGAAATGAAATTTTTAAAAATTACTTTAAGTTACTGACTGGGCACATAGATGGAGTTTAAAAAATAATATATAATACAAAAGAGATGAGAGAAGTAAATGTGAAACCTAATCATACTATATTTCACGGGCAACAACAATTTTTTTTGACGGATTTATGACAGTTTTATTGTGCTGGATCCAAAAATGCCATCGGTTTTGTTTAGTCAGGTCAACTTTTTAATCTATTTTTGATCTATTGAGATATTATTTTTTTTTTACATAAAGGGTATTTTCTATTTATATGATGTAAAATTCTTTCTTATTTCTTTAAATAAACAAATTATAATTTGTTTCACATAATTATGAAGAAATTAAATAAGCTAATTTTGAATAATTGATATAAATGATATTTTCTTCTTTAGGTAATGAAATGGTATCGGCCAGAAGACAAATATTGCAAAAATAAACCCGATGTATTTTGCTACATCTGCGGCGAATACACCATTGTTCCTAACAGGAATACAGCAACAGGTTTTATAGCGTGCTTACCATACTTATTTTGGTATAAAACTTGGTGATCAGGATAACGTTTGGGCGCCACACATGGTATGCAAGACATGCACCGAGAATATGCGTCGTTGGACCAAGGGTAAGAAGAGTTGTCTGAAGTTTGGAATTCCTATGGTTTGAATTCCTCTGGAACCGACAAACCATGTCACTGATGGCTACTTCTGCGCTATTGATGTGACTGGCATTAATAGAAAAAACCGGAGCAGCCTTAAGTATCCTGATCTTGAATCAGCACGTCGTCCAGTAGCTCATTGTGATGAAATTCCAGTCCCTGTCCCTGGAGAACTTACCGACATTAGAATTCTATAGTGTTGAAGAATATGAAGAAGAAGAATTAGTGGTTCTTGATGATGATGTTCCAAATCCTTTTTTGCAAAAGGAGCTAAATGATCTAGTTTATGATCTCAGCTTGTCAAAGTCATCTGCTGAACTGTTGGCATCCAGATTGAGGGGGGGGGGAAAACGTCCTTACTGACAGTGTTCGCATCACCTTCTACCACAACAGGCATCAAGAGTATCAAGAGTTTTTTCTCTACGGAGAAGGACCTGGTGTACTGTACAAATATAGCGCAGTGTCTGCACAAGTTTGGAGTGCCACAGTATAAACCTGAAGATTGGAGATTGTTCATTGACAACAGCAAGCGATCACTGAAATGTGTTCTGCTACACAATGGTAACCAGTTTGCCTCTGTACCTCTAGCTCACTCGACTACACTGAAGGAGAAGTACGAAGCGGTGAAGTACGTTTTAGAGAAAATTCGTTATGATCAGCATGGATGGTTACTTTGTGTTGACCTGAAGATGGTAAACCTTTTCTTGGGACAACAGTCTGAATTCACCAATTACCCATGCTTTCTGTGCATGTGGGATAGTAGGGACAAAGCACAGCATTACACGAAGCAGGATTGGCCTGTACGGAAGGAATTGGTACCTTGCAAAGCAAAGAACCTCATAAACAACCCTCTGGTGGACAGGGACAAGATACTTTCCCCACGGCTGCACATTAAGCTTAATCAAACAGTTCACCAAAGCTCTGGACAAGGATGGTGGCTGTTTCGCTTAATTGTGCCATGCTTTTCCAGGGTTGACCATTGAGAATTTGAAAGCTGGCATTTTTGATGGTCCACAACTCCGTAAGTAATCAGAGATCCAGAGTTTGAAAACTCAATGAATGAAGTGGAACTGGAAGCGTGGAAGGCTTTTGTTCTGGTCGTGAAAAACTTTCCTGGCAACAATAAGGCCAGGAACTATGCAGAACTTGTTGCCAATATGGTGACTGCTTTCAGAAACCTTGGATGCAGCATGAGCATCAAAATGCATTACTTATTCTCACATATGAATCGGTTTCCTGAAAATCTGGGATCAATGAGCGACGAGCAATGGGAGAGATTTCATCAGGATATGAAAGAGATGGAAACCAGGTATCAGGGACGCTGGGATGCAGTCATGATGGCTGATTATTTTACTGTTGGACTCTAAAGAGAGACATTCCTACTGCTGAGCATTCTAGAAGTTCGAAGAAACGGAAGTTCATGCCCTGAATTTTGAACAATGATGACCTAATATTGAATTTATATGTACTTACCGTTATCAATGTCTACTATTCAATGTACACTAATCAATGTTTGTAACATTTAATAAATGAATTGTGTTAGAAAACGATTTTTCTTAAATTTAAATTATTTTTTTTAATTTAAAAACCTATTTTGGAAGAGAAATATTAACAAAACTTGCCTAATAATGTTACAAAAATTTAATCGATTTAGCTATAAGATCGGATTTTATAAACTCGAATTAGATAAAACACCTGACCTGATTAAAAAAAAACGGATGTCATTTTCAAATGTAGCAGTACAAAATTATCCTCAATCAGTTGAAAAATCTTAGACAACTTACAAAATTTCTTTTTGTGTGATGCAGTATTATAATCACTGTGAGTAAAATTAAGGAATTAGCCAGTGTTTCTCTCAAATGGCTATTCTGGTGAATAATTATCTTATGTATAAATAATTTAGTATTCTTGTAAAGCATTCAAAATTATATATGATTTTAAATGAAATTATTGTGAAAGTATTGGAATTAATTATTATAACTTCTCATTTAGTACTAAAAATATTATATTGAGAAAAGTATATTTGATGGATCTGTTTCTAATAAGAGTAATATTACCTGCTTGAAAAATGAGTGAAATAAATATAATAAAAACTAATATATGATAAAAATATTGATGATATGATTTTAATCCAGTTAAAATTTATTAACTACATTTTAAATTATAATACATAATAGGACATTTTATTGGGGTGTTATCCCAACGCTACCTGGTTAATAGTTATTATTATTATTAATTAATCATCAATAACTAATTACAAGTAAGGAGAATCTTTATTTATGTTTTAAATAATTCTCCAGCAGACACCACTCATCCTTTTCACTTGGTGGATATGCAGGCCCTGTAAACGTTTTCTCTGTTCCACAACATTAAAGATGAACATTTACAGTCACACAATATATCCATAGGTGGAAAACTTCTTACTAAAGGAGAAGACAAATCCGTCTTTAATCTATATTTAGCAAGCCCCCATCCACCCACTTTCTTCTCTAACTTAAGATTATCAATATGTGTAAGAAAGGTAATAAATTTAACAATAAATTTATTAAATCAACAATCAATAATACATTTAACAAATACAATGAAAAAGATTACATGACATTAATATTTCCATGAAACCACATTCGAATAATTTTTATACTACAAAGTCTTACATTCTAAAAGACAATTCAACAATTTAATACAAATCACAGGATAGTTCTTATCAGAGAACAGAAATGGAGTTATTAAAGATAAGCGATAAGTTACCATGTAACCTGTTCCAGGTGCTGTCTCAATAGTCTTTCCCACCACTTTTTGCAACAAAGACACAAGTTTATTGTCCGCCATTATTACATCAGTTCCACGTGTTTCTCTCCCGCTTTTGTAGAACACTGATTCACTGTTATTCTTTCGAGGTTAACAAGGGATCTCTTTTGCAGAACCAGATAACTCATGTAGAACAACAATTATAGCAAATTTCAAGTAACTTTCTTGTACCAGAAATTACTCAATGTAGTCAGCATATTTTGCCACCCTACATCAGTGGAGTGTAGTTTATTCTCCACACTTACACACTGCAGTAAACACTTCATGCATCTACCATGGTTGTATTGGTTATACAATCAGTAAACCAGGAGGTTCAAATCATTATGGTTATGAAGGCTGCGTATTCTCTGTAAAATATAATTAGGGAACAAATGCTAAGTTTCCAGTTTATGCATCTTTAACTCCATTCTTTCTTACATTCAGGTCTAAACTTACAGTTTCCTGCAACAGTATTCTTTAGCCCAATACATGCACACAGCATAATATATACAGAATATCAGTTTATGAACAGGTTCGCTAGAAACAATGTGTAGTGTTAAGCATACTATATACGAGCATCTTAGTTCAAACATTTGTAGAAATAGTAGTCTACTCACACAATACATCTATATGTAAAACACAAGTATAACATATCAATAGCAAAAATGCACAAAATATTTCTTAGTCCATTTACTCTCAATCAATCAGTTAACTCTCCATTAAGATAACAGCTTCTTTTCAAACCTGGACTTCTTGCCACAACAAATTCAATTGATCAGACAATACATTTTTCTACAGCAGGTAAACATTTTTATATTAGCCCATTGGCTGGTCTCGTTCTCATAAATCATAACAATTGGACAATAAAACAAGTAATCCAGTTGGAACTGGTTTGCATTGCATTAGCAATTTCTAGCATATTCTCAACTCGAGTTGTTTACTCCAACTCTGACACTTACAAAAATACCATCATAAGGAGTGCCCAAGGTCGGGTCACTTCGACATTTTAACAATTTTTATAACAATTAAATTTAGAAATAGGGATAGGCAAATTTACTCCACACAAAGTGTATGTGTGTTAGTTTTCAAGCATATTTCATCAAATTGTTGCTAAAAGATGAAAACCACTCTAACAAAATTACAGAAAAGCAATGAAGCTAGGATTCACTCAGCATAGTTATCACTCTTTCATTTTATTAACTTCATGCGCGTGAAATTAGAAGTTTATATTTAAAGTTTGGCTTAGTTCAACATTTTAATACCTACATATATTTTTAATGGGGTATATTCAATTGTTTCCTTTTTAAATCTTTAGTTTAGGATATAAACGGTATTTATACGAGTTTTAAAAATACCAGTTTTACACCTTATATTTGCATTATAAGGTCAGATTTCAATTCCAAATATTTTTCCTTCTCCTCCCCCACCCCCAACACCCGATTAATTGAACAATAATTCTTGAATAATTAGTAAAAAATAAGAAATCATACAATTATTTGTTCCTCTTATTAAAAAAAGTTGTGAGAATTATTGCTATTATTATTCAGCCTCTTTCCACTTCTGCTGAGTGTTGGTTGTGAACCAAGGTCTCGGAATCTTATTACCAAGATTCCGGGAGATCCAAGGTTTTACGAAGGATGTGGACACTTCCGAGGAGCGCTGCTTTTAGTCGTGGGATGAGTCTGTGGTTTTCAGGGAGTTTATTCAGGTAGCCTTCCAACTCAAATGTTATGTTCCCCCAAGGATCCTATCACTATAGGTACCACTTCTACTTTTACATTCCACAGTCTCTGAATTTCTAATCTGAGGTCTTGGTATTTTTCTATTTTTTTCTCTTTCTTTTGATTTTATATTCCTATCACTTGGACCAGCGACATCAATGATTGTTGTTGTTCAGTTAGACTTATTAAGAACTACAATCTCTGATCTTTGTGCAGAAATCACTCAATCTGTTTTTGTCTCGAAATCCCACAGTATCTTGACTTCTGTTTCGGTGACTGCTTTTGGTTGGTGCATCCATGTTCATTTTGGTTTTTTACTCCATAGTTCTCACATATATTTCTATGTATGAGTTTTGCCACTTCGTTGTGTCGTTTGGTGTATTCTATTCCAGCCCAAAATTGACATCCAGGTAGTATACGTTCTGTTGTTTCATCCATTTCTTTTGCAGAGTCTCTACATTTGGAATCATTGGAGATTTTAATGATTTTGGTTTTGTGTAATTTCTTGTTCAGCTGTTATGAGTGCTTCTGTTTCTGCTGTATGATGATTGTTTTGTTGATATTTCGTCGGCTTGTCGTACATACTGGCCATGGATAGATTTTTGGTTCCAGATATGTGCTAGTGATTGCTTCGTTGTTTTCATCCATGTTTCTTTGTCTGTTTTGGGTTTGGTACAGTCCACTAATCTTTTCTGCTTCAATCAGTAGCTCATCTTTGGTGTTATTCCAGATGTAGTCAACCAGAACTATAACCACTCATTTAATGACATTTAGCTTGGATTGCATGACTTTTCTAACTCGATTTTTATATTCTCTCTTAACTTTGGACTTCACTCTGCATATTTTCTTGCTGTTGTAGTATTCCCATGTATTTATATTCCCTTTCCATTGAAATATCGTTGATTTTTCCGATCTCGAATTGTAGGCCTTCGGTTCTTATATTATACCTTTCTCATGGCCGAATTTCATGTTAATGTCCTCACTGCCGATTTTGACAGTATTGATGAACCATGTGATGTCACGTTCACTTTTTTACCATAGAGCTTGAACTCGTCCATGTACAGTAAATAGCTGAAGACTTGTCCATCTATTGTTTTGTAAGACAGGTTATTTGACATTTCCTGTACATCATTAACATCAGTAGTAGTAGTAGTAGTAGTATAATTCTCATTGTTAATATTATTATTCAATTTTCCCACGACTTTTACAATTTGCTTACTTGGTCTGGAAATTTTTCCAGAATCTGGCTAGCATTGACTTTTATCTTGAACCTGTTGAACTGACTCTTGAAACAGTAACTTGCAGCCCATAGCGAAAACAGTATGTCTCCACTGAAAGCGTTCCGAATAATTCGAATTATCTCTGCAATTAAACCTTGTTCTCTTAAATAGACACCTGTCTAGACTTTTCTTGTTAAGAGTTATCTTGTACTTTTATGTGTGTGTGTTTGTGAGTGAGAGAGAGTGGAGAATGAATGAAAAGCATAGTGGGACATTCTTGTAACTGAGAATATTCGTTTTCGTTTATTCACGTTAATAAAATTTATTCAAAATTGAGAATTCCAATTAGAACAATCTTCAAAACTTGTATATATTTACTGCTCATAACGGATGTGCAATAATTTCCGTTAATGGCGATAATCAAGTACTGTATTGATAGCTTTTACATGCATTAGTCATTAGATTGCGACAGTTGCTATGCACTAGACATCATTGTTTCTAAAAATAGAATTTATGTTTGATCTCCAGGCATTCGTGGCCTTCGAGCAGTACCTCGCTGTCCTTCCAGCCACTCTGCAGCTCGTGGGTATCGCAGTGGCCGTCATGACCGTCGTCTGCTTTATCTTCTTACCTCACCTGTTGATGACGTGTCTCGTGACCTTGACCATCATCATGATCCTGGTTGGTATTTTCGGCTTCATGTACTTCTGGAACATCACGCTGTCCTCCATCACCATGATCCACCTCGTCATGAGTGTCGGTTTCTCCGTGGACTATTCGGCTCACGTCTGCTCCGCGTATCTCGTATCGAAGTCAGTGGACCGCGTCAGTCGAGCCAAAGACGCCATCAACCACGCGGCCGGACCGGTACTGAACGGTGGGATATCGACCCTTCTCGGGGTGGTGCTGCTGTCGGCGTCCAATTCTTACATCTTCGAGTCTTTCTTTCGCATCATGCTGCTTGTCATAGTCTTCGGCATGGCGCATGCGGTGTTCTTTCTGCCCGTGGTTCTGTCGATCATAGGCCCCAGGAACGAGAACCCACCCTCACGCCCTCAGTCAAATATTAGTGTCCAGTTTTCAAATTCACCACGTCCTGTTAATCAGTGTGAAAGGAAGTAGTTTGGACGGAGATAATGGACGGCTTCATAATGTCTGCGTTACGACTCCTTCTGTATGACTAACGTAAAGCTGCTTTTTAGAAACAATATGAGAATTTATTTTGTTCTCCAATTTGCTCTGAGGCCCATTTTCACATTCCTTCTTGAAGTCTCTCATTTTTACATACCGCTCTTAAATTATGTAATTATGAAAGTACTGTGAAATGTCCTCAACGGATGCAGTGTTGCTAACACACTTTATTTTAATTTTATTATGTCGGTGCTTCTTACATTTTGTTGCCATTAAAATAAATTTGGATGTTTACAGTTTATTCGACATTTACACATTTCATCAATAGTTCTGTTTGTTTTCGTGATGTAATAATATCAATAAATAATATTTTTGAAAGAGTAGTCCTTTCTATAGTATATTATATAATTTATAAGCATATTTACATGCACAATGTAAACAATATATCTGTGATAACTGTTTTTGAAATTTATTAAATCATAAATATTTATTATGCACTCCTATACACTTTTACGAAGACGATACAAATTACAAGAATTCCATTTTCAATTTATTCACAGGACACATAGTCTTATCAATAAATCTCAAAACTATTCGTGCACACTTTCAAGGCAAGTTAACATTTTCGGTTTGTTTAGTGCAATGCTGTCTTATATCGTTTGAAGCTTTAAATTCTACAGTGAACCAATTTGGCTGGCGTGGGTACTGAAAGCCAGGAAGTCACGCGCTAATCTGTAGTTGATCGAAGTTCAATCTCCATCCCGTCAGTTAGAGGTTGTTGTCAGATTCCAACTCATACATTTTCTTCCCTAACTCGCAATTGTTGAGCTACGCACTTATTGTAAAGCGATTCGAGAATTTAATTAGATCTATTATGCAACGCTAATATAAACTATCCATTCTAATTTAATTCAAGTTTAAATAAAATTATATTTTAGTCCACTAGTTAATGCGATACTTTTGTAGGGTTTGTTGCTGTTCCAAGGTCATTGTATTGTCGCAAATCACGGCTGCCTTTTCTTCCTGAAAATATTAAGTTAAAAACTTTCTTTTGCCTGAAAATAATGTCAAACATGCCCGTTCCTTAAAAGTACATAGTTAAAAATTGCTCTTTCTCTGAAAATACTGAGTTAAACATGCCCTTTCCTCTACAATACTAAGTTAAAGATGGACTTTATTTGAAAATACTAAGTTAAAAGACCGGCCTTTCCCTGAAAATACCAAGTCACGCCTTTTGCCTGAAAACATAGTTAAACCCACCCTTTTCTTGAAAACACTATGTTAAACATACCCCTTTCCTGGAAACACTATACTAAAGAACGCCAAAGCAACTTCATGCTTCCAGCTTCTCGATGTCAAAATTTAGTCTTACATTTCTAAACAAAGTTTGACCCAAACGATAACGGGCTGAGGTTTTCAGACTTGTGCCTAAATTATTGTACGACTCCTACTAGGTTGAATCATTTAATTATTTCTTAACACACATTCGTCAAAACCTGGAGAGAGAAAGAAACCTTATTTAGCAAAAATGTGTTTTAATTTTTATTAACACTATTTGTAAAGAATCGTCTATTTAAATCATACGTTTATGCAATTCTATCAGTTGCATATGCTCGGTTTCACACGAAATTGTTTATCATGTATTGTGACTGCTACATTCTGTAGTTTAAGCTGATACTCCAGATGTCAATCATGTTAATAGTTTTCGATAATAAAATACCAAATTTTAGATTTTGTTTCGATATGAATTTCGAACGTGCTCGTACTTGCATGAAAGTATAAATATATCCACACATAACTGTTGAAACACTTGCAGCTTTCATCAAAAGTTACTAATTTATTCTTTGAAATATCTCTTAATGTTTAATTTAGTAGATTATAATAGACGTATGGTGTGTATTAAAATAAAATTAATTAGAAAATAAATAGTTGTATTATATTATATCAAATCTCATTTTTAAGGGAATATTATTTTCTAATAAATAATGGAATAAACGCTCTGTTTTCTTTGCTTATTGCTGGTGTCTGTAGTTTTAGTTTTATTCGATGTTTCCTGCTTTTTGTTTTGATTTGTCCTTGCTTTGAGTTTTTAACCTAGGTTTCACACCTGTTTTATAAAATCTACAACAATATACATTAATAAAGGTTGAGTGAAGCGTTCTTTCCCTACAATAGATCTTAGTAGCATCATCTGTTTCGACAAACTGCTAAAACACACTCAGGCCTTCAACACACAAAACGTTTCTTTCTGTTAATCTCGGTGTTTGTAGCAAGAGTGAAAAAGCAAGATCGGGGGGCAACTTTAATCTCTGGCAAGCTGAGGAATCTAACACCCGGCACACCAGAATTCTCGACCCATTATATAGGACTCCCTGTTCGTTAGAAGGAACTCTCTCCATGAACACCGAGTTAACGCTACCTTTAACCAGCCAATAAACATGACTAGCGTAGTGATTACATTCAACATACAGGGAAATAACCGCAGAGAAAATAAACTAATTATAATAAAACTGTAATGCAAGAAAATGTATTCCTAGAGTCTAATGTGCTACAGCATATTAACGTCAACTGTCGAATCTTTTACGTATCGCCGTCGGAAAGGTGTTAACGATGTATGAAATCCGGTAATCTGGCCGGCCGACCAAGAGATGGGACCAGCACGACCAATCCATCACTTTCGAAGATGCCCATGCGCACACAGTCAAGTTCTAGTCAATGGTGTTGGGTCCTGCTCGAAGAACTTGGCAGGCTGCAATTTTTTGTAGGCAATGTTTCCTAGCATATCCACGTAACTCGTGGATTTCAGTCTTGCTTTTAATGTTTAACATAGTTTTCATATCTCTACTTGCCTTTATATATCTACAACAATCTATCTATATATATGTAATCTTTATATATTCCATAACAGTCAATTTTTGTAGGCAACGTTTCCTAGTATATCCACATAACTCGTGGATTTTAGTCTTGCTTTCTACTTTACAGGATCAAACAAACCACACCACACATTGATTTGGAGCTGTCTCCAGTGTGGTCCAGTGTAGTGAGAAGGTTATTTTGATCCACACGTGTGTTTATGTTTGTTTACCGCCCACGATGCATGGAAAATAGCCTCTTCAGAGGGCAGGATGTTTTTCCCTCGGCAATTTCTCAAAGATGATGAATGCAAATTCTTTACGGACCATCCTATCTTTCATCTACTTGCATCACTTACAACGTGTCAGCAGACAGATTTAAATATTTTCGTAACGCTCGTGTCGCATGCGACATTTGCAATTTATGCTCTTCAATTCTTATTGACTTACAATGTCTCTGGACAAAGACTCGGTATTTTCTTTAGACGTATGTGCGCTCTGCCCTTTGATTCCGCAGAATACATCCGGTTACCTGAAATTATTTGTTTGTTTGAAATCGATGACCTTGGCGTCTTGCAGTTTCATTGTGACATGAAGATTAACAAATACAAGTGGTGCTGCCATCTACCCGGAGCTCAGTGAAACTATGGGCGCTTTTCTCGCAGATGGCCCTCAGCTAGTATGTCTATGACCTTTCATAAAGTTTATATTTACGAATAAAAGTTGCAAAAAATAATTTCAATATACCTATACATTTTTTCACAAATAAAAATTCTTATTCTTTACATACACACAAATATCCTATCACACATTCTTTAGCAATGTTTTGGCCTTAATCCCTAGTGTGCATGATAAACGTATATCACAATTTGTGACAGACTCTGACCAGATTCTGTGTCACGAACTTCTGACCCACAACCGAAACTCGAATATCATATTCGAATTGAATTCCTTTGTTAGAACCCTCCCGTCGTGCACCAGCGTGAGGAAAAACAATAGTGAGTTCATCCCTTGTTATGTAACTTTAGACGAAGTCGAGAAAGTTCGGATCAACAAACATACCTTGTGATCTAGTCACGTGATGCATTCATGCACTACAATAAATACTCTTGACGCGGTAATATTCTTTACTCATAATGCAAACCGGCCGACACACACCCAGCTCTCGAGCACCTTAGTCGCCTAATATCTTGCTGAGTCAGAAAGGAACATAGGAACCCGTGTCTTGTGCAGTAATTCTACTTTAAGAAGGTAACACGTCTACTTCTTACAATGATATTGCATTTTACTATTTGTATTTTTGTATATGAATTTATGTATGTATTTTGTACAATTCTCCTCCGAGCATATGTGATTTGATAGAATGACTAAAGCCTAAAGATTTCATTGTATATAAATTAATTGTAACCTTTTGACTTTAATTTGTATAAACCTCAATTCTCTTGTGCCGTAGAACGTCTGTGCACGTTGCGAATTTCTATGTCATTCAAATGATTCTCTTGCGTGTAATTTCATTGTTAATTCGTAAAGCGCTCATATTTAATTTGAATTATATTTTGTTCTCCTTGTATGAATTCCATTTTTGATGAAGTAAATGTTTGGAAATTCATACATTCATGTAATGTTAAAAATAACACATATGTGAATTATATTGTATCTTTTATGAATATAAATATATTGTAAAAGACACGATAGATGAAGATTTAAAACTAAGAGCATTGTATCAGTCACATGCTTGGATGATTTGTGAATGTAAACGCAAATCGCTCATAGAAACCACACTCTTATTTCAGAACGGGTTCTTCTCTACCTTATAATACGTTCTATGTATTATTGCCACCTTCGCATCATTGCATGTTCCTTTATTCAACCTTGGACGGACGATGTTACAATTCTGTACCGCCTTTGTTGAAGTAACAAGTCGAGAGACAACAAGTTATTGGAAACTATGGATATTACAGTGCAAGCATCGCTTGATACGTGAACGGATTGAACTGACCTTAGACCACGTGTTCATCAAGACTCCTAAGAGAGATAAGTAACTAACCCGAACTCTGAATCCATCGAATGTGCTGGCAAAAATAACTTTCTCGAACATTAACTTTCAAGCTGATTGAACTTGCTTTAGTTTAAATCTGAAGCTGTGTCTTCGTAATTGATTGTTATTGTTAAATATTAACTATTAAATTCTTTTGTTGTTAATACCTCTTTCGTAGTGATTTTTATGCATATAGACCTAATCGTGGTTTGGATGGGGGATCGACTGAGCTAAATGTAACATTTTGAATGCATAAAGATTTAAGAGAGTGTTAACGGTTTCCAAGCCGGCTATTGTACACAAGTTGTCTGTTCGTGAATCTGTTTGTCTGTACTACAAAGGCGCATTTTCATATGAGACGAAAGATAATTTGAGCAACCAGTCTGTTTAAGGAAAGAGGAGAAATTAATTTATCTAATTAAATTAAAGTTCTGTAAAATTCCTAATCAGGGTCTTTAAATGAAAAATGGACATGTAACACAATTAAATAAATAATTCAAATGATCAGTTACTATTTTTTTTTATCTTCGATTTTCAATCTCGAAGCTGAGGGAAACATTAAAGTACTAGAGCTTATAATGCACATGTCAAAACTTACTTCTGGTTGTGCTCACCAATTTGTCTTGTCAAATTGACAAATTAGCAGGGTTGCCAGTTGTCAGTCTGGCTTTTTGTATGCCAAATTCCAAAAATCTGGACTGGAGGGAGGGCGGATATTGATCACCGTCAAAAAAGTAGGTTGGCTATGTTTGGTTTTATTTTTTGCTTTTTATGGTTTCTTTTACATTCAGATATTGCTTGAAAACAGTGTAAGCATATATTTCAATATATCCCCCCCCCTCCCGGAAAATAAACCCCGAACATGACGATTGAAGCAAACATAAATTGCATTCCATTATCTGCAATAAATTAACCTTAGCCAATTACAGCAGTCTAGGTCTACACTTTAAATACCCTTACACGCTAGACCTTACTGGTTATTAGGATGTACGATCAAGGTACTTCCTGTTCCTGTTTTCGGGTACATTCACGCCAAACGTAATGGCTTGGTTATTGTTCATGTGCTTAAAAATCGTTCATAAATCTTCAACCCTTTCATTCCAGAAACGAAAGTTTCTTGTGATTGCAGTCTTAAGTACAATAGCAACTGGGCTAAGATGTTTGTGTGGGTTACAAAGGCTGCTGATGGATCTGTGGACGCTTACTGTAAACTATGCCATTGCACCAAGAGTTGGAAAACATACTAATCATTACTTTTAGAAAACGGGGAAACAGGCTGAGAACCCCACCAAAGGGTCAGAGTGAACTTAAAGCGGAGAAGACTCCTGGTTCGAAAGACGCGAAATAAGAACAAGGTTAAAGCAGGCGAGTTACAAACTGCTGGATGCATGCCCTGCCGTTGTGCGATCCCGTCCAGTGAATCACCAGGGTGAAAACATATGAATGAATGGGCAAGGGAGCACAATGCGACACATAAGGCTGCAAAGAACATGTTTATGTTCATAAAGAACATCATCTTGCCCTCACTGACAACTGATCCCATGGGCAACCATTACCGATGAATCTACTGACTAGTTGTTGTTTTTTAGTGATAGGACATATACAAATTCAAATGGATTTCTAGGTTTAATTCTGGTGCGAGAGGCTAAGTGAGAAAACATATTCAATTCGATTGAGGAAGAAATTGCAAGATTTTGTGACCTGCATTAGATGTGCGTTCCAATCGTTTGGGTGTGACAGCTCCGCGTGAGGTAGACTGAAAGCTCTGTCTCCTCACTACTCAGACGTGTCTGCCATTCACTTGCATGGTGTCTTAAACATGAAGTACCCATACTACCGACCATTAGTGGATTTTTATAGCCAGAAATACCGCACTGATTTCGCCCTAGTGAAAGACGACAATCTTGCAAAGAAAGAATTGATTGTTAAAGAAAATGTTGTCAGACTATAAAATCTACTTATTCTGTTTGTGGCACCTATTTGACAGGAATTTGAAAGGCTGAACGGTCTTTGTCAGCACAAGAAAGCTGATCATCAGAAACTGTATCAAAACTATTCTTGCCCACTTTAGTCTTCAGAACAGCATTTGTGAAGTCGGTTAACTGAAAAATAAGTATTCATCAAGTTCATTTTGGCGTTAAATTCCTAATAGAATATGCAGCTTCCTACAGGAGAAGAAGAGCTCTGAGGCTCATCAAGAAACAGAAAATGTCAAAGCAAGATGTTTGTGTAAACTGGAAGAATCTCTCACTTAAGTTAGATTGATTTCCCTCGGCGAGAGATACTCTGCAAAGCCTAATGCTTTTGAGCTCTGTGATAATTTTGAACCACATTTGCAGCTCCCACCCTTTTCAGAATTACCCTTCATACACATTGCAGGAAATAGTATCACACAATAGAAGAACAATGCAAAAATAACATTTTTTATTGACTGAGAAGTAGAAGCTCATTTTAAGAAAGATGGTGTAATCCACTTCCGGGTCAGGTACCCGTTTTTGGATGGGAGCTAAATTACTCTGGATTCCTTTCGCGTGTATGGATATTGATTTAGAAAAAAAAGTTATGATTATAAAAATCTTTACTCTTGGTTACAATTAGCCTGTCTATATCTTGGGGATCTTCCTTTTTTGTCACTGCCCAATTAATCCTGATTTCTAAAGCCCCCACACCAGAACACTGCAACACTCACATTAAATCCAAGACTTAGAAAGATACCTAGTTAACACTTTAATTAACATCAATCTAATTAAACATCTCATATGGTGTAACAAATTAAACATTCAATATCAAACAGGTTTAAGAGTTTCTAATAATTCATCAAATTAAATTGTAAATTACATGTAAATCTTATTCGATCACTTTGTTCTTTCATTCACACATACACAGATAATATATGAAAAATAAGACGCTAACAATTCCAAGAAGATGCAGCTATGTACCGAAAAGAGGTCCAAGGCTTTGTCTCACCCCTCACTACTTACTAATCTCTCGGCAAAGGCCTTGTTCTTTCCGAACAACCAATGGTTTGAGGTGCACCCAATACTAGCATTTTAATTTCAACCTACTCAAGAAACTGATAACACACTTCCGCATTGTGACTCTGGAAAACGCCAAACTCGATTTATTGGGAACTGTTAGAGAATGAGGGAGTGACAAGTACAAAGACTTGTGGACTGAATAAAATTATTGTTAATTAAATTATATACATAATTAGCTAAGGCCCATCACTAGAAATAATTCACTACTATTAGAAATACGCTATCCTACGTTTATTGATTTATATTATTTTCTGAAAACCGAGTTTTCAACGCTTTTCTAATAATTTCTAATAATAACAAAACAGTTCACACATGGCTTTATTAGATACTTGCTAGAGTTATGCCGTCGTTATGTGTGACGTCAAAAATTCCATAGCTTTTAAAATGTACTTTGTTTAATAAATGAAACTGATAAGTTTTCAAAATTAAGTCGACCCTAAGGTGCACAAACAATATTCCTATTTAAAAAATTCTCATTGACAGCTGAAAATAAGTAGATTTTAGTTTTGAAAGAGGCCAAGAGTATTGAAGTCTGAAAATGTGCATGGCTTATTCTGTAATCAAAATCTGTGTTATGATTAGTAATATAAATGTTATTTTGTAGCATTATAAATTCATAAACGTCTTCTATCTTCACCATCAATTTTACTAGCTTGCTCAATGTCATGAAATGGGGATTATAATTATTATTAAAATTATAAAATTTTAATCGTATTAATGAATTATAATTGTTTTTAACATGTAATTTGAACTGCAGACCTATCAACTTATTTTGTTGTCTATTGCCTTTATTGTTTTGAAAGAAAATGCAGACTTCCAGATAGTGAGTAAATTCTTAAAGGTTTAAAATATATCGGGAAAGTGTTGACTGTAATTCGGATTTTATTTCTGATTTATTGCCGTGCAGGAAAATATCACAGGGATGACGAGTTAGTGCGCTTGCGTGCGTCCAGTTATCTGCCAAAATCGCAGGAAGAGTAGGCGAGAAATCGAAAATTTAATTGGTGGGTGAGTTGTGTAAAGAAGGGAAGATAGGCTGGGTCAAAGCTAAAATTGTTTTCTGACGCACCGAAGTACTTCACTCCATTCAAGAGTGGGCGGAGAGAAAGTCTTGCTCAGAGGAGTTCCTTTATGTTTAGTACAGGTCCGAAGATTAATTTGACTCCTTTTAGGAAGTAAAACCGAACGTTTTTAAATAAAGGGATTTATAATTTAAATTGTATTCGTTTATATTTATTTGTATGAATGGAATTAAGTTTTGAATTGCAGTAGAATTAATTCTAATAACAATTTTATTTAAGAGATTAGAGACTTATTTTTTTAAAAGCTAGATAAATTTAGAGAGGATACTTATGAAAAGTCATTGTATTTAATGGTTTCCGTGCACAACACTGGAGTTGTGAAACCTGTCTATTGCGATACATGGCAATTTGCTATTGCCTAAAACAGGTTGCTCCAACTTATTCAACCCTGACGTCCACACAAGTCAAAATTTAAAGATCGCGGGTCGTTCAAGACTAAAAGAAAAATAATTATACCATATAATTAGTGCGGGCCAGAAAGCAATTTTACACGAGCCAAATTTGGCCCGAAAAACTGCAGTTGGACCAGTGATCTCAACCCAGTGCCCAAAGGTACCCGCGACGAGGGTGAAAAATAGTGCAGAAGTTCCATCCAACATCTGTCACTCATTTAGGTTCTGTAAAATTATTCAAAGCAAAACTGGTCTTTATATATATATCTATATATGAGGACAAAGTCTATTGTACTTTACCAATTATGAAGAAAATAGTTTGTGATAGTGATTTTTAACCCTTTACCACTTATTACCGATAGTCACAAACTTCTACAGCAGTTCATCGCCACCGAGCCTTTTGGTTGTCTTGCTTGTGAATCCTTGTACTTGGCAACTAGAAGAAACAAAAATGACTACTTCCATTGCAAGTCTCATTCAAGTAAGAAGAGAAGTGAAATTAGAGACGTGGTGCCTTCAAAATGATATTGTTCTAAGAACGTGTGCAACAGATGATAACTTTTAGAATATGGTTGACGGAAAAGGGTTATGATATCAAGCATACAAATTAAAATCTTAGTTCGATTCCATTTATCAATGCAAAGCTCTCTTTTCAACGATGAACATATAAATATGTACCTTCAGTTACAGAGTCCTTCTTGACAATTGCTTATAAACGGGAGTATCATTTTATTCTCTAGACTGCATAAAAATGGCTAATGAAATGAAGTGCAAGGAAACCCACGCTGACTTATTACATAAGAGTACCTAAATTAATACCATTTCTCCATTTAATGTTGACGAACACTTTTGATTAAAGCTTGTGTTTAACGTTTTCTTATTTATTTTTCTTAATTGAATTCTGGGTACAAGTAGCAAGAAAAATTGTGTATAACTTGTTTCATATTTGTATTTTGCTTATTGAAATCCAGATACAAATAACAGCATAAAGAATATTTTCTAATTAACATTAACTGGTTTTCTAAGAATAATAAACATAATTTGACCACTAGTACAACGATATTATACTTTTAAAAATAAATAAGATAAAAACTGGTTATGTTATTTATTTGTAAAAATTACTTAATTTTTCTTACAATAGTTTATAAATAAAACAAATTCACAAAGTAATAGTAAAAGAGTAGTTGATGAACAATTGAATGACAACTTTTAGTGTTTGAATTACCTCTATAAAGTTATAGATTCATACATTATGTAATACTAAATAATTTTTCGTTATTAGTTAATGTTCTTTATTAATTAATGTTTGAAAAATTTAAAATAAGTTTTTTAATGTGCTCTTGGCCACAGGAAAGTTTGGGACCACTGATCTAAACGTAGGCAGACACCAGTCTATGTGAGAAAATACATCTGGGTGCAAGCGCGTGTGAACCTAAGTTTACGGGACTAGGTTACTACAAGAATTCCTATCATCGCAGAGAGATCTGGCCCTGTCTTCCTAAAACATTGTGAATTGAAGTATAAACTTGGACAGTGAACCTACTACATTTATCTTAAGTCTGATACCTGAAGTTGTTTGTGTTAACTATTATCATTCATTTTACTTTGTATTTTAAATTTAAATTTTTAATTGTTAACCATTTCTTAATCTTTGTTAGTGTGGTATTGTTAATTTAAAGTGTATTTATAGTGTTAATACATTAATGTATTGTCAATTATAATTGTAATGTAGTGTCAAACTTTTTAGTGTCACATTTAGTTGTGACAATTGTCATCTAACCTTGCCATCAGTTAAACAATATGTTTGTGCACATTAGCTGTGATCGATGTCTTTGACCTTTAAAACAGTTTCACAAGATGATAGTATTATATTTATCTTTGATTATAAGGACCTACTTAAGACACGGAGAGTGAAACTGCAATGACAAGACTAACAGACAACAAAACAACTGTAATATAAGTTTCAAACTAAATTAATATTAGATCTATCATTATTTAGTGTATCAGCGAAACAGTTAAACCAGGCATTTTGTCTATGGACAGCCAAGTGCTTAGACTCCAAGGTGGACTGATTACATCTGCTAGGACTATGTCAAGGTACTTTATGGTACTTTACTGGATGGTGGAGCACAATATCAACCTGTCGCCGATTTATTGGGAGTTTGAGGAGCCATATAACAGCATTCAACTTGACCCATATATGGAGATTCTGACCAGCCTACACACAGGAAGTCATTGTATTTAGTTGTTTTGGATCATGCAGACAGATGATCATCATTTGACACGAGGAATGTCAGAGGAGAAGAGTCCATACACAAGCATCTCCAGTAGAGACCAAGATTACAACAGATATTATATTGAAATGGGATTTCTGTAGCCAGCATTAACAGCAAGCATATATTTGAACTGTGACCCTCTTAATTTTTCTACAACCGAACATCAACACAACACAACATGTATGCATCTAAATGATTATACACAATTTCCTTCAAAAGAGATGAACATCCACTTGTGTCATCTATATTGAGTATATCCAAACATTAATTTTTGAAAGGTGCCAAAATTCTATAAGTAGTCTATAATTCACTTAAACCTCAGTGCACATAAATGTGGTCAAAATTAAATGGAAGTAATAGAATGATAGTATTTAGAATTTGAATTTAAGACTTAAACTTTAATCTATTCCTCATTAAGTTGTGGAGTGGCAAAATAGCCTCTAGACTCTCTATGGACATCTTTAATACTTTTGTACTCTTTACTCGTGATTTTTATAGCGGTAATGTCCGTGAGCATGCATTTGATAATTTGTCACATTTTTTACTTACTTCTTCTCTTTCTTTTCTTACTTCATCATTCATTTATTTAGAAATTATCCCTTTATTCTCAGACGTGTATGATTTATGACTGGGTGGTTTGTGAAACAAGCATTTAAGTTTTATATGTGGCTTGAGAAAAAATCCACAGAACAATAAATTAAAATCATAATCATCAAAACTAGTAATTTGCGTTCTATTGTTTTGAAAGGTTGAGCGCAGTGTTCACGTTGTTTTGTCCTGTATTCTTTACATTTTTCATTCCACATACAATCTCACGTATAAAAGACATCAACATACATAACCCTGCATGCATAATGAGAGAGCCAGACAAACATCCATGGTGGACACTGTGGCAACAACCAATAGGTCTGTACATAGTGTTGAAAGATTACCGAAGGTCTGAATACAGTTGTGACAGTGGAAATATTGATGTAGCTGATAGCGGTATGGTACAATGACATTTCCCATTGTTCATTTCTTTGTTCAACTAATTATTTTTTTATCTGCCCTTTTCCTCCCTTCCCCCTTTTAGTGATATCAACACTGAGTTAAAGAAAAGAGTAATCTATTTTAGGGGATATTTATTTTCTCTATTCGTCTTCAACTGGTCTTAATTATAATCATGTTAAATATGCTTGGAGTAATCCCCTCTAAGAATGTGCTAATTCCTCTAGACATTTTGTTGGAAGTAATGACATAATCAATTGAGACAGCAACTAAGGTGTGTGGTGTATTTTTCTTTTAATTTGCGTATAAACAAGTACAGAGATTTCCACATATTAAAGGTTAGTTTTGTTTAATCTATCCCAACAACTTCTTATTCACACTATTTAAACATATCTCAGTATGTTTGCGCTTAGATGCATCTTTTCATAGGGCAGATAAGGTAAAGGTTGAAATATTCTCGATAATACTTTTCATCTCGAATCAGCAAGTTTGGGGTATGGCGTCTCTGAAATCACAATAGTGATTGTAACTGGCTCCAAGCGAGGGAAGTTATACTGGCATAATGATGTGATTTATGCTTAAGATACTTTGTAACTACAACTATTAGATATAGAACAGTTGTTGAACAGAAATAATAATAAATAAGGAGTAAATCAAACGTGTAAAATTCTCTTTAGGTAATCTATATAACTAAGGATTTGGATTTTGCTATTGAAGCCCAGATAAATGCCTACTGTTTTCTTCAAACATCATGCAATTAGGAATTCTAGCACTAGCCAAAAGAAACGTCAGAAGGAAAAGAGTCCCTTTCCTTTTCGTAAGATTTTCTTTGCATAAATTTCAACCAATAGAAAAATGTATTTGTGTTCGTGTGTAATGGAGTCAAATTATACTTGACCTCCTAACCCGCATTCATTCGTATTTCGTTATGTTTGGTTTTGTGGACACAGTTCTTTTAATAAAAGTTATGTAATAACCACACTCTGGTGCACACACTGTATTCACAGGGGAAGAGAACTCACTCCAGTTATGTAATATTTTGGACAATAGCCGACTGTAGGTCATACCCATGCCCGATGCATGATTAATAGATTCCATTAAATTCATATGCACCTTTATATACCGTGTCCGATGCAGGAATGCATATTCACGAGGGAGACTTGAGACGCTTGTCTGGTCATTTGCAGTATTCTGTGAATCAACCAGGCCCACTTCTAGAATGGTACCATATACTGAGCAAGTTAACACATCGATTTCTTGAAGTATTGCTTTGTATTTTATTTAAGATATCATTGTGTGAATTTGTGATTCTATTATTGTAGAATTGTATTTTATTGCAATTTTCTCCAAACACGTGGTTTGATGACAGTGTGGCTAAACTAGAAATATTTACGCTTCTAAATTGATTGATAAATTGTGAAACAATAATTTGTAAAACTAAAATAACTGAATTGTAATTGAGGAACGTTTGTGCACGCTCATTGTAATTTTCTTGTAACAATTTTAATTCACTTTGCTTGTATAGTATTTGCTATAATTATAACATGCATATGCATGATTTAAACTGTATTAATTCTTCCTTATCTAATTTTTCATTGTAAAATATAAATGTTTTCTTTGAAATGCTTAAGTCTCTTGCATGCGTTACGTCATATTTTAATTGTAACACGCATGAGCGTGATTTGAATTGTATCTTTATTATATATTCAACTATTGATGTAAAGATACTGTAAAGGTCAATGAAATAGGCTATGCTATTGTCTATGCCACGTGTATGGATTTGAATCTACAGGAACTGTCACTCATAGGAAATTATTATATTTTCAGAGCGGGTTTTTTTCTCCTGGTTGCTTGGTTTTCGTCTTTTTGGCTATACTGGTTTTCAGGTATTATCCTGGAAATTCCGGACCACCTGATGACTGAGGTATTTCCCTGATGCTGCTTATGAGTTTATGGATGGATTTTTGGAGTGACCCTGAACTAGTGGTGTCTGCATACGAAGTTAGTGGACGCTGATCTTACAACTACAGGTCGAGGATAGATAATCAACGACTGCCGCTAAATCCTAAATCCGTGTATCTTACTACGCAACTGTTGGGGAAGAGTGTGTGCAGCCACAATCACAAAAGGATGACCAGATAAGTGAAAGTGGTCTAAAGAAACTGGAACTCTATAATTTGACTTTTTGCAATCCTAAACTGAGTCGGACTTAGCATTGACGTAGAGACCTAGTATCTCTGGATTGTTAATTGTTAAATTTTTATTAAATCTTTTTATTGTTATTCAATTACGGGTAGTTGACTAATTAATGTGGGAAAGAACAATAGGACTGGGTGGGAGCTAGTGTCAAGAATGAGAAGATTGAATGAATAATTACTTGTAATTGTCTAACGTTTTCCCAGTTCGAGCTGTATTACACAAGTTTATAAATTTTTTGGCTAAAACTACAAGCATAAAACTAATTAGACTGAAGGGTGAATTTGAATAAAAATCCTCATTCTGAAACAGGTTCTATAAATAAATACTGGAACGAAACAACTTGAAGAATATAAATATCGATATTGTTGTAATTAAAATTACACTGTTATCTTTCATTTTCGACACACACTTTTGTGCTGCAGTATATATTTTTAAACATACAATAAGAAGATTGTGTTTTATTGATGTGCACCACAAATATTTGTAACAGTTTCCTTTGATCCACACATGGATATATGTCCTGAAGAAAGTGGATAGATGTTCTGAAATGCATATAGCTAGACTGACAGGCAGAAAAAAGAGAGGTTGGTTATGATATGCTTGCTGTTGTTGTCAGACAGCAAGAACTTTCACAAAATAATGAAACCATGCAAACAAATTATCCTGAAGGGGCTGAATGCACAAACAAGTAATGGAAGTTTTAAAAGACGACTATAACTAAATTATACTTTATGTACCCCGTACTTCAGAGTGTCAGTTTTATCTTATCACAGAATGGCACACCCCATTTGACTACCCACTTCATATAAACTAATCTCAGCCTGAAAAGGGTCGATGACAAAAGCCAGTTTTATGTTCTGCAAATCTAAAGAAAATCTGCTACTTTCAACAATCAACTGATATTGTGAAAGTACATCGAATTGTCTGCATCTAAAATAGTCTCATAGGTATGGAAATGGTGTTACAGCAACAAAACTAAGGCTCGAGATTAAAAATTCCAAAATGTCTGCATGATTAACAGAAAATTGCTGTCAAGAGAACAAGACAGAGTTAAAAATCACTAACACACAATTAAAATAATTAACAAATCTAGAGAGATGGATAGGGAAAAGAAAAGGTTAGAAAAAAGAGATAGATGCATTGCTAATGTAAATATATTTTTTAATTTTATTAATTTAATTTCTTTGTTTTTACGGGAAAAGTAAAATATTTTATTATTATTAAAATATTTACATAAAATATTATTTAAGATTAATTCATTTTTAAAATAAGCAACAATTTTAAAAAGTTATATTCTGTAATCATTTACTAAGTAATGGATAAATTGTAGAACGAACAAGATGAGTAATAAGAAAGCCAAAGCCATAATGAGTACTCCTGAACATATATCAAACTTTAATTCTCTTCCACAGTCTTTTACAAGCATTGTCTTTGCTAAAGGAACATGCTAAAGTAGGAAATAAGTTGGACTAGAATGTTGTTTTCTGATAAGTTTTGTCTGCTTTTACTTTTCCATTTGTAACTTTTACGCCAGTACACCAAGGTTTAAAGACGTAAAAACTGTATTTCCAGTGATAGTGTACTCAAATGACCAGGAGTGACAGAGTGACTCATTTGTCTTTACGGAAAGAGTAGTCGGGGACTATTTTTCAGAAATGACTTTTACAATTGAATATACTTTAGGTACAAAATTTAAACTAACCCTAACACTGATTCTAACCATTAAAGTAATCCTATACCTAAATCTAATCTTAACCCACTGTGAGATCATTTACAATCTCTAATACAGGGTGCAATACATCTCATTGCTATAAACAATTTGCATATGAATCGTGAACTCTTAACCATCTTACACATCATTCATGCTCAAACATTAATCAAAATTTTGCAATGTAAAAGTGGTTCATATTTTATTTATTTTATTAGTTAATGTTAAATAATCTATGTTGTGGGCAGAAAATGCAAACAGACACACTGAATAATTATTTTTTTATTAAAGTTGAATCACTCACGAATTCTTTGATACTTTAACTTTAATTGTAAGCCATTCTTACTTTTTGCTGTGTAGAAAACCATTTTAGGAATTTTAGACAAGTGAACTTTGATCTCGACGTAGGATTAGAGATTCAAAGAGGGTCGAGGCGACAGAAATAACTGCATGGCCAGGTGCTCGAAGTAGACACACCAAGAAGAATGCGTAGGTTACATAACAATATGTGCCTCAAATGGACACTACCATACCTGAGACTGAGGGTCAGGCTCCATCTAAAGGCACCAGACTTGCGCTCACATTGCAGTCTTTTGAGTAGAGTCACCCAACCTAGAATATGGCACAAAGGGTGAGACAAGAGCGAGATTATGTCCAGAGGGGGGAAATTAACATGTAGAAACCAACTTTAGCATAAATACCCCACTGGGCGGGAATGGCACTCACTCAATCTCCAGAGGTCTGTGTCGTCCTTCCGCAGTGAGAGGAGCAGGAAAGAGCAAAGACTAGGAATTGTCTGAGATGGTAAAAACATGATTTTGTAAAGATTGAATTATTTTTTACTTATTACAAATTGTATATTTTTCCTTTTGCTAATATTGTATTTTAAAATGATTTTGTAACTGTAATGTTATTCTTGGTACTAAGAAAAAGAAAGTAAATAACTATTGTGAAAAGAATTAAAGATGAGAACCAAGAATGAAATTACAGGTTTAGTTATGTGAAAAAATCCTTATGTATTTCACAGCTTCAAGGGACAACTATCTAAGGCAGTGGTCCCCAACCCCCGGTACCAGTCCGTGGATCAAATGGTACCAGGCCGCCCAATTTTATTTACTATGGTGTATTTCTCTTGGGTTTGTGCGACTTTCCATGGACGAGATTGAGTGTGACTCTGAGCATTCATTCTCCCAGTTGGTACATGATCATCTGTCTTTGCTTTTAAATTCGAGCTCTATTTCCCAACCACACCAACACACTTCACTTGACCACCGACGAACGCACTCCATCCATTGGACCGCCGGGAGGAGAGTCATGTCAAAGCGCCACACCAGACAAACCAGCACCAAGCCTCAGCCCTTTTCAGGGCTGGCAAAAATGCCACTACTGCCCACTCCACCAAGTGACATTTTACGTGATTCTGAGTCAGTCACAGAAGATGTGGACGGCCCTTTCTGTTTCACAAACGAGCGCATAGCCCAGCTGAGATAGATATGGCAGAAGAGGCTTGAAGAGGTGCAAACATTAAGAAGTACAAAGGAGAAGACTGGACAAAATACTGCTGTGAAATCAGCAAACCAACCGAAAATGGGGGCATACAAAAAGTTACACTCTTCACCTTCACACTAGAAACTAAAAAGGTTGAACTAAAAAATGCGTTCACTAATTTGCTGTTGACCCTCTTCCACACAAAAACGGAAGATTAACTTACACTAGACAACAAGCCATCTTAACCTCAATTGGTCTCCACAAGATTTTAAACAAGCATCTGACAAGTCAACCAGAAAAAAACTACATCATCCGACTGTGAAACACAGACAGACATCATCTGGAAAATAACGCCAACAACAAAAACATGCTCTTCACAAACGGAAAAGGAGGAAACAACGCGAAAACCCACAAAGGAAGACGGCACAACTCAAACAGTCTTTGAAGGAAAAAGCCACGTTTCCACCCAAACTCTACAAGCCACTACAAGAGAAAGTGGAATAAACACCAACATCATCTGGAAAATTCCACCTACCGCCAAAGTGAATTCAACTTAAACAGCAAAACAAGAAATCAGACAGGCATTCTCGCAAACTCCAAAACCCAAAACAGGTAATAAGGAAACTCAGACTACAAGCTCTATCAGCAAAGAAAAAGAAATTAAAACAACTACCACCGAAAATAAGAAGAAACGCCAAAAAATCTCTAGCACACAAATGGTACATATCAAGACGCAAGAAAGAAAAATACAAACAGAAAAAAGAAGTGAAGACAACTGACGCACAGACCGAAACAGAAGTCGACAACGCTCCAACTACACCACAAGAAACAACAACAATGACTAAACCAACTGCCACCAATCCACAGCCAGAGTCACCACCAGGGACTGCAACAAAGACAACCACAACAGACACACAAGGAAAAACTACAGAACGGAGCCCCAAATCAAAAAGAAGGTGCCCGCCACAACACATCAGACGACAACAACAGTATCATCTACTACAGCCACAACAACAACGGCAGCGCTGCGACAACAACAACAGTGGCAGCACAGGGAGCAACATCACATGCAGTGTTGATATTTGAGGATCTAATTCAGGGGCAGGCAAACTCTGGCCCGCGGGCCAAACCTGGCACGCGAAGCATTTTTTTTTTGGCATGCCAAGCTATTCACAGTTAACATTGCTTTTGGCCCGCCAAGCTATTCACAGTTATTGCTTTTTGCCCACCAAGCCATTCACACTTATTGCTTTTGGCCCGCAAAACAAAAGTCACTAAAACAATTGGGCATTGTTATACGCTGTCAAACAGCCAAGGCTAAACTAGTCTAAAGACTACATGTAATTTTAACAGTTTGAATTACTCACACAGAATCGTGTGCACATGTACAATTTATGCCTGCGGTTATATATATTACACTAGCATCTCTTTATAGTTCGTTGACTTTTGAACTCTCCTAGGCCCAGGATAGATCTACAATAATAATGTATGTCAGCATCTGTACTCTGCCTCAGTCGTGACCTGACCCTCACCGCTATAATTGGGCGAGAGGAAGGAGGGCTGGAGGTGAACAGAGGTGCGCGCGAATTTGAAACTCACAGTCTTCTGCCATCACAACCGAACTGGTTGTTGCATTTCTGCTATTTCTTTGCCATTATTCCCCCATCCCCACAATCATGTCTGCAACCCAGCATCCTAAAAAATTTAAAGTGGATATGGAAAGTCGGACATTTAACTCTGAGTGGACGAGAAGTACTTTTTCATAGAACGATTTCGACAAGCTCAGTGTCTGATCTGTTTGAAAACTGTTGCTGTCTTCAAAGAGTTTAATGTGCGCCGTCACTGGGAAACAGTACACTTAACTTCGAAATTCGGTTTAATGTCTGCCTCTGAGAAAAAGAATACTATTGCTAAACTCACAGGCAATATAGAGAAAAGCAGTTTGATGTTTCATAAGCAAACATCTGTGCATGAAAATGTGCCAGTGCCAGTTATGAAGTTTCACTACTCCTTGCTCAAAGAATGAAGCCATTTTCTGATGGAGACTTTATCAAGGAATGTCTCATGACTGGTGAATTCTGTCTGTCCAGAGCAACGTTCTATCTTGGAGAATATGTCATCCCATACTATTCGTCGTCGCATTGAAGAGATGTCAGACAATGTGCAAGACTCGGTGAAAAGTGATTGCTCAACCTTTGTCGCCTACTCTCTTGCTCTTGATGAGAGCACTGACATGAAAGATACAGTCCAACTAGCTATTTTCATACGAGGTGTCACTGCTGCCCTCAAAGTGCATGAAGAGTTCCTTCAGATTGTTCCGCTACATGACACTACCACTGGGCAAGACATCTTCAATGCCTTACTTCAGTGTGTGGAACATCACTCCCTTGATCTGTCCCGTCTTGTAGGTGTAACGACTGATGGTGCACCAACAATGATTGGAGAGAATAAGGGTGCAGCTTCTTTGCTCGTTTACCACTGTAAGGCCCTTGGACACAACCAGAGTATCCTTAAATTGCACTGCATCATTCACCAAGAATCCTTATGTGCCAAGTCTGCAAACCTCGTTGAGGTGAGGTCACTTGTGGTAAAGGTTGTAAATTCCATACTTTCCCAAAAGTCTCAAACATCGTCAATTTCAGGCACTGATAGATGACGTGAATGCGCACTGTGGTGACCTGCTCTACTTTTGTGAAGTCCGCTGGCTAAGTCGTGGAGCCATGCTTTCTCGTGTGTGGGACAACAAGAAATTTTCAACTTTCTTCATGAAAAGAACCTCCCCTATGCTGATAACTTCACTGACCTAAAATGGATTGCTCGTCTGGCCTTTCTCACGGATATCACCACACACCTCAACATCCTCAATGTCAATTTGCAAGGTAAGGATGTTCTCGTTCCTGAAATGTATTCACACATCACAGCATTTGAAGTGAAACTACGCATGTGGGAATTCCAGTTGTCTAATGGTCAGTTTCAGCATTTTCCATGTCTTGCTGCTTGTTCCATAGCAGATATCGATTTGGAGACTTGTGGTGCAGTCATTACCTCACTGAGGGAAGAATTTTCCTCACGTTTTGGGGGTATCAGACCACTCTCTGCAGATTTCAAGTTGTTCAGTGCCCCTTTTGAAATCACAGTGGATGACACTCCATCTTCTTCTCCTCTTTCTTTTTTTCGTGATGTCATCCTACCATCAGGCAAGTTTCCACATTTTATTAAACATGCTCAGCGCATTGTAGCTATGTTCGGAAGCACATTTTGCTGTGAACAACTGTTCTCAAAGAACGCCTTCGCTCTCAACTCTCTGACCGTCATCTAAATGACATTCTTCGCTTGTCAACCTCATCAGTTCAGCCAGATATTGAATCACTTATTTATTGTAAGCAACACCATCCATCTCATTAATCTTTCATTGAAACAGAGTTAGTTTTTTAAAATTACTTTTGTTCTCATTTTATATTCTGAACTTGCTGGACTTGTGATATATGGTCGTCTATCCGGCCCGCGAACTGTTCCAACAGTTTTATCTGGCCCGCGGTCTCAAAAGTTTGCCCGCCCCTGATCTAATTCAACTAATGCTTGACCACCTATACTGGCCGCCAACACCCACCTACATACAGCCCAATGGATACCGGGGACATCAACAACAACAGTGCCAATGACAACAACAACAACAACACTGGTGAACATCCTGGGCGCACATACACACTAAGTACAGACGATGTTGTATTAGCCTGGGCTCTGTAAACCCCCTCACCCGCCAATACAACAACGGCCACCACAGCACTTAAATCCCTATTGCCATTTCCGACATCCTATCTGTGTGAAGCGGGGTTTTCTGCAGTGACAGCAACCAAAACAAAACAACGGAATAAACTGGACATAAGCAACACACTTCGGGTGCAATTGTCTCCTATTACCCCCAGATGGAACCGTCTCATTGCAAAGAAACAAGCTCAGGGTTCTCATTGATTTAGCGTTCTAGTGAGTTAAAATGTTAAATCACTTTATATTAATTTTTTGGTGTAACTGTATTTTAATTTGAAGGCACGTTTAAATACAATTAAATTAATTATTAAATCAAAACATTCTAAACTATAAACAATCAACGTCCCCCCTCCCCCATCATCGGGCCACGGTAAAATTATCAAACTTTGACCGGTCCGCAGTGAGGAAAAGGTTGGGGACCACTGCTCTAGACTCACTCTAAAAGACAAGGGAACACATGACAAACAAGACAAAGCAAATTCATCTAGACTGAAGATCTTGGCGCTAATGTTGGCTAGGTCAGAAGTCTGCTGTCACTAAAGGTACCACATACCAATACTGAGAAGATAGGAAACCAGAGAGAGTTGTATGAACCGCAATTGAACATTGTGTCAGGTGACTGTTTCCTATGGAGTGCACTATATTGTGTTATCTGCTACAGGAATGTTCATATGATTAGGCGTACTATTGATTGGAAAGGCTATGTTGGAGGTATCAACTTGGGAAGTAAAGTGACCGAACTTTGAATTTGGAGTATTCCACAGTTTACTTATCTATATTTTAAGACTGAATTTCATTGGACATTGTGTTGATTCAGGAAAGTGTATGTGTTAATTTAGAAACAAACTGTGAACCTTATGGACACGAACCATCCAGACTGAAGCTGATAACAAGTGGTTGAGATAACCGGCCAGGAACAACGCATACAAAACATCAGGTGAACCATAAACCATATTGTCTCATGTGTAAACCTGTATTTGCTTGATGATTTATGTAATTTCTTATGTTATTCTTTTTCTTATTCTAACTGTTTAGAGCTTAGAAATATTAATCTTGATTTGTGAAACCTAGTAATTGTTCTAGGAAAAGTGTTGATATTAATTTGTGCATATCTTCCTGATAATTGTTTTAGGAGATAAATGACTATTTTTCTTATTCTTTCTAATTGTTGAATTTATGAGGGAAGTATTTGTGAATTCTGAAATCTGTATTATTACCTTGGTGTGGTTTATCAAAATTAAAAACAAGTTAATTTTATTATTTTATTTCTTTAATAAAATTTTAAAACTATTCACTCTTCTTTATTGAGTAGGAGGGGAGTAAATATAGATGACAGGTTGGGGCATAGCCAGATGACGTAATGACGTACTGAAAGTCGGTTGCATAAATGCTTTGGAATAGTTCCTGTCATGGAATGAGAGAGTGTGGGGGGCTAGAAGACAGATTGACGGACAAGATAGTGCTGTAGAATCTGTTATTCTAAGACAAGTAACGCTTGAGAGGGGAGACAACCAGTGGGTAGAACTTTCAAGGTTTGACTTAGTCACTCTCAACTGCAAGACCAAGAACCTGTCGGTGGCTGATTAATTATTTGGCTGAATGGAAGAATCGTATGTGTGAAATTTAAGGATAATTATTCAGATAGAGATTGAGATTTAATTAATCAGGAACTTGGAACGTACCACAATATGTTAATAAAATTTGATCCACACCTTATCGTTTATCATTATTTTATAAAAGAAACATGGTCTATGGTTAACATTCATTTTCATAAAGGAGACCTATCATCGACAATAAACTCCTTCTTTGGCAGATATTGTCGTAATGTAATTTAATTCAAGATCCCTCTAGTTCCCTCTTTAAAAAAAATCATCTTTCAGTCTACGACAGCATTCAGTCTGTTTCTTTTACTTTCGTATATTATTGACTTCAGTGCCATGCTATCATATTTGCTAAAATACATCTACAAAAATATGTTAACAGGAAATTTATATAAAGAAAGAAAAAGAATGTATAAATATGAAGTAACAATACTGTACAATGCAAAAATAAAAGTAATTCAGTGTCAATGATACTAATATTTATAATTTCAGATAACTTTCAAATTTCTACACTAGATTTTACAATTTGAATTCACCAACAATCAAATTAAACAAATAAACATATGCGAAACAAAATTGTGGCAGAGTAAATTTGTATATCCCTATTTATGGACTTAATTGTTGTATAGATTGTTAAATTGTTAAAGTGACCCCCGACCTTGGGCACTCCTTATGATGGTATTTTTGTGAGTGTAAGAATTGGGAGTAAACAACCCGGGTTGAGAATATGATATAGAAATTGCTGATATAATAAAAACTAGTTCAAGTGTGTGAGTAGTGTTATTATCCAATGGTTAAGATTTATGAGAAAGAGGCCAGCCAATGGGTTGAGATATAAAAAATTACCTGCTGTAGAAAATTCTATTGTCTAATCACTTGAATTAGAAGTGGCAAAGAAGTCCGGTCATGAAAGGTGGCCGTTAGCTTAGTGGTGAGTTACCTGACTGGTTGTGAAAAAATGGACTTAGAAATATTTCATGTATTTTTGTTATTGATGTGTTATACATGTGTTTTATGTAGAGTTGTATTTTGTGAGTAGACTATTATTTCTACAAATATTTGAACTAAGCTGCTCATATGTAATATTCTAAAGACTTGACATTGTTGAACTATTACGCTGTATTTATTAGACTGTATGTGTGTATCAGGCTAACAAATACTGTTGATGGAAACTTTATGTTGAGACTTCAATGCAAGAAAAAATGGAGTTATAAAAGGATAAATTGGAAACTTGGTGTTTGTTCGCTATTATATATTTACAGGAACAAGCAATGATTCTTCTGTGTGTTATTTAAATCTCCTGGTTTACTGATTGTAAACTGCTACGACCGATCGTGGTAGAAGTGGGGAGCAGTGTATAAGCGTGGAGAATACACTACACTCCATCGATGTATGGCGGCAAGATATGTTGGCTACATAAGCAAATTCTGGTATAAGGAAGTACTAGAGTTGCTGTAATTGTTATTCTGCTTGAGGAGCTGGTATGGTGGGAGAAAGCGCCTAGGTTGGCTTCGAGAGAACAATAGCGCATCAGTGTTTTTAACGTGTGCAGAGAGAATCACGTGTTGACGTGGACAATAAACTTGTGAAACTATTGCAAAACCATGCAAAAGACTATTGAGACTGCACTTAATTAAGATTATGTAAAACCTATTATGGTCTCTCTTTAATAACTCCATTTCTGTTCTCTGATAAGAACTAACCTGTAATTTGTATTGACATTATTGTTGATTTGTATTTTAGCATATAAGACTATGAAATATAGAAATTATTTGAATGTTTCCGGGAAATATTGATATCAAGTAATCTTTGCATTGAATTTGTCATATGTATATTTGATTGTTGATTTAATAAATTTATTGACCTTCTTACGCATATTAATAACTTTAATTTGGAAAAGAAAATGGGTGGATGTTGACTCGCTAAATATTGATTAAAGTCGGGATATTCTTTCCCTTTAGTAAGACGTTTTCCACCTACAGAAAGAATGTTATCGGTAAATGTTGTCTTTAATATGGTGGAAGAGAGAAAACGATTACAGCGCCCGCATATCCGTCAAGCGAGAGAGAGACGAGTGGTGTTTGATGGAGAATTATTAACATAAATTAAGATTCTTATCACATTGATGAGAATAGCTTTAGCCATGGCTTCTTCCGGTATAGCTACCACTTTAATTCTTGGAGGAAAAGAGTACTCACTCCATTTTTCAGCTTTCCATCGGTACATAAGTAATGGACAGTTCAATTTGCAGTATTTAAAATAGTAGTGACAAGTTAACACGTTTGCAAAATTGTGCAATTGTGTGGGATGAGTGCACAATGGCCAACAAAAACAGAAGCCCTGAGCCAAACTCTAAGGATATAAATAACAATAACACTATCATTGTGTGACCATTTTATTTTTGATTTCCATCGAGCACTGTCTGTTATAAACAAAGGCACAAAGGCAGATGAAGTTAATACCTTCATTAAATAATCAGTTCTTTTTCTAAATGAAAAAAAATTATCTCTCACGAACAATATGAAAATCCACCTGGGAGGTGACCCACACTGCCAAGAGGTTTCCCATATATTGCTGAAAATAGAAGGCATTTTGGGTGAAGAAAATGGTAAAGTCATTCTTCCACTTTCACTTTGCAAAATAGTCCTTACTGTGGAGGAATTCATTTTAAAATTCTACTGGGGGGTGTGACATATTCAACAAAAGAAAGCGCTTGGCTCTATAGATGCGATTAACCCTGAAAAATGACCATACCCCTGTGATCAACAATGTTATTCTGACCAAATTTCAAACCCCTTAACAACATAACAGTTTCCGACGACAAAATATTACTAACGGTTGGCGCAACCATATTGCTGCTTCGTAATCTGAACCTGCTAAAAGTATGTAAATGAGCGGATGCAGCAGTTGCATAGGAATCTTATTAGGAGACAATATTGACAGAGTGCTGTAAAGGAGAGTCGATGTTTAAGTCCCGAATAGCCCTTACAATCTCTTCGTTAGCGCCCAAGAAATCAAGGTTCTAAAGATTGTTTACAAAGAAACACTTAGATCATCCTTTGTAAATTAACAAAAAATTATAGTTAACACTCTACAGTTTCATATTAGGTCTACTGTAATGCTCACATCAAATTCGAAGCAAATTTATTTAATCTAGCTAAAAATTGACATGCTAACATTTCGAACTTTTATAACACTTAGATATGTTTTATAAAGCAACAAAAATCTCCATGTTTATTGCACCTGACGATAAAAAAGAGTGCTATAAAATTTATAACTTTGCCGTAAGCAAAGTCGCGGGCTAAGTATAATTTGTCAGAGTTGTGACTGAGAGTGGACGAGAGTAATTGTTTGCGACTCTTCAGGCAGCCGCGTGATACTGCAATAAAATGTGGGATATTTCCTCTCTCTCTCTCTCTCTCTCTCTCTCTCTCTCTCTCTCTCTCTCTCTCTCTCTCTCTCACACACACACACACACACACTCACAGACAGAAATACAAAGAAACACACGCTAACATACACACCCATAAATTCAGGCACTCACTAACATGAATACAGACAGAAACTCTCACATTCACACATAAATACAGAGATGTGCACACTCACATTGATGCACTAACACACACATACACACACAAACACACACAGACACACACCACACATATATACACTTCACAAACATTTGCACTCGCGCAAAGACGCACGCAAACGCATCGTTTCGTTTTGTTTTTAAATGGCTTTGTACTTCTTCTACGTGATTTATTAATTCTCATCTCTTACTTCTCCCTTTTTTCCTGTCTCTCAACTCTTCTGCGTCACTTGCAATTACTTTGTATCAAATAATATATGATCAATTGTTAACGTTTTAAAGTATGGGGAAACGTTCAACACTGTTACTATTTTTAAAGTATAAGAAAAGAACAAGAACACTTGACTTTTCTTCCAAATACGAGCTGTGTAAACGCACCTGATAATTACATTTATAACTTTGCTCACTTCACTGAGTAAACGGTTAGCAAACTGCCCAGGAGACATCTGTCCCACATGTGTGGATGGTTCATATAATTTTTTCTCGCAGTCCGTTTATTTTCACGCACTGTATGGTCACAATTTGTTATTTACATTACGATAGGGTGGTCATGATATATTTATAAGTAACTTCTTCCCAAGGTATGTCTTAAAGGTAGTATTAAAGACAAAAAGATAGATTAACTAATACTGTACAATTGTATCTCTTCAGCATTATGAAAATATACGTATTTAATGCAGCCTGTCGTTAAAGAGAAAACGGTTAACTTGAACTAACAGGGAAACATTCTCGTTCACATCTCTGTTCCTCAGACTAATTTTGAGTTGCGAAATGAGCGAACAATTAATTAATTAAATGTAAGCTGACCGAGACTATATATGACTAATTAAATTTAAACTGACCGAAGTGACCTATAATTAATTTATATAAATTTAACTGACAGATGAAAATACAAAGTGGTGGCTCCAGAAAGTCTATAAAAGAAGGGTTTAATTTGGTCGGAGGGTGGGGAAACAGTCTTGAATCTGCGCTTGCATACAAGGCCGTTGGCTAGGTGGGGACCCGTTGGAGAGTAACTCCACCCCCACCCCAAATATCCATTGCCACTTCCACTAAAATGTATTTAATCAGTCATCTGCCTTGCTGTAGCAGAGTTGGCTGACATATTTATGAGAAAAATGGTGAACGTGAATTTCTTTCGTTGTAATATAAAATTCTCAATTTAGTACTCCTCCATTCACAAGCGGATCCTTCTTTGACCGTGCCGAGAAAATGCAACCTTTCCGCATTTTCCCTGATAAACTGAAAACAAGCAGCTAAGATCGAGGAGGTCATTTAAAGACTAATTTCACTCTTCCATAGACTTCTTGGCAACGCGAAGGACATCCTTATCTCAAATAAACATTCTGGATGAAGTGGAATTTTAAAACAAAATAACATGATTTCAAGTCGTTTGTGCTGGATGTGAAGTTGTTTTAATAAAGGTACATTATTACCAAGCATTGCATTTGAAAGTGTACTTTTCCCCCACTTCACTTTTGACATCACTAGTACGTCACTAAAGCTGTGGAAACATTATTTTGGTTTTAGCAAATGGTTTAGGCTGCAAAAGAGCGATTTATTTGAAGTACCGTTTTTTCCTCAAGATATCGATACACAAAAACTCCAAATCTTAAGAAATGCATAGTAATCAAAAGCAACCCTCTTATTCTCTTTTCCATCTGGGTGAGAGTGCAGGTGATTGAAGGATAGGACCAATCTATTTTTCTAGAGGTGTGTTACAGGCACCAAATATCTGTGCTTACCATTTCTTTAATTTTACAGACTAAATGAATAAATCCATTAATTTATGATTTTGGTAATGTAGGCGACTACCACGGCAGCCACGATAAAAATGATGGAGATAACGTTTGCCCAGACTGACATTTATCAGGCATAACAAAGTCACAAAGTACCGGAAAAGATATGTGCTATTTTCTAAAAAAAAAAGAAATAAAATGAATACTTTGTTGATAAAGAGTTATTGGCTCAGAAATGTTTTGGAACACTTTAGCATGTGGTGGACCGAAATATTGACGAGATTATTTTTAAGACTCAATAGAGAACACGCAGGAACAAATAAAGTTAGGATTTTTCACAGTTTCCTATTTATCTGTAGGTGACGGAAAATAAAGTGGGGTAGTTCATGGGCCATTTATGATAATAAAAATTAATTATACCATATAATTAAAAATATTTTTTATATGAGCCACAGTTGGACCATGCAGATTTAGACTGTTTCTCTTTAACAGTATTTTACTTAATACTCAAAGACCTGTAAATCCCTATTCACTGATCTAAGACACTGGAGGAAAAACGACGAATTAAAGAATTGTTTCTTGCTTTACTTGTAAAATGGTGTATCTCTAATATTTTCTCAAAATGATACCACACTATTAATTTCGCATTTGAAACAAAAATTAACCTTTTGCTTTTCAATGTCGCACACGGTTATTAATGCTAACCACACTGTTACATACCAGTGTTTGTTTAGAGACCCTGTCTCATTATGAGGATTTAAAGATTATGAATTTCCAACATTCACCTATGCTGACGACAGACTGGTTGCCAGATTCACCCTTCAGTCTCCTAAATTAACTCCCTTGGTTTAGATATTAAATTTAGTGACAGGTAAACCTGTGCAATAATGCATGAATTAGTACTTTATCTAATCACAACTAATTACACATTCAAACATTCACTTTCTAGCTCAGCCCCCAACCCAGATCTCTTTCGGTCTTCTCTTGCTAATAATTAGTCAAATTAGGTTTATTGGATAACAAAAATAAAAGATTAATAAATTTAACAAATTGAACAAAATGGTAATTCCATATGTCAAAATTAAAATACGAAAGTCATAGGACTAACTATTCTGATTTATAGTTTGTACAGAATCATAATACACAGTTCTCATTTAAGAGGTTGCCAGATGCCCACTTATCTGTTTATCTTCCTTATCAGTTATGGCAGCTCACACCCAACAGTTGTTTGTTGATTGACCGGCAGACTGTCGCATAACACATTAGCGTTGATTTGGCCCACGACTCATATGTGATAGTCGTAAGATGCCCAGTGTTCAGTTGATTGCCAGCTTTGCCACTCACACGACAAAGTCAAATCCAGTACAATACTTTGAACACAACTCAGATTTCAAACTCGAAATCCAAATCCAAAACTCAAAATCAAAACACGCTCTGAAACAATAATGTTCATTTCCATGAGTGACATTTCTATTTTTCGGACCCTCTTTTGATTATGTGTAAGTTGTTTACAGTGCGACGCGTCGCAAGCATAATGGTTATGTCACCATTCGCGATACCTGTACAAAAAACATCGGCTATCAAAAGAACGAAAAACTTCAAGAAGCTTAACGTGCCAATACAAAATAATCTTCTTGATAGGAGGTCATGTATAATTTGTCCTTGACTTCGTTACACAAACTTTACCAGATTTTATGAAACGTACATAGGATTTGTAAGTGTAATGGGTAGCTTCATCTTTCACCATATTCGTATTAATTTTGGTATTTTTAATCTTTCATTTAAGAAACGTTTGCCAACAAAGTAATATATATCTCAAACAAGTCAAACTGATGAAATCCCAAAATTTGTTATCATGTTGCGGTGGATTAAGATGTGTGCATTGTATAGTTTAAAATGCATATCCAGGTAAAATATTAGACTTATATTTAGAGAGATTAAGTAATATTTAAAAATGTATTTTCAGGTAAAGTATTAAACTGGCATCTACAGTGATTAAGTAATAATTAAAAATGTATTTCCAAGTAAAGTATTCAACTTACATTTAGATAGATTAAGTAATAATTTAAATGTGAAGAAAGAGAGCATGGTAAATAGTAATACATGAATTCAGCACTTCTATTTTTTCATAGAACCATGAATGATTTACTCCTTAAATACTCCTCCGCTATATACTAAAAAAATAATGTTTATGATAGACTGATTGTCTCGCATAACTCTCAGCAAACTCTGATGCAGGATTGTGGAGTTGAAGTCGGGAGTCGGAGTTGTGAAGTCGGCTGTTTTTTAGTGGAGTCGGAGTCCGACATTTTTACGAGACTAGGGGCTAAAACAGATTCTGGGGACGGGTTTATAAATTTTAAAAAATTAAATAGCATCTCAAGAGAGTATTATTAATTTAGTACAGCTTAAGCAATGGAAGTAAAACGTACTAGATGGAGTTATTGAAATAGTGAGCTAAAAACAAAACATCTTCTACTATATAAATTAGTCATTCGTATGAATAAATATACATCATGAATATGACATGATAGTCCGGATCGCTATAGGACAACATTCAATCATCGTCATCATCTTCATCAATAATAACCGCTAAGATGAAGATTTTGAAAGATACGAGATTGATCAAAACATCGACACTTAAGTTTAGAAAAAATTTCGAAGGAAGAGAAACTTTGTATATCTAACTAAATACAAAATAAATGTCTACCAAGTACTGAAAGAGGTTGAGAAATTTGACCATACTTTTTAATTGAACGCTAAAAATGCAATACCTTCCTAACCAGAAATTATTAAGGATGCCACCTTCACTATCACAGAGTTATCACCGACTCAAGTCACTCTGGAACGTTTGTCTTCTGCCCTCAGAATCATCAAATCCGATTTGCGAGCAGCAATGTAGGTGGATCTATTAGAAGCGATATTTTTAAAGAACCAATCAATTTAGATAAACATTTTCATATTCAATTAAATGTATAAACATGAAATTGATGGGAAAATGTGGACAGTCAGCAAAATTCGAGAGTATGTATGTGCCTGGTGGATAAGGATGTTGTGTGCTGAGAGGGGGTTTTTCCAGCCAGCTCAGAGAAAATGTATAAGAACTTTGTGCATAAAAGGGGATGACAGAGAGAGAAACAATGATGTCGATGTTGTTGCAGCTCTTAGAGATGACTCTGGCAGTAGTGAGAGGGAGAGGCCACTAGTGCACTTTCGAGTTTGATGATGGCGGCCTCAATCTGTTTTTTGTCTTCCTCCTTGGAACAGTCAACTGTTTGGATGTATTTTTCTTTTCTTTCTGGCATATTAGTCTGCGTGTTGGATATTTTTTGTTTTTGATTTTGTTTGATGTCGTCTGTTTTAGTTTGTATTTCTTTTTCTTCCGTGCTGGTGGCTGAAGCCTGTTTCTTTTTTGCTCTCTGTGCTGTTTGTTGGGGTCTGTGAAGGCTTGTTTTTTTCGTCTTTCAGTATCTGCGTAGAGTTGTTTTTTTTTTTGTTGCAGTATTGTCCACATGATGTTGGTGTTGATCTCTTTGTCACTTGTTTGTGTGGGTGAAATCTGGGTCTCTTTGTTGTCTTTTGTCCAAATAGTTCCTTCGGTGTTGCAGAGGTCTAGAAGTATTTCTCTTATTTCCCTCAAGCAGTCGATAATTGCTGGTATATTTGTTGGTTTATTGTTTTGGGATATCAGCCATTGCATCCTTTCAAAAAACGTATTCAGGTCGTAGCTGGTGGTACGCATTTGATAGTTCAAAGGTGAAATGATTTTCCATCAGTCCTGTCCAGGTATCACCTTCCCCTGTTCGTCTTTCATCTCAGTCCAATGTTGTCTTTTGTAGTCTTAACAACCACAGCAGACAGCCAGGAAGGAAAAGCAGCACAACAGAACTCCAAAACCAACAGAAAGCGCCCATCACCATACATCAGAAGACAACAACAACATCAGAAACCTCCACAACAGCAAAACCAACAAAACAACCACCAACGACAGCAATGGCGACGACACAGAGAGCAGCAGTACATGCATTGGGGATATTATAACCATCCCATTGCTGACATGATCCAACTGCTGCTAAACCACCTTTACTGGCTCACAGCGCCTGCTTTCACACATCCGAATGGGCACTGGGGATAACAACGACGCCAACACCACCAACAATGTCAACATCACAGGGTGTTGAACATCCCGGGCGCATGTACACACTAGATAAAGACATGGTGTGCTACTAGCCTGGGCTCTGTAGGACACCCCCTCACACCCTCTCACGCGAACACCGAAGACGATGACTACAACAACAACGGTGCGTGTAAAACATCTCAAACCTGGCTAGAAATTATTTCTCCGCTTTGATTTTTGCATTCATAGAAACTCAAAAATGTTTCTGTGGTCTATTCGTCTTTCGCACAGTCTTTGTCATTTCGAAGGATTTTCAGAAAATGGAAAATTTGGCTTAATTGATCTGTTTTGAAATGTCGTGAGTTGTGTCTGTGTGGTATAAAGGTCAGTCAGTGAACATCACCTTAAGCATTCCACCACCACATCAAAGTCGCCGACAGTCACCCAATACGAATGAACAAACTCACCTTTTTGAACAACTTACAGAAATAAGGATGGACAGGTGACGTACACATGGAACAGCCAGTACCATTAGGGCTGATGATAGAGAAATCAGCCTTACTGCCGACACCCAAACCCTTGTCAGGGCGGGAAGCGAAAGCAAAAGAAGAAGATGATGAGAATAAAGAAGATGATGTATACATTGGTGAGGGATTCTCACTTACTGACTTTAAGAGAACACACTGGCTTATGGGGAAAGACGGAACAGGTCATTATATATTACCTATTGACTACCAATTGATTATTCCCGATGAGGACCTTAACGTTGCTTTCAAAAGGATGCAATGGTTAATATTTCAAAACAACGAACCAACAAATGTACCATCACTTATTGACAGCATGACAGAATTAAGACGTATTCTCCTGGACCACTACAAATACCTCACCAGACCGATACTGACAGCAAAAACCAAAGAGACTCAAACATCATCCATCCAAACAAGTGATAAAGAGATCAACACTAACGTGATGAGGAAAATTCTGCAGAAGAAGAAAAATAACTCAACGCATACACTCAAAGACCAAAAAGACAGGTTTTCACACAGACTCTGAGAAACAACATGGAAAGTAGAAAGAGACGGATTCCAGCCACCAACATAGAATAAAAAGAAAGTCAAACACCGACAGACGACAACAAGCAAAAGACAAACTTCAAAATAGCCAACACGCAGACCAAGTCAACAGAAAGGAAAGAAAAATACATACAAACAGTTGACTGCCTAAAGGAGAAAGAACTACCAACAGAGAATGAGGCCGCCCTCTATGAATTCGAAAGAACGCTTGTGGCTCCTGCCCTCTCAGAGTCACCTCTAAGGGCTGCAACAACATCGACTAAAATAACGATAACCACAACAGACAGCCAACATAAAAACAGCATATCAGGACCCCAAACTAAAACTACGGTGCCCTACCACAACACACAAAAAACAGCAGCAACCTCAACAACGACAACGACGCAACCCCCGCCGACAGCAACAACGACAATAATGGTGGCACAGTGGGCAGCAATTCAAGCAGTGGGGATATTTTAACCCCTTTGCGTACATAATTCAACTGCTGCTAGACCAATTATACTAGCCACCAGCACCCGCCTTCATGCATCCCAACGGACACCGGGGACAGCCATGTCGCCAGAGACAATAACAACAAAGACAACACTATTGAGGAGGCAAGGGGGTGGAACATCCCAGGCGAAAGTACACACTAGGTACAGACTTGATGTAAGACACTCTCCCATCAACCATCCCATATAACAAGAATGGCTTTAACAACACACAATAGTCCTTTAGCCCACGGATTTCCAGACTAAAGCCCGTCTTTGCCGGCCAGACTTGCTTTTGCAGCGGACGAGCACTCTACAACCACTACCCAAATGCTACACTATATCACCACTCAACAACACAAACGAATACCCAGAGTCTACAGAAACAGGAATTTATAGCAACGCTCTTCAAGACAGGGACAACACAACTTCCAATGCTACAGCCACCCTACCCAAGATATACAAACTACGTAAAATAATCAACAACAGCAACACCTCTGAACAAGCAACAAACCTCCAACAACAGCGCCAGACAACAACCACCAGCACTGAGCAAGCACAAACTAATCTCCAACTCCAACACCACTGCCTACGCTCTCCAAATACTGGAGCACTACAGATCAGAGAACGTCTTATGATGAAATAATCTTCGAAAACTCCGGTGGCGATGTAAAATTGCTATCGTAATCACCACCACCACCCATCAACATAAGTGCTTCGTACCTAATAAAGCCAATAGCCGAGACGAGGTGAACAAGTGGACCCTGTCCCACTACAATAAATTTATCAAAACAAAGTAATGAGAGCTAAGCAATAAGCCTGATTTTCTCGCTACAATAAATCTATCAAAACAAAGTAACATGACAGCTAAGTGATAAGCTTGACTTTCACACTACAATCAATAAAAATTATAAAAGTGAAATAAATATTAAGTCCCGGCCTAGTATCACAGAGAGAATGTATTTATGACTACTTTAATAATGACAACAGCAGTAGTTAATAATTACAAGAAAAATAAATATATCTTAGGCAGCTGTTTAAATGATCTAATTCACACACACACACACACACACACACACACACACACACACACACACACACAGACACACACACACACACACACAGACACACAGACACACACACACACACACACACACACACACACACACACACACACACACACACCACCACACATAATGAATGAGATAAAATCATGGAGCATTGTGCTGAAGTTTCAATTTCATCAATGGTCAACATGAAAGGGTCGTACGGTTACTACTGTTATTGTCTATAGGCGAGATGCAAAGTCCACCGAAACATTTATCTCTCCAAACCCTTCCCAACACTTTTTGGACAGCACACTGGGGCCGACTAGCATCAGATATTTTCCGTTGTCTGAACTTAACATTTAGGCAGGCATAAATGTCGTGTCTAAAATAATAAGAGGTTCTATATAAGTAATATTGAAGGACAAAAATTATATGTACGTACATAATGTTATTCGATGTTATTTTTCTTACTATGTTTAAGTTATTAGCACTCAAATATTAACAGAAACAACAACAAAATGAGGAAAGAAAAGTTAATGAAAAGAAGATAACTCTAAATAAAAACCGTTACAGTATATAGAATTATTGTTGTTGTTATTTTCTTAATTTGCTAAAAATCTTAACCCTAACCCGAACCTTTCTCTAATTTAAAACACGATAGTTCTATACATCATTGGGACTAAGGGTGGGGTCTTCGACATTATATTGACTTTGGAAAGTGCTAGTGGCTGTCTCCGCTCTCATCTCGAGGTTGTACTGACAAGAGCGGCCCACAAAAATCTCGGCTTGCTCACTTCAGAATCACGATGAAATGGAAAACAATTTTATTTTGTTCGATTTACAAATAAAGTACGAGAAATTGTATTTACAACTATAAATGATTAGCATTCGGACTCTATTCCGTGACGTCACATGTTCAAACCTATTTTGTGTGTATGTGTGTGTGTGTGTGTGTGTGTGTGTGTGTGTGTGTGTGTGTGTGTGTGTGTGTGTGTGTGTGTGTGTGTGTGTGCTTATTTACTGTAGCTGTTAATTAAACATCCAAAGAAAATTGTGCATTAAAAAATAATATGCAGAAAGTGACGTTTACCTGGTAGATTCTAGCTGGTTGTTTAATAAAATGAAAATAGGTGAAACATTGCCTCTCTCACTACCGTTCAATTTGTTTCAAACGCATTTTGTTCCCTGGATACAGCACAACAGTCCAAGTGGCTAAGTGGTGCATTTACCAAACAACATTTCTTGTTTTAATACTTTTCCAGATACTAATAAAAGGTGGTAGGTTGACGTTTCACAGAAAAGCTGATATATTATGTCAGTTAAGTGATTTGTTCAGAAAAGATTATACTATATGTTAGTTATATATTATAAAGATGATATGTAAGTGACTGTCATGGGAAACGAGGAACAAAAATTATATTTTATTTCATTTTAAAAACCGCTAACAGAACTAGTTGAAGTAACCCGAGTTTTATTATTACTCATATATGTATCATGTAATTCCAGTAACGGTCACCTAAGATCTCTTTAGTTAGACAGACGTTCTAGACCAGGGGTCACATACTGAGTCATACGAAGGGCTACCAGTTGATACACTCTTCTGAAATAACAAATTTACTTAGTTTGCCTTTATACATTATTAATAATGTGAAGACTCTGATCATGTTAATGATTTCTCACAATAATTAACAACAAGGTGGGAAACATATATCAATATTCAGCACTTTATTTCTATTTATCTCAGTAACTGTTAAATTTTCAGATCATCATTTACATTACATTTCTTAGGAAAAATGTCCAATTTTCACTAGCCACTGACACATCTTTTAAACAAATAATGAACTATGTTGCACCATGTTTCAAAATGTTATCAATTATGTACATTGTAATGTCTGTAATGCAGTGAAAAAACCTAAATATTTTAAAAATAAATCTTGTCACATTTTGAACTAATGACCACATCTGCTGTATTTTTAACAAAATAATAACTGTTACATATCATGAACACACATTTTAAATTGAACAATTCTTCAATATTTTAATTAAACTTTGCCATGGCACTGACATGTTGCCACTGACATCTGGTATCATTTTCTTTGTTAGTGGGAAATCTGGCATTGCATGCTATTTACCATTGTATTGTATGGTGTGTAACTTGACACTGCAACTGTGAGTAACTCTTTTAGATGTGCATCAGTGAGGCGTGTTCTGTGTTTGTTCTTGATGAAGTTCATGTCAGAAAATGCTGATTCACATAGATAAGTAGAACCAAACAGGCTGGCAACCTTCATAGCTACTGTACACACACCTCTGTACTTCTCTGTGTCAACAAGGCACCAAAAGTTTGGTGCAGCCTGGTAGGCTTTGAGGTGGAGGTCATTTTGCAATGTTATGATTTCAATCTCCACCTGTCCAGCATCAAAGTTGAATGGTGTACTTAGTTGCTCAGCAAAGCTTGTTGTGTCCACATTCATGAAAGGATTGGAAATGAATGATACATATGGCTCAAGCTGATCAAGGTCACAAAACCTATTCTCAAACTCTTGCCCAAGTCTGTTTATGAGTTCACAGTACTTGTCTGCAACTTTGTCAAATGTATCAGATGCAGAAGCATTGTCTTTCAGCACTGACTGCACAGAGGGAAAGTGCAGCATCTTTTTTCTCTGTATATCCACAGAGAAAATGTTAAGTTTGGCTTTAAATGCATTTAAAGCACTTATCATATTAACAACAGTCTTGCCTTTACCTTGCAGCTCGCAGTTCAAGTGGTTTAGTTTCCCAGTAATGTCCGTCAAAAATGCAAGGTCAAGTGTCCACTCTGTGTCCTCAAGCAGTGAGATGTCTTCGCCTTTGGACTGCACGAACTCTTTGATTTCACCCAAAAGTGACAAAAAACGAAGCCATCTGATTTCTGTGTGTAGTAGCAGGTCACCATATTCAGCTTCCATCTCCTCCAATAGCACTTTGAAAATCCTGTGCTGTTTTGCTTTGGAACGGATATTGTTTATGATTTTCACAACGGGAGTCATCACATGCCCAAAGCCGATCACTTTGGCACACAATGCCTGCTGGTGAATGATGCAGTGGTAATGCAGAAATTTTGGGAAGTCTGTGTCAACTTTACAGTGAGCGATGAAACCTGCATGTCGGCCAATCATAGCAAGAGCCCCATCTGTGGTCACCGCTACCATCTTTTCCAATGGTACCTTTTTCTGCACGAAAAACTCCTTCACTGTGTTATAAATGTCAACTCCCATCGTAGTTGTCTTTATAGGCAGTAGTCTCAGGAGTTCTTCTCTTGTGGAGAAATCTTCAAATGCCATCCGGATAAAACCATCAGCTGCGCTGTACTACTGCTGTCCACGGACTCGTCGCATTGGATGCTAAACCACTTGCACCTCGCCAGATCCCAGTCCAGCTGATCGACCAAGTTACTGGACAAAGCTGACACTCATCTAGCCATCGTAGATGCCCCCAGTTGCACATCGGAGAGAGTGGCAATTACATCGGTTCCATGTTTCTCGTCTTTAAGTATAGTGTTAGCAATTATCATCATTGCTTCTCCGTCTATAAATGCCTTCTTCTTCATCATCAGGAAATGCGTAGCTCTAAAAGAGGCCTCAGTTGCTTTCTGTGACTTTTTTGGCGGCCTTGTGAAAAAATCCTGTCGCTTCCCAAAGCTGTCTTTAGCTCAAAGGCTTTTTCTGCCCGTAGTGCACTTCCCGGTGGGGAGTTAGCATTGTAGTTTTTGTGATTCGTAGTAAAGTGTCTCTCCACATTGTGCCGCTTTGCCGTTGCCACAGTCGCTCCACATATAAGACACAGGCAGGTTTCTTTCACAGTCGTAAAAAAAGAACTCCGACTCCCATTCGTTGTGAAAGTGATAAGTTTTCTTTCTTTTTTCTGCCATGTTTTTTTGGGTAAGAAACTGAGTTCAGCTCCAATCTTTGCTGCGCATGCTAGCTTACTCTCCACGAGCAGTGTATTGTCACACGCACAATACTGACCTTCGAACTGGAGTACGTCAGAGTTCAACTAAACTTATCTAAACTTCATGCATAAGAAACAATTTTTTTAAGATATTGTCATTTTAAAAATATATATAAATGCAAGTGTGATTAAAAAAAAAAAGAATAGCAACAGAATAAAATAAGTGTGATTTAAAAAAAGAATAGCAACAGAATAAAATACAATTTTATATGCAGCTGAGTTATGCTATTTTTAGAAAAGGCCTGCGGGTGACACATGTGGTCTTTGCGGGCGACCTGGTGCCCGCGGGCACCGTGTTGGTGACCCCTGTTCTAGACACAGTGTGTGTTATTATATCATGTTGAATATATATATTGTTTTGTGAGGGATATGTATATTGAACAATTGGGGTAATTACGCATGACTGGTCACATGCTGTTTATGAAAGAGAAAGCCAATGCGTATTAGAAGTGACCGGTCAAATGATGTTTATGAAGAAGAAAGCCAATGCACATTAGAAATGATCACAGAGAACTTGTGGCACGACCAGAAATAGTTATCCAAGGACAAATCGAGTCACAAGACATAGAGCTTCTGGAAGTTTTTGGAAACCTTCAGTGAGGCTATATAAGAGGCAAAGGAAGATTTTACCCTCAATGCTGAAAACGTCAATTCATGTGAAGACAGTCTAACTTCACGTATGAATTTTCTCATGTACAGAGATTTCATAAAGGAAAACTGCAAAAATCTCTTTCCATCCGTCTGATGCCAAATATTGAGTAATGAGGCAACATTACTTCAGTATAATTTTTGGCAAAGTGGGGAAGTTCAAGAAAAACCTTTGTATGCGACGCTTTATATGCAGTTAATGACACGAGGGACCAATTTTGTTCTCCCCCATGTCTGAGTTTGTTTGACTTTCTATCCTGCTGTCAAGGGGCTAGCACCTAGTTTTCCTTACAGACACCAGGATTTCTACACTCGATAGGATGCGATGACACATCCCACTGGACGATTTCATCCAATAATGCTAAACGTCTTTGGGTTCTTCTGTTTGACACGATAACCAGCAAACAATGACAATTATCAAGGTTGGCAACAGTCAACTGAATATAAGATTTTTCTACCTGTGATAATCTGAAAGTGGTGCCTAGATTCTGCAGAATCTTCACCTATAATGTGACGCCGCATTGCGTCATATCTTCACTTTGAAGTGCCCCTTATAAGTGACGTGTGAGATTAGGTCATCTCCTTGGAACTCTGACATTAATAAGTGAGTAATAATTAGCACGGAAAACGCACATACACTTAACTCTAAAGAATATGAATACTATTATATCATTTGTGAAATATGAACTTTAGACTAATGTTAAAATTAATGCTTATTTTATATGTGAACTATTGTTGAAGTGGCCCCATTTGCTGCATAAGAATTGTGTAATTAATCTTTATTTTAATATTTTGAATTTCATCATTTTCATACCCCCTTATTTCCCACAGAGTGTATGACATTGGAAAGTTGAATGTATGATTAATCACTGTGCGAAAGAGTAGTGCCCCTTTAAATCAGGAAATAAATAACCTGATTTAACCATTTTTCAACTCCCTTGTTATTCATAGTTTTCAAGAGGGGCGAGAGAATTCGTATTTGTATTGTTTTGTACCATTCGTCTGTTTGTCCTTTTATTCTCTTGCATGATACTCGCACACAACATACACAGCCAATAAAATGTTCCTTGGCATGACATAATAAAGCTGGGCTCACCCAACCATCAATGGTGTATGTCATGTGTGTCTATGTAACAACCTGACACGATGTATTACTGGCATATGTCATACGGGCTTTTCTTGGAGGTGCACCAGAGCAGGCCAAAACAGACTTCACCCCTTGCATCTCTAACTTCAGCTCGGGTCAGCTTAACAACCGGCGGTATGTGACAGTGACTTGATACAGAAAAGATTATATAATATGTAAGTTGTGTGAGTTAAGTGATACCGAAAAGATTATATATTATGTAAGTTAAGTGACTTGTTACAAACAAAAATGTTGGTTTATTACATGTGTGTAAGTTAAGAAGTGCAAGGTATCCTTTTCAACAAAATGCATTCCAAGACGCTACATTTGATTATGTAATCATATGCTTATTATAGAATTTGAACGTTGCTTTTGACCAGTCCTTTTCAGCATTAGAAAGGAGGAACCTTGAAATATTTTTCAGGTCTCATGGAATTCCTGCATAAAAATTACTATATCTATAATGCCTATTTGTTTCCATTCATGATTTCTCGGGACCTCTAGTGACCCCTAGGAACCCCGGTTGAAAAACCATGCTCTAGACCGTACACTAACCAGTAATCTTGCCCTTCGTTGTCCTTGCTAATAATAGCAGTTGGTTACTGGTATAAGCATGTTGTGACAGAGTAAATTTACCCCTCCCTATTTTTTCTAATGTAATCATTATATAAGTTGCTAAAATTGTCTGCAGGATCCGACTTTGGGCACTCCTTATGGTATTAGTTTGAAAGTGTTTGAGTTTGAAGTAAACAGCCAATGGCAAGAATATTCTAGATTCGCTTACCTAATGGAAACTGAGTGAGCAGATATTTTTTTATTGTCTAATGATTATGACTTATGAGAATGAGGCTAGCCAATGGGTTGAGTTTAAGGAATTTACTTGCAGTAGAGAATTCTGCTGTCTATTCACTTTTGAATTTGAAGGCAAGGAGGGAAGTCCACTTAAAGGCAGTCGTTAGCTTGAGTGGTGAGTTTAAACTGATTGAGAGAGAATGGACTTAGAAACATTTCATACATTTTTCTATTGATATGTTACACTTGTGTTTATGTAAAGATGTACTATGTAAGTAGATTTATTTACTACTAATGTTTGAACTAAGCTGCGCCCATATGGTGTAATAATATGTGACATTATTTGATACACTGTGTTTATTTTACCATGTGTGTGCATGGGGCTAATAATTACTGTTGCAGGAGATTGTAAGTTTTGAGAATAGATGTGAGATGAAATGGAGTTATAGTTATGCTTGCTCCTTAATTGTGTGTTGCAGTGAACAAGTGGCTTTCTGATTCTGATTTGACATTTGAGTTTGACATTGAGCTCGAATGTCGAGCTACGACTCTCTATGCATTTACCAGTTAAGTCATATGATTGGAAGTGCAGGAACATCTGTTGCAGTGTATGTAAGCATAAGGGAGTACATCCTAATGGATGTACCTAAAGCAAGGGATGCTAAGTACATCAGTACAATGAAGTACCAGAACTACTGTGATTGTATTCTGCTCAAGAAGCTGATGAAAGTGCCAGGTTGATTGAGAGGAAACATTCGTCAGTATTTTCTATGCATAAGGCAGAAAACACGTGTTGACATGCAGACATTTTGACATTGTGTGTTTGCAACACTGTTACAAGGCCAGTGAAAGACTGTAGAAGCTACATTTAATCCAGGCTATGTGAAAGTTTACAATAACCTGCCTCTAATAACCCTATTTCTATTTTCTGATAGGACTAACCTGCAATTTGTGTTGACTCTATTTTCAACTATAATTAGTTGTAATTTTATTATTATATTTATGTAGACAGAGACTGTAAACTATAATGATCCAAACATGGGTTCATGAAATATTGATATCAAGTAATCTATTTCATTTTAATTGTCATATGTATATTTGATTTTTCTTTTAATTAATTTATTGTTAAATTTATTGACCTACTTATGCATATTGATACTGATATTCATATGTTGGAGAAGAACGTGGGTGGATGGGGGCTCGCTAAATATAGATTAAAGTAGGATTTGTCTTCTCCTTAGTAAGAAGTTTTCCACCTACAGAAAACCTATTGTGACGTTGTAAATGTTGTTTTATGTTGTGGAATTGTGAAAATATCCGCCAAGTGAGAGACGAGTGGTGTCTGTTGGAGGATCATTAATAAAATAAAATTAATATTCTCACTACTAGAAATTAGTCTTGAAAGATTAATTTAAAATAATGATTATCTTCAGTAGCTAAGTGACTCAAGTGTCACACATGTTTTCATCTGACATCATGTTTTAGGATTTCCGTATTATTCTTGTAATTTGGTTAATGGTTTACAACATTTTGAAAGAAAGACCGAATGTGTTAATAAATTTAAACAAAGCCATTGACAGTGATTGTTTAAACAAGAAACCTTAAAATTTATTGTTACTTTATTTTGTGATATAATAATTAATTTAAATAATACAACAAAATTCACACTCATTACAAATGTTATTTTACTATTTTAAATAAATACTTTCATAAGAAAATAAATCCCTTTCTATATTTCAAGCTTCTTATATTAATCACGAGAATACAAAACATTAAATTAACTTTTCAAACTGTATAACTTTTAGGAATGTTGGTGTGTGTATTCAAAGAATCCTAATTAATAACAGAATGCTATAGGGTATTTATTGCAATATCGATAGACTATTCTAACAATATATATATAAAATACACACTCAATTATTTTACTTTGAAAAATTTACGGTTTTTGCAGTAATTCTTTTAGCATACTTTCAGTAAAAATGTTAAGCACATGTTGGTGAGGGTAATATTTGTCTTTTGTAAATAACATGGAAAACTATCTGAAAAAATATAAATTTATTCTCATAAAATTATGCATAATACTCCGAACTAAGGCTTGATGACAGAATTCAATAGAAATACACAGTTTGTCAGCAGCAAAATAGATTTTTTTAAACCAGTAAATTGTATATAATAAAAAATGTACACACACACACACACACACACACACACACACACACACACACACACACACACACACACATATATAGATAGATAGATAGATAGATACGGATGGATGGATGAATGAATGGACAGATCTGAATAGGAGGGAGAAATTACAGCTTAAAAACAAAAGATAAAATAAAGTTAGAGCTAATGGTATCTAATACATCACAATTAAATTAACTTCATTACTTTTGTTACAGTCATTGATTTAATTTATTTCATTCTTTGATTTATTCAAAGTTGAAAGAAATGGTTGGAAAGTCTACTTTTATTTACAGTGCATTATATAACACCACAAAGAAAATATTATTAATAAAATATTAGTTTTTAAACTGGTAAGGATACGCATATGCTAGTTTTCCCACCTTGTAATCTGAGAATACTCAAGTTTCCAAATGCATTACTTTTCGTTTAAAAACAAAGAAACAAACAAACAAATTTCAAATATTTAGTATGTCTGAATTAATAAAAGATACATAAAATCAATTATTATTTATTATGACATTAACACAACCTAAAATAAACCTTTCATATTTATTTAGTTTGAAATATAACACAATACATTAGGCCATTTATATTTATTTATTTTGAAAGTTACATTGTATTAAAAAAAATTAATTTGCAATTCATTAACAACCTGTTCTGTTGTAAAATGTAAATTATGCATCTTATCTAATATGCACTGGCTGAACGTAAGGCTGCAACAGCAAGAAAATAAGCCGATAAACGACATTTACGAATCGTGATCAGAATGCAAAATAAAAACTATATATATAATGATTTTAAAATTACTAATTATTTATGGATTTCTTTTCTCAAAAAGAGAACTGCTTATGTAAGACATTCAACTTAAAGCTGACAAAACATTTCACATTCACATTAAAAATAAATATACACATTATACTTATTATATATTGTAAATGTCCATAGCTCCAAAGATATATTATAAATTGCTTCATTCAAATGTTACAATACAGTATTTACACTAAATACAAAACACAATTACAATGATAAAAGTATGGAATTAAACGTCAATGATTGCATTAAAGTACTAAAGTAAAATGACTACAGCTGGTACCACTTTTCTACACTAGTATATAACGTATAGAAATGTCACATGCAACCTAACATAATTTTCATTCAATTCAAAGTGTCGCTCCAGATTATTGACCTTCACTTGAATTAAAATGAAATTTGCTTTACACTATTTCTGGGGCCCTTGTTCAGAATGCACAAATACAAAAAATGAGAATATGATTTGTAAATAAACATTCACTTTTGAATGTTAAGCTGAAGCTTAAAAGTGCAAGACACTGTTGTACATAAAAATTAGGAGAATGAATCAAATAAAAATTATTTTATAAAACAATATTTGTTACACGCTGCATTGCCATGTCAAAAGAGCTGTGGACACCAGGAAGTTTATATAATATTATAGAATGACTAATACGATTTTTTTTAAAAACTAAGAAATCAAATAAATTTACATTTATAGATCCATCTTTCCATTTACATTAAAACTCTCTGGTTGAATAGTAGGAAATATAATACTAGCTGAAAGAGTGCATTTAAAATATAGAGATTTGAACAGATTTCAGCCATGTTAAACTGAACAATCGTAAAATTTGCAATAATATTATGGAAGCATTAGTCTGTAATGAAAGTGTCTAAAATTAATATATACTACCATGCTCTGCTAGATTGTCTGCTATTAATGATATTACAGTTAGTATACTACCTTATGTATTAAATAAGTGGTAGAAAAATACAAGTAGAAAGAGAAGATTCAATGATGTGACGATGTTAGTCTGAAACTAATTAGCAACCTTTTCTCAATTCTCTCCTTTAACAGGCCCTTTCTTTCCTTTAATAGGCCCTTTCTCTCATGTAACAGAGTCTTTCTCTCTTTTAATAGGCCCTTTCTCTCCTTTAATATGCCCTTTCTTTCCTTTAATAGGCCCTTTCTCTCCTTTAATAGGCCCTTTCTCTCCTTTAATAGGCACTTTCTCTCCTTTAATAGGCACTTTCTCTCCTTTAATAGGCCCTTTCTCTCTTAATAGGCCCTTTCTCTCCTTTAATAGGCCCTTTCTCTCCTTTAATAGGCACTTTCTCTCCTTTAATAGGCACTTCCTCTCCTTTAATAGGCACTTTCTCTCCTTTAATAGGCACTTTCTCTCCTCTAATAGGAACCTTTCTCTCCTTTAATAGGCACTTTCTCTCCTTTAATAGGCACTTTCTCGATCCTTTCAAGAAAAGAATTCGTTCCTAAGTGTGAATGTGCCCGTCAACAAAACATTGAAAGTTGAATTCTTCCACGTGTTTAAATGGTTAATCCAGTCCTGCAATTGGGCAGGTGATCATGGACTCATCACATATACCACAAACTACGGGTTCTACATCTATAATTAGAAAGCTAGTTTCTGAAAATGTTCCACTCAGCTCTCAATAGCATGTCTAATAGGCAGAATATTGTTTTTTAAATGTTGTGTTTTTGTTTATTCGGAAATTTAATTATTTGTCTTCTACGAGTTCCAAGTTTATTTTGCTTTTCGAATAACAGCTACAATAGAAGTGAGAACCACAACAGACTAGGAGCCAAAGTGTCAAGCACGCTTAGGTGAAATCTCACTAGAACTAGCTACATAATACACGTTTTTGATCCATCTTGTTATTTAAGATAATGATAAAAGTTGTCCCCCCCCCCCCTAATAAAAGTCAATTTTCAGACAGTATGTATTAATTATTTTATACAGTTGTTCTTACAAAATGCTCCTTCAGAAATCTTATGTGGAATAAGTGCACATAACTGGAGCAAATACTTGCTTGTTACCACATAGAGATATTCCACAGACTTGTTTACGACCTCCTAGAAGAGCAGATTGAGGATAAGTGAACGCTCGTGAACAGATGACGTCATTAGCAATGAAATGAGAACGATAAACTAGAATGCTACTGGCTGTCGAGTCACGCAAAATATGTGAATAACTCATTCAACCATGACAATCGTGAACGAGCTCTGATGATTAGATCAGAAGACAGGATGCATGATTAGGAAACCAAGTTGAAACAATTCTGATTTCGTTGCCGCGAAAATCCACCACGTTTCGGATAATTTGGAAAGGTTAACTTGAAATCACTAAACATGTTGGAGACAAAGCAATCAATTAATTTTATATATGAGAATTAAGGTAAAATTTCCTCATGTAAATTTATTGATAAAGCATAGATGATCTGGAATTGTTGATACAACACCAGTTTTACTGACTGATTAGCTTGTTAGTGATTCTGCATGAAAATGATTAGATGTTCAGGATGAAGAATGAACATTAAGAAGTCCACTGACATACTTTGATGTAGGTAGAGATGAGTTTGTCAGATGAAGAAATGGCTGTAGTTGGTTGCTTGTTAGCCAGTTTCTCTGATATTTTAGTGATCACTGAGTTAGAATAGATTAGTCTGTAAGTGACAGCTATTAAATCTGTTAATTGTAAACTTTACACAATAGGGCGTGCAAAGAGAGATGAGAAAATCAGTACAAGGACAGTATTTCTTTGGATGTTATTGAGCCTGATGAATCACCACACTTGTCATCAATAGTTTGGGAGTTCTGGTCCATAGGAAAAGTGGTTTGAATATGTAAACGGAAAAATGCTAATTACGCAATTAATTAGATTAATATTAATTAATCTTGCTAATTTTCTCAAATTTGTAAATCAAATTTTGATTTGAATTTCACAATTCACTGAGTAGAATTTGGTTTGACGTAAACAACGTTGACCCATATCTACAAATGAAGAGAGTTAGGATTATAGGTCACTAATTCTTACATAACATGGGCATACTCCTGGCACCGCACACACTCAGTCTATTATGTGCGTGCATTCAGCCATAACTATGGAGTCAATAGGCACAGGAAGAAAAACAAGTCCTAGCCAGAGGCTAAGAAATTCTAGAAACTTCCCTGACCTCTGAAAACAGATAAAAGAGCAGACTCAAAATTCTCCACACTCTTTTACACATCTTTGGGGTCCCATGCACAGCTCATGGTTAGAACTGGAAGAAAGGTATGTCCGATATAGAGATTGCATTGTAACTTATTTTTAACCATTTACCTTTTTGAATACGTTGAATCATGTTTCTTGTAAATGTTATAACAAGTTTAAACTATGATGCTTTTATTTTCGTTTAAAGAAAGAATCAGATAAATTAATTGTTAAAAGGAATTGTAATGAGAAACGAAAATGAAAGTACAGATTGCAAATTTTTAAAGCATGATCCTGATGTGCGCCATTACATTGATCTATTACAGTTCACAGCCGTTTTGTCATTTCTCCTGGTTCCTGGTTTCACTCTGGAAGGGAAATACTTGTCTCAATGTTCAAGTTGTCTTGGTTTGACAACAGCACTGCCACTTGGTCGCTGAATGTGTTAAGGGCCAGTGTGGAGTGGAATTCTTGTTGAATTTCGTATGTATTGGGATCATCAAGGGAGACTGTATTATGAAGTAAGCTGCAGCAGGAGCGTGAGTCTGACTTACTTATAAGGATAGCTTTCCAACCCAGTGTGCACGGAACTGTGGATAATTCTGACTGTGTGTTATTCAGTGCCAGTGAAAGGATTACATAAACATACTGTGTTAACTTTCATGGACAAATTGTGTTATGTGTACTCACGGAAATTCATTTAACGTCACCAGGTGGGCTAAAACCACGAGACATTCAATTGTCAGCCAAACCTGCTGAGAACGAGGCTACTGCTGAACAAGGCCGTAATCAGGTGATTCAATTACATGAACTTTATGTGTAATCTGTACATGTTTCTGTGATTTTCATTCCTTGTTCTATGTCTGATTCTTCTATGTAATTTCTGTATTTTGCCTAAAGTGTTGACTATGTAGTTGGCTTATTTATGTGAAGTTTTTATGTAAGCTTAACTAAATTGTATCAATAGTGTCACATGAAATTCTCTAGTAATTATTCTCTAAAACTGCATTTGATATTTTTTATTAATTGTAATTCTGGAAGTCTTACGAGATTTGTGATTTCGAAATCGCCTAGTGTGTGATTTGAACTCAATGTAAATTTATTGAAATTGTTATCTTTATTTCTTTTAATAAATTTCTTTTTCTTTAAAACTTTTTACCCCTTCATATTGTTGGGGAGGAACATGTGTAGATGATGGGTGGGGGCTGCCAATGACGTAATACAGTTGAGAAGACGGTCTATGCACATGTTTGAAATAGTTCCCATCATCGACGACGACGAGAGACTTGTGGTAGGGCCGGAATAGTGATAGAACGACTAGCAAGATAACGCAGTGTATTCACTATTCTGAGACAGGTAACACTTGGGAGATGGTCACTGACTGACGGACTGCTCAAGGCTTGACCTAATTACTCTCAGACCGCACAAGACCCTTAAGAAGGTTGTGAGCGATTGGCATGAAAGAGATTAATTAATATACATTATTTATTAATTACCAAGACGCACATGGAGAAAACCCCCTTTTCGCCACAGAATAGGTTATGTGTTGAGTATCAACCAAGTGACAGAACACCAAGTCAAAACGATTCTTGACAATGCATCCTGTGATTATTTACAAGGAAGCTCGCTTTATTGAAAAGTAACAACTTGGATTTATGAGAACGACAGAGTGAAACTTATCACAACACGAGATAGGAATTACTAGTGGAAGGCCGTGTCTTCTTTCTTGGATAAATTTCGTCTAATTATTTATAAAATTATTTACCGGTCATACTTTTCAGATTGATAGATAGATAGATAGAGTTACAGTCTGCTAAATTTACCATAATTATGAGTGACAGACTTAAGAGGTTTCCATGAACATTCACTTACGAGAAACTAGCATGCTACTCATAGTTTCTGCAACTGTACGAACAGTTGCATTCTCAGCAAAAAATATGACATGTGGAAGTTGGCAGTCTGTGTCTTTGTATATCTGGGTTGTCATCATTTGAACTGAAATAGAGTCCAGTCCTAAATCTTTAAGTTTGACATCTGGAGTCACAGTGTACTCATCAGCAGAAAGAATCATACAGGTTTGTCTAGTAACATACTTAACGCACGTCTGTAGTCTCTGAGTCGGTTCCATCCTTTTAGCTAATTGTATTTCAGTATTGTCAGTTTCCATTTTGGGCCTGCTAGACGGAATAACTAAGCCATGTAAACGCATGCGCAATGGAGTAAAATGATCCCCTTGCAAACTTTCAGAAAATCGTTCCAGATTGAGCTTAACGGCTACAGTTTGCGGCCAGTTCAGCATTAAAATTGTGTCAAGTTTATCCTCGATATCAGTTTGAGTCATAAACAAGAACCCTCTGGACTCCAGATTTTGTCGGGCCTTGGTGTTGTTGTCAAGGAGACCTGTGTCTAATGCTCCCCAGTTAATTGTTTGAGCTGCCAAACCAAGCTTTCGCCTATAATATGCTAGTCCATCCATGAAAGCGTTTCCGACACAATAGTTGGATTGTCCGGCATTTCCTAATATAGAAATAACAGAAGAGTGCATGACGAAATAGTCTAGAGGAAGGTGTCTTGTCAAAAGATGGAGATTCCATGTACCTTTGATCTTGGGAGCCACAACTTCGCTGAACACTGACCGATCCATGTTCAGAAATAGTCCGTCTCTGATAACTGCCGCTCCGAAGAAAATTCCTTTCACTTGAACATTCGGAATAATCTGGCCTATCCGAACAAAAGCTTGTTTCAGTGAGTCAATGCTCGTGACGTCAGCCTGAATGACGTAAATGTGACAGTGACATTTCCTTTCCAGAGCATTTATGTTTGCTATGTTTTCATCACTAGGCTGTCTTCTTTGAAGAAGGACGATATTTCTGGCTCCATTTCTTACCAAATACTGAACACAAATCCAGCCAAGTCCTGTAAGACCACCGACAACAATGTGAACTGAGTTCTGTGTGAAGAAGTTTTCCCTTCTGGCTTTAAACTGTACGTTGTCCATAGTCACTGGCTGAAGCTGTAGAGAGAAATGTATAGGGCCTGTTTTTATTCCATCTTCCATTTGGATTTTCGCATCAGAATGTAAAAGGTTAACTATTGTAGAAAGGGTATCTTTCTCCCTGTTTTGAAGCCAAGCGCATAGATCAGGTATGGTCCTGTTAAGACTGAAATGGCTAAAAAGCAGTTGGTTGTCCACAAGGCAAACTTCAGTCTGTGGCAGAGTGTACGTCAGTGTGTACTGTGCTTCTTTAGTCATAAGAAATGAGCATGTTATGAGGGTATGCGCGTTTTGCCACTTACTGGCTATGAAAGACATCAGATGGCTGTCCAGATAGATCAGACATATCATTGTTTCATTAAGTGACTTTGCTAAAGTGGTGCTCTCAAGCATTTCTATTTTTACGTCTCGACTCTTGTCCTGGGTGGTCAGGATAAGTTTTAATACTTCTGCCAGATCTTTGTTCATTTTGGATGCCAAGATTGTCACACCTGACTTTGATACCTTGTCCTGCAGTGCCCAAAGTACAACCAGTTTTGTAAGATCTCCAAGATGGTAATCAGGTAGAACTGAGGCTGGAATTGTAGAGCGTTTTAGAACGAGCACATGTGTGCCCACTTCCACAGGACAACAACTGATTAACTGATTTCTTGGTTGGCTCACCTCCTCTCCCACTGATTCCAGTGCCAGAACGGGGTGTAAATTACAATCCAGCCGCCTGTCATCAGGCACTTTCATTTTGAGTAATTCCACTGGTGGAATTCCAAACACATTTGCTTTGATGACAGTGTACTCTTCTGATGTTGGATGGCTGAAATGTCCTCGGCGACAAATTCCCACAGGATTGCTAATTGTGTCCGCTTCTTGGGACATCATTACAACATCATTATTGAAATCGGGACAGATGTCTCTATAGACTGGCACACTTATGTTTTGATCAACCCGAGTGATTTTATTACTAAAAAGCTTGTTATTTCTGAATATAAGTTCACCATTACTCATAATGTCATCATCATTCAGTACGGTTTGAATAATGGAGTCCAGACACGATGCAGTCAGTTCACTTGGCAGCACGTGCATGTCTACGGTCAAAAGACGTGGGTAGCAATATTCAGATATAAGTGCTCGGATTAATCCACACCATGATGCAGCCAATGGATTTGTGCACTCATTTGCTATCACTTCCTCATTTATTGGACAGGCATTAAATGTACAGATTAATATAGGTACAGACAGGGAAGCAGCAATGGCCTGTTTCAAAACACGTTGGATTAGTCCACACGTATTCACTAATCTTGCTTCAAGAGAGTCTCCACCAATGTCTGAGTCGAGTGGTATATGAATAACTAAAACAAGAACTGATAACCTACTGTATTCTTCAAGAGCAACTTTAACGTTTTCAGGAAGTGATTCCCATTCTCTATTCCTAATTCCCATATCACCTATACTAACAATGTTCTGACTGTTCAATGGTTCACTTATTTTTATATTCGTAAGTATGACACTGAAATAGTCTGTATTATGTCCATCTGGTTCAGGTACATCTGCAACAGGACTCCATTTCATGCAAAATAAATCTGTCAAGTCTGCAGTATTTTGAGTAAATAATTTTGAAATAACAAAATCACTTATTTGCGCAATGACACGTCCTTCCAGTGAAAGCAATGTGATGCTGTACTCTATTTGTGTGGGTTTTTCAGCCTTTAGAATTGTGTGGACAAGCATGGATATTTCCATTTTCCCGTAAACTTTCACCCCACTGACTGATTTAGGCAGCATTTGTTCTTTGTCTCTTACACTTTCTTTGGCAAGTACAACGGGTGTCTGTATCATGCAATCCAAGATGCAAGGATGTATTGTCATGGCTTTTGATTCTTTGTACACCTCTGGTATGACATTAAGTAGGACAAGAGCTTCTGATTCATTTGTCTGTGCGGAGTCCAGCAAAGTAAAAGATTTTTCATAGCTGAACCCTAGTTTTCCCAGATCAGCATAAATGGATTCTTTGCTTACATGAACACTACATTTACTTCGAATGTGTTCAAGACTTACGATTTCTGGCAAAGAAGTTTCAACAGAAATATAATGGATCTGCATGCTTGCTATCAATGTCTTATCTTTTTGAACAGAGAACTCTAAATATGGCACATTCTTAGAATCATGACCCTCTACCTGTCGCACCATAAGTTCAACTAGTTCATCTTTTTGAACCGATACTAGGTTTTGAAAATGAACTGATACTACTGCTTGACTGGGGTTTGGAAACCCATTGTACATGTGCTTTGCAATTGCCAGAGCAGTTTCTACATACACAACACCTGGAATAACAATCCTCCCAGCAACCATGTGGTCATAAATAAACTTACTGCAAAGAGGACTGAATACCATCTTAAATTCGTTCGACTTTAAATGGAATGTGTATGGATGAGTGATAGCAATGAGATCTACTCCCCCTAGAATCAATGCTGTTGTTTCTGTTTTGACAAACAACTTCTTTTTGTCTAAAGCGTACCTGGGGACATCCGTCATCTGTGGAACATTTCTGAAGGGTAGATTTCTCCACAGGATATCTACTCCCATTTCATACATTGAAGCAACTGCTTCCAAAAATATTTTCTGTTCAGGCTGTTTATACATAGACGCAACTGCAGGAAAATTATCATCAGGAAATATGTCTTTTAAATGAGACACGAGAACTGGCTTTGGACCAATTTCAAGAAAGACAACTTGGGTTTTATTTTTACAAGACATTTGAACTGCCTGGTTGAAAAGAACTGGTTTTCTCAAATTGTCAATCCAGTACGATATGTCAGGAGCAGATATAATGGGCATCCCCGTTACTGAAGAAATAAAGTCAATCTTAGGTGGATTTGTCTTGAGACCTTTAAGTGATTGGGCAAGTTGTTGTTTGCATGGATCAACATACTGACTGTGATATGCAACTGGAGCTGGTAAGTCTATAATTTGAACTGCATGGCTTTTCTCTTTTATTTGTTTCATGATGTCTTTACGAATGGTTTCTATGGTAATGGCATCACCACTTACAGCACATGACGTGGGACTGTACTCTAGAGAAATGCACGCTTTCCCTTTGTAGTGCTCCAAAAATCTTTCCACTTTATGCACATTCATGTTTTTTAGTACAATCATTTTACCTCCAGTCACTTGGGCCAGAGCTTTACTTCTGAAATATATAATCTTGACAGCATCTGCCAGACTCACACAGCCTGCGATGTATGCTGCTGCGACTTCTCCAACACTTTGTCCAAGAACAGAACTAGGACCGACGCCAAGACTCGACCACAGTGCAGCCAAGGAAACCTGGCAAGCAAAAATGGCAATAGGGGAAAATTCTGGATCTTTGGATGGGTCCTCCTTGTAAATACGATCAATAAGTGACCATGTCACGAACTGCAAGAGAAGGGTGTTCACCTCTTCCATTGAGCTCTTGAAGACAGGATATTCCGCCATTAGTTGCTGGCACATTCCATTCCAGCTCGTAGCCATGCCACAGAATACAAAGATGACATGAGGCTTTCGTTTTGGAACCACTGAGGTATTTTCGGTTGCTAAGTAACGAGCAGTAGCGTTAAAAAGATCGTGCATGCTCTTCGAGACGATGGCTAATCTATAGAGATAGTGATTGCGGCGAACAGTGCTTGTGAAAGACAGGTCTTGGAGGTGAAGATCAAAAAGGTTTTCATAATGATATACATCTTCTACAATTCCTTTTAATGATCTTCTTGTACATGCTGAAAAGCAGACTATGGAATAACTTTCCTCATCAACTTTCTTTGTTTGTTGGTTGGTTTTGTATTCCATGAGCACTAAATGTGCGTTCGTACCTCCAATTCCAAAAGAATTACAGCAAGCCACCTTTTCTGACTGATCCCACTTTAGGGTTGTTTGTGGAACTGAAAGGTGGAGATCCTTGAGGTTGATTTTTGGATTTATCACTTGGCTATGCAGAGAGGGGACTATTGTGCTGTGTTTCATCATAAGCAGTACTTTAATGACCCCTATGACACCTGCAGCCGCCTCTAAATGACCGATATTCGTTTTGACGGAACCAATGTACCTGGTTTGAGATGTGGACGACTCTTTGAAGAATGTGCCCAATGAATTCACTTCCACAGGGTCCCCTGCCTCTGTTCCTGTACCTAAAATAAATAGAAATATTAAACATGTATTCAAAATACAAATATATTTAAAATTAACCAGGTATAAAGAACCACAAATGTATATATTTTGAAGTGCAAAGAATACAAAAAGATATGATGATATAAACAATTAGAAATATGAAGAAATACTTTTATATTTACTAAATGTTTTAGACCAATGGTGAATTTGATACTGTAAACTTCAATTGGTAATATCTTGTGAAATACTACGATAAGTAAGATCAATAATTTTTTGTACAGTAAAATAGTATATAATTTGAATTTTAAACAAAATATTAGAAAATTGAGACAATAAAAACCTTTACAGGAATATATATATATATATATTGAAAATTTTAAGGTTCAAACACCTGATCTTCTGTCAAAGAAGATCTGTTGAATACTTGCAACATATACTAGAAACATTACAAACCTGCACAACCTGGATGATAACAAAAGGAAGAAGTCTACCTATGAAGGATCCAGAGAAAAAAATACAACACCACCAAGCTAATAACCATTTTCATACCTATAAACCAGTGGAAAATTTCAATCATAAATTATAGCAGACATGATGATGAGTCACCTTGAGACAATTTGATTGTTGACCAATGATCAAAAGGGGGCGGGGGGCTTGGCCAAGTAACAGAAAACACCAACTAGCAATTGATACCACCGTCACTACCGACAGCAAGAAGTCGAGATGAAAACTAGTAATGGTGTGGATTGATTTGGAAAAGGACTTTGACTTAGTTCAGTTCTACATGCATGGATATGTTATTAATCGAATTGAACAAGATCCACACCCATAGTAACAAACTGATGAGAGTGTCAATGGCCAACTGGACAACTCTATTTTTATCTGCAATAGACAAGATATTGCAAAATAATATATTAAGAAAATTTGGAATCTTATAATCAGTCATCTCTACTGTTTAGTATTTTCTTAAATCCTTAGTCAAGTCATCAAAACATATAATCATAAACAAAATGAAATAGAGATAGTTAATTCGGCACGTACTCTACCTGGTAAACCTCAAGCTGATCTGTAATTTATAATGAAAATGACATCAGCTGTCTGGTCAATGCTATCATTATTTTACAGTGTGGGTACTGAAATGAACTTTGGACTTGAATTATCATCCACAAAAGAGGCCGTAATAATGTATAAAATTACAAAATAAACGAGTCAGACAAGTCTGCCATCAAAACTAAATTGTACCAAGAAAATAAAGTATATTAATAGATTTTGTCATACAAGTAATCAGCTACACAGGAGACTGGAATTAGGCCAGAAAATAAGAAAACTATTCTCTATGCAAACAGCCCAACACAGGGAAAAGTGGATGCATTTTAGAAATCTAGAGGTAGTGGACTCCTGGAAATTAAAAGAGAGGTCATAGGCCATGCAGAAATCAACTAGAGTGGTAACAATGATGATCCTCTGATAGAAGAAGTGTAAATCCTTGTGGATTATACCAACAACAACAAATCTAAAGAAAGACTAATTTAGTTTTAAGGAACAATAATAATTAATTATGAATACTAATATAATTGCTCAAAATCAGCAATGCTGGTTTATTCCTGTTCCATAGATAAATAGAAACATGGGCAAACATTCAGATAGACTGTGTGGTGAAGTAAATTTGCCTGTCCCTATTTCTAAACTTAATTTATATATAATTTGTTAAATGTCAACGTAACATGTCCTTCGGATACTGTGCATGGTGATATTTTTGTAAAAACCAGATTTAAAATAACAACTCAGGTAAAGAATGTGCAAGACCTTGGTGATGTAATCCAAACAAGTTCCAAGTGGATGAGTAGTTTGATTTTACTAATAGTCTCACGCTTGTTCATTACAATTTCATCCACTGAGGATAGACCAAAGGTTACTTTGTGGAAGAAAGTTCCATATTTTAATCACTATGATTTTGATGTAACTCAAGTCCCGTCATAGAGGCGATCATTAGCTTATGGTAAGTTAACTGTCTGATAAAGAGGAATGAACTTAGAAGTATCTCGTACATATTTGCTATTGATCTATGATTTGAATTGGAGAATGCTTTATGTAATTGAACCATTATTTCTATGTTCACTATTTTGATTATGTTGTACATTATACTTGTGAATTTTGATCAATGCTATATCTTTTGCTGTATTTATATAAGGATTTGTAAGTTGAGAATGTATGTAAGTGAGAAAGGTGTTTAGAGATGAAATATGTTGAAACTTAGTGCTGCCCTTGATTTAACTTTTGCAAAGGGGAGAATGCCATTTTATGCTTTTGATATTTTGTAACCTTGTATCCACTTCAGACTGCACTGACCTCTGTACTCTACTGGTTCACATTGGTGTGTATCCAGTATTGTCATCGAACTTATCAGTAGTGCACACGAAGATTCTGGACGACTCTCCATTGTGTGCTTTGTGAGCATAAGATTCTGGAACTGGAACAGTTGTGTAATGTGCCTAGAAGGGATACGTTGGACCATCATTTAATAAGAAAAAAAGTGACTTGTTGTAAAACCACGTGAATGTGAATACATTCCACATACAGCTGCCATCATTGAAAAGGTTATGTACATGGTGAAACCATATCTATGAATTTGATTATATATATATATATTAATTTGACTGCTAATGTCTATGCTAGGATAACTAAATGTCTAATGTTTAATCAAACATTGTTGTGAAATGATGTCAATATCGATATTCTTTTGATTATATTCATCTGTTGTAAATTTGATTGGTGTTTTATTAAATTTATTGCTAAATTTAGTAACTCTTTTGCAAATATGTTAAAACCTTATATTGGCGTAATAGCAAGTGGATTGGGGGGTGTCATTAAATATAAATAAAAGACGGGTTTTTATTAGTCCTTTAATAAGACGTTTCCACCTGCAGTAAAACATTTTTCTTATTATTGTGTAAAAAGTAAAGTTATTAACACCCTTGTAATCCGCCAAGTGAGAGACATGCTGGTCTTAAGAGAATTATTAAATGCTATAAATTAAGATTGTCGATCATTTGTTATTAGTTATGTTAATAAATAGTTAATAAATAATAATCATAATGAGTGAAGGGTGCCCAGAGTTGTCACAGATAGATAGACGGATAGATAGATAGATAAACTCCGGTCATTACCATGAGCTTCTATGTACTGAACTTTGCTTCTGTCCACTTGAAATTTGCTGTAGATCTGGTGCAAAAGAGCTTTTTGCTGCACAGCAGAAGGAGCTGTCATTGGCGTTACTGTGTGACCATCTTGATTTACACCTGTTACGATGGTAGCCCAAACTTTGTCTCCATCCTGTATGGCCTATAATAATAGCCACAACAACAACGACAAAAAATAATAATAATGATTATGGTTATAATAACAACAACATCATCAATAATAATAATTAATAATCGAAGTGTCTCGATAGTCCAGTGGTTAGAGGAGATTGACTATCAAAAGGCCTATGACTCAGTCTCACATTCATGGGATAACTGAAACATTAAAATTGTACAAGTAGCGCCATCAATACAGAACCTAATTCAGGATTCAATGAAAAACTGGAAAACCACCCTCACATGCAACAACACAAATATTGCAAACATAACAATTGTCAGGATCTTCTGTAAATCTCGCCCGGATCCCAGCTATAAATATTAAAAATTAAATATAGGAAAGAATGACATTTTAAACTAAATTAGCAAGTGAGGAGGGCTATGTCTAAATAGGGCGGTTTAGGACAGGCTTGTGCGGATGACACGCGTATCGCATCGTCGGTGGCAGGGCAGGGCCGGAAGTCCTGGGTCCGTTAGACTGACCTGTCAAATAAAACGCGTAAGAAGGAAAACTATATCTAAATATAGCAGTATCTAATTACGGCAGTCTAAAACAAGCTTGCACGGATGACGCACTATGAATGGAAGCGTGAGCAAGTTGACCCTGAGGTCAGAAAAACAAAACAAAACAAAACTATAAAAAGGGAAAATCTCCCACTCACTTTGCTTTTTCCACAACAAGGACACCCTCATCGGATCCAACGCTGATAGAGTGTCGGGATGGCCCAGTTATTATAAAAAATTATATATATAGAACAGCCAGAAGGCTTGAAAAGAGTGTACCATTACACTATTACAGTTTTTCTTTAATCCTTGGTTTTTCACCGAAAACGAAAGGTAAGCCGGCTGCTTACATCACTTTAAATTATAATTAATGTATAGAATGCCATTTGATAAAGAATTGATATGCAAAACTAATTCATTCTGTTTCAGGTTAGTGATATTGTACTCAGAGAAATGATTAGCTTTTAATTAGTAAATATAGGAAAATTAAAATTAGTAGTCTCTGAGCCCTTTTATATTATATATTGCAGGATTTTTATTTTACTCATCGTATGAATCTTTGGTTGCTGTGTGATCAACCTGAATCTTTGGTTGCTGTGTGATCAACCTGAATCTTTGGTTGCTGTGTGATCAACCCGAATCTTTGGTTGCTGTGTGATCAACCTGAATCTTTGGTTGCTGTGTGATCAACCTGGGACACTTCCTGCACTATTCAACTCCTCTCAGTTAAGTAACAAAGTACTTTGGCCACGAGTGTGCAACGATACATATTAATTCTTTAAGAAAATCGGGAACTTGACCGAACTTTATAAAAAGAAATCATAGAGACTCAGAGACAGTTAAGGGAAGCTAATTTCTCTGATTAGATTTCGAGCTTGGTGCTCAGCATAAATATAATTGCAGTGTATTTTTATTTCTTTTAATTCGTTCTTTATTTTATATAAATATTTTTTTAATGTTCATCGGCTTTGTGTCAATTCTTGTTCTCTTCGTTTCGTGTTAAAATTCATTTATTGTAACCATAGCATCTGTCTGTCTGTCCGTTGTCAGTGTGTTTGTTAGTCCGTCCTGTTTATCGTTTAAATGTGAGGTTCGAACCTCTGGGGGCTGTACACGAGCCAACGGAGCGACGACTTCAAAAATTGTTGTGTATTTCGTGACGTCAAATAGCGGGGTACCAACAACAATAAATTGTGGAATCTTCCAAGGTGATTCCCTATCACCATTGCTGTTCTGCATTGCCCTGAATCCTCTCAGTAATGTAATCCAGAAAACAGGGTTAGGATACAAAATGAAAACAGGACAGGTCATCAGCCATTTACTGTACATGGACGATCTCAAGCTGTACGGTAAAAAGGAACGTGACATCAGATCCCTGATCAATACTGTCAAGATCTGCAGTAAGGACATTCATGAAATTCGGCCTTGAGAAATGTGGACGAATTGTCATCCAGAAAGGCAAGGTCAAAACTACAGAGGGCCTGCAATTCGACATCGGAAAAATCAACGATGTTTCAATGGAAAAGGGATATAAGTATCTAGGGATATTACAGCATCAAGAAAATATGCAGAGAGAAGTGAAGTCCAAAGTTAAGAGAGAATATGAAAAACGTGTTAGACAAATCCTGAAGTCCAAGCTAAATGGGGTGAACAAAATACAAGCCCTTAATGCATACGCAATACCTATAGTAAGCTACACTGGAGGTATCATAGATTGGACAGCAAATTAAATAAATGAAGTGGACAGAAAAAACAAGAAAATTACTCACAATACATAAAGCCTTACACCCAAAAGCAGACGTAGACAGGCTCTATGTATCTCGAAAAATGGGAGGCCGAGGTCTCAAGAAAATCAAACATGTGTCATTGAAGGAGAGGTCATTGGTCTTGTGGACTACATCTGGAATAACAACAAAAATGATCCACTGATAGAAGCAGTAAAGATGAGTGGACTATTCCAACCCCCAGAAACAGACAAAGAAACATGGAAGAAAACAACGAAGCAAGAACTAGCACATACCTGGAGTCAGAAACCTCTGAATGGCCAGTATGTACGACAAACCGACGAAATATCAACAAAGCAATCAACGTACAAATGTTTGAAAGAGGCAGGATTGAAAGCAGAAACAGAAGCACTCATAACAGCTGCACAAAATCAAGCACTCAACACCAAATCACCCAAAACGAAAATCATGAAAATTTCAAATGATTCCAAATGTAGACTCTGCAAATCCATTGATGAGACAACAGAGCACATACTATCTGGATGTCAGGTTCTGGCTGGAACACAATACACCAAACGACACAATGAAGTGGCAAAGCACATACATAGAAATCTGTGTAAGAACTATGGCATAAAAACCCCAGAAAGAGCATGGATGCACCAACCAGAAGCAGTCACCGAAACAGAAGAAGTCAAAATACTGTGGGACTTCGAGATAAGAACAGATCGGATGATTCCTGCACGAAGACCAGACAGTGTAGTTCTCAATAAGTCCAACAGAACAGTAACAATCATTGATGTCGCTGTTCCAAGTGATAGAAACATAAAAACAAAAGAAAGAGAAAAAAATTGAAAAATACCAAGACCTCAGATTAGAAATAGAGACTGTGGAATGTAAAAGCAGAAGTGATACCTATAGGGATAGGAGCCTTGGGGAACATAACATCTGAATTGGAAGGCTATCTCAATAAACTCCCTGGAAGAAGGTAAAAAAATGGTAATATGGAAAGCCCCAGGACTAGACCAAATACAAGTATTCTAGTTGAAACATCTTAACTCCTTAAATGGTACACTCGTTGAACAACTGCAAGACATATTAAACAAACCAGAAACTCTGCCAGCCTGAATGATAAATGGAAAAACAAGTCTGATTATGAAAGATCCAATGAAAATCACGAACCAAACTACTAACGTCCAATCACTTGCCAATCAACTACCTTGAAGTTTCTATCAGGAATTATATCTGACAAAATAATGACCCAGCTTGAAATAAACAATCTCCTAACAAGTGAACAAGAGGGTGGTAAACCAGGTAGCAGAGAAACAAGGAGCAATTGGCAATTGATAAGGAAATAGTTACTGACAGCACGAAATGAAGAACAAATCTTGCAATGGCATGGAATGACTACCAAAAGGCCTATGTCTCAGTTCCACATTATGGATACTTGAAACCAGAATAATGTACAAAATAGCGCCATCAGTACAAAACCTAATTCAGGAATCAACGAAACACTGGAAAACCAACCTTACATGCAGCAACACAGAAATTGCAGACATAACAATAAACTGTGGAATCTGTCAAGGTGATTCCCTATCACCATTGCCCTAAATCCTCTCAGGCAAGTGGTCCTAAAAACAGGATTAGGATACAAAATGGAATCAAAACATGTTATCATTCATTTACTCACAATGGACGATCTCAATCTGTAGAGTAAAAATGAACGTGACATCACCTCGCTGATCAATACTGTCAAGATCTGCAGTGAGGACACTAACATGACATTTGGCCTTGAGAAATGTGGAAGAATTATCATCCAGAAAGGCAGGGCCATACAACAGAGGGCCTACATTTCGACATCAGAAATCAATGAAGTTACAATGGAAAAAGGATATAAATATCTAGGAATACTACAACATCAAGAAAATATGCAGAGTGAAGTAAAGTCCAAAGTTAAAAGAGAGTATGAAAAGCGGGTTAGACAAATCTGAAGTCAAAGCTAAATAGAGTTTAGAAAATAAAACCCCCTAACGCATACGAGTAACTGTAGTCACCTTCACTGGAGGTATCATAGATTGGACAACAAATGAAATAAATGAACTGGACAGAAAAACAAGAAAACTACTCACAATACATAAACTCTTAAACCTAAATGCAGAGGTAGATAGGCTTTATGTATCTCGAAAATTTGAAAGCTGGTGTCTCAAGAAAATCAAAGATGTCATTGAAAGAGAAGTTATTGGTCATGTGGACTACATGTGGAATAACGACAACAATGAGCCACTGATAGAAGCAGTAAAAATGAGTGGACTGTATCATCCCCTACAAACAGACAAAGAAACATGGAAGAAAACAGCGAAGCAAGCATTAGCAAATACCTTGAGCCCAAAACCTCTCCATGGCCATTATGCACGACAAGTTGATGAAATATCAACAAAACAATCAAAATGCACAAATGATTGACAGAGGCAGATTTGAAAGCAAAAACAGAATCACTCTGCGCAAGAGGGAGTACTGAATATGAAATCACACAAAACGAAAATCATGAAAATCTCAAAGAATTCCAAATGTAGACTGCAAAACAATGGATGAAACAACAGAGCATATATTGTCTGGATGTCAGTTCTGGCCGGAACAGAATAACCAAAGGACACAACGAAGTGGCAAAAATCATACATAGAAATCTGTGTGAGAACTATGGCATAAAATCCCCAGAAGGAGCATGAATGAATCAACCAGAAGCAGTCACCGAAACAGAAGAAGTCAAAATACTGTGGGACTTAGAGATAAGAACAGATCGAGTGATTCCTGCACGACCAGACATTGTAGTTCTTAATAAGTCCAACAGAACAGCACCAATAATTGGTATCGCTTTTCCAAATGATAGTAACATAAAAACGAAAGAAAAAAAAATAGACAAATATCAAGACCTAAAATTAGAAATCCAGAGACTGTGGAAAGTAAAAGCTGAAGTGGTGCTGAAGTGGTACTTGTAGTGATATGAAGCTTGGGAAACATAACATATGAGTTGGAAGGTATCTGAATAAATTTCCTGGTAACCAAAGACTTGCCCCACTACTCAAAGCTGTGTTCCTCGCAAGTGCCCACATCTTCCGTAAAACCTTGGATCTCAAAGAATCTCGGTAAGTTTCCAAGACCTTGGATCACAGCCGATAATCAAAAACAGATGTGGAAAGAGGCATAATGATAATAATAATAATGATGATGATAATAATAATATTAATAAACGTTTATATCATATCAATTGTTTGGGATGAATACGCGTTTTGCCGCCTAGTATGCTACTTGTTAATCCATAGTCAAGGGGGGTGGTGAATGAAAATGTTCATAAGACTCCATTCACTGTTCATGGGCATTAACCTACTTTCCCCATAGGATTTATAAATATAATAGATATATAAAACTGAATTTTTATGAAACACATTCTCTCTGTTTACCTTGCAGTGATTTATTTTAATTTATTACTCATATTTTAATTGTTTAAATTATTATTCTATGGAAGCCTATTTATATTGATGTCAGCGCAAGTGTGGATGATTTTCCTATTACTATTATGATTGTTTTAGATCATATGTAAATCTCTTAATAAATATTACTCTAATAATTTTTTTTAAATAGCTTACTATCAAAGACTTTTAAATCACTGTGAAGGATTTCAAATGAAAAAAGTAAAGAACACTTGATTGCATGAGAAAAATAATTTGACGATAGGTAACAAAATATTTCTTGACATTATATATTCTATTGTTTGATGACATGTTTGTTGAAAGTGTTAAACTTAAACAGTAACTACGTCAGTAGAGTTAGGTCATCCATTATTAAACAATCGTGTACAATCTACGAAAGTAAAACTAGATTTATAAGTAATGAAGTTTTCACTGAAGTCAAGAATACAGAACAATAGCGAATATCTATTTGAGTTAGTTGCCTTCTGGCGTTGAGCAATAAATGTTATACCTAGTTATATAAATCATATTCTTTATGTAAACAAATCAGCCTAGCCCAGGGTGGGCAAACTACAGCCCGCAGGCCGCATGCGGCCTGGCAACTGATATTATGCGGCCCTCGAGGGCATTTAGAAATAAAAATTGTTACTTCGTTTTTAAGTTATTTTGTTGAATTTTACAGAATTTCATATACCATTGTGATTGTTTTAACATTTTTGATAAAATATCTTTCTAATTTTCTATTTTTGTAACAGTCCTTGACCTTCGTAATGTAATGCTATTGATTTTAATAAAATTATAGAGAAATATTTATCGACATGTAAAAGTTTAATACGGATGATTTTATGAAAAACAGATATTTCTCTGGTGAATAAAACGATTTATTTTGCAAGAAAATATAAATTTAAAAGTTTTATGCTGTTATAAATTATTTCCACATTTACAATGTTCAAATTAATTTATTTGTTGTAGTAGTCTTGATATAATTCTGAAATTTATTCTGAGTTTACTCCTTGTTTTCCGAATATTTTATTTTCACACAGCCGGAAGTAGGTTTTGTTTCATTTCCTTTATAAAGTTTTGTAAAATTCTAACAAATTTTATTAAATCAATAAGTGTCACTAAAAAACGTAAGATTGAAAAAGAATGCCGTGATTTTTCATGATGAATGGACAACTAAGTACTGTTTTGTTGTGTCGTGGGTCAGTGGCTGTCTTCAAGGAGTACAATTTACAAAGACATTAACAAACAAAACATTCCGATTTTGGATACCATTTAACAACCGAAGAGAGGAAAAGGAAATGCCTGGAGCTGGCGAAAAATTTGGAGAAACAGCAAAGTATTTTCACTAAACAGTCTTCATTTCAAGATGCTGCAACAGAAGCTAGTCTGGTGCTGTCACACAGAATTGTAAAACACAACAATCCATTTTCTGATGGCGAGTTCATTAAGGAATGTTTGCTAGATGCAACAAACATTATGTGTCCAGAACAAAAAAAAACCAAATTTGACAACTTTACTTTATCAAAGAGAACTGTGGTCAAATATGTTGACAAGATAAGTGACAATTTGATGCATAAACTTCAAGATGCAAGTAAACAATTTTTGTGGTACTCTCTTGCATTGGATGAAAGTACCGATGTACACGATACTGCCCAATTATTTATATTTATACGTGGAATAAACACTTCTTTCAAACTCACTGAAGAGTTACTAAGTGTTGAGTCACTCAAAGACACAACCACAGGCCATGATATACTGAATGCTGTTAATAACTGTATTGAAAGAACTGGATTGGTTTGGAACAAGATGGCAAGTGTAAAAACTGATGGAGCTCGTGCTTTGACTGGAAAAAATGTAGGTCTGGTAAAGTTGATAAGTGATAGGATTAAAGCAGAATATCCTGACTACACATTATTACCACTTCACTGTGTGATCCATGAATAAAGTCTGAGAGTCTGTGTAAAAATGTTTTGAATATCAAGCATGTTATTGACCCAGTTGTCAGTGTCATCAACCTCATCAGATCAAGAGGACTTAATCACAGACAGTTCAAGGCATTACTTGGAAACTGAACATTCCGATGTCCTGTACCACACCAGTGTTCGATGGCTAAGTCTCGGCAAGGTGTTGAAGCGAGTGTGGGACCTCAGAGAAGAAATATTGATGTTCCTAGAGATGTAGGGCATTGAATGTGACTTTAATACTAACATTGTCAATAAAGAGTGGAAGTTAGACTTTATGTTTGCCATTGAAATTATGGAAAAGTTAAATAAACTGAATGTCAAACTTCAAGGCAATGGTGTGTTTGCACATCAAATGTATGTAACATGTAAAATCATTTTGGGCTAAACTCTCGCTGTTCTCCAGACAAGCAAGTGAAAAAATGTTTTGTCACTTCCCTTTGCTGAAACAAGAAACCATTTCTGGTGAAATGACTGAAAAGTACAAAGCCCAATTAGATGCATTGACTGATGACTTTGGAAGGAGATTCCAAGATTTCAAGAACTTAGAGCCACAGTTCAATATTCTCAGTTCCCCTTTTGGTGCAGAAGCTGACACAGCCCCGGAGGACATACAGTTGGAGCTTCTTGACTTAAAAGCAGATCATGAATTGAAAGAAAAATTCGTCAGATACTTTGTTGGATTTCTATGGATCTTTATCGGAAGAATCATTTCCCAACTTAACTGTGCAGCTAAACTTTTATCATTGTTTTGATCAACATACATTTGCGAGCAAGATTTTCTTGCTTGAAGATCAACAAATCTAAGAATAGGTCTTCATTGTCGGACTGCAACTTGCATGCTGTCATGCGAATTTCAACAAGTAAACTTGCTCCAGATTTCAAGAATAATGTCAAAAATTGCAAGCAGTTACATACATCTAATTAGAAATCAATAATTGTAGTAACAATGTAGTCGGTTTGTATCTATTAAAACCTTTGATTGATAATTTTAAAAAATATTATAATAAAAATTGTAAAATCTAGATAAGAAATTAGCAAACGTTTTTGTCCATATTATAAAATATAATGTGTAAGTAAAATAAAATTGCAATAATTGGTTATTTATACTGTTTAATAACCTATAAATAATTCATAATTACTTATTGTGATAGGTTGCTGTAAGCAAATTGGACATAATATATGCGGCCCCCAATAGCTTTACATTTGTCAATGTGGCCCTACGCACAAAAAGTTTGCCCACCCCTGGCCTAGCCTATTGAATATAGATAGAACTTATGTCAGTGCACAACACGATTAATATCAAGATGATATATCATATACAGATATTCTAATATTCACAGAATTCGATTATCTGTGCGAAGTCGAGACTGAAATAATGAGGAAGTGGGGAATGAACTGGACAAATATCTTATCTAGCAGGTTAATGGTACAATACACTCACGTCATTAAGCCGTTTAAGAATGACAATCCCACAGCCCTCTCCACGCGTGTAGCCATCTGCATTGGCGGAGAAAGCGTGGCACTGACCAGTAGGTGAAATCATGCGTGCCTTGCTTAAATGTACAAACATGTCTGGTGAAGCCATGTAGTTGACGCCCCCACAAATGGCCATGTCAGTCTCTCCTTCAACAAATGGTGTTTAGACGTTCATTTCGTCATTAAAAATAATTATATATATTGTGTGAAATTAATGCCCCATTAAGAACTCGTGAAAGAATGGAAAAGCAGAGATATTGCCTATTCAACAGAAGAAAGCACATTTAAATGAACACCTATATTGTTATGTTTTATTATGTTAATGCTAAAATAAATTTGTAAATGTTGACCTGTGTTCCCAGACATTAAGGGCAAAAATCAGTGAGAAAATTAAAAGCACTTGCAAAATATGAAACATTTTATAAAAGTTATTGTTTCACCAAGACTAGAAACTGCATCCTAGATTCACACTAAACATACTGTCAACGGACTAGAAAAACGAGAAAAACAAGATATTTAAGAACCATCAAAAATGACGCAGAACTCAAAGAATGTGTTGATTACAGAATGTCTGAACACACCGACTGACTGTACAAATGGAATTTCTCTAGCATTCATGGTAACAGGTAGACAGAACTACTAAAACAAGAATGTCGAAACACATCAACTGACCGTTTACAAATAGAAGTGAAATATCACTAGCTGTCATAGTAACATGTAGACAGATCAGAAAACTAAAGAAGACGTTACAAAAACGCTTGGGATAGAGAAAAACAAAGAATGTTCAAAGCTGACAACTACCTTTATAAAGATACACATTCAGAAATACAGCAGAAAGCTCAACAGGAAAAAGGAATGAAAATAAAACTTTAATAATTATTCAGTTGTGCTATTTTTAATATATTTCCACTAAAATACAATGTTAAATCTTAATCCAAAGGAAAAAACCATTTATGGCTGAATAACAAAATCTGAACTGGACATCTCCCTGTATATTAGGAACAAGAGAGAAAGGAAGCAGATGACGTCATAACATTAATGTGCAGGGGCAACAACAAAAGTGTTGAAATGGAGGATAATTCAACCACCAAACTGCATACACATTGATATTTCCTTCTGTATTGGCAAATCTGTATTTAGAGTCTCTGCCACGCCCAAATTAAAATACGTATGGGTGTGAACATGGTGATAGTATCAGACGACTAACTCCAAACCTGCCAATGAACGCGTGAGCTTGAAAACTTTTGTCAACTGGTTGAAATACAACAAAATATCAGATTCAGTTTGTCCAGCAAGCCACACCATCGGCAGCAACACAGTATCACTCAGCACGGATTCAAATTGTTTTTGTGTCCAACTTTTCTCTGAGTTCAGAAATGTTCAAGCACTGAACAATTCCCTTAATCCTGAACAATCTATATAATCTGATGAGACCAATGATCTATGCTGTATTATGATCCAGTGTAGTTAATCAGTCTTTGAATATCTCTACTAATTCATAATGTCGCAAAATCTCTAAAGTACCAGACATAAAATGGTCAAACAATGCATGGCAACAAACCACTGGCATTGCAAAATGTCTACATCTTCATCATCCTTTCTAACTATTCTACCCTGACGCCTGGATCCTAACTTTTTATCATTCTGGTCAGTGAGCCAATGAACAGAGATTCACGTTTATGATTCACACAAGAATCGAAATGAAAGCAGATGCTGGAGGTGTAGTTTATTGTCTTAGGGAATAAAATAAATACAAACCAAACCCATTTTTCTATCTAAATTCCTTCATAATGTGATACACTCTCAGTTTAATAGGATAATAATTTACATAACTATAAAAGCTATGCTTACATAAGTTCTAAATATTGAGAAATAAAATGTGGGGAATTAATGAATAAAAATTATGTTCGTGAACATTTTATTTAATAGATAAAAGTTAAAAGGGGAGGACCTAAGTTTACTGTATATAATAACTATCACCTATTCCATAGCAACAATACGTTAAACAAATAAATAGTTTGCTTCTACGAATTAATAATTTTGTATTCAATACACGTTCCATCATTACCACTAAGAAGAGACTGACAGCCAAGATGCATCCCAATCAGCGATGAAGAGCATGCAGTGTCGACCACCATGGACGGACCCAACAAATTGAACAGAAATGAGACACGAGCTGCCACAACACAATTACTGATTCCAGTCACTGTGTAGGTGTCCAGGTGACTTGTGAGCGCCATGAACTGTGATCGGTAATCACTGGTCATCGAACCTGCCAATTGAAAGGATTTCAAACAACTCACCTGATTTAAAATAAACAAGGATTAACGTTTATTCCATATATAAAATGATATATGCATGAACAATTACATATAGTTCTGTTCTTCACTTTCCAAAAGAAATTAATTAATTTGCATATAATGAAATAAAACAATGGAAGTTGCAATTATTGGATTCCGTTCCATTGGTTGTAGTTATTATAATTATTGATTTTGATTATGATCCAACGCATCTGACAGATGGCAGTACTGTTTAGTGTACATGCATAAATAAATTATGTGGATATATAGCCTTTATGATCTTCGATTACAAAACCAACAACCAAAGGTTTGGGGTTAGTGCTTCTTCATCAATGATCCTTTGAAATGGTAGACAATGAATAAAGTAAACACTATTTTGTATAATAATTTTCATTTGACTTTTCATTTATTAATTTTATTTACAACTGTCTGGAACATTTAAGTGTCAGTTTTCATGACAGGGTGATTCTGTGTTTATAGATCACTTTCTCATTGCTATATTTATGTTGTTGATTTGCTCTTAATAATAGAGAGGCCTCAGAAATATTTAAAAGTATATATCGTCACAGCGAAACTCAAACGTCAGGTATAACAGTGTGGCGCAAACACAAACGCTTATTAATTGTACATGTACTAGAGCAGAGAAGTGGCAGCCGATTGTGTCTATTTAAGTACTTGAGTTCTTGAATGCAGCCATTATGCTAGTATTAATTCAATATTATTTGCACTATATTTATTCCATTATAACGCAGTTGTGATAACTTTAAAATAGTGTAATGAAATACATCACAGCTGTTACGTTGAACAGGTTCTATTATTTTTTTTTGAAGATATGAACGTTTGCTGTTCATAATAAGACACGGGTGTGTGCGTGTATGCGTGTGTGTTTAAAACTTAAGTGTGAAACATCATGTCGGTTTACAAATAGCATTAGAAAGATAAGAAAATCATTATTTGCATGAAAATCACTGTAAGTGGTAATTAACAATTTTACAAACTATTAAACTGTGTATTCACTAAGTTTTCGTTAACGTAAAATTATACTTGACATATTAAAATGAACAACTGCGAAGAGTCTGCTTTCTTCGTATTATGAGCATCTTTAAACATCAACGACACTACTTATTCTCATTTTGGAGTATGTAAATAATATGTAGTTATTATCTTAAGACTTTGTTGTATGTAAATAATATGTAGTTATTATCTTAAGACTCTTTTGTTGTATGTAAATAATATGTAGTTATTATCTTAAGATTCTTTTGTTGTATTAAATAATATGTAGTTATTATCTTAAGACTCTTTTGTTGTATGTAAATAATATGTAGTTATTATCTTAAGACTCTTTTGTTGTATGTAAATAATATGTAGTTATTATCTTAAGTCTTTTGTTGTATGTAAATAATATGTAGTTATTATCTTAAGACTTTGTTGTATGTAAATAATATGTAGTTATTATCTTAAGACTCTTTTGCTTTTTGATTTTACTGTGCGTACATCGGTTCTCTATTGTTTCTCAATTGTAACTGATATGTACTATAGTGTTTCGTTAGATACTATTGTTACATAATTAAAATAACCTTAAAGGGGCTAGTGAATTTATTGATAGGCAAATAATGTTTTGGAGAGGTTGCTTTTTTCTCTCCAATTATTTCCCAGTATTGAAGGATATTTATTGATTACAAGAAGTTATATCACTAACGATTCTCTATTATCCAAACAACAATCTCATCGCGGCCACCTTGTGAGATTGTAATCAGAAGCATATATTATATTTTAGAAACATATTTCAAGTCGAAATGATAATTACTATTTTAAGCCGTTCACTCTTTAATAACTTGCTATATTCCAGACTTTGGCAACAGATAACTGCATTTAACCGTTCCTCCCTAAGTTCTTGCTATTTTTATCTTGACTTGTAGAGAGGTTTGGTGGAAATCTCAGATTGTTTGTACAGTCCTTACCTGAAAATGATTTTATATTTAAACATAGATTACGTTTTCTTTCCCATATAATGAACTTTGACCTGATGTGACGCTTTGCTTTCCACTTGCGATGAACGGCGAAAGATTTAAACTAAACGGCTTAGCTAAAGGGGCGTTGTCTTTGCTATGCATTCAGTGCATTAAACCAGATGGGAACTACTTGTGAGTAGAGAATGCAACCTATTTAATCCATTCTACTAACGTTGATGAAAAACAAATTTACATGACTTCTTTTCTTTGCCGGTGATGTTTGTGGTTACGGTAACAGTTTTACGTCACCACTGGAACTTTTGTGGATCTTTTCGTCATAAAGACGTTCTCTGATCTGAATGCTCTAGTGGGACGAGCTGCCCTCACGAGTATTCGGGGAGTGCTGTCTTTTCCTTGCCAGACTGGACATGGTTTTATAATACGACCAGTTTGTGTGTCAAAGAAACAGGGCCGTCTGAACAGCACTATAGGCCGACGGTTAAAGCAGTGTACTTAGGCCCTACCTGCACATCCACTCATCAGAATATAGTATATTATTTATTACCATGAGGCCTAGGGCAACTGCCCAGCGTGCCCATGCATTAAGACGGCACTTATCTGAGTCTGGTGACTTACCTATGTACACTCCGGTTTTAGACCCGGAAATCTGTGAACTTGTAATGCCGGCATCTTCTAGTGCCATGTGAGTGCATTCCAGGACGAATCTTTGTTGAGGATCCATAGAGCTGCATTCAAAGTCATTAATTCCAAACAGCGTGTTATCGAACTCCTCAGGACTGTTTGAGAGAATTGATGAATTTATTACTTTTCCTTGTCTCATGCTTTATTTATTGAGAAACCTTTTCACTGAAGATTATATTGTTCTACTCGAATCTATTTTATTATGTTTGATAGAATTGATGAATTTATTACTTTTCCTTGTCTTATTTTTCTCATGCTTTATTTATTGAGAAACGTTTTCACTGAAGATTATATTGTTCTACTTGAATCTAATTTATTATGTTTTACCCTGCTTATTTAATAACATTTAATGGATTTGTCGGTAAATTTTTATGTTTTATTAAGATTGTTTTTAACCTTATCTCATTTTTGTTCTATCATGTATTGTATCACGTCGTTTTATTTTTATCAAAATCTGGATATTCATTTATTTAATTTTCTTTTCAAAAAGAAACTAATACATAAGTTTCTAGAGACAATTAATCTTTGAATTCATTAAACTTTTAATTTAAATTAAAAACAATATTTAAATAAATATTTCTGGTGTTAGATAAAGGACATGTTCCTATTCCTATTCGTTATGAGATTAGTCCTGTTATGATATATGATTCGCTTTGTAAATACACTGTACAGTTTGCAAGAAAAGCGTATTTCTTTATTATCCTAAGGACACATTTAGAAGCAAGAGCAAAATACACTTTGTAAACTGTTGACATGCATTGATATCCCGTGCAAAGCAATGGGAAACATCACATTTCAAAGGAATAAGTAACATCGAAATGTTGTCAGCATTAACGTGATTTATTAAATTTCACAATATGCCACGTTTTCGAATGACAGTAATAAAATAAAACACCATAATACGAAATTAATTCTTACTTCTGAACAAATCCTGCCCTTTTGACGTAGGCCCTTCCAGGAACCATGGGATCAGGATCATAAAAGGCGTCGGCGTTCCATCTTGTTGCCGGAATGTCTCCAATATGGTTTTCTCCATTGACAAGCAGACGCCAAAAGTCTCGAATGTTTTCCGCTCCAGGTGTTTTGCAACCGAGGCCAATAATGGCAATGGCGCTGGAATTAACTGTGGTGTTTGGGATGTCTTTTACTTGAACTTTAGCAGGTTCCTATTATGATTTAATAAATTCTTCCGGTAATAAGTGATATTATAAACAGCTGAACTTTTCAAATTCATAAAGTTAACTATTTCTATTATAGGTATTAATCAAATAAGGTTATTATGAATGGCTCACACTCATTTAGTTATTCATTCATTGTCTCTTTTTTTCTTCACTATTACGAGAAAACAGTTCAAACACAGCTAAATGTATTACTAAAGAGTACATATATTCCCTTGCAGTATAAAAATTCTAAGGCATTGTATGTGTATATAAATAAAAAATAATTTCTAAGCGACATTTTCGCAAAAATATTCGTTCTGAAATGTCGTGCATGATGAAAGCTGTGGTCGGTGTGGAGTAACTGAGACATGAACTCTTTGAAAAGAACCAAACAGGACCACTCAAACATTTTAAACAGAAAAGTAAATATTTTGTTATTGGAGATGAAAATCCGAAGATCCTACAATAAAACTGAGAGTCAGGTTTTAGAAAGCATAAAATATTGACGTAAATTAACTTAGTGTTTCAAGATTAAAACCCGCATTTAAAATGGGAGCTAACTCTTCATTAATAATGAGTTACTTGAGGAAATATTTCCCCTTAGTGTTTTTCACCACCCTAACAAACTGGTCAACTAGTAGCCCATGACGCCAGGCTTTGCATCTCGTGGAGACAAAAATATAAAAAAGAAAAACACATGTAATTGAACCTTGAAATAAGCGACTGCAGGAACTGTAACTCTCGCTACTAAAAGGGATGTACTGGCTGCCTTGCATGCCATGTACTTATCACTTCCGGTGAATGCATCTCTTTCAATTGTCATCTGTTCCCACTTGCACTGTATTGTCTTGACTTGGCACGAAAGCTGTAGATATCTTGGTGTTTTCGCCACGTGTTTCTGTGGCTTGTTAAGTCCAATCGTTGTATTTATTTATTTTCGCACTAATATTGAAAAACATGAGTGGCAAGGAAAGGAAAATTGAAGTTGAAAATAGAAATTTTAAGGATACGTGGGAATTTGACTATTTGTTCATAGATAATAATGGCAAAACATATCGTGATATTTGTATGCAGGTAATAGCAGTTTGGAAGGAATAGATGTTAAGAGACACTAAACTACATCACATGAAAAACAAGACGAAATACGATGGAGCTGCTAGAGCCACAGTGTTTCAAGACTAGAAGAAAAACTTCAAATACCAGAAAAGTTATAGGGATGGTGAAATTGGTAAAAAGTGAGCAATTATCATGGCAGAAGCCTTTGGTGACAATTAGCAACAATTCACTTGTCTCACAAACTATTTCCAGAAGTGTGCAGAGTGTGAACAAGAAATTAAAAAGAATAAGGTTGGAGAGGCAGTAGAAAAATGCAGCTACTTTCGTTGTGTTTGGACGAAAGTGTTGACCAGACGGACACCAGCCAACTTCTCATTTCGTATGTATGATCTTTGATGATCTTTCAGGTTAAGAAGAACTGCTTGACTTATGTTTTCTGTGTGGGAGTAGCAGAGGTGAAGATATTTTAACTGAAATAAATGTTTAGTGTTTTTTACAATTGTTCTTGTATTCTTACTGACGGCACACCCTCCATGAGAGGGAAAGAAAAAGGTCTTATATGCCTAGTCAGAAAAAAAAGGTATGAGGAGCCCCGTATTTCATTATTATTCATCAAGAAACTCTGTGGGAAGTCAGTTAAACAAAGTGATGCAATGAAAACTGTATGCTTATAACCAACAAGACACGTGGTGGTAATAGGGCACAACTGCATTGTTGGTTTCGGGAATTCTTGGACGAGGTGGAAGCTCGATTTGGAGATTTACTTCCACATGCAAATGTACGTTGGTTAGGTGCAGGGAAATGCCTTTAGAAATTTTTTGTTTTAAGAAAAGAGATTCCAGTTTTTAAAGACAATTTAAACGAATTCGAGGATGTGAATCAAGTGGACTACGCTGAATTTCTAAGAGAGCTTGCTTTTATGACTTATTTGACTCAGTACCTCACTGAACTACAGGCTAAAGATCAGAATGTATCAGAGCTGGTTGGGCATATCAGTGGGTTTCGAAATAAACTGAAAGTTTTACAATCAAGTTTAGCCAAAAAATATTTGGCACATTTCACATGTTGTTAAGGGGTGTCAGATGAACTAGAAGAAGGTTACTTTACTGACTTTTGTGAGAATATTTAAGTGGTGAGGGAAGAATTCGGATCAAGGGTTTGTGGAATATAATGATATGAAAAATTAGCTGCATCTTTATAGATAATATCGATGAGAAGTCAAAGTTTCAACGTAAGCTGTTTGATCTTTAAGCTGACCCTTTTTGTTCAATTCAGAACAGAAAAAGGAAAGAACAGTTTCAAACTTCTTACTGGTGACAGGTTCCGATATCTAAGAGATTTTGGTAAACAGATCACCTCTATGTTTGGAAGCACGTATGTTGCGTTTATTGAGACTTTCTACAACGAATACACAGTTTGACATCCCTGCTTTGGTGAAGAAGTCCGAATGCCGACAGATGTCTCCATGAGTCTAATTGTAATTTGCGAATGAGCATATTTTTCTTTTATTCTTATGTAGCGTTAGTATTTGTAACAATGTTATTATTTTTAAAACCACACAAATCTTTAAAGCATTCAGATTTTAATATTGCATTTTGAACCTGTTACTGTTGTCACTATCATCTTATTTGTATTGAAAATGATTATAATCTTGGCATATTTGTGGTTTTTAATTAACGCACCTTCTAGGGTAAGTTGATTATTCTAAGAAATAAGTGTTCAACCTTGGACTAGACTTGTCTAGAAAAATCTGCCCTTCCAGTGATTCTGGAGTTAGACCAGCCTGTCTTAACATTTCACAACATTTTAATAGATTTTTTTGTGTTTAAAATCCAAAATGGCTGGCTTAATTAATAGCTTTAAAATATCAATTGGTTTAAATTATCTTGGTTACTTGCTATGCACTGGACAGATATCGCCAGATGAGGAGACAATCACAACATTGTGTAATGCACCACTTCCACACAAATGCCTAGTTCTTTTATTGGCCTAGTTAGCTTCATATCAGTGGTCTGCCCTCCCCCGATTTTAACACCCTATTGCTCCCTTGTCTGATTGGAATCATAGAAATGTCAGAAAAGAATACTTGAACTCTTACTAGAATGCATTTCAGTCCCTGAAGGACTACTACTGCTCTTGCTTTCATTTAACTGCATCTTCAAATCTTCAAGTGTGGTTCATCCTTCATCAGTCTAGATATGATTTTTACACAGCAGAGTTCTAATCGTCAGAACGAATTAGAATTTATTGGTTGTACAAACATAACTTACTACTGCAGAGTTCATGGAAAGCATTTATGAGCTAGGTTTTTAGCAACAGTTTGAGCAGTTGAACAGTTTCAGCCTTATTTTAATAACCGAGATTTCATACTAGAAACTAACCAGAAATCATTTTGTTTATGTCATTCATGCAAAGATGACTAATCATTGTGTTGGACAGAAAATGCAAGCAGACACACTGAATAAAATTTCTTTATTAAAGTTTATCACTCACGAATTCTTTGATGCTTTAACTTTAATTGTAAGCCATTGCAAAAGCCATTCTTACTTTTTGCCATGTAGAAAAACCGTGTTCAGAATTTTAGACAATTGAACTTTGATCTCGATGTAGGATTAGAGATTCAAAGAGGGTCAAGGCAATAGAAACAGCCACATGGCCAGGTGCTCAAAGCAGATGCACCAAGAGGAAAGCATAGGTTACATAACAATATGCGCATCAAAGGGACACTACCATACCTGAGACTGAGAGTCAGGCATCTCCTAAAGGCACCAGACTTGCTCTCACAGGGCAGCCTTTTGAGTAGAGTCACCCAACTGAGACTATAGCACAAAGAGTGAGACAAGAGAGGGCTTATGTCCAGAGGGGGAGATTAATGCATAGAACCCAACTTTAGCATAAATACCCTACTAGGCGGGTGGTGCTCCTCACTTGAAATTTTCGTGGCCCATATCTGTGGTGAGAGAAGCAAAGACTAGGAATTGTCTGAGATGGTAAAATCACGATTTTGTAAAGATTGAATTATTTTTATACTTATTACAAATTGTATATTTTTCCTTTGGCTAATATTGTATTTTAAAATGATTTTGTAACTGTAATGTTATTCTTGGTACTAAGAAAAAGAAAGTAACTAATGTGAAAAGAATTAAAGATGAGAACCAAGAATGAAATTAGAGGTATAGTTAGTTTGAAGCACAAGACTGATGTGCGAAAATTCTTATGTTTTTCACAGCTTCGAAGGACACTTGTCTAAAGGACACAGGAGACACCTGTCTATGGGACTCCAGAGACAACTGTCTAAAGGACAAGGGAACACATGACAAACAAGACAAAGCAAATTCATCTTGACGGAAGATCTTGGCGCTGATGTCAGCTAGGTCATAAGTCTGCTGCCACTAAAGGTACCGCATACCAATACTGAGAAGATAGGAAACCAGAGAGAGTTGTATGAGCCGCAATTGAACATTGTGTCAGGTGACTGTTTCCTATGGAGTGTGTTATACTGTGTTAGCCACTATGGGAATGTTCATATGACTAGGTGTACTATTGATTGGAAAGGCTATGTCAGAGGTATCAACTTGGGAAGTAAAGTGATTGAATCATGAATTTAGAGTACTCCACAGAGAGTTTACTAGTCTATATTTCAAGACTGAATTTCACTGGATTTTGTGTTAATTCAGGAAAGTGTATGTGTTAATTTAGAAACAAACTGTGAACCTTATGGACATGAACATTACATCACAAGAACCGTTCCAGACTGAAGGTGATAACAAGTGGCTTAGATAACTGGCCGGGAACGACACACACAAAACATCAGGTGAACCGTAAACCATATTTTCTTGTGTGTAAACCTGTATTCGTTCAATGATTTATGTAAATTCTTATGTCTATTCTTTTCTTATTCTAATTGTTGGAACTTAGAAATATTAATGCTTCATTTGTGAAACCTAGTAATTGTTCTAGGAAAAGTGTTAATATTAATTTGTGTATATCTTCCAGATAATTGTTTTAGGAGGTAATTTAAATGATTATTTTTCTTATTCTTTCTTATTGTTGAATTTATTAGAAAAGAATTTGTGAATTCTGAAATCTGTATTATTGCCTTGGTGTGGTTTTATCATAATTGAAAACAAGTTAATTTTATTATTTTATTTCTTTAATAAAATTTGTTAAATTTTAAAACTATTCACTTTTCTTATTGAGTAGGAGGGGAGCATATGTAGATGACAGATGGGGGCATAGCCAGATGACGTAATGATTTACTGAAAGTTGGTTGCACATTTGCTTTGGAGTAGTTCCTGTCATCGGAATGAGAGATTTGTGGAGAACTAGAAGACAGATTTGACGGACAAGATAGTACTGTAGAATCTGTTATTCTAAGACAAGTAACGCTTGAGAGGTAAGACCTGAGGGTAAGACCTTTCACTCTAGACCGCAAGACCCTGTCGGTGACTGATTAATTGATTGAATGGAGAATCTTATCTGTGTGTTATTTAAGGATAATTATTCAGATAGAGATTGGCAGTTAATTAATCAGGAACTTGGAACGTGCCACACATTGCTTAATGTAATGTGTCATTAATCCTGCAGGCCTGCTCATTACATATCTTGTTTCAGAAACATGTTTGCTGAATTTCTGATCCCTTGTGCCAGATATTTTCTGACCTTGACACAGACTCACCACCCTCGAGTGTTAATCACTCATTTCTATGACCACAAGTTCTAACCTTTGTCCCACAAAGAGGTTTGCATTTCTCCCGTTACCTCAGTTAAATATTGATACATTCTCATTGCTAAATATAATTTTTTTGTGGCATTCACACTCTTCTAGTTTGCCGTATTCTTCTGCCAGCAATGTTCACTGCAATTATAGTAACAGATTTACGGGATAAATCATCTTAGTATGGGCACAAATGACAACCAGGAGGCATCCACCAACCTACCCCTCAACAACAAATAAGCGAGAAAATTGTTTTCCAAGCTAGAGGGTTAGTTATGTCATGCAGTTTAAGAAAATATGTACCGCGACACTACATACATTTTCTGAAATCTTTAAATTAAAGTACTATATTAAAAATCTATGCTAAATTTTAACTAATTCACATATGTGGATGGCCTAATCTGTATGACAGTATGTGTGTGAATGCGCGTGCGTAGTGTTTGTGTATCAGTGTCTATTATTTTACACGTGTATAAACTTATTTCATTATTGTCACCATATTTATACAATTAATTTTCTTGGTTTTTTTTTATTATATTATCTTTTAAAAGGACGATGACGTCGAAGATCGTTTCGTTCAATGTTATTTAATCACCGTGTAACTGGATGTGAACTCGACATGAATCACTCAATCATCATGTGACAGAAGGGTAACACGAATTACATTATTTTATATTGCTTCATATTTACAACTAATACACTATAACTTTGTTAACAAGATTAAGATTCGCTTATGGCAGTATAAGTAGTCGCGAAAATACAATTCTACTGGGGTAGGGTGTGTGAGGTGGGTAATGGCTTGGCATTGGAAAAAAATCGCTTTCATTCAAATGTAAAGCCCACTTTTCTGAATCATATTTGTGCATTGCAGGTATTACTCATAGACTGATAAGAATGCATTTTAATGTACAAATCTTGTAATAACAATTTAACTTAGTACAAATAGTCCTAACGAAAAAGGTAAATCAAACTAAACAGACATTCACAACAGATAAAACTTAAGTATAGTGTAAATCGAACTAAACAGACATTCACAAAAGATAAAACTTAAGTATAGTGTAAATCGAACTAAACAGACATTCACAAAAGATAAAACTTAAGTATAGTATAAAAGAAAAAAATCACAAGCAAGAGAGAGGGTCGGGGAGAGAGAGAGGGGAACAAAAGGATGAAATGAAAAAAAATCACAAGTAAGAGAGAGAGAGAGAGAGAGAGGCGAACAAAAGGATGTAATGAAAGGAATCACAAGAGAGAGAGAGAGAGAGAGAGAGAGAGAGAGAGAGCGAGAGAGAGAGAGAGAGACGAACAAAAGGATGAAATACATAAAAACAGATATGTATATTTTTTAATGATTAAAATAAACCTTTTACTTAGGAACTTTAATGAAAGCAGAAAATAACGTTCCAGGCCACTAACAAATTAAATCAACAATTTTGTTTCTTACCTTAGGTGGCAAACTCTCATCGTCTGTGTATGCAAAGTTCGGAACCTCAATACTAACGTCAGAAATATCAACACTACTCGCTGCACAGCCCATGATTGAACCGTGTTTGTAGCGTTGACGTCTAAACCTTACTTTTAGACTGGCCTTAAATACACCAATCCCACCCACCCCCAAGTGAATAGTGTCGGATTTGGAAGGCGGAGACTACATGAAATCGAAAATGTACCTGGATGGCGGTAGTTTTCGATTTCATGTAGAGTCCGCCTTCGTGCCCGTTGATTTATGACCTAAGAAATCCTTTAAAAAAAAGATTTAATAACACAACAATACACTATTAGGGCAATACTTTTATTTCCATGATAGTCAGAATGCTTTTTTGTGGCTTCACACCTCGTAGTAATTCTTCAGTTTAAGGTGTTGTGCTCTCTGTCGTTGGAAGGCCTCCGGACATTAATCATTTTAGTTCTCATATTAATGAAACAAAACATTAGAAGTTTAGAATATGATCGTGGTGGTGGGGGGTGAGATACTGGTGCCAAAGAGCTATAAGCATTTCATGCTTTATTCATCGACAAGGCAGTGGTGTCCATGAAAACCACCAGTTTGATATTTCAATGGCGTAGTAATATGTATCAACCGGAAGAGCCGATATAATATCTATTTGTATATTTTATTTTATTTTTTATTTATTTATTTATTTTATTTTTGCGGAACTGGTGGTCTTTTTACAGTTAACAAAAATACATCCACCGACAATGGGAGTACAACTAATTTTCAACAAAATTGAAAAAGAATGGTCTGAGAGCCAAATAAAAAGTGCTGAGCAGAAGTAGATAAGTAGTAATTGGCTCAGAAGATCTGAGATTTCAGCTCGGGTAAGAGGTGTAAATTTGAAAATGGGGGTGGCTAGTTTTTAAGGCGAAGTGCCCAACATAGAGTCTTTGTTGTTGACACGTTTGTGAGATTGAAGTATGTACTTTTGGCTGTATTTCTTGCAATACTATACACATAATATTAATTCTGTTTTTAAATACGAATGTTAATAAAGTTACTTAAGAAAAACGTATTCTGATGAAAGGAAATATTTTATTTTTCATAAGTTTTGTTTCATAAACTAATCTGCTTTATTGGATAATTTATAAAGGCGTTTCCTTTGGCATTGAGTGATATTGCAAAGAAAATAAGTAGCAACTTTGATCAGTTTACTTAATTACTAAAACAGGATTACCCCAACACGAAATCAAAAGTCCCATTACAATTATCTCCCCCCCCCCCCCCATTGCACCCCCCAAAAATATCACTAAATCAATTACCTACACGATTAAAGATCACATTAATGGACTAGAGCTTCATTTCTAAGAGCCACAGTACGAGTTACTTTCATTTAGGTCAAAAGTCTGACGTCACAGCTAAGGTACGTGAGCTATTATCGAACTGACTTACTTAGGGAGAGTGAGGTTAAGCATCCAGCTGCATTTAAAGTACTATTTTTGCTTTAAGAGGTTTGAATTGCTTCCTGCTTGATAAGGGTTGCACCGAGAGGGGACAAAATGTCGAACTTGGGGATAACGGGACGTTCTGAAAAATAAAATAAAAATAACAAGTACCTCAGGATAAAGAAACACATCTTTTAAATATGTATTTAAAGTAATTGTGACATATTTCGTTTTAAGTGACTGCACAAAGATATTTTTCTTTTTGTGGCAGAGTAAATTTGCCTATTCCTATTTCTAGAATTAATTATATAGATTGTTAAATTGTTAAAGTGACCCAACCTTGGGCACTCCTTATGATGCTGTTGTTTGTAAGTATCAGAGTTGAAGTAAACAACTTTAGTTGAGAATATGCTAGAAAAATGCTGATACAATCCAAACCAGTTCAACTGGATGAGTAGTTTTTCTGATTAATAGTCTCACACTTGGTTCATAACAAACTCATCTAATGGAGATGGACTGAAAGTTTCTTTGTTGAAGAAATACTCTATCCTAATCACTTTGAATTTGAACATAACTTGAGTCCAGTCATTAAGGCAATCGTTAACTTATGATAAGTATACTGACTGATAAAAAAGAATGGACTTAACAAATATTTCATACCTGTTTGCTATTGATCTATGATTTGAATTGGAGAATGCTTATATAATTGAACTATTATTTCTATGTTCCCTAATTTGACTAAGTTGTACATGTGAATTTTGACTGATGTTATATTTATTATCTGTGGGTTTATAGGGCTAACAAAATTGTTGCAGGATTTGTAAGTTGAGAATATTTGTGAGAGAGAAAGGAGTTTTGAGAAGAAATATGCCTGAAATTTAGGGCTGCCTTAATCTGACTTTAGCAGAGCAGGCCTTTTTGTTTTACTTTTGTCACATTGTGCTATGGTGGCTACTGTGCTATACTAGATTACGTTGGTGTGTAAATCTGGCATTGTTGTCAATGTATCAGTAAAACATGTTGTTGTAAGTTGATTCCATTTGAGTACCAAAATGGTAGAAATGGTGGCTTGAGTTTGATCTTGAGAATTCACAAAGATTATTATGAATGTTCTTTGTGGTGGGTTGAGTAAATGTGTATGAAAATTAAGAACATTCTTTCTGATGTCTTTGATAGCGCATGTGAAATTCAGGACGATTCTCTACGGCATGCTTGGAGAGTACATCTGGAAGAGTTGTGTAATGGGCCCCTAGAAGGGACAGGTGGGACCTCACCTAAATATGAAAGGCAGTGACTTACTGAAAACTGCATGATTGTGAAATATGTGCTGGCGACAGCCGCCATCTTTGAACAGATTATTTATATTGACTTTAACTATTTCTCTAAAACTCCATTGTCATTTCTGTGAGGATATCCATGAAATTGATGATGTATTTATGTTCTTGACTGCTTATATCTATGCTAGGATAAACTAATGATTATCCAGCTTTAATCAAACATTGTTGTAAAGTGATGTAAATGTCAATGCTCTGTCATTATATTCATAAATATTGTTGATTTAATAAATTTATTGTTAAATGTATTGACCTTCTTACACATATTGACAACCATAGTTAGTTTCATCTTACTGTTCAATCATACTCTTTCATTTCGTCTTATTGTTATTGACATCTCACTGTTTCACTTCCTCTTAATATTTCATTTCATTTTAATATTTATGACAGTGTTTGTGACTTGGATAATTGTCAAAGTGACAACGTGACAAAGAGTGTTTTCTTTCATGCAGTGATACTATTCTGAATGCCAGTACATAGGAAGGTTAACTATATTTAGGCATTAATCAACAACTCAAGGTCAAATTTTGGCTTTCCTGAAACTGGACGAAGCACAATATTCCCTTTGAGGGCTTAATCCATTAAGTGATGTATAACTCTAGATGAAATGACGGTAGAAAAGAAAAATGAATAAATCACTCAGACAGATTTAATTATTTGACTGTTATATGTTTGAAGTTTAATTATTTTTTGTACAGAGCTAAAGATATTAATTGTTTACTATTTATATCTGCTTATCTGAGTGTTGATTGGTGCAGGTGTTTGGAGTTTACTTTTGTTTGCGCAAAGCTAGAAATATGAGACTCTACGGCTGACATTACTACTCTTCGCTTTGATAATTATTTAACAATTTACATAAGAATTAAGTCTAGAAATAGGGATAGGCAAATTTACTCCACCACATATACATAAGTCTGGTGACAAAAATTCACTGTACAAGATTGATAAAATGTGAAAAGTTATATTAATACATAAAATAAGATTCTAGTGAGAACTGAAAGAACACATAGCAATATATAGACACATATAACCATACATAAACGTTTTATGTTAACATTTAAGAACTTATTGTGTAAAGAGTATGGATGTTTCATTTTATTTAATGAGAAAATAATTCAAGGGGAAGCACTTGTAGATTGGGACTTTTTTTTAAATGACGGATGACTAGATCGTGCATGTGGCGAGAGAAGGCGTGGCTTGCATAAATAATGGCGCATTTATTCCAAGCAATAGGTAAACGTTGAGTAGATCTGCACCAATCACGCACACACACTCACACATCCACCACAGGCACATTATCAGCACAACATCCACTCCTCCTCACTTTCCGTAATAATAGCGAGGGCGGGCTGACCTTGGCTGTCCTTCAAGTCGCAACCACCATAACAAATACGTATAATCCACCGCCTATCTGCATTCAAACAACAAGGTATGGTTTAACTGAATATTCAACAAACGTGATGTCATTTACATTCAACTCATTAAACGCCTTTGCTTTATTTGTCATCCTCTATTTTTAGAGATTACGGTCTATACTGTTCACCTACCTGGCGCGCATGTTCAGACTTGCAGGCAATTGCCGGCAAAGTATAATTTCACCTGGCGCAATTTCTGACTGCAACATCACACGAGTGAGAATAAATGTGAAGATATTAGTTTCAGAACAGACCTCGTAGACGGTAAATACATTGATTTTATTGTTGGAGCAAAATAAATTTATTAAATTTATTACAGTACAGCAGTACGTCATTTTCACTATCTGACATAACGGCAAATATTTTAAAAATTCTTTCTTAAAATTGGATATGCATATACTTAAACACACACGCACGCACCACACATATATACATACACACACACACACACTGAGATTCGAGACTGATAGTGATGATAAATTCTTTTAAAAACAACTAAAGCACTATACTTAAGTAAATATACGGTGTACGAGTGAAGTTTTTGTGTTGTGTGTGTTATACGACGGTTAAACAACTGACGTAATACATCTAACCCTTGGTGACATTTGAACCAACGAGTGCGTATCATAATTAACTTTTTTTTAAATGTATGCCTGTACTTAATGACACTGAATTAGAATGGGTGGGAAGTTGGATGACGACCACGTGTCGACCAGGTAGCTATCGCCACAAACTGTCGTGCAACATGGGACACTTCCAAATAGCGCCACCTAGGTCTTGTGCAGTTGGACAAGTATATAGCGCCACCTAGATCTTGTGCAGTTGGACAAGTATATAGCGCCACCTAGATCTTGTGCAGTTGGACAAGTATATAGCGCCACCTAGATCTTGTGAAGTTGGAGAAGTATATAGCGCCACCTAGATCTTGTGAAGTTGGACAAGTATATAGCGCCACCTAGATCTTGTGCAGTTGGACAAGTATATAGCGCCACCTAGATCTTGTGAAGTTGGAGAAGTATATAGCGCCACCTAGATCTTGTGAAGTTGGAGAAGTATATAGCGCCACCTAGATCTTGTGAAGTTGGAGAAGTAGGCCTATATAGCGCCACCTAGATCTTGTGAAGTTGGACAAGTATATAGCGCCACCTAGATCTTGTGAAGATGATCAAGTATACAGCGCCACCGAGCATTTGTTTTGCTCTTGTGCAAAAATATAGCGGGCCATTTTAAATCTGTAGTCGCCTGATGCTTGAGGTATAGACATACAGGTTAAAGGTAGCATATTCCTTTCTATGCTTAAAAGAGTATTAAATGAGATGAAAATGGTTCGTAGGAGACAAAAAACAAAATAATTGAAATATATGCTTAAAGAGTATATGAAACAAAAAGTGAGAATACTTTTTTAAAAAGCACCAATTGAAAAATTTCTTGTAAAATATAAAATCTTGAAAGGGATACCACCGTGTGCGAGTTAAAAGTTTTGTTGTGTGTGTGTGTGTGTGCGCGCGCGCAAATGCAATACAATAGTTAAATGAAAGCCTAAATGCCTCATATAATTAGTGATAGACAAACGATGAATATCACGTACAGATTTTAATCGTGTTGTACAACTAATTAATGTATATAAATTGATTTCTTCAAATGCCTTTGTCTAAGCACTCAATAATTAAACCTTGCTTAATTAACATCCAAAAATAAAATAAATTAAATAACATCAGTGTTAATATCTTTAACATTTAAACTGAATAAAAGGTAAAATAGATAGAACAAGAGAAGGGAATTCAATTAAATTAAGATATTACAAGGTTGCATGACTATCATTAAACTTTGAACTCTTAAAAAAAGCGAGATATGTTACGATTACCCTTATTAGAATTTAATTACTTTAATTATCATTATTAATAATAAACCATTAAAATGTCAAGATAAAATAAAATAGAGTACAATAGGTGAAACATTAATGTAAAATGTTATTATATAACAAAGAAAGTCAATAATACTAAATGTAGTAATCGTGACAACTTCATAATTATAATAGTAACACAAATGATTTGAAAAAATATTAAAAAAGAAGAATAAAGAGAACAAAGTAAAACAACTAGTGTAACATTTTCACCTCACCTCAAATTAAAATAAATAAATCCATTATAAAATATCAAGTAAACCCATTGACAGGAACGTATAGCTAGCCCCTAATTATGCACACAAACATCCCGACCCACCCCACAGCACCTCACCAATCCCCGACCAACTCTGGAGAAATCGGCCAAAGTCGGAAGCATTCCCCATATAATCTGATGACGAAGAATGGGCGATTGAGAAATAAAAGGTAGACTAAGCCTTCAGATTCTGACAATTTTTATGAAGTCTTTAACCTTTCCAAACAAAGAGCAACGTTTGCTCCATGAATATAAAAGAAAGATGATATAATGAACAGTGTTATTTCACCATGATGTACATTTCTTCCTGCAAGAGGTGCATGATGCAAAACTAATGTGTGGGAAAATCAGTTTCTTGGAAAATCCGTAGAGTTTATTTCGGGGCAAAAATTAATTGAAACAATAGGTCACGAGCGCAATGTAAATTCTATTACAGCTAACAAATGGGAAAAGAAGTTTATCTTGCTAAAATGATGTATATGCACTTACACTAAATCACTCAAACACACACATACACACATACATTCACACACGCATGCAAATGCACTTACACACACATACGTATGCACATGTACATATAAAACACAAGGGCATATAGGAACAAACATACACACACACACATATACACATAAACGCCACACATAGACTCATACCAATTCACATAGATTGATTTTGCAATGACAAATAAAAATAGTACATTCGGTATTGTGAGTACTGTCATGGGGGGGGGGGGGGGGCGGGAGGTAGGCCACCAAAAATATTTTTTATTATTGTTTACGTCAGTCATCCGGTAAAGGTCGCCTGACCACTGCATAACACGTTTTGTATTTATTTTTGAAATTTTAGGTTAAAGGGTGCAGACATAAATTCACCTACATTTCAAAGCAATAAGATTAAAACTACGTTTAATGTTATATTCAGAAATGTATTCTGTGAATTATGCATTTGTGTGACTGCAGTTATTTCATTGTTGGGATGTTGAGTGTGAGAGATTAAATTTAAAAGGATTGACATTTTGTGTGACACATTTGTATAACCAAGGTAAATATTTATTCAATTCAAATACGTTATATTTATAGTTATGACAGAGGTCTATTTAATTAGAACTTAATGTGCACCTAAGGATTAGAAATGCCTGAGGTCTAACGGTAAGATTTTCGTGCTAGTGCGTGCTAAGCAGGGAAGTTGTGAACTTTCAAGGACACGAGCATTGTGCGCTGAAAATGTGAATTCAGCAGAATTTTTATAGAAACTTTGACTTGTAATAAAAGGAGAGAAAGAGATTATCCAGCAGAATTTTTATAGAAACTTTGACTAGCAATAAAAGAGGAGAAAGAGATTAGTCAGCAAAATGTTTATAGAAATTTTGACTTGTAATAAAAGGGGAGAAAGAGATTAGTCAGCAAAATGTTGATAGAAACTTTGACTTGTAATACGGGGAGAAAGAGATTAGTCAGCAGAATTTTTAATGAAACTTTGACTTGCAATAAAAGGGGAGAAAGAAATTAAAATCAACAAAGAGACACCAAAATATTCAAGAAGTATAGTGTTGGTGGACAAGGGGAGGAAACCTTTAGTCTCCTTTTGCATTCTCTCTTGTCGCCATGTTGATTATCCAAGTTATGATGGCAAAGGGACTGGATATTTTCAATGCAGTGAAATTCATTGAAATCAAGAAAGTTCCCATTCTGTTTCGGCAAGCAACTAAGGCCAATTCACAGCGAAAGGTTGAACAAGTTTACTCAGACATTTTACCTGGGGACCACTAGGAGCCTTGATGACAGATCTATTCTGAGGGTGAAGAGTTTTGTATTCGAGCAGTTGTACTGATGGAAGGGCAAAAGGACTTTGCCATCAATGACACATCACTGAATGGTGAACCTCAACATCGGCGTTGTCGCAGAATGGTGGTATTGGAACTGTTTTTCTGGCCTAACCTACAGACAGGCAGGTCAATTTTGTGAACCAGAGTGTGGCAGTAATTCATTGCAATAACAGCAGCAGTAGAGGCCACGAGATTTTAACTTAATCGCATCTAGAACTGTTAGGAATAGGAACTTTTAAATCATATATTTTTGATCGATCAGGAATTTATTATCAGAAATTATTATTGTTGTTATTATTTTTGTGTAATATGAATCTCAACATGATGTCTAATATAGGCCTATTTTGTGAATAGAAAGTCATTATTGATTTTTGATATTTATATGCAATATGAATTTTATTAGGCCTATTTTGTATATCAAATTATTGTTGATGATAGCGGTGGCATTTACCACCAAAGAATTGTGTATCTATTTTTATTTTCATTTTTTTTATTATCTTCATTTTCATCCTCCCTTATTTCCCACAGAGTGTATGACATTGGAAAGTTGAATGTTTGACTAATCACTGTGTGAAAGACTAGTGCCCCAAATTAGATAATAAACGATCTAATTCTTCACCCCTGTCACAGGGAGCGAGGAACAGAAATTATATTTTATTTCATTTTAAAAAACCGCTAACAAAACTAGTTGAAGTAACCCGAGTTTTGTTATTTTTCATATGTAGCATGTAAATTCCAGTAACGGTCACCTAAGATCTCTTTAGTAGACAGACGTTCGTGACACAGTGTGTATTATTACATCATATTGAATATATATATTAGTTTATGAAGGATATGTATATTAAACAATTGGGACAATTGCGCATTACTGGTCACATGTTGTTTACGAGAGGAAAGGCCAGTGCGCATTAGAATTGACCACAGTAAAGCGTGCAGCACGGACAGCACTTAATATCCAAGGGAAAATTGAGTCACAGGACATAGCTTCTGGAAGTTTCTGGAAACCTTCAGTGAAGCTATATAAGAGGTGTCACAGGAAATGAGGGACAGAAATTATATTTTATTTCATTTTAAAAAAAACCGCTAACAAAACTAATTGAAGTAAACCGAGTTTTGTTATTTTTCGTATGTAGCATGTAAATTCCAGTAACGGTCACCTAAGATCTCTTTAGTAGACAGACGTTTGTGACGCAGTGTGTGTTAATTATCATATCATATTGAATATATGTATTAGTTTATGAAGAATATGTATATTAAATAAATGGGGACAACTGCGCAATACCGTCACATGTTGTTGACGAGAGAAATGACCAGTGCGCATTAGGATTGACCACAGAAAAGCGTGCATCACGATTACCACTATATATCCAAGGCAAAAATCATGTCACAGGACATAGCTTCTGGAAGTTTTGGAAACCTTCAGTGAAAGCTATATAAGAGGCAAAATGAAGACTTTTACTCCCAATGTTGAAAACGTCGATTCGTCTGAAGCCAGTCTAACTTCACGTATGAATTATCTCATGTACAGAGATTTCATAAAGGAAAGCTGCAAAGATCTCTTTCCATCCGTTTTCCATCCGTCTGATGCCATATATTGAGTAACGAGGCAAAATTACTCAGTATAACTTTTGGCAAAGTGGAAAGTTCACTGTCCAAGAAAAACCCGATGCATGCGACGCTGGTTGTATGCAGTTAACGACACGAGGGACCAACTTGTTCTCCCCCCTGTCTGAGAGTTCGGTTGGACAGATCTATCCCGCTAATTGAGAGGCTAGCACCGCGACCGTCTCACAGACAATCCGGATTTCTACACTCAGTGTAATGCGACGACACATCCCACTGGACGACTCCATCCGATAATGCTAAACGTCGTTGAGGTGTCCGTTTCCACGACAAACAACGATAATTATCGAGGCTGACAACAGTCAGCTAAATTTCAGATTTCTCCCCGTGATAATCTGAAAGTGGTGCCAAGATTCTGCAGGATCTTCACCTGTAATGCGACGCCTCAATTGCGCCGTGATCTTCACTTTGAAGTGCCGCTTATAAGTGACGTGTGAGATTACGTCATCTCCTTGGAACTCTGACATTAATAGTGAGTAATCATTAGCACGGCTAACGCGCACATACTTAAGTCTAGGACTCTTAAGAAAATGAACACTATTATATCGTTTGCAAAATAAGAACTCTAATGTTAAAAGTAATGCTTATTTTACATGTCAACTACTGTTAAAGCGGCCCCATTTGCCGCATAAGAATTGTGTAATTAATCTTTATTTTATATTTGAATTTCATCATTTTCATCTCCCCTTATTTCCCACAGAGTGTATGACATTGGAAAGTTGAATGAATGAATTAATCACTGTGCGAAAGAGTAGTGCCCCTTTTAAATCGGGAAATAAATAACCTGATTTAAACATCTTTCAACTCTCTTGTTATTCATAGTTTTTGAGAGGGACGAAAGAATTTGTACTATTGTTTTGCACCGTTCGTCTGTTCGTCCATTTATTCACATTTATGATACACACTCACAACACACACCGCCAATAAAACGTTCCTTGGCATGACACTAATAAACTGGGCCCCACCCAAACATCAATGGAGTATGTCATGTGTGTCTATGTAACAACTTGACGCGACGTAGTACTGGCATACGTCACATGAGTTTATCTTGGAGGTGCACCGGAGCAGGCCAAAAATAGACTTCACCCCTTGCATCTCTAACTTCAGCTCGAGGTCGGCTTGTAACGAGCCTCCCGTTTTGTGACATCTGGTGACCACTGACCGTGATCTGACAAGGTAAATTGTGTTGTTGTAAGAAAGTGTCATCTCTTTCCTGCTTTTCTATCTCATCACCATTATGCATTGTTTATTGCATGTTAGGGCTTTGCTATTGAGACTTAGGTGAACTGGATTTTGATAAGACTTATTATTGTGTTGAAATAAGTTTTATAATCTTTACGCTATTATCGTTAATGCGTACCGACTCGTGTTTAGACGTACATAGATCGATATTTTGTACGCTACATTAGCAACTGTTGTTTTGCTAATTTTGCTAACTTTGCAAATTTCCGATTAGGATTTCTTTTACTCGTGTTTGTAATAATCCTAATCACGTGGTGGCTGGTGTTCATACGCACACCATTGCACCACTTGTGACCGACAGAGGTCAAAATCCCGCGAATATTCTAAGTCACTTTATCCATACTCGTGATAACTAGCAATTTTAAAAATGGCCGAGCTAGTAAACATAAAGAAAGAACTCATGGCTATGGGTAGAGAATTCGGGTATGAGAAAGCCGAGTTAAAGAAATACGTGGATGAGGAGATAGCTAAATGGTATGTTGCGAAAGAAAATGAGGCGAAAGAGGCGAGAGAGCTAGAGGATAAGAAAAATGAGCTAGAAGAAAAGAGACAGGTAGCTAAGGATCTAGAGATGCAAACTTTGAGAGAGTTAGAGGAAAAAAGATCGAAAGAGGCTATAGAGCTAGAAGATAAGAGACAGTTAGCTAAACAGCTAGAGATGAAAGACCTGAGAGAGCTAGAGGAAAAAAGATCGAAAGAGGCTATAGAGCTAGAAGATAAGAGACAGTTAGCTAAACAGCTAGAGATGCAAACTTTGAGAGAGTTAGAGGAAAAAAGAGCGAAAGAGGCGAGAGATTTTAAAGAGAAAGAAATCCAAGATATGAGAGAAATAGAGTTATTAAAGATTCAGTCAGCTAGGGATTTAGAAGATAAAAGGCAAGAAGTAGAAGAGAAAAAGCTTAAGTTAAAAGCTAGAGCACATCAGGAACAGCTTGAATTAGCTAAGCAAGAGGTAACGGCTAGAGAGAAGTTGTTAGATGGGACTGCTAAGCAACAGGCCGAATTAAATAAACCCCGTACACGGCTAGCTTTCTTTAACCCTGAAGTCGAGACGATTGACGAGTTTTTGACACGCTTTGACAGTTTCATTGCCAACTTTAATTACACTGACATTGAAAAGAAACAACAACTCGGTCAAATACTCCAAGGTGAAAGCTCGCGCGCATTTACTGATCTAACGCGCGATCCCGCTATTACTTATGCAGATCTCAAAACGGGTTTGATGCGTACTTTTCAATGTACAGCAGAAGGCTTTCGAAAAATGTTTAGGAGGGCCATACCCAAAGCTAATGACACCATGCAAGCCTTCGGTACCCGGTTACGCCATTATCTTGATAGATGGATTGATTTGACAGATATCCAGAAGACATATGAGGGCCTATTTGATTTGATATTAAGAGATCAATTTCTCCATATTGCTCCGCCTGCAATGACGACATATTTGCAGCGAAATCCTCCGACTAACTTCAGTGATATGTTGAAGTTAGCAGACACTTATAATGATTACCCTGATCCGGTAATTACGAGGAGTGCACCACGCCCCCCTCCTACAAATCGGCAGAAGTATACACCGAAACCGAACCGACCAATGACGAAATCGGAAAAACCCGAACCGGTACAACGGACATACACTAAGTCACAAGACGTACGACGTCACACACGTGACTCCCCGCCTATGACATGTTACACTTGCAAAGGGAAGGGGCATAGTTCTCAGAACTGTCCCAGTCCACGTGATGTAAAGGTATGCACTGAAACAGGTGCAACTCTAAAGACCCAACAGGCTACAGTAAACGGACAAAAAGTCAAAATACTGGTCGACACAGGCGCGTCCATAAGCTGCATAAATGCTAAACTTGTACGCCCTGAACAGTATCTAAGAGGTAGTGTCCGCATTCGATGTGTTATGGGACACCTTAGTACATGTCCAAGAGCCACTGTACATGTTACGTCATCCGTATTTTCCGGTACAGTCACCGCCGCAGTGATAAGAGACATGCAGTTCGGACTCATACTATCGCCCGAACAGTGTGACGCGAACACTGATGACATCTATCCTGTTCTCCCCGTAACCACTAGAGCACAACGGGAACGTAGTAAACAAGGACCCCCAGCTCTAAAGATAGTCGAGAACACATTTCCACAGTTGACCCCAAGTCAACTCAGTCACCTGCAGCAGGAGGACAAAAGTTTGTCCTCAATGCTAAAGCTGGCACGGAAAAACACTATTACGTCCAGCAAGTACGCGACAATGACGTATTTCCTGAAGGACGGGCTAGCGTTTCGGCGCACCGACTTTAAGGAAAATGATACTAGAAGCACCACGTGTCTATTTACCCCTAAACCACTCAGACCGCTGATTCTAAGCTTTGCACACGACTCAATCATGTCTGGACATCAGGGCGCACGTCGCACTGAGCAGCGAGTTCGCGAGGACTTTGTTTGGCCAGGCCTGAGTAGGGATGTTCGCTCGTACGTTCGTACATGTACGCAGTGTCAACAACATATTGACCGAGGGCGTGTCAGTCGAGTTCCCCTCGAGATAGTACCAACAGTAGAGGAACCATTCCTAAAAGTCGCAGTAGACATTATTGGCCCAATCATTCCCGCGGCCGAAGGAGGATATCGCTATATCCTAACAATCGTGGATTTTGCCACGCGATATCCAGAAGCAGTCGCATTAAAGGGCATCACAGCGATCGAAGTCGCAGACGCTTTAATAGACGTATTTTCTCGCACGGGCGTCCCTCGAGAAATATTGAGTGACCAGGGCACTCAATTCACCTCAGCAATGATGGCTGAAACAATGCGTCTACTAGCGTGTAAACAGTTGTTCTCATCACCATATCACGCTCAGTCTAATGGTGCCGTTGAACGTTTCAACGGTACAATAAAGAAAATGTTAATTAAAATGGCCTCGGAACAACCCGACCAGTGGCCGCGTTTTCTAGCACCATTACTCTTCGCGTATCGCGAACTCCCACAAGAGAGTACGGGCTACTCACCGTTCCAACTACTATACGGCAGGCAACCTCGTGGTCCCCTTAAGCTAATAAAAGAAACATGGGTCAAGGGAGACACTGTGACCGATGGTAAAGATGTTCACACGTACGTAGCCGAACTACGTCAACGTCTGACCGAGACATGTCACTTAGCACAGGAAAACATTCGCGAAAAACAACCCCGATACAAGCGAAATTTTGACCGTACGGCTGTGGAACGTGACCTCGAACCAGGTCAGCTCGTGTTACTCTTGCGGCCCACCCATAACAACCGCATGCAAATGCACTGGCGTGGACCCTACCGCGTTATTAAGCGTGTGAAGCAGAACGACTACAGCATACAGATAGGAAATAAGCAGAAAACCTATCACATAAATATGCTAAAGCGTTACTATGAACGCAGCGACGAACAGATAGAAAACGTGAATGTCGCACTGATACAATTGGAAGACTCCAATTTCAGAACAGACATGATGTCCGCCGAAACCACGCCTAACCCCGCAGTTACAGTCGATCAAGTCGAGATTGACTCGAACTTAACTGTCGAACAGCGCGACGCAATGTCAAACCTCTTACACAGACACGCGCGCATATTCACCGACCAACCGGGCCACTCAGATTTGGTTGAACACCGCATCAAACTTTTAAGTGACAAACCGATACGCTTAAAACAGTACCCACAGAAATATGAGAGCACAAAGTACATAGCAGAACAGGTGCGTGAAATGCAAAAACAGGGCGTGATTGAACAGTCAATCTCCCCATATTCATCACCGGTCGTCTTAGTTAAAAAGAAAGACGGTACGCTTCGTTTTTGTGTGGACTACAGACAGTTAAATGAGATAACTGAATTCGATGCGGAACCCATTCCAAATCAGGACGAATTATTCGCAAAACTAACCAAGGCACATTACTTTTCGAAGTTTGACATGTGCAAAGGGTACTGGCAACTGTCAGTTGCTATTGACGACAGACCAAAAAGAGCCTTTCCAACCCCGCTAGGCTTATTTCAGTTTTGCCGACTACCGTTCGGACTAGCGAACGCACCCGCAACATTCGCGCGCTTCATGCGAAAATTACCGTTAGAGAGCGTTGACGCATTGAATTTCTTTGATGACATACTGGTAGCAACAGGAACATGGGACCAACATTTATCCTCAGTGGGTGGTCTACTTGACATTCTCGAGCGCCATAGATTGACCGTGAAACCCTCCAAAGTTCGCGCGGGCTTTCGGGAGATTGAGTTTCTTGGCCATATCATAAGTGACGGACAAATAGGCCCAAATCTAGACTTGACTGCAGCCATTCGTGACATGACCTTACCGACTACAAAGAAACAGGTCAGGGCAGTTTTGGGGCTAGTGGGGTACTACCGAAAATTTGTCCCAAACTTCAGTACGCTTCTTAAACCACTGACGGACTTAACTGGAAACAAACAACCCACGAAAATACGATGGACGGCAGAGTGTAGCACCGCCCTCGAAAAAGTGAAGGACATCTTGACCAGTAAACCCGTCCTACAGTTACCAGACTTTGACAAAAGATTTATTGTCAGGACCGACGCATCAGACGAAGGCCTCGGTGCCATACTTCTCCAAGAGACAGATGACGAATACCTACCGGTAGCATACGCGTCTAAGAAACTGTTAGATCGCGAGACACGGTATTCTACGATTGAAAAAGAGTGCTTAGCAATCGTATGGGCACTCAAGAAATTTAGTGCTTATCTGTACTCTAAACCATTCATCCTGCAGTGCGATCATAAGCCGCTGACATATCTGCGCACTAGCATGTATGATAACGCTAGGCTAACTAGATGGACACTCCTGCTACAGGAGTATAGCTTCGTTGTCGAACACATCGCGGGCAGAGAAAATTCGGGTGCCGATGCATTATCCCGGCATGCCATAACCGCGATATAAACAAGAGAGAGGATAGTCTCCCCACAGATGCGCATATAATTCCTGTGGAGACTATCGTGTGAAATAAAATTTTTTTGTTCCTATTTGATTTCCACTCTGTGAGCTCCAATCAATTTTAAGAAGGGGGTTGTCACAGGAAATGAGGGACAGAAATTATATTTTATTTCATTTTAAAAAAAACCGCTAACAAAACTAATTGAAGTAAACCGAGTTTTGTTATTTTTCGTATGTAGCATGTAAATTCCAGTAACGGTCACCTAAGATCTCTTTAGTAGACAGACGTTTGTGACGCAGTGTGTGTTAATTATCATATCATATTGAATATATGTATTAGTTTATGAAGAATATGTATATTAAATAAATGGGGACAACTGCGCAATACCGTCACATGTTGTTGACGAGAGAAATGACCAGTGCGCATTAGGATTGACCACAGAAAAGCGTGCATCACGATTACCACTATATATCCAAGGCAAAAATCATGTCACAGGACATAGCTTCTGGAAGTTTTGGAAACCTTCAGTGAAAGCTATATAAGAGGCAAAATGAAGACTTTTACTCCCAATGTTGAAAACGTCGATTCGTCTGAAGCCAGTCTAACTTCACGTATGAATTATCTCATGTACAGAGATTTCATAAAGGAAAGCTGCAAAGATCTCTTTCCATCCGTTTTCCATCCGTCTGATGCCATATATTGAGTAACGAGGCAAAATTACTCAGTATAACTTTTGGCAAAGTGGAAAGTTCACTGTCCAAGAAAAACCCGATGCATGCGACGCTGGTTGTATGCAGTTAACGACACGAGGGACCAACTTGTTCTCCCCCCTGTCTGAGAGTTCGGTTGGACAGATCTATCCCGCTAATTGAGAGGCTAGCACCGCGACCGTCTCACAGACAATCCGGATTTCTACACTCAGTGTAATGCGACGACACATCCCACTGGACGACTCCATCCGATAATGCTAAACGTCGTTGAGGTGTCCGTTTCCACGACAAACAACGATAATTATCGAGGCTGACAACAGTCAGCTAAATTTCAGATTTCTCCCCGTGATAATCTGAAAGTGGTGCCAAGATTCTGCAGGATCTTCACCTGTAATGCGACGCCTCAATTGCGCCGTGATCTTCACTTTGAAGTGCCGCTTATAAGTGACGTGTGAGATTACGTCATCTCCTTGGAACTCTGACATTAATAGTGAGTAATCATTAGCACGGCTAACGCGCACATACTTAAGTCTAGGACTCTTAAGAAAATGAACACTATTATATCGTTTGCAAAATAAGAACTCTAATGTTAAAAGTAATGCTTATTTTACATGTCAACTACTGTTAAAGCGGCCCCATTTGCCGCATAAGAATTGTGTAATTAATCTTTATTTTATATTTGAATTTCATCATTTTCATCTCCCCTTATTTCCCACAGAGTGTATGACATTGGAAAGTTGAATGAATGAATTAATCACTGTGCGAAAGAGTAGTGCCCCTTTTAAATCGGGAAATAAATAACCTGATTTAAACATCTTTCAACTCTCTTGTTATTCATAGTTTTTGAGAGGGACGAAAGAATTTGTACTATTGTTTTGCACCGTTCGTCTGTTCGTCCATTTATTCACATTTATGATACACACTCACAACACACACCGCCAATAAAACGTTCCTTGGCATGACACTAATAAACTGGGCCCCACCCAAACATCAATGGAGTATGTCATGTGTGTCTATGTAACAACTTGACGCGACGTAGTACTGGCATACGTCACATGAGTTTATCTTGGAGGTGCACCGGAGCAGGCCAAAAATAGACTTCACCCCTTGCATCTCTAACTTCAGCTCGAGGTCGGCTTGTAACGAGCCTCCCGTTTTGTGACAAGAGGCAAAAGGAAGATTTTACTCTCAATGTTGAAAACGTCGATTCGTCTGAAGCCAGTCTAACTTCACGTATGAATTATCTCGTGTACAGAGATTTCATAAAGGAAAGCTGCAAAAATCTCTTTCCATCCGTTTTCCATCCGTCTGATGCCATATATTGAGTAACGAGGCAAAATTACTTCAGTATAATTTTTGGCAAAGTGGAAAGTTCACTGTCAAGAAAAACCGATGTATGCGACGCTGGTTGTATGCAGTTAACGACACGAGGGACCAATGTTTGTTCTTCCCCCCTGTCTGAGTTGTCTGACAGCTCTATTCCGCAAATTGGGAGGCTAGCACCGAGATAATCTTACAGATATCCGGATTTCTACACTCAATGTAATGCGACGACACATCCCACTGGACGACTTCATCCGATAATGCTAAACGTCGTTGGGGTGTCCGTTTCCACGACAACCAAGAAACAACGACAGTTATCGAGGCTGACAACAGTCAGCTAAATTTCAGATTTCTCCCCAGTGATAATCTGAAAGTGGTGCCTAGATTCTGCAGAATCTTCACCTGTAATGCGACGCCGCAATTGCGTCGCGTCTTCACTTTGAAGTGCCTCTTATAAGTGACGTGCGAGATTACGTCATCTCCTTGGAACTCTGACATTAATAGTGAGTAATAATTAGCACGGCTAACGCGCACATACTTAACTCTAGGACTCTAAGAAAATGAACACTATTATATCGTTTGCATAATAAGAACTTTAATGTTAGAATTAATGCTTATTTTATATGTGAACTATTGTTAAAGCGGCCCCATTTGCCGCATAAGAATTGTGTAATTAATCTTTATTCTATATTTTGAATTTCATAATTTTCATCTCCCCTTATTTCCCACAGAGTGTATGACATTGGAAAGTTGAATGAATGATTAATCACTGAGGCGAAAGAGTAGTGCCCCTTTTAAATCGGGAAATAAATATCCTGATTTAACCATCTTTCAATTCTCTTGTTATTCATAGTTTTTGAGAGGGACGAAAGAATTTGTACTAGTGTTTTGCACCGTTCGTCTGTTCGTCCATTTATTCACATTCATGATACTCACTCACAACACACACCGCCAATAAAACGTTCCTTGGCTTGACATAAATAAACTGGGCCCCACCCAAACATCAATGGTGTATGTCATGTGTGTCTATGTAACAACCTGACGCGACGTAGTACTGGCATATGTCATACGGGCTTTTCTTGGAGGTGCACCGGAGCAGGCCAAAAATAGACTTCACCCCTTGCATCTCTAACTTCAGCTCGGGTCGGCTTGTAACGAGCCGCCCAGTTTGTGACAACCCCTAAACAAACTTGTTTTTGAGAAAGGCAAAAGGATTTGTATCTGCATTGGGTTTATCTCACTCGTCTCGTTTTTATGTTGTATTGTTTTTGTACTGTCCACCACTCTATCATCCCACTTTGCATTCTCACATGCACATACATCAGCAAACATAGCCCTGCATGTAGAATAAAATAAATCTTAAGCCAGACAAACATCCATAGTGTTTCTGTGTGTGAATTCTGTAATACCATCCGTATAGATCCTACATGATTCTGACTAAGCCACCCTCACTTTCACAAGAGAGCAGGATGGTGGTGACAAATATAATCAATGAGCGTTGACATTTACATCACTTTACAACAATGTTTGAAGCTGGATAATAATTACTTTATCCTAGCATAGATATAAGCAGTCAAGAGCATAAATACATCATCAATTTCATGGATATCCTCACAGAAATGACAATGGAGTTTTAGAGAAATAGTTAAAGTCAATATAAATAATCTGTTCAAAGACGGCGGCTGTCGCCAGCACATATTTCACAATCATGCAGTTTTCAGTAAGTCACTGCCTTTCATATTTAGGAGAGGTCCCACATGTCCCTTCTAGGGGCCCATTACACAACTCTTTCAGATGCACTCTCCAAGCATGCCGTAGAGAATCGTCCTGAATTTCACATGCGCTATCAAAGACATCAGAAAGAATGTTCTTAATTTTCAGGCACTTTTACTCAACACACCATGAAGAACAATCGAAATAATCTTTGTGAATTCTCGAGATCAAACTCAAGCCACCATTTATACCATTTTACTACGCAAATGGAATTCACAAAAATCAACTTACACCAACACTTTTTACTAATAAGTTGACAACAATGTTGGATTCACACACCAACCTAATTTAGTAGAGCACAGTAGCCACCATAGCATAAAAGGCCTGCTCTGCAAAATTCAAATTAAGGCAGCACTAAATTTCAATCATATTTCATCTCTAAACTAATTTCTCTCTCACAAATATTCTCATCTTACAAAACCTGCAACAATTGTTCATGGAAGTACACAAGATACACATGCACACATATGACCATATATACTTTTCCTCAGAGTAAACCAATAGTTTGCATCAGTTGTGTCAGTTATAAATATTGTTTAGTCTGTTATTTAATATCTTTAACACAGCTGTTGCTCTAGACCACTGTAATATAAAATACAGAGCCCACAATTTCGTTCTCCAGGCACGAGTAACAATCAAAGACGACCACTTTGTTCACCAGACTCATGTAACATACAAAGCCTTCCATTTTGTTAACGAGATGCGAATAACATACAGAGCCCACCATTTAGTTCTCCAGAATCACTGATCATTTGGTGAACTATTTTTACACAACTAGGCATGATTGAGTGTGTGCGTGTTTGTGTGTGAGTGTGTGGGGAGGAAGGGGTACTAATTATCCTCTGGTTTTTTTATTCGTGGCTGTATTCATACCTATGGTGTGCGATACGGAAGGAGTAAGTTTGGCACACCCGTAGCTGCATTCACCCATCCATGTTTTGCACATACTAGTGAGATTGTTACAGACTAAGGTACACACCTCATGATAATATTATTAATACGATGTTTTAATATTCGATTTTTAATTGTCTGATGAGAGATGATTTCTTTTTGAATTTAGATTGCGTTGTATTTTGACGTAAAAGTACCTTCAAGTGAATTTAGATTGCGTTGTATTTTGACGTAAAAGTACCTTCAAGTGAATTTAGATTGCGTTGTATGTTTGACGTAAAAATACCCTCAAGTGAATTTAAGATTTCTTTCCCGCTGTCTTTTCCCCACAGGAGCCGAAGTAGACTTTTCAACTGTGGATGTTCTCTGTCTTGATTGGTACCGGTGGTGACATCCTCTCCTCATTGCTCTCTGGAGAGGGGAAGTGGTATGGTGTTAAGTTTGTGGTGGCCATTTTTGGTCGCTTACTGTAGATCAGTGCTGTCCAACCCGCAGTCCCCTTCTAAGTGTCCCCCCCCCCCCCCCGGTCCCGAGCTCTCACAATTTTTCTTTTAATTTCAGTTACGCAAAATCTTGTCTTAAAACTTAAACATTTTATTTAATGTTTTCAATTTTTTCAATAATTACTTGACTAATTCTAAGTTTATTTGAAAATTTATTGTTAATTTTAAATACTGCAGAAAATAATAGTTTCTAATTTAAAAAAAATTTAATTCTAAATGTAGTTTAATGACCTTACTTGCTAGAGTCATTACCAGAAGCGGATGTTCTGTTGTCAACACGCTGTGTAGACGTCAAGGTTATTGAGTTCTGCTAAAAGTTTTGTACTACACATTGATATACCCAATCAGCTCTGAGAGAGTCTGATGTTCATTTCATTGAGGTACTGGGTCGGCCATAATATATAAATATATAATAATAATATTTACAAGATTCTTCTCCCCTGTGGACATTCCAAAATGGATATAGACTGGTAAGGTATATATGTTCTGGAAATAATTTTTTTTTACGCACCAAAAGAGAAAGAGAAAGAACGAATCTAGAGAGAGGTTAAAATGGATATGATAAAGTGAAGGAAAGGAGAGAGACAGACAGACAGACAGACGGACAAAGAGACAGAGGATTAATGTTGTTTCGTGGACCTGAGAAAACGTGAGAAAAGAGGTCACGTGAAATTGAGAGAAGAAAAAACGTTAAAGAGAGACAAGAGTAAACATTTTAAAAATAGTTTAACGTAATATAGGCGTTAGTTTTGCGTTTATAATTTATCAAATTGTAACACTTTAATTTATTAACGCAAACACCATGAACGCATAAAATTCCCCCATCCCTACCTCTTACTAAATACTAATCTGCTTCCTGTTTGATGCCAGGACGCAATGAATTTGACAACTAGATACTAATATTTGACTCAGGGCGTGACGGTGGGTTCTCGTTCCTGGGGCCTATGACTGACAGAACCACGGGCAGAAAGAACACCGCGTGCGCCATTCCGAAGATTATGACAAGTAGCATGATTTTAAAGAAAGATTCGAAGATGTAAGACTTGGACGCTGCCAGCAGCACCACCCCGATAAAGGTCGATATCCCGCCGTTCAGGACCGGACCGACAGCATGGTTGATGGCGTTTTTGGCTCGACTGACGTGGTCCACTGTTGTATTGTAATTATGTTTACTATATACTAATGTAAGTAAATATATTCGCAAATTGTTTTTACTATTGTTTGGTTCTTTTCATCCTAAGATTACAAAAACCATTCTGTACTATCTGAAGACAACATTGTAGACAGGCAAAATTCCTTCACTTTATTCTAAGTCGAAATCGTTCACCGTTCTTTTAATTTATTTTGTTTCCGAACACGGCAGGACGTAAGTGTTTCTCGAGCCTTAAGCGAGACTAAAAAGTTGCGCCTCACTTGTATTCTAGACCATCCGACAGCCTATTTATCAAACTCCCTGCCTACCAACAAGTTTACCTCCTTCCACCCATTCATTTATAATATTTATCTGCTTGCAGTTTATTATTCTTAGCTTATTTAATTTAAATAATACTTTTAAACACTAAAAAAAAAAATTCAAACAAACATATATTTTGTTGGAATGGGCCCTTAGAAACTTCGCAGGGTCCTAAGGCGGCTTCTAGGTTCGCCTAATGGAAGGGGCCGGCCCTATCTTCGAGAAGCATTTGGAAATAAATTCACTATTTGTCAAAGTAAGGGAAGCGCTTACGACTTCCGCCGATTTCGCAAAAATAAATTCACTCACAATGGTTCCTTCAGATGAATGAAAAGATCATCAATCCAGTTGAAGTCCTCAGTTTTACGGTTGTGTTCAGAAGCATGCGATTAAAATGTTTTGTAGAGTAACGTGCGTTGTGTAAAATTTTGAATATTGGTTCCTTTAGAGCTCCTCTTGCAGGAAATACCATTCTCTCCCTCACCGTCCCAAGAAAATATATTGCATTTTCTGTACGCGATGATAAGTATAATGTCCCTTCTATTTATACATCTTGAACAATGAATTATCTTTTATATTCCCTTCAAATAGTCAGTTTGTACATCTTAACCAATATATTGTGATTTTATATTTCCTTCAAATAGTCAGTTTGTACATCTTGACCTATGAATATCTTTTTATATTTCCTTTCAAATAGTCTATTTGTACATCTTGACCTGTGAATATCTTTTTATATTTCCTTTCAAATATTCAGTTTTTACATTTTGACCAATGAATCATCTTTTTATATTTCCTTTCATATAGTCGGAGATGTTTCGTGGTTAAACCATCTAGTTGAATTTAACTCTGTCTCATGGAAAGAAAATATTAAAACAATGCAGAAAGGTTGTTTGTTGTAATAAAATAGACAATTTGAGTTTGACGATGACTATACACAATAGATTATGAAAGGGAAATAATAACAATTTGAATGATATGATCAAACCTCGCTTTGTTCCCTACCTTACCTTACTTCCTGCCTTCTAATAATAATAATAATAATAATAAAGAGAAACAAAATATACATATGCATATAATTACATACACGTATATGAGGTCAAACGCTTAAAATTGTGAATTAATCTAAATATTTATCTGTTCCTTTTAATGTCTGCCTACCCATCAATCCATCCATCTACATGCACGTGGATTTAACCGGACTCGAATCTGAAAATACATTTCAAGGTCTCTCTGTGGTTCTTGGTTAATATGTACCCGTTTAATAATACCTCAACAGCTTGTGTAGAATTGAACATAAACTCCAAAGCAATGAACAAAGTAAAGAAAGATTTGCACAGATTGATATCAATGTATTTTTAACTGGTTTTTGACTACATAAACGTAAATGCGATAATTATTTTTAAGTAATCAAATGCAAAATGTGTGTCTTCGTGTGCTTTTAAAAAAGAAAATATACAGCAGTACAATAGACGTGTAGTGAATTTAAGACTTTGCCCGGAGTGTCGACTAATAGACAGTCCAGCTCTATTACGTGTCACCTGACTGAGCAGTTTCATGTGTGTGTGAATAAAGGGAAAGAATCACGAAAGACCACTCTTGTTTACTTTAGAAGTGACTCATCATTCATGAGCGCTTCTGATTTGTCTGCACGTCTGTGACTGTCCCTTTTATTTTTTGTAATATCCTACGTGCAAGTTCGAGTACCACGAGGCTGATGACAAAATTATAACTGTCTCTACATTCGTACCTTGGACAACAGGAGCATCATTCAGAACCATGACTTATGCAGTCCTTTACCCATCATGATCAAGTTAAGCAAGCAGTACCAATCCCCACCGACTTAGTCAAAGACGTGTATAAATAGGAAGAGACACTGGACTTCCACCACTGGCCATTTTGGTCTGTACCTGGATTTCTGGCGTTCCTCCCTTTTAGGATATACGTGGCGTTAAATGCGAGGGTAGGAAATTTGGACCTAGTTAAGGGTGGAAGCAAAACTCTTAGAGCAATTATGTTTTTTCTTTTACTGTACAATTATAATGATTTATTTATTACATTAGCAATCGAACTTGCTGCATTTTTCCCCCCAGAATTTAATTTTAAATGTGACTGTGTCTGAGAGAGAAGGGCTGTTAGAAGGAATTTAAATATACTTTTCTGACCATTCATGTGCAATCCTCCATTTTTTTTAACAACTTGTGCAATCCACCCCCCCCCCCCCCCCACACACACACTTTTTTCCCATTTGTGTTCTTTGACTATTATTCTGGCTTGTGCAAGGTTGAACACGAATTGTTATGCCACTGCTTAATCAAGACAGAGGGTTAGTCTCACTCGGGATGAAGCAGTACCCTTCCTCTGTGAACATGGCAAAACCAGCACAGACTACATCAACGAATGTCTGCATATAGATAGCACACGATCAGCCTATAGGGTTGTTGTGAACGGGCCTTGAACGGACTCTGCATCTGTTGTGAAGTGGGAGAAGAATTGGGGAAACACGAAGACAAATGGAAAACAGGTGATTTCCTTCCAGTATATGCATCTCTCATAAATTTCTCCATATGATGATATCTTTTCCTACTCCGCTAGTACTGTAATATTTTATATATCACATTACGTTTGTCTCCGTATGATGATATATTTTCTTACTCCGCTAGTAGTGATTTTATATATCACATTACATTTTTTCAAAGTGGGAAAACGAAACAATGAACTGTTAGGAAGTGAGAAAGTAATGCAATGAACTGTGACGATCAATTCATTCCTGTTTGTATGATAATTAACCTATGTGCTGAGTGTGCACTAAATCAACTGAACTGGTCTAAATTATTTAGTATTTAATTATCAGTTCGGTTTGCTGTTAGTCATGCATTATAATATATTTCTGTATACACGAATTTGCCTTTGTAACTATTTTTCAAATCTGTAATTTAATATTTGTTTACGTTGAATACAATTTGCTTAGTTTTATTTAATTATATATTTTTTGTTATTGTTAAGACTCGCTTTCTAAATTTAAAAGAAAGATGGTTTATTGATTAACAAATGTTTGTTTGTAAAGTTGGTCAGCTAGCGTAGCTTCAGTGTCTCAAGGTGGTTTATTGATTGGCAGGCAGGAACAAATGTTTGTTTGTAAAGTTGGTCAGCTAGCGTATACAAAAAGACTGATTTAGAAAAATTAAAACAAAGAAACTAACAATTTATAATATTTTTAATCACAGACTCAGTAACAGATACATAAATATTTAATTTATAAATTACAGCTTTTATGTACAAAAATTTGTTTCAGAATGAAATAATGATTTATCCAATATAAGGTGTTTTACACATGCAAAAGATTTATCACAGTTGTTTTATTTACAATTCAAAAACAGAAATCAAGATTGCAATTATAGATTAAGAATCCCTCTTTAAAATAAAGCAAATATTTAAATAATATTCACTTATTTGTTAACCAATAATGAACATCAATTACTTTTTTATCAGTCATTGTATGAAATAATAATGAAGAAGTAATGCTATAGATTACAAAATGTAGTTCTAGTTATAGCCCCTTAATACTAAGATACTTCAAGTCTGTAAACAGATGCTATCCACCAAACTCACACTTTTGACCACAATGCAATAGAATGATTTAGTGAACAGTATCGTAAAAATGATGTCTAATGTGTATATAGTTAAGATGTGTTCAAATATTGTAATATTTGCTTATAAAAAATTATAATTTATGGTTTTAGTTGTGTCAAGCAGTCTTTTGTTCTGCAAAATTCATTAATTTGACAAACTGTTAATAACAGGTTTCTGAAAAACAAGAAACTAACAGTGATAGTACCTAAGAAAATAATCTCACAATTTTTCTAGATTTGAAAGGAAGTTATAGTTTTGGCTGAGATAAAAATGCTAAATGTATAATTCTGACTAAACTCAAACAAATGCTGCTCGTAAGACTGGTTCAGAGAGGGAAAATAGTTGTCTTTTGGTAGTTCATTATTTGATACAAAGGGTCAGTCCATTCTGATGGGTAATAAAAAGAAAGGATTAAAATAAGATATAAAACTAATTAACATTTACATATTTCTTTAATTTCTGTAGTGTGAAAAGAGAAGATTCTACTTGTTATGAAAATTAATCTTCATATACTATTTGCAAGTGTTCACTTACTTTTGACTCTCAAATTTCTTAGCAGCTCATGATTAGGACAAACTTAACTGGACAAGTAAAATGTGTCTGTGGACAAGGAGAATGTTATTTTGAACAAGGAAAATACCTCTCTGTGAACAAGAAAAATATTGTTTCTCTGTGGACAAGGAAAATAAGTCTGTCTGAGAGTAAAGAAAATATAAGTCAGTAACTGAGACATCTCCATCCATGCACATTAGTGGCAGAAGTCAGTAGTTAGAGAAAGAGATTAACTCACCAAAGGATTCTGCTTTCCTTTAAAATTATCACTATGATTTAGCAGCAGCTTTGTTACAGATACATATGTGCAGTCATGCATATGGATTTTATAATACTTATCATGTGACCTCAGCAACTTTGAATGGCTTAAATCACCTGATGCAAAACGCTCCACTAAATCCTACTATATATCTAAGATAATTAGGATTCATGAGACTTATGCATGCATGCATGTGTGTGCATGTGTTTGTGTAATTATTAAATGTATTTAAAATGACAAACAGAAAAGTTATCGGTTCTGGTAAACAACGTTCGTCAGACCAGCACAATAAGCATGGCAGTACATTGAGCAATCATCATGTATGTAAAAACAATGTACCTGTAATTAAGCATATGACACAACATAATGTGTGATCAAAACCCAAGCATACACCTCCACAGAAGAGATAATGTTATGAGAATCTTATTCATCATATGGCTACCATTCATGGACTGCAAAAATCAACCCCCTTGATTACAAATCATCATGACAATCAGACATAAAAAGAACTTGACTTTTGTGTGCTGATTCATCGAGCATAAATTGATTGCAGATTTTGGTATAGTGGAATGTATAGATAAAAAAAAAAATGGCTGTAGACAGAACTACAATAGGGATTTATCTTAGACGAGATATAATATTACTTATCACAACTACTGTTCTTGTTCCCAGATATGCAGTGCTCATGGAGAATCATACATCAAAAGTATTTATTAAATCTTCCTTTGTTATTTTTCTAACATCCATGGCCAAAAACTCTTGACGAATTCTCTCCGTTTCTGGGTCTTCAGGAGGCACAATAATGTCAGGACGAATATACTCATCTGACTTTGACAGGTGATCTGTCTCACCAGCACTCCAGTGGGCAGCCTCAGTCTCAAATTTTGTACCTGGGGCACTAGAGGGTCGAACCTTGGCAGTGCGGGTGCGAGGGGTGGAACTTTCTGGAGCCAAAGCTAAACTTACATTTGCTTTGTGCTTTGAACGTAAGAGTGACTGAAAGCAAAAATAAAAAGATATACTGGTTCTTAAAGTAGAAACAACTGTTGAGGTGGTTAAAATTGCTTTGAAAATAAACAGTTAAATAAATATTTATTCTGCGGATAATCAAGAAGGCTTTCTGCTAATTACTGTTCATGTCTCTAAATTTAAAATACTATCCGTATACATACACTTTTAGAAGGTGATGCTGAAGCCATGCATGTATGTCGTTTGTCAATTGTGTGTAACTGACAGATAACAATAGATCAATCTGTATCATGGTGATGCATTAGTCAAGTTTCAAGTTGTAATGGTAGTGATTCTTAAATTAATAAATATTAAATTCACACCTTATATTCAGTGAATTATTAAGAAATTTAAAGTTATAATAATATAGAGAGTACAGGAAACATAAAAAATTAATTATGAGACTCTACTAGAATCAAAGGAGTTGTCTGGTCAGTAATATTGGTTAGGAATTAGAATTTTGACTCTAACTGACAAAATGTCAAATGCGCTGCTCTGAGCCTGACTCCATTAGAATTTGAGAACTTATCTGTCATTTTGTGTTTAATGACATTTTATGTTGCAGATTAAAAGCAGTGTCCCCACAAAATACAGTTGTGGTGAAAAGAGTGAATGACTAAGAAAATTATTTTATCTACTTATTATCTTTCATTAACCAAATGGCTAATCTGCCACTATTCAAAGCTTCACACTACTTCTCTTGGTCTCCAAGGAATCTTGTAGAAATAATTGATATAATACAATTAATATATTTTTATACAGTTCTTACAGGCAATAAACAATTAATTCATTTTAATAATTTAATAAATTTTATTTTTGTTATACCTGTCATATCCTACCAGAAATAACCTTAAGGAAAGATGTGAAGTATTACCTCCATGGTGGTCTTTGCTGTCTTAACATCTTCCATAAGTTTTCTCTCGGAGGCTGCCTTTTCATCAAATAATTGGTCACATTTTCGTACATAGAGTCGCCTGCAAAGAAAATTTGAAAAAAAATAAAATCAATAATAATAAGGTAATAGATAAAAAGATTATTATTACTGTAATTTAAAAAATCTAACTGTACAAATTTCATGCATCTGCATAAGTGCTAGAAAATGGTGGAAATGTGCTACATTCATTTCTAGTATTATAAAAATAGAAAATATGTTTATGAATGTACTATGTACTATGTTTCTTGAACTGTACAATCTTCAGTGACTGTAATGTTGTTTTTTTTTTATCTCATGATCGTTTATATATCAACAATAAATGTCTCTACTATCTTTAAACAATCAATCACTTGTTTTCTGCCCACTTTTGATAGTAATATACCTTGACTATCTTTAAGCAATCAATAATTATTTTCTGCTACTCTTGATAGTTAAATACCTCGACTATCTTTAAACAATCAATCACAGTTTCTACCACTCTTGATAGTAATATACCTTAACTATCTTAAGATAATCAGTCACAATTTTTGTCACTCTTAACAGTAATATATCTTGACTGTCTTTAAACAATCAATCAAACTTATTTTCTACCACTCTTGACAGTAATCTACCTCGACTGTCTTTAAACAATCAGTTGTACTTATTTTTTGGCCACTCTGGACAGTCATGTATCTTGACTCTCTTTCAGTATTCAAACAGTTTCTAAATACTCTGGACAGTCATATATGTAACATTTAACCATAATTTACAGTATGCTAATAGTAAAATATTTAACCATTTAATCATACTTTACAGTATGCTGACAGTAAAATATTTAACCATTTAGTCATATTTGTTTTCTGTCTACAGCCTGCTGACAGTACAATGTTTCTGTTCATTCACTATAATACTATTGTTTGAAGAGATAATGAACACACCCAGCTCATTCATAGTCAGCATCTGAATTACTATCTTTCCAATGGTTATTTATAAATAATTTTTTAAAAGTACTCTCTTTAGCTCTCTGTTCTAAAAAATGGAAATAGAATTCATTATAGCTCGTGTTTTAAATAATGGAAAAAGAACGCAATTTAGTTCTGCATTCTAAATAATAGAACTAGAACTCACTTTAGCTCTGTGTTCTGAATAAGGGAAATAGTACTCACTTTAGTTCTGTGTTCTGAATAAGGGAAATAGTACTCACTTTAGTTCTGTGTTCTGAATAAGAGAAATAGTACTCACTTTAGTTCTGTGTTTTGGGTCATCATTTCTTGAAGTTTCAGTCGGTATTTGTCATCTACAGCAGCCACCTTTTCTTGGAATCGCTCTTCAAACTCCATCAGCCGTACTTTCTAAAGAGATGAGACATTGGCAAGATAATTTTAAAATTATTGATAGTGATCAATGATCAATACAAGATTTGCTACCAATTATAGCAAGGGACATTATTACCACCTCAGTGTGTATATAGTTCCCATAACCCTTAAATTTTAAAAATTTGATTAGAAAGGTAGTGTGCAATGCTGATGTAATACTAAAATATCAGTGATAACATCAGCAACTTCTAAATCCATTTGACACATTCCATATATTTTATAAAAAAATTATCGAGACTCACCAAATTAATCATGAAAAGTTACAAAATATACTTTTTCAACAGTAAATACAATACAAATGCATTAAGAAGAAAATAATATATAAAACATATTCAGAAATATGGGTCTTTCAATCAAAACTCACTTTTATTAAATGTTAGTCATTCCTGATAACAAACATGAAAAAATCAAGAAAATAAAAATAAGCACACACACACACACACACATTCACAAAATAAGAAATGAAAAAGTAAAGATAAAGTTTATATAAATTTAAAGAAAATGCCATTTTGCTACAATAAGGATACTGAGTAAATTACAACATTTGCCAAGGTGCTTTGTATTAAAATTCTAGCCCTAGGTCTAAATCCTGAGTTTATGTCATAAATAGATAAATCTTCAGTTAATATCATAAAAGGATAAGTCTTGAATTAATATCATAAATGAATAAATCATGAATTAAATCATAAATGGATGTCTTGAATTAATATCATAAATGAATAAATCATGAATTAATATCGTAAATGGATGTCTTGAATTAATATTATACATGTATAAGTCTGGAATTCATTATGATAGGAGATTTGAAGACAACAAAACAGATTAAATTTGTTTCATAATGAATTATTCAATTATCATTTTACTTGCACTGTAACATAAAAATGATTATATGTTCAGTGTAATATTTTGTAAAATAAATTTGTCTTTGTTGTTTTAAAATATGAGAATGGTTGAATGAATTTTAAAAACATTACTGAAAACGTCATCAGATTTTTTCAAAATACACTGGTCTAATTAAATTCTCCGTTATTTATACAACTCCAAGCGGTCACTGGCGGGAAATATATCTCAATACATAGTCACTGAGTATCAGGCTGAGCTAAATAACCCCCCGCCCTCTGCTCCCACTCCACAACTGTTCAAGCGTAGTTTATAATCCGTTTATCATGACAGTAATCCATTTATCATGACAGTAATTCGTTATTCATGACATTAATTCATTTATCATGACAGTAATTCATTTAACATGACAGTAATTCGTTTAACACAACAGTAATCTGTTTAACGACATGGCATTTCCATGCAGTCACAATCGCCAACATAGAAAATATACAATGCAAAAATGAAAACGCCTTATAGAATAAAAATAATTAATGAATAAAAATAAAACTTTAGTTATTAAAATAGGCATAATTTGCCCATGACTCTCTGACAGGTACACAGGCAAAAAAGAATGACCATCAGGCTCCATGTTTGATCTTTACTGTCAAAATTACATCTCTCTCTTAGACATCACTACAGCAAACAAACTTTATACAATATTATTAAGACAAGACTCTGCACTCACTGTGTCAGTCAGGTTACGAGTGGTGTTTGTCAATTGTTGACAGGTTTCATCGTACCGCTCTCGAATCTGTTGCAGCTCTGCTTTGGTTTCCTATAGAACAAATCAAGAGGAGACAAACCTTAAGATAGCGGGTACTTTTGCACTGTCTCCCTTAAAAAGTACAATCGCCTGCTCCTTCCTTCAAATATATTAAAAAAATTATGTTTCTATTGAACTCAGCATTGTTTTTATTATTTTTATGCTGTTCCAAATATTAAAATTGAAAAGAAAAATTGGCATGGTGTTGAATGCTGAAACAAACTCTGGCCAAAATGTAAAATGCCATACATACATGTCAAAAGATAAAACACAGCAACTCACTTCCAACTCAGCCGTTGCTCTCTGCAGTCTTTCTAAGTCTGCTGCAGCACTGGAAAATCGCCTTATTAAAGCCTTGAAAAAACAAATGGAGAAAATTACATAAAAGATTCGAGTATTTAAAAACAACATCATAATCTTTATTAAAGTAAGGGGGGAAAAGTACCATAGTTTTTTCTGAAAATGGTGAAAATGACCTGGGCATATACTGGGAATTACCCAGTACTGGAAGCCATGCATCCTAAATCTGACATTTGGGTAACAGAAGTGAAACACGTGAAATGACCTGGGTGTACACTGGAAATGTTATTAAAAGCCATGCAGCCCAATTATAACATTTAAGTTTTGTGACTTAAGTCCTAAATTTACTTCCTGTAAACATCATTAGAATTGTGTTCCAAATACATACATCAAGTTCCTTTTTATGTTCCTTACGAAGAGCTTCTATCTGACGGTGGTGTTCTTTGCCTGTTGCTGATCTCTCAGAGCTCCGCTCTTGGATAAATTTTGTTTCTGGTAAAACCACAGATAGAGCATGAATAAATATACCAAGCCATAGACATAAACGAGACCCGTTGTCAGGAATGTCAATAAATTGCCATTTTTCAAGACATTACTAGCTGAAAAATGAATAAAGGTAAAGAAAAGAAAGGAAGGAGGAGAAAAAAGGGAGAAGATGAGGAAAGGGAGAGAAAGCAAGGAGAAAAAGAAAGATGATGAAAGGAGAAGATGAAGGGAGATGAATAAAAGAGAAGAAAGGGGAAGAAGAAAGAAGGAGAAGAAAGAAAGAAGGAGAAGAAAGAAAGGAGAAGAAGAAAAGAAAGGGGGAGAAGAAGGAAGACAGGCAAAAAAGACAGGAGAAGATGATACGAAAAGAATATGATGAAAGAAGATGAAAGGAGAAGATGAAGGGAGATGAAGAAAAGAGAAGAAAAGAGAAGAAAGGAGAAGAAAAAGGAGAAGAAGAAAGAAGAAGGAAGGAGAAGAAAGAGGGAGAACAGATCAAGGTGAAGAGTGTAAGGAAAGAAGTGAGAAAAGGAGTAATGACAGGAGAAAAGGAACAAAGAGATAAAGGAATGATATATCATTTAACATTCATGTGTACATGAATTTACCCAAGGACATGACCTTTAATTTACAGCCTTTTGCAACTTTTCATGTAAATTAAAGGTCATGTCCTTGGGTAAATTTGTGTGTTTTCATTCTTTCAATCAAATGGAAAAGCAAACAGCAATGATTCTTTTAAAAATAAAGAAATACATTCAAAATTAGTGGGAGTTTTACCATGTTTACACAAATAAAGGGAGCTCACTCATTTCATGTGTTGCTGTCTGCTTTTCTTCCTCTAACTGTCTCTTAAGATCATCTTCTTTTTTCTTCCATTTTCCATCCATCTCTTGAAGGAGTGAACTCTTATATGACTCGAAGGCACCTTGCAGAAACTCAATCTCTTTCACATATCGATCTGCGCAACAAATAAAATATTTTTACTTAACACAAACTCAGCTTGTCATCCTATTTAAATTAAGCCACATGATTGATATTCAGAGTGCAAAATGGAGCCTCTTGGATGTGATGTATTTCTGACTGTAAAGGAGCCTGTAACTGCTATTCTGGGTGTAAAGGAGCATTAATTATTATTCTGGCTGTAATGGAGCATTAACTATTATACTGAGAGTAATTGAGCATTAACTAATATTCTGAGTGTAATGGAGCTTTAACTTATAATAGAGCATTAACTGTTATTCTGAGTGTAATAGAATATGCAACTCTTATTCTGAATGTAATAGAATTAACTCTTATTCTGAGTTTAAAAAGAACCATTTATTTATTTATTTATTGAAAGGATTAAAGCATCCAGAATGCACATTTATAATTAATATTTTACAAATGATAAAACCTAATAAACATAACTCAATTAAAAAAAACGATAATTCAGAAAGTTGACAGATTAGCAACTGAAAGAATGTAAAATAAAATAACAAACCACTACGCAATGGCCAGCAAAAATGAGAAAATATATATATTTAATCAAAAACAAGAAAATAAATGTATTCAGTCATTGTATTAATTAAAAACATCAATAAAAGATCTGAATATTATTTGACTTACTTTCTAATGAACAAAACAATACATATATACTATTGAGAGGTAGCATACACATTTTATTCTGTTTGAATTCAATAGAACATTTTAAACAATACTTATGCAACTACAATACATTCAAATACAATAAACAAAATTCTAAACACTGGCTTATATAACTATATTGCATTCAAACACTGGTAAACAGAGTATTCTAAACACTGGCATATATAACTATATTGCATTCAAACACTGGTAAACAGAATATTCTAAACACTGACGTCCTATAGCAACACTTGGTGTTACCATCTCTACTGATTGATCATTACTGATAATATTACTGTGTTTAATAATGTAATAATAATGCTGGTGTAACAAGGTGCATCATGCTTCATTAACAGTGTAATTACTAAGTGTACTGAAGTATTAATTAATGGTAATTTTATTATGTGCACTGATGTATCTTCAACATCAATGTTAATGTACAGAAGTAACATTAATGGAAATGCTACTGTATGCACTGACATCATTAATGGCCATGCTACCATTTTACTATGTGCACTGATGAATCATCAATATCTAGCACATTAGTATGTGGACTGGTTTATCATAAATGGTCATATTATTTTAAGTGTAAAGACATACATGTATTAATATCTGTCATGCTGGTATGTGTATTGATATGTCATCAATGGCCATATTTTTACTATGTATACTTATGCATCAATAATATGTGCCATGTTAGTGTGTGTACTGATGTATCATTAATGACCATATTATTATGTGTATGATGCATCTACCATGTTATTAAATGTTCTGATGCGTCATTAAATGCTGATATTAAATGTAGAGTTATTTCAATGAATGTCCTGTAACTATTACTACAGTTACTAACCAACTATTTCTTATGATGAAGTAATAATTATAAGTACCTGAGTAATATGAAAAAATAACTAGTAGTAACTACTAGATCAATAAATATTCAATTTAGTGAAGACAATGGTATGTAAAGCAGCACAACATTCATAATGCAGGGTTTCAGAATCACAAATATGATCTTAAGAACACACATTAAGAGATTGAGAGGGATTGTCAATGTGTGGGATCACTAATAAAGAATCATGGTAACATGAAGAAAATGGTAATGGTAAGATAAAGAAAAAAATAATTTAAGTTTAATAAAAGACATTTCTTTAGCTTGCTAGTTTCATTAACTGTTTTGTCTATTAAAAGTTATGTGCAAGAACTTGTACAGAGTGAGTGACTGGGTAATGTTGACAATATAGTGCTGAGTATTCTTATTTCTGACTTGAAAGTATGCTGGGCAATATGTGTATATGTAAGAGGTAAATGTCAGTCTGAAGTATTAATATAGTGCTCAGTACTAACTAATGAAAGATAATACATATATGACAACTGATAAAATATTAGTCTGAGGTACTGACGAATTTGCACTTCAGTACTGGTCTTGTACTGGTTGAACTCTGTATCATGTTCTGCCTTCTGCTGTAACAATGCCTCTTGGTGATCAGACTCTAGCTCTCTGCATGTGGAAATTAAGAAATGCACTTCGATGAGTTAAGTAGTAATAATAAGTGATGCATTTTTACTGATCATGATGAGGAAAATGATTAATCTAGTAGAGACTATTATAACTATAAAGTATAGTGAGTAAAATGTCTTAGTGCTAAGTGATACAATCTGCAGACAAGTCAAAAAACACTAAAATCAAAATTGTGCCACATTGCTGAAGCAGATTCAAAGTCAAAGGTTAGTTTCAAATATGGTACTCTGAATTAATGGTGAACAAATACTTTGGTCTATTAATCAAAATAAAACCAAATGCACCTGATTTATTACGCATAAGGTCAGACACTGCACATTCTATCAATGAATATATAGTTTTATAGTAAATGTGACTTTAAAAAGAAAAGACAATACTGTTTAACTCCTTTTCAAAAGCAATAGTTCAGGATTAATTTTATGGCACAGGTTTCATATTTTTGGATAATTCAGACTAAATCTTGCTAACTGAATGTGTTCCTGATGCTCAGCAAATGCCTGTTCAAGTCGCTCGCGCAAATTCTCCTCTGCCTGTCACAGAAACAAAGTAGTTGATAAAATAGTTATCACACTTCATTAGTTAGAAACAGATATCTATAATTATTCTGTTTCCAAACCACTGCATTATGCATTAAAATTTAAATTAGGAAATAGTATCAACATGGACTACAACTCCTAATTAAATATACAAAGCTTGAGGCATACTATTTTTGAAAAATCACTCTTGCAACTGCTAATACAAATGTCTTGATTACTAAGTATTACTAATGAACACAAAATATTGTCAAAGCATGTAATATCAGTAATACTGCAATGCTATAAATATTAATATTAATAATCAGTCTCTATCTTTTTATTTAATTTATTTTTATAATCTGCTCACAAGTGAATTTATTTTTTATGAAACTATTACATCAGCAGAATTAAAAGCCTTTGTTTCAGCTCCACAATTGAATGCATAAAGTAAAATAAAATAATAAATGAATAGATATAAATAATGGGGAAAAGTAGAAATTGATATAAAAATAAAATTATAGATTAAATAATTATATAATTAAAATAAGAAATAAAACATAAATATAATATGAAGAAAAATGAAGAGAAAAGAAATACAAAAGATATACCCAGACACAAAGACAGTATCTTAAAGAAATATGAAAGAAAAAATAAGAGAAGTATGTAAATAAAATAGAAAAACAAAATGATAAAACTGCAAAATGTAAAAGAAATGTATACGTAAAAAATGAAAATCAGACAGAAAGACAAATTAGGAAAAAGAACTGGAAGAAAACCAAAGGAAAAAAAAAAGGTAAAATGTTACCCATATTTTGGTTTGTTTATGATTTAATCGTTCTTCCTCCAAAAACAAAGAGAGATCTGAGATCTGCTGCTGTAAATGTGATGTGAGGGAATCTCTGTAAATGACATTAAAAAATAAGGGTAACTGACATTAGTCACACACACAAGCACAAAAAATGTTAAAGGACATTTGGAAAACTTTCACTCAATGCATATTTGTAGAAAAAAAGTTAAAATGGCTTCTTAAAAAAGCTGCTGTACACATCAGCTAATGATATGAAAAACTAAATATCAAGGGCTGAAATTAAATTGTTTTAAAATTCTTAAATACCAATTTTGTTGCCACTATTGTTTATGTTCTATTTTCAGGACTATATTGTTTCATACAATAATTATGAAATTATTAATGGACCTGTCGAAGGTTTGATTGCTTAAAACACTTAATTATAATTGTAAATCCTATACAATATTTTATTTTAAAAAAATAATAACACTTTATTGATAAACTAGAAAAAGCAAATATAAAAGTCAATGATTAGATAAATAGCGTGCATCAGGAGAAGACTATTAATAATAAGCAATTAAAATGATTATGCAGAACATTGTAAATTTGTGAATGATTTCAGCACTTATAATTGTATGATGAATTCTTTTAGACTTTTAATTAGATTGTGAATATGACCAAATCTGTAAATGTTTTTAGTTACTTTAATAAATTATTTTAAATATTTGTAAGCACTTAATTATGCTCTGAAAATGTTTATGCAATTAACTATAATATTATAAATGCATTTCTATCCACTCCTCACTGTTAATAGCATTTGCAGCAACTATCAAAAGGAACATGAGAATTCCACTTACAAATTCTATCAAGAACCAGAACTCTCTCACTTTTCCACTAACTACTAAGTTGTCTCTCTTCATTGTGTCTCAAGCACACTCACTTAAAAGGGACATTTATAGCTTTTACTTCAAAATGAGAATTCCACTTTACAATCCATGACAAGATAAACTACAAAAAAGATAGAAACAACAAAACTGGATGAAAAGATTTGTTTTATTTTGGAATTCTAAAGTACTTTTAAAAAATCCATTTGTCTGTTCCCAAGAAATTTGGTTCCAAAAAATATCAATAAAAATTAAATGAAAATATAAGCAATAAACAGTGTATATTATATATCAGGGGTCACCAACACGGTGCCCGCGGGCACCAGGTCGCCCCAAAGACCACATAAGTCGCCCGCAGGCCTTAAGTCTTCACATTATTAATAATGTATAAAGGCAAACTAGAAGAGTGTATCAAACTGGTAGCCCTTCGTATGGCTCACTACCCGTGAAGTAGCTCTCAGTATCAAAAAGGTTGGTGACCCCTGTTATATATGATTATAAAAATTCTTTACTTAACTGTAATTTCTTTTTAAATGGATTACCTGGGTATTTCAGTTTGGCTACATTTATTTCATTTTAATAGAAGCCTACCACATAATAATAATATGTAATTGGTTACAAAAATAGTTACCTGTCTGAATCTGTTTGCTTTTTCCTGGAAAAAAGGCAACCCATTATCAGTTTAAAAAATCAAACAAGCAAAGCTGATTAAAATATCAATTAAATGTATATATAGTAAATTCTTTATAAATAAAATACCATATGAAATTCATGTACAATTATTTATTTAAAATTATTTTTATAATTAATTTTAAAAAATACAGACCCAATTGTTAAATCAATGCAATAAATAAATTTGGTTACATGTTTCATAGGAAAAATAAAAATAAATGATAACGTAACTCACTTCTGTTTCAATATGACAACCTAACTATCAATGTTAACCACTTATTAAAACAATTTGTTCAAGTAACTTTAAACTATTTAATAAAAATGTGTATATATCTCTCTCTTTCCACTGCATATTTAGCCTGATATGTTTGTTTTTTTTTTTTTTTTTATATAAAATTTTAAAATTAATTAAAAATGGCCTGTATGAAGGCAACTTACTTTTGTTCCTCATTCAAAACTGCATCAAAAAACTCATCCTTAATGGTAACTGCATATTTGGTTTTGCTGCGTGACAGAATATATCCAGGGCCCACAACAAATGGCACTAGAGGCTACAGAAAGGGAGCTAATATTTGAATGGAGTAATTATTTCATACAAAAGAATGCTATATCAGATGTCAATGAAATAATTTCATATACATTTTGTTTCATAAATATTTTGTAATTAGGTATTAGTCCAAACCTACAAGAAAAGAGAAATGTCAGTATGGCCTAATCATAAACCTAGAAATAATGTTTAACCACGTCATGTGAGAGAACATTTCAAACAATCATTTCACATTCCAATACATTATTGGTATAAATAATATTTTAATGAGCTATTTCAGATTGTTAATGATACTGTAGTGTTCCCAGTTATAATAGTATTTCCAATTAATGCATATACATACATATAAGGGAAAAAACAGAACAAACGATAGTAGCTATTCACATTTCTTGGAATCATTATGTAATTTTATTGTTATCATCAAGCAATGATATAATAAATGCACCTCCATGTTTTTTTGCCAAGGTGGGGGTTTGCTGTGTCGGATGGGCAGGTGATTTTTCAGATTATGGCGCCGAGTAGGTTCATGTTCCAGCTGAAGCACTCGTTCACATCTGAACACAACTCAGAGAACTGAACACAAGTCCATCCCATCCACACTCATTCACATCTAAACACAACTCATAGAGCCAAACATAAGTCATTCCATAATCATTCACATCTAAACTCTTATTCTAATGCAGAGAAATATACTTACTCACTCTCACAGATGTACGCCTACTCATTTTGTCCCCAACTCTTTCTAATGCATAGCAGTTTACTAAATTACTTACTCATTCTGACTGCTACTCATTGTCCCCAAATCTTATTCTTATGCATAGAATTATACCTACTCATTATGTTCCCTCATCTTATATTAACATACAGAATTATACTTACTCATTCTGTTCTCAAATCTTATCCTAATGCAGGTAAATATATCTACTTTGTGTCCTAAATTTTATTCTATGCAGATAAATATACCTACTTTGTGTGTCCAAAATTTTATTCTAATGCAGATAAATATACCTATTTTGTGTGTCCCAAATCTTATTCTAATGCATAGAAATATCCTTAGTGTATCCCAAACTCTTATTATAATACACATAATTATACTTAATGTGCCCCAAATCTTATTTTATTGCAGAGAATGTTATACTTACTCTCTGTGTCCCAAAACTGCAGCTGCGGTCTTAGGGCGGGTGATTTTACTTTGAACTTGGAGTGGTCCATTGTATTGTGACCGTTGTTGAGATGATGGCGTTGATCTAAACAAAAATAAAGATGCTCTCCTTTTATAGATTTTAAAAAGAAATCAACAAAGTACAAATTCTAAAGAACAAAATTTATAAATTTTCAAATCCTTTGCTACTTGCTTATTCAAATTATTTAAATGACTTTTTACAAGTTTTTAAAATGAAGATTGAAATAATTGTTTATTTATAACATCCCAATATAATAAATGTCAATGCATCTTCTTATACAATATTTGAGGTATTGTAAGTTCTATAGAGAACATGATTCTAAGTTCTATAAAGAACAGGATTTTGTAAATTCTTTAAAGACACATACTACGATGAGCTCAGTGAACACAACATAATGCTCTGTAAAAAGTATACAAAGAGAATTTATTTATTTTCAGTTTTAAATGTTATCTCTTTTTTTACATTAAATAAATTAATATATATGCATGCACACACACACACACACACACACACACACACACACACACACACACACACACACACACACACACACACACACAAATACCATGATTACACATGCATGCACACACACATGCACACACACACAGACACACACACACAGACAGACACACACACACAGACACACACACACACAAATTATATTAAGGACAAGTTAATAAAATCATTACATGTAAAAGCAATGTAAAACTGTCAAAATGGAGAGGAAAAAACTGTATACATATAAATATATATAATAGCTGGAAATTAAGTCAGACATGAAGACAGACTATTAACACAAAAGTATCTTGTGACTGCTACCTTCAGGTTCAAAAGCAAGACCCCAAATTTAAAAAAAATATTTGTAATATGAAACAAAAAAGATTGGAATTATTCCTGAAAAAGTAACAGATTATGACAGAGAGTAGATTATTATACCAACAGCTACTTTTGTGCTTGAAAAAGTTTTTAAAATAAAAGTAGTATTTTTAGAAAAATATGATATTTAAGTAAACAATGAAAAAGTAAATTTGTTTAAGGAATAAAGAAAAAAGCAGTAAAGAATATTTAATTTAAGAGGAAAATAGGAAAAAAGAATTAACTATTAAAAAGTTAGGGAAATTAGGAATACTTTTGAAAAAATATATGGAAGATTAGTATTTTATGAAATGATTGCACAATTGTTGTCATTTGCAGGTACTCTGTCATCTACAACCATTCATATCTCTACAAAGGAAATTAAGTGCACATCTGTTACCACTTACAGGTACCCTTTTACCTAGTCATCCTACAACCACTCATATCTCTACAAAGGAAATTAAGTGCACATCTGTTACCACTTACAGCTATCTTTTTACGTAGTCATCTCTACAAATGACTAGTATATATATTTCTCCATAAGAATGACTGTACTTTCATTGGAATAAATCTCCATGAAAAGGAAAACAAGATTATTTTTTTTGTTTTTGTTTATTTTGGGGTGATGGTGGTGGTTAAATAATAAACAGCGAGTTATATAGTTAAAGAACAGTTAAAAGAAATGGAACATATTCATACAGGAAAAACTTTTACAACAAAAGTATAAAGAGAAAATTTAAGCATGAAGAAAGAAACCTAGAGTACATATTACAATATCATAGAATACTTGTGTCTGACACATTAAAACACAACAGTAATCATGTATCTCATCTGACACATTAAAACACAGCAGTAATCATGTATCTCATCTGACACATTAAAACACAACAGTAATCATGTATCTCATCTGAAAACATGAAAACACAACAGTAATCATGTATCTTATCTGACACATTAAAACACAACAGAATACATGATACATTTAAGCACAAACAAAAAACAACAACATGAGTTTGATACATTTCAACACAGCAGAATACACGTGTGTGACATATTTAAACACACATACACACACATATGCACAAACACACACACACACATACACATACACATACACACACACACACACACACACACACACACACACACACACACACACACACACACACACATCTGACTTATTTATCTTAATTTGAATAGAAACAGGAATCTTTCTCCAAGAGCTAGGTATTTGTTGTTTTTTTACCTTCAAAACTAAGGTCTGGACTCTTAATATATAATTTTTTTTTTTACTTCAAGGGCTAGAATCTTAATGCATAATTAGTCTAACCACTAAAGACTAGAACCATCATTCAAAACTTTATACCTCACTGTTCATCTAAAGAAATTATTAGAAGGTAGAATTATCCTTCAAAGCAAACAATTTAGCTCTTAAATGGAAGGACTAGGGGACACAAACAGCTGTTTATCAAAAAGAATAAAGGATAGAATTATTTTTTTCAAAACTAAATAACTATTTTTGTACTTTTTGCAAAAGACTTAAGAGTTCAGAGTTGCATTCAAGAATGCTGTACTTAACTTTTCAAACTAAGCAGAGCCCCAACTACAGCAGTCACATATGCCTCCATCTTCCATAACCATCCCGCACCCTCACACCCAACACATGCGCACACACACATACACACACACACAATGCAGGCTTTTATCATTCTCGTTGGTTAATTAAATATATTATAATTTTCTATAATTCCACCCCCCCACCCCCAACTCCTGCTAGTCTGCATGTACTTGGTAGTGGAGGAAGAATGGAGAGGGATTGAACAGAAACTACAGCCCATGACAACGGTCTTTGAGAACCATTGTTCATTTAGCAACGTGTATTCTGCAGTTGCTAGCCTGTGGACAACTATCAGGGACTTTTGAGATAGTACATATTATATTGCGCATTCCTCAGCCTGTGGACAACTATCAGGGACTTTTGAGATAGTACATATTATATTGCGCATTCCCCATCCGTCTATTGATAAGCAGCACGTTACGTTTACTGCTACTCACCTGGTCAAGACTGTTACATCAAAAATCTTTTATTATTATTTCTTGAACAAATGCACACACAAAACGGTCGACTATTCCATGGTAAGTCCTGTACAGAAGATATATTGAGGGGGAAAACAAATGATATGGATGGAATTAAAAGTTCATTTCTGGATGATTTCAATCTGGAAGGTTGTTAGTGGCACTGAACAGAAAGAACCGATTTTACTTTTCGGTTCACTGAACCGTGATTAAAGATGTTAACATGGTGAAAATCGCTCATCGTGTACTTAGGAATAAAGAAAGACTAAATCCTACGTTACTATTGACCAACTGTTATGCAAGGGTCGATCTTGCTTGGCATTATTTTCTCCCAAGAAAAGAGCACTCCATCCTGCGAATGATGATGACGGATGAAAACCTGTTGACCCCATCCCCACCCATACACGACTTTGAGTAGCTATAGTGCAAATATAATGCCAAATATAATACTATTTTATCTGTGTGACTGTATGTGTAATATCTGTGTTTGACGTATTGGGTGCATGTTTAGTGTTGTATATAATGTGTTGGTATATTGTGTGCGTGTTTGTGTTTGGCGCATTACATGTACATACTTTAAAATATAATTAATCAAGACATCATAAAGTTAGAGCTGAGATACTTGCCGGAGAACTGATATACAAAGCCAAAGAGCTGAGAAACGACCGGAAAAGTGAGATAGAAGGCCAAAGAGACAAGAAACATGGCCAGAGATGCAGATGTGAGGTTCAAGACCCAGATCACTACATTTGGACACTCTAGGTCGTAGAAATGAGGTACAAGATGTTGACTTGACTTAATGTGGTCCTAGATGTGAGGAACAAGATCTGGACAGCCAGATCTGACTTAATGTAGTCCTAGATGTGATATACAAGACCGTTAGATCTGACTTAATGTGGTCCTAGAAGTGTGGTACAAAATCTAGACACTTAGACTGGAGTTAACTGGGCCCTAGAAGTGTGGTACAAAATCTAGACACTTAGACTGGAGTTAACTGGGCCCTAGAAGTGTGGTACAAAACCTAGACACTTAGACTGGGGTTAACTGGGCCCTAGAAGTGTGGTACACAATCTAGATCCGACTTAATGTGGTCCTAGAAGTGTGGTACAAAATCTAGACACTTAGACTAGAGTTAATTGGGCCAATTTAAGGAAATACATGGACGCACAACTAAGATATTGCATATGGCCGTTAAACTTAAAACAAGTCCATATAACTATCATAACGAAAATGACATATGCCTCCCTAAAAAAAAATAAAAAAAATAAAAAAATTTAAAAAACACACCCAAACCCCTCAACGTTCTTAGGGCTATATATCAAAAGTATAATATGCCACTGTTTAAAGCGCTCTCCAAAGGGGCACAATCTTGTCAAGTGGTAGAAATAACGCCGCTTTTCCTCTCAACTCAAATAAATGTTTCCTGCAAGCAGAAGAGTTGTGACAAACCTTTCGTTGTAACCAAGCAATCGTCATGTGCTAAAGTACACCTCACACGAGTGAGTGATAACAATGTTTACACGACTTCATTAATAAAAATAATAATAAAAAAAATTGTTAAAATGCAGTACACGTCTGTGCCGAGGTTCTGAAGTTGCAGAGTCCATCGCTACCAGCTGGTCGAAGTCACCAACAACCTGGTCACTACAAGCACTCAGAATTTTTTCTTGTATCACGTGATTCACTGTGATATCACGATCATCAGTTTGTTGTCATTAATGATCTGATCGCTATATATATATATTTTGAAGTTTTTTTGTTATATCGCGCATATGGCTTTGATATCGCTAACATCAGGTCGTTGTCACCAAACAATGCAATCGATAAGCGTATTCTAAGCTTTCTGTTATCACGCATACGGGAATGATATCACTGCCAACAGGTCGCTCATTAACAATTCAAGGCCTTTGCGAGATCGAATCAATGTATTGAATTTTTTTTCATATGACCGCGTGGTTCGCGTGGCACTATTCGTTCTTCTGCAATTTCCTGTTCGGCAACCTGCTGAGAAAAAAGAACGGGAGGGGTGGCTTCACACAAACACCGATCAATAAAATTTCTGCAGTAAACATAGCGCATGTCGACGACGACAACAGTATTTGGGCGTTGTTGTTTGAGCGACTGCTTTCCGACTTCTGCCATAACGGTCGAGTCATTTGGGAGCTGTCACCGGCTTCTTTCCGATTTGTGCTATTACGAGTCGAAGACTGCGCTAAATGAGACACCACGCTACTGAACACAGTCTGGCAGTAAAAAGCAATGAGTGAAAACAATATCTGAACAGTGGAAGGCGTGATACTACAGTTCTGAATATGTTCTTATATAAAGGAAGAAAATGATTTAACAGCATAAGGCGAAGACGATGTTTTTGAAAACGAAAGGCGAGACATTATGTCTGATCAAACTCTAACAAGGGAAAAGAATGAAGATTGGAGACTGGACAAACTCTAACAAGAGAAAAGAATGAAGATTGGAGACTGGACAAACTCTAACAAGGGAAAAGAATGAAGATTGGAGACTGGACAAACTCTAACAAGAGAAAAGAATGAAGATTGGAGACTGGGCAAACTCGAACAAGAGTAAAGAATGAAGATTGGAGTCTGGGCAAACTCTAACAAGAGAAAAGAATGAAGATTGGAGACTGGGCAAACTCTAACAAGAGAAAAGAATGAAGATTGGAGACTGGGCAAACTCTAACAAGAGAAAAGAATGAAGATTGGAGTCTGGGCAAACTCTAACAAGAGAAAAGAATGAAGATTGGAGACTGGACAAACTCTAACAAGAGAAAAGAATGAAGATTGGAGACTGGGCAAACTCTAACAAGAGAAAAGAATAAAGATTGGAGTCTGGGCAAACTCTAACAAGAGAAAAGAATGAACACTGGAGACTGGATTCAGTGAGACTGGGAAGGGGATAGGCAATTGTTGAATAATTTAAAAGGACATTCAAAAGACAAGCAAAAATCACCCCAAAACCTCCAAGCAGAAATCACCCCAAAACCTCCAAGCAAAAATCACCCCCAAGCCTCCAGGCCAAAATCACTCCAAAACCTCCAAGCAAAAATCGCCCCAAAACCTCCAAGCAAAAATCACCCCAAAACCACCAAGCAAAAATTACCCCAAAACCTCCAGGCAAAAATCACCCCAAAACCTCCAGGCAAAAATGAAGAATATCTTTTTTTAAAGTACTATTTTGTGTAGGTCTGTATATTAAATAATATGCATGAATGTATGAGAGAGAGAGAGAGAGAGAGAGAGAGAGAGAGAGAGAGAGAGAGAGAGAGAGAGAGAGAGAGACGGGGGAGGGAGAGAATATAACAGAAAAGAAGAAGTGCTTAAACTTTGAACACTGTTATTCATGATTAATCACCAATAATCATAAGGTCAATAGAAAGAAAGACAAAGGGGCGAGTAACTTTTAGTCTTAACACAACATTAGAATACACACAACTTACATCAAACGAACAACTCCGGTTCTCCTTTTCTTAAGCAGTTTCATTGTGTCATAGGGTCAGGTCAACTCTGAGACTGGCTAACATTTGACAGTAACAATAATCAGTTTTTTTCTGCACACATCCTCCTAGCAGTGAGAAACAAGAAGAGCCAAACGTTAGTCCAAGACTAAGTACTCACTGACACCCAGTTACACTCTTAAAATTATATTCTCATCTGACAATCTAAATTTTTCCTACAGTAATGTATAGGCACAGACTGTATCCAAGTCACGTGAGCTAATTAGCGACAATTAATTGAACATGTATATCCAGCTCATCTCCTTCTTTCAGTAATACATAGGTTCACTCAAGGTTTCCAGGGCAACTGATTTACTGGCAGTTAAGTGTTTTTAACGTTATCTCTTCCGGTACAGCCCGTGTCTGGTCAGAGACTGACTCAGGACTGGCAGTAAAGGCTTTGAACTCGACGTCTTTCCTTAAGTGACACACTGGCTCCATGCCTGGTTGTCTGGTGCTAGCTTCTCAATTTCAGTGTGTCATTTACTGAGGTACAGACCCTACAGTAGTTGTACGTGACATGGACGGCTTGGCTTGGGTGCGCACACCAAAATCTTTCCCTCTAGAACTCGCAGACAAATGTTTGCACTCTAGTTTTCACAGCAGGCTATGACTATTCCGTTGGTGGATGGCTATCAGGTTGGTTGTTTTGTTTGCAGTTGTTAGCTTTTCTTCCTTTCTCAATAGACAGATGCTACACTAAATACATTCAAGAAGTACATGTGCCAAGCAATGTTGACGCTGCGTGAAACCAGTCAGAGATATTTTATCCAGGTACCCTGGAACTGAATGAATCTAGTAAAGACATTATATACATCTTTACAGGTTTCCGATTATACTAGTCATACACATTATACATACGAAGGTCACATTCATTATACAGTAAGCCAGGGATAAAATTACGAGGATCACATATATTATACAATAAGACTGAGGTATAAATTACGAGGATCACATACATTATACAATAAGACTGAGGTATAAATTACGAGGGTCACATACATTATACAATAAGACTGAGGTATAAATTACGAGGGTCACATACATTATACAATAAGACTGAGGTATAAATTACGAGGGTCACATACATTATACAATAAGACTGAGGTATAAATTACGAGGATCACATATATTATACAACAAGCCAGGATAAAATTACGAGGGTCTTAGGCAGGTTGTCTAGAATTTGAGACTTCCCTCGGTGAACAACAACAAATAATCACATAATGTCATACAAATGAGATTTTGAACTTAAAGAACAGGTTTCGCCAGAAAGAAACTGGAAGCGGCAAAACAAAAATAATGGCAGACTTTGATACAAAGTATCAAACACCATTTTCAGAAAATCAAACAAAACCAAAACATCATCTAAGTACAAGACTACACAAAATAAATATGTAAACCTTACCTAAAAATCATCGACTGTTTCAAAAAACACCCAGGTACAATGTTTTAGCTCACAAGCTTAATTGAACGCTGCAGGAATTTGTTTGAGCGTAATATAAAAACGTTAGAATAATGTAAGGCAGACAATCTACATTTAAAAAACAACATACTTTGTTTTGTGGCTAGTGTCATTGTGCCATGCACATGGTTGTTCTTTTCGATACGTCAGTTATCTCTATTTGAAACACCGTTATTTCTATTCGATACGTCAGTTATCTCTATTTGAAACACCGTTTGTTCTATTCAATACATCAGTTATCTCTATTCGATACACAGGTTACTTCCACTGGATACATCGGTAGCCACCTGTTTGGCGATAATCGCCTAGGCCGACTGTATCATGCAGACTTTCTTGAAGAAAAAATGTGGGGAAAAAGAAATCAAGGATTTTCGCCATTTGTACTTAAAGTTTGGAAAAGGCAAACTGATGTTCAAAAGGGGGAGACGGTGAGATGGGCGATAACAATGAAGGGAGAGAAATAGGGTAAAAAGAGTGATGACCAAGGAAGCTAGGCGTTTCAACGATATGACGCAACAAATACCCGGGCAAAACTAAATGTTCCATTCTCCCCCAAATCCCTTCAGGCGACAGACGAAATATGGCACTAGCACGCTAGGCATATATGTGAGTCTTTTAAACTTCTTCTTACAAAATCAATTTCTTATGTGAAGGTGTCGGTCGCCCAAATCTACCTGCCTCTTGTTTCTTGTCTTTCCATCCGAAAAAATTGAGCTTCGAACGTTTCAATAAACACCTGTACCTAACAGAACAAAAACTGTCTGCTCAGCGTAAACACATTGTTCTAGACAACGGTTTGGACACACGATAATGACGCACAGCAAAATCAACGTACGACGCTGATAAACCTCGTAGCTTGGAAGTATCAGAATTCAATTTGAGATCCGAACACGTCACATTTCAATGACCCGCCTGTTCGTGGCAGTTCTTCTCTATCGATCACGCGTATACAGGTACGAGACCCAGATCGGCACCGCAAAATGCTGGGTCGCTCCAGTCAGGAGACGAAAGAGTCCTGTGTTAGTTAACAATGCGCTTATGTTACATTTTGAAGTCACGTTTAGCAAGGACTGAGCAGTATTCATAGCGCAAGCATTAGAAGTGGCTTATGTTACATTTTGAGGTCACGTTTAGCAAGGACTGAGCAGTATTCATTTCATATCGCAAGCGTTAGAAGTGGCTGGAGAACTGTGCAAACCGTAGGATCGGGTGCTCTTTCAACTCCAAGACGTCAGTTTCTGGCTGTCGGAGTACAATGAAATGGACAGAAAAGGCAAGCGATCACGTGACTTATGCTCGATAAAAAGAGTATCGATGAGAGCACTAGGACCGTAATGATTTCAGAGCCATTCACCCATCAGAAAACATTTCAAGAGCTTCTAACCCCTGCCCGACCTGATATTTCCACGCATTTTAATGGAATATTCCAATTTTGCTTATGGAAAACAGAAATGATTTTTTTTTCATAATACACTTGCAAAAGCATATGACAGATATTTATTTTATTTACGTGTTTGATGTTCCGGTCTTTCTGAGTGAATCCCTAAAAACCAAGCTTGATTTCGGTAGTTCTCTGACTGAGTGAATCCCTGAAAACCAAGCTTGATTTCGGTAGTTCTCTGACTGAGTGAATCCCTGAAAACCAAGCTTGATTTCGGTAGTTCACTGACTGAGTGAATCCCCCCAAACCAAGCTTGATTTCGATAATTCACTGACTGAGTGAATCCCTCAAAACCAAGGTTGATTTCGGTAGTTCACTGACTGATTGTAGTGATGTCGATGTTTCTTTTAAAAGGTTAAGGTCAAAAGTGCATAAATGTGCGTGAAGATGGTGCGTGTGTGTGTGTGTGTGCGTGCGTGCGTGTGTGTGTGTATGTGTGTGCGTGCGTGTGTGTGTGTGTGTGTGTGTGTGCGCGTGTGTGTGTGTGTGTGCGTGTGTGTGTGGTACTGGTAGAGGGGTAAGGTTGGAAGACGCACTGACTGCATAAGTTAAAAAACTGAATTTAAGCGTGAAAAGCCAGAACAGGCCGTTTGATAACAGGCCGTTTGATAACAGGCAGTTTGATAACAGGCAGTCTGATAACAGGCAGTTTGATAATGGGAATGAATGGTACTGCTAGTCCGAGTACGTTCGATGATATGTTCTGGTCTTTGGTGACCTATTTTATTGCTAACAATACGAAGCGCGATCTAATTTAAGAGATCATATTGAAAGGCTCGTCAACACCGACACTGCATGAATAGATGATACAATACGTCAACACTGTGTGCATGTGATTTATTGGCAGTATATGCACACTTGAATGCACACAAAAAATTACATTGTGCATGTGAATATAATTGTGAATTATTGTACTTGTTAAACTATTTTACATCGGCTTGGTAAACTGTATTTTCAGTTTTGGAATAATCTTTCTAAGCAGTTTTGGAATCATCTTTCTAAACAGTTTCCATGCATGTACTGTACGTACCTTGAGATGCCTTGCTCAATCACAAACACTTTTTGCTGACAGTTAACTATGAATGATCGTAATGTATGTACACAACCACCAGATTTTTCCAACGGTCGAAAACAGACGAGGACACTCACTCACTCACTCACTCACTCACTCACTCACTCACTCACTCACTCACTCACTCACTCACTCACTCACTCACTCACTCACTCACTCACTCACTCACTCACTCACTCACTCACTCACTCATTGACAAGTATAAATTAAGTCGAAGATGAATAATGTCAAATAAAACCTTAGTACATGTAATAACATACACATTTAAAGTTGATAAAAATGTAACATGCACATACACCAGAAGCGGCAGTAAAACCACACATACACACACAAACGCCACACATACATAAAAACAACAAACATATCAATATAAACAAAGACACAAATCCACCACCCCCCCAAAAAAAAAAAAAAAGTATAACACAAGACAGAGACAGTAAACTGTAGGTAAGACAGCCTGACTGACATACCGAGCACATAGACAGTAAACTATAGATAAAACAGCCTGACTGACATACCGAACACACAGCTCTATAGAACACCCACTGCACCCAACACTGCAAGTGCTCTACTAAAATAACTGCAACGCATCGAATTCCTCGTCGAAATAGCTATCAAAACCTCATATCAATCTTTACTGCTATTAAATTACGACATTTTATTATTTCCATAACCAGTGTACAACCAAAACCTCATATCAATCTTTACTGCCATTAAATTACGACAGTTTATTATTTCCATAACCAGTGTACAACCAAAACCTCATATCAATCTTTACTGCCATTAAATTACGACATTTTATTATTTCCATAACCAGTGTACAACCAAAACCTCATATCAATCTTTACTGCCATTAAATTACGACATTTTATTATTTCCATAACCAGTGTACAACCAAAACCTCATATCAATCTTTACTGCCATTAAATTACGACAGTTTATTATTTCCATAACCAGTGTACAACCAAAACCTCATATCAATCTTTACTGCCATTAAATTACGACAGTTTATTATTTCCATAACCAGTGTACAACCAAAACCTCATATCAATCTTTACTGCCATTAAATTACGACAGTTTATTATTTCCATAACCAGTGTACAACCAAAACCTCATATCAATCTTTACTGCCATTAAATTACGACAGTTTATTATTTCCATAACCAGTGTACAACCAAAACCTCATATCAATCTTTACTGCTATTAAATTACGACAGTTTATTATTTCCATAACCAGTGTACAACCAAAACCTCATATCAATCTTTACTGCTATTAAATTACGACAGTTTATTATTTCCATAACCAGTGTACAACCAAAACCTCATATCAATCTTTACTGCTATTAAATTACGACAGTTTATTATTTCCATAACCAGTGTACAACCAAAACCTCATATCAATCTTTACTGCTATTAAATTACGACAGTTTATTATTTCCATAACCAGTGTACAACCAAAACCTCATATCAATCTTTACTGCTATTAAATTACGACAGTTTATTATTTCCATAACCAGTGTACAACCAAAAAACATAAATTATTACTACCACGATCGATATTACTAAATCATGACAACAGGTCACCAACACCACATCTACTACCGAATCAGAACAACTAATCATCTTCTTAATGTTAACTACTACAAAACCAGGAGAACTCATCATCTCCATAATGTTCACTACAAAACCGGGTCAACTAATCATCTCCTTAATGTTAACTACTACAAAACCAGGTCAACTAATCAACCCCTTAATGTTAACTACTACAAAACCAGGTCAACTAATCACCTCCTTAATGTTAACTACTACAAAACCAGGTCAACTAATCATCTCCTTAATGTTAACTACTACAAAACCAGGAGAACTCATCATCTCCATAATGTTCACTACAAAACCAGGTCAACTAATCAACCCCATAAAGTTAACTACTGCAAAATCAGGTCAACTAATCACCTCCATAATGTTACTACAAAATTATGACAACACATTACCATGCTAAGTACTACTAGGGAACCCGGACAGCTATCGTCATCAAAGTCTTTATTACTACCAAACTACGATGACTTATCATTAAAACAATCGTTAGTCGCGCGTCTTATCTGCACTTTGTTATCTTTACGATCAGCCATCTTTTTCAGTCATTGAATGAACTTTATTATTTTCAAGTAGGCTCTCAATACACATCTTTGTCACTAGTCAAATCTCATGACTTGCTCAAACTGTACATTTGTAAATTCAATTTACTTTTAAGTTTGTCTTTTGCAAATAAAGTATTTTCATTTGCTGCAATTTTGTAAGTGAAATAATTTAGTTTGTTAAATCATCAGTATCTTTCTTATGTCTTTAACTGGTTTGTATACAGCACTTAATTTGATGTATAATAATTCAAAAAGTGTAGATATGTTATAACGTTAATGGCTTTTTAAAAATATATTTCTTTTTCAATTATTATTTGTATTCCTCTTTAAAACACAACATTGATTAAACCCTATTTATTTTTGTTACATTCCACTAGTTCCCCACCAGCCCCTCACAGGTACCACAATTATAATCGTCTACTAATTAAGACCTCGTCTTTACCACTGAAAAACATTACTTATGTCTCTTATGTCTGTTATTCACATCACAATTACTACAACTGATAACACATTAACACATCGTCTTTACCACTGAAAAACATTACTTTCGTGTATCATTCACATCAGAGTTACTACCACTCCATCACACTGCACATTAATATTTCCAACTTGCCGCCTTCCTATCGAACCAGGTTCTGGACTAACTCTCGCGTATCTATTAATACTATGTTCTGGACTAATTTTTGCGTACCTATAAATACTACATTCTGGACTAACTTTTGCGTATTTATAAATTCTACGTTTTGGATTAACTTTAGTGTGTCTATAAAAACTACGTGCTGGACTAACTTTTGCGTACCTATAAATACTATGTTCTGGACTAACTTTTGCGTACCTATAAATACTATGTTCTGGGCTAACTTTTGCGTACCTATAAATACTATGTTCTGGACTACCTTTTGCGTACCTATAAATACTATGTTCTGGGCTAACTTTTGCGTACCTATAAATACTATGTTCTGGGCTAACTTTTGCGTACCTATAAATACTACGTTCTGGACGAACTTTTGCGTATTTATAAATTCTATGTTTAGGACTAACTTTAGTGTGTCAATAAAAACTACGTTCTGGACTAACTTTTCGAATACCTATAAACACTACGTGCTGGACTAACTTTTGCGTATCCATAAATACTACGTTCTGGACTAAATTCTACGTTCTGGACTAATATTCGCGTACCTATAAATACTGTGTTCTGAGCTAAAGTTTGCGCATCTATAAATACTGTATTCAGGACAACCAAAGACGTATGGTAAACACTTTGTTCTGGACTAATTTTCGCATATCTCTAAACACTTTGTTCTGGACTAATTTTCGCATATCTATAAACACTTTGTTCTGGACTAATTTTCGCATATCTCTAAACACTTTGTTCTGGACTAATTTTCGCATATCTCTAAACACTTTGTTCTGGACTAATTTTCGCATATCTATAAACACTTTGTTCTGGACTAAACTGCCAATGAAAACCAAAGCAGAAACTTACGGGTGTTTCTTGGAAAAGACAGTCGGCTCGGAGTAAACCGAGATAGCACGCTCGAGAGGCCTTCTGGCAGTCGACTCACATCCCGAGTCAAAGGGGCGGATAGTAGTGACAAGGTGCTTCATTTCCGTTGGCCGTGTCAACTTTTAGATGCTTACGTCTAATAATCTTGCTAATAACAACGCAACAGACCTAGAGGTCGTTGATTCGGGACCACAACCTACACGACAACGTTAAGTAAGTAGCCATAACTGACTTTGTAGATATACTGTTCCATCGGGAGGAGTCCTGTATTCTGGATACCCCTTCGGGGGTCATTTAATTTCAACTCCAGAGCTTCTGTATTCTGGGAACAACCGCTGGAATTCGTGTCAAATAAAACTGAGCACCTTACTGCAGAGATGACTGAGTCGGAAGTAGAACTTTTCAAAAGCAGGCAAACCTGACAGTGGGGTCAGACGTTAAAATTGTGCGGCCGTTACACGACCACTGAATATAGTGCCGAACAGTAACAAATAAGAAAAGTAAGACTACTGCACTGTTCACCAAGTCTAGGCTTACGGCGGCGCGTGCGTCATCTGTGCCATGCTTTTACAGAGTTTATTGAAATAAATAGACACACTTCTTAGGGCCAGGCTGTTCGGCTTTTGAACGCACTCCGTCGCAAGTGCATTCACTACTCAAATGCCCACGGCTACCGCATTACTTCCAGTAAATCCTCGGGCTCTCAACTAGAAAGGGGTTTTCTGCCGTCAGCCGATAACATCGATCACGTCCATCAATTATCCATTTCACAGCAATTGATTTTATTTTATGCTTTTGCACCGACACTCAGGGAATTTTGCAGCAAAATGAACTCACTAAAAGGAATATTAGCGAAGGTCCGTTTGAGTTCATTTTTATCGCAGAGTAACGAGCCTTGCCAATGCGCCCATCACGCGGCTAGCCAGTCAGGCAGCGAGAATGCAGCCCTATCATGGTGGAAAGAGTGGCTCTACTTTCCAATGTCGGTGACATAAAGCGACAGGGGTAATTACTGGCGGATCGATAGGGTAGTGCCGGAGTTTGGGGACTTTTTCTAAAAGCAATTATCCAGTACATCTTTCTCTCTCCAAAATTTTAGTCATGAAAAACCGGTTGATATCGCAAGAGGTTCGATTCATTCTGGCTACAGTCACTTCAGCCATGAGACTCTTAGTCCGGTTATAGCCACTTCAGTCATGAGACAGGAGCCAGTACAGTTACAGCCACATCAGTCATGAGACTAGAGCCAGTTTGGCTATAGCTACTTCAGTCGTGAGACTAGAGTCAGTTTGGCTATAGCTACTTCAGTCGTGAGACTAGAGCCAGTTTGGCTCTAGCTACTTCAGTCGTGAGACTAGAGCCAGTTTGGCTATAGTGCAAATCTTTGTGAAGATGAAAACGCATTATTAGAGGACATTCGTTCAAAACTGACGTCTAAACCATTCTTGCAATAAAGCTGTTTAATATGACCTTTTATTTATTTAAAAATCTGAAACATATTTTTGGAGATGTCTTACTCAATTGATCCACTCATATTCAAGATGTGCTTAAACCACTTTCTGACAGCGCCACACTAGTTATTGGTTATGATTATTATTTATCACCCATAACTAATTACAAGTGATGAGAATCTTAATTTATGTTATTAATAATTCTCCAGAAGACATCACTCGTCTCTCTCACTTGGCAGATGTGGTGGTGCTGTAAACGTTTTCTTTCTTCCACAACATTCAAGATAAACATTCACTGTCACACTGTATTTCCTTAGGTGAAAAACGTCTTACCAAAGGAGAAGATTAATCTGCCTTTAATCTATATATAGCGATCCCCAATCCACCCACTTTCTTCTCCAACATAAGTTTAGCAATATGTGTAAGAAGGTCAATAAATTTATTAAATCAACAATCAAATATACATATAACTAACACAATGCTAAGATTACTTGAAACGAATATTTCCACAAAATCATGTTCGAATAATTTCAATGCTTATACAGTCTTATATCCTAAATCATAATTCAACATATTAGTGCCAATATAAATCACAGGATAATTCTTATCTGAGAACAGAAATGGAGTTATAGAGAGATAAGCGATAATAGTTTATATATAACCGTGTATATTGGATGCGGCTGCAATAGTCTTTCTCGTGCTTTTGTAACAAAGTCACAAGTTTATTGTTCACAACAGAATTGTAAGTTCTTCACATGTTTCTCTTGCACACTGTAGAACACTTCATGAACCACTGTTCTCTTGAGAGTAATCTGGGCGCTCCTTCACCGTATTAGTTACCTGTGCTTCATTGTGTGTCTGTTCTAAGCTTATTTGTTCACCAAGTAAGTCATGTGCATGACAGTTTGTATATGTTGTGGTGGATATATTTGTTTGTGAACGTGTGTATGTTTATGTATGTGTGCATAAATTCATCAGCATGTTGCCTATAAGTATATATTAGTAAGCCTAATTTAATTACATGCATGAGCTGGCAGCTATTTCTGCCTTAGCAATAACTTCACATGGCACTAATAACATACTGGAAATAAAAGTGTGCATTAAAATTTTAAAAAAGAAAACAAGAAAAGAAAAAATACAATCTTTCTAAAAGCCATGTCAAAGCAGATCCTGTGTATACAGTGCTATCACTTCAATTACTGCCTGCAAAGAATACAATAATTATATTTAAGGTTGATAAAATGACAATTATCATTACATATAATGAGAAACCTTGGACTCTGGCTTCTTGACATTTTTATTTAGTGAGTAACATGATTCAGAATCTGGAGAGAAAAAAAGTGTTAAGCCTTCTAGCAGTTAGTTAGAAAGCAAGAGACTGCATATAGGTTTGATGCTATCTCTTTAATTATAATTATGGTTAAGCTGGTGAAATTTTATACAGGAATCTTTCTGTTACACAGCTTGCATAAATTTAAATAAACATCAGTTCTGATATCATGCTATTTAAAAACTGTTAAGAAACCCATTTGAGAACAAGAGGTGCTAGTTCTGGGGTATTTTTATGGACACCAAGAAACAATGTGAACATTTTCATTTAGTATGTACAATAAAATTGTATGTGTGTGATTGTATGTGTGTGTGATTGTATGTGTGTGGTTGTATGTGTGTGATTGTATGTGTGTGATTGTGTGTGGTTGTATGTGTGTGATTGTATGTGTGTGGTTGTATGTGTGTGATTGTATGTGTGTGGTTGTATGTGTGTGATTGTATAGTTATGCGTAGTATAACTAATGCTACTAATGATGTTTCTACGTTTGCTAATGTTTCCTATTGTACTCCTGTCACTTTTGTTACTCTTATTTTAAAGCAGAAGTGAAGTGCTACTTCTATTGCTACTCCTACTACCTCTACTGCTTTTACTGTATCTACTACTTCTGTTGCTTCTTTTTCATTGATGCTACTTCTACTATTATAGCTAGTAATGTTCTACTATTTAACTACTACTGCTGCTATATCTAGTTAGTATTTTACTGGTATTAATACTAGTGGTATTTTGCTACTACTTAACTACTGTTACTGCATCTACTAGGTATTTTTGGGGGTATTGGTATTAGTACTAGTGATATTTTGCTACTACTTAACTACTGTTACTGCATCTACTAGGTATTTTTTTTGGGGGGGGTAATGGTATTAGTACTAGTGGTATTTTGCTCCTACTTAACTACTGTTACTGCATCTACTAGGTATTTTTGGGGGGTATTGGTATTAGTACTAGTGGTATTTTGCTACTACTTAACTACTGTTACTGCATCTACTAGGTATTTTTTGGGGGTATTGGTATTAGTACTAGTGGTATTTTGCTACTAAATAATTACTGCTACTGCATAACTACTGCTACTACTTAACTACTGTTACTACATAACTACTGCTACTACATAACTACTGCTACTACACCTAATAGATTGTTTTTCTAGTATTAGTACTAGTGATATTTTCCTATTACTTAACTACTGCTACTACTATAACTAATTTCAGTAGCCTGTTTTGAACAGTGTACCAACAACAAAACACAAAATGAAAAGATAAAAAATCTTAAATGGATTAATAAATTATAATGTACTACTATTAATGTACACTAACAGTCCAAATGCATAATTATCATCTTTAATTGCAATATGAAAAATAAAAATAAATTAAAAAAAAATTAAATCTTGATGTTTTGACTATTGTAAAATTGCAGTTAATAACCATATAGAAGAAACTAAGACATAGAAGAAATGCAACTATAACTGAAAATAGCACTTAATAATTACACCAAAGCTTATCATAACAGTTTCTTAGATTAAATGTCAATGTAATAGAAACATGCACTAAAATCTAAAAGATTAGAAAACATGAATGCACTGAAAATTGCACTCAATAATCACACAACAGCTAGGACTATAAGAATATTTGTCTTTTAATAAACATCAGCAGATGTAATGGCTGGGGTAAATAACATATTATATTCATGATAACAATGCCTGAAATCTGCTAAATACCTACATTACTATCTTGCTAAAAGATTGTGATTGATTAATGAATCTTGATATCATTCCTGCCAGTTTTAACCCACACCAATCACTCCTGTTTAGAATACATAATCGCCCAGCATTTTTGCTATTAATAGACCAATACTGTGCCTGCTTAAAGCCTATGATAGGCTTGGTATGGAATTAGAATTTGGATACAGCAAAATACTGAAAGGAAATAAAAAACAAGAAAAAGAAATGGAAAAAGTCTTGAGTAAGTGATAATCCTAGTTTCAATTCAGGCATGCTGGTAGGTTTTAAAGGTATTAGAATTTATTATGTTCATAATGGTGAGTGTTGACAGCAGCTTTACACAAATCAGAGCAAATACTTTCTGAAATCCTCAAACATTTTTGGTCAAAAGAATTATACATGAGTCAGCACCAGTCTTCACTGATAGGATATAGTAACTGGCTTGAGTGTCTCTACAAGAACAACAACTGACAAACAAAGCTTTGCAAGCCATGACTTATGTCAGTAAGTGCTTATTTTTAGTTCTTAATGATAGATTTCTTTAAGCTTGAAAAGCTCTATCAGTTTTTCTGTAAATATGATCTATCAATACATGTTTCTCTGTAAATCAAAACAGTCCTGTACACTTGCATGCAAGCTTTTACTTCTGTAAACCTGATCTGTCCAATTTTCTGTAAAATTATTCTCAGTACATTTTATTTTGCATTGACTATAGTGTACTACAAATTTTTTTTTTCTTTGAACTTGATTTGTCTATTTTTTCGTAAGTGTAAACAGCTATCACAGCTATCAGTAACAATATTTTCCTGCAAAACTGACCTGCCAGTATTGGATTTATATATTGTTTGTTTTAAATTGGTTTCAAATGTTTTCTTTCTGTGTACATGTACTATTAATTTTCAGTAAATGAGTTTTAACAGTTTTCTTTCTGTATACATTGACCAATTAGTTTTCAGTAAATGGGTTTTAACAGTTTTCTTTCTGTATACATGTACAATTAGTTTTCAGTAAATGAGTTTTAACAGCTTTCTTTCTGTATACCTGCTTTATCTGTTTTCTGTAAACCAATTTTCATAAATTTCTTTCTGTATGTCATCCCATAAACATTTTTCATCACTGTTAGTTTTTACTCTAAACCAGTTTTATTATTTTACTTCTGTAATCCTATTTTATAAGTTGTGTAAACATATTGTTCTTATAAGTATTTTTGTAAACCAATCTTAGTGGGTTTCTGCCTTTTTAAACAATTCCATCATTTTTTCCTGTAAATATTCTGTCACTAATTATTATTATTGTATAAATGGTCTTGCCAATATCATATTATTGACTTTAAATCAGTTCTCTTGGTTATTTTTGTTGGTTTTTGTTGGAAAGCTTGCTCTGTGAGCTTTTACTGTAAATATCCTCAATCATTTATTATAAACTAAAATTACTTTTTGGTACATAAGTGAAACCCTGTTTTTCTGTAAATACAATTGATCATTTTATATTAAATTGAAATAATTTTCAAGTGTATAAGTACGATCTGGTTTTCTGTAAATATGGTCTGTCACGTCATGTTAGATTGAAATAATGTTCATGTATATATGCATGATCCTGTTTTTCTGTAAGCTTTTCCTCATTTAAAACAATGCTCAGTTTAACTCAGCAAACAATTATCAGCAAAACATTAACTCACTAAATTTTTTTTAATACAATAACTCTTTAAATAATTTATTCAAATTATGTAAACCAGTAATCTTAAGTTTTCCACAAAGTGGATACTCTGGTCTTATATATCGGCTCAAGCATATATATACACCAACCTATTATATATCGGCTCAAGCATATATATACACCAACCTATTATATATCGGCTCAAGCATCACAAATATTAAAGAGAACACAGAATAAATTCATGAATATTTTTCCTGTTCTTAAAAAAATTAAGTTGATTTCAATAAAGCATCCCTCTTTCCCTCTTTTCTTCCAAATATTTTGCTAAAGCTGTGCATAATGTATGTCAGTTCTAAATATAAATTAAAAAAAACTTTTCCTTTATTAAAAATAAAGAAAATATATTAAACAAATTTTAAAAATCTAAACATTTAAACCACTGTCAAAAGTCATAGACAGTTTAGTATATAGTACTAAATAGCTGCATTTAATTCCTTTTGACTCAGTAATTGTAGAAAGCATACAAAATATACTGTACATAATATGTGTATGGAATTTCTTTTGACTCAGTAGTTGTCCTGAAGTAGACAATATATACTTTACATAATTAACTTCAATGAATTCCTTTTGACTCAGTAATTGTACTGATGCATACAAAATATACTGTACATAATTAATATATGTACTGAATTTCTTTTGACTCAGTAATTGTACTGAAGTGTAAAAAAGAAAACCCAAAACATTTTAAGCTTACATTCACACTGTAGGACTGTAGGAAATCAATATCATTATCAATGCAAGTCAGGAATCTAGCCATATCTAGCCATTAATTCAATATTTATGCACATACTACAAGTACAAGGGTAAACAACTATTTTAAATAATGTGACTGCTACTTTTTTACCATAATTTAAAGTGTATGCAAGAAAACAAAGTTAAGAGAATCAGATAACTTGGCACCAATTTAAACTTTTCAACTATGTGAACTGAGTGATCCATAAAAATACAGTAGTAAGGAGTCATGCCTGCACATCCAAAGTTATGGCCCATAGTGTCATTTATTTAACTTTGTTCAGTCCTTTCATTTGTAGGTTATAATGTACTTATTTGGGAAGTGTTGCTACTTTACTAAAGCTATGATTTTAAAAATTTTATTTGTTTTTTTTTCAGCTTGGAATTAAAGGTTAGGTAGTATGGAAGGTGATTAAGTACATATACACATTATAATGCATTTCTTGTCACTTTGGCATACTGGATTACACCAAATTAAGATGATGTGGATAGGCTTTGGGGTTCAACTCTGGATGGGCATTGGGGGTTGACTCTGTGCCTTAATTTCTACTGGATCAACCACAGACTTTTCAACGACTATCAGCTCTGTTCCCATAGGTCTGATACTTGTTAGTGATACCATTTGTCTGAATTTCTTATTTCAAGATGAGGCATAAATCTGACTCCCAAAATAAAAACTAAAGCATTAAATGGAAAAGTAATTTAATATATGCATTTTTTACTTTAATAATCACCAGAAATCTTTATTTTGACAAGTATGTGTTTTATCTATTTATAAATGAAATTATTATATGCATTTTAGAATGTAATAAATACCAGGAGCCTTAAGATTGACAAGTGTTATGTTTCACTATTTTGATTTAAAAGAGATTGGTTTACAGTTTATCACAGTTCATCATACTGTTACATTATATTTCTTTCAGTAGTACTATAAATATTAGTGATAGGTGGCAGAATGTAGTAACAGTACATTTTTGTCTCTTGAGCATCAGCAATGAAACAATTGACTCTTTCCCTTTGATACTGATTATGATTAGTATTTGTTAATACAGGCCAGTTTTGACTTAATTAATGTCTTCAGGGTCCTCAATCCAAATAATGACATTAGGGAATCCAAATCTAGAAGATACTAAGCAACAGTCTCTTTTGTTTTGGTTCTTTTTAAAATCTTTCAGAATCATCTACTTGCAGTTCTAATGATTAAAAGAGACAACATATCTCTTCAACTTCTTAAAGTAATTGTAATGGGGAACAAATTACAATAAAACTAAAACAGCTTACCCTGGCCTTGTCCTTCGCTCTGACACAGAGCTGGCTGTATAAGTCTTGTTCTCTGGCATTGTTAGATTGTTCTGGCTCCCAGACAACACTGCAAGGTCAAGACCTCTGTAATTAGGATGACTGAGCTCCATCTCTGGCATTGTGGCTAGTTTTCATTTACTGGTAAATATGGAAAAAAATAAAACTGATAAATAAATTAATGAGTTTCAATTTTGGGATACTGTAACATAAGAAAAAAATATTAAATTAAAGTAGAAAATAGCCTCTCACAAAATTATTAGCATTATACAATTAAATCTGAATAATGTTAAATGTGAATTGCAAAAATAAATGATATCTTACCATTGTCGCAAAAACTATATTTTCCTAGAAGATTGTTGGCAATTTATCAGACAATTGTCAAAGATAAAAATCAGTACAATGTTTTCAAACTGCTATTAAAATTTTGAATACAAATGTTATTTTAAAGAATTTTTAAAGTACTTTTTAATTTAAAGTAATTGTACTTCATCGGTTTATGTTATTTGTACCCTATAAAATTATTTTTCTATACTTAAGCTGAACACAGACATGTATATACAAAGTGGAAGTTTGTTGTTACTTTTCTTTTAGGAAAAATAATTTGTTGTAGTGATTAGATTACTGCTTTTTATTTAAAAAGTTCTTTTTCATATATTCATTTTGCTTTAAAACTTCAGCAAACAGACCTTAACCATTCGAGTAGAAAACATGCTTTCCAATCAAATTTAATTCAATTCCATAAAATGTTCTTAATTTTTTTTCTAATTAATAAACTATCTATTCTAAGATAAGAGTGACAAGAAAATAAAATGAGTTTGCAGAATCATCTCCACTTAAATATGATAATTATCTGTCATAAAAGATTTGTTGCTATTTCTATTACAGTATTAGTACTAGTACTACTACTTTCTCACTCTCAGCTTTCAATTTCCTACAAATCTGAAAGAAAGTTTGTGGTTTACAATGCTCTATAAAAAAAAATATTAAAAGAAAAATAAAATCCATGCAGGATAATGAAATAAACAAAAAGACGATAAAAAAGTAAGTTCACAACATCCTGTTCTAAAGTACTATAGTGTAACTTCACTAGACTACTAGTGAATATTGCAATTACTATATGCCAAAGTTAACTGAGTATTTCGGTTGACAGTCTATAAACAATATAATAAATGTTATATAGCCTACTTAATTAATGTAGACTTATGCATTTATTTTCTGAAAATTTATTTTAAAAAGATTTTGTGAAACCTATTTACAAAAAAATAAACAAATACAAATAAACACGTAGGGAAATAAAAATTTGCTTTAAATTGTAACCAATGCAACATAAAAATTATCACAATTGTGGGTGTACAATACCAAAACAAATACAAAGAGTCGATGTTTCGGCTAAATAGCTTTCATCAGGAAAATATAGTTATTAATTACAGTATATACAATTGTATCACAAACTTATCGGAATAGGCAACGGCCTATAATACTTACACTAATTTTGCAAGACAGCGGACTACAGACGAGTGGTTTAAGAAGTTAGGAAAAGATTATTATTAATGGCATTATTTGAAGAAAAATAAATATAAATGTGATGTTGTTTTAACCCTGAAATTCAAGTATAAAAAAACTTACCTATATGATTTAACTTTAGCTTTGAAATTGCAATGACATTTTAAAGAACAAATGAGCGTCAGTCGCCATTTTTGTTTCTATGGTTTAATAACTTCCGGTTATACATAAAACAATAGAGGAAAAACTCGTGAAGTCATTTTATATATATATATATATAAACGCAAAGAACTATAAATATTTTAGTTTTAATTAATTAAAAAGGAAAGTCTGATGTTCAATACTAATACTTTGAATATTAAGGGAAAACCCCAAAGTTCATGTTTCTGAACACTTTGAGTTTTATTTTAGCCAGAGTTGTGTAGAAAAAAAAAATCTAGACAAGCATGGGACACAACTCAGTTACTTTTCTTACAAAGTACAACTTTAATATTTACTTCCCATACATCATTCGTCTAGTCTCTCGAGTGTAACGTGGTAACTGCGATAGTTAATTTTGTTTGAAGTGCTGATGAATAATGAAATTACTGTTGCATGATTGTTTAATTCTAGTTCAAACAGCAACAAAAGCCAGAATGGCTAAGGCAAATGGTTGATCATCGAGGGAAAGCATTTCCAGTGATAATTGAAACTGCCTGACAAATTGAGAGAAAACCTGAGAGATTGAAAGAAAAAAATCAAGATCAAATTAAAAATGAGTAAATCAAGAAGAGGCGAAAAGTAAAAACAGAAGTCTCTTCCTTGTCAGTAGGGATGAAATGGGAAACATGACATCTTGTGCAAGTGCCACTGATTCGCAAATGACACTATAAAGGATGCAAATCTACAACTAAGGTTGCTGAGATAGCAGACAAGATAAAGCGAAAATTACTCCTGATTTCAATCAAACATGATAATTCGAAAGAGGCAAAGAATTCATAATATTCAACTATTCTTTAGTACACAGCGCTTGATAAATAAAATTCGGATGACTTACGCCAAAATGTGCAAGCATCTGTGAAGAAGACTGGTGCCGTATGATGGCTGATAACTTTAAAGACATCGTACTTTCCAGTGTGCTTTCAATGAGTCGTATATTTGCCAATATATAATTAGTGTTGCTAAAATATTTTATTAAAAATGTAACAACAAAACACTCGTTCATTAAACAAATAAATGTACATTAGACAAACATGCCACAAAACTGTGGAACTAACCATTTTCTTAAGAGGTCCAAAGATTAGATCCAACTCGGGTTAAACACATGATTCTTAAGAGGCATATTGCCGAATCAGAACAATTAAAACTGGTCCTTTGTGTACGAAATCAAGAAAAATATGTCAGTTTCAAAGACAACGTGCAAATTAGAATCCATACACAAGCCCTTACAACTGACTTCTCTAGGCAAAAGAAGACAAGAGAGGAAAAGAGAAATGTTGAATGAAACTAAACAGACAGACAAACAAACAAACAAACACACACACACACACACACACACACACACACACACACACACACACACACACACACACACACACACACACAGTGCCGTGCCACTATACACTGACAAAATACAGTAGCAACAATTCTAACTTTAAGATAGGAATTTCAAGATAAGTGTTTGGACTTCAATGGACATAAGAATGATTTTGCGACATTTCGTAATCCAAGTTCCATCATTATTTCTGGCATCTCAGAAGACTTACAATTGGAAATTTACCATTTGCATGTGATGCTACGTTTAAGGAGATGTTCTCCAGTGATGATGTGGGAATGAGACGTTATCTGATAACGATGTGGGAATGAGACGTTATCTGATAACGAAGTGGGAATGAGACGTTATCTGATAACGAAGTGGGAATGAGACGTTATCTGATAACGAAGTGGGAATGAGAAGTTATCCAGTAAAGATGTGGGAATGAAACACTCTCTGATAATGATGTGGGGATTAGACGTTCCGTGGTAATAATATGGGAATTAGATGTTCTGTAGTAATGATATGGGAATTAGATGTTCTGTAGTAATGGTATGGGAATTAGATGTTCTGTAGTAATGGTATGGGAATCAGACGTTCTGTGGTAATGATGTGAGGATTAGACGTTCTGTAGTAATGGTATGGAAATTAGACGTTCTCTGGTAGTGGTGTAGGAATGAGACATTCTCTGATAATGACATGGGAACAGTTTGCGTGTAAATGGGTCCTAATTATCCCAAGCTGAAATTTCTTGCTGCGAAAATGTTATCAAGGTATTTCACAACATAAGTTTGTGAATGCTGTTCTCTGTCATGAATGTGAACAAATCAAAACTGTGTTCACAACTTAATGAAACACCCCTGAATACACTACTTAAGGTAGTAGCAGCACAGTGACGTGGTCCAGGCTTTGATGCAGTGATCCAAAGAGATGTCAAACATAGGGAGATAAGCAGAAGCAGCATTATTAGAGCCAGTAATTTATTCATGGACGATTTTAGAACAAATAATTTATTTATTAACTTTTTATAGCATTCGTACGTTGGTATAGCAGTACTTGCAATTTTAATTTGAATTCTTATTCCGTTTTTATACAGGTGATCTTCGATAAACTATTACTATATTCGGTGTATTAACAAAGGCTTTATTTTGGGGCCCTATTTTTGCACTCCTTGCTTACTGTATTAGGCGTATTAACAAAGGCTTTATTTTGGGCCCTATTTTTGCACTCCTTGCTTACTGTAAAATTGAATTTGACACCCCTGGTCAATCATGTCTCCTTAAGAGAAATCCATGAACATGGAAACAATCTGAGATTGTTTATAATTACATTAAATTTCTTGAAAACTTGAATTTGTTGAACACACACACACACACGTATATGTGGGTGAGTGTGCGCGCATGTGTGTGTGAGAGAGCGAGCGTTCAACCTGTCATAGTCAAATTGTTAAGAGAAATAACACTAATGCACTAATGAATAATGTTCACTTAATTATTTTTATTTCGTATAAAGAAGCAAGCAGGGCCTGAAATCGGAGTCGGGAGTCGGAATCGTGGAGTCTGACTCCGATTCCAAATTTTACGAGATGAAGCGAAGACAAATCCACATTTGAGTCAGGCAAGGGGGGTGGGTGGGTAAAAACGTTAAAATTATTTAAAACAACATCTCAAGGTAGCTATTTATTATTACTTTAGTACATTTTAAGCAACATCAGCGAAATGTACTTTATGAAGTTATTGAAATAGTGAGCTAAACACAACAAATCTTCTGGTGTATAAATAAGAAGTTATTGAAATAGTGAGCTAAACACAACAAATCTTCTGGTGTATAAATAAGAAGTTATTGAAATAGTGAGCTAAACACAACAAATCTTCTGGTGTATAAATTAGTAGTTATTGAAATAGTGAGCTAAACACAACAAATCTTCTGGTGTATAAATTAGAAGTTATTGAAATAGTGAGCTAAACACAACAAATCTTCTGGTGTATAAATTAGAAGTTATTGAAATAGTGAGCTAAACACAACAAATCTTCTGCTGTATAAATTAGAAGTTCATATGAAAAGTATGCAAGAGAAAGAGCAGACGATAGTTGCATCGCTACTCAAACACATTCTTCATTTTCATCAATAGTAACCACAAAGATGAAGATTTTGAGAAATATCTGCACACACAGGATTGATCAATACGTCGGCGATTACATTTTGAAAATTTCGGAGAAAGAGAAATTCCTCCATAACTAACTAAATTCAAAATATATTTTTACCAAGCACTGGAAGAGATTGAGAAGTTTAACCGAGCTTTTGAAATGAGCACTAAAAATTTCAATATCTTGTTACCCCGAGATCATTCAAGATGCCGATTTGACTGTCATAGCGTTACCCCGAGATCATTCAAGATGCCGATTTGACTGTCATAGCGTTACCCCGAGATCAGTCAAGATGCCGATTTGACTGTCATAGCGTTACCCCGAGATCAGTCAAGATGCCGATTTGACTGTCATAGCGTTACCCCGAGATCAGTCAAGATGCCGATTTGACTGTCATAGCGTTACCCCGACACGTCACTGTGGAACATTTGTTTTCTGCCCCCCCCCCCCCCTCTCCGAATCATCATATCCAATTTGAGAGCAGCAATGAAGCTGCTGGACATTTTAGAAGGGATCTATTTTCTTTCTTTCTTTCTTTCTTTCTTTCTTTCTTTCTTTCTTTCTTTCTTTCTTTCTTTCTTTCTTTCTTTCTTTCTTTCTTTCTTTCTTTCTTTCTTTTTTAAAAGAAACAATTCATTTTATCATATGAGGAATATTTTGATGGTTTTTATTGTACGATTGAAAATTAGTTTTAAAATGAAATCTATGAAAGCCACGTCTTCATTTATTTACACATGTACCATAGTCATACATACAACACCATAGAAGTATATAATGTCGTGCATATGAGAGTCGTAATAAACTACAGCTGGAGTTGAAGTAAGGAGTCGGACATCTAAAATTTCAGGAATTGGCTGATTTCACAACCCTGGAAGCAAGTTGTGTAATTGTCCGCCCCTCATCCCTCCATCTGCAATGAATTCACAGACAGCCAAACACTCGTATAAATCAGCGAACAGATTCTATAGCTGAGTTGAAAATAATCTGAATAGCTTGCAATGTCATTACTTGTAAACAAGATGTCTGGCTTCATGAACTAAGCACGAGCGGGTGTTTAAATCCGTAATGCTTGTGCAGTTTCGAGATATCAACGAGTCCTGGCATCCTCAGTGTCTGCCCAAAAAATTGTCGCTGTCTTTTTGCGCACTTGGAAAGTTTCATCTAATTAAAAAAGGTCGACTTTAAGGATACTCAAACAGAGGTTGTCGGTCTTTGAACATTTGTCTCAGTGTTAATACGCCGGCCTTTCATTGTTTGAGAAGTGAGTGCAGACAAAACGTTATATATTTTATCAAGTTATCAAAATGCATGGCCTGCAGGTCTCGTTCAGTCTATTGCATGGCCTGCAGGTCTCGTTCAGTCTACTGCATGGTCTGCAGGTTTCGTTCAGTCTACTGCATGGGTGCACAAACGTTTTAGGCAAGAGGGCCAAATTTCCAATTGATAGTGCGTGGAGGGCCGCAATTCAGAAAAAAAATAACACAAATAATGAAATAATGTGTTCTACATTCGTAATAATGGTAACATCCTAAAGTCCTTTGGGGGGGGGGGGTATAGAGCCCTGTCTTGGGCCGCGGTTTGTGCACCCCTGGTCTACTGCGTGCAGTAGAAAGTATCTCTCACAATGCGTGCAGTAGAATGTATCACCCACAATACCCATCATGAGTGATACACATGTATGTGTGAGAGTCGAAGACAAAATCATCATTATTAATTTTCGTTGATTTACGCGACAGTTCGTTCCGGCATGAACTGGCCTTTCACATAATTCAGCTTCTATTACGCAAAGCAAAGTCAAGCCAATTGCATGAAATTTCAGGAATTGTGCTGCTATCGGATCTAGAGCAAGTTTAGTGCACATTTGTAGAATTAGATTCGAGTTGACATTGTGTGTTGCTGCCTGTACTTCACAAACTGCACAAGACATGGGGGGGTGGGGGGGTGGTGAACATCCCGGGCGTATGCACACTCTAGGTACAGACTTGGTGTGCTACTCTCGCCCCGTCTGTTGTTCCAACCGTTATGCTTTTGAAAAAGAAATCACTATCATAAGAACTGGATAGTTTATTTTCCTCTCCATATTTCCACCTAATGTATTGGCGCCAGTGCTATGTCACATCTTTAAATGAGACACAACGTTTTACTAAATAATGTGTGGTGGCTAAGCTGGTTTATTTACAATTCTTTACTCTACAGTCGCTTTTGCGGAGCAAGACGTCCTAGTAAAGACGTCCTGAGTCTCCAGTATGAGTCAATTATAATCAATGACGGAGCCAGACGTCATGAGTCTCCAGTATGAGTCAATTATAATCAATGACGGAGCAGGACGTCCTAGGAAAGACGTTCTGAGTCTCCAGTATGAGTCGATTATAATCAATGACGGAGCCAGACGTCATGAGTCTCTAATATGAGTCGATTATAATCAAAGACAGGTTTTCGACGACTGATGTATAAATAAACATCAGCAAGGCGTGAACACTTTGCAAGGGGCGTCTGTCACTGATCGATTTAAACAGTTATGTGAGATTGGATGCCATGGGTTTGGAAATGTCATAATAATCAAAGTCAGGTGTTTATGATTGGCGTAAGCACTATACAAATGCGGTTGTCATTGACTGACTGAAATATTATACAAGGGTGGTTGTCATTGAATGACTTAAACACTATACAAGGGTGGCTGTCATTGAGTGATTTCAACACATAATCAAGGTCCTCTGTCACCAAATTTGACTTTGAACATTTTACAAGGATGACCGTGTGAAGTGAACATTGCACAAAGAGAGTTGTCTGTGAGTTTGAGGTGAACAATATGCAAAGATGGTCATTAAAGTGATGTGAACAATATGCAAAGATGGTCATTAAAGTGATGTGAACAATATTCAAAGATCGTCAGTCAAGTGTGACGTGGAACAATGAGAAAAGATGATCATTCAAGTGAGACGTGAATAATATGCGAAGGTGGTCGTTAAAGCGTGTCGTGAACAATATTCAAAGACCGAGCTGCAAACCAGATGCTAGGAGATATCCATGCTCTCCAGACATACTTTACTAGGCCTACAAAAATAGAAACAACAAGTGAGACTCAGACAACAATCACCCCGACCAGAGAGGTGGAATCTAACACTACAGTCATGTGGAAAATTCCACTAAAAGTGAAAGTTAACTCCTCGCAGACAACCAGACAACAAATTAAGGTCTTTTCATAGCCTACAACTGAAACTGAGTTGAAGAAAACTCATATACTAGCTACTTTTGACTGAAGACAAAAAAATTTAGACAACAACCAATACGAAAAGGAGAAGAAAAAAAAAGAAGCATAATAAAATTGCCAACATACAGACTACGAAAACCGAGATGAGGGAAAAAATAGACTGCCATTAACGGTCAACACAAAGAAATCGGACAAACAGACCGAAATAGATGTCACACTGCTCTCACCCTTGCCAGAGACGCTTCCAAGATCAACATCAGCAACAACAGCCACAACATTAACACCAGAGGTCCATACTCCAGCTACAACAAAATGAGATGGAAAGAAAAGACGACGTCCACAACAGCATGTGAGAAAATAACAACAGCGTCAACAACATCATCCACAACAACAACGGCCTCAACAACAACGCCGAAGAAACCACCCCCACCAACAACAACAATGGCAGTGAGCAGCAGTATCCGAAGTGGGAACATTTTAATCACCACACTGCGGACATGATCCAGCTGCTGCTCGACCACCTTTACTGGCCACCAACGCCAATCGAGGCGCATCCCAATGGACACCGGGGACAGCCACATCAGCAACAACGATCGCCACACCAACAGTGAGGAAGACAAGGAGGGGGGGTTGAACATCCCGTGCGTATGTAGGATACCCCTCACCTACCTCCCACTCCAACATCGGGAACAACAGCTACAGCATCCACCACGACTTTAGCCCACGGAATACTGGGCTAAAGTCCGCCTTTGCCGGCCAGACATGAACGCAACGAAAAATAGGCCATTTTTATCATTATCTTTACCATTTTCCTATCTACCACCTTTCGCTCTGTCTTCTTTTTTTTTTACCTTCAACTCTACCAACAGCGGCACACCTTGGGCCAAACAGTGAAATCGTCGGAAACCGCAAACTGCTATCATCATAATAAAGAAGTATGGACAGTCGTAATAGCAGATCAACCCGTAAACATCATTCTGTGAAGCACGTTTCTATACAAGAACAATACAGGCTCATAATAACAATATGAAGAAATTATTATAAAAAATCGTAACAAAACAAAAAAAAACCCTGAACATGATTAAAACCTGCAACTAACCGAATTACAGCTTCAGCGACTGAAAATTAGCGTGACACGCATTCGTAAACTGGACAACGGCGCGGCGCAGGCACGGGCGAGTGACGGGGAAGAGCGCTCGCGAGAGTGACTGCCCCTGCTGTCTGTAAATGACAGCGCGATGAATGAGACGATTGCAACGACGTGCCGTCGCTTGCTGTTAGTCAGTTTCGGAGCATGCCGTGCATGCAGATGGCGCGGTGTTGCGGTCGCCGTTCTTTGCTGGCATTGTGCATTCCAGTTTTGCGTCTGAAGAGGACATCTCCAAGTCTAAGATTGCGAATATTTTAGTTGAAACATGCCAGAATACAAAAATGGAGTGTCGCCTGTAATTTGCTCTAAGTGTTCATCTCGCCAGATGTCGCGTTAGTTCGCGGGACTGCTAGCGTCTGACGCCCTGCAAAGAAAGTCCGGCTGTACTGGCGGGGTTTCCGTGACAGAATTTCGATCACGGTTCAAAATAAGAGAAAGTCTCTGATTGTTTCTTTATTATTCTTGTTAATATCGAAATGGGACAAGTAAAATAAATAATTACAAAATGATTTGCGTGACTGGTGTTTTAGTTTTATTTGAAAATTGCGTAATGTCGCGTTTTTATTTGGAAACTTTGTCTCTTATTGGGGTGCTAAAGTTGTGCTACCTTTTTTCTTTCTTGTTTTGAAGTGTCTATTTATTTTTATTTATTTTTCTTTCTTTTTTCTTTTTCTTTTTCTTTTTTCTTTTTTTTTTTTTGGGGGGGGGGGATAGTAAAATTGGGACATTTGTCCTATTGGGCAAGTAGTATTCGAGGGAAATTTGAACGTAAGAAAATATTACTAATCAGTGACTTTTAATCTGCTTGCAATCCGAGATTAATTGATCAGGGATTTTAATTTAAATTAAACTCCAAGGGCGCGTTATACATCCAGAATCAAACAGAGCTGACCGTGGAAATAAAGAATTTCATCTTCTGTCGTGTTTGTGTGATTATTTTGAAGTGTGACATCTTTGGCGAAGTATTATACTTGTGACAATTTACTTTCTCGACATTAGACCTAGTATAGTTCCCCTAATTCCGTTAACTATGTTCATGGTATTTTTCATTGTATATTCTTTCATGAAACTGAAATGACTTCATATGACCTAATTAAATTAATTATTTTGACCTACCCTAATAACCTCTTTGGGCTTATCTACAGTATTTGTATTGGTCTAACCTAAGTCTTGTAGCATACCGAGAATGACTTTGTGGCCTGCTCAAGGTCAAGCTAATTTATCAATGCATCTAATGCCATACTGTTCTTATGAGCGTGTCCTCTCATGTCTTATACAGATATCGTTTATATTAGCCTGTCCTTACAATCTATTCCGATATTGTGTTTGTTAGCGTGTCCTCTCATGTCTAATTTGACACTATATTATTAATATGTCCATTCACCGTCTAATACCAAGACATTATTTTCATAAATCTGCCCGCTCATGAACATATTTAATTTGTAAATATGTACCCCATGTATGAACTGTCACGTAAAAATATATGAAACCAATATAGCACTTTCATAAACATGTAAACAGGATACAACACTGAGAGTTTCTAGCGAGGACGCTGACTTTTGTAACTAGGATCTCTGGTAAAATTCATTCGTATGTGAACGGCTTAGTCCTGACTAGTTCTTGAAGGAACTGTTGTACACTCTTTCGCTAGTCTAGACGAGTCTAACAGATAGAGTAGAATTTCTGCAGTAAGTTTGTACTCTAACTATTTTGAATTTAAACTATAGCATGACGTAGTGTGACGCCAGATAATTATAGAGAAGAGAAAGTTGTAACGTGTAGTTCTGTTCCGTCAGGAGTGCTTAAGATCTATTTCAGTGCCACTCAGCATGGTACCAGATCGGTTGGACAGTACTTATCAGCGCGTCGCAGAAGGTCGTGAGTTTTTGCTCGTTGAAGCTGATTAAAAGTTGACTTGTTGAGTCCAGTAACTGCCTCTTGTTGTCAGTCACAGGATCTTATGACGTAGTAGAGCCTATTACGTAGATCAGCATAGTAACGGAATGACTGTATAAAAGGGCCTTCTTATGTCTTAGCTTTTCATCTCTAAATGTCCTGTTGATATATTGTTATAATTTATTAGTAGAACTGAGTTAGTGTTCTTGTACTCATTGTGAATATTTAATGGAATATCTAAATGACTCTTTGAATCTCAATGACCATTAATCAAAGAACTGAAGGATAGTACTTGTGACGTTTTATACAGAACTCAAGTTACCTATATCAAAGCTTTTTTCACAAGAGTGAGCATCTAGAGGTGGGTGTGGATGAGCCCGTTAATCTGTTTTGTAAGCGGCAGCTCTTTAATGGGAGATAATCCTGTAGGCACATTATTAGCTATTCTGCAATATAGAAATTGACTGGGAAGTTGAGTGTTAAATGTTACTGTAATCCATCTCTAGTTACTGTCTATCATGAGAGAGAGCTCTCCAGTCATCTGTAGCCAGATCTGATCTAGAAGTGGGTTACATATACTATTCAGGACACTACAAAAATACTATTAGCTACTGTCTCTCTCACTTGGTGGATATGTGGGTGCTAAGACATTTAGATATTTAAATACATTAGATACACATTTCTGCGGATTGTTTTTAACAGAGATATGTGATCTGAAGCAACACCATGGTTACAATATAATTCAACCTTTCTTAACCTTTTTCACTGGAGGAATCCTTGAAATAATTTTCAGATCTCAGGGAACCCCTGCTATGCTATCTACTATGTTTATTTTTTCAAAATTACATTCTCTCAGGGAGCCCTAGTGACCTCTTGGATGATATAACTAAATGTCTTAGATGACGAGCAACAAGATAATAAAAAGCGATGACACAACTGAAGTGGTCCTTCGTAATCCTTGAAAAAAGTTTCTAATTCCCGAAAGATTAAAAATCTGTTAAACATTCATTAAATTTGGTCAGCTAGTTTTGGTGTTATTTTCTGACATCTCTTTATTCCTTGACTAGCAGATCTTCAGTACCTGTTAACAGAATATCTGGAATTAAGATTTACCAGCAATGTTTGAAATCTGTTCACTGTTGACGCTACAAAGTCCAGTACTGCATGGTACACTCTTGGCTTTAGTACTGCAATTTTTTCTCTCTGGTCTAAACTGTGTCTCGTAAGAAAGCTACAAAAGTTTCTACATGCTTGAATAGGATAGAATTACTACTTTATGATCTCACGCACATGAACATATACTGGCAAAACTTTCCCATGCATTCCAAATGGGAATTCTAGCCATCTCCTTTTAGTGAGGTCTCAGAGGAGAATGACATAATCGCAAAGTTATGTCTCTAAAATTGGATTCTAAATTGCACTCCAAAATCGATCTGATTGGTCAGAGTCAGAACTCAGTCTGTAGCCATTGGTCAACTTGTGGTTCTACCAACTCTGCTAATAGTCAGTAAGTTCTCAAGTCATGCCCATGTCCAGTCTAACAGCCTTAACAACCCCCTGCTTAAATCTAGCTAGGGATCACTCATCGCTGTCAGTCGTAACTTGCTAATCGTTTTCAGTCAGCCATTGTCACCGGCTAATCCACTTCTCCCTGAATGTGTTATGACGTCATGCATTATTGAGAGGTTCTCTAACTCATTCAACTTAAACTAGGCCAAAATAATATTGTTGCTTGGACATTGATGAAGATAGAAAAATCCACAAATTTAGATATGTGTAAAAATTAATATAGGATCTACAATAATTAATATTTCCAACATTAAAATTTAAGCTCTGAAAATATTTGTTACATTATGTTATTGTTTGTTTATTTAAATTTGCAAAATGCTCATAATACATTTTTATACTGAGGATTACATTCATTGAATGGTATTATTTATTATTAATAAAAATATATACAAGTGGGAGTCACTTAAAGTTCATACTTGAATCCCAAGTTAGTGTGGCCAGCGCATACATACGTTATTCATTTTAAATCTTAAAAAATACCATTCCGACGAGCTTGCATAAGTTTTTGCGTGTCTGATTAAACTCACAGTGCAGCTGTAACCAATTTCGAGATGTTCTTGGGGAAATTACTCTAATCCATTTCGTCGATGAATGCAATATAACATTTTCTCCGATTGCTGTTTTACGAGATTTCTTTTCCCCTTCGATTTTCTGAGAATGTGACACGTGGTAATTTTGCTTGCGCAACTCTAAATCAAATATCAGCTAAGAAAGAGGACATATTTAAAACTAAAACTAAAAATCCTTCGGTTCTTTCTAAAATCGTCCGTCGATTCTCACAGCCCTAGTCCATTTTCCCCATAAACGGTTGCAAATGGTTGCTTTCAAGGAAGGTGAAGTGCAGTGGGAGTGAGTATGTTTCTCTTTTCAGTATATTCAGCTTGCCCCTTTCCCTACCTTCCCCACTCCTACTCTTACCCTTACTGTGCAGAAATCTTGTCAAGGGAGACCACTGTAAACAGGAACGTTGCGAGTGATGCGCGCATTCAGGAAAGTGGCAGTTCGACGAAGATTACCCATTTAGCTCCCTTGACACATAATCAATTGCGTGTAGTCCCGGTTGCTGGTCGTTTTGATAGCACGGCAAATAGACGTGAGTTGACACAAAAGATAATTGAAGGAGAGGACTGCGTTAGGCCGCTCTTAACCTGACGGGATTCAAAAGAGTTTTTGACACGCTCATTCACGGAATCTGTCATTGCGTGCATTTAGACACCGATTCTTCACTCTTTTGGAACAAAGTGTGGTAAGAAAGTCTACGTCAAAAAGAGGACATCGTGGTGAGATATTTTCCCTGTTTCTTTGGCTTGTGTGTATGTGTGTGTGTGTGTGAGTTTTAAAAAAAATTGGAGGCGTGCGTTAAAAAGTTACCTCCCCTCGCTACCGCTGACGTCGCCTTTCAAGGTAAACCTGTTGAGAACGAGTTGGTAGACCCAGATCCAAAACTTACAAATCCCCCCCCCCCCCCTCCTCCAGTCTGCTGTTGATTCTTTAGACGCTTTGCTTATAAAATTACATGCATAAGAACTTATATGCTTACACTTAAAGCAGATGACATTTTAAAAGTGTTGAAATCCTATTATTGTCTGCACGAAGCAGACCGGCCGTAGGCATTTGTCTTTTGTCGTAACGATGGTTGGAAATAAAGTGTCAGTGAGGGAAACAAAAGTGCTCGGTGCATTGCAAGCCTTGTTGAATGTCTTTAATTGCATCTGTTCCGGACGTTGAATAAGATGGAAATTAGCGGCGTGCCAAGGATATTTTTGTAAGACTTGATCCAGAAATGTGACGTCATTCCGTGGTATCTCAGTGCGAACGCGTTCGTTTCTAGGGATGGTATTTCCCCGTCTTTTTGTTGTTGTTGTTTTGTAACGTTCTTTAAATTTTTACGTATTGGGTGGGTAATATCGTCTGTGTTGATTGCGTATTAGAATAAATGGACTGTACAGGTTTTACCATATATCCCGGTGAGGAACATACAGACCACTACCATTATCATCACTGGTGCTGCTATTATGTTGTTGTTGTAGTGTTATTATCATAAAATACAAATACTGAAACAGAATGTAAACAAAGCTTAAACAATCTCAATTAAACACAAACTCAGTCACAAAACTGAAAAAAAATTAAACACAAACTAAATCACAAACTGAAACAAAAACCTAAACAAACTCAGTCACATATTTAAACACAGACTTACACACAAGCTCAATCACAAATTTAAGCATAAATTAAGGTGCAAACTCCGTCAGACATTTAAACACGAATTTTAAGCACACAGTCATAAACGTAAACACGATCTCAATCTCAAGCTTAAACTCAAACACAAGAAAATGAGAACTCAACGGACGCAGACACAAATACAAACAGTCCCCCCCAAAAAAAAAAACCAAAAAAAATCAAAGACAAAAAAATCCCTCAGGTTTAAACAAACGAATAAGCCATCCTTCATATACGGATAGTTTTAAATAAAATTAAGATGGACATTAGAATTAGAAACATTAGAAACATTAGAAACACAATCGGCGTTAACTCCCTTGTAACATAAATTGATGTGCAAACTCTTGTGACCAGCATGCTTTAAAAGTGTTCATAATCATATCGATTGGGAATTTTTCTTTTACTTTTTTTTTTTTTGGAAGTGTAGTTATATTTAAGTCGAAAGTCACGAGAAGATGATTAAGATGTTATACATATCGGTAGGAAGGGAGGTAGGGCTTTTAACTTTGCCTTTGAGCTGTCAACTTGTGTCGTTGTTATTTTATAATTGCGAGTTCAAAGTCAGTGCATTATTTCTCACTGGTTACGAAGACATAGTTCATATAGTCAGTCCATTCGTCACTCAGTGAGTAAGTAAATGCGGTAAGTAATATGCAGAACTGATGACATTTTATTTTTTTTAAAAATCCTTTGGATTGTTATTAAACATTACATTTCTAAGACCACATTGTCCTTCTTTTCTTTCGTTCCCTTTCCCTCTCTTCCCCCCCTTCCCCCCGCTTCTTCTCACTCCAAACTCTCCCTTCCCCTTCGTTTTACCTCCTTTTTTCTCTCATCTTCCATTACCTTTTCCTCTCCCCCTCTTCCCAATTCCCCCCCCCCCCCCGCACTTTGTCCTGACGAGATTCTTTTCTTTTATTGGACTTACACGTGACGCACTTTATCCAGTTTTATATTTCTCTCTCGTCTTTCGAATGTTTCGGTGATTTGCGATTAAACGTTCTTAGTGAACAAGGAGTTGAACAAGGATAATGACGTGTGTAGTCCATTTACAGTGCTGTGTGACATTTAAAGGGCATACTACCACCTTTTGCTTTTCTAATTACTTCCCCTCGACGTGCGATACGTGGTTTTCCTTGTCTCCCCCCAAAAAAAAAATTTTAAAAAATAGTTGTGTCATTACATCTGTGCAAACTGCATTTTGTAGACACCCAAATGAAACAGAAGTGAAAGCAAAAGAAGTTACTGTCAACATAAAAATTTGCTCAGGCACCTTCAAGCCATCATGGATTCACCCCCCTCCTTCTGTTCCTTTCTTACGCTAAAGACTACCAAGAATATCACACTCAGAATGGGAAAAAAAACAAGTCAGCAGGCAGCAAATACTACTAAATAGGTCTATCCGGAGTTATATAGGGACAAGAAGTGTGTCTAAATCCACTACCGCAGTTCCCAGTAGTGAAAGTGTTCTGTCAACGATTCTTTCAACTGTATGATCAATCGGTCAGCCGTGCTGTGTCTCCGATCACTCGGTCAGCTGTGTTGTGTATCACCCTATGGCGATCAATATGTCAGCTCTATTTTTTTCACTATTCGATCAGTCCGGCATTATGTTTTCTATCGGCAAATATCTAACCATTCATCTACCAATGTTTTCTATCATCTAAATATTCAGTCAGTCAGTCAGCTATGTTTGCTATGGATTAGGTTTTCGATTACTTTGGGGGGGGGGGGGTTGTTTTTGTTTTCTTTCGGCCGTGTATCTTTCCAATCTGATAGTTGTCTTTTCTAACAGCCATGTATCCGACCTATCAATCAGTTAGACTTGGTTAACTAGTCAGGCATCAGATCAATCGACTTTCTGTCTAATCGATTAGACAGCTCTCTGGTTACTTCATCAAAGCTGCTATTTATAGGCCAAATATTCAATCAGTCACTCATTATATTTTCTATCAGCCAGGTATGCACTCAGTGAATTAACTTTCTCTCCTGTCAGCTTATATTATATATATATAATATTCAAACAACTATCTGATCGAATCAATCAGGCATTTGATCAACCGTTTGTCTGTTGAATTAATCTTGTTATTCGGTAATATATAACAGATTTTTGAGATATCTAATCTGAGCCACTGGCCATTCCACGAATAAATATACATTTTGTTGTTATTATTTATATTTAAGTATATTAGATAACTCGATTTCTTTTAATATGTATAAAACAGAAATTATTAGAATACATCCAGATAAATTTTATTGTACATCTAGTACGATTTGACTCAAGCAAAATTACCATTATTTACTACAAAAGAAATATATATTATTCTTAATAGATGAAACGCTTTGTTGTTGTTTCTTTTGTGTGTATATACATTGTGAGTGTATGTGTGTGTGTGCCAACAGGTTTTCCTTGATTCACAGAATAATATGATGGCCTCTCATGAAATGTCTTAGGCGCAGTTCCCTCGTGAATGATGGGATAGAGTTAGATAGACCCAGTCCGTGGTATATAAAGGTACATACGAATTTAAGGTGGGAAATCTACCGGTCAAGCATCAGGCTTGGACACAACTCATTATCTGCTATTGTTTGAGTGTATTATGTAATACATGCGGACTCTCCTTTGACTGCGAGAACAGCACTACGCGTCAGAGCGTGATGATTACGTCACCGCACGCGAGGCTGGTACCAGAAATATCGGTTATGAAAGGGATCGACTTTCGTAAAGCTTAACATAACAATAAAGACTAATTATGGGGTAGGAGGTTAAGTATAATTTGTCCTTGACTCCATTACACACTTGCAGAATTATTGTCTGACAGTAAAACATCTGTCTTATTATTGTGGAAGGGAGAAGACCTTTGCTACGCCCGTATAATCTGCCATTAATTTTGAGAGACGAGTTGTGTCTCCTGGGAGAATTATTAATAAACATAAATTAAGATTTCTTGATCACTTGTAATTAGTTATAGATGATAATTAATAATAATAATCATAACCAGTAACAAAGGGTTGCTTGTCGAAGTACATACATTTTCAATTTGAAAGCGTTTCTTTTTCCAGAATTTCTTATACGATTTAAAAGCAATTTTATTTCTTCTCCGATGGAAAATCGAAAAACCTAATGAATGGAATATCTCATCTAAAATCATTCCTGGAAAATTAAAGTTCAAACAACATGGATACTCTGGCAGACATTGCCCAATAAATCCACACATTTCTCAATCTAGTGGCAAAGAAAGAGGTTAAAGACCTCTTCACATTTCAAATCGAAAAGTATTTAATGTCCGTGCTGACATGTAAAATGTTCTTCATTACACAGTTCTTCAGACTAAGTGTCATTCCTAAAGGCGTAATGATAATAATTTTTGAGGCGTGACGTTAAGTGGGCGGGAGGGGGGAAGAGAAAAAGTAAGTGTGGATGTGTGTGCGTGAGAAAGAATTATGTGTGTGTGTGTGTATGTGGTAAAGAGATGTGTGGATGTATGCATGTGTGTGAGATCGATATATATATATATAAGAGAGTCAGAGAGAGAGCAAAAGTGAGAAGGTTGAGAGAAAAATGATTAATTGTTGCTAGCGGGAGTAGAATGTACGAGAAAGATATATCTGAACTTAAATGCATGTCAATATGATAGAATGTACGAGAAAGATATGTCTGAACCAAAAATGCATGTCAATCAGATTTAATTATTTAAGCAAGACTTTCAGTCTCATTATTTTTTTGTCAAAGCGTGCATATAGAGTAACATAATAAGATCTCACAATCGTGTGAATTTTATTTAAATGCTTATTGGCTTGTCCCCGCAACCATTTATCCTTCAAGAAAACTTTAATTCATAGTCTGTAACATGAATAAATACGAAGTTGCAAAAAACATAATCGAATTACGATGTGGTCAGTTTCTAATGGAACAAAACAAAACAAAACAAAAAATAAATAACAAACGTTTAATTTTTCGTGACTTTTTCTTCACTGCCCTATAATAACTTGAACATCATTACACACCATGCCAGTGATTGGTTCTTTCCTTGTAACAAGAACTGTAGGATTTTCACTAATGTAGTAACTCTGTACGGATGTAACAACTATTTATTGATGTAGTAACTCTTTACGGATGTAACAACTATTTACTGATGTAGTAACTCTTTACGAATGTAGTAACTATTTACTGATGTGGTAGCTTGACGTTTATTGCGGCCTTGTTTTCTTCTCAGCAGCAGCAGCAGACTGCTTCGTTCTTGCTGATGTGGTAGCTTGTAGTTATGTATTGGCCTGTGACTGTGTGATAGTGTGTGCTAGTTTGACAGGAATAGAGTTTCTGATAGGCAAATAACGCGGCTTCTATCATTTATTTCTCTGCAGTAGACAGAGCACTGAATAATGACGTCACTATGTAGACGAGAGCACTTAATAATGATACACTATAGTAGACGAGAGCACTGAGTAATGACGTCACTATGTAGACGAGAGCACTTAATAATGATGCACTATAGTAGACGAGAGAACTGAATAATGACGTCACTATGTAGACGAGAGCACTTAATAATGATGCACTATAGTAGACGAGAGCACTGAATAATGACGTCACTATGTAGACGAGAGCACTTAATAATGATGCACTATAGTAGACGAGAGCACTGAATAATGACGTCACTATGTAGACGAGAGCACTTAATAATGATGCACTATAGTAGACGAGAGCACTTAATAATGATGTCACTATAGTGGAGCACTGAATAATGATGTCACTACAGTAGAGCACTGAATAATGATGTCACTACAGTAGAGCACTGAATAATGGTGTCACTAAAGTAGAGCACTGAATAATGATGCACCATAATAGAGCACTGAATAATGATGTCACTATAGTAGAGCACTGAATAATAATGTCACTATAATAGACAGAGAACTGAATAATGGTGTCAGTATAGTAGAGCACTGAATAATTATGTCACTATTGTAGAGAGAGAACTCAATAATGATGTCACTACAGTAGAGCACTGAATAATGATGTTACTACTGTAGACAGAGAACAGAATATTGTTGTCACTATAGTAGAGCACTGAACAATGATGTATCTAACTGAATAATGATATCACTACAGTAGAATACTGAATAATCGTGTCAGTTTATTTATTTACACCGTAAATAAATTTCAACTTCTCTTTCATGTCAGGTAAAACACCCATTCTCTCTGTGACAGTTCTTGTTCACAGGTGTCGGTTAGCATCAGTAACATTCAGACGTGAGTTTTAATTGTTTTCTGTAAAGTTATGAAACTCTACTTTTAGATAATGTGACTACCCCCTTAATTTTCTGCAACTCCATTGTCTTTGTCCGCTTTCGTCTCGAACAGGTGAAAGTTCATTTGGAAATGATTATGATGTTGGAAAAGAACAATTGATATGGTGTTCCGAGAGAGTGGAAGAACGTCTATTTGCAGTATAGGTCCGCGCGTATGAGAGTATAATTTTCTAAATGTGCAGTTTTGCCATTAGATAACGGTCGATACTAATTCCACTAGCTCGAGCCCGCTTAGAGATCGAACTCGAGCCTCTTGAACACAAGTCTAGAGTCACACCTCTACACCGGCAACCCCCAGCCATCCTTCCCCACCCCTTTCCCACAGTGCACTCCTGTCATCTCATCGGCTAGCGAAAATTATGGTGAGAAAAAAGTGGTGCTTGCCTTGCGCACAAGAGGTTCGATCCCAACTCGGGGTGAATAACTTATGAGGGATGGTTAGCGGCTCCTTAGGTCAGCGTGGTGTGATGTTTGTGTCTAGTCTGTTGGAAGGGACGATAAATAGATTCCCGTGTGTTTCAATGAACTACGCACTTTGTACATCCAAAGACAGTTTTTAAACAAAATGTCAGTGAAAGTAGGCTGTTGATTGCTGCCTAGGTTACATTGCACCTAAACACGCTTCCACTCCGTCAAAAGTTAAACCTCCACTCGCCAACCCGTGGTACTGTATATCTTTCTCTCAGAACAAAGTTGATCTTTTGCACACGTTTGAAAAATGAATGAAATTTGTAAGGAGACTTAAAACCCCAATCAAATTCTTAAATTGTCAAAGAAACGGTATGGGGAAGCGGGAAAAGCAGGAACGGGATATTTTTAGCGGTCAGGGTGAAATCTTCAGTCAAGACAATGTCCTATTGCAGACCGGATAGAAAGTATTTTCAAATGAATAATTATTCTAATAGTACCAAGTTTGTCTTTTGCGCCTTAGACCACGCATATTTGCTACAGCGAAGAGGATAGTTCTGGAAGCCTGGAGGATAACTCTCTCCATCTGAGAGATAATATCTGGAGAAAAGTGCGTTCTTAGGCTATTATTGCACTAGCACCAATAGGCAGTTTCCACTTCCAGGATCGCGAACTAACCTGCAAAGTTCGCACTTGTTTTTGTACACAAACGGCATAAAACTATCAGGTGTGGATTGTATTACACGTGTCTATAGAGGTCTGCAAATATTCTAAGTAAGTAAATTTTAATCTAGTTTAATCTATCTTTAGGGGAGTTTTTCTGGAGTGTAATTATTGCTGTTCGTAACTAACATATACTCTCTCACAAGTCTGCACTATTTTCGGACTATTGTCAGAACATTATATCATAGTGATCTCATACTTAGATTCTGATTAACTGATTAACTGCTGAATGAAATAGTGACGTATATAATAATTGGCTCTATCGTAACGGTTGTCACGTACGTTGATTAATTTATTGCGTCTTTTGTGCTCTGTAGAATGTCCTCTACTAAAAGATTCCTTTCAGCTAGACAGTTGTGAGGATATTTGTGGCTGTTGTTTGACGGAGGTGAATTTTGTCATTAAAAGATTAATGGCAGAAAGAGCTCTGGTTGAAAGCAACCGTTCATTTCAGACCAGGCCCTATGGGACATATCTTCACCCAGTCGTTTTGTGGTGCTGCCCTTTGTCACTGTCCAGCTAGGTAACATAGATACATCTCCAGTGCCAGGATTCTGTATCTCTAGAAGACTGAGTCACAACACTTGCTGAAATGTCTACTAAGTTAGGGATTCTGTCTATCTATCCCTTAGTCTTGCCGACCGTTGAAGCACCACTGATGACTTGACAACCAGCTTCCTTCATTCCATTCTGCTCTCTGCTAATATTACTGTATCGCTCAGCTTCAGACCTGAGATGTTAATCAAGATAATCACTCAGAGATGTTATCCTCCCATTTTCCCTCTGTCTTCTTCTCCTTCGCCCTCCTTGCACAGTACCTTGCACGATTGTCTTGGGAGGTTAGGGATTACATATACCTAAAATAACTTTGCAGCCATCTTTCCCACATATACTTTTTTAATCTGGGACTAATGGATTCCATGGTTAGCGGCGCTCGGGCGTCTGTGTATTATTATAATTTGAATAATTAAATGGGTCCGTAAAATATTCAGTGTTCTAGTCGTCAACGAATCAGAGTTAATGGGACATTGGGCTTGCGGGCTGGCTATGAAACCGCCATTTTATCCCTTTTTCTCCCCTCTTAACGTCTCTATTTCTTACTCAAGTATCAACTGATTGATCCTGTATATTTTCTTGATTGTGTTTTTGACTGTGCGTTTGTGCGTGTGAGATGAGTCACTTCTTCTTTACTCTGTGGAATCTTATTGAAATCAGCGTGCGTTAAGTCCGGTATTTGCATGGGTACCACCAGCAGGTCACGGGTGAGACGATAAATCGGATCTTATGTGCTGCTATGTAATCCATCGGCAACTGAATGCTGAAAAGAATATGACGTCACATATTGCCTGTTAAATGCTGCTCTCATAAATTTTTATTTTATTTTTTTATTTTATTTTATTTATTTATTTATTTATTTTATTTTTTTTGGAGGGGGGGGGGTTGTTTCTCGAATGATTAACTCAGATTCATTGAGAGTGAGAGTTGGAAAATAATTTAAAAAAAGAGACAAATTAATAAATCAAAAGTCAAGGTCGAGATAAATGTATGTATATATGTGTGTGTGTGTGTGTGCGTGTGGTATTGTGTGTATGTGTGAGAGAGTGGGGAGGGAGGGAGAGTTAGTTAATTAAGGTGCGAATAAATTTGATTTAGCGACTTTTAAAATTGTTGTTAAAGAAAACAAAAGTTAATAGGAAAAAAATGTATTATCGATGGACATTTTTTTTAGCACTTTAATTATTATCTTTCATTCTCTGAGCAATAACTTTCGTACTTTTTTACATTCCAAAGCCAGTGGGATTATTTCAGCTATAGCGTGATGCTATTACTATTAAGCCTAACAGGAGGCCAGTGATGAACTGCCACCAGAGATCGAGTCCCGTTCGCTGTGAAGTGTGTGGCGCCATTGTCTCGCGATTGCAACTTACACTGAAGTGGACGTACTCCGGGTAAAATCTTTATAGAAAACGTCGGATTAAAAAAAAAAAATGCAAAGAAAGAAAGAGAAGAACAGCGTCGTGAGTGACTGACAACCGAATTTACTGCCCGTGACAGCTCATTGATGCACGACATCTTTCAACTCGTCTGTTTTTTTTCCTCCCGCAGACAACTCTTGTGAGCATGGATTGAGTCCCCTTCCTTCGCTGTTCTTCGGCTTCTATCTCCTTGTACCCTTCCGATCGCAAGGAATCGAAGGTGATGTTGCGATGTTGAAGACTTTCGCTTCTGCCGGCTCTGTGGTCCGTTCATACACAACACTCGTGACCTTTGCCCTCGACTCGCTGCCTGGCAACCAACAATGGCTAGGGGAAATAATTAGCGTTTTCCGCGAGAACAAGCCGTCCACTTATGTGCCGAGACGATGCCAAGAGGCTGTTAGGTCTGGGATTCCGGTCGACCCGCGGATGTCGTTATCACGTTTTATGTCAACCGTTCCTTCTCTTTAGAGGCGAGAAGAAGAAAACGTCACGTTTCGAAAGAAGAAGAGATTGTCACGATTCTAATGCCAAAGCAGTTGCTTAAGTCTGAATGGGGTTCAGTGTTCAGATAGTGCAGATGCATGAGCTGCAGTTCCGCCTGTCCGACCAGGGCGTGCCGACATGTTCAAACACTAGATTATTACAAATTTAAATTTGCCGCCAAAGATGGTTGTGACGTAGATGCCTATAGAGTTTGTGACATGTATTTTACTGTATGACTGACTGAATTCTTTGTCTTTGCCAAGTCATTTTGTTACAATGACATGTAGTCCTGACATCCACATTGTTCAATGAATGAATACTAGTCAACATCTGGTTTGTTTCAGACATACATTTGTGTGTGTGCGTGCGATATTCAGTTTTTTTTTTAAAGTTTGTGTACCACTACCAGGCAATTCTTAAAGTTATACGTCATGTTCTCTTTTCTTCTTTTTTTTTTTTTTGTGGCAATGAATAATTGTCTCTGTAATACACGTTTGTTAATAATGCTTTACAATAATAAATGAGGCTGGCTCAAATGCCAACGTATAAAACAGGAAAAATCCCAGAAACACCATGCTAGACTACGTATGTGCAAGATGGAATTGCCAAGATATCGTTTGGTCATTTCAGTACTTGTCTCTGCCAGGCTGATTTGTAATAACATGTACGCCCTTTCCTGACAGTATTTGTCTCTGCTATGCTGGTTTATTGAGGTTCAGATCTCGACCTAATTAATAACATTTGTCTCTAGCAGGCTTGTTTATTAACATGCAGGTTCGTGATATGTCAGGCTTATGTTTGGCGTGTACTTTCATGACAGTTGATAATACTAGTTTCTGTCAGGTCCATTATCAACACGCAGTTTTGTGACTTAATTGAGAGTGCTTGTCTCTGTCAGGCTGGCTTATAAAACGGAAGGTTCGTGACTTGATTGACAGTTCTTGTCTCTCTTTCTACCAGGTTTGTAGACACGCAGGTTCGTAACTTAATTGATAATACGTACCCCCGCCAGACCACTTTGTCAAATGTGTCATTGAGTTCTAGATAATCTGCAGTCCAATTCATACATTAACTGCAATGGACGTGACGGGAGTTTTCGTTCATACACTAATTAGTAAACGTCAGTCATTAACTGTTTTTCTCCTTTCGTTCATATGCCAATTAACAAATTTAACAAATGTGATTTGTAGTAATTCGAGTAATAGGAATATGCCAATTAACAAATTTAACAAATGTGATTTGTAGTAATTCGAGTAATAGGAATATTGCTCTAATATCGATTCGTACTAATCTATATATAGCATTGCTTTGTATGGCACACTTGCTGAACATAATTAATTTTACACTCGGCCAAATTAAATAATTAACAATTATGCACTTGACGGAAACTTTTTTCTAACCGCACAATTAAAAAAAATTTTTTTTTGCAAGAGTAGTATTATTACGTAGGAATGTTCTCCCTTACAATCTCGAAAATTAATTACTTGGCTCAACTAAGCTATAGCAAACTATACTCACAGGAGTCGTTTTCGCCAAAACGCCTGTAACAAAATTAAGACATTACGCCTGTAACAAAATTAAACATTACGTGGAGTCGATGTTATCACACGTATCCCCGTTTCTACATTCACTTAAAATATTTATAAACCACATCGTCCAATTAGAACACGGAAACTTAAGTCCGTGACGTCACTCTAGCCCTTTGCACGAATTGTTTGCGTCAGCGAGGTACCGGGCAGGAAATCGCCTTGACTGCCAGTCTTTTACTTTCATGAGGCTCCACCTTTACAGGATGTTCCTTAATGTAATTAAGCCCAGGGCCGTAGGAATTGTAATTAAACGAATTGTGCAGGGTTCGCTGCAACCGATCGATTTGTGCATGGACGCTTAGAATATTATTGCTTACATCCGCCAGCCATCTTAACCAGTCCACAAATACCGCCACTAGTCTATTGCGTTAATTGTATTCTTGTGTTTACCACAACGAAGTTAACGCGAGCCTAGCCACGTGACCTCTGACTGCCCGTGACATTGAAAGACGCATGCGCTATAGGAAGCAATGGTTTAGTACCAATGAATGATTTATTTGGTTTATTTATTTGGCATAAACGGAGTAGAAAATGTATTATTATTTGTATTATTACTGTTATGTTTGCGTGGTTATGGTTTCTATAGGATACCTATTTGGGCTGATTTAGATCTTTCACTGTTTGTCACGTGACATACATAATCGTACTTATTTTTTTGTTAATGTATGCGCATAGAAATATGGAAATAGTGGGATGATGGCTGTTATTATCTTTTCATGTGCTGAGTTCTTGAGACGTCAGTAGATTTGTGTGCCTGCACGAAGCAATCGGAAGAATGAAGGCAATCTCCGAGGGCACATTATCACGCATGTAATCTGCCCCGTGTGTGAACTACTGCCTCACTTACAGCACGCAACTCCCTCCCCCCCCCCCCACAAGCGAAATGAAAATGATAACTAAGCACTTATGCATGCGTGTAGATAGACAGGTAAATGGTTAGACAGATACATAGACGAATAGATAGACATATTGATATATGGATATAAAAGACATAGACAGGCAGATCGATATAGAAAGACAAATGGATAGACAAAATGATAGGTAGACAGATAGATAGATAGATAGATAAATAGATAGATAGATTGATAGATAGATAGATAGATAGGTAGGTAGATAGGTATAGGCAAATAAGTAAATAAATAGATTACTTGTTGAAAAAGAGAATGAAAAAGAGAATGATGGAGAAAGAAAGAAGGAGCAGACCCCTTGAATTACATTGCAATATTTCATGATAATTATCTTTTTTTTCCTCTCCGAAAATGAGCGCATTTTTAACTAGCTTTGCTGAATTGCAGTTTTTGTCAGAAAGACTCACATGTTTTGGGCCATCATTAGATCGGCAATTAACGGCGAAAGGAAGTACTTAAACTGGAGTGGCGGGCACTGACCATTGTCGATGCTACTCACACCCTCTAGCATTTTGCTAAAACTAACAAGAAAAAAGCGAAAAGAAGAAATAGAAATTCTAAAAAAAAAAAAAATAGAAATCCCTAACAATTGTGAACTTTCTTGGAAAAAAACGTGACTAGTATTCGAATCAATTTAATTTGAGTGGGTTTGTTTGTCTTGGTTCGTGTGCGTGTCTGTGTCACCGTCTGTGAGGGCGCATATATGTACATGTGTATATATTTATGAATGAAAGTGTGATAATAGACAGGACTAAAAGAATACACGCACATCCATGTTCCTTAGTTTACTGCTCTTTGGGGAGACTTGTCGTTCCACATCATTGAATCTTCCTTTTAAAAGTGGAGAACATGGTTGGTGTTGTTAAACGCAATTGAATATTATAGTTTTGTTCCTTTCCTGGTTCTCGTTAAAGAAACAGCTCGCAAAGCAGACAACTCAGTCTATTTGCAAGCAGGAGGTAAATAATAACACTGTTAATAATATTGTTGATATTTCAATCTTTCACCAGCATTCACTCATTGCATTAAAATGCTCAGTAACTAAACTTTTATAGCCATCTCATTGATTCACTCCTTTAATGGTTACCCAGTAATCCTTTACTTAAAAAGCCAGCCGTGATTCAGTCATTTGCAAACCAGCACTGATTCAGTCATTTGCAAACCAGCAATGATTCAATCATTGACAAACCAGCACTGATTCAATCATTGACAAACCAGCACTGATTCAATCATTGACAAACCAGCACTGATTCAATCATTGACAAACCAGCACTGACTCAGTCATTGACAAACCAGCACTGACTCAATCATTGACAAATCAGCACTGATTCAATCATTGACAAACCAGCACTGATTCAATCATTGACAAACCAGCACTGATTCAATCATTGACAAACCAGCACTGACTCAGTCATTGACAAACCAGCACTGACTCAGTCATTGACAAATCAGCACTGACTCAGTCACTAGCCAATGCAGTGCTTCTTTCACAAGTGTACACACCACTCATTGATTCAGAACTATCCTGTGATTTGTATTGAACACGAGTGCTGAATTGTATTTAGGCTATAACATCCCAAGTGTTGAGAAAGATGACGCTGATGTTAAGACTTGGATGAGGAGTAGTAAGTTACAACTGATTTCATCATCCCAAGTGTTGAGAAAGATGTCACTGATGTTAAGACTTGGATGAGAAGTAGTAAGTTACAACTGATTTCATCATCCCAAGTGTTGAGAAAGATGTCACTGATGTTAAGACTTGGATGAGAAGTAGTAAGTTACAACTGATTTCATCATCCCAAGTGTTGAGAAAGATGTCACTGATGTTAAGACTTGGATGAGAAGTAGTAAGTTACAACTGAATGGTGGCGATACTATCGTCACGCTTGCTGTTCCTGAAACAATTTCTGCCAGCGTTCGTGACTTTTCATGACGTTCTGTTGTGTGCTTAGCTAAATGACGTAGATATCTGGGTATACTTATTGACAGCTCTTTTTCTCTCTCTCTATTGCATCAGGTGTTCAGTACTCGGAGAGCAGCATTTCTAAACCTGAGATCCATCAGCACAGTTCGCAGGCCACAGAATCCCACGTGTGTTCTATGCGATTATCACAACAGATTTCAACACTGCAGATAATGAATTATCAGAGCTTCAAATACTGATCATACTCTTCACTTCTCCACAATTTTTAATGGTTACCTGTCCACAGTCTCAACGTCAACAAGTTCCACTAACTACCTGTCCGCAGTCTCCATTGGTTATCTGTCAACAGTCTCCACTGGCTATCTGTCCGTAGTCTCCACTGGCTACCTTTTCACAGCAGAATACGACACAAGATTTCTTCTTTTTTGCTACATTTCGCTGTCTCCTTCCAGTCCTCAGTACGTATCTGACGTCAGAACATGGCAAACGTCTGCCAGAAGACTCAGATCATCATCGGACACAGTTAACATTTCGAAAGCAAAGAGAAAGCTATATGGTAAATAAGGGTTTTGTCTACCTGGAATTTGCTTATTTTAATTTGAGCTGAGCTATACAGAGACCATTACCATTTCTAAGACACTCTGAAGACACACCATTGACGTCAGCAAGATGTATTATCTCCTTCGTGTCATTATTTGTTCTAATTCAATATAGGTAAAATCATTTTAATTTATTTTTCTTTATGATTTTTTTTAAAAAAAAGATATTTTCAGTTTGCATGTGAATTCTTTTTTATTTTGTTTGGTTACTATTAATTTTCTTATGTGTTTAAGAGTTTGCATATGAAGATTTTGTGTATTTTATTCATGATTATAAGATTACGTGCTTCAGGCAAGTCTTCTTCGCCATTTTCTTGTAGTTGTCTCTTCTTGTCGTGTGGACAAAAGTTGTTAATTGTTGATTTCTGCTGACTTTTATGTTTTTCTCTTTTTAATTTCTTTTTGTTTTATTTTGATGTTACAAATAACTATATTTCAAAATGCCTTTTAGCTAAGCTGATAAATATATATAACCACTCAAAGCCAAGATCATCATGCTAGGCTACTCTCCTTCTTACAGTATTTTTTCTAGTGATTTCCCTTTGCTTGCAACATGCGCTGGAGATTAAAGTAACGTGCATGCAGGATTTATTTTTAACTTTAAAAGAGCATGTCCTTTTGGAGCTTTAATATTTTGTTTAGCCACTCTCGCATTTTCGTTCGTGCAAATGTGCGGCGACATACAGAAACAGTCCACTTGGATTCTCTTGCAAATACATGGCATTATGTAATTGTTCGCTTTCTAAATTCGAGAGAAGGTTAATGTTGGTTTTTATATCGTCTTTTCTCCATTTCTTCTTTTCCCCTCATCTGATTCATAGTTTCTTTCTTCCAAACCTTCTTCTTCATCTTCGCTTTAAAATTTCAGCTTGCTATTAAAAAATTAATTTGTAAGCCGAGGAAAATAACTTGCTTGTTGGACATCAACAATACGATTTTAAAATGTGTAGTTATTGGCCTTTGGCTATGAAATTGTCACGATCTATATAGTTATTGGCCGGTGGCTAAAAAATTGTCACGTTCTATATAGTTATTGGCCTGTGGCTATGAAATTGTCACGATCTATATAGTTATTGGCCTGTGGCTATGAAATTGTCACGATCTATATAGTTATTGGCCTGTGGCTATGAAATTGTTACAATCCATATAGTTATTGGCCTGTGGCTATGAAACTGTCACGATCTATATAGTTATTGGCCTATGGCTATGAAATTGTCACAATATATATAGTTATTGGCCTATGGCTATGAAATTGTCACGATCTATATAGTTATTGGCCTATGTCTTTGAAAATGTCAAGATCTGTTGTTATTAACCTATGGCTATGAAATTGTCAAGTTTATTCGATTTTTGGCTATGACTATAAAACTGTCAAGTTTGGTCTTTCTTAGTCTATGGCTATACAATTTTCATTTTCAATACTTATTGGCTTATGCCTATACGACACCTTTCAGTATAGGTATTTCATTTGGTGGTCTATGGTTACAAAGTGGTAGAGGTCACTATATAAGAGTGAAAGGTCAGGGTAACATATGTATTTTATTTGGTGGTCTATTGTTACAAAGTGGTAGAGGTCAATATATAGGAACATAACTGATTTGAAAGTCCCTAAGGTTATATCATGACAGATTGGCCTACATCTGCACAATTGTAGAAACTTGGGTCAGTTGAGGTTCGTGACTTTGCGACGGTAATGACAAGAATGACTTTTATGGACTGTGCAGTAAAATTACGGAGCATTGGTAAGCTCTTTTGGCATAGTCTGTAATCTATTCAACGATTACCGATATGGATAGTTTGCCGAGCCACTTCCCAATGTTTGAATGAAGTGCGACAATCAACTCACGCTCCCAGATACGCGCTGCACGTGCTGCAGGGCGGTAACAGCAGGATAACTTTGCGGACCCGCGTGTTTCGTTTCCGCATCCCAGAGGAAAGGTCAGAGACACGTCGAGCCCGACAAATGCTCTCGAGAATTACCGAGCTGAATTATTTTCTTAAAATCACGTGACATCAACACCACGCTCTGTATATTATTGAGAGTCGAGTTACTGAATGCTGCCACTTCTGGAAAATGATGCATGACGTGTTAGTTCTTCGAGAAAGTGGAGGAAAGAGCAAGAGGTAGATACAAAGGTGAAGGAAAATAACCACGATGACTAATGGTTATGTCATTTTTATACAGACACTTGGAACAGGCTGCGTCCGTTTAAATATCCTGGACAACATTCGCGTTCTTTTAAAGTCTAAACAACATTAGCGTTCTTTTATATCAAAGTCTAAACAACATTGATGCCCGTTTATCGAGGTTTAAACAATATTTACATGCAGGTATATTAAAGTCTAAATTGCACTAACATCTGTTATCAAAGTACAAACAAAATTCACCCACGTTTATATCAGTGTAAACTTTATTTATACACGTTTGCATATAAACATTAACATTCGTTTATCAAAGTCTAAACATTAACGCTCGTTTATCAAAGTCTAAACAGTAACACACGCTTATCAAAGTCTAAATATTAACACTCGTTTATCAAAATCTAAAATTAACACTCGTTTATCAAAGTCTAAACACATTTATGCAAGTTTATATCAAAATCTTGAGAGCATTTACACTCATTTATCAAACTCTTAACAACACTTTTATACACGTTTATGTAAAAACATAAGGCAGCATTTGCGCCATTTAAAACCGTTCATCAAAGCCTTTATACAAGCTTTTAAAAGTCTAGCATCATTTGCACCCATTTATCAAAGTCTATACAACTTTAACATCCGCGTATATCACATCCAGACTACAAGAAACTAATTTATATCAAGGTCTAGATAATAGTAATATCTATTTATTACAACGTTTAGAAAGATTAAGTTTTATCAAAGGATATACATTACTTACCTGTGCGCATATAAATATAATATTAGTGTAAATATAAATCAGTCTAGAAGCAATAACACACGTTTATAATAAGCTTTAGAAAACATTTGCAGCCTTGCTCATGAAAGTTTTGACTCGTTAATACAAAATCTAGACCATCTTTATATATATAAAAATGTATACATAATTTTCTCTTTATATCAAAATGCTGACAAATTGATTACACAGTGTAGACAACATTGATATTATTTTATATAAATCTTGATAATAATAACTATCGTTTATGTTAATGACTATTAAACATTAGCAAGTACAGACATTATTAGTGCCTATTTATATCAAAAACTAGAAGAAAAATAATACCCGTTTATATATTCCACAGCTTAGACAACAGTTATACACACTCGTGTTAAAGTCCGAATAACATTTACACTGTTTACATCACAATCTAGACAATATTGATGTTTATATCAGTCCGGACAACATTAACACAAGATTTATATCGAAGTCCTGACAACATTAATACACTTTTATATCACTCCAGACAACATTAATACACTTTTATATCACTCCAGGCAACATTAATACACGTGTATGTCAGTCGAGACAATATTAACAAACATTTACATCAATCCTGGCAACACCAACACACATTTATATCAGTCTGTATAACATCCACACACATTTATACAAAGTCCAAATAAAGTACATTGATATCAAAGAGACAACAATAACACGCGGCGATATCAAAGTCTAGATCGTATTAAATCACCTGAATCCAGGTCTACTCAACATTAATACACGTTTATATCAGCACTTAATGGGTGGGTTCGTAGCTAGTCTGTTAGGACGAAAAGAGTATGTGGGACAACGCAAATATATATTCGCTTTCGTACATCTGTACTTCAAATTATAAAACAAATGAGATAATATTTACACACGTTTTCATTTATATCAAAGTCTAGACGAAAGTAGCAGCCGTTTACAAACAAAAAATATTGGGACAAAATAACGCCGTTTACTTCAAAAACTAGACAGCAATAATAGTTTGTTTGTTTTTTTAATTTAGACAACATTCAAATCCGTATAAATCAAAGTTTGGACAATATGTACACCATGTATACCAAATCTACAGAGCATTATTATTAATTTATATTAAGATCAGACTTTATCCACGCAACGCCTTTTAAAGAAGAATGAGAAGGAGAAGAAAAATAGTAGTAGTGATAGTTTTTATTTAAATACTATAGTATGCCAAAAGGAAAATGAAATTAGACTGAAATAATGAAATCGATACCAGTGAAGTATCAGTGAGATGATGTAAGTGTAATTCAGTAGTTTAGGATTAGTTTTATGCACAATTTTGTGGGATGTAAGGTCATTCTGGGTGCACGATAACTACAGTAACCGATTCTAACACGTTAAAATTGGCTAGACGAAGCATTTTCATTTTTTATAGAGTGACTTATTATTAAATCAATGTCAGCTGAATGAAAAATGTCAACAGCATTAAAGTTCACCCTGATCTTATTGCGAACAACTCCTGGACACGTGGGACGGCCTATCCTAAACCAATTATTCACTTCGTTCTTCATTAGCCTCTGCATTTGATGAATACATTAACTGAAACTTCGACTAATCACTTCATTCTTCATTACTCTCTTCATCTGATAAAATGTCAACTATAATTTTGACTTCAAAACACATATCTCAGCGAATAGCTCGATTCTTATTCAAGAAACACGCCGACTTCAAATAAATATGAATGTCAACGAAGTGTTATTTCTGTTATTCTTTATGCAAACAAATTACACTTTATTGACGAATCTGCATACAATCCACTAACACTATACCAATAATATATGCAGATGCTCCTAAAGGACAAACTGAAACACATACATACACTGCCGTACTCACACGTGGTTATACATCACTGGACTAATTTTTCAATAAACCACAGTTTTCAAACTACATTACACACTACAAAACAACACAAAAGCTCTACATTACACGCTATAAAACAACACAAAACACTATACTGCATTACACACTACAAAACAACAGAAAACGCTTTAAGGTACTATACACAATAATACAACGCAAGAACACTACACTATATTACATACTTAAGTCAACACAAAACACTACACTACATTACACACTATAAAACATCACAAAAACACTACACTATATTACGTACTTATAAAGCAACGTAAAACACTACACTACATTACACGCTACAAAATAACACAAAACACTACACTACATTACACACTATAATACAACACAAAACACTACACTACATGCTTATAAAGCAAAGCAGAACACTAGACTACAATACGCATTACAAAACAACACAAAACACATTACATTATACACTACAAAATAACAGAAAAACACTTCACTACATTACACACTACAAAACACAACCTGTACAAATTTTACAATGCTGCAAATTAAAACACTGCTTAATAAACAGTACACTACACGAACCAACTCTGCACATCTAAAGTATAGCCTCCATTCTTAAACAGTTATTATTTCTTGTCATTTGACACTATGAGAAGTTTTAAATAGCGAATAAACAAACAAAAAAAAAGTCGGTTCAAAGTTTCCTAAGATGTAAACTTCTATATCGCATGGGACATCAATCACTGAAGCATTTAAATACTTATCTCCCTTATTTCCTGCTCCTCCCCACCCCAACCCCGCATCTGGAGTACAGGGTGGAAAGGAGGATAGAATGGATCGGGTGAAGATGGAATAAAAGTGCTAAAGCTGGAAAGGGTGGTGGGGCAGAGAGAGAGAGAAAAATAGTCGGTCTAGTTCTAACTCCATGGACAGAAAAGGCTGGAACAAACGAAGCCTGGCACATATTGCATTAATTGAACGCCCCGATGGAATCACAGAGTTACTTCGCAAGCTAACGTCATGAGGCGAGTGCCGCAAGACGAGGACACGAATTTCGCCAGCTGCAAATAGGGTTTCGAAGAGGGTGGGGACGGGGGGGAAGAAGATGAGACTGAAGAACGAAAAGCCTACACAGAAAACGCATTAAAACCTCGACCTAAACGCCTGTTAATTAACATAGAGAAATTGGCAAAGCTGATTTGATTTAAAAGATGAATAACATATAGCCCTGAGCAGAAATGTCCTTCGAGTCTTGAAGGAATCCGTGTCTCTCTGTCTCTCCCTGCAAAAGAAAATCATGTCCCCGTGAGGACGAAAACTTCTCCAAGGCGGGAGTCGGTCGAATGATTTCTATTTTCTCATTAATTATTGCGCCGTGTTGTGATTTGTTGGCGGGGATCAAAATAAATGAATGTCCTTCGTTTCATTTCCTGCGCGTCCCAGCATCAACATCCATGGTTATCGGATTCTTTCGCTGGGGCTCCAGAGCGAGGCCTGTGAGGTGGAGTGAACACACAGCTCACGTGTTCCGGTCATTGTCGTGAAAGGAAAGCCAAGTCTCTAGCTCCGTTGGATATTCTTTTGTAGGACTTTAGTGATGCGGGCTTTTTGTCGACAACTCCATCTCTCAGTTCATCAGAAATCACACGACCTCGATTCCTGTTGTCCGTAAGGGGTCATGCCACAAGAACTATTATTCTGTCGAAGGCATTGTCAGGATTTGGCAATCGAGGGAAAAAGGGGGAAAATCTCGCAGTCAATTGCGCATTTTCCTTCTTCTAGCATTTCAAGTGTCAAAAGCTAATTAACTCCGAGGATTTTAGCACCTGCTTGAAGCTGAAGACAAGAAAAATATGCCCACCCACCCCCGTTTTTCCACTTTCCAAAAAAATAATAATAATAAAAAAAATATGCCGCCTTAGTTAAGGGATTCTGAAGTTTTGATGACGTAGAGTAACCGGCACTTTTAGCATGCAAAGGTATTGTAGAAAAAAAGAAGAGAAAAGCAAACCGACTGGAAAAAAAAAGAGAGAGAAATAAATAAAAGCTGAAGAGACTGTTGTAAAAAGAGAGAGAGAGAGAGAGAGAGAGAGAGAGAGAGAGAGAGAGAGAGAGAGAATTTTGTTAAAAAATATAGGAAAGAAACATCCTAACCAGTGAAAGCAGCAAAACCGTCCTATATAATGTTGCACACGATTTGCATAATCATACACAAAAATGCAGAACACGTGTATATTTTACTTCAAGTGCTAAACCACATTCCCTCATAAAAACACACACGCACGCACGCACTCATACACACAAGATGCACACACGCACTGCCGTTTAATATATACATTCAGGACATAATTTATAACATGAATATGAGAGTGCGACTGTGTGTCCGCACTAATACGGTCCAGCGATGAGTACGAAGATTTAGAGAAAAGGGGATGGGGGTGAAAAAAATGCCCCAGTCCCTTTCCGACGAATGAAAAGATTAATAAAAATACCACGGCGAACGAGATTTGTTATTAAAATAATTTTTATGAATACTATTAATTCTGAAAATAGAAATTCGATTCTTTAGTCTACGTCCAGCGTCTTTCCCGTATTTACTGGGTACAGTACCACCAATCTGGCTTAGCTACCATCTGGCGTTCGTTGATCATCACAAAGTAATTTACCACTCTGATCAGAAAAGGAATAGAGAATAAAATTAAAAATAAAAAAGTAAAAAGTAGTTTGTATTAAAAAGTAAGAAGTCAAAACTCGACAAGAATTTAATAACTTTCATGTTTATTTTTACTTCCATTTTCTGAAGAATTATTTTATCTGCTTTATAAAAGTTTTAGTTTGTTTTATTTACAGTAATGTTACAAAACAACAAGAGATATCAAAGGATCCGCGCACGAGTCTCCTGAAGCGTGGTCATCTCCTCAATTCTCTCTCCTTTCATCTTTTCGCCGTACTTTCTTTATCTTTTCACCGCATACAAACCCTCAGGAGAAATAATCATTTGCTTGACTGCCCTCGCTCGTGACAGCTATTTGAAGGGAAAATGTTTTGTACTAATGAGTGGTAAGTCTTATTTGCCTTGCTAATAACTTCTCTTTTGTCTCTGTATCCGTCTGTCTCTCTTTCTGTGTGGATGAGTAGGTGGGCCTGGTTGTGGTGGTGGGAGTCTTTCCGCTTCATCCTTTGCTGGTGGCACCATCGAAATTCTAATTTTGAGCGAACGTCCATGGGCTCTAATACTATCGATCAGTCTTTTCCACTCGGAGAGATGTCGAAATTAAATTTCATAATCATTGTAACTGCAGGGCAACAGAACAACAACAACAACAACACACACAAAAATTTGATTGTCCAAATGCGGCAATGAACGTACGTTACATTTTGGTGCGTTATAAATTGCGTCCTATTCCATGCTTACGTTTTGCATCAGACGTACGTTGTAAATTACGTCCTATTCCATGCTTACCTTTTGCATCAGATGTACGTTATAAATTACGTCCTATTCCATGCTTACGTTTTGCATCAGATGTACGTTATAACTGATGTATCTGAGTACCAGGTCTGGACTAGTGTTCAAATTTTAAATCAGGATTCGATTTTGAGGAAAGTTTCAAATTAACAGGTCTAAAGTGAGTTGGAGAGCCCTTTTTTTTTTTTTTTAAAAAAAAAATGTTTTCAATTACAGGAACTATACATGTCACAACCAGCAGAGGAAAGCCACTCTATGCTTGAGCTCAAGACGTATTGTTAGGGGGGTTTGCGATAAGCAGCGTGACTCACCAAGACTTAAGGCAAACAGCAACTACCTGAAACTAATGGCCTTGATCTTCGACACATGGGAGACCATGATTTCTTGGACTGTGCTTTGCAAACACGATCACTGCTGCTGTTTGGATTGACCTCATTTATATTTAGAAATCTCTGACCGATTTTTAATTTGATACAAAGTTTGTTATTTGAACATAAATGTAAAAAATTCAGAAAGAATTAAAATATAACTGCTCATTTTATTTCGACGTAAGCTTTATAAATTTGAATTGCCCTTTTTATTATTTAGTTGGCCATGGTAATATTAATTTTCATCTTGTCATATTTGACTTTATATTTTATGCTGGCCCTCCAGGTTCACAATTTGACAGTGTGTGGATATTAAATTTGGTCATGGAAGACAATTCTTCTAAGGTATAAGAATTTGAAAAAAAGATTTTAATAAACATAGGACATTTTGTTTCCTTTTATTTCTGATGATGAGCATGAATCCCAAACATGGCCTTGGATTCAATCATTTTAGTTTTTTCCACAACCATCGCCATCACCACCATGACCACCACTACCGCCACCGCTATCAATATAACGTCACCGTTGCTGAGCCACCATCGCCGCTGTCATCCAACCGCCCCCATCCTTAACACCTCCATCACCACCACTACAATTAAAAGCATCACTATAACACCTCACCACTACTCTATCACAACCATTATCATCACACCACATCCCACCGCCATCATCCTCAACATCAGCACAAATACCACTTCCTCTACCACTACCACCGCCACCACCACCGCTGCCACGACATTACTCACCACCATCAAGTACATTATTATAACAGGCACCCTTGCTATACAACTATAGTCAGTATCATGATACCGCTCCCCACCGCCATCTCACTGGACACCCATATCGACCAATGGTCATACAATATACAATATATTGTGGTCTTTTTTAATTCGAACATAATTTTTTTTAAAAATCTATAACTATTTTAAACGCAACGGTCTGTTCCACTTCAGAATTTAAAATCTGTCGCGACAGTTTATTTATTTATTTATTTTACAAAATCTTAATTTTATCTCGTTTTAAAAAAATTAGTAAAAAATACTTCCTTATTCATACTAACATAACATTCCGACTGGAAAGTGAACGGAAACCGTATTAGGTTCCAACTGAAACCAACTGTCCTGTGAATTTACGCGATGTGCGTTTGCTAAGAATTATTAGGCCCGCATTAAAAAAAAAAAATGAAACAACACGAACAACAACAACAAAAAAAAAGGTCAGAATTTTACCGGTGTTCTGGTTTAATCAAGATGGTTTCCTGTATCTCCCAAGCTGCTGTGCGCGGCGAAGCTCGAAAAGCATTAAGAGGATTTGGCTGCCAGGGCTGTTCACGAACTCAAGCCGAAACAGGCCAAGACACCCATCCATCCCACTTGAACCTTGAAATGAGGTATAGATAGATAGATAGATAGATAGATATGTGGGTAGGTAGGTTGGTAGGTAGGTAGACAGAGAGAGGGTAACTCGAAATGAATTTAATTGAACAATTTTTATTTTACTAGGATGACGATATATAATCACAATGGACTGACTGTTTGCTAATCAGTGTATAACCCCACACTTTATTATTTTAGACGACTATTAAAAATAAGAAAGAAAGAAAGAATGATAAATGGATAGACAGACAGACAGACAGACAGACAGATAGATAGATACAGAGAGAGTCTACATGGTTTTTTTCTCAAGTTGTAACCGACAATAAAATATCCAAACAACAACAAAACAAGAATCATAATTGTCTTCTATAATCCAGACAAACAAAACCTAATATGAATAATTAAAAAAGTTAATGAATCAACTACTAAATTTACGATTCTTTACTGACAATACAAACGGTATTAAATTCAGTAGTTTGAAAGATAATTTTTACCCATGAACAGTGAGACTACTAACAAGCTACTTTCATTGTCATTGTGACATTGTGTCACTGTATCTCCTTGTTTCTTTTGACGTTCCAGATAAAAGTCACTCAGATAATTGATGAGTGAATTACTTGAAATATAAATGAAAAAGTTTTCTCCATTGCACACACATGTTTAGTTGGATGCATCCCGTTTAACCATGTCCTGTTTGTTAGAAAAAAGACTAATAGCCCTGAAAAATAAGCACAATACAATTCTGACAATCTCGGTGGTGTACGTATGCTCCCGTAGATAAACGTCTTCTATTTTAGTTTTACTTTGTATGCTCCCGTTGATAAATGTTTGCTATTTTAGATTTATTTTGTATTAATGGCCACAGTAAATTTCAAAATTTTGTGCTTCATCCATGACCACAATAAGAAAATTTCTGTCGCCTATCGACCCTGATCAATATCCAAGCAATCATTCAATAAATAGTATTGGAAACTCAGCAGATAACTCTGAAATCTTCCTAAGCGTAAATTAAAAGGAAAGTCTTGAGTAACTGTTATGTATTAAGCGTCTGACAGGACAAGACAGGACTTTGGAGAGGAGAGGGGGTAAAAAAAGAAAAATGTTTTAATGACTAATGTATTCTCCTTATACTGCATTTAATATTAGGTTCTTGCTCTTTCACTTAAGCCATCACTCATTATTAGTGACTTAAACTTTGGTTGTTCGGTCACTCGGAACACCATTTTTAACCACTCTTTATTACTGACTTACCTTTGTTGTTCCACTTTAGACAGATTTTGTTTTAACCACTCTTTAGCACTGACTTAATTTATGATTCTTCTGCCACCCCAACACCATTCTTTATTACGACATAGCCGTGACGTAATCGTGCCTTACCACTCTAGGCTCTATTCTTTATTACGACATAGCAATGACGTAATCATGTTCTGCCACTTTAGGCTATTCTTATCATACTCTAAATAATAATAATCAACAGATTTTATTACTTTAGTGTTCCATATTCGCATGTTATACACTGGAATTTCTTAGGCAGAAGGCAATCTGAAATGGTTAAAAATTGTAGCATATTTATCTGCACAGTGCATGTACTGTATTTAGCTGCATGAAGTGTGTGAACTATTTTTAGCTGCATGATGTGTGTGAGCTATATTTAACCTAACGAAGTGTGGGAACTATATTTAGCTGCAAGAAGTGTCAGAACAATATTTAGCTGCAGGAAGTATCAAAACAATATTAAGCTGCTTTAAGTGTCAAAACAATATTTAGCTGCATGAAGTGTGTGAACTATCTTTAGCTGCATGAAGTGTGTGAACTATCTTTAGCTGCATGAAGTGTGTGAACTGTCTTTAGCTGCATGATGTATCAAAACAATATTAAACTGCATGGAGTGTGAGAACTGATTTAGCAGCATGAGTGTATGAACTATCTTTAGCTGCATGAAGTGTGAGAACTACATTTAGCCGCACGAAGTGTGCATATTTAGCAGCACAAAATGTGAGAACTAAATTTAGCTGCATGAAGTGTGAGAACTATATTTAGATACTAGGAAGTGTGAGAACTATATTTAGCTACACGAAGTGTGAGAACTATATTTCACTGCATGAAATGTGCAGGTGACTGAGATGTACGCTGCACTCGTGACTACTGCCCATCTGCTCAAAATTCCAGACGGAGTTGGTGCCGCGCGCCCCGAGAACAGAATAAAAAGATGCCACAGACACACGAAGCCCAAAGGTAACAATATGAAGTAATAACTGGTTTCCAGTGTCAAAACGCAATTTCCTACAGCCAGAAACCTTTCTCCCCATACACCCCACACCCCTTTCAGCGACTGCGAGCAGAAACGAAAACATCTAAACTTTCTCAAGTTTTCCTCTGTCCTGTTTAGGCGTGCCACCTGATTTTACAAGAAAAATAAGCGTGCATTTACAAGTCTTGTCCGCCCATTGCCCTCCTCTTTACTCTCGCCAAGGAACGGAATAACATCGAGCGGCGGTGGTATTTTGCGACATAGGATATCGCCTTACGACTCGTCGACAAAATGGCTGACTTTATAAATAAATAGTTGCGGGTGTGCGCATTTGGCGGCGGTCGGAAAGTGCTTTCGGATGAAGTTTTGAGGTCGTGCCACAGCCAGCGCGCTCAATATAAGTTATTTCTTTTTCTTTGACAGTTGTCCCCCTTTTCCTTTGTTGTTGTTTTTTTTTATTTTTAAAAAGCGTTTTAAAACAGTTCGAACTTCTTTAACTTTATCGTTAAAACAGTTGTTTGCATTCGTCCACTTTCCTCCCAAAGTTTCTATTCTATTGACATCCGTTTTGTGAATAGTTCAGGACTTAACTAATTTCTTTTGTTGAGGAGGCCTAGATAGAAAACATTTATCAGTCCTACGTACTTTTTCAATATATTTATCAATATATTCAAACGATATATTTATATTTAAGTTTGCATGAACATCTTAATAACCAGATAGAAACTTGTTGGGCCAAGTTCAGAGACGTTATTACTCAGTTCTAATTTAAAGCTTACTCTTTGTTTGTACCACTTGTGACCTGCTTATCGCGAGCTCATGGCCTAAATCTCTGACTAGATACTATCCTTGTCCAAATAAAACTTGTTGCTTGTGTGATGAAAAATACCAGTTCGTAATAGAAAGACATCTGCTGTATTAATATAATTTTATTCCAGCACTTGCAGTAGAGAAATTTTACTGAATGGTTACCGAACCCTGAAGGCCATAATCTCATCCCATCTACGGAGTTGCTGCTGTTAGAAAGACACCCTTGGTTACAAGATCAGCCTGGAAGCTTCCACGACATTCAGCATGGGAATAATCTCTGGGAGTCAGAATAAGTGCTCGCGCTTAAACATATTAATTATAAAATACAAAATTTATCAAGGACATAATATTCATACTGATATTTAAATGTGTCAAGGACAGTTAATAATCGTAATATACGACTGTAATTAAATAGTTTGTCTTTAATGTTCTCACTGCAGTTTGAGCTTGATTTGAATCTAGACTTTCATCGGTCTGTTTTTCTATTTAAGTCATTATTTATTTATTTCTAACGTGACTATGTGCGACTGGAGAAACAAACAACCACTGCCTCTACTGTATCAAGTAGGCGAGGTGTGGGTGGGTAAAAATAATTATAGGTGTTGGTGTGTTGCATCACTCCCAGTCCTCTTGTACGATATACATTAGGTGCAAACCAAATCACTAATTGACTGCACATCATATAAATTGACAACAGTAGATGGCTTGCCCCATAAGTCACATCTAATCACACCTGTACATCTGTAGACAGTTGCCAATATGAGCAGAAAATCAAATGAATGAATCGGTATCTTTAATAACTTTAAAACATAAATAGTTTGGGACCACTTGCTGTATTAGAGAACTCAATACAGAAAACAAAACAATGTTTACAACTAATACTAGAGATATACACATAGTCTTGATTATGTCAAGAGTTAATAAGGCTGTCATTAAAACTGTCTTTAGATCTTAAATGAGCTCAGAAAATGATGCGTGTCGTTAGGCTGTGAAGAAAAGTAATTTCCAAACAGTAAGCATAATTATATTGTGATTGTGAATGTATATAATTTAATCATTGGACCAGGATGTAATAGCTGCAAACAATATAGATAAATTGACAATGCCATTTCTTTTGTTTACATGTTTTGTGCCTAAATTGGAATAAATGCTTATTTTCTTTTAGTGTTAGCTAAATAAATATATTGGATCGTGTAATTAAGGTCACTGTCAAGGACAAATGATGTAATTAGTGAGCTAAGTAAGGGGAGACAATAAACCATGAGCTTTAGAAAGCTTTCACTAGGTGATCAGATTCTTTGCGTAAGCGTAAGACAATTATTTTTAAAAATTGTGTGGTTAGGGAAAAGAAGGAAATAAACTCAGGACAACACTTATAGTAACATTTGAATCATTCTTGAATGTTGCTAATCCACCTAACTTACAAACTTGTAAGAGATGCGTTTTGTGCATTTAGTTGTCTTTTGAATACAATTTCATACATCTTTTATGGGACTTTGAGTCATGTCGATTATAGGTGGAATTTCATTGTTAATGGAATAAACGTGAATGCAAAGCTTTATAATTTGTTCTTTCCATTTGTTTATTTATTTTTAATAGCAGGAACGTGCACTTGGGCAGACGGAGTAACACTTTCCTTCTAGCCAAATTCATTTCCGAATATTTTCTCTTGTAATTATAGGAAAATTACAAAAATTCCGGCATTGTTAAATACAATGGTGGCATTTACAGGCTATTAACAAAAATCGATATTTGAAGAATTTTATATGTTAACTAAAACGCGAAATAATTCACACTGGAATCCACGTGGCGATTTCTCTAATCTTGCAACATGCTTCTTCTTGAAAATGAATTTGTTGAAAAGTACGCTGGAACAGGGCGTTACAGAGGCGCGCGCGCACACACACACACACACACACACACACACACACAAACATAGATAATCCCCCTCCAATACACACACACACATTCTGAACAAATTAATAAGTAAATCAGACACGCACGTACTTTATAAGCCATCATGCAAAGTGATCACTACTGTTAAAGCAAACGTCCAGGAAAACGATATTAAACGACAAGTAATGGATTTTCTAAAAGCCATCCAACAAAGACACACGCTTACATTTTACCACATTTGCGCGTGCACATAAGGAATTAGTTGACGTTATTGTTTCTAATAATCTTCAGGGTATGTTGTTAAATTGTAAGTTATCGCTGTTGACACTGACACATACGTTGTATTCTTCCCGAATTCTTTCCGCCTCGCAGAGCAAAGTCAGGCCGAAGGCAGGTCGGGATTAAACTCCCCTGGATCCACAAGACGGTCATGCCAAGAGAACAAAGTCTCACGTCTCACACTAAAAAAGTAAGCCAGCGATGCGCATTTGAGAGTTAAGCGGCTCCAAGCGACACGAGGCAGCATGTGCACCATAAACTGAACCCAATTGAGCTAGCAGTCAAGACAGTGTATAGTGCCATGACAGTGCAACAGTGTGTATTACCATGACAGCGCATAGTGTCAAAACAGTGTGTAGTTCTATGACTGTGCACACTTGTCAAGATAGCGTGTTGTGTCACGACAGTGTATTGTGTCAAGTCAGTGTGTAGTGCCATGACAGTGCATAGAGTCAAGAAAGTGCTTAGTGCCATGACAGTGCATAGTGTCAAGATAATGTGTAGTGCTGTGATAATGCATAGTGTAAAAAATGCGTATAGTGCCATGACAGTGCAGAGTGTCAAGGATATGTATTTCCAATACAGTGCATACTGTCAAGACAGTGTGTAGTGCCATGACAGTGTAGCGTAAAAACAGTATATGTGTCATGACAGTATATAGTGTTAGGAAAGTGTGAAATGTTACGACAGTGCATAATGTCAAGATAGTATGCAATGCCAAGAAAGTGAATAGCGTCTAAATGATGTGTAGTGTCATGACAGTGCATTGTGTCAGCACTGAGTAATGTCATGATAGTGCACATTGTAAAGATAGAGTATAGTGTTGTGGCAATGTGTAATGTCAAGATTTTGTGTAGTTTCATGAAAGTGCAGTTTCAAGGGTACATTTAATGCCAAGATAGTGTGTAATGTCAAGAAAACCTATAATGTAGTAATAGTAATGTCAATAAAGTGTATAATGTAGTAATAGTAATGTCAATAAAGTGTATAATGTAGTAATAGTAATGTCAAGAAAGCGTATAATGTAGTAATAGTAATGTCAAGAAAGCGTATAATTTTGTAATAGTATGCCTTGTCACGATAATATTTCGTGTCAAAACACTTAGTAGCGCCATGGCAGTATTTATTTTAAGATAGTACATATACTGTGTATTTATTTTAAGATAGTACATATACTGTGTATTTATTTTAAGATAGTACATATACTGTGTATTTATTTTAAGATAGTAAAGGCAAAGAATGTTTTGAATGTCAAGACTGAGTCAATGAATTTTCAAAATAATTCAAAGTAGTATGAATGAAGCATGAAATAATGAAGTAGAGAGTGGCTTTGTGACATTATCTCGCAGAATAGGATTGGGTGGGGTAATGCGAAATTATAATCTTTGAATCCATGCATGAAGAAAAATAAACCAACTGTAAAAGTAAAGAAAGAAGAAAGAAACAGTGTTCTTAAACATATATATTTAAATTGTACTGTTGTAATAGCCATATTCCTTTGGATGACAGAGAAGTTTTCCTCTTATCCATCTGTCTGTTTGCTCAACCTATAATTCTATCTGTCTATCTATCTATCTATCTATCTATCTATCTATCTATCTATCTATCTATCTATCTATCTATCTATCTATCTATCTATCTATCTATCTATCTATCTAACCAAACCCATCCATCCATCAGTCTGTCTGTCTGTCAATCTTTAAAAAAAACATGAACACATGCACACTTCACACAAACATGCAGAATAAAAATGCTATGGGTTAATAAGCACGCGAACTGACACTTTACAAGACCACAGCCAGCGCAATGATTACGGAAATGAAATGCGTTTACCTCTCCCCCACCCCATCCACCCCGTCGCTGCTTCCAATTCTTGGCGCCTTGAACTCGTCGACTCTAATAAAAGAGTCTAATCGCAGCACGTGCATTACGGTGAAAAAGTGCCAAAATGTTTTTCTCGCGTCGCTTGTGTGACACTTACCGCCAAATGCGTAAGGCAGTTTTTTTTTTTGTATTTTTTTTTTGGTGGGGAAGGGGGAACGCTTACGTCAACAAGGACTAAGTGCCCAACGCTTCCCAATTTTTACATGAGCACGCGCATAAACATTCCTTCCTCCCTTCCCCCCCCCCACGTCCACATCTCATCACGTATAACTTAATTTATAACGATGCACGTAGGAGTGTATTTTATTTGTAATTAGCCATAAATTAATTACAATTTAGTTAAATTACAACGCTTACTTACATCGGAAATTCTTGACCACCATATGTTGATCGATGTTGCTGGTTTTAGGGACCAGCTGAAAACAAAATAATTAAATCTCCACTGCCAGTACATACTTATCGAACGGAAGCTGTCTATTCGATACTAAAACATGGCCATTTGTCAACAGAATTTAAGCTTTTCTTGTATAAAATGCTCTTCATTAAAAAACAACAAATTCGCTTAGGGTTAAATCTCCTCACTCGCGTTTAGTATGCATTTTTAAAAAATTTAAATTGGAAACGGTATTGACATTTGGAAACTTATTCATAAATCAATCAGTTGCAGGTTTTGTGAAAAGACAGACGCCTAAATAAAAGCAAAGAAGACGTGCTTGACTCGCTGTAGAAGAAGCGCACAGGACGGAGATTTTTGTTCATCATGAAAGTGACTTTGTCCATGGGATAGATTTGTATGAAGACTTTGTGAAGTGAAATATTCATTTATAATTACTCTTTCTTAATGCTAAGCAACTTGGCAAAGACTTCACCAATGCTTTAACCGGTAAACAAGGCCAAATTTTTGCAAAGCAATAATTAATAATTATAATTATAATTAAACGCATCGGATCTGTTCTTTTAATGTTTTATATCTCAACAGTGTGTTTAAAAAATCAACTGGTCTGCGCCAAAGTATTAAAAATAGATGGACTGTACCTTGCCAAACCTGCCTCTGGAAGCAAGCTGTTTACTTAAGGCAAAAATAAGTGCATTATCTTGGAACAATTCGCCATGTCAATTTGGCATTAAAAAAAAAAGAAATAGAATTACAAATTTGAAGAACTGAGTCGATTTCTGAAAGCCAGGCTCGAAATACTTCCAGTGATTGATTTCAGTTTAACGTCTACTTTCACCATTAATCCATTTCAAGATAAGATGAAGGATTAACAGATTATATTTATTTTTGTCAATCCTCTTAAACACTTCGGCAATACCGCTTAGTTGGTATTTTTAATGTGTACATACTGTAAAGTGTTTACATATAAGAATAAGCGCTGTATTGCCATCGTCACCACCACCATCCACCATTATCATTTAATTTTCAAATTTACATTATTCACCCAAGTGGAACGGGATAAGTAAACCTCACGTACGAATAATGAAATGAATAAGCAGTGCTCATGATCGAGTACTTAATCCCCTCCTACCGAAGAAATGAGTGCTGAGTGGATCTTTAAATAAGTTCTGCATGAGCTTTAGAAATGAGTGCTGAGTGGATCTTTAAATAAGTTCTGCATGAGCTTTAGAAATGAGTGCTGAGTGGATCTTTAAATAAGTTCTGCATGAGCTTTAGAAATGAGTGCTAAGTGGATCTTTAAATAAGTTCTGCATGAGCTTTAGAAATGAGTGCTGAGCGGATCTTTAAATAAGTTCTGCATGACCTTTAGAAATGAGTGCTGAATGAATCTTCCATAAACGTTTTTGACTGCATTGTACGTGTGAGCGCTGAGTGAGCAATACATAAGGATTCTGGACGAGTGAGAAACACCAGTAACTGAGTATTTAGAGATTGCCTTAGGTATGAGCGGTAAGGGTAATTGGAAGTACCTTAAAATGGAATTGAGGGTGCCTTTAGAAAGGATTGTTGGAGATGCCTTAGAAAGGAGAACTGTGGGTGCTTTAGAGAGTTTTGTTGGGTGTGTCTTAGAAAGGAGAATTGTGAGTGCTTTAGAGAGTTTTAATCGATATGCCTTAGAAAGGAGAATTGTGGGTGTCTTAGCGATTTTGGGGGTTTGTCTTAGGAAGGAGAATTGTGGGTACCTTAGAGAGTTTTGTTGGATGTGCCTAAGAAAGGAGAACAGTGGGCTCCTTAGAGAGTTTTGTTTGATGTGCCTAAGAAAGGAGAACTGTGGGCTCCTTAGAGAGTTTTGTTTGATGTGCCTAAGAAAGGAGAACTGTGGGTGCTGTAGAGATTTTGTTGGGAGAATTGTGGGTACCTTAGAGAGTCTTGTTGGATGTGCCTTAGAAAGGAGAATTATGGGTACTTTAGAGAATTTTGTTGGATGTGCCTTAGAAGGGATAATTGTGGCCTTGGTTTTGTTGGATGTGTCTTAGAAAGGAGAATTGTGGGTGACTTAGAGAGTTTTGTTGGATGTGTCCTAGAAAGGAGAATTGTGGTGCCTTAGAGAGTTTTGTTGTATATGACTCAGAGGGTAGAATTGTGGGTGCCTTAGTTAGTTTTGTTGGATTTGTCTTAGACAGGAGAATTGTTGGTGTCTTACAAAGAAGAACTGTGGATGCCTTAGAGAGTTTTGTTGTGTGTGTCTTAGAGAATGTGTTCGGGTGTGTCTTCATTGGAGAATTGTAATAGACTTACAGAAGTTGTTGGGTGTGTCTTAGAAATAAGAATTGTAGGTGCCTTAGAGAATTTTGTTGTTGTCTTAGAAAGAATAATTGTACTGCCTTAGAAAGATCTGGGGGGTTCTTAGAGAGCTTTGTTTGATGTGTCTTAGAAAAGAGAATTGTGGGTGTCTTAGAAAGGATAGTTTATATCAATTCTGAAACAATGCAAGCCGCTGATGCAGTCAGAATCATAGAAAAAATTAATGAAGACTTCATTTGCAGTATGCGATGCTAGGAACATATACAATGAATGGCCTATAGAAATAAATGGTACATAGTGAGTGTTTAGATTAATAATTAATTAGCTTAAAATGTATGGGGTGGGCAGGATTCAAACTCACTTGATTGTAGCGTGTGAGTTTCGCAAGTACCCTAATGAATTATTTAAAATTCTAATCCAGCAAGATAGTCTATACTAATCCAAGAAACTAGCATAAGTGTGTGCATAATTTTTTTTTAAAGTCTTTCCAACCCTAATGAATTATTTAAAATTTAATTCAGTAAGACAGTCTACACTAATCTAAGAAACTAGCATAAGTGTGTGCATAATTAATTTTTTAAAAAGTCTTTCCAACCCTAATGAATTATTTAAAATTTAATCTAGTAAGATAGTCTATACTAATCCAAGAAACTAGCATATGTGTGTGCATTATTATTATTTTTTAAAATCTTTCTATCGTTCAACGACCTCAAAAGCTTAAATGCCAACGGTAATCGAAGTTGTCTCCCTCTCACAATAAAACTGGACCAAAACAAAGTCCTACCAAGCTCTCAAATACACAGCTCGATCAACGAATGAACAAAGAAGAATGCCGGATTCGTCTAAAGCTTTAAGGTAGCCGTTGTAAAACCATAGCAACAAGACTAAAGTCTCCCCCCCCCCCACTCAAGAGTCTAATTAAGGAGTGCCAGGAACCTTCTTGTGGGGGGAAACGATGGCTTCAAGTTCTTACTCAAGATTCAGCGCTTGCCCACGGATCGTTGCATATTAATGGGTCAGTGCTTGTGTTGGAGGCAGCAACTTTGGCACTAACTGGTCAACAGCCTGGCACAATTTTAATCGTTCTGCACTAAAGCGTGACATGACACAACCGTCATCTAAGGTCAATCTATCGCTACAGTAAATTGGCGATTAGAGGGGTGTACCCGAGGATAAGATGTCGAAATTATTTCGGCATTGTAAAGGAAAACGTTATCGCGGCGGTACTTTCATTACATATGTAAAATACCCAGGATTGTTTAGCGTTACTTTGGTTGTAGAAAACTACCAATCATTGGTGTTTCATTACATATGTAAAATACCCAGGATTGTTTAGCGTTACTTTGGTTGTAGAAAACTACCAATCATTGGTGTTTTATTAAATATGTAAAATACCCAGGATTCTTTAGCGTTACTTTGGTTGTAGAAAACTACCAATCATTGGTGTTTCATTAAATATGTAAAATACCCAGGATTGTTTAGCGTTACTTTGGTTGTAGAAAACCACTAATCTATGGTGTTTCATTTGATATGTAAAATACCCAGGATTGTTTAGCGTTACTTTGGTTGTAGAAAACCACTAATCTATGGTGTTTCATTTGATATGTAAAATACCCAGGATTCTTTAGCATTACTTTGGTTGTAGAAAACTTGTAAAATACCCAGGATTCTTTATCGTTACTTTGGTTGTAGAAAACTATTAATCTATGGTGTTGCATTTGATAAAAATATGAACTTAACCTGCTAAATCCTTTGCACACTTATGCCTTAAGAGAAAACTGTATCCTTGTTGTGTGTAAACGGTATGCTAGAATGCATTTATTTTATATTGTTGTTCTTTATTGTTGTCTGTAAAAAGTATGCATTTATTTTATATTGTTGTTCTTCATTGTTGTCTATAAAAAGTATGCATTTATTTTATATTGTTGTTCTTCATTGATGTCTGTAAAAAGTATGCATTTATTATATATTGTTGTTCTTTATTGTTGTCGGTAAAAAGTATGCATTTATTTTATGTTGTTGTTCTTTATTGTTGTCGGTAAAAAGTATGCATTTATTTTATGTTGTTGTTCTTTATTGTTGTCGGTAAAAAGTATGTTAGAATGCATTTAAGCGACATTTTGTAATTACTGTGTAAATAATTAAGGAATATTGTGTAAATTTCTGTGAAATGAATAAAATAAATAATTCAGCAATATTTTGCAACTATTTTTGATTTAATAAAAAAAAATGAGAAGAAAAATGTGAGCCGTCCTGGTATATGTTGCGTTTATATTGTTAAAACTTTCTTACCCTATCTCTCAGCTACACAGCCTTGCTGACATTGACGAGATGCCTGTGCCCAATAAACCGCTACCATAGAGACCATGCACGTATTCTATGGATTTGCACTATGCGCGCAGATTCTTAACTTCCTGGAACACTCAAGTCTGGCTAATTTCCTGCCCCCGTGCCAGGTTAGACAAGCGCTTTAATAAGTCAGCCGAGATTTGATGACAGACAAGATTCCAGAAGTTTGTCAGTTTACTTTTAAAACCAGTTTACACACAAAGAGCCAGAACATATAGAATAACAACTGTTGTTAATCGCTCGATTTCGTATGTTAGGTGTTTTTGAGGGTCACCAGCATCTGTTTCTATAGTAACACGTAATCAGCTCGTAAACAAGAATAAAACGAATAAAACACGTTCAGACACACAAACACACATAAGCACACTCACGCATAATGAGATATACATCTGGTACGTTCTCGCACGCACACAAAATACATTTTATGTACGCTTATGCATACACACATACATAATCGCATGCATATTTAAACACACAGACAGACACGCAGGCTTGAGCGCTACTCGCGCCACGCATTCTATACATAAAGCTGACGATGACAATGATAGTGGCTACTGTACAAACAGACTTTGGGTGTATAGATATTTACTGATGTATTAAGATATACTATTGTACAAACAGACTTTGGGTGTATAGATATTTACTGATGTATTAAGATATACTATTGTACAAACAGACTTTGGGTGTATAGATATTTACTGATGTATTAAGATATACTATTGTACAAACAGACTTTGGGTGTATAGATATTTACTGATGTATTAAGATATACTATTGTACAAACAGACTTTGGGTGTATAGATATTTACTAATGTATTAAGATATACTATTGTACAGACAGTTATATTTGGTATAGATAGCCATGTCTCTACAGACATTTGCAGGCGTACAGATAGCTACTATAATATAATCAGCTACCATTGTATTATTGCGCAGACATTTACTGCTATACAAAATATCTACTGACATACAAACAATAATACTGTAGTATTGACAGACAGCTACTGTTGCAGAGACCATCTACTGACATACAAACAGATAGTACTGTAGTATTGACAGACAGCTACTGTTGCAGAGACCATCTACTGACATACAAACAGATAGTACTGTAGTATTGACAGACAGCTACTGTTGCAGAGACCATCTGAAAATAATTGGTAATGTACTACTGCATATCGTATAGACATCTACTATGTACAAACAGTTATTATGAATTGGGAACAGACAACATCCATGTCGTATAGACATCTACAAACAGTTATTATGTAGACAATTTGGAAGAGACAACATCCATTGTTACACATACGTATGGTACAACTACTACATTTCAGACATTTACTAGTGCTTACTTAATTTTGGGGGAGCGCTTCTAGATTAGACCGACTTCGCGCTGGGGATTAGGGGTGGGGAATGGGTTATGAGTTTTGAAACTTGTTGGGATATTGCTCATGTACAGACGATTGGATATATATATATATTACTCATGTACAGACGACTGGAGATAGATATCTATTACTCATGTCCTTGAAGAAATTCTATAATACTGACACTTATTAGTGTACAGACAATTGGAAATAAATATCCATTATATATATACCTTTTGTAGAACTACTAATATTATAAACACCTACTGGTATACAACTATCGCTTGTCAACTACACTCCATGTTTGTCCGTCATCACAGGAACATTTACGCGTTGGTCATTCTGAATTTCACGTCTATTTAAAAGTCATACGTGTGTTTACGTCTACACAATTACTATTCACTAATGTTACTTTCATACAACATGTCTATTTAAAATATAGAGTCATAAACCAGAACAATTATCTTAATTCAATCCTTTTTACCATAATAACAAATAAATCATATAAGAAAGAAAAAAGAAAAAAACACAAAAAGCGAGAGAGAGTGTGGGGGCTGGATTAAGGTTCCTGTAGACCCGAGAGGCATAGAAATTACCATTTCAGAGACCCTTTGGTGGATGCATTTTATTTTTATGGTCGTTTCATAAAATAGTACAGTCAATCTGATGGGAGTTTAGCTGTTACATTCCAGCATTTGTTTAAAGACCCTGTGTCAGCATGAGGATTTAAAGGTTGTTAATTTTAATGATACACCTATGCTGACGACAGACTGATTACCAGACTCACCCTTTAGTCTCCTCAAATCAATTCTCTCGGTTTAGATATTAATTATAGTGACAGATGAACCTGTGTAATATTGCATGAATAGGCAACATTATCCTAATAATTTAATTATGCATACAAATCACTCATCCAACTCCTCCCTCCCCAGCCCAATTCTCCTTTGGTCTCTCTCTCGAAAATAATTAGTCAATCTCCATGACTATGGTAACAAAAATATAAAATTTTAATATTTAGCAAAATAGTGAATCCATAAATCAATACATATAAATAGGAAGGTCATCCGGACCACCTATTCTGTCTTCGAATGTTTATACGGATCGTAAAATGAATTCTAATCTCAGAGTTTGTCAGACGCCCTTATCTGTGTCTTCAGTTGGTGGAAGGATCCTCCAGCACCTCACACATCAACAGTCCATCGTTGAATACTTTGGCTAACTTTGAATAGCGCACCTCAGCTTTAAGTTCTTAGCTCAATAGCCATAGAACACAAACACAGACTGAAATGCCAAACTGAATCCTGCTCTGAAACAATAATAATTATTTCCATGAGCAATGAACCTACACTTTGCTGATCCGTATGTAGTGGCAACAGACAAAAGGTGTCCTATTACAATTTTGACCTCCCTTCATATTTTTACAATGAAACTAGGAATGGTCTAAACCACGCACATGCGTGTTACAATTAGAATAAAAATATATCGCCATGCACATGTGGGTTTTGATTATTACATCAACAAAATGTTTCAAGTGCTCGCATACGTTTTACAATCATCAAATTAGTATTTACTTCAGTGGAGATGAGATAGCATCTCACAACATCATTATACATCTCAGTGAATTATTACAAATTATGGAACATGTGTTTACTTGGTTTCACTCTATTCTCTGGCCACAATGTCAGGAGAAAATAGCAAAATTCATATATCACAATAAGAAAATACAAGATCACGCTATAACATTCTTAATAAAATACACTTAATAAGTATTAAGAAACTGATATGTTACCTTGTCTGAATATTTGCAGGTTTATCTTTGATTCACGGAAATAAACACAATCTCTGTGAGTTAGGCAAAGTTTCATTGTGAATGAATTCCCAGTTCGATTCTCTCACTAATTATGTTAATCCATAAATCAGCAGTGGGAAAACTCTGTTAACCAAGGTTATTAAGCATCAGGCTTGAACATCACCCCCCTCCCTACAACTGTTCAAGCATATTTCGAAATCTGCTTATAGTGACCAACATCCCTTTTAATAGGCCTGCAACCTTCTAAAAAAGTCAGTAATCTGCCTATGGCGCAATGCTGCAATTACATCACCCAGTCTCAGTCGCCAGCAAAAAAATGTATAATGCAAAAATGAAAACAAATTTAATAAATGAATGAAGATAAAACTTTAGTTATTAAACAGGTATAATTTGCCCATGACTCTGTGACATTAGCTTAGACCCCTTATCGACTTAAAATCGACTGTGAAGAAAAATGTTCAAATCATTCAATGTGTCACAAGGAGGTTAACTATCAATTTAGCTTAATTGTAAACAGATCACTATTCACAGAAACAATTTCTGTGCAACCCAATTCACTGGTTGTAGTATGTCCATTAGATGTTGAAAACAATTTCGCTGATGAATTTCTGTTGTTCCAGCATTTGGAAAGGTATTGATCATATTTAAGCTTTTAGCAGGAATGTCTACAGTGCTCTCAGGATATATCTTGGGAACGAATTGCGAAAGGGGGGGGGGCGTACTGTTTCGAAGCTAAAACTAATGAAAAGCTGTCTTTGATGTACCACAGGACCGTGCTTGTCTTTCCTTGCATTGCTCTTTATTGGGAATGAGGTCAAGTGACAAACATCATTCGAGAATGTTATTGCTAGCTTAGCAATAAAAAAAAAACCCTGGAAAATGTTACTTTCACTTAATAAAAAATGATTGGACATTGACATCCTCTGCTCTTGGTGATATTCAATGCAATGATGCATATTTAATAGTCAAGAAAATACTTTTGTTACATTTTACATGTTAAAGAACATCCTTATTTATTACCACCTACCCACCCTCCTAAAAAGTGGTCACAATTATTTATAAACACTAGGCAGTGTGCCTATTGGATAATACCGCCTTGGAGAGAGAGATATATATAATATAAAAAGAAGAAAAAAGAATAAGGAATAAGAAAGAGAAAGAAAGAAAGAAAATCTCTTAAGATTGTAAAGTTTGAACTGATTTTCAAACATCCAACTTTTCCTATCGCAAAAGCTCATGCATGGCCTTAACATGAGACATAAATATTATTAAATCCTGCAGTACTGACATCAGAAGACCTAGAAATAAACCAAGATATGGGATTATACAAATCGTGACATAATACTGCTTACCTCCAATTTCTCGCACTTTGGCTTACTAGCATCTTGGCTTACCTCCCATCCAAAGTAGTCTGATTTACCTCCCATTTCTAACACCTATTTTACATCCATTTCTAGCACTGTGGTTTCCGTCCCATTCCTAACATTGTGGTTTACACCCTATTCCTAGTGTTGTGGTTTACACCCTATTCCTAGTGTTGTGGTTTACACCCTATTCCTAGTGTTGTAGTTTACACCCTATTCCTAGCATTGTGGTTTACACCCTATTCCTAGCCTACTGACACAGTCCAAATTGTAGTCACAAAAGAAAGATCTTTTACCTCAAGATTTTGGCCGACTTCTCTTTCTTTTTTTTTGTCATGAAAGAACCATGAAGCAAGAAAGATTTAAAAAACCAATTCTTAGTATAATGTGTGTGTGTGTGTGTGTGTGTGTGTGTGTGTGTGTGTGTGTGTGCGCGTGGTGTGTGTGTGTGTGGTGTGTGTGTGTGTGGTGTGTGTGTGTGTATGTAAATCCAGAGAGCAATCTGAATGTAAAATGCAAATGGCATTGTCTTCACATGAAATGTTCAGCAGAAGGCGCCGTAATGCGGTTCACCCTAATAATCTAAAACGGGAACAATGAATTCGTCCTACAAAATACAGCAACAACATGTTACCTTGCTCGCATAACATAGTTACTCTGATATAGATAGGTATGGGACAGGTGACCTGCTTGCACAACATAGATACTCTGAAATAGATAGGTATGGGACAGGTGACCTGCTTGCATAACATAGATACTCTGATATAGATAGGTATGGGACAGGTGAAATGCTTGCATAACATAGAGAGGTATGGGACAGATGACCTGCTCAAGACAGTGGTGTGATTGATGGTATCCGAAGTGTACGAACATGCAGTCCCCAGCCCATATCTTAACCTTTGACCCACCTACTGGGAATATTTACCGTCGTGTTAGTTTCCCACGCAGCTCTTTACGTTGCTTGACGACAAGTACCAGCTCTCCCGGTACGAAACGAGGGACAAGCATCGGTTAACGTCCCCAGTTGACAAACTATGTACACGACAAATTGACGGGCCAGTCGTCTGCCGGTCAGTGTTCGGTTAAAGGAAACTCATCAAAAGTGGCAGGTCCTAGTTGAAGATGTCTGACGAGAACTCGTGGTACTTCCCAGCCGAGAGTGGTTTATCTCCCTGATCGACTGCCTGCTGAGTGTCAGAACCGGTCTGTCGTCTGTCTCGCGTTAGCCGAGAGCTCGCCGCTGACCAGTATGTTCGTCAAGTAGTTTGTCCACTCAGCGGCTACCACGACTGCAGCCAGATGGACCGATGTGGGGGTGGGCTGACAAAAGAGGATAGCAGGTGCAGTCACTTGAGTTTAAGATACTTGTCGATATTGGTACGTGACTCTTCTAGGCGCGTGACGACAATGGTTTTGTGATATGGTGAGGATGAAATGCTGAGAATATTAATAGTCATTTTAAAAAATAGAAAGACAACTTCAACTCTTTCTTTCTTTCTTTCTTTCTTATCGATGACTCATCGAATTCTCACTTTGCCCAATTATTTAATTATTTTCCATTCGTTTCTATCCGTAATGGTGCGTGTATGAACCTCCAGTTGGATAATCACCAAATTCTAATGACGCGGTAATTTACAATGCCTTATGTGGCACTGCTCTACGATTGTGTTACGATTATCAGATTAATTAAGCAGTCAGTTTAGCAGAAAGAACAATTAAAGTTTAATAATAAATTTCACTGTGAAGCCCAGTATTGATACTCTGATAGGAACGAAAGTACAATGCAGATTTTGCAAATTAATAAATTCCATTCCATTCTATGGCTATTTGAAATGTCTGCATGTTGACTCATGATAGTGATAATGTCAGAATATAAGAGTCTGCTTTTCATTTTATTTACTTACTACTTCTAATCTATCTTTGGTTTTTAATGTATTAGAACTGTTCCACCTAGTTTCCATTAACAAACTACTTAAATTTCTTTCCAATGTCTTTTGAAATTAGTCTTGTCCAGGCACGTCTCTTCACCCCAAAAAGCTAAACGAAACAAAACGAAGTCAAATGAACACAACGAAACCAAACGAACTACCAAAGGAACCAACGAACAAATTACCCAAAGAATCACTTACTAAATAAACTAATCAACGACAAAATGAATTAATATACTCCCAGTAAAGAAAAGTGAAAGTGATAATTATTATTTAATACTATTAACCAATATATTAATATTTGTAACAACAGTCCAAATATTTGAACCTATACAATGACACTATGTAATATATAAAGTTCTTCTGACGAGCGAGGTTCATTTGGGTTGTTTCGCTTCGCTTGGTTTATTTGGGTGCAAAGACAAACTCTTCTTTTCCTGGAGACTGACGTTTGACAGATGTTACTTCTCCACCACACTGGGCTGCCTATAAGCTTAGGGCTTAGGCTAATCCTCAAACCTTCTGTCTGGCCACACGTTTTGGAAAGAAGGAAGATAATTATTGTAGAAAAGAAGAGTGACAGTCGAGAATATAAGCTCGTACCCCCCCCACCCCTGATACGTACAGCCAGGTATATTAAATAAATACAGGTGACATATTACAACAAATAAAGGTAAGTAAGCCAGGCCAACACGAGTGGTCTAACTATCAATAGTATTATATTTAAAAGCAAAATAAATAAGACAGGACACTGGCTACATATTATGAATGGTTCAATGGTTATAATTATAAAATGATGACCCTGTAGTGTAGTAAGAGATAGTTTGCTTGCAGCCTATTACAATGTTTTTTTCACTTATTTGTGTTACTTTCATATGAGCAACATTATGAGAGAAGCTGTATAGCTGTTGATTTTATGATCCACTTATCTCAGAATGAGGCTGTTGATTTTATGACCCACTTATCTCAGGATGTGGCTGTTGATTTTATGGCCCATTTATCTAAGGTTGTGCCTGTTGATTTTATGACCCATTTATCTCAGGATGTGGCTGTTGATTTTATGGCCCACTTAGGTTGTGCCTGTTGATTTTATGGCCCACTTATCTCAGGATGTGCCTGTTGATTTCATGGCCCACTTATCTCAGGATGATTATAGCTTATTAATGCTGGGAGACAAAGTACATGTTATCTCGACGGTCAGATGCATTGTTCTGTCAAATAATAGGTAAGTTTCTGGTACATTCCTTATGCGCGGTTGAGCTGCGCTCTGAAAGGTCCGTTTAAAGTGAGTTACTAATCAGCCTATTCTCTAGCCTGGGGATAAGAGTCAACTGTCCTAGAATTAGGTTTGATTGTAGTCTATTTTTAAAGGTGGTGTGGGTTACATAATGCCATTATGTGACAGTAGTGAGCATGCTTTATCACGGGCTTCATGGAGAATATGACGTTTACCTGTTTCCGTATGATGTCAATCCCATTTCCTCCTTTGTCAGCCACTCTCCCTCCTGTGTCAGCCACTCTCCCTCCTATGTCAGCCAATCTCCCTCCTGTATCAGCCAATCTCCCTCCTGTGTCAGCCAATCTCCCTCCTGTGTCAACCACTGAGTAACCTTGGTCTAAGAGTTTTGTCACTTAATTACGGACAGACTGCTATGTGAAAATCCTCGTTGGTCAAGAAGACAATGGAAAAGGGGAGGCAAGCAGTAAATTTCACTGAGTCAGAACTACTTGGAAAAAGAGAGATACAGAAATGCCACGTTGGTATTACGCGTGACGCAGACGGGACAGTCTGTGACGGAAAGGTGTTTTTTGGACCTGAGAATACTATCTAGGTGATGAGTTTTGGAGCATGAAACTCATGAGTAATAAGGTGTTTTCTGCCAATTGGGGAAGCTGACGAAATGGACGTACACGTGAGTGACTTATACATTAAGTGCAACAAACTTAACAGCTGATGTGGTGTAAGAATTTCTTGATTTTGAACTAGAACCAGGACACTTAGCAAAGTGTAATGCCAGAACTGTGTATGTGTAAACAAGTTCCTGACAGAAAGAACTTTTCGAACATTCCAGCACAGAGTGAAGTGAAAGACTTTTCCAGGTATGCTAAATCTGAAGCCAGCATTGTTCACCAGTTGACAGCGCCAGGCCGTAGACAGAGGACAGTGATCACAAATACATCAGGTGAATGCGCACTTTTGCTTGTGTCATATGTCTGTAATCATTTCTTGATTATTGTAATTTCTGATTCTGATTCTTTTCTTTATAATCCATTTATAGTGATTGTAACATAGATATATTTTTCTTATTTGAAGTCCTAGTAATTGTTCTAGGCAACATACTGAAATTATTCATTTTTCTAATTGTATAATCTCCTAGTAATTGTTCTAGGGAATTAACACATGATTAATGTTCCTAATTTAAAGTTTAGTGTGTTAAGCTTTTTGAGAGATCTGTGAATCTCTAACATCTCACCTTGAGTGTAATTCAATTGTTATTCTATCCCTAATTTGATTTATTATTGTTTCTTTTCTTTTAATAAATTGTTATTATTTTACCTATCCACTCTCGTTATTTCTAAAGTGGGGTAAATGTGTAGATGATGGTGGGGGCTCAGCCAATGACGTAATAACGACGACAAAGACGGTCTAAAAAACACATTTCTTACTGTAGGTCCATCATCAAATTGGGAGATAATGTGAGGGCGAAGAGAACGACACTTAGACTGACGAGATAGTTTAGCTAGGGCCGGTTATCTTGGATATGTAACACTTGGGGGGAGGAGGTAATTAGTGACGTACCCCAGGGCTTGACTTAGTCACTCTCAGACCGCGAAAGACAAAGACCCTGTCGTGGCTATAGTGTAAGATTGCAGGAGCGAAAAAATTGAATGTGGGGAAATAATTATTAAAATATGAATTTTATCACACATTAACGCAATCAGAGACACCATACCCATCCACACTTGCTAACTGTCATCCTGAGACTAAATGACACTTCTCAGTAGCTACTCAAGGAAAACGTATACGATTTCCACCAATGACTTACAATCGTAAATTTTAAAAAGAAATCGTAAGAATACTTTAATAATTATTCTCACTGTACATTATATCAGGTACTTAGAAGTTAACTTGTACACTCTCTGCTCCCAATATTATGATTACATTAATAAAAACAGCGAAATTGAATATATGGCAGTGGATCATTATCACTATTCTCATCGATTAGCAAAGAGAAAGTTTCCGTAGAAAATACATATGCAGTTTAATGCCCTATGATATAATGCCCTAATATGTAATGCCATTTGATATAATGCCCTATGATATCTGAACAGCGTACGTACCAAATAGTTGAATAGATACAATGTTTCAATTGAAAGAATGGTGCGAATAAAATACTTTGAAGTCGACAAGGGAATAGTTATGTTTTTACAATTACGGGTTTCTCTGACTTCATGCCATTCTGTCAGTACAGCGGACACCTGACACCGTTTGTCAACAGAAGCAGGAAGGAAGAATGAATTCATACGTTATTCCTCTTGCCCACTGTTCCATGCTGCCGTGTTTTGCTTTGTGTAATCAGATTGCTCCGACCTCAGTAAACCTCATATCTATTTTTAGCATTTCCTATCGGCGACTAAGATTTCGTACTAACCATCACATATGTGCACATTTAAAAAATAAAATCTTTCACGCCTGCTCCAGTGGTTTACAGTAATGGTTATTCATTGCCTTCTTGACCTGAATCTTGGTTTTAACCCTCCTGCCATACTTTTAAGATATTACTCTCATACATATGACTAACCGCTTTACACGATACAATATATGGAAAGCAAATGTATACACACAAACGCGCAGATATCAATGCGCGCGCGCGCGCACGCACGCACGCACACACACACAATGTATATGAGAATATTATTTATACGTAACAATGTGGACTTCAAGTGATTTCATAGTTACATATATATATATAAAACCGTAATACAATGTTGACGTTACACTTTATAAATCACTCACACACACACACACACACACACACACACACACACACACACACACACACACACATACACACACACACACACACACACACTCATACACACATCCACGCACGCACGCGCGCATGCACACGTACCTGTATGTATACAAACACTCACTCTTTCTGACTAACAGATAAAAAGAGCACATGAATTTATTTATGCATTTCAAGCTTCTTGATCCGGAGCTATTTTTGCTCTTTCTGACATTTCTGGCACTTTTAATAGATTTTATTTCTTACGTTTTGTGAGGTCAGTGGAACCTGAAATATTGAGATGGTTTTCGCTCAGTCCATGATGATGTTTATATTTCTTTTTTTTTTTCGGTGCTGCAAGGACTGTTTTATTTTCTTTGTTGGATGTAATTAATTAATTGTATTCATACTCATTGTTGTCTTGCCTTGTCACGATATCTTTTCCACGCAGACTGGGCATGCGCAGTTGTTTGTGTTTAGTTTATTCTCAGCTGACAAGTTTACTTTTAGCTTGTTGTGTACTTGCCTAATTTTAGCTTCTGCCAGTTTACTGACCGCTAAAATTACATTCCCTATCACGCGAACAGCTCTTAGTTTTCCTGCAAATTTACTGTTTAGTGTTACATTTCTTAAACCTCATTGTATTCTTCTGTTATCTCAGTCATTTTTCCTATATCGGTTTGCAAATTACATATTAATAATACATTAGTCTGTTTACTCTCACAGTAATTACAGAATCACATATTAATAAAAATAATACATTAGCCTGTTTTCTCTCACATTGACAGCAAATCATATATTAATAATACGTTAGTCTCTTTTTTCTCACAATATTTGCAAATCACATATTAATATATTATTCTGTTTTCTCACATTGATTGCAAATCACACATTACTTTATTATTCTGTTTTCTCTCACACTGATTGCACATCACATATTACTTTATTATTCTGTTTTCTATCACACTGATTGCAAATCACATATTAATATATTATTCTGTTTTCTCACATTGATTGCAAATCACACATTACTTTATTATTCTGTTTTCTCTCACACTGATTGCACATCACATATTACTTTATTATTCTGTTTTCTATCACACTGATTGCAAATCACATATTAATATATTATTCTGTTTTCTCACATTGATTGCAAATCACACATTACTTTATTATTCTGTTTTCTCTCACACTGATTGCACATCACATATTACTTTATTATTCTGTTTTCTATCACACTGATTGCAAATCACATATTAGTATATTATTATTGTTTTCTCTCACACTGATTGCAAATCACATATTAATATGTTATTTTAATTGTGTTTCTCTCATATCGATTGTAATAGTATGTGATTTTGACCGTTTTGTCTCTCGCCTTGCATATCAGTTATCATTTGTCTTCCCTCCCCCTCTTCCCCTGAAATAATGCTATTTACATATCGTGCAGCCCGTAATTTATTCTCTTATCTTTCAAAGATCTTTTAATGCTAGATTGTCAGCTTGTGTTGGAGTTTGTTTGACCGGTGTACTCATGTTTGTCACTGTGTTGGAGTTTTTTTTTTTTAGTGTGCTCATGTTTGTCACTGTGTTGGAGTTTGTTATTTTTTAGTGTGCCAATGTTTGTCACTGTGTTGGAGTTTTTTTTTTTAGTGTGCCAATGTTTAACAATGTCCCCGAGTTATTGTTCAGCATGCCCAAGTTTGTCACTATGTTGGAGTCTTTTATTGTTCCAATGTTTATTAATGTACCCGAGTTGTTGTTCAGCATGCCCAAGTTTGTCACTGTGTTGGAGTTGGTTTTTTTTTAGTGTGCCAATGTTTAACAATGTCCCCGAGTTATTGTTCAGCATGTCCAAGTTTGTCACGGTGTAAGAGCACTTTCAGGCCCCAAGATGGTCAGTGCGGACTAGTGACTTAAACATCATGCAAAGTGACAAATATCTCTCTCCCAAAGGACTTAAGATTCGTCATCCTTCATTTATTCGTTTATAGTGTTGGCGATAATCTCATTGTCCCACACTCAGAAACTGACTACTTGCAGGCGATGACTTTGTTAGTGGGAGGCACCAAGCTTGCAACCGCGCATTAGTCGCTCGTTTTATTTTGTTCGCAAGAGTTATCTACCCTTCACCATGGAGGCCATATTACATTGAATCGTTTTGCTCAGTTAGTTGTTAACGTTTTATATTCTGTAGGTTTCATTAAGAAAATAACAACAGCAAGAAATGTTTGTATATTTGATGTTTTGAGCCTAAGCATATACATTATCATTCAAGTAAGAGCTTTGAGGTCCAGACAGAGTTATCATTTCATTTTTCGGGGCTACCAGATCAAGATTCAACTACGGTTTAAGCCATCTGGAAAATGGTGCTGTTTCAGGATTGCAAGGAGTGTGTTGTTCAGTAGTCTTTAGAATCCAGAAAGGAAATTCGCTTTGAGGAACCAAAAGGATGTTACTGTACAAGTTCCAGTAATAAGTGAGTTGTGACTACGTCAGAGGCCATATCACAGTCCATTCTTGGGCTTAGTGGTATACTTCCCTTCATTTCAGGAAGTGACGCATCCTTCTCTTGTTCACACTCATTTAACACTCCTCCGTCCTGGTCAGGACGGGATGATCACGCGTGAGTCATACCTGATGGTCACACTTCACTGGTGCTAAAATATCTTGCATAACCTCTAAGCCATCTGCCCTGGTACTCACTGCACATTGGTCAAGTTTAAGAAACCACCAAACATAAACATTCCTTAATGTTTGTACCATATGTGAATAAATGATGAATTTAAATAAGAAAAAAACTTGGTATTTTAAATGCAACACGACAATAAACACCTACCTATCTATCTATCTATTTACCCAACATCCATCTATCTATTCACCTCTTGTCTTGCTTTTCTTTTAATCTGTACAAATCACCCAGATGACACTTGAAAAATGGATGGTCAGCCATTACTCCGTCAAGTCAACTTATAAAAAAGAGTCCATTTCAGACCCATGTCCAACCAACCACTGACCAGTGTTTCGAAGACCCCTTGAATGTGTTCCACTTGACAGTTTCGTGCACACGTGCGCACGCATTAGAATTTTACAACGGAAAGGGTCAATCCAATCAAATGACCACAGTAGTTCTGCAAGTCGTGAAAGGTTGTGTTGCTTCCGGATTTGCTGGGGAGGGGGGCAGGGTAGGGGCAGTGTGGGGGCAGTGTAGGGGCAGGGACAAAGAGAAGATTCACGCAAGCGTTGAATTATAGATTTGCCCGTATTGTATTCTAATCATAAAGATGAGATGCAAGAAAAAAAATGAAAAAGTGAAAGAGAAAGAAGCAAAGAAAAGAAAATAAAAGAAAGAAATGGTGAAGAGAGACAGAAAAAAAAGCATTTAAATTCAGACACGCATTAAAAAAATGGTCTTATGTTTTTCTTTATTAAATGATGAATCAAATACTGAATGAAGAAGACAAAAGCCTACCCCACTCCCCAGCTTCAGTCTAATGAAGATCGTAACTGTTTGTGTCAAATGAAAATAAAAATCTACAATTAGAATTATTTTGATATATCATGCCAGTCATGCCCATGTGTCTGTTTGTTTGCTTCAAATTTTAACCCAAAATTTAGTTGCTGACAAGCAAGTGTTTATGGCTAATATAAAATATATAAATAACAATAATGTATAGTTATTAATAATATTATGGTTAGAATACTGGGTTAATGATACCACTGGAGCTTAGGGACCAGTAACTCAGGATTATGCAAAGACAATTATATTTAATATTTTTATTTTCATTACCGAATGTTTTCATGTGTGTCACGTGACTATCAGAGCTAGCAAATCGCAACACTGGTCGGAATGTGAAGACTACCGTGATGTAGTTGCAACTAAATAAAGTGTTGGAAAAGACAAATAAACATATAAACTAACAATTAACTCTTTGAAATTTTATTATTTCAATTGAATGCCCAAACGAAGTTTTTATTAATTTCCCTCCACGACTTTAGTCGTTTAACTTTCGGAGAAGTTTGAATTTTTACTTTTCTATCAACGCGAAATAATAGATGTGTGTAGCTTATTCAACAGTTACTTTAAGAAAATTAAGATTGGTAGCTGATATAATCTGTGCTATTATCTCTTTAGTGTTAATACCCGGACAAATAAACGAGCAGACAGGCAAACCAATCAACAAAACAAATAAACCAAGAGAAAAAACACAGGGAAAATGAATGGCTTGTTTCATAATGAAATTTATTTCAAGCGTTTCATTCGCATCAGGACGTAGAGGAAATTTATTTCAAGCGTTTCATTCGCATCAGGACGTAGAGGACATTTATTTCAAGCGTTTCATTCGCATCAGGACGTAGAGGACATTTATTTCAAGCGTTTCATTCGCATCAGGACGTAGAGGAAATTTATTTCAAGCGTTTCATTCGCATCAGGACGTAGAGGAAATTTATTTCAAGCATTTCATTCGCATCAGGACGTAGAGGACATTTATTTCAAGCGTTTCATTCGCATCAGGACGTAGAGGACATTTATTTCAAGCGTTTCACTAGCATATAATGCCGTAGGGAAATCCATTCCAAGCGAATCTTTAACATAACGACGTAGAGAAATTTAATTCAAGCATATCAAGCATATCACTAGCATAAAGAAGTGGAGAAATTTATTTCAATTGTATCACTAACATAATTATGTAGATAAACATATTTCAAGCATATCGCTAGCATGATGACGTATAGTGTGGAACCAACATTAAAAAAATAAGAAATGTATGGCAACATTCTCTCCATTGTGATAAAATAACTGTTCAAAATAAATCAGCTTAGCTTTTGCGCAAACTAACGTCTGTAGCCATTTTCTGATATTACGGTTTGAATGTTTGAGTATATTAATAACAAAAGACAACTCTAAATTTATTTCCATATATACGTATTTTAAGCGCCTTTCATGGAAAAGACCATTTATGACGTATATGGATAATACTGTATGATATTCATGTGTAGAATCCACGGTTGGGCGGATGGATGGAGAGGACTAAAACTATATCAGGGGAAATTTTTTTTTTTTAAAAAAGACACGAGCAAAACAGAAATAAAAGCGAAGATTGGAGATCTCAAGAACTATGACCGTGTAGAACTGTCAGAAAATCTGAATTAACTTTTGAATTTGCTTCTTTTTCGTTATCGGCATGTGTTTGTGTGTTTAGTGTTTGCTGGCTTGAAAAGAAATCACACTGGTAATCCGAGGGTCTTAGAGTTAAGCGCGCTTATTCAGTACGCATGACCTGACGTCCAATTAAAAATTTATCCCACAGCAAACTCAATTCATCACAGCATTTTAAAATTTGAATTTTATTATTATTTGCGTCAGTGTGTGCCTGTTGCGTGTGTATGGAATGCTAGAAAAAGTTTAAAAATAGTGTAAATGGAAATATTCTCTTGGAAGTTCTTTTTCTCTTTTACTTAAGATTATAAGACTATAATTTGTGGCTCGACAAATACAGATTCGGCACTGGGATAAAGTCCAAGTCAACAAGGGACCAGCGGGACACTTCGTTTCTTCTGCCGATCCTATTTTTCTCTGCCTCACCTCTGTCAGCCCAACAAGATTTCAACGACGTGTCATCTTCGATTCCTGTCAGTAGGGTGCTTTTTATTCCTAGTACCCTGGTTGTAGGGAACGGAAGTAACCAAGTATCCTCCTCCCTTTTAGCTCCTTCCCTCTCACATTTATTTTGCAGGGTTTCACCTCCCCTGATATCTTCTTTGTATGCAAACTTTGCTTCTTTTGTTTTCGCGGGCCGTGTTTTCTAGAGCTGGTGTCCTTACCCATTTCCCCTTTCGACTACAGAGAACGTCCCCATCGCGATCGCTAAGGGAGAGTACTGAGAGTCAAGACAATGTATTGGACGGGTCAGCATGATGTCCGGCCAAGCTCTTGAGTGGTCCCCCTTTGTTATCGGGAAATGCTGACCCCGCCCCCTTGTTCTCGATGGTTCCATCAGCTTTCAGTTGCCTTGTTTCTACAATTCAAGGGTGGAAAAAAATTACGCTATCAAGGCCGACGTCATCGGTTCGGTTCCTACCCCCATATCCTCCACCACCACCCCTTCCTGTTTCGTGGCCGTACCCCAGACTCGGCACTGCCTGTGATGGAACGTCCTAGAAATAATGTTTTTAAAAAAACAGAAAAAGAAGGCGGGTCCGGAATAATTACCGCCCAATAAACACCCTGTCCTGTTTCAGTCTGACACTGACAGACCACACTAAGACAGTCTGAACTCGGTGATCTTAACTCTTCCTCTGCTCGTGCACAAGTAATGTGATGACGTCAGCCTTTAGCATCATGACGTGCATTCAGCTTAGGAAATGTCACAACACTGTTTCTGTCGGCACAGAACTGAGAAAAAAAATAACCTAGGAAAAGGGTGAGTTCCGTTTGAAATAACCATAATTCAGAAAATTCTAAAACCCATTTTCTCTTGAAGTTCATTAAAGAATGAGCTTCGAAAAACCGATTCAAACCAAGACATATGGGACTATACGCCTGACCGGTTAACGCTCGTTAGATCACTATCGCAAATCGGCGACAGCGGCATGAAACACAAATAAATAAACGCACACGTGGATCTGGTGTGTCAGTTGGAGTCGGGTAGAAATTTAGGGAAAAAGTGTTCTTTGTCTTAGAACCTGCACTCTGTTGGCACCCAAGTACCTGCGATTTCCTTACGTCATCATAAATGATCTTCAGACAAGCCATGGCGGCCTTCAGAACGTTTCTATCAACACAAAAACCAAACCCGTACTTTGCCAGTCTGCTGACATCCATGTGAGAATCACCAAACTGTCACAGTCGACTTAACCACCAGTCCAGGCAAATTTAAAGAAATATACAAAGACTCTTACTCTGCTACACTGAGCAATTGTCGATTGCCAGAATGCGCTCCCGTCATGTTGGTTTTGGAACCATCTTTTCGCCATCATTAATTAATTTCTATAACATTTTCATATTTCCTAACTTACAAATATTCGTGTTTTCCTTTTAAATGTTGTCGTTTTCATGTCTGGTCGAGACTGAGGGTGTCGAAGCCATATTTTGTGCTTTTAGTAATTAGAATACCTTTAATTTTCAAATACTTTGTAACACCTGACACTATAGAGGTGCGAGTGGCTGTGATGTTGACCACACTTGGGTTTGAATGTGATTAAGTCCTTTCTAACTTCTTCCTTAAACCTCGAATCTACAGTTAGGAAGGTTTCATGATACTTTAGGTACATCTTGGGGGCAGTTTAATATTAAAAATGTTCAACCCCAAGAATTTAGAAAGAGGAAATAGCAAAATGATTAATGAAAAAATCTCTAGAAGATGTATATGTAAATTTACTAATTACACACAATAAAACTACTTTAGAATAAGCATAAATGTAAACATTATATATATATATGAAAGCAATAAAAGCCAATCTAAATAAAAATATTAAAACTAATATATATAAATGAAGCAGTGAAAGTCATTTTAATTAAAACAATAAATATAGAAATGAAAGAGAACATCACAATAAGGTAAATCAATGCATTCAATTTAAGCGGAAATGAAAGCAAAAAATAAAAGAAATGTGAATGAAATAAATAAAACAGATATTGAAAATGAGATTTTGAAAGTAAACAACATGTTTCTCTTACTTCTTACTGGCGTATATAGCTACATGAAAGACAGCTAACTGGTTAAGCAATATAGATAAAGGGGTGGATGAAAAGACAAATCGACCGTTACAGAGATATAGATAAAACGGAGTTAGATAGATATACACATAGATAGATAATTAGATAGACAGACATGGATAGAAAGATAGACAGGGAAACATACATACAGAGATATATAGACAGATACATAGATAGTTAGACAGGCAAACATACAGATAGATAGATAGACAAATAGATAGAAAGATAGACACATAGAGAGAGAGAGAGAGAGAGAGAGAGAGAGAGAGAGAAAGAGAGACAGATAAGTAGATAAATAAATAGGTAAAATGACGAGAGTAGAAGACTGAATGGATTAAAGTTTCTCAGCTTCCGGTACGAGAAAAAGAGATGGTTTAGAACCGGTCCACAACAAAGTACAAAAGCGTGCAAACAGATTGCGAAGATCAGTACCCTGTGGCAGAAGTGGCCATGCTACGAAGCAAGATTTAATCCCATAAGTCACTACGGCATTTCATAATCATATGAATGGTGTTCAAACCCCATCTTGAAAGGAGAGTGCATGAAAAAATTAATATTGACTAATGAATACCCCCACCCAAACTATTTCGGATTACACCCTTCTCATACCTCTCTTTACTATCTGTTAATTTGCTGGCTTAGAAGGAAGTGAAGATTTGCAAGGTGTAACCTTAAAAATATTAAATTAAAAATAAATATTAAGAAACAGAAGAGAATTCTATATTTGGCAATTCCTAACAAAATCTTTTTTTTTTTATATAAAGAAGACAAATTATAATAAATACACCATACAAAGGGAGTGGGGAATGTTTAAAATACCTGAATACAATACCTTCCTACCTCAAGAAAAAGCAAAGGGAAAAGAATAAATGAACAATCCGCCATTTTTACATCGTCGAAATCCATCGTCCCCACCTTTTCCCCAGCGACAACCAAATTTTTATTAAAAGTTTCTGGTGAAAAAGTATTCAAACGAAATTCATTAAATATTTCGGGTCAAAGTGCATTGAAACAATCCTCATTAAATCACGAAACTCATTAAATGTTTCGGGTCAAACTGCATTGAAACAATCCTCATTAAATCACGAAACTCATTAAATGTTTCGGGTCAAACTGTATTGAAACAATCCTCATTAAATATTCACGGTTATATGCATTAAAACAAAGCTCATTAACTATTTCAGGTTGAATAGTATTAATCAAACCTCATTAACTGTTCCTGGTTAAATGCATAAAACACACGTCATGAAACGCTTCGTGATGAATGTATAAAACACACGTCATGAAACGCTTCGTGATGAATGTATAAAACACGTCATGAAACGCTTCGTGATGAATGTATAAAACACACGTCATGAAACGCTTCGTGATGAATGTATAAAACACACGTCATGAAACGCTTCGTGATGAATGTATAAAACACACGTCATGAAACGCTTCGTGATGAATGTATAAAACACACGTCATGAAACGCTTCGTGATGAATGTACAAAACAAACCTCATTTAAAAATTCGGGATAAATGTATACAACAAATCCATTAAATATTTAATGATAAACGTATTTCTCCTGGAAAATATATTTTATTATTACGTTGCAAAAAATGAAAGGGGAGATAAATTCTACGCATGAATTACAATGGGGAAAATGAAAAATGAATACAATGAGTGATGTGGAAGTCAAAGGAATGGCAAAAAAAAAAGTAAGATGAAAATTAAATTTAAAAAAGGGACGAAAAATTAGGAAAGAAAGATAGAAATAACATGAAAGTTAACTTTTAAAAAGGGGGGAAATTATTTGGAAAGAAAGATAGAAGTAAAGTGAAAATTAAAAACAAGAAATAAATAAATAAATAAAAATAAAGCGACAGAAGAATACGACAAACTACAGTCATACTGTGCAAAGAAAAAGCACATCTAATGGAGCGTATAAAGAGTAAGAACAATATTTAAAACGGGAAATATTGCTATTGAGGAGCTAAGGAGAGCGAGACGGGGGAGGGGGGAGATGAAAGGAGAGAAGGAGATGGAGAAAGGTAAGAGAGAGAGCGCATGAAAGAAAGAAAAAGATAGGTGTGAAGAGGGGGAAGGGGAGAGAGTGTAAGCGAGGAAAGGAGAGAGAGAAAACGAAGGAAGGAGAGAGATAAATAATGGAGTGAAGAGAGGGAAGGAGAGAGAGAAGGGAGAGAATGAGAGTGAAGGACAGAGAGGAGGGTAACAGAAAGAAAAGGAGGGATAGAAGGAAAGAGAAAACAAGAAACGAGAGAGCAGAAGAGAGGGAGGGGGAATACAGCAAGTGAAGGGCGGTAAGGGAGGAGAGTGAAATAGAAAGAAAACAGGCGATTGAGAACTAGGAAAATAGTGAGAAAGTCTGTGAGAGAGAAACATGGATAGAGTGAAAATGAGAAAGAGAAAACAGAGCAGGTAACAGAAATAGAGAGAGAGAAATGTGAGCGAGTGGGAGAGGTATTGGATGAATGATGATCGATAGTAGGTTGAACTGAAAATTTACCCCTTTACAAAAAGGGAGAGCACTTATATAAACAAAATTACAGCGAATGAAATAAAAGAAAACGAAATGATTTCTTCATATGTACTTATGTATTCAATAAGAATCTCGCGCGTCCAATTGCTAATTGCACCAATATGCTTCTCAGTTTACTGTTTGAAGAACTAACAAAACGAACAAACAGGTTTATTGATTTACCCCTGACCTATATCAAGAGTGGATATATCAGGTCCTTGAACTATTTCAAGAGGGAAAAATTACGAACTCGGTAAAAGTTATATAAAATATGCCTTTCGGTGCGAAAATTCTGTTACACCTGTGACGGTGTGTCTGTCTGCAAAGACTGATGGAGTGTTAGAGGTCTGAGTACTGAGGCGAGCGGCGCCTAGTACTGGGGTCCAGATTGTGCTGTATCCAGTACGCGAGGAAGTGAGAGAGTTCAGTGCACTTGTACGCATGTTTTCTTCACTCCAAGGATAGAAACAACGTCATCCTCTGCGTCATCTGACAGTGATGAGCGATTGCGACCCCTGTATGTGACGCAGGTTTAGACCATATCATGAACATTTATAGATATTCTGAAGATAATTCTTGATCGCTCCTGCACCCTGAGGAGAAACATTGTTGATCTGTGGTCTCAGTTATCTCACATCAAGTACTATATTTCTTTACTTATTTAAAATCTCTCACTACTTAGAATTCTTAATGAATTATTTTTGTATCTTTGGATTAGCAAACCTTAGTATTCGAATATGTTATTCATTTTATTATTCACTTTACACTCAAAATCTAGAAGGCGTGAAGTAATCTGTATTAATTTTAAAATATTCCACTGATTAAAGGACATTCCTGGAGTGTACAGTGTGATATCATACATATGTGAGAGAGAGAGAGTGTGCGTGTGTGTGAGAGAGGGGGAGGGGGGAAGAGAAAGAATGTGTGTGTGTGTGAAAAAGAAAGAGGGGAGAAAACCAGAGGAAATGGCTTAGTTTCCACCCTATTATTATTGTTGATTGTAGTGTTTCTGGTTGGTTTATTAAGTGTAATTTAATTGTTCCCATTTATTTTGTTCATAATCTAGACATCTGATCCATAGCGTGTGTAGAGCCAGAGTTAAAATGAAGTCAACTCATCCAATTCAGAGTTAAAATGAAGTCAACTCATCCAATCCTAAGTAGAAGCGACTGACCAAATGAAGGTCCATTGACGACAGCCTCGACTTAAGATCCTAATTCATTTTGATAAAGATAGTTCTGAGTTTAGGAATAGTAGAACTTCTAAGATGGCGATGAAGATTCCTTAAAGAAGGCTAGCACTATTCCATCCTGTTCTACATGTAAACTGTATTAATATAAAACAATTCAAATAGTTATCAATATTAGATATAACTTGTAAGGACCGTCTATGTCCCTGACTCAATGATAATTGGTATGCAAGTAATAGAAATTGAAGGAAACGCCACAAGATATACTGAGACAACGCATTTTGTAAACTACGTTATTGCGCACGCGGAAAAGGGAGATAATCTTGTAGTCTGATTAAATCTTTTATGAACAAGTAAGTGGTCGAAGCAGCAACATCAGTTAGCTAGGAAGAAATAAATCGATAACTCACTGTTGTCCACATTTGTTACCGGCCTTGAAGGGCTGTAGCAAATAGAGTGACAAAGGGAATGAACTCTGCCTGCATTGAAAGTTTCAAAAGCACCCACGTGGGAGTGAGGCAAAACAACTGCAAAGTAAAAGCTCTGCTGAGGCATTTCACACGGGTGTTTTCGCTGTCTGCAGGCAATATCAGATTTTTTTTTTTTTTTTTTTTTTTTTACAAAATGCTTCAGAAGCTGCCTGGCATTCATGCGAAGGGCAAGCCAATGTTTCTAGTGTAATTTCTAAGCGTCTAAGGAGGCACGTTTTCCAGTCTGGACAATACCGGTGACGTTTAGTATAGAGGGTTTATACAGAAATATTGATTAGCTATAGAGGGTTTATGCAGAAGTATTCTTAAGTTTTGAGAGTTTATATCAGAAATTTTTGTTTAGTCATAGAGGGTTTATGCAGAAGTATTGTTTACTATAGAAGGTTTATAGAGAAGAATTGTTTAGTATAGAAAGTTATGCAGAAGTATTATTTAGTATACAAGGTTTATGCACAGATAATGTTTGGTTACGGAGGGTTTATGCAGAAGTATTGTTTGGTATATAAAGTTTGTGCAGAAGTATTGTTTAGTATAGAGGGTTTATGCAGAAGTATTGTTTGGTATTAACGATTTATGCAGAAGTATTGTTTAATATAGAGGGTTTATGCAGAAGTTTTGTTTAGTTATGAAAGCCTTATGCAGAAGTGTTGTTCGGTATGTCGAGATGTTTCACTGTTTGCAGAGTTGTTTGGAATGTGCTATATAGATTTGAAAAAAAAAATGTTTCGTGTGTTGATAAAAATTCCTGCGCAACAATTCTTTGCAAATTTATTTCTACTACACTCAGACAACAATCATTTCGCATTTCCAGCACTCTTGTTTGACAAAAGTCAAAGCCGTTAGAACAAAACTTAAACCTTTGCAAGTGACTCAATGTAAGTGGCCCCTTACATTTAAATTTAAATTCCTAAATCACAATTCATTGTCCAAAGTAATGAATATTTTCCAAGTTTTAAGGGAAAATGAATAGGGAAGAGAGAGAGGAGGAAAGGTATTCACACACACACACACACACACACACACACACACACACACACACACACACACACACACACACACACACACACACACATATATATACAAACATATATACACACACACACACACACACACACACACACACACCACTCACACAGAGACAGAGTAAGAGGGAAAGAGACAAAGCAGAGGGAAAGGAGAATGAAAGAGATGGAGACGGGGGAGGGAGAGAGAGAGAGATATCGAGGAAAGAGGAAAGAAAAAGTGAACGAGAAGGATAGAAACAGAGAGAAAAAGAGAAAGACGGAGAGGAAAAATGAGCGAGAGGGATAGAAACAGAGAGAAAAAGAGAAAGGCGGAGAGGAAAAATGAGCGAGAGGTATAGAAACAGAAAGGGAAACGGCGGAGGGGGGGGGGGAATGAGATCATTCTTAATTTACAACATTAAAGCGCGATACACATAAAGACTAATAATAAAAAGTGATCAGTTATAAATAAAATGACAGTTGAAAGCGCTTTGTATGCTCCAGCAGTTTACACTACTGCGCGGTGTATGTAACGTGGCACTGACACTTCATGAAGTATGGAACTTCAGTGCAACAAATTTGTTGGCAAGAGATAAGCTTAGCAAAAGTAGCAGCAGTTTCCGATTATTAATATTTAGAATACCTTTAAATTTCAAATACTTTTTAAATCCTGACTACAGAGTGGACGTGTTGTTGACCATGCTAGAGTTTAAATGTAATTAAGTCTTTTATGACATCTTTAGTAAACCCTATATATATATATATTACTTAGTTTTCATTCTTTTTTTAAAATTTTCTTTCTTTTTATTTACGTCCAATTTTTAATGTCCTCTTTCATATCTATATTTATTGTTTTCATTAAAGTTATGTTTACTGCGTTATTTATAGTTAATTTTAATATTTTAACTTATATAGGCTTTTATTGCGTTCATATATATTATACAGTGGAGCCCCGCAATATGCTCCCGAAATTTCGTATAATCATTGTCACAGTCTGATAAAAATGTCCGACTTGGTGACCTACTTGTCTTGTTTACTTCAAATTTGAAATTTGAAACCCTTGGCTCCTTTGTTCAAAGCTTCCTTTTTCGAGATGCTTCTAGAACAGGTCAAGATGTTATGTAACTTTAGGTCCATTGTCCAGATTCTCGAACCAACTACATACTTCGCGATCAGTCACGTGATACGCATTATGCTTTTCTATAAATATGGGTGCGCGCTTCCGTTCCCTTACTGCGAGAACACATTAGCTATATCCATTTGGCTAACTCGGGTCATGCGGCAGCCGACAAGCAGATGAGAACCATACCTTCGACTTCTCATAAAAGGTACCATTTTATCTGATAGTATTTTGCATATCTTGATTATAAATATGTATTTGTGCTATGTATTATATTATTTCCATATATGCTTGAGCATGGTCCAGAGAAATGGCTGAAAAACCTATAAGTTATGGAATATAAATTTATTGTAACTCTTTTTCCATTTGTAACTTTAATTTATATTGTTTTAATTCACTAAGAGCCAGAATGCCTGTGCTCGATATGAATTTCTCATGTAATTCAATTATTGCGTGTAATTTTAATTGTAAATTGTGAAGCGCTTTGTTGGTTTGAATTACTCCTTTTGTATGAACATTAATTTAACGTTGTAACTATTTTTATTGATTCATACGTCATGCTGTTAAATGAAACATGCGTGAGACGATTACATTTTTTCTAAATCTAATTGTAAAACGACGCGAGGTCGAAACTCTTATTCAGCGCATTTTAAACTGGGACATGCTTGAGTAGGAACGTGTTAAATTGAAATTACATTAGAACACGTTACTTCTCCAGGTCGGCCCTTGCCTTGCCTTGCCTTGCCTTGCCTTGCCTTGCTTTTTGCCTTGGGCTTTGGCTTTACTTTGCCTTGCCTTGTTCCGTCTGGTACAAACTGGTTGAGCTCTACGAGTGAGCTCTACTCTGAGGGTCCACGCCACTGAAATTCAAGTTCCCTAGCTACATAAAAAAGGGGCACCTTTTCCTGTGCGCCACGTGCGTCGCTAGAGTGGGACTGTGAAAATAGACTGGCTGACTGAGTAAAGAGACCAGGCTGATACAGACAATCCAGCTGAGTATTCTTCAGTGTACAAAAATCGAAAAGACAATTGATTGGCAATTCGTTGGTTAACCGATAAAGCATGTACGTGCAAAGAATCGAGAAATAGACTATTCGCGCTCGTATTTGATTATTGTTAACTTGTTAAAACTTTATTAAATCTTATTTTCTTTGTTAAAACCTCCTAGTAGTTAATTTTTATGCATAATAGACCTATAGATTTTCTTAGATTGAATGGGGGCGAATGAGCAGAATGTTGATAACGAATGCATATTAATTTAGAGGAATTTAACTGTTTCAATCTAGCTAAAAGTTCGCAATTTATTAGTTTGTAAATTTGTCGTCTGACTACAAGACACACTTTTAAATTAGTCAAATAGTAAATTGAGCAACTAGTCTGCATAGGATATGAGAGAAGGAATTAATTATATTTAAAGTCCTTAATTATTCTAGGGCAGGGTCTATAAATAAATACTGGAAACGTAACAATCATTCGCACATAATGCATTCCACTTAATAAACCCTGTATTAACGCGACCCCGATATTAACGCGACCCCGCTATTGACGCGATCTGATTTTATGGACCCCAATTTTCGCGTTATAGCGAGATTTCACACAGAGGGGTATATATTTATATGTTTACATTTACACGTTTTTCTAAAATGGTTTTTATTGTATGTAACTAATAAATTTATATTTGTATCTTCTAGAGTTGTGTTTTCATTAACCCTTTTGCTTGCTATTTCCTCTTTCTAAATTCTTGGGGTAAAACTTCTTTGATATTAAACTGTCCCAAGATTTGTCTAAGTATCATGGAACCTTCCTAACTGTTGCCAAACTGGTACAGTCGACAGACAGACTGACATCAGCAGCAACAACAATAGTAATGCAATCATTATTTATAACTGTTTTATTTAATTCCAGAAATTGTTAAACCTGCTGTTTTATTTCTGTCATTTAAATAAATACCAATTTTAATTTTCATTCCTGAACGTTTTCCGTTACCACATCTTCTTGTTACCCATGGAATTGTATGCAGAATAAATGATATAATCTAATTCTTAATATCTTTACATTTCTTCGATTGCTTTTCAATATCATTTACTATAAATGTTATTTATAGTACATTAGTAAGTGTTATTAGTAAGTATGTATATAATATATTAATCTGTGAAATTGTATGGTCACACGTATACATTTTAAAAAAATAATTTACAGAAAATTGCAGCATTCCTTTAAATAATCTCTCTACTTCCGCGTTGAAGTTCGTAATGTGTCTTTTACTCTATTGTAATATTCCTGCAGTCTCTCGTCTTATTATAAGGTATGTATATTATAACACAGTTATGCATGTCCCCGTTTAGCATGCTGTATTGTACACTTGCAATCTTAGTACATCATTATATATACCTGTCTTAGTATTCTTTCAAAAATGTAATGTTACATGCACGTAATTATCTATTATGGAATAATAAGTTTTATTCTGGACTAGTCTGTCGTATGTCGTAAAATGTAAGTATTTCTTCCTTTGTCTAAAAACTAAAATATTCCATTGTATTTGATTTCGAAAAATAGTTTATTGAACATTAATTATTACAGTATCAGAGTTTACATTAAGCAATCATATTGTTGACTAGGCATATCATTGTGCATTATTTTCTATACTGATGGCTCATATAAATAAATAAATGAATAGGCAATGTTAATGGAAAACACAAGGTACATTGTATGCTGTTGTATATTATTTTCTACTGTTAGCTCATATAAATAAATAAATGAATAGGCAATGTTAATGGAAAACACGAGGTACATTGTATGCTGTTGTATATTATTTTCCTTTTATTCGTGTTTGTATACTACATCACATCATAATCTTATTACTCATAATAGATGTCTGTAGATTACTATAATGCACATATACATGTATTAAAATCTCACAGTACGTTAGTATGATATTATTTAAACTGTTTCGATTTGTTAACTACTATACTTTGTTATTAATATTATTTAAACTGTTTCGATTTGTTAACTACTATACTGTGTTATTAATATGTAAAACTATTCATTATATGTGTATTATCATACGAGTGTTTTATTAGTCAATAAAAATATTAGTCATTAAAATAATTAATTGCAAAGTTAATCTGATTATTCGTTTAAAATATTCTACACTGTACTTCTGCTTTAACTTATCTGATAACTTATTAAATTATTTGAAGAAGTATGCATTTCTAAATTGTCAGTCCGATATATTCTTCTTCATTAAAGTATTCTTGTATGTTAACATTTTCCATTCTTCATTAAAGTACTCTTGTATGTTAACATTTTCCATTCTTCATTAAAGTACTGTTGTATGGTAACATTTTCCATTCTTCATTAAAGTATTCTTGTATGTTAACATTTTCCATTCTTCATTAAAGTATTCTTGTATGGTAACATTTTCCATTCTTCATAAAGTACTCTTGTATGTTAGCATTTTCCATTCTTCATTAAAGTACTCTTGTAGATAAACATATCCCATTATACACTAATAAATATTTTTCTTTAGCAAATTATCCTTATATATAAACACATACCATTTATACTAATATATCCTTTTCTTCATTAAAGTACTCTTGTATATAAACACATCCCATTTTACACTAATATGTATTTTTCTTCATTAAAGTACTCTTGTATATTAACATATATCAGTATACACTAATATATTTTTTATCTTCAATAAAACAATTAGCAGTAATTTGTCTAATTTATTACATCAGTAATCATACATAATTCTGTTTCACTCTTCATTAAAGTATCTTTTATTCATCATCTTCACCACCATCATTTTCTTCCTCAAAATGGGCATCTTCACGATTATAATACATCCATTTATCCTTTCTTTTTTTCCTTTGCTTCTTTAGCATCGTCCAGCAAGGCATACCGACAAATGTGTACTTGTTTTCATATAAATAAATTTTCCCTTCATGAAATGTGAAGTAAAAGTGACGTCAGAACACATTGACACAATTAATATCTGAAAAGTAATTATTCCCTTCACGCACAACTGCATTATCTTTTTCATAAATAAAATGTCACGTCTAATGATCTCATTCAGTTTTTGACAACAAATATATATATATGTTAAAGTGAATATGTGTATCTGCGTGTTTGCATGTATGTATATATGTGTAAATGTGTTTATGTATTTTTTTGTACACAATTGTGTAAATATGTACATGTTTACAAGTGTTTTATAAGTGTCTTTATATGTGTATGTAAAATGTGTATATTTTTATATATATATGTGTGTGTGTAAAGTGTGTATGTTTATATATGAGTGTGTAAAATGTGTATGCTTATATGAGTGTGTAAAATGTGTATATGTATATGTGTGTATAGAAATGTGTGTAAAATGTGTATGTTTATATGTGTGTCAAATGTGTATGTGTGTGTCAAATGTTTATGCTTATATATGTGTGTATAAATGTATATATTTATATATGTGTGTGTAAAAATGTGTATGTTTATATGAGTGTGTAAAAGTGTGTCTGTTTATATGAGTGTGTAAAAGTGTGTCTGTTTATATGAGTGTGTAAAAGTGTGTATGTTTATATGTGTGTGTAAAAATGTGTATGTTTATATGTATGTCAATGTTTATGCTTATATGTGTGTATAAATGTACAAAGTTGTATGTGTGTGTAAAATGTGTATGTTTATATGAGTGTGTAAAAGTGTGTATGTTTATATGTGTGTGTAAAATGTGTATGCTTATATGTGTCAAATGTTTATGCTTATATGTGTGTGTATAAATGTATAAAGTTGTATGTGTGTGTAAAATGTGTATGTTTATATGAGTGTGTAAAAGTGTGTATGTTTATATGTGTGTGTAAAAATGTGTATGTTTATATAAGTGTGTGAGTGATGTTAAAGCCTGTGCATACGTATTCCATTATTCGCGTATGTGCGCGTTTTTCAAGTACATGTAGTATTATTTATTTGTTAGTAATCGCTAAAACTATGCCTAATAAACAGTTTTAAAATTGCATTCTGCTCACTTACAAGATACTGTCGAAACAGCTTAACTGTATTATTTATTTGTTTAAATGTTGTGGATTTTGTTGCCACTGTTGTCATAGCTTTTTTTGAAGAAACGACCATTGAAGCTGTATAAAATAGAGTCAGTGACGTCAGCATCTAAGACTTCAGACAACAGCGTGTTACAAAAGACACCCGTCTCAAAGTGTTTAGTAACAGGTTTACTAGAAAAGTAAAATACAGCATTAAAATAAAATAAAAATCTGGCAAGAACTAAACGCGGCGTATTGTCCTCTTTAACATTATCACACAAAACTTACCTGCCCTTAGCTTTCTAAACCGCCTCTAGCAAGTTCGTGGAGACAGAATACAAAGCCTAGCGTCTCCATCTCTCATGTCACAGTAACTACTCAACCGTGTTCTAATTGGTCATCACCATAGCGACATGCGTTTCCCGCCTCTTGGTTTTTTTCTTTCCAATTTTTTTTTCTTTTCTTTAACTCTCGACAAAGAGAACAAAATTCTTGAGCAAAGCTAGACGCAGCCACGCCCCCGTGATTAACACTACAAGGAGGAACATTGAAAAAAAGGCTTTGAAGACAAAATGTCTCTTGTCCGTGACACATTAAAAACATTAAATAAGTTTTGTGCGTGTGTTTGCGTGTATGTGCTAATCTCTCTCTCACACACACCTCCCCACCACTTTATGTCTCCTATCTCTCTCTTTAAAGGCATTTTTATTGTGATATTTAAGACCTTATTCAGAGTGCCATTCCCCTTTTTGGGTACTCGTTCACCGGTAACAACCGGTTAGTGCCAATACATCTCTACGTGAGGTCCGAATGGGCTACACATTTTTTAAAATAGAAATGGTGAGGAACTTTGTTCGTCTGTTGGCTTTTCGTTTCTGTTTTTCTATCTGTTACTCGCTTTACATTCTTGTCGGTGTATTTGAGTATGTGTTCGTGTTTATTAGAGTGTCACTTGTTCACTTGCTCGCATGTTTGTTTTAGTCTGTTCCCATTTGCTCGTTTCATTTTTTTTATTTAAAAAAACAAACTAGTTTACGTGTTTGCACAGTGCTTATCTGACCCTGATATTTTGTTTATATATACATCTGCTAAACATCTTACAAATTCATCTGTCCTTTTTGTCTAGGGTGGTGGTGGTGCGTATTTGATTTCATCGGGTTTCATCAATCTTATAGTTGTCTGCGTCATACTGCTGTCCTTGACCTGAATCAGTAGCGATGTGCTCCACTGTTAGCTATTGAGGAAGCCTCGTCTGAAGATGCTAAAATTACACTATCTCAATTTTCAGCAATGAGAGGAAACGGGTTCGTCTGAAGATGCTAGAATTACACCAGCAACGAGAAGAAATGTGAGGAAAATCGGCTTCATCACTGGAAGTATGAGTCCAAAATGGAGGGATAAAAACAGCAAATGGGAGCTAATTGGTCCTATGATATATACGTCATATTGACGTCAGCATTAATTACTACTATTACTACAGTGTTTTTGAAGAGAATATCCCGGATTCTTCCCCCCACTCTCTTTCTCCCTCACTCCACACCCCGCCCCACCCCTACACATACACTCACTCACATTCACACTAGCACACATTACCACAAAATGACGTTTCCATGTTTGTTGGTATTACTGTAAAAGGAAAACATCATATATCTTTAGTCTTAAAAACTGACTCGATGCTACTTAGTTACATGCACTCCAATTTTTAAGTCGTTAGTACCATTCTGCTACTACTGTTTTCTGGAAGGCTATACCCGGCGAAATTCTTTCAACTGTTTCAAAAAGACAACACCCTCTTACAAGAGATTCTGATATGATTTGGTTACTTTAGTGATTAAGGATGGCTCGACCGAAAAATACATCGCATAAGGATATATGTTAAATTTAGGAGTGATTTTATGAATATTTCATAACAGACTGAAATTCACTCTCATTAGTGCTGTCGTCAAGGATCAATAACATAACAAATAAATTAATAACATTTCAAAAAAACAGCGCTTTGCAAACCGCTTTCCGTGGCTCTATTGTTGGGGGAAAAGTAGTGAGTGGGGTGGGGGAAAGGAGGAGGATTGCGAGAGACAGGTGGGTGTGATCTTTGCATGGGGCACTATCAGCAAGGAGGCGCACTCAAAAGAACTGTTTTGTTTGAGATAAACACTAATAAAAGAATAAATTAACATGTGTTCTTCGAAATGAACATAATAGATTTCAAACTGTTAAATAATACTTTTGTATATCATAAACTGCCAAACTACTACATATACACTCAATAATATTTTATTTATTTTATTTAATATTATACTTTCATACCATTATAAAAAATAATTTATGCACACAGTGAGTAAAGATGCCAAACAATATGCTAAAATATTCAATAACATGAAACATTTTTTTAAACTTCCTTTCCGTTTTCTTTTAATAAAAGGAAAATTATAGTTTTGAGGCAAACATAGCTGACTTAACTTTAGTTTGTCTGCTATACTTATAGATTTTTTGTTTTTAAGAAAAAGATATAATTGTCAAAAGACATTTCTTAAAAATAAAAAAATTGAATAATTATTATTTCTACCCAGAAAGTGAACAAAAATTGGATAAATTTGATTCGTTAAAAGCACCTCCTAATGCAAACTTTAGAGACGAAAAGTTAAACATGTTTTACAAAAGACCAGACCACAAACAACAGGACAGGATTGATATTTCTGTTTCAGAGCTTTTAATTTCTGTTTCAGGGCTTTTCATTTCTATTTCAGAGCTTTTAATTTCTGTTTCAGGGCTTTTCATTTCTATTTCAGAGCTTTTAATTTCTGTTTCAGGGCTTTTCATTTCTATTTCAGAGCTTTTAATTTCTGTTTCAGGGCTTTTCATTTCTATTTCAGAGCTTTTAATTTCTGTTTCAGGACTTTTCATTTCTATTTCAGAGCTTTTAATTTCTGTTTCAGGACTTTTCATTTCTATTTCAGAGCTTTTCATTTCTGTTTCAGGACTTTTCATTTCTATTTCAGAGCTTTTCATTTCTCTTCCAGAGCTATTCATTACTGTTTCACACATTTTAATTTCTTTATCAGAGGTTTCATTTCTGTTTCAGAGCTTTTCATTTTTTTTCTCAGAAGAGTTAATTTCTGTTTCAGGGCTTTTTATTTCTGATTCAGAGCTATCAATTTCTTTTTCATAACTTTTCATTTCTATTTAAGAGATTTTCGATTCTGTTTCAGAGCTAATAATCTCTGTTTAAGAGCTTTTAATTTCTGTTTAACAGCTTTACTCACTGCTTCAGAGCTTACAATTTCTGTTTCACAGCTAGTAATCTCTAGTTTCAGAGCTGTTAATCTTTGTTTCAGAACTATTAATTTATGTTTCACAGTTAGTAATATCTTTTTCAAAGCTAGTAATTTCTGTTTCAGAGCTGTTAATTTCTGTTTCAGAGCTATTTATTTCTGTTCCATAGCTACTAATAACTGATTCAGAACTATTAATTTCCGTTTCAAAGCTGCTAATTTCTAGTTTCAGAGATGTTATTTGTTAATCTCTGTTTCAGTGCTGATAATCTGTTTCAAAATTATCAATTTCAGATTCAGAGGTGTTAATTTCGTATTTCAGAGCTATTAATATTTTGTTTTAGAGTTGTTAATTTATTTCCTCTTTGTTTTTCAGTCTATGGCTTGCTGGATAATGGCCCAGTTTGGTACAGCCTTCCTGATTTATTTTGTATACCAGCTGGACAATTTTAGTCCTGCCCACAAATGTATTGCTGGTTTTTTCCCCTTCCTTCTAAGCTCTTTTCTTGAGCTAATTGCGAAAATTAAATACCATGCATATCTTTCCGAGGATGCATGACACATACACACGTCAGTGAAAGATTTTACAGATTGGTAAAGCAAAACAGTTTCATAGAAAGTTAAAAATTATATTCTCTTAATGATAATTTAAAAGTACATCAGTACAATAGTATAAAGTGTTCGTCCAGACCGAATGATGTAATACAAGTAACAGCTCAGAAGATAATTATGGTGTGAGCAGTAACATGTCCTGTGTTAAAATGGCACAACTTTACACAGGTCCAGTGTATATAAAGACAGGTACTAATTCTTTAAAAAAAAATGTCTTTGTCCATATGCTGGATTATTATGTAACGAGGCCGGTGAAAATAAGAAAAAAAAATACTACGAACATAAAGACCAATCAAAAAAAACAAAACAAAGCAGACAGTTTGGCTGTGTTTGCCTTATACATAAGTCTTCCAGATCTTTTAAAGAGAGGGGAGGAGAGAGAGAGAGAGTGTGTCTAAGTAGGGAGGAGAGAGAGAGAGGGAGAAAAAATAGTGTGTCTAAGTAGGGAGGGGAGAGAGAGAGGGAGAAAAAATAGTGTGTCTAAGTAGGGAGGGGAGAGAGAGAGGGAGAAAAAATAGTGTGTCTAAGTAGGGAGGGGAGAGAGAGAGGGAGAAAAAATAGTGTGTCTAAGTAGGGAGGGGAGAGAGAGAGGGAGAAAAAATAGTGTGTCTAAGTAGGGAGGGGAGAGAGAGAGAGAGAGAGGGAGAAGGAAATAGTGTCAAGGGACGCTTGCCACATCAGGACAGTGTAAGTATTAAGGGGTTACTGCCCTCAAATGTGCTTGCCTCACATGGAGGTTGGGGTGGGAGAAAGCTTCTAGAACTACATTACATAATTATCTAGGGGGGGGGGGGGGAGGTTTCCTCTCGTCACTTTTCGCTTTTGTTTTCGTACTGGGTATTGGACGTCACAGTATTTTATTTGCAATTATTATAAAACACTTAATTATGATAAAAAGCACTATATTAAATCTTCTTTTGTTGTTATTAGTTTGACTTATTTTGTGATCATGTTATTGTTAGTTCGATTTCACAACTCATCATGCTATTATTAGTTTGACTTTTTTGTCATCATACTATTATTAGTTTGACTTATTTTGTCATCATGCTATTATTAGTTTGACTTATTTTGTCATCATGCTACTTTTAGTTTGATTTATTTTGTCATCATGCTATTTTTAGTTTAACTTATTTTGTCATCATGCTATTTTTAGTTTGACTTATTTTGTCATCCTCTTATTATTAGTTTGACTTATTTTGTGATCATGCTATTATTAGTTTTACTTATTTTGTCCTCATTATTAGTTTGAGTTTTTTTTTGTCCTCATGCCATTATTGGTTTGACTTATTTTGTCATCATATTCAACTTGTTGCTCTTCCCTTTTAGACTACTGCGCGGTTAGAAGACAATATGAACCAGATCGCTGTAAAAACTTACTGACATAGAAGTCACGTGGTTTTTGTGTCACGACGTAGCTCTACCCGATAATCGTAGACTAACGTACCCACTGTTAAATGCAGTAAAAAGACGAATTTCAGCTTTTGACAACCGTTTTCTTTTAAAAATTAAAATAAAATTACAATAGTGACTCGCGCGGCAACCATAGCCGTGCCAGCTGACAACTCTATGTTCACGATGTGCCTCATTAGCGACGAGTCACCAGGTTGTCTGCCCCTTCTTTCCAATAGTCAACCGGCCCACCATTCACCCACCCTCGCCCGCCCGGCTCCCTCTCATTCCCCGCGACAACTTTTCTTGTTAGCAGAACCCGCACCCACCCATCCCTGACTCTACCTTCCGCCCGCTCAGAGAGCGAAAACCAACAAATACTGGGTTAATCATAGGCCTCTGTAGGGCTTCGCCAGACAGTGAATGTTATTCACTCGCGTGAGCATGGGCGAGTCGGACCGAGGTAATCTCTTAGCGAGAGTAAATATCGACATTGTCCGCACTGTGAATGGCGAAAGGGGAAGGCGTGAGGGTGGTGGGTGGGGTGGTGGAAGTCGGCATGATGCAGTAAGGCGCTACTGGAAGTAAAAGTCGGAGACGTGGGTGAAGTGAGTTTAACTTTTAATTGGTTCCAAACCCTGGGTCATGGTCGCGAAACGGTTCGCGGTTCCTCTCTACCGCTTGCCCACCGTTCCCACTTCCTGCCGACTCCCATTTCTAATCGTTACGTAAGGACCGCTAGAGAATGCTCATTACTACATGTATTTGTTTTCCAACTACTTTACGTGTGTGTTTAAAGAGGCTGCAAAGTTCTACAACTCTTGTGCCCGCATCATAATTTGATGCAGTGTTTTAGCGAAAGTGTTTCAAATACAGTTTTAATTAAAAAATAAAAAAGTACCCAGTCTTTCAATTCTTGTCTGAAAGTATGATTTTGTACATTCAGCAGGAGTTAGTTGAGTGTGTGTGTGTGTGTGTGTGCACGCGCGCTCGTGTGAATTAGTTGAGCGAGAAAAATAAATTGTCTTCATAAGCATATATGCACACATTCTCTTTTTCTCAAACAGACACACACACACACACTCTCACGCACACACTCTCTTTCTCAAACAGACAGAAATACACACACACACACATACACAATTATTTTGCAGAAGAAAATATAGTAAACGAGTTATGACACCTTTAAAACTAGACCATCGTCTTTGTTACGTTTCCAGTATTTATTTAAAGACCCTGCTTAGAATAATTAAAAGACTTTAAATATAATTAATTCTTCCTCTCATATTCTACGCAGACTGGTTGCTCAATTTATTATCTGACTAATTAAAAGTGCGTCTTGTAGTTCAGACGACAAATTTACAGACTAATAAACTGCGAACTTTTAGCTAGATTTGAAAACAGTTAAATCCCTCTAAATTAATATGCACTCGTCATCAATCTTTCTGCTCATCCGCCCCCATTCAAATCTAAGAATTAATCTAATTGGTCTATTGTGCATAGAAATCAACTACTAAGAGGTATTAACAAAGAAAATAAGATTTAATAAAGTTTAACAAATTAACAATAAATCGAATGCAACGCGAATAGTCTTCACTCTGTCTTTACGCGCCTATGCCTGATTTTTGTCAATCTAAATTGCCAGAAAAGTGTTCCTTTGAGATCTGTACACTTGATCTTGCACTTAGCTCTATTCTTGTATCCTTGGTCTCAACACTCAATCATGCCGGTTCGTTCCCTCAGTCCCCCTTTAACGACACACGTGGTGCATAAGGAATGATGTCCCTTTGTTAGTGGCTAGGAACTGGAATTTTTGCAGCATGGCCCTCAGAGTGGATTTCGACACGCTTACACCAATAAGCTAATGCAGGTGAGGCATGGTGAAACATGAACCATGAGCCGACCTGTGGATGCAACGGTTTGGATATAATTCTCAACCTAACAGGTCCTACCTAGGCATGGCTCAATTAAATGCGCTGAACAAAGAGTTTCGACCTCGCGTCGCTTACAATTAAATTTTAGAAAAAATATAATCGTCTCACATGTGTTCCATTTAACAGTCATGACGTATGAAGCAATAAAATAGATACAACGTTAAATTAATGTTCATACAAGAGGTAATTCAAACCGACAGAGCGCTTCACAATTTACAATTAAAATTACACGCAATAATTGAATTACATGAAGAATTCATATCGAGCGCAGCATTCTGGCTCTTAGTGAATTAAAACAATATAAATTAAAGTACAGAAATGGAAAAATGGTTACAATAAATTTATATTCCGTAACATATAGGTTTTCAGCTATTTCTCTGAACCATGCTCAAGTGTATATGGAAATCATATAATACATAGCACAAATACATACTTAAACAATACATAGGCAAATACTATTAAATAAAATGATACCTTTGAGAGAAGTCGAAGGGTACCTTGATTCTCTATGGCGCCGGCTGCCTCTCACGACCCGAGTAAGCTGATGGAATTAGCTAAAATGTGCTCGAAGTGAGGGAGCGGAAGCGTGTGGGTACATATATAGAAAGGTATATTGCGTATCACGTGACTGTTCGCAAAGCATGTGGTTGGTTCGAGAACTGGACAATGGTCCTAAAGTTACATAACATCTTGACCTGTTCTAGAAGCACCTAGAAAAAGGAAGCTTTGAACAAAGGGCCAAGGGTTTCAAATATTCGAATTTGAAGTAAACAAGGCAAGTGGGTCACGAAGTCGGACAATTTTATCAGACTGTGACACCCCCTTGCTTTTGAGGCGTTTATCTTGCCAAAGATAAAATGCCTCCTACAAATTATGTATGATAAAATGTAGAAGTCCACAATGAAGAAAAATTTACACAAAAAAAAATTTCGACATTCCTAGAAATAAAGTGTGCAACTATATTTCATATTTACAGGAAGGAATCCGTAGGGTTCAGTTAATTGATTAAACAACATTCTATCAGTACCGGCACTTGATGGCATCAAGCACGACTCATGTAATCTGCGCCAACATTCAAAGACCCTTTGATGTAATGAATATTTGCGTCATACTGTGTCAGAAACAAAGACCAACGCATTAAACGGCTGTTCGTAAATTGCGCCTGTCCGAGAAAGGCCAACGGCTGGTGATCGCACTCAATGACAAAGGTTTTTCCGTACAAATAGTTTTCGAACTTTTTTATGGCCCAAACTATTGCAAGACATTCCTTTTCACTGGTGGAATATTTCTGTTCAGTAGTTGTGAGTTTACGGCTTGCATATGCAACTGGGTGTTTGGTGTCATTGTGTTCTTGTAATAACACTGCTCCTAATCCTGTGTTGCTAGCATCAGTCCTTAACAAGAATGGTTTTGTCAAATCTGGCAGTTTAACAACTAAATCTGAAGTCAGTCTAGATTTCAGTGTGTCAAAAGCGTTTTGGCATGCATCAGTCCACACTACTTTTGTAGGCATATTCTTACGTGTCAAGTCAGTCAGAGGACATGCAATGGCACTAAAATCTGGTACGAATTTTCTGTAGTAATTAGCAAGACCAAGAAAACTTCTAACTTGTGTTTTTGTTAGCGGTTGTGAAGTGTCCTTAAGTTGTGCTATCTTAGCTTCACTTGGCGACATAGTTCCATGACTCAACTTGTGTCCCAAGAAGTCTAAGGAGAATTGTGCTATTTCACACTTCGTAGGGCGGGCAGTGAGGTTGGCTTGCTTTAATCTGGCTAGCACATCTCGTAAGAGTGTTAAGTGCTCCTCCCATGTCTGGGTGCCTAGAATTAAATCATCCATGAAGTTCTCAACTCCACGTCCGTACAGTGGTTCTAACAATGACCGCATCATTTTAGAAAAAATGCTTGGAGCGTTTGAAACTCCGAAAGGCATAACTTTCCATGTGTAGTTTCCTACTGGTGTAGTGAAAGCTAATATGTGTCGATCAGTGTCCTTGACCTTGATTTGCCAAAAACCGCGTGACAAATCTATTTTGGTATAGTAATGAGCGTTAGCTAGCTTAGTGAAGATGAGATCCGGATCAGGAAGAGGTTCGGCGCAAAACTCTGTCACTTGATTGAGTTTGCGGTAGTCTACGCAAAAACGGAACGAGTTATCACGTTTTTTAATCAACACGATGGGTGATCCGTAGGCACTGTCAGTCTTCTCTATGACCCCTAGATCTAGCATAGTCTTAATCTCACGTCTAACGTCATCTATCTTAGCGTGTGGCAACGGATACGGCTTCAAACGTATCGGTTTGTTGTCAGTCAGCTTCAGTGAAAATTCTATTAAGTCTGTCAACCCTGGTTTGTCTGTCAGAGTAGATGAGAACTCATTAAGCAATTCATTCACTTCTTTTTTCTGTCTTTCTGTCAAGGCTTCATTTACCCTAACGTCTTTGACAGTTTCGTCCGTCTGTAGAGGACAGTTTGGTAAAGTACCAGTGACGCAATCAGTATCCCCCTCGTCTTCTGTAACTATCGTCGCTACGACAAAATCAGCTTGAGTGGTTTGATCCTCACGGCTTATGTACTTTTTGAGTAGGTTAACATGAAAGATTTTCTCTCTCTTTCCTGTCTGCACCTTATAGTTCAGTCCCCCTAGCTTGGCGGTAACTACAAAGGGCCCCTTCCATTTCATCTGAAGTTTGTTATGTGCTTCAGGAAGCAACAGTAACACTTTGTCATTAACTTCAAATTCTCTAGGTTTGGTGTGCTTATTGTAATATTCTGCCTGTCTAGACTGAGCTATCGTCAAGTTTTCCCGTGCTATCTTGCCTATAGTTTCAAGACGGTTTCTTAAGTCAGTGACGTATGTATAAGTTGTCTTAACTTCGTCATCTGTCTTTTCATCAGTCCAAAGTGCCTTCAAAATCATCATCGGTCCGCGTACAGTACGTCCGTAAAGTAGCTCAAATGGTGAAAACCCGGTGGAAGATTGTGGCACCTCCCTATATGCAAATAGTAGGGCAGGGATGTATCTGTCCCAGTCTTTCGGTTTATCTGTGGCGAGCTTTTTAAGTGCTGTTTTTAATGTCCCATTGTATTTTTCAATCAGACCATTTGCCTGGGGGTGGTATGGTGTGCAAGTAAGATGTTTGATGGAAAGTAAACGATTTACTTCCTTCATTACGTTGCCTATGAATTGACTCCCCTGATCCGTCAAAATTTCAGTAGGAATTCCAACACGACTCCAAAGACCGAAAAGGGCTTCGGCGACAGTTTCAGTATCAATATTTTTCAATGGTACTGCGTCGGCGAATCTTGTTGCGTAATCAATAGTGGTCAGCACGTATCGATTACCTCTCGTTGATGTGGGTATTATAGGCCCAATCAAATCCAATGCTACGCGCTTGTAGGGTTCACTGATCAGTTCAGGCTCTCCTAACGGTGCGGGTCTGATTGAATTTTTAGACTGTGTTCTCTGGCATGTGTCGCAACTTAACACGAATCTACGGATATCGGCAGTGATGTCCGGCCAATAAAACTCACTTGTAATACGACTAGTTGTTTTTTGTACACCCATGTGTGCACCAAAAAGACTCTCATGACCTAATCGTAATACGTCATTTCGTTTGGTTTGTGGAACGACTAATTGTTTCCGAAATTCGTCTCCCACTTTCGAATAGCGGTACAATAAACCCTTTTTCAGAATAATGCACGCTTCCTTATTCGAATCGTCAGTGTTGACGTCACTAACAAGTACAGCTTGTCTGCGTAACTTGTCTAGTGTTTCGTCCTCAGCTTGTAATATTTTAATCTCGCTAACTGTTGCTTTATCTACGGCTGGTGCGGCAGACATCGGTGCAGTTACAGATTTGTCTTTACTACTCGCTGCTCTGGTTACAGCGTTAACCAGTGGTGGTTCGATTGAAGTTTGTTTTTTGCACGGCAAAACATACTTGCAACCAAGGATCACGTCATGCGGTGAGTTTTCCATAACTGCCGCTTTGACTGTTCCTTCTACAAAGTCTGAAACAATCGAGACTTCAGCTACTGGTAAAATGTCTTGTTCGCCGTTTGCAAAGGTGACAGAGATTGTCTCCCCTGTGTAGTCGGTACGGTTAACTAATGATGCATTTACAATAGCGTCTAGCTCACACCCTGTATCAAGCAAAGCGATTGTATCGTGACCGTTTGCCTGTACTGGTGTTCGATTCGACTTTTCTGTTTTAGGTGTATGACTTTCTACTGCGTAAACTTTAGCTGTTTTCTTTTCAGGACATGTTCGTGAAAAATGGCCACTATCACCACAAGTGTAACATGCAAGATTCTTTTTATCTTTCTGTTTGTCGGACTTGTTTTTAGTGTCGGGTTTAGATGTTTTATCATCACGCTCATTAGGTGCCTTCCCGTCATTTTTCTTATCCTTTCGAGTCTGCGGTTCGTTCGGTCGAGACTTGTTGTTCGCGTGTGCGTTCGAGAATTGAGAATGTGCGTCATCAAAGCGATCGGCGGCGTTGCCTATCTCCTCTAGCGTAGATTTTTCCCTTATTGCTAAGTGAATCAGTAGATCTGATTTGTATGACCCGAGAATATGGTCTCTTACCATTTCATCCCTAAGACCTGCGTACGTCTGTGGAGTTTCGGCTAGATCTATCCATCTTTGGAACAAGTCAGCTACGCGTCGTATGTACTGTGCGTGCGTCTCTGAACTGGCTTTAGTGGCCTGTTTAAACTTACGTCGGTATGTATCTGCTGTGAGTTTGTAACGTTTCAATAATGCGGCCTTGACTGTGTCGTAATTATCTGACTCAGAATCGCTAAGCTTATTGAATTCGTTTTTCGCAGTTCCCTGCAGTAACCCCGATAAATTTATCGCCCAATGTTCCGCTGGAATGTTTGTTGCTCTGGCTAACTTTTCAAACGTTTTTAAATACGCGTCTATTTGATCTTTGTTCTCATCAAATGGGACCATATTTATCTTTGGAATGATGTTTTCAATTCTACTGTGATTATTTCCATCGCTAGAACGCGAATCACCACTGCTTCTGCGGTCACGGTTTGGATTGGTAACTTCTAGTTTCTTTACTTCCCATTCTAACCGTTTTATTTCCGCGTCTGCCGCGATGCGTTTGGCTTCTGTGTCCGCTGCGATACGTTTTGTTTCAATGTCGGCTAATCTTTCAGCTTCTAACCTTTTAGCTTCTGCGTCAGCTGCGATGCGTTTAGCTTCTGTTTCGGCTAGTTTTTCAGCTTCTAACTTCTTCAGTTCGCGATTAGCAATACGTTCTTCTCTTTCTATCTCTTGTCTCTCTTTTTCCGCTTTTTCCGCTTTCTCTAGCTCAGTTTTAATGTAGCTAGTCAGTTCGTCACCCTGGTATCCTATCATGATACCGGCTTCTTTCAGGTCTTCGATAACCTGTTTGCGATCCATTTTACTGTCTTAGCGCGCTGGCTACAATAAGAATGTATCTCGTGAATTGTGTGTTTTAACCGTCGGCGATAACTCCGCTTATCCCGAAAATAACTTTTAGGCTACAACCTTACAAAAATTATTTAATTTACTCAGAACACCTTCCGAAATAAATTACGCGTTAACTCTTTACACGTTTCACCTGCTTGTCACAGTGTCCGCTGTTCCAAGACTTTCGTAATGTCACGGCTCCTACCATACAACATTACACATTATATCTAGCACCCTAAATATAATAGTCCGAAGTCTGTTACTACCGATAACTCTCCTAGCTGGCGGTATAACCTTCGACTCCTCACAATGAAGTACTCAGTAACACAATACTAAATAAATCATTCAATAGCTAACATGACATATTTAACTACGCTTAAATATATCAACATTAACTAACATGCACGCTACTCTGCAAAAGAATACATGCACATGTCACAACAAAAGCAAAGAAAATCAGTGATACAAAAATCAAAAGAACAATTGGCAATTCTGTTCGTTCGTTCGTTTCTAGGTTATGATGCGCCCTATGTATAAAAATGTTACAATTTACAATTTAATACATATCATCCCGGACGAGCCCCCACTTGTTACGTTTCCAGTATTTATTTAAAGACCCTGCTTAGAATAATTAAAAGACTTTAAATATAATTAATTCTTCCTCTCATATTCTACGCAGACTGGTTGCTCAATTTATTATCTGACTAATTAAAAGTGCGTCTTGTAGTTCAGACGACAAATTTACAGACTAATAAACTGCGAACTTTTAGCTAGATTTGAAAACAGTTAAATCCCTCTAAATTAATATGCACTCGTCATCAATCTTTCTGCTCATCCGCCCCCATTCAAATCTAAGAATTAATCTAATTGGTCTATTGTGCATAGAAATCAACTACTAAGAGGTATTAACAAAGAAAATAAGATTTAATAAAATTTAACAAATTAACAATAAATCGAATGCAACGCGAATAGTCTTCACTCTGTCTTTACGCGCCTATGCCTGATTTTTGTCAATCTAAATTGCCAGAAAAGTGTTCCTTTGAGATCTGTACACTTGATCTTGCACTTAGCTCTATTCTTGTATCCTTGGTCTCAACACTCAATCATGCCGGTTCGTTCCCTCAGTCCCCCTTTAACGACACACGTGGTGCATAAGGAATGATGTCCCTTTGTTAGTGGCTAGGAACTGGAATTTTTGCAGCATGGCCCTCAGAGTGGATTTCGACACGCTTACACCAATAAGCTAATGCAGGTGAGGCATGGTGAAACATGAACCATGAGCCGACCTGTGGATGCAACGGTTTGGATATAATTCTCAACCTAACAGGTCCTACCTAGGCATGGCTCAATTAAATGCGCTGAACAAAGAGTTTCGACCTCGCGTCGCTTACAATTAAATTTTAGAAAAAATATAATCGTCTCACATGTGTTCCATTTAACAGTCATGACGTATGAAGCAATAAAATAGATACAACGTTAAATTAATGTTCATACAAGAGGTAATTCAAACCGACAGAGCGCTTCACAATTTACAATTAAAATTACACGCAATAATTGAATTACATGAAGAATTCATATCGAGCGCAGCATTCTGGCTCTTAGTGAATTAAAACAATATAAATTAAAGTACAGAAATGGAAAAATGGTTACAATAAATTTATATTCCGTAACATATAGGTTTTCAGCTATTTCTCTGAACCATGCTCAAGTGTATATGGAAATCATATAATACATAGCACAAATACATACTTAAACAATACATAGGCAAATACTATTAAATAAAATGATACCTTTGAGAGAAGTCGAAGGGTACCTTGATTCTCTATGGCGCCGGCTGCCTCTCACGACCCGAGTAAGCTGATGGAATTAGCTAAAATGTGCTCGAAGTGAGGGAGCGGAAGCGTGTGGGTACATATATAGAAAGGTATATTGCGTATCACGTGACTGTTCGCAAAGCATGTGGTTGGTTCGAGAACTGGACAATGGTCCTAAAGTTACATAACATCTTGACCTGTTCTAGAAGCACCTAGAAAAAGGAAGCTTTGAACAAAGGGCCAAGGGTTTCAAATATTCGAATTTGAAGTAAACAAGGCAAGTGGGTCACGAAGTCGGACAATTTTATCAGACTGTGACACCCCCTTGCTTTTGAGGCGTTTATCTTGCCAAAGATAAAATGCCTCCTACAAATTATGTATGATAAAATGTAGAAGTCCACAATGAAGAAAAATTTACACAAAAAAAAATTTCGACATTCCTAGAAATAAAGTGTGCAACTATATTTCATATTTACAGGAAGGAATCCGTAGGGTTCAGTTAATTGATTAAACAACATTCTATCAGTACCGGCACTTGATGGCATCAAGCACGACTCATGTAATCTGCGCCAACATTCAAAGACCCTTTGATGTAATGAATATTTGCGTCATACTGTGTCAGAAACAAAGACCAACGCATTAAACGGCTGTTCGTAAATTGCGCCTGTCCGAGAAAGGCCAACGGCTGGTGATCGCACTCAATGACAAAGGTTTTTCCGTACAAATAGTTTTCGAACTTTTTTATGGCCCAAACTATTGCAAGACATTCCTTTTCACTGGTGGAATATTTCTGTTCAGTAGTTGTGAGTTTACGGCTTGCATATGCAACTGGGTGTTTGGTGTCATTGTGTTCTTGTAATAACACTGCTCCTAATCCTGTGTTGCTAGCATCAGTCCTTAACAAGAATGGTTTTGTCAAATCTGGCAGTTTAACAACTAAATCTGAAGTCAGTCTAGATTTCAGTGTGTCAAAAGCGTTTTGGCATGCATCAGTCCACACTACTTTTGTAGGCATATTCTTACGTGTCAAGTCAGTCAGAGGACATGCAATGGCACTAAAATCTGGTACGAATTTTCTGTAGTAATTAGCAAGACCAAGAAAACTTCTAACTTGTGTTTTTGTTAGCGGTTGTGAAGTGTCCTTAAGTTGTGCTATCTTAGCTTCACTTGGCGACATAGTTCCATGACTCAACTTGTGTCCCAAGAAGTCTAAGGAGAATTGTGCTATTTCACACTTCGTAGGGCGGGCAGTGAGGTTGGCTTGCTTTAATCTGGCTAGCACATCTCGTAAGAGTGTTAAGTGCTCCTCCCATGTCTGGGTGCCTAGAATTAAATCATCCATGAAGTTCTCAACTCCACGTCCGTACAGTGGTTCTAACAATGACCGCATCATTTTAGAAAAAATGCTTGGAGCGTTTGAAACTCCGAAAGGCATAACTTTCCATGTGTAGTTTCCTACTGGTGTAGTGAAAGCTAATATGTGTCGATCAGTGTCCTTGACCTTGATTTGCCAAAAACCGCGTGACAAATCTATTTTGGTATAGTAATGAGCGTTAGCTAGCTTAGTGAAGATGAGATCCGGATCAGGAAGAGGTTCGGCGCAAAACTCTGTCACTTGATTGAGTTTGCGGTAGTCTACGCAAAAACGGAACGAGTTATCACGTTTTTTAATCAACACGATGGGTGATCCGTAGGCACTGTCAGTCTTCTCTATGACCCCTAGATCTAGCATAGTCTTAATCTCACGTCTAACGTCATCTATCTTAGCGTGTGGCAACGGATACGGCTTCAAACGTATCGGTTTGTTGTCAGTCAGCTTCAGTGAAAATTCTATTAAGTCTGTCAACCCTGGTTTGTCTGTCAGAGTAGATGAGAACTCATTAAGCAATTCATTCACTTCTTTTTTCTGTCTTTCTGTCAAGGCTTCATTTACCCTAACGTCTTTGACAGTTTCGTCCGTCTGTAGAGGACAGTTTGGTAAAGTACCAGTGACGCAATCAGTATCCCCCTCGTCTTCTGTAACTATCGTCGCTACGACAAAATCAGCTTGAGTGGTTTGATCCTCACGGCTTATGTACTTTTTGAGTAGGTTAACATGAAAGATTTTCTCTCTCTTTCCTGTCTGCACCTTATAGTTCAGTCCCCCTAGCTTGGCGGTAACTACAAAGGGCCCCTTCCATTTCATCTGAAGTTTGTTATGTGCTTCAGGAAGCAACAGTAACACTTTGTCATTAACTTCAAATTCTCTAGGTTTGGTGTGCTTATTGTAATATTCTGCCTGTCTAGACTGAGCTATCGTCAAGTTTTCCCGTGCTATCTTGCCTATAGTTTCAAGACGGTTTCTTAAGTCAGTGACGTATGTATAAGTTGTCTTAACTTCGTCATCTGTCTTTTCATCAGTCCAAAGTGCCTTCAAAATCATCATCGGTCCGCGTACAGTACGTCCGTAAAGTAGCTCAAATGGTGAAAACCCGGTGGAAGATTGTGGCACCTCCCTATATGCAAATAGTAGGGCAGGGATGTATCTGTCCCAGTCTTTCGGTTTATCTGTGGCGAGCTTTTTAAGTGCTGTTTTTAATGTCCCATTGTATTTTTCAATCAGACCATTTGCCTGGGGGTGGTATGGTGTGCAAGTAAGATGTTTGATGGAAAGTAAACGATTTACTTCCTTCATTACGTTGCCTATGAATTGACTCCCCTGATCCGTCAAAATTTCAGTAGGAATTCCAACACGACTCCAAAGACCGAAAAGGGCTTCGGCGACAGTTTCAGTATCAATATTTTTCAATGGTACTGCGTCGGCGAATCTTGTTGCGTAATCAATAGTGGTCAGCACGTATCGATTACCTCTCGTTGATGTGGGTATTATAGGCCCAATCAAATCCAATGCTACGCGCTTGTAGGGTTCACTGATCAGTTCAGGCTCTCCTAACGGTGCGGGTCTGATTGAATTTTTAGACTGTGTTCTCTGGCATGTGTCGCAACTTAACACGAATCTACGGATATCGGCAGTGATGTCCGGCCAATAAAACTCACTTGTAATACGACTAGTTGTTTTTTGTACACCCATGTGTGCACCAAAAAGACTCTCATGACCTAATCGTAATACGTCATTTCGTTTGGTTTGTGGAACGACTAATTGTTTCCGAAATTCGTCTCCCACTTTCGAATAGCGGTACAATAAACCCTTTTTCAGAATAATGCACGCTTCCTTATTCGAATCGTCAGTGTTGACGTCACTAACAAGTACAGCTTGTCTGCGTAACTTGTCTAGTGTTTCGTCCTCAGCTTGTAATATTTTAATCTCGCTAACTGTTGCTTTATCTACGGCTGGTGCGGCAGACATCGGTGCAGTTACAGATTTGTCTTTACTACTCGCTGCTCTGGTTACAGCGTTAACCAGTGGTGGTTCGATTGAAGTTTGTTTTTTGCACGGCAAAACATACTTGCAACCAAGGATCACGTCATGCGGTGAGTTTTCCATAACTGCCGCTTTGACTGTTCCTTCTACAAAGTCTGAAACAATCGAGACTTCAGCTACTGGTAAAATGTCTTGTTCGCCGTTTGCAAAGGTGACAGAGATTGTCTCCCCTGTGTAGTCGGTACGGTTAACTAATGATGCATTTACAATAGCGTCTAGCTCACACCCTGTATCAAGCAAAGCGATTGTATCGTGACCGTTTGCCTGTACTGGTGTTCGATTCGACTTTTCTGTTTTAGGTGTATGACTTTCTACTGCGTAAACTTTAGCTGTTTTCTTTTCAGGACATGTTCGTGAAAAATGGCCACTATCACCACAAGTGTAACATGCAAGATTCTTTTTATCTTTCTGTTTGTCGGACTTGTTTTTAGTGTCGGGTTTAGATGTTTTATCATCACGCTCATTAGGTGCCTTCCCGTCATTTTTCTTATCCTTTCGAGTCTGCGGTTCGTTCGGTCGAGACTTGTTGTTCGCGTGTGCGTTCGAGAATTGAGAATGTGCGTCATCAAAGCGATCGGCGGCGTTGCCTATCTCCTCTAGCGTAGATTTTTCCCTTATTGCTAAGTGAATCAGTAGATCTGATTTGTATGACCCGAGAATATGGTCTCTTACCATTTCATCCCTAAGACCTGCGTACGTCTGTGGAGTTTCGGCTAGATCTATCCATCTTTGGAACAAGTCAGCTACGCGTCGTATGTACTGTGCGTGCGTCTCTGAACTGGCTTTAGTGGCCTGTTTAAACTTACGTCGGTATGTATCTGCTGTGAGTTTGTAACGTTTCAATAATGCGGCCTTGACTGTGTCGTAATTATCTGACTCAGAATCGCTAAGCTTATTGAATTCGTTTTTCGCAGTTCCCTGCAGTAACCCCGATAAATTTATCGCCCAATGTTCCGCTGGAATGTTTGTTGCTCTGGCTAACTTTTCAAACGTTTTTAAATACGCGTCTATTTGATCTTTGTTCTCATCAAATGGGACCATATTTATCTTTGGAATGATGTTTTCAATTCTACTGTGATTATTTCCATCGCTAGAACGCGAATCACCACTGCTTCTGCGGTCACGGTTTGGATTGGTAACTTCTAGTTTCTTTACTTCCCATTCTAACCGTTTTATTTCCGCGTCTGCCGCGATGCGTTTGGCTTCTGTGTCCGCTGCGATACGTTTTGTTTCAATGTCGGCTAATCTTTCAGCTTCTAACCTTTTAGCTTCTGCGTCAGCTGCGATGCGTTTAGCTTCTGTTTCGGCTAGTTTTTCAGCTTCTAACTTCTTCAGTTCGCGATTAGCAATACGTTCTTCTCTTTCTATCTCTTGTCTCTCTTTTTCCGCTTTTTCCGCTTTCTCTAGCTCAGTTTTAATGTAGCTAGTCAGTTCGTCACCCTGGTATCCTATCATGATACCGGCTTCTTTCAGGTCTTCGATAACCTGTTTGCGATCCATTTTACTGTCTTAGCGCGCTGGCTACAATAAGAATGTATCTCGTGAATTGTGTGTTTTAACCGTCGGCGATAACTCCGCTTATCCCGAAAATAACTTTTAGGCTACAACCTTACAAAAATTATTTAATTTACTCAGAACACCTTCCGAAATAAATTACGCGTTAACTCTTTACACGTTTCACCTGCTTGTCACAGTGTCCGCTGTTCCAAGACTTTCGTAATGTCACGGCTCCTACCATACAACATTACACATTATATCTAGCACCCTAAATATAATAGTCCGAAGTCTGTTACTACCGATAACTCTCCTAGCTGGCGGTATAACCTTCGACTCCTCACAATGAAGTACTCAGTAACACAATACTAAATAAATCATTCAATAGCTAACATGACATATTTAACTACGCTTAAATATATCAACATTAACTAACATGCACGCTACTCTGCAAAAGAATACATGCACATGTCACAACAAAAGCAAAGAAAATCAGTGATACAAAAATCAAAAGAACAATTGGCTGATTATTTACTATTAATGGAGGTTTTATTTGCGCTAATTCTCCTACTAGCTCCTACCGCTGACAATCCTGGCCCTTAAGATAACAATCAGTGAGCTAGTGAGCAGGTGCTGACCAACGTGGCTGGGTACGAACGCAAGACCCTGTGCGCGAGCCCTTTTACCACGCTGCCATATAGCGCCTCGTAACAGTTACCATTTAATCAGAGTACTATTCGCGCTTACCTCAGACGACTGCTATTGCTGAAACTACCTGATGCAGACGACTTTTGTCATCTTGCACGTGCTTTTGTGTTTTTGCATTTTATTGTTGTTGTTGTTGTCCTCAATGCCACGGACTGCTGCATCTTGTTGAGGTCGGTGCACAGCACACCATGGATTGCTACATTTTGTTGTACTCGGTGCACAGCACACCATGAACTGATACATTTTGTTGTAGTGGGTGCACAACACACCAAGGATTGTTGCATTGTGTTGTAGTGGGTGTATAGCACACCATGAAAATCTCAGCATTCCAAATTCATCAAACATGATTCGTTCATATTTTAAAAATAGATTTCTAGCGCTCGTTGATAAACATTAATCAATGACTGAACACTTCTTTTTAACCTATGGTTAAACATTCCTGTCACTAATCTGTAATGGAACATTTCTGTCACTGAACTATGACTAAACATTTCTTTTACACTAATCTATGAATGAACATTTATGTCATTAATAAATGATAGAATATTTCTTTGGTACTAATCTATAATTAGACGTTTCTGTCACTAATTTGTCATAGAACATATCTGTCATAAATCAATGAATGAAGATGTGTACGAGTAAATTTGCTTATCCCTATTTCTAAACTAATTGTTATATAAATTTTTTAATTATCGAAGTGACCTGACCTTGGGCACTCCTTGTGATGATATTTTTTTTAACTGTCAGAGTTGGAGTAAACATTCGAGTTGAGAATGTGCTAGAAATTGCTGATGTAATGCAAGCCAGTTCCAACTAGATAAGTAATTTTTATAATCTAATGGTTATGATTTACAAGAATGAGACAAGCCAAAAAAGTTTACATGCTGTATAGCATTCTATTGTCTGATTACTTGAATTTGGTGTGGCAAGAAGTTCGGTTATGAAAGGCAGCTGTTAGCTTAATGGTGATTTATTTAACTGACAGATTGAGAGAGAGTGGATTTTTGCTATTAATATGTTATACTTGTGTTGTGTTGTGAGTTATACTATGTGAGCAGATAATTAATTCTACAAAATGTGAACTATGATACTTATATGTGAAACTGCTCGTAAAACTATATGCAGTATGTATTATGTTGTGTGCATGTATCTGGCTAATAAATACTGGTGCAGGAAACTGTAAGCTGAGACTTGAATGTAAGAATGAATGGATTTAAAAAGGGATAAACTGGAAGCTTAGCATTTGTTCCCTGATTACATTTTACAGGCACAAAGCAGCCTTTCTTCATTTTATCAGAATCTCCTGGTTTATTGATTATAAACATTGGTTTATTGATTATAAACATTGGTAGCTGTGGGATGCAACTACTGTAGTTTGTAAGTGTAAGGAATACACTACACTCCATTGGTGTATGGTGGCAAGGTATGCTGACTTAATTGCACAATTTCTGGAACAAGGAAATTACTGGACCAATTACTACAATTGTTCTGCTGTCAGGTATGCTGACTTAATTGAGCAATTTCTCGAACAAGGAAATTACAGGACCAATTACTACAATTGTTCTGCTTGAAGGAGCTGGTACGGCAAATGTGTGCCCGAGTTGGCTTTGAGGTATATTGGCAAATCAGTTTTTTTTATGTGAGAAAACACACATAATTAATGTGGACAATAACTTGTGACTTTGACAGAAAAAAGCGCATGAAAAGGACATTGCTAATTCATCTACACAAGGTTATGTATAATCTATTATCACTCTCTAACAACTCCATTTCTGTTCTCTGATAAGAACTATCCTGTGATTTGTATTGACACTATTGTTGAATTGCATTTAGGATAAAAGTCTGTATAAATATAAAAATTATTCAAACATGGTTCTGGAAATATTGATATCAAGTAATCTTTTTATTGCATTTGTCATATGTGTATTTTATTGTTAAATTTATTGACCTTCCTACACATATTGATAACTTTATGTTGGAGAAGAAAGTGGAAGGATGGGGTTTGTTAAATATAGATTAAAAAAGAATTTGTCTTCTTCTTTATTAAGAAGTTTTCCACCTATGGAAATATTGTGTGATAGCAAGTAAATTTTTGCTTTAATGTTATGGAGAGAGAAAACACCTATTTACAGCACCCACATTTCCGCCAAGAGAGAGAGAGAGAGAGAGAGAGAGAGAGAGAGAGAGAGAGAGAGAGAGAGAGAGAGAGAGAGAGAGAGATGAGTGGTGTCAGCTGGAGAATTATTTAATTTAATTATTTAAAACATAAATTAAGATTCTCATCACTTGTAATTAGTTATAGACGATTAATTAATTTAATAAGAGTCATAACCATTAACTGAGTGGGGTTGGCGTCACAAAACGCTTCTTTTTATCGAATCTATAATTGAACTTTTCTGTCACCAATCGTGATAACTTTTCAATCACTAATCTATGATCTAACATTTCTTTCACTACTCTATGATGAAAACACATCATTTAGTACACCTGTACGCAGAATCTCCTTCGCTAATCTTTGAAATTCTCATTCACAGGATCCTTGATTGAGAAATCTAGTTCATTAATCAGTCAATGACCGTGACCCCCGTTTACACTAGAATCATGTATGATTGAACACATCGATCTGTAAATCTTTGATCATATGTTTTTCAAGCTTGCAAATGTTTGATGGGCTGTTGAAGACTGTTTATTTGTTTTACTGCACGTTAGATAAAAAAATTGAATAGCCATTTTTTTTGTTGAGATCACCGCTCTTAATTACCTAAAAATGTTTTGTTTTAGTAAAATTCTTGTTTACACGGCTGTCGGTATTATGATCAATACTCGTAATAATAACGACAATTTTTTGTATGCATGGTCATTGGGCTTGCACATGATGAATTTTGGACTTCTATTGCATACATTTGGAAATAATTTTTGAAATAATACTGTCGATTTTTCATTTGAGATAAGATGCTGACAGAGCTGACAGAATGTGCAGTACTTTAATTTCGTATAGACCACTGACTGGAGCGTCTAGGCTGGAAAGCGCCATCTTCTGGGTTTGGGAGTCTATTCAACTAGGCTGGAAAGCGCCATCTTCTGGGTTTGGGAGTCTATTCAACTAGGCTGGAAAGCGCCATCTTCTGGGTTTGGGAGTCTATTCATCTAGGCTGGAAAGCGCCATCTTCTGGATTTGAGAGTTCATTCAGTTAGGTTAAAGTTTGCCTTTACCTATTTTTTTTTTTTTTTTTTTTTTTTTTTAAGCAATGGTGTATCTTTCATCTGTTTTGGAGTAAAAATGGTTGCATCCATTAAAACAACATTCTTTTACCACGCTAGATTGGATCACGCGGAGCTGCATTATTCTTTCTGAAACCAAAGGACACTGTTCATAAAGGGATTATCTTTCCATGTGACAAAAGTACATAATTAATTCATGAAATCTTTGAGTTACATCAGATCTTGTAGGCAGCGAAAGATTATATGTTAATTTATCTGTTTTTGTTATAGAGATGGTTTGGAATTCTTTTATTTGAGGTGAAGTGGTAATCTTCAAGACTAAAACACAAGAAAGTAATGTTTTATTTTATGAGTGATTACTGGATTTTTCGAGAAGGTTCTTATTGACCTGTTTGAAATAAACTATTTGCCAAAAAAAAATTTTTTAATCCGTCTAAGATGAGATGGACTCAGAGCAGCAGCAACTGAAAGGTGAATGTTTTCCATTCCGGTTTCTGTTCTTCCTTTCTCAGTGTCCGTGAAGACACACGTCTGTGTGTTTATTGCATCAGTTAAAAATCTAGTTACAGTGAGATTTGTGAATATTTGCTAACTTCAACTGTATGGACTTTAAGCAGATTTGCTTGAAAGAAAATTATCCTCTTTAGCAATGAACTCTAAATGAAGACTACATACATAGATATATTAATTTAGCATGAAATTTTTGTACTTGAATATATATTGGATTGGAATGGAGAATTTGTTTTCAGATTAATTAATCTCCATTTGATTGACTAACAATATTTTTATAATTTGAATGCTTACATTTTAAAAAATTAATTAAATGAGTGAGAACATTGAGTGTGTGTGTGTGTGTGTGTGTGTGTGTGTGTGTGTGTGTGTGTGTGTGTGTGTGTGTGTGAGTATTTGACCTATTTTGAGATAATTAGTTTGTGCAATATTTATAACTTTCTTTTATTAAAATGTTGCCTTTGTCTTAAGTGTACACATCTACGTGTTTTAATTTGAACGATAGCAAAGATAATCTGAAGTTCGGGCCATCTACAGCGCGGTAAACACGGGGGACAATCCAGTGCGTCTCTATATGCTAAGGTGAAACGTGCCATTTTTCGCTCCCCTTTTTATGGCGCAGACAATGGCGAAACTTCCTGCTAAGAGAATGCTGTACCATTTCTGGTCCAAACTTTGCTTCCTGTTAGTGGAAGAAAAGAATCATCAATGATCATTCATATCTCTCAAATCAGATGTATTATTCATCATGTATACATATAAACTATCAGAACCTGTCGATAAACATAACACACACATACACAAACGCAACACACGCGCACGCATACGCGCGCACACACACACACACACACACACACACACACACACACACACACACTCAAACACGCACGCACGCACACATACATAGAACTGTACTAAATAAGTGACACTTAATAGAGCTGGACTCTAAATTAACAATTATCCCATCCATATTTTTAGTCAGAACACTGGATTCTTCCATACTATATATTCATTTTAAAAATAATGCATGAATATATATGTTTTATATTGAAATAATTAGAAAAATAATTGATAAAAATAATTTTATCATTCACAATTATATTGTCACTCAAAGAGCACACCCACACGTTGTCGTAGACAAACAGTGTATTATACAGTGTGCGAAATTTCAAAGCCACACAGAGTTTTAGAAAAGAGTCACAATATAAGAGAGTTATAAGAGAGTTATATTGTGACTCTTTTCTAAAACTCTGTGTGGCTTTGAAATTAAAAAAAAAATTAACAGCCGCTCACATCTTTAGATAAAATTCACATTTCGACAGTCTGAGAAATTTCACAGCCACACATAGTTTTAGAAAAATATCACAGTACAACTATCTGAGAAAGAACCTATTTGCCTGAAGTCTTTAAAATATCATAGTACAACAAATTGAGAAAGAACCTATTTGCCTGAAGTCTTTAAAATATCACAGTACAACAAATTGAGAAAGAACCTATTTGCCTGAAGTCTTTAAAATATCATAGTATGCATGTACTCTTAACTGATCACACCTACCATGTAGTCTTGAAAGGACCATAGCTATCGATAGACTTATAACAGGATCGCAGTTATACATGTACACGTTTCTGAAAATAAAATTTGCATGTAGTTTAAAAAATGTATGTGTAGTTGTAAATTAATTCTTCTACACTAATGCACCTCATGCATTTATCCATATGCTTAGATACACAAGCAGTGTTATGCAGACCACGGGAATATCTGTAAAACAAAGACAGCAATAGAGCAAGAGGTCTCCTGGCCTGATGCGTGCAAGAGATTCGAACATGAAATTCTCTGTCTCTATCATGGTCTGCACAGTACCTGTGTTCCCAGGCTTCTTAAAGTGTCAGAAAGCAACATTTCTGCGTGAGTTTAATATAAACATTCTCTCTTTTTCTTCCTGTCTCCCACTTAAAACAATAAATAATACAAAATGTAAAGACATCATGACATTCTAGTTAACCATGTACAACGATTACTAATTCATTTTTAATTGCGCTCACTGCATTTAATTCGACTCGGAAAAATCAACATTAACAAAAAAAAAAAAAAAAAAAGGATAGAAAAGCTCATGGGAGTTAATTAATTATTCCAGCAGCTACCGAACAATATGACCTTTTGCGTATTTTTCGTACCGGATGTATGCGGTAGAAAGACATATAGTTTATTGTAGGTAACTGAATTTGTGCAATTGCATGCGTGTGTGTGTGTGTGTGTGTGTGTGTGTGTGTGTGTGTGTGTGTGTGTGTGTGTGTGTGTGTGTGTGTGTGTGTGTGTGTGTATGAGTGTATGTGCTTATATGTACATACACAGAAACTAACTCTAGAGTGTAACATCCAGCCTCTAACACTGAAAACAACTGAAGAGAAAATATTTTTTTCTTTAATAACAAAAATTAAAAACCTAAATAAGGGAGTTAATTAATCAGTGTATTGTAGAGAATCTTCCTCTTCACCCCTCCTATATCTCTTCTCTGCTGCAAATGTCTTAGAGGTTGGTGACCCTTCACTACTTACACGACCTGACTTGGAAGCAGTCTTTGTCTCGACACATTCCCCCCCCCCCTACTGTTCATTCCGTCTCTTTGAAGGATCTAGAAGTACATGTATGGCATATTTGACCACCTGGTCGCTAGTGTGATGTACTGGCGCGTGCGAACTACAAGTACTTATTTTGATTGACTTTGGTACTTATTACGACTAGAGCACTTCGGGTATTTCTAGAATCTACACCTGGACCCCATCTATAGTGGACCTGATGAGACAAGTACTTGTCATTTCAATAGAAAATAAATTACTGCTCAAAACCATAACCACGTGACCTGCTCATTTTACTGCATTCCGATGTGGCAAGTATTGACATACTTTTGTTGTTGTTACTTATTTTCTAAGTTGTGAAAGAACATTTCATTGTTGCTGTTTAACTTTTTGTATAAATATTTTGTTGAACTTTTTTGTTGTTGTTTACTATATCAAATATTATTTTTAAAGCAAAAATTCATTAAAGCATATCTTTAATGAGCTATTTTTATGAACCACGGCTATTTTCTGTTCAGATATTAATTTTAAAAATAAATGTATTCACTAATATTCTCCTTGTATTATCACTATGTACACAATGAATAGCGACATTCTAGTATAAATGTGCAAGCAGTCCAGCTATTCAATTGTGTTACTGTATTTCTTGTCTGTAGGAATTAGTATAATAAATGTATACTCATTTTGCACGACTGAATTCATCTGTGAGCATGGCACACATCACCAACATTTATAGCCGCAGTTATTTGCATTCACTCACCCATTCACGACAGTGACTGTCCTCTTATCATTATAATGTAACTTTCCTTTTATAATAATAAATTATTGTTTTCTAATCATCAAACCAACTGTGTAGTGGCGTAGCATTGGATTGTGCAGGTTGTGCAGTGCACAAGGGTCCCTACAGTTGGGAGGGGGGGGGAGGGGTTGGCAGCGAGCGGAATCTGTATTTATTACTTTCAGAATGTAATCGTCTACATTGTCAGTGACTGTTGCATCACTGAACGACCAATTTCAAAACCGAAGCTCGTCAAATCTACGTACGATGTACCATGTCTGAAGAGCGGCTGAGCGACCTGGCAATGTTGTCAATAGAAAATGAACGTGCCAAAAAGTTTGAAACTTCAAAAGTGGTGGATATTTTTTGCGCGAGAGACGGTGCACAAACGGACGTTTTATGATTCTTCGTTTTAGACTACCGTTTAATTTGACTACCAGAATTATGTTGTATGCAACAGCGTGGATTTTGTTTTCGTTTTAAATCGAAGGGGCCTACCACCGAAGCTCTGCACAAAGGTTTACTTAATTTTCTAAATGACTGAGAGAGTGAAAGACCTTTTAGTCTTGTCTGTAAAGTCATCCGGATGGGGTGAATATGACGTCACTTAGACGCCGACAATAGGCAATGCTTAAAAAAGGGATGCTTTAGTATTACTAATAGCCTGGCACTTCATATGGGAATACAAGCCAGTGCGCAGAGCAGACCAACCAAATGGGCCTGCCCTCACCTTGACCCATAACCAGCGATGTTGGTGTAGTTCTTGGTCGGCAGAGGAGAATCAAACTTTTCTCCCTTGTCCAAACCAGTCAACTGTGGGATACCACTAGTTTTCCTAGCTGCTGAAATTCTTTAACTAAAAGAGGGAGATAAGTCCGAACGCTCAGAAAGACATTACTTACTCTTGTGCGCTAAAACCCTTTTCTTTTTGATGACGAGTTTCGGAACTTATTTTTCAATCAATCCTAGACACTTTACTTTTTCTTCTATTTTATTTTAATTCATTGTTTTTCCTCATTAAATTCCTAATTAAAGGTGATTTTTAGCTTATATCTCATCCTGTCCACGGTTGTATATGTCATAAGGACCTTATTCGAAAAGGGAATTTTGGGGGCTTGGGAGGAAGATAAATATTAAGTTTTTAGCAAAGGCTAGATGTTTGTGACAAGTAATTTCATTGTGCGTCGTTTGTGTTTACTGAAAGTGGTTCCGTGTGACTGGAACATCTTACATTTTCCAGCAAAGCAAGAAAGGGATTACTTAATACAAGATTTTACTATCTTCTCATCCCACTCGCCACAGCTACTGCAAGGTACTAAACTGTGGAAATGATTGTTTGTAAAATATATTTTGCTGTAATCACAAGCGATGCAAGCTAAATACTGTCATCATTGCTGAATACATTACTACACATACTTAATACAAACTAGTTGAGAAACAATATACAAACAAAATATTTAGATGAGGAATAGAAATTACTAAACTTAACTTTCAATAAAAATAGTCACCCTATATGTTCATATCCACTTGCAGTGCAAGGCTATACAGATTGATTAGTCCAGGCTGCCTACTATCTGGTCACATTCCAATCCGGAATGAAAATACTTAGCCAAACCACCTTTCTGGCCCAATTCACTTTATTTGATTGCGATGGCCTTTAGCTCACAACGAAAACTGGTTGATTACAGGAATATACAGTAAAATAATGTTTGTGAAATAATCGCTAAGCATTTACACCAAACGCACGCACACATATACAAACATACACACAAAGAAATGCATCGCACACATACACAAACATACACACAAAGAAATGCATATGCACACATACACAAACATACACACAAAGAAATGCATATGCACACATACACAAACATACACACAAAGAAATGCATATGCACACATACACAAAATGAAGGTCCTATGCGCACAAGTAATTCCTTGCTGGAAGCAGTTTTTCTTTTAGCAAATAGTCAACTTTCACCTTAGCACGTTCGGCAGGCGAGTACGGTGCAGGTTGCTTGAGCAGGCTTTCACTGCTACATTGTTTTTTTTTTCTTTCTACAAATGCTACATTCTGCTAACGGATGACAGCAGTCAGCACTTATTAAAAAAAAGAAGAGCCGGAGGCTTTTGTGCTGGATCTCGATGATCGATTTTTTAAAAGACAGTCCGTGCACGCATGACTGCACACTAGTTCGGAGACAAAAGAGGGAAAGCGCACACTGCACGCGGCTCACCTCCAGAAAATCGATATTCAATGAACCGTTTAGCCGGTGTCATGGAGTTAGATCTCCGGGCAGTATGACTTGAACAGACTATTGTATTTGGTGGCTCGTAAGAACCTTGTACATTGTAGCTAGGTCGGAATCTTGTACATTGTGGCTAGATCGGAACCTTGTACATTGTAGCTAGGTCGGAACCTTGTACATTGTAGCTAGGTCGGAACCTTGTGCATTGTAGCTAGGTCGGAACCTTGTACATTGTGGCATTGTAGCCAGGTCGGCATTTTGCACATTGTGGCATTGTGGCATTGTAACTAGATCGGAACCTTGTACATTGTAGCTAGGTCGGAACATTGTACATTGTAGCTAGGTCGGAACATTGTACATTGTGGCATTGTAGCCAGGTCGGCATTTTGCACATTGTGGCATTGTAGCCAGGTCGGCATTTTGCACATTGTGGCATTGTGGTATTGTAACTAGATCGGAACCTTGTACATTGTGGCATTGTAGCCAGGTCGGCATTTTGCACATTGTGGCATTGTAGCCAGGTCGGCATTTTGCACATTGTGGCATTGTGGCATTGTAACTAGATCGGAACCTTGTACATTGTAGCTAGGTCGGAACATTGTACATTGTAGCTAGGTCGGAACCTTGTACAGTGTAACTAGATCGGAACATTGTACATTGTAGCTAGGTCGGAACCTTGTAAATTGTGGCATTGTGGCTTGGTCAGAATCTTGTACATTGTGGTAAATCGGAACCCTGTACATTGTGACTGTCAGAACTCGTACATTGTGGCCAAAATGGTAAAAGCGTATTGTAGCTATACATAACATTGTACACCGTGGCTTGGTCATGGCAATGTATAATGTGTCTAGGTGATAACATTGTGCACTTTGGCTAAGTCATAGCATTGTGTAGTGAAGCGAGGTATAGCATTATACACTGTGTCTTGAATGGGTTTCGTGCATTGCATTTATATATAACATACTGTGGCGAGAATACGTATTGTGTCTTTTAGCTATGTATAACATAGTTACTGTGGCGAGAATACGTATTGTGTCTTTTAGCTATGTATAATATAGTTACTGTGGCGAGAATACGTATTGTGTCTTTTAGCTATATATAATATAGTTACTGTGGCGAGAATACGTATTGTGTCTTTTAGCTATGTATAATATAGTTACTGTGGCGAGAATACGTATTGTGTCTTTTAGCTATGTATAATATAGTTACTGTGGCGAGAATACGTATTGTGTCTTTTAGCTATGTATAATATAGTTACTGTGGCGAGAATACGTATTGTGTCTTTTAGCTATGTATAATATAGTTATTGTGGCGAGAATACGTATTGTGTCTTTTAGCTATGTATAATATAGTTACTGTGGCGAGAATACGTATTGTGTCTTTTAGCTATGCATAACATTGTGTGCGGTGGCTAGGTCATTGCCTTTACAATGTTTATAAAATGTGCATTGTGTACTGTATCATTATAACAAAGGTAATGTGGCTAAGGTATAAAATGTTTATGTGATTACAATAGCGATGTGGAGTGTGATTAAAACAGTATTATATATTGTGGGTAGATCATAACAGAGGTTAGTATGACATTGTCCAAACATTTTTAATGTGGCATAGCATATAATGTTATAGTTGATGTTACAACATAATTGCTGAAATTAGAACATAACATTAAATGATGTGGTTACTGTATACAATGGTAACTAAGACTAAGACACAGCTCTATGCATTCATGAAGCTAAAACAGAACACACTGTTGTGGCTAGCAGACATCATTGTGTATTATAAATGTCTATGTTGTAGAACTTATGTGGCTTAGATTACTCACAGTTCATACTGAACAGAACAGTAAGTTATCTACCCTGACTACGGCCGGGCATTATCTTCTGCGACCAAAAGTAAAAGTATATAAATATATAGAGGATAGGACTAAATAAACGGTCTATTTCTGTGGCTAGAGAAGAATTTGTCTAATACAGAGATTTATATTCTGTAGGACTAAATAAACGGTCTTTTTCTGTGGTTAGAGAAGAATTTGTCTAATACAGAGATTTATATTCTGTAGGACTAAATAAACGGTCTTTTTCTGTGGTTAGAGAAAAATTTGTCTAATACAGAGATTTATATACTGTAGGACTAAATAAACGGTCTTTTTCTGTGGTTAGAGAAGAATTTGTCTAATACAGAGATTTATATACTGTAGGACTAAATAAACGGTCTTTTTCTGTGGTTAGAGAAGAATTTATATATTTGTCTAATACAGAAATTTATATACTGTAGGACTAAATAAACGGTCTTTTTCTGTGGTTAGAGAAGAATTTATATATTTGTCTAATACAGAAATTTATATACTGTAGGACTAAATAAACGGTCTTTTTCTGTGGTTAGAGAAGAATTTGTCTAATACAGAGATTTATATACTGTAGGACTAAATAAACGGTCTATTTCTGTGGTTAGAGAAGAATTTATATATTTGTCTAATACAGAAATTTATATACTGTAGGACTAAATAAACGGTCTATTTCTGTGGTTAGAGAAGAATTTATATATTTGTCTAATACAGAAATTTATATACTGTAGGACTAAATAAACGGTCTATTTCTGTGGTTAGAGAAGAATTTATATATTTGTCTAATACAGAAATTTATATACTGTAGGACTAAATAAAATGTCTATTTCTGTGGTTAGAGAAGAATTTATATATTTGTCTAATACAGAGATTTATATACTGTAGGACTAAATAAAATGTCTATTTCTGTGGTTAGAGAAGAATTTATATATTTGTCTAATACAGAGATTTATATACGGTAGGACTAAATAAACGGTCTTTTTCTGTGGTTAGAGAAGAATTTATATATTTGTCTAATACAGAGATTTATATACTGTAGGACAGAGCAAAAACGAAACATTATGTATCGTGGCTAAGATGGGGATGGGGCAACATTTCTTGCAGCAGACAGAACTCATGCATTGCTGCTACAACAGAATTTTTATTATATATTGTAATATATATCTTGCAGAAGAACACTATGCATTGACACCATGAAAGACCGTTATATATTGCAGTATTGCAGTTATGAAAGAGCACTATATGTTGTGGCAAGGACGAACCGTAATATATTATGACTGAAACAGAAAAATAGGTCACGAAAAATAAGACAAATTAAATGACAAATAAGACAAATCAAATGACAAAAAATTACAAACAGAAATAAGTATCCATAGGAAGCACAAAAGCTGCGTGCAAGCATTGGCTCAAGGTCATATGAACGAGAATAAACTCACCATATAGGGCACAAAATGTAGGTAAGTGCGTGTGCACGTATCTATACAAGTCCCCTCCCCTACTAAAAAAAAAAAAAAAGAGAGAGAAAGAAAAAAAGAACAGCGGGAAGACTAGAAGACACATAATAATAATATAATAAAATAACTGATAATTAATTAATGCAATTAGGCAGTAAGAAGTCATCCAAAATTATATTTTACAAAAAAAGTGAATAAAAATAAACGACGCATCAAATGTGTGCGACAATTATGTAATAATCTAGCTTCTTTATGCTCTCAGTCGTCAAACCAAATATGATTTGTTCCATCCGGTCTAGATAAACAAAACATCCAATGTAATCGGAAAGGCACAGAATCTATATACGGAACCAGCAACACTAAATATAGCCAGAAGAGCGAATGTTATTGCCAGGAAACCTGACCAAGGCTGAGATTGTTTGGATACATGAGCGTGAGTAAATTTCTTAAAGAAGTGTGTGTGTGTGTGTGTGTGTGTGTGTGTGTGTGTGTGTGTGTGTGTGTGTGTGTGTGTGTGTGTTTGTGTATATGTGTGTGTGCGTGTGTGTATGTGCGTTTGTGTGTGTGTGTGTGTGTGTGTGCGCGTACATGCATAAATTGGTTTAGTTAGCAAGAACTATACACTCCTTGCCATATAAGTGAATATTTAATGCAAAATTTATAATAAATTTCTCCGTTAACATTTCAATTGCTCAACACTTATTGCTCCTCATTTTCTTTTTCACGTAGGGTCGTTACTGAGTCAATTATTCGATATGCACTTGGCTATTACTGACGTCATTTATTATTTAAATGAATGGCGCCTTGGCTGATGAATGGCCATTTTCTGATTAGGATGTGACGAAATCTCATTGTTCGTTGATTTCGTCTTTAACTGATGATCGAAATAGATGAAGAGAGGAAATAAATAGTCACAAAGAAATTGCAGAGAAGTGCTATTATTTTTTTCTTTTTCTTTTTTTGTCTTTACTCATCCTCATTTGCATAAATCGAGACTGTAAGCTTATTGCCTCTGTTGTTTTTCGTGCATTTCTTAATTAATAATATAGAAACCTATTTCAGAACTATGAGGTAAAAACCTCAGAAAGAACATGGACGCAACGAAAAGAAGCAGTCATCGACACAGAAGACATAATACTGTGGGATTTCGAGATAAGAACTGATCGAGAGATTCCTGCGCGACAACCAGACATTATAGTTCTCAAGTCCAACAGAACAGCAGCAATCATTGATGTCGCTGTTCCAAGTGATAGAAACATAAAAGCATAAGAAAGAGAAAAATTAGAAAGATACCAAGATCTCAGATTAGAAATCTAGAGACTATGGAATGTAAAAATAGAAGTGATACTTGTAGTGATTGGATCTTCGGGCAACAAAACATTTGAGTTGGAAGGCTATCTGAATAAACTACCTGGATACCACAAACTTACCCCACTACTCAAAGCAGCGCTCCTACTGTCCACATCGTCCGTAAAACCTTGGATCTCCCAGAATCTTGGTCAGATTCTGAGACCTTGGTTCATAACCGACAGTTAGCAGAAGTTCTAGAAGAAAGAGGGAATAATATTAATAATAATAATAAATGTGTGATTCTTGCATAAAGACCAGACATTGTAGTTCACAATAATTCTAACAGAACAGTACCAATTATCGATGTCGCTGTTCTGAGTCATAGGAACATGTAAACAAATGAAAGAAAACAAACAGAAAATTAAAATAATCTCAGATTAGAAATCCAGAGACTGTGGATAGTAAAAGCAGATATGATAACTGTTGTGATAGAAGACTCGAAGAACATAACACCTGATTTGGAAGGCTATCTGAATAAACTACCTGGAAATCACAGACTTGCCCTATAAAAGCAGCGCTCCTTGAAAGTGCCCACGTCCTCCGTAAAATCCTAGGATCTCCCAGAATCTTGGTAACATTCCGAGACTTTGGACTACAGCCGGCAGTAAACACAAGTCATTAAAACAATGCTACTGCCTCATCATCATCATTATCATCATCATCATCATCATCATCATCATCATCATCATCATCATCATCAATGGCAAACTGGAAAGTCCCAGGCGTAGTTTAAGTATACATTTTCTGGTTGAAGCATTGTACCTCCTTACCTGTTAGACTTGCTGAAAAAACTGTAAGGCATACTGAACAAATCAGAAATCTTGCCTTCCTGAATGGTAAAAGGAAAAACAAGCCTGATTTTGAAAGACCCAGAGAAAGGCATAACGTCAAACAACTATCATCCAATCACTTACCTAATAGCTATCTGGAAGTTACTCAGAAATTATTTCTGATCGAATCATGTCTCATCTTGAAACAACAAACTAATGACCAATGAACACAAAGGATGCTAGACCAGCAGCAAAGGAATAAAGGACTAGCTGGGAATTGATAAGGCCATAGTTACTGACCGTAAGAAATTAAGAACAAAATCTTGCATTAATGTGGATTGACTACCTGGAGCTCTATGACAGTTCTACATTCATAGATACTTGAAACACGTAAAGTGTACAAGATAGCTCTAACGGTATAGAAAACCTAAGTCAACTATCTGTCACATAATGGCTTATGTAGCCCACATCCACCCCTCTAAAAATAGACTACACGTAAACCTACCTTCTAGAAAGGCTGACCCTTAACCTCAGTTGTGAACATACCTGAATGTTCCAGAAAACTCACTCTAAACTAACTAATGCAGCTCAGCCATGAGAAAGAATGTACTAGAAACCCCTAAAATTAGTTAGTCAAATGCAGCTGACCATTGGGTCCCGGCCTTAAGTTTGAATTATATTACAGACTCTTGATGCCAGTTATCAAAACAGCAGGAAACCATCTTTTGTATATATTACTGCTGAAGGTATGTGGTTTTGCTTGCCAAACTAATATTTTACTTATGTTTATTTCTTGACATTAACTATGTTTTATATTGTACTATTTTGCTTGTGATATTAAAAATATGATGACAATGTAAGAGAGCACACGAGGACGAATTCTTAGCCCATGTGTATTTTACTGGCAGATCCGAACCTTATCTCAGATGCTGATTCGATGTGTGCTGAGCTGCGACAAATGGAACCATATTATGTCAGTTGCTGAATTGAATGTTCAATGAGCATCGAGCCATGAAGCAACACCAGAGCGGGAATGACCCACAGGCCAGAGACACAGTTCCACGGACCAAGAGTGCACATACATCACTAGGACCCGAGACGACACACCAGGAACCAAAGCTAAGTGACTATAAAACCAACTGGCAGAACAGCTTCAATCGAACTCACTCGAACTTTAATCAAAGTAATTTTAGAGTTCACTCAGAAACATTCAGTGATCTCTTGTAAACTCATGCAAATGAACCAAATAGCTACTACAGTGGCATAGGACTCAAATGAACATTCTCTTAAGACACCACACACACACACACACACACACACACACACACACACACACACACACACACACACACACACACACACACACACACAACAAACAAACACACCTTAATTCTTTCAAAACTGTGTCAGGGCTCCTTTTATTTTTATTTTTCAGTGGCTTTTGCTGAAATCTTATCTTTTTTTAAATTAAAACCTGGAATTTTGCTACTTTAAAATAAAAACCTGGAATCTTACCACTGTTATCTTATTTCCATTATTTGATTCCCACCCTTTATTTTTAAACTCCTTTCATTTTCTTTACTCGAAAATTTCCATTTCACGGATGGTTGAGTATTGTATGTCATTGGTAGGCTTCAGGCCCTCATGTTCTAGATCCAATCATTTGCAATATAGGTTGAAGTGCCAGGAATTTCACTGTGCTCTGTAAATGTGATGACCCACATAATCATATTTTGGCTTAAAAACAAGACACAACGTCGAGTGCACAATTTCCCCCCCCCAAAAAAAAGAGTGACGTCCCGACACCATACCAGTCGAGTCCACATTTTTTCCCAAAAGAGTGACGTCCCGACACCATACCAGTCGAGTCCACATTTTTTCCCAAAAGAGTGACGTCCCGCCACCGTACCAGCGTCACCTATCAATCAACCATACTGATATAGGCCGGGAACAATTCACGGACTATGTCATTGTTTTCAAGATCATTCTCTTCGCCGCTCTGCGTGGGCACAGAATATTTTAATGTAGATTCCATTCTGAACGTTTCAGAGTTGTCAACTCGACAAACATTCCCAAGTGGGTCAAGAGTAGCCGATGCATGATTGACAAGTGTGAACTGGGTCGATATTGTCCTACTCCAAAGTTCAGGAAATGGGGTGGGTGGAGGGGGGGTCCTGGAGAGAAAGTGAAATCCCAGACTGGATTCGGTTCGGTTCTCAAATGGAACAATGGTGTTGAACACTTACAGTCTTACACGATCATTGCAGCCAGGCTCTGTTGTTGCAGGGCCTTTCTGGGAGCGCCAAGACTTTTAAGTCGAATCTGGTATGGCAAATGTCAGCGGTCGATTTTGAATATAAAGCTTTCTGAGAATTAATTGAGGAAAATTACAAAGGTCAGCACGATTAAACTGCCGATGGTAAGATATTTCACTTTTCAAATCAAATTTAAACGATCGTGTTTGTACATTCAGCATAACGTCTATCAGTTCAGTGTTGCGTTGCAAATCCAGTGTACTTGGAGAATGATGGAACTATGGTATAAGTAAAAAAATCAAATTTGACTTTCCTTGAACATAGAAAAGAGGAACATGACTGAGTTGACAGAAAAAGCTTATTCATTTATGAATGATGTTTGCATTTCGTTCAGGTAAAGTAACGTGCAAGGAGAGAAATTGGTTTTCTTCGGGAGAGTTTCGTAAACAGTTGCGTTCATTTCTTTGCACCTTGATAAAATATTTTAAGGATTTAATGATCACTCACTCAACCAACCAATCAATCGATCGATCAATCAATCAATCAATCAATCAATCAATCAATCAATCAATCAATCAATCAATCAGTGTAATGAAATAATTTTTGCTTGCTGTCATAGTATGACCACGAATAGAGAGACGAGCAATGGAATCCCACCTTGCAACAGTTACTGTCTGCAACATCGTGCTGTGTTGCTGATGGCAGAGTCACAGACTACCTGTCACGAAACGGCTAAAACCACATACCTGGCTACATAAAGCCAAGACACGGAGTAGTGACGAACAGAACCAATCACTGATGTCATGGATGGCAGCATGAAAAATGCAAGCCAGCAAAAAAAAAAAGTGAGGAGAAACGCCTATACTTAATTTAGGAGATTATCTATTGAATGAGAGAGAGAGAGAGAGAGAGAGAGAGAGAGAGAGAGAGAGAGAGAGAGAGAGAGAGAGAGAGAGAGAGAGAGAGAGAGAGAGGGGGGGTAGGATGACGAAGTGTGGTATGGATGAGACAGAAAGAGGAAAGGGATGGTGTTTCCAAAAAACCGAGACACCACGTGACTACTTAGCTCTTTCTATTGGAGCCTGACACTCATAGACACGTGTAAGCTCTTGCAGTAATGTAAATACCTCCGCTCTATCGATTCCCTTGCGCATCCTTCTGACACTTGAATAACTGGCGTGCAGATCGATGTGTGTGCGCGGAATACCATCAGATAGGTCCATTTTATGCGTCCGACACCTCGCGGTGTTTATACAGTTTGTTATGACATAAAGGTTTCTCCACAATTCAGCATATGACACTTGAATAGGTCCGGCTACTGGGATCGATTTGTGCGCAGAAATATCCACGCGAGGTTTGGGATGGTGGTGTCGGGTGGTGGTGGGCTGAGAGTTGCTGTTTCTTGTCGGTTTATTTAAACTGAGATTATTTCCCATCATACATCATCAATCATGGCACTTGAATAGATTTAAATGATATTTGCTTTCGTGAGCAGCAGCAGTAGCAACATTTTCTTGTTCGACGAGAAGTGGTGGTAGGAGATACTGGGATGGGGGTGGGGGTGGAAGGGAGTATTTAGCCACGTTGAATTAATCTGACAATAATCATTTTCTGGATGTCACGCCTTTTCTTTGGGTGTGACCAGCAGCTTCGATTCGGGTGTTTCGAAAGGAAAGCAAGGTAATAAGGTCAGCCGTTGTATTGCGCATCAGACACAAATAATCAATGAGAAATGGTTGGTTTTTTTTTTGTACTTAAACTAAAAACCAACCAAAACAAAACCTCCCGACCCCACAACAAGAAAAGACAACCTACATAAATGGCTTCAAATTGTTGCAGTGGTCTACAGATACGCACTTAGTTCACTGAATAGTTGTCTCCCCGTAATGCCTTGCACCACTAATATAAAATGTCGGCGCGCATACCATGTGTAGCATACCTGGCACGCGGTATGCAGGTACCGGGTCATGGTACTCGGCACGTGCTACCGGGACGTATGCAATGGGTTTTGCAACATTATAAATATGGCGGTCATAGGCTGTTTTGTTTTGTTGGTGTGGCTATTATTGCATCCATTGTATGAGAGCTTAATCATCTCTAACGCACATTTGTCTTTTTAAAGAAAAGAACAAAAAAACAAAACAAAACAAAAAAAACACCCTGACTGCTTTTCTCTTTTAAAGAAGTTAAATCACTTGTGAACTTTTGAAAACTATTTTATTAAGCTGCATGAGTCAGTTCAAAATAACATTTATCTCCCTTTTGAAATAAATAAGCCATCCCATTCACATCTCAACAAATGGCTCCTGCGTTTGATTCAGTTACTGAGTCTCTTGTCAGTTCTATTAATGTGAAATTCAAATATTTAAATTTTGTGAGGTTAATTTCTAGTTGCCCTTTCGTTGCAGCTCTAGAGTGTTTTTCCCAAAAAAACCTTTGAAGAAAGTTTGTTCAATTTGTTTGCTTATCTGTTCGCTTTTGTTTGTTTATAACTGCAAAAATGAGTTTAACAGAAAACAACTTTCCTTGAGAAAATATTTAAGTGCCAGATTCTTAAATAATCAACAGCAATTTACGTTTTAAATATTTCATTATTTATTATTCATTAGAACGACGCTTTTATACTTACGATTGCACATTTAGTCCGCATATTTAATCTAATTACTGTCCACAAACCCATGTCTTTACTGTCCACATACCCATGTCTTTACTGTCCACAAACCCATGTCTTTACTGTCCACAAACCCTTGTCTATTCATTGTATACTTGTATACTTACACTTTGTATACTCATATCTGTTTACTGTTTATATACTCGTGTCCATTCTTTGTATACTTGCGTGCTTATGCTTTGTACACTTGCGTACTTACTATTTTGTACACTTGTGTACTTTGCTTTGTAAACTTACATACTTATACTTTGTATACTTGCGTACTTATGCTTTGTATAATTGCGTACTTATGCTTTGTACATTTGCGTACTTAGTATTTTGTACACTTGTGTACTTATACTTTGCATACTTACGTAATAATGCTTTGTACATTTACATACTTATGCTTTGTATACTTACGCAATAATGCTTTGTATACTTGCGTACTTAATACTTTGTATATTTGCGTACTTATGCTTTGTATACTTCTATACTTAGTATTTTGTATACTTTTGCCTGTTAGCATACTCGTTTCTGTATTCTTTGAAATACTCATGTCTGCTTACTGTTCAAAATTAAACTATCTAAAATCATCTGCTTAATTTGTTCGAATATTTATATCTGTATTTTTGCTTCTGTTTAAAAATTAATTCTACTTTCTTTCTGTCTGAAAACTGGTGTTTCCTCGCTCCATTTCACAGTCCGTGTCTGTTTTCTCTGTCTTAATATCATATATTGTGCCAGGATTTATATGATTTTAATGGACACTATATTGTGCCAGGATTTATATGATTTTAATGGACACTATATTGTGCCAGGATTTATATGATTTTAATGGACACTAAACTGTCGTCTACATTGGGTCAAGAGCATCGCTCAAACTCTAACTTTAAAAAAAAAAAATGCAAAGGGGCAGAAAATGGATGTAGAGTTTATCGCTCAGCACGTAGCAGAGCTTGAAAAGATTTAAACTAGCGGATTCTGAAAGCGGATATCATGGCGCCAGTCTGTGGAAAGTTGCTGTTATCTCCCACAAACGATGCTGTACGTTTTGCTCTGCTACGCGTGAATACGTTCGATACTCAATCGATCTATTGGAAAAACAGGCCGTTCATCACTGGCAGGAAAACGTGTTTAGATGGGTTATTACAAGCAGGAGTGTAACTGAGGGTTTCACGAGTGTTTTAACTGGCCGTGGAATACTTGCGTTTTCAAAATGAACAAGAGTAGGAGTGGGAAATGGGCTTGTCTTGCAAAAACAAAATTTTATTTTAAAAAAAAAATGGTATATACAAATATAAATTGGAAATAATTATAATCGATCCTTTCGAAGATGGTTTAATTTGTTTCTTTTTTTTTTTGTTGATCTCCTTAAAAAGAAATATTAATGAAATGGAGTGAATATACAGTTTGTCCGTGATCTCTGCTACTCTTTCTCTCTCTATGTCTGTCTATCGGTCGATCTATCAATCTATCGTCTACTTTGATCCATCCATCCATCTGTCTATCTATCTATCTATCTATCTATCTATCATTGCTTTAGACGACAGACTATACTTCGATCTTGAGTCTATTTTAAGTTATTCGACGTCACTAAAAATCTGGGCGGAAAGGGAATCCGAAGACATGGCCAAGTTCAACTGCCTTCTGATTGCATATAAAATAGGACATGAACACTAGCCGACCCTACGCGCCCAAACATACATACAAACATACGTACACACTCATACACACATACAAACATAGATACATACATACACAAACTTCTATGCAACCAGCATCCTCTCTACCATCCTCTCCCATAACAAAACCGAACAAAAGTGTCTAATGGGTGATGGCCAAACTCAAACCCCAATGCGCAATCGTTTGCTGACCATCCTTGTCTTTTTAATATGTAACGTGCACCGTCAAATTGAGCGCTAACGGCCTGCTTAATTCGAGCTTTCCCTTCCCATTCCTGCTGAAGGGAATGGCACTATTTAAATCAATGGGAGATGCAATCAGCGATCACTTTGTGTAAATGAATACTGCACGGACTGTCGTCGCAGGGGTGGGGTGAAAGATGCGAGTGTGATCGGAGACGAATGACTAACTTTTGCAACTCACGGCACATACACTGCCTCGGCTCTGTCCTGTCACTTGGACAATTGTATCGTCGAGATTTGACCTTGCAGAGGTCCGGGCTTATGCTCAAGCAGCACCAGACTTCCGCTGAAATCTTGGGCAATCAGAGTCCTGTCTGGGGGAGTCCTGTCAACGTGTCAGATTGTGATAGGTCGATAGGCAAATAACGACTACTAGGAAGATGTTTGTTTCCGCTGTCAGGCTGGGTCAATTAGCCGCCATGTCAAACACTTAACAATCGTTTCCGGTTTGTTGGAGTTCAAGACACGGAGCAGCGCGCGCCAGCCGACAAGGAAGGGTGAGTTTTCACATACACCTCCACACTTACACTTACACACCAGCACACGCATGTAATAAGAGACACACACACATATAATCTTACTGTTCTAACACTTATACACACCACCAGCAACAAGTACACACTATTGCATCTCTGATTCCTAACTGAAAGAATATATACACGTTTAACGGAAGTGCGTAAATGGTCTTTCTGGATCAGTGCTCACCACCCAGCCAACAGCTTAAGGTGCGTTTCGTTTGGAGCCCGTTCTCGGACTTTATGTTTGCGTCATTAGCTATACCCTTGCCTTCTTAAGAGTTCGTTGTTTCATTTAATAACAGACTGGAAGTTACTATTGCAAACTTTCACTGATCTATTGATCATCATGGCCCATGGCACTAAACAAATTGGCCTATGGCATTCAACAAATTGGCCTATGGCGCTCAACAAATTGGTCTATGGCATTCCCAAAATTGGCCTATATCACAACAAATTAGCAGACAAATGCAGCATGCCATCCTCCCTAAACCAAGAAAGATTTCAATGCTGATCTAAGAGTTCTCAGTTCCCCAATGAGTCTTATTGTGATTTTCTTTTACTGATAATTAAAAATGTAATGTTACAATTTTCATTTTATATTTCAGATAAATTGAAATATTTTTTTAAAAATATTTGTTTGCTCACTGCACACGCGCGAACAATGGATAAACCTACCTTTAACGATATAATTTAATAATTATAAATTTAATATTATATGTATGTTTGTGTTTGTGTGTGTGTGTGTGTGTGTGTGTGTGTGTGTGTGTGTGTGTACAATGAATGAAATTTTAACTCTGTTCCGTTTATACCAGCCATATACATAACTGCCGATGGTGTTTTGTCATGCCAGTTAGGACTACAGTACCGCTGATGATTTCTTTGTTATTTGCTAACGATCGTTTCTGTGTTTTCACCTAGGATCGCTAGTCGACCATTTCTGTGTGATCACTACGACCACAAATCGACTACTTCTTTGTGATCAATAAAGATCACAAGTCGGCGGTTTATTCCCGCTAGTTCAGGTCAGCTGAGCACGCATCTAAGTAGCATTGTGTTAAACAAGAGATGTAACAAGATGTGGATATCGGTTAACTGGCTTCCGAAGCCCGATTGAAACATATGTAAGTTGGTGGACAGCAGGCTGAAGTCACGTAACTGGGAATGTCCCGGTAAGGCAGCCTCTATGGAAAGCCGTAGGGAAAAGTAAGAGAAGCACTATTGCTGTGTTCTGGGAGGAAGGCAGAGGTTTGATATGTATATAAAAGTTTGTCTATCTCTGGTGACCTAGGATTTACCAATTCTCACAAAGTGAGACTTTACCAGCAGACTTACCATTCACTGCTTGCACCAGGCAAAACCAAGCAGAGCAGTTGCTTTCAGAAGAGTACACCTCCATCCGGGCATGTGAATAAACATCTATCACTGATGACTATGCATTTTGTTGAATTACAGTTCTAACGATTCTTTCTCCCTTCAAATGATTCCTTTAAGTGAGTGTGTGTATGTGCAATGTATGATAGATACTACAGTCATGACAAAATGTTTCTGAAATATATGTAAAAAGAATGAGTGATAGTAGAATGTTAGATGTGCAAATACTTACTTCACATTCCTCTATTTGCAGTGTTCGCCGCAAGGAGACGCTTGCCTAACAAGCATCAAGTTCTGACCTGCGTCAGTGTTGGGTTATGCCAGTTCTCTTGAGGGTGTAATGTACGCAAGGCTACGCCAGTTCTGACCTGAATCACTGTTGGGTTATGCCAGTTCTCTTGAGGGTGTAACGTACGCAAGGCTACGCCAACTATGACGGCTGCGTCAGTGTTGGGTTATGCCAGTTCTCTTGAGGGTGTAACGTACGCAAAGCTACGCCAGCAATGACGGCTGCGTTGGTAGGACAGTGTGTTATGTCAGCGAAGCGTGGTGCTACATCTTATCAAATATTGCACATCAGTATCAGAAGTGGCTGGGTGTCAGCGTGGTGCCATTAGTGTTACAAGTGTAGAAAATGCCGCGCAGCAGTTTCAAAATCCCGCGCACAAGTTTTGGTAGCAAGCTCAAACAACCACCAATTCCGCGCACACAGGAAAAAGCTCCACGCACACAGGAAAAAGTTCGCGCACACAGGAAAAAGCTCCGCGCACACAGGAAAAAGTTCGCGCACACAGGAAAAAGTTCGCGCACACAGGAAAAAGCTCCGCGCACACAGGAAAAAGTTCGCGCACACAGGAAAAAGTTCGCGCACACAAGAAAAATATTAGAGGGAACGTTGGTTGCCATTCACTTCATTTGACAGCGATGGCATACGTATGAATGTGTTAATTATTTAGTTCACATACAAACTCTAGAAAGTGTAAAGTAGAATTTAAGACAATTGTTAAATATTTTTCATTTGATGCAGTGGCATTTAACAGAACTTTGACTTGATCTCTGCCCATTTAAGGAAGAGAAAGAAAGTTGGTTTCCAGCACTATTATTATTATTGTTGAAGAAATAATTTCTAGGTCCGTCTTGTTAAATACAATTTTATCGTTCTCTTATGTGTTAGCATAGTGTGTTTGTAATCTATCCGATTTAGCGTTTATGAGATGGGGACAGAGCCAAATATTTAATTAAGCCGGATTATTAGAGGGTTAAGTAGAAGAACTCGACAAATGAAAATAGCAATGGGCTAGTATTATGAGTAATAATTCATTCAAAGATAACCTTAGTGTCTAAGAGGAACAGTGCTTCTAAGGACGCAATGAGGATTCGTCTTAGAAGGTCAGCAATCCGGATGTGTATTTAAGGAGTAATATTATCTCATGCTTAATATTAGATATAACTTCTTGAAGATAGTCTATATCCCTGATGCCATGCTGATTGGTGTTTTCTATTAGAGAAATAGAGGAAAACATCACAGCGAATAGAGGAAAACGTCTTCAGCAAATAGAGGAAAACGTCATCATCATATAGAGAAAAGCATTACAGCAAATAGAGGAAAACGTCATCATCATATAGAGGGAAACATTATTACAGCAAATAGAGGAAAACGTCATCATCATATAGATGGAAACATTATTACAGCAAATAGAGGAAAAACGTCATCATCATATAGAGGGAAACATTATTACAGCAAATAGAGGAAAAACGTCATCATCATATAGAGGGAAACATTATTACTGCAAATAGAGGAAAAACGTCACAGCAAAAAAACATTTCCGTCATCGGTAGCCGGACTAAGTTAGCTGAGTTGTCTGCTCATAGAGAGTCACAGAGGCATGTAATAATACTTAAAGTCCTTTAAACCAAACCAAACCAAACCAATACAAAATCTCTGTGACTGCTGAAAAAGAATTCAGACACGGGCGTTTAGGTGAGGGTATCGGCCAGAGCAAGCGAATAACTGAAATGGTTAGACAGAAACATATTAATATATGCCTAGCATACTATTGAGAAGAAAAAAAAGAAGAAAGGATCAGTATTACTACGAAGGCTGGGATAATGGACACTGTATATCCAGTCGGTGATTAAGTTCGCCTAAATGCAGACAAACAAATGCAAAACTTTACGCATACATACATTGCATACTTTAATACATATTTTACATTACAACTGCACATGCTTACATTACATTACACACTTTACATATATACACTACATATCTTGAATACAGATATTACACACTTTATACACACACACACACACACATATCTCGCATACAGATATTACACACTTTTACATGCACACATACATCTACATACTTTATACACATACTTACATATATGCATGATGCCAACCAACATGCATACATTCTTACAAACATTATGCAATGCATACATCCAATCACACATTACATTTTTATTTGCCTGCTTATTTGCCTTTAAACATATATGTGATAATTTTGCATACATATGTTCTCACAAAATACAATCATTTACACATGCGTTATATTCTTAATTGCGTGCATGCCTACAAACAATCATTCAAACATTATGCATCCGTTATGCATATACATGCATAATATGCATTATCACACACATACACATATATTGACACACAAACAGAATTATTATATAAATTCTTACATTTCGTAAATATATAGCTTAGCCATACAAGCTGAACTGACAAGACGAAGTCAGACTTAAGACATAACACTCATGTTACTTGGATACACAAGAAAATAATGAGTTGGGAAAATGAGAGAAATGGTTAGAGAAAAATGTGTATGGTTAAAGAAGTGGGGAGACGAGATGAAGAGAGACAGAGTTGGAAAAAGACAGAGAGAGAGAGAGAGAGAGAGAGAGAGAGAGAGAGAGAGAGAGAGAGAGAGAGAGAGAGAGAGAGAGAGAGAGAGAGAGAATGTGTAGTGTGGTTGGGAAAGTGTCATAGAGGACTGGAATTTAATCTGTAGTACGGCCGTTTCCTGTCCGCCCTTTGGCGGCTTGATATCAGGATTCAGTGTCTCTCTCTCCTTCCACCCCTCAGTCTGAATTTCTCCTCTCTAAGCATTCTCTCCCCTTCCTTGTTTGCTCGATAGCACTCTGGCTGCCTATTAAAATGTCCCAGATGACAATTACTGTTGGCAGGGAGGTCCGAACTTATCAGACTAATCAAGGCTTACTTCAAAATGAATCGATACTAAAATAACTACATATGGTACAGCCGAAAGAAAAAACAAAATGTATGCACGTGTAGGTCATAGTACCATTCGGGTTGGCTCCCACACGCTGGCAAATAGATTATTGCCCCTGTTCATTACCGCCCCTGGTTTTGTGTGCATGCACAGTAATGCTCTTTTAAAAAATTATATAAGTAACTTATTTAATTTTGTTCATTAAAAAAAAAAAATAGTACCTGGACCCACGTGATGAATTAAAGAGCAAAGTGCTACTGTGCTTGTGTGTACATTTAAACTAATTGCAAACTAGTTGCTGCCATTCCTATCATTAGCCTTACATAAATGGCTTACTAGGTAGTTGCTTACTGTCTACTTGTTAAAACATTGGTAAACTAGATATATACTTACTAGTTGCTTACTTTCTACTTGTTAAAACATTTGGTTTACTAGATATATACTTACTTTTACCGGGTTATACTTACTTGATGTTTCTTTACTCTTTTTCAAGATTAAGTAACTAACTAACTAAACACGTTTTACCGTTAATAGGCTTAAGTATTTAATTACTATATACTGACTTTTCGTGTGGAAAACTTTACTTCTTGTGGACGCAATATGCAAAGTACACATACACACACATACACATAAATGATACACACACATACACGTAAATGAACACACATATGACAAATTATAATTGTTGCTCTTTAAACCATGTCATTTCTTCTTCGTTATTAATGAATTATTATTAATATCCTTTTTATTTATTATTGTGATTTGTATATTTCATTGTGTGATAACAGCATACTTTGACTAACTACTCAGTCAACCGCAACCTCCTTCTTCACACCTGACGCGTGGTTCCTAGCTTATAACGAGAAGTCGGAGCATAAATCGTTAGGCCTGACAAGTGGTTGTATAGAGAAGGGACACATAGATTACTATATAGAGAAGGGACACATAGATTACTATATAGAGAGGGGACACATAGATTACTATATAGAGAGGGGACACATAGATTACTATATAGAGAAGGGACACATAGATTACTATATAGAGAAGGGACACATAGATTACTATATAGAGAAGGGACACATAGATTACTATATAGAGAAGGGACACATAGATTACTATATAGAGAAGGGACACATAGATTACTATATAGAGAAGGGACACATAGATTACTATATAGAGAAGGGACACATAGATTACTATATATAGCCAGTTACTTTCCTCATATGACGTAGATGAAACGGGAAACACAAAACACGTGGTAACTTTACCACTTCAAATTGTCATTCGCAACTGCGCCTGTTGAGGACAAAGGTTGAAGGATAGTAAAACCGGACTGAAACCATTTTTTTGGGAGCCAGTAGTTTAATAAATAGTACGAGAGTGAAATAGAAATGTTTCATTACTTAGAATATGGAGAGATTCTCTTATTTCGTAATCATGATTATTCGTGTGTGTGTGAATGCTGATTCACGTATTGCTTTACAGAGGTGCCTAATGTAGCATTATTGAGGTTTGTGCTAGTGAATTCATTGTAATGCAATTTGTAAGCGCATACATAAATGTAATCTTCCCCTTGTAATTGTGAAAATTCTGTTATTTGTAAGCGCATACATAAGTGTAATCTTCCCCTTGTAATTGTGAAAATTCTGTTATTTGTAAGCGCATACATAAGTGTAATCTTCCCCTTGTAATTGTGAAAATTCTGTTATTTGTAAGCGCATACATAAGTGTAATCTTCCCCTTGTAATTGTGAAAATTCTGTTATTTGTAAGCGCATACATAAGTGTAATCTTCCCATTGTAATTGTGAAAATTCTGTTATTTGTAAGCGCATACATAAATGTAATCTTCCCATTGTAATTGTGAAAATTCTGTTATTTGTAAGCGCATACATAAGTGTAATCTTCCCGTTGTAATTGTGAAAATTCTGTTATTTGTAAGCGCATACATAAGTGTAATCTTCCCGTTGTAATTGTGAAAATTCTGTTATTTGTAAGCGCATACATAAGTGTAATCTTCCCATTGTAATTGTGAAAATTCTGTTATTTGTAAGCGCATACATAAGTGTAATCTTCCCGTTGTAATTGTGAAAATTCTGTTATTTGGTAGAGTGCAACGTGTCCTTTTATTCACATGTAAGCGAAGTGTATAAATTAGATAAATTATTTGTGAGTTTGTCGTTTTGATTATTTGGAAAGGTTGATATATTCGTTGTCTTTATATGGTGGGGTTTAACTCTTAAAGTGTGGGGAATTCTTTAACTGTTGAGTTGACTAGTATGGTAACATTATGATTTTATGCAACATTCGGCAGTACTACGGGAATTGTATTCATGTTATTATTGATTTTTGACTATTGATATTGTAATAAACATGTGATAAATTCTCTCTACCGCGACTGCATTTAATTACAGAAATATGAACGTGCTAGACTGCGAGAAGAATTGTTACACTTTGTGTAGTTGGGATTATGATCTTACCCTGTGACATAAATCAGTACTTCTAACAAAAAGACAATACACTCCAAGGTTACTTTTGTCACCAGTGGGGCAAAGTCTGGGCTTTGTGAGACAGATTCTAGGCAAAGATATAATCACCACCTGTCAAGGATCAAACCGGGAGAGAAACAGCACATAGTCAAGCTTGTGATGTATTTAATACCTCCATCTTGCCCTAAGTATTCATGGTCAACCTGGTGATGTATTTAATACCCCCATTTGGCCCTAAGTATTCATGGTCAACCTAGTGATGTATTTAATACCTCCATCTGGCCCTAAATGTTTAAGTCACGCTCTCAGAACCACAGTGAATTAACAGACGATATGTTCGAACAAACTGCATGCTGGGTAAAAAAGGGAACGGGGATTATAACGTGTGTTTGCTTTGTTTATTTCGTTTAACTGGTAAATATTACTTTTAGTTAGACTTACTATTAAATTATTGCTCTCTTTTCCCATACCTTAATTAATTTCCGGATGACCGCTAACTGTGATCGGCTGGGGGCAAGTTACATGTTGAATGAACGAGTGATAAGTTAATTAAGTGGAAAAGATGATGTTCGCCTATCCTCATTAACTAGTTAACTTGTCATTGTATTAATTTGAATAACTGTTCCTGTTAAGGTATTGCAACAAGCAAATATATATGACTGGAAGCCATGGGGCTGTTGGTAGAAGTAATGTTAAAAATAAGAACCAATTGTCTTAATAATTAATTAATACGATTACAGGGTCATATATAAACTCAACACATAAGAATATATAGTTGAAGAAATTTCGAATGTATGTCAATACTTACTTTTGACTTAAACAATATTCCAATGCATGTCAGTACTTACTTGGCACATATACACAAACACACAAACACACACACACACACACACACACACACACACACACACACACACACACACACACACACTCACTCTCACACACACACACTCACACACACACACACACACTCACACTCACTCACTCACTCACACACACACACACACACACACACACACACACACACACACACACACATAGAGAAACAAATGCGATTTTAAACACCAATGTGTATATGTGCCATTGTGAGTAGGTATGTTTACCTAATAAAATGACATTTCAATTTTCTTTCTTCCCAGCACAAATATTCTTAGAGTCGCTGTAGTCTTGTAGTTTTGATTTTCATTTCTTTAGTGGTGATTTTGTTGTTTGATTTGCTTAACGTCTGTTTTTGTTTTCAATTGTCATGGGAATTGTTTCTCTTTTCTATCAACATCCTTGCATCTTTGCATTATACGGTGCCAGTGATGAGTCAGGGTCGACTAATTGGTCTCACGCACATGTGCAAGAATGCGGCTTGATTAGGTTAGTTTCATTCAAACACATGCACAATTTCTGAATCTGTGCTGCCTTAGAACTCCACTCGGCAATACAAATTCAATATTTCACACAAGCCAAACTACCCCACCCCCCTCCTCCTTCTCGGTTGCTTGACAGGTAATTCACTACTACACACGCATCCTCAGTGCACTCGTGAACATTTTAGTGGACTCAAAGAACTATTGAACGTGGACTTCTCACAAATTTGTTGATTTTAAAGTACTAAGGAATATGGATTTCTTACAGTAAAATGATTTTAGAGCTACAAAACACATATAGAAAGTATAGAAAGTTGACTTAAGAACTAGGGAACATTTACATGGACTCCTTACAGATTAGTTGACTTAAAGAACTAGGACCCTTTACAGTTTACATGGACTCCTTACATGGACTCCTTACAGATTAGTTGACTTAAAGAGCTAGGACTCCTTACATGGACTCCTTACAGATTAGTTGACTTAAAGAGCTAGGGAACATGTACATGGACTTTTTACAGATTTGTTGACTTAACTAAGGAACATGAACTTTATTTTTACAGATTAGTTGACTGAAAGAACTAGGGAACATTTACGTGGATTTCTTACAGATGGTTGACTTAAAGAACTAGGGAACATTAACTTTATTTTTACAGATTTGAATTGAAAAAACTAGAGAGCATGGACTTCTCGCAGATTAGTTGACTTAGGAACAATGCTAGTTAAGTCTTGTCTTAATATGATTTAGAGTATTGAGGCATTAGTATGTGCGAAATATATAAAACCGTATAGCTTTGTGAACCATATGCAGTGAAATTTCGGACCCAAATTAAGTTTAGGGATTGACTTATACTAATAACTATTATTCATTGCCGTACGTCTTTCAGTGGGAGATGTCTTGATTTATATTCTATTAATGCAGTTTAGTTCTCACTAGTTTTACGATATATTCTCTCCTTTTTTGGCCTAAAACAAATCTCCAGGTGACGTAATGTTCACAGTACTTTGCTAAATAATTTTCAAATCTGTTCTAAGATACAAATTATCACTTTTAAATGAACGATGGGTACACGTGTTTAAATTAAGAAATTATAGTAATGGAAAGTTTACAATATAGTTTGTTCTGTTTCTCTTTCGTTGCAAAAGGTGCAATTAACCAAGTCTACTGATTCAGTGTCCACTTCCACTGACAGCGCAATGACAGTAAATGAATTAATATGTGAGAACCACGAGCATGAATTTAGTTTACTTTGTTAAGGTCTCCAGGATTCAACATTGAATTTTTGCTATTTCTGTTGCATCGCTTCTTAAACAGATGACATATTATTTTCAGCAATATGATTTTACTGCTCCTTAAACCTCTGCTCTTTTGCTTCTAACAAAAGCCATGACAGCTTTAACTCTACTTAGTGTATGGTATGTACCACTTAGCTCCTTTTATGACTCGGATGCTTAGTGTGTCCATGTATCTGTCTTGACCTCTCAGCTCCAAACAGTCGTGACCGACTGGACTCTACTTAGTATAGCGTTGTACCTGTCAACTGACTGGACTGCACTTTTGGTGTATTTGCTGAGTCCGCCTATACCAATCCTTTCCATTGATGTATTTCTAGAACCATTAAATAAGCAATCTTGGTCGATGTCCAGCCTCTTTCTCTCAGAATGGTGAATTCACCTTTGCACTTACAGATAAGTAAGACACCCACTCAGCAATCAGCGAGTAGTGACCGTCTAAAAATAGCCTGTCGTTAGGGGTGACGAGGTGCACCGTGAATTGATGAACGGTAGATAAATCACTAAGTTTGACCGATTACAACCAGCAAGCAAGTTGTATTCCTGGCAGACAAAATGTAGCATCTCCTAAGACTCAGCACTTTTAACATTTTGCCACATTGCCTGATCGGGGCCTTATATGTCTGTTGTTCAGATTCCACTAAGAAAATATTTTCTGAAACGTTCCTGACGTCACTTTCTTTCATTATTCGATCTCTCCCTCTCTCTAAACAAAAAAAAATCATTATTTGCAGGTCACTGGCAGAATATATAATTGTAGAGTGTCAGCGACGACATTTGCCACTTAATCGTATATGCTTTAGAACTGTTTCAAGGACACGCAGTGTATCGTTTGTTCACACAGAAATAGTTCAGATCATCAAACATTTCAACTTTCATTAAGCTCTTATTAAATCCACAGTAAAATGAGATTTCATTACTTATTTGCCAAAACATTTTTTTTTTTGCTGGTGACAGTTTTTGCCTGGTGACAGTTATCTTCATGAGTAACGTTGAAAGCGTTTACAATTCCATCGTTTACGTTGCGTCGTCTGGATTACGTCTCCACTAATTAGATTTCTCTAAGTCCATCAATTAATTCGTAACATATCTCTCAAAACGAATTTATGTTCAGTCTGTGTCGCCTCTAATTTTTTTCGGTTTCATCCCTGCACACTTACTGTAAAGTTTTTCATTGGTCATCATTGTACTCTTGCAGTTTAGAACGTAGTGTTTTTCATTGGTCATCATTGTACTCTTGCAGTTTAGAACGTAGTGTTTTTCATTGGTCATCATTGTACTCTTGCAGTTTAGAACGTAGTGTTTTTCATTGGTCATCATTGTACTCTTGCAGTTTAGAACGTAGTGTTTTTCATTGGTCATCATTGTACTCTTGCAGTTTAGAACGTAGTGTTTTTCATTGGTCATCATTGTACTCTTGCAGTTTAGAACGTAGTGTTTTTCATTGGTCATCATTGTACTCTTGCAGTTTAGAACGTAGTGTTTTTCATTGGTCATCATTGTACTCTTGCAGTTTAGAGTGCATTGTTTTTCATTGTCCATCACTGTACTGTACATTTACAGTTCAAGACAATTTTTTTCTCATTTTTCAAAAATTGTCTTTTTGTGTGGGAAAGTAGGCGTGGATAGCTTAAAGCAGGTGTTCTAGGAATTCCCTCTAGCATACACTCTCAGTGGTTGTCCTCATTACAAGAAAGGCTTCCGGTAATTTGCGGAGGTAGCAGTCTCGTACTTGCCAATATATATGTGTGTGTGCTTTCTCTCTTTAATTTCTTTTTCACACTTCTAGCATACACTCGCAGTGGTTGTCCTCATTACAAGACAAACTTCCGGTAGTTTGCAGTGGTAGCAGTTCAAAACTTGCCAATTTAATGTGTGGGTTTTATCTCTCTACTTTCTTGTCACACTTTTATATGCTCTTTACACTTATTCTGCTTAATAAAATTAATTCTTCATCATGAAGAGGTAATTTGCCTATCCTAAATAGAGCCCCAGGCAGGCTCTATAAAATGAAGTCGATAATATGGACTGAAACTTTACTTTAATGGGGTGTAAGACAGTGAAGTAGAAAGCAGAACAATTGTCAATACAGTGCAATATAACGAATGGAATGCACTGCAATGCAACAAAATGCAGCACATAACATTGACTGTGATGCAGCACAATTCAATGATCGGAATGCAGCAGACAGCTGTGATTGGAATGCAATATAATACAATGACAGCAGACAGCAGTGATTGGAATGCAATACAATACAATGACAGCAGACAATACAGTGATAGCAGACAGCAGTGATTGGACTGTAAATGACAAGATTTCTTGTTACCATAACACATCACCATGCGTCTTATCCAAAGTGTAACGCTTGGTATGATTGAAACGTAAGCAATCTCTACTTCGATCATAATAATTTGTCTGGCAATATTCTACCGTCATCTGGTCATAATAATTTGTTTTGCATTATGTCACTATTGAATGAACCAAAATACGTGTAATATATTTTCCATTCTATTAATGAATAGACCTAGATGTCTGTCCTCTCTCCATCATGTCATCATTGATTTTACTCCGATGTGTGTCCTCTCTCCACCCATGTCATTAAGAAACGCATAGATTGTGTGTCATCACTCCATCATGTTATTATTGAGTAGACCAAATCATTTGTCCTCTCTCCATCATGTCATTAATGACGTGTTCTCTCTCTCTCTCCATCATATTTGTAATGAATGAACCTATAATTTTGCCTCTTTTCCTCATGCCATTGATGAATTCACTAAGAACGCCTTTCTTGATGAGGATCTAACAGTGCAAGCTCTGAGCATTGTCGCCCGGGTTTCAAAGGCGTGAGATTAAGCAATTACTGGTGTCTTGTCAGTCATACGTTTATGTCTTTTGGGTTTGTCCCAGCATTATTTGACAATAACCAACACGATTACAGTTTTTTTTTTTCTTCAAACATTCGGGGTTACTCTCTCTCTCTCTCTCTCTCTCTCTCTCTCTCTCTCTCTCTCTCTCTCTCTCTCTCAACAATTCTCAAAATTTAACGAAAAGAGAAAAAGCACAACTCGGACTTGCCGAAGGATCATGTTCTTTTAAAATTCAGATTTTGTTTCATGACAAATGGTTACTATCTAGTGAGTTTTACAGATTTACTGCTCCTGATTGCAACTCAATCTCTGGCATTTTCACCTTTAACATCTGGTACGAAGTCAATTAATCCTAAAACAGAATCCAGCAAACTTACGCAATTTTAGTTTAAAGAATAAGTACCAAAAGAAATGTAAAAATTCAGTCCCACAGTACTTGGAATAGGTAAAAGGAATATTATTAATAATAGCATCGGCACCAACATTTTCCTCAACATACTTTTCATTTGAGAAGGGTATCGTCAGTGTCATCACATTTTGTGTGTGTAAAAGACATTATGAAATAAATTATGGATGCCTAAGCAGTTCCACTTGGTAAAGCAAGGTCACAGGGAGTTTACTTTCGCTGGAATGCGTTGAGTATTCTGCGTTGAGAAACCTGACGTAATGAAAATGTTCCAGAGAAAGCATGCTTGAGACGAACGCCAACCCGTTCCCTCCTTCGTCAGGAATCAATGAAAAGAGGAAAAATTCGTGAACAGTTAGACTATTTGCAGCTCTTCGGGAAATCGTCCTTGCCTCCGGCGTCTGACCTTCTCCTTACTTGCACTGGTTTTGTTGATTCGTGTGGTTGTGGTAACAAGATACCATTAGTCTGACTCGACCATAAGGGAATTGGGTGAGAACTTGCCTTTTTTGGGCCGCGTTGTGTCGGCGTTTGCAATAGCTGTTAAATTCACCTCTCTTTGTCGCTTCCTTGCTTTAGTATTTATGGAAATGTTACCGCGCTGTCGCCTCGACTAGCTTTGTGTTTACCGAACTATGTTAGCTCGACTAGCTTTATGTTTAAAGGACTACGTCACAACGACTAGGTTTGTGTTTACCGAACTTTGTTAGCTCGACTAGCTTTATATTTAAAGGACTACGTCACAACGACTAGCTTTGTGTTTACCGAACTATGTTAGCTCGACTAGATTTGTGTTTACCGGACTATGTTACCACGAATAGCTTTGGGTTACCTACTATGTCACAACGACTAGCTTTGTGTTTACCGGATTCTGTCACCTCAACTAGCTTTCTGTTTACCGGACTTGGTTAGCTCGATAACATTGTGCTTGCCAGACCATGTCACAACAACTAGTTTTGTGTTTACCGACTATGTCACAACTACTAGTTTTGTGTTTACCGACTATGTCACAACTACTAGTTTCGTGTTTACCGACCATGTAACAACTACTAGTTTTGTGTTTACCGACCATGTAACAACAACTAGTTTTGTGTTTACCGACTATGTCACAACAACTAGTTTTGTGTTTACCGACCATGTCACAACTACTAGTTTTGTGTTTACCGACTATGTCACAACAACTAGTTTTGTGTTTACCGACCATGTCACAACTACTAGTTTTGTGTTTACCGACCATGTCACAACGACTAGTTTTGTGTTTACCGACCATGTCACAATTACTAGTTTTGTGTTTACCGACCGTGTCAAAATGACTAGTTTTGTGTTTACCGACCGTGTCACAACGACTAGTTTTGTGTTTACCGACCGTGTCAAAATGACTAGTTTTGTGTTTACCGACCGTGTCAAAATGACTAGTTTTGTGTTTACCGACCGTGTCAAATGACTAGTTTTGTGTTTACCGACCGTGTCAAATGACTAGTTTTGTGTTTACCGACCGTGTCAAATGACTAGTTTTGTGTTTACCGACCGTGTCAAAATGACTAGTTTTGTGTTTACCGACCATATCACAATGACAAACTTTACCGACCATGTCACAACTACTAGTTTTGTGTTTACCGACCATGTCACAACGACTAGTTTTGTGTTTACCAACCATGTGACAACGACTAATTTTCTTTTGTAATTTGTGCACTTTAAAGTATTTTCACTATGTTCCCCTAGACATTTTCTGTTAACCCTCCCAGTTAATGACAAAGTTACTTCATCTAGACTGCTACCTTGAATGAATTATCACAGAAGTTCATTAGTTCTTTTTATCTGTGTAAATGCTAGCATGCAGCTCTGCATTCTCACTATACATGATTAGTTTCAGTCAGCCTACGTCAGCCGTCTTAGTCGTCCTAGTAAACAAATTTGTTTAAAGTCGCACAAGACGGTATTCTGTTACATGGGCGTTTTATAAATGATGGAGTTTCTTTAAGCTCCCGTAGTTCAGTTCTAGTGAAAATGCGGATTCAGTTATCCTGATTTTGAAAAAAAAAATGCATAATTTACCCATAACAATGGAAAAGTGCAGATAATACATCGAAAGCAAGTCTCAAGTACTCTTGAGCATTGGCCACAAGATTAAGATGGCAATCGAGAGTAGAGATCGGAAGAGCTTTGACTGCGACTTGACAAATGACCACTCCAGTACCTATCCACTCAACCAACATCACACTTTGGCGTTTTTCATCATAGAAATTTGTGAAAGTACTTTCAAAGTAATCTTAAAAAAATATGTGTGAATGAGATTATTTATTTAAGTACATAACCTCTGTTTAACCATTTTGCTCCTGATGAACAAATCAAATTAAATAAATGTTTATTAAAGTATTACAGTACATTAAACGTCAGTTAAGAACAATTTAATAATTTAGATTCAGCACACACACACACACACACACACACACACACACACACACACACACACACACACACACACACACACACGTAGTTAGGGGTTTTGAACTGTACCCTACTCCAGAAGATGGTGGAAAACTGGAGACAAGGGTTTTTGAACTATACCTTACTCCAGAAGATGGTAGAATTGCGCATCAGTGGCACACGCTGTACCACTCAATGTGACGTCATAAAATGCCGAGTCTGTGTGTGTGTGGGGGGAAATAAACATCTTTTTTCTGTGTCGAGTGGGCTGCAGTGATTGCTCAGCACGTCCGGAAAATTCGTTCATAATTTGAGAAACACGAGAATAAAAGAAGACAAATTAGGGGGTAAAAATAATATACACAAGGGGTATGCAATAAGATGTAAACTAGATGGGTTGAATTAGGTATATTCATATATATACTAATATTAACAATAATGTATGTTTTACAACCAGGTTAACCTGATTGAATTTTCATATCAAACGCCTTTTAAACAGTTTTGGTCTGGCCTAGTGTTTTTGGTGGTGAAATATCTGGCCTCTGAGATATCTTGCACATTTTGGTGCGCTAGTGCATGTGTGTGCGTACCAGTCCCGTTGGTGAGCTAGTCACATGGTTAGTAGGCTAAATATCCGGCTAAGTATTATAACTTGACCTACAGTGACAACCAAGTCATACAAGCACTAGTGCAGTTCCTCAAAGATAGGGTATTGGATCTTGAGTGACGGTATATAGTTGTATTATAATTAAAGGGGTCAAAGGTTGTAAGCCTTCCTATTTGAATGTACCAGCTTCTTGCTCCGTTAGCTCTAAAGATAGAGCCTACGTAGAGTGTACCCATCCTGTCACAAAATACATATAAACACACTTTTACACACAGTAGTCAATTCAAAACCTGCATTTCTTTGTGAGTTTGCTACGTCATTGACTGCATTACTATTTTAGTCGAGGGGTGCTGAATTGTTCTTGAATCATTTAGAATTGTAGATGGACAGTAAATGGAGTTTGAAATGGCAGAAATAATTTATTTTGATTTCCAGGATGTTGACTGCATTTCTACCAGTAATCCATCTCCCTTCTCTGATATTTTGAGAAAAAATCCACCAAACAACTCGACATCCCACCACAACCTCAATAATCCCCCCCATACCACCCACCGCACATCCCCACACGGACTCAATACGCAAATTTAAAAGGCTTCATATTTCTATAGGTTTGGACAATTTCTGTGGAGTAATCTTTCCTTGTCGCCTTTAGTTTGCGAAGTTGAACTCTACAGCCAAAATTAAAACAAAAATAGTAACAGCCGCCAAACTTTCCCATAAACCGCAAAAACCAGCCAGCCGTGACGTGTCTTGGACGAGCATACATGAGAGAAAAACAGAACACAAACTAAAAAAAAAATAGAGGGGGAAAAAACAAAAAAGAAACCCAGTGTAATGATGGTGGTCCACAGTAGAGACGGTCTGTGTTTTGCCAGATCCTGCTTAACCACGGACTTGTCTGGAACTCGACAAAGTTCCATACGATCGCCCATGACCTTTCGTCTATGCATCCGACAACTCTGGTCTCATCGGCCATGCGCCAGCTGTGTTCATCCTGATTGAATTGTGTTTGTCTTTCATTTTCTTCATCAAAACTAGTTTTCCCTCATCTCACAAAATTTATCAGTCTAACCAGCTTGTGATAAAACCTCTTGCAATATTAATTTGTTCAAATTGTAATTGTTGTGTGTGTCTGTATTGCATGCTCACCCCTTCCTTTTTAATATCTCGTTCGTATTGTTTTATTGGTTTGTTTTTGTCTTCTTCATTTAAATCATAGTAATATCTTATTTGACATTCAACCTCTTCAAAATACGTCTATTTTTTTCTTTTCTAACAAAACTTTCATCTTAGGTCTTCTTCTCGTTTTCCCTCGAATACAAACCAACACACACACACACACACACACACACACACACACACACACACACACACACACACACACACACACACACACACACACACACACACACACACACACGTGCGCGCACCCCCTCTCTCTCGCTCTCTTACTTTCCTATACCAAAATAGAAGACAACAAACAAAAGTAAATTATGCATTATTTTAACATATATATTTTAGAATTACTTTAGTTTGGATACCTAAGATTAAATTGCTGTGTATTTAATCAGTGCTTTGTTGCACTTAAATCATTTGCAACTGTTACCTATTGTTACCTATTGTTACCTATTGCTACCTATTGTTACCTATTGCTACCTATTGCTACCTATTGTTACCTATTGTTACCTATTGTTACCTATTGTTACCTATTGTTATTATAGAAATAGCACTCGAGGAAGGGAACGAGAACGAGAAATAGAACAAGAGTACAAAGCAGACAACACTAAAGAGAGAAAGATAAGAGACAAAAAAAGACAGGAAGAAGGCGACAAAGATGAGACGAAGACAGAGGTAAAGAAGGACAGGAGCAAAGAAAACAAGAAATGGAGAACTAGGAAGAGAACAAGATATAATAAAAGAAAGAAAGAAAGAAAGAAAGGAAGGAAGGAAGGAAGGAAGGAAGGAAGGAAGGAAGGAAGGAAGCTCAGAGACGTTAACCATTAACTAATTTATATCTGTCCCTGAGTGTTACCGGTTCAGAACTAATTTGTACACAATAAATAGTAATCACAAAGTTAGGTAACATGAAAAACAAAAATAGTCTCTTCAACCTAGTTTAGAGGTTAACTTAAAAGAATCTGCTTTGAAATCTACTGTATTATTATTAAATAGTTATAGTTTCTTGAAATATTCATGACACAATATAGTTCATTACATAGTCTCTAGAGTCTCAGTCGATCATTACATGGATATTTGATTGAACTCTTTATCGATTTTTAGTAATGATTACTAATGTGAAGACAAACAAGAAATAGAAGGGCTACATCACAAGGGACATTTTAAGGGATTATAGATTTGAGAAGCCAATCACCTGATGCAAGCTGTGTAGATAGAGTTGTCTCACTTGGTGTGTCAGCATCATGTATGATATATTGAGGTGGACTCTCAGTGCACTGACACATAGCTGCACAGTAGTGTTTCAGCACGAGCTAAACTGTCGCGTGGCTGATGGCATAATAGTGAGGCTTGTTTAAAGTCTTAAAAAGTTTAATACAACCGAAAGCTTGGTCATGTTGAGCAGAATGGAGTTTACTGTGGTAGCATAGGTCTGCAATAGCAGACACAAATCTTATCCAAAAATGAATGAGTGCTTCTGTGCACACGTATGTAGGAAGTGTCTCAGTGCTAAGAAACTCTAGTGTACAAATATGCACAGTCCTACTTTAAGTGAACCACCACTCTCTCTCTATATATATTTTACTAATTTGCTAATGTTCCAGTCTGCAGTTACAATAGTGTCATCTACATTGCAAGATTGCAATCTCATTTGTGAAAATATAGCACTCTGACTTACATACTAAAATTATATTGTATAACATTAGCTAAAACAACACTAAACTGTACATAGCCATACAACAGTGGTTCCCAAGCTTTTCAAGTAGAGGACCAAATATACTATTTTGGGGTACTTAAGTGAGCCAGAATGTTATAGAATTATAAATGTTTATCAATTTTATAAAATAATAAAAGTCATGTAATTTCATTCTTAACTTTCTTTAACAGTTTTAAATATGTTTCAAAAACTGATATTAATGTAATAAGTTTACAATTATAACTGTTCTTCACAACCAGTTACTGAAGTTCCTATGCCAGTTTATCAATGTCTAGGCACAAAGCTGTCATGCCCAAAGTCACAAGCGCAGCTAGATTACTGCCAGTGAGTCTGGAACATTGCTTGTTTTTTTATAATTGTCATTGCAGAAAATATCTGCTTACGTCTATAAGTCGAACAGAAATGACAAATATATCTCTGTGTGAATGAACGCAATAGCCACCAGAATGAGATCATATGATCAGCTGAGGGTAAATCAGGCAGCTCCAGGAATTTGCATCTCAGTGCAGAATTACATTTTAAATCAATTACTTCTTGCTGAAGATTTTGCTGTAATTGACAGATCTTGGCATCCGGAAATACGAAGAGAGCAACAGTATCCTCCCCTGTTTTTTCACCTCTTGAAATCTTGACTGAAAGATATCCAGAAGACTTTCAACTTTAACCTTGTACTGCAATAAATCTAATTTCTTTGCCACCACAAATGTATTCACAGTTGGAAACGCCTCTAAAGTCCCGTCTCTTAGCTGTTTGATAAACTGGTGCAGTTTCATTTTAAATACAGAAATGTCATTGCACAAATTTGTGAACAGCTTGTCTTTTCATTGAAGCTTTGCATTTAAAGAGTTTAAATGAGACGTGATGTCCTCCCAAAATGCCAGGTCATTAAGCCAGTCATCATTCTGCAGACATCCCCGTTTTCTAGGCAATTAATCTATTTCAGACAAAACAGATAGACAGTATTTTTCAGTTCCCAGAACCGTGACTGTACTTTTCCTTTAGACAGCCGTCTAACTTCGCGGTGTAACAGTAATTCACCGTATTCCTCGTTCAGGTCTGATAAGAAACTGTCTGAACTTACGCCTGTTCAGCGCCTTGCTTCAAATTTTGTTTACACATTTCAGAACAACATCCATATGTTTCAGATTTAATGTCTTTCCACACAGTGCTTCCTGGTGAATGATACAGTGATATTTCGATATAGTGCGGTCAAGAAACTTTTCCAATAATGCCAGACATCCAAATTTCTTACCCGTCAAAGTCAGAGCACCGTCGGTGCATACACTATCCAATTTTGTCCAGTCTAAATTGTTTTTGTACACACACCTTCAGAGTTTCAAACAGATCAATTCCTTTGGTAGTCGTATGCATCGATTCAAGTCCTAGAAGTTCTTCAATGACTTCAAAGTTATCGTCTATTGTTCGAACAAAAACTACCCCCTAAGCTGTGTCAGAAGTGTCAGTGGATTCGTCCATTGTCAATGAAAAAAGTTAACATTTTTTGACGTGTTGATACTTGATGATGAACATCACTGGCCAACTCTTTGACTCACCTAGCCATAGTATTATTAGACAAAGGACTCACCTAGCCATAGTATTATTAGACAAAGGAATTTGATCAAATTTTCTCTCACATTTTTTATCGCCAAGCATTCTAGAAGCAATTTTAAGTGAAGGTTTTATTATTTCTTCCGCATCGGGTGGAATGGCTTCTTTTTGCGAGCCACAGAAGAGCGACTTCGTACGACACAACAACAGCACTCTTGCTCTGTTCTTTAGCCTTGGTGAAAAATGACCGCTGACTGCTCAGAGAACCTTCTTTCTTAGCGATGAAATCTTTTCTTAAGTCCAAGCAGACCAGATAGTGAACATTTATGTCTCAATATGTCTGAATGTGTGGTCGTGTAGTGTCGTTCCAGATTATAATTTTTCGTGACAGAAACACAAAATCAGCAGATTAAGCAAACTGGTTTACCGCTACGACTAGGCACAAATATAAATTTCTCCGTCCAATCTGCATTGAAATCACGACAAGGAACGTCCTCACATTATCGCTTTTTACCATTGTTTGATTTTACGTTATCCACGTTCATGCTTATCGGCTTTAACGGTTAATTTTTATTTTCAAAAAAATATAATTTTAACACAGAATTGCAGACTCTGCAGGCTACTAAACAGTTGTAACAGATCACATCATGGCGTCTTACGCAGTCATTGGCTGGGAAAAGGGACTATTCCAAACGTTTTGTTTGCTAGTGAAAGGGCGCATTTGATAATATCCTAGCACAACAAACATGAGCAGAGTGAATTACCGAACGCAGATTGAGCATTAATGCAACTTTCATCTAGTATTCCAGTTATTATGTTTTTAATATTTTTTTTAAAATTATCAAAATACATTATATTAATAATTAAATACTGAGGCCTCACAAGCAACTTCGAAAGAGCTGGTGGGCCACAATTTGCCCGCAGGCCGTGATTTGGGAACCTCTGCCATGGAACAAATAATTTACGTCATTGTAGTATGAACTTGTAAAGACCAAAACATGCATTCATATAACTGTACAGTTGCTCTGCATAGACAGATGACAATTGAATTTGTTTACAAAGTGTAGACAATTTAAAACAAGGAAATCTAAAAATTATATTCAGAAATATGTTATTATGTGAACAGAAACGGTCGTGCTCATTCAAAATAATGAAAAGGAATAATGCTTTTCAACATGAAATGTTGGCATTAAGAAAATATTTGATAAAGAGGACAAGGCTTAACAAAATAATGTACGATTCTTACGTTCTATATGTCATGAAAGAAATGAACCAACACATGAAATGTTGATTATTTTACTATTCTCTTATCTAACTGAACCAACACATGAAATGTGGATTATTTTACTATTCTCTTATCTAACTGAAAAAAAATGCATTGTTATATTCACATGCACGCAAGTAACAAGATGCAAGTGCTTACTGCATAAACCATCCTATGCCCATGGAACACATTTTCATGTGAGAACACTCACGGACACAAACATTTTGTTAATAAGTTCCAAATAGCAATTAGCAGATTTTCCTCTCTGAGCTTTTGAGCACAATGAGATAGCATTTATTAAGTTATATCTTAAAACCGTTGAAGACAGCTTGCCATATTACTGTTTTGGACCTCAGTGCACACACATCTCTATGCCTATTAATGCCATGACCAAACATGCATATGTATCTATTCATATTAACGCTATAAGCATTTGCAGTGCAGACAAGAGTATATATCTATGTCTAATAGCGAGTGATCACATCGCAGACACATATAAGTGTCCATTCATTTTAACGCCATGATCGACCACAGTGCAGACATGTGCATGTGTCTATTCCTAGTAACGCTAGCAACGACACAGGACAGATCATTGCTCCTATGTTTGACATCGAACAGAGTTCAACCGTTAAAATGGTCGAGGACACGAAACTTATGAAAAGTTAATCATCCGACTGGGAGTCGCGACCCGATTTCTGAGCAATGCAAGCCACGAGGGCCTCTTTCCATATTTTTCTCTCATTTTTTCTTGTAACCGATCTTTTTCTTGGCATCGGCTTGCAGGCCAAAAATCAAACAGTTGCCTGCATCTCTGAGCGTTTCTTCCGAAAGAATGTCATTAGGCGTCCATTATGTGCTGAAATGAACTGTTGAACACAATCTGAGGACACACTTGGGTCAATACAATCTCAGGACACATCGCTTCTAAAGAAGCACCGAAGGTGGGAACGATGAACACTGGAGCAGGGATAAGGGCATAATGAACGCGCACGAGTGTATGTGTATGTGCATGTGTGTGTGTGTGTGTGTGTGTGTCCAAATGGTGTGCGTGTGTGGGTGTGTTATGAGTAGATACTGTGTAGAACGTGTTGTGTCAACGTGTGATATTCGTGTGTCTGTGTCTGTGCGAGTGCATATGTGCGGTGTGTGTGTGTGTGTGCGTGAATACCACACACACACATTTATGTCCTTGTGGTGGTGTATGAGTTTGTAATTGTGACGTGTCGAGTGGCGTAAATGTATATATGTTAATGTGACAATAGTTCTGGCATTTGTGTATGTGTGTGTGTGTGTGTTCATAAAAGAGAGAAGCTGCATGCATTTGTGAGATTTGAAAACGTATGGAATAGAAGAGGGCAACACTGCAGACTCATTTGATTCGCCATGGGGATAGGGGTCAACAGATGAGAATCAGACCAGCGTGACACAGGAGCCTTGCACTGACATTCGTGGACGTAGTCGGTGTGCGCGTGTATGCGTGCGTGTGTGGAAGAACTGTTCACAAAATGAGTGAGGGATTACGAGGGCAAATGGTTAGTCACTTTCTGGCTTTTTCCATGTGCACAAGCGCCCACAGACCTTTGAAGAAAGTAAATGCGAGTGTTATTTCCGCCAGTCAACTGGTGTAAATATATGCACAAGTATTTTTGAAAACTTTCAAATAATATCGCAATTGCAGTTGGCTTGCGTACAATTCGAGTATATCATTGCCCCGCCCACTCACACTCCCTCCCCCAAGATTCTCATTTTCTTCTTCTGTATAAGCTTTACCCTACAAAGTGAAGGCAGCAGAAAACAGTTTAACATTTGAAATATACATACTTAACACATTATTTTTGTATTTGTACCTTTTAGACTAGTTGCATCTTCCACATCATTGCGTGCACGAATTGTGAAACGCTTTTGAACACACACATAAAAAAAAAAGTTTGTTAAAGAGCAGGTCTTGGAATTGAATGAGGGCTTCCGAAAAAACGGTTAGCAGTGACTAAGTTATTAGTATTAGTCGGTGGAAGGACATGTCTAATATTGTAAAAGAGCCGGAAAAGAGTGTTAGTCATTCGTTATATTTTGGTCTGACTTTTATTGGACTGTTATAATGTCTGTATTGTGAACTTTTCTTTTTTATGTGGAATCTATTTCGTCAGCTTAGATACAATTGCGTTTTAATTTTTCTGCTTACATTTTTATTTCCGAACTTATCTGCTAGTTTGGTTGCTTGATTATTTCTTTCCTTCTATCTGTCTTTATTTTGTTTTCCTTCTTTCTTCATTTTCTTACTTTTTGTTTTCTATCTCTTTCCCTACTACCCACTTACCCTTCCTTCTTTCCTTTCCTTCCTTTTTCCTTCCTTCCTTCCTCCCTCCCTTTTTTCTTTCTTTCTTCTTTCTCTTTCTTTCTCTCTCTCTCTTTCGTTCTTTCTCATCTGAATTCTTTATTTATTCTTCTTTTCTTTCTCTTCTAACATAATTACTTTTAAAGGCACGTAGAGATGAAAGCTATTAGTGAGCAAGACTGAGACAGAGAGAGTTGAGATGATGAAGTGAGAACGACAGTGTTTGCCTGGGCGACTAAATAATGACGTCACTGCCGAAGGACACGCAGCTTGCTGAAGAGCCAGTGAGTCAAGACATGGCCCATAATGCCCTGGTAATTACATTTTACTCCACCGTCATGTTCAGCGTGACACGTCACTCTGACGACAGGAGCGGTTTTGCTCCCAGCTTGATTAGAGGAGACGTTGATGATTGTGTTTGATGGCAGCAGGCTGACCTGGATGAGTCGATATATTATGTTCTCTGGCGAGAAGTAGCAGATTAAAATTTAATATGAAGTAACACTAAAAGTTCTACGGATTTCTCTGAGCTTTGAAAAGTGTTGCCATCTGATTTATCAAACAACAAATCTTTGGGTTTATTAAATAAAATATATCAATTCCCCCCAATCCCTCAACATGCCAGCCATCTTTCTTTTCATCTATGGATTTATAAACGATATGTGTTGTCCATAGAAGAGAGAGAGAGAGAGAGAGAGAGAGAGAGAGAGAGAGAGAGAGAGAGAGAGAGAGAGAGAGAGAGAGAGAGTAATTCTCCTTGCTGACTGGTTTGGATAGAAAGAAAGAAAGAAAGAAAGAAAGACCCATAACGATTTTATGAGAGGGAATGATACGCTGACCAAACTTATTTCTGAAAAATTTCTCAAATCTCTTCAAAATATCTGTGAAAATAATTATTTGATTGTCTTTCATTACCTCATATTCTTCACATTTATAGTCATGAAGTTTGGTTGGAAGGCTGCCTCACTCGCATTCTTATTCACAGCCATTAATAAAGCTGTTAAAAAAAAAATTTACTAAATATATAGTGTCAATTTTTAAAATACTTTTTTCATGCCATGTGATATACAGTTATCCTCCTTTCTTTATGCTAAGAGAGAATTGTATAATTCTCACCTCATGCCTTCAAATACATAGCCTCTCATTCCAAAGGAAATTTGCAACAACAGTTTCTAGCATTTGCCCAGAAGTCTTAGAGTAGATTATATTATACAGCAGCTAAGGAGTTCGTTTCTAGCTGTACAACGATATTGTTTCTTTTATATATAAGCATGATTAGAGTGTTGAAGGCTTTCGAAACTGTTGACAGCAACATTACACATTTACAGTTACACTTGGCAGTAATGAAAACCTTTACAATTAGAGTGTTGACGGCTTTCGAAACTGTTGACAGTAACATTACACATTTACAGTTATTCTTGGCAGTAATGAAAACGTTTACACTTATTCCTGGCAGTAATGGAATGCAACTGTGATTTCTAACAATTTTGCAGACGAACCTTTTCTGTTAACATAATCGACATTGTTCCTGCTATGTGCATGCACACAAAAATGGCGAGGTAGATGTTTCTTTCTCCATTTCGATGTTACAAGAAAAAGGGTATCTAATCCTTCTTAAAATTAATTTTTACAAAGTACATTCATTAACTGATAATGGAGGTACGCAAAGGCTGCACTTGCCAGCGATCTGTCTGCTACAGAAAGATAGCAGTGAACTACAAGTATTTCCTTCGTCAAGAGGCTTGTGCTCACTCTTGATACAACAAGAAGGTATATGCTTGCACTGGCCAGCTAGATTAATCTTCTGGAAGACAGGTACTGATAGGTGAATAACAACATAGGTGATTGCATTCCCTGAGTACTTCAAAAGCCATTTGTTAGCATTCAACAGGAAGATACAACACTTACATAATATACATAATACCAGCGTGTAGATAGTGGGGCTGATTGCATCGACTCCCACATTCACTGAAAGCTCTCTTTGGAAGGAAACAGCATATTGTAAAAACTCATCCACGAATAAAACGTTCACTTGGATACAGACAGCGGTATTATCGCAAATGAAGACTTCGTTATCGTCTTCTATAAAACAAAACGACATTTCTGAGTAGACTGATTACTTCTGAGTAGACTGATTACTTCTGAGCTAAAATACTTCAGTCCTGCGCTACTCCTTCATCAAACATGCATGAAGCATCGCTGTAACAGATGGGATGTATCGCTGTAACAGATGGGATGTATCACTGTAACAGGTGGGATGTATCGCTGTAACAGATGGGATGTATCGCTGTAATAGATGGGATGTATCGCTGTAACAGATGGGATGTATCACTGTAACAGGTGGGATGTATCGCTGTAACAGGTGGGATGTATCGCTGTAACAGATGGGATGTATCGCTGTAATAGATGGGATGTATCGCTGTAATAGATGGGATGTATCACTGTAATAGGTGGGATGTATCGCTTTAATAGGTGGGATGTATCACTGTAATAGGTGGGATGTATCGCTGTAATAGGTGGGATGTATCACTGTAATAGGTGGGATGTATCACTGTAATAGGTGGGATGTATCGCTGTAATAGGTGGGATGTGTCGCTGTAATAGGTGGGATGTATCGCTGTAATAGGTGGGATGTATCGCTGTAATAGGTGGGATGTATCACTGTAATAGATGGGATGTATCGCTGTAATAGGTGGGATGTATCGCTGTAACAGGTGGGATGTATCGCTGTAACAGTGTTACGTTTCCAGTATTTCTTTATAGACCCTGCCTAGGATAATTAAGGACTTTAAAGATAATAGGTTAAATTAATTCCTTCTCTCTATCCTATACAGACTAGTTGCTCAACTTATCATTTGACTAACTTAAAAATGTGTCTTGTAGTGCAGACAGCAGATTTACAAACTGATAAATTGCGTACGTTAGCTGGGTTGGAGTCGTTAAATTCCTCTAAATTAATATGCATTCATTACGTCATTCAGCTCAACCGCCCCCATCCAATCCATGAAATAATCATTAGGTCTATTATGCATAAAAATTAACTACGAAGAGGTTTAACAATTAAAAATAAGATTTAATAAAGTTTAACAATTTAACAATAATCAAATACGAACGCGAAAGTCTATTTCTTAATTGCGCACGTACGTGCTTAATGTTTCTTTGAGAAAGAGTGTCCAATTGTATCTATCGAATTTTAGTCATCTGAGTGGTACTCAGCTTTATGTCCTTGTGTCGCCTGGTCTCTTTGTTCCAGTCCGACCCGGTCTATCCCACTGTAGTTGCACCAGCGGAAATGCACGTGGCATACAAGGGAAAATGTTCTTTAGTTCGCCAGGTGTACTTGAGATTAGACCAGCATACGCCTATACGTTGACGTTGCTTTACAATGGTAGTGGACTTTTCTGGAAGAGTTGAACTCTCTCAACAGAGTTCAAACCGGCTTGTACAGGATTTCAAGGACGAAGACAAAGACAACTTGTCCAAGCTCAAAGACCGACCTATGGAAACAAATGTGTCCCATAATCGTCTGCTAGCATGTTTCGCTACTTAAGCACGATTAGTTCAAATGTGCGAATTAGAAATTCGACTGACAGCGTCGTTCACAATTTTAGATTAGAAAATATAATCTTCTCACGCATGTTACATTTAACAGTGCATGACGTATGAATTATCAAATATTTACAACGTTAAAATTAGATTTCATACAAAGGGATAATTCAAATCAAGCAAAGCGCTTCACAATTTACAATTAAAATTACACGCAATAATTTGAATTACATGTGGAATTCATATCGAGCGCAGGCACTCCTGGCTCTAGTGAATTTAAAGTCAATATAAATTAAAGTTACAATAGAAAAGAGTTACAATGATTTATAACTTATAGGTTTTCAGTCATTTCAACGAACCGTGCTCAAGTTATATAGCAATACATAGTAATATATAACACAAGTACATACATAGCTTAAATATACAGAATACAATCAAATAAAAGTGATACCTTATGAGAAGTCGAAGCGTCTATCTCATCTATCGCGCCGGTCTGTCCGTTCCTATATGACTCGTGAGTAGCTGACGTGGCTGTCGTGTAGCTAGTTGTATCTCCGAGTACCGGGCGGATGCGTTTTACCCATATTTATAAGAAAGCATAGAGCATATCACGTGACAGATCGCGTGGCATGTAGTTGGTTCTAGAACCTAGACAATGGGCCTAAAGTTACATAACGTCCTGACCTCTTTGTTGGAAGCTTCTCGATGTGAATATCGCGAGAGAGCTCCAAACAAAGGAATTTCAAATCTCGATATTTGAAAAATAAACAAGTGGGTCAAACAGTCAAGACATTTTAATCAGACTGTGACAAACAGGTGGGATGTATCGCTGTAACAGGTGGGATGTATCGCTGTAACAGGTGGGATGTATCGCTATAATAGGTGGAATGGCGTTATAGTAGTTGACAAGAGAAGAAGAAAATTTACTTCATAAACAGTTGATTGCTGAATTCGCTTAATTCAGAGACCCTGTCGATAAACAGACTTGGTTTATTGCTTGTTATTTACCAAGCAAGTTAATGTTAAAGACATATGGATGGAAGGACTGACAAATAAAAGGAAAAGCAGATGGACGGATATACAGATAAACAGATAGAGATAAAACAAATGTATAGACTATTTTACTTGGCTTTTTTCATTGTCACATAAAATTTCATTCACACATACATTATTCTGCAATGCTGGTAATAATCTTTTACATTCATTATTACTTTAAACTAGTGAGCTGACTGGCCACAGATCTAAACTCTTCACTGCAATGCAGAAAGAAAGAAAGAAAGAAAGAAAAAAGAATGTCGATAAAAAGAAGCAAGAAAAAAGAAATACAACGTGGAGAAGAGTTGAAATATCGCAAAATCTCTGTAAGGTCGTTTTATATATGACCTTGGCAGTGATTTCATTTTGACCTTGGCAGAAGGTAGTATGGAATGAGTTCTCTGACGTGTTCAGTTAACTGGAAATTAGATTCATGCTCTACTGAAGCTAGTGAAGATATGTTATTGTTACAAAAGTAACAGCTAATGTTAACTGTAAAGGTAGTACACCGCTGTAACTCAACCCGGATATTTACGTCAGGAGGAGAGGTGGGGAGAGACAGATGTAGCGTACGATTATTTTTCTTTTAATTTAAAAAGTGTTTGACACTTATTGTTATAGGCCTAAGCAAAATCTTTTCCGATAAATCATCTGTAAGTTTAGCACGCTAAATTCATGGCGATACCTTGGAATACCAACCCCATGTCCGACTTGAATAAATTTCTCAGTGCTGTAAGCACTTAAGTTTTCCGCGAAAGCGGCGGAAGCCGGAAGCGCCCCCTACACTCACACTCACACTTATGTTTTCAGCGTGTAGTCCAGTTGCTGTTGAGCGCTTTGAGCACACTGCTAGCCCGTAACCATGTATGCACGCACCTATTCACAAGTCTTCCGTAACTGAGCGTAGCCGATGACGTGACAGCTTAGAGACTGTGCAACCAGGCCTTCCAAGGGACTGCACTCTGTGAGCTGCAGAACATTCCTGCGTAAAGTGACCATGCAAAACACGACACACGCTTATCTGAAGATGAAACGAGTTTAGATTTGGTTGTAAAGTGCAGAACTAATTCACTGAAGCATGTTTCTGCCATCTTGGTTTATTATGAGAGAAAACCAGATGGAATTGTTAGGAAGTAGTGCGGGGAAGAGATAAGTGATTGCTTGATGGACTAGCTTATTGTTTTAGGTGGATAGACACACTGTTGGGTTGAATGTAAGATTAGTCGGCTGATGGCGGGATGGGGGTTAGTATCAAAAGATAATAGGGTGTATGTTTAAATAGACTAATGGACTAATTAAGTTTGATAAGTCATTATCATGTCCAAAATAAACAGTATGCTTTAAAATGTGCTTTTAAGAATAGTAGCAAAATGTATTTCATCTTCAGTACATCAAAATATATTCACATCATCTTCCAGTACATCAACATATAAGTATTTTATCTTCAATACATCAACATTTATGTATTTCATCTTCAATACATCAACATTTATGTATTTCATCTTCAATACATCAAAAATTACATGCAGCTAAAGTAAACTATAAAAATAATATGAGGAGTAGGTTCAGGTGAAATGTTTTCCCACTTCACTGACCGTCCATAGCAATACAGACTGATAGATTCAGGTGAAATGTTTTCCCACTTCACTGACCGGCCATAGCAATACAGACTGATAAGTTCAGGTAAAATGTTTTCCCACTTCTCTGACCGGTCATAGCAATATAGATTGTGGAGGGAAGTTTGTAAGAGTTAGGATGGGTAGTGGTAAAAAAAAAAATGGATGTTGTGTGTCAGTTTAAGTATTTAAAGGTTGACCAGTTAGGACTGTTTGTCAGTTCAAATATCTAAGCTATGACTACATCTTGTCGGTATATTAGATTTTTTGGTGTTTAAAGCATTAATTTTTTCTGTTTATTTCATTAACAGTTCAGATATTTAAGTCATGGCTTCTTCTGTCTGATTGTCACTTAAGATATTTAAAATTTGACCTCTGCATCTCATTGCAAATGTTAGTTAATGTTTAAACTACGGCTAATTTTATCTAACTGATTTGCTATTCAGATAAACAAATTATTCTTATCCCGATATAATTGCAAGTTGTAAATGTCAGTTAATATTTAAACTTTGACTAGGTATTTCTGACTGATAGTCAGTTCAGATATTGAAGCTGTTAATAATTATAAATGTCAGTTAATATTTAAATTTTGACTAGATATTTCTGACTGATAGTCAGTTCAGATATTGAAGCTGTTAAAATTGTAAATGTCAGGTAATATTTAACCCACCCACCTCACAATGACTACTTCCTACTAACTAACTAACTAACTGATTGCCACATCAGACATCTCAAATATTGTTATCAAACAGTAAATGTCAGTTAATATTTAAGTTACGAACATTTTTTCTTACTGCATTTTAATTCGAATATTTCATACATTTATCTCTAATTGTATCAGAGAAAACTATTAGAGATAAATGTATGAAATGTATTGCCTTTTATAGTGTTGTCTGTAGCATTGTGTCAAGGTATTTGTCCAGTACGGTTTGGAGACCATGTAATCTTGTGTGTGTGTTTGTGTGTGTGTGTGTGTGTGTGTGTGTGTGTGTGTGTGTGTGTGTGTGTGTGTGTGTGTGTGTGTGTGTGTGTCTTTACGACCTTGTGTAAGGGGATGTTTTTAGGATCTTCGGGGTACATCTTTACGATGCTAGTGGATTAGTTCTTGCGGATCTTGTTGACAGGATATTGCGAGCTTGGTGGTACTTTGCGAGCTTAGTGGTTCTTTCCGATGTTAATGGTGCTTTGCGAGCTTAGTGGTACTTTGGTATGTTAGTGGTGCTTTGCGAGCTTAGTGGTACTTTGGTATGTTAGTGGTGCTTTGCGAGCTTAGTGGTACTTTGGTATGTTAGTGGTACTTTGGTATGTTAGTGTGCTTTGCGAGCTTAGTGGTACTTTGGTATGTTAGTGGTGCTTGGCGAGCTTATTGGTTCTTTCCGATGTTAATGGTGCTTGACGAGCTAGATACGCGCGTGCGAATTTGTGGTACTGTGCGATCTGGATGATGCGCTTATTCGATCTGAGTGGTACTTAGCGATCCGGGTGGTACATCCATATAATACAAGTGGAATGGTTTATAGAAGCCAGAAGCATAGTCTCGACTGGTAAAATAAGAAACCTTTTTGTGATGTTCGTCGAACAGAGATTTGTCTCTGCAGCTGCAGCTTACGGAAAAAGATAATATGTTGGTGGTACAATTTTCCAATGTGTGTGGCTCGACTGACGGAAAAAGATAATATGTTGGTGGTACAATTTTCCAATGTGTGTGGCTTGACTGAGCACCATACGTAGATGCGGCACGATGTGCTAAGCAGTACATGCGGTCCAAACGTTGCCCGGCAGACGTGAACACTCAGTAATGGCGAAGACAGTGTTCTCCTCATAGTGGCAGGTGAGAGGATAAGATTGGTTGGCAGCACGTGGGATTTGGGAACTCGTTTTCTTTTCCTGAAATCGCCGCAGCAGCGGCATGACCTCCCCCCGCCCCCCTAAAAGGAAATGTCTGCCGCAGAGCCATTAATGCGACAGACTGCGCATCTCTGGATTTCCAACATTAGGCAAAGATTATTTTTATTTTAGCTGTGTGACGAAGCGCGACGAATATTAAATTTAGTAGTGTCGACGACCGGAGAAAGTAATCAGTATACAAGCGTAGTTTCCTTCAGAAATCAGTTCAAAATAACGCACCGCCCTCAGTGTGTGTGTTGCCTAACAGAATATCCGGCCAAAGTGCTAAGACTGGTGGAGCTGTGTTTCTGAATACCAGGATCTCTGTTTCTAATTAGGATCCCGCTCGCCATGAGCATTATTCTTCAGTATTATAGTTACAGGAACCGTGAACAACTTTAGGTGGCCTGTAAGTCGAGTGAAAATCATTATCAAGTCTTTGAAGATTAATGTGAAGAGTGAGATAAAAATGCGAAATTGTGTGTTTTTTTTCTTTCCAGGAAATGTGGGTTTAGTTATAATTTGAGAATGGTTTCATTAACTTATAAATATTAGCTCTATGTTTAAAGGTGTTGTTAATCCCATTAACCTTGTTGACAGCAAACGCCATATAGAAGTGTTTGTATTCCTGGCCCATTAATCGTCATAATGAAAATGTAAAAATGTTACTTTTTGAAGTGAAATTTTAAAAATGAAATAGTTTTATTTGTTAACAAAAGCCCCAAAACTGATTTTGTACTTCCATTTAAGTTAGTGCGAAATAAACTTGTAATTATACTAAGATTTTACAATGACTTCTATTTATAAGCAAACTAATAAACAAGCAAACAACCAAACGATAATACAGTTGAAGAAAATATTTTATACTATAATGATTGTTCCCTTGTCTTTGACAGGAGTCCTACTGGCTTTCCACCTTATGCTATCTGAACGGTAATATCTTTGACCATGGCGCCCAGATGGCGAGTCGAGAACTGACAAAACGTCACACATAAGCTTATTGATAGATTTATTCCGTTTGAAGTTCTGATTCCACTGCCGCCATCCTGGAACGGATGGAAGTAGGGCGGGAGGTGTTGAAACAACAGAACTCGAAGAGTAAAGACCACTTATCATGGCGGGTGATCGTAGATGCCAGATCTTCATTGATTATTTAAAACTGTAATGACCGATCACCTGATCAGTCTGGCTGATTCAAGTGCAATGCACTAGCTCATATAGCTTTAAGGAAAAAATGTTGTCAGAGAAGGAAAGAGCGACAGTTTATGTGCAATCAGGGGCAGATCATCCGTCATTAGATTGGAAGAGAAAGTACGCAGCTTATGAGCCTTGATGAGATGACAGCGCAAATCAATTAAGTTTGCCTTATCGAACTATCACGTTGTTTTCACACTTATAATTTTCTTACACATTAACTAATATTAATGACAGTAATATTGAAATAAATATATTTATTATCCTAGTCACGACGAAGGTGCAATGAGAGTGCACGAGAAATAATGCTACTGTATATAAGGGGAAGAGATTGGCGAGGTTATTAGATTTGTCAGATCTCGTGTTTGACGGCTTATAAAAAACAATAAAAGTATACAACAAAACAGGTAGGAAGGTTGAAAACTTCTTGTACAATATTACTTTTAGCAGTTGCAGTCATGAACCAATATTTTATCTATCTATCTATCTATCTATCTATCTATCTATCTATCTATCTATCTATCTATCTATCTATCTATCTATCTATCTATCTATCTATCTATCTATCTATCTATCTATCTATCTATCTATCTATCTATCTATCTATCTATCTATCTATCTATCTATCTATCTATCTATCTATCTATCTATCTACCTCTCTGTCTGTCTGTCTGTCTGTCTGTCTGTCTATCTATCTATCTATCCAATGTCCTTTCATACACGTTTGTAAAAAATTTTGAGAGTTTATTCATTGTGTTGCACAGAACTTAGTCAAGAGTGGTCTTGAGTGCTACTTGTCAATTTTAGAAAGACGGGAAATGGCTGATTGAATGTTCAAGAGTTCCTTAATGGCATAGCCACGTGACGTCAGAGAGTTAGAGCCAGAAGTACATAGGGTTTGACAGACGGCTGACCACGTGTACAAATCAGGCAGTGTCTGCGACTAAATTACTAGGCGAAAGGCAAATGTGCCGACCAAATTTTACAGGACAAACAGTAGCATACTCTCTAAGACTCTGGTCTCTTACTGTGTGATTCTTAACCACTCCTTAGGAGAAGGTATTTGTCTACCAAATCTGTCCTTGAGTTAGGTTTGATTGTAGCCTATATTTTCAGAGGAGTGTAGGTATGGCTACGTAATGCCATTATGTGACACAAAGTATCATACAATAATGTATCATAAAACAAGTGTCATACAACAGAGTATATGAAATAATGTATCGTAATACAAAGTGTCATACAGCAATGTCATGCAACAATGTATGATAAAACAAAGTGTCATACAACAAAGTGTCATGCACCAATGTATCATAAAACAAGGTGTTGTACTACAGGGTATCATAAAATAATGTATCACAAAACAAAGTGTCATATAATAAAGTATCATACTATAGAAAGGCGGGATTAATAGTGGTGACAGGATTTTATGGGTACCAACTATAGGTGGGCACCAACAATCAGTGTCTTTTGAAATTTGGGAAGAGTGGACATAGTCATAAATGGAGCAGTGGCAATTGTGTCCATTGTTATCGCAGGCAGTTGTCGGCATACTCATCAACTGGGGCAGTGACTAATGTGTCCATTGTTATCGCAGGCAGCAATGGGCATAGTTATAAACTGGGGCAGTGACTAGTGTCCATTGTTATTGCGTGATGGTGAGTGCATAGCCAGTAACTAGGACAGTAGCCGAAGAGTCTGTTGACTTGAGTACCTTACCAAGGCAAGACTATAAAAAGCAACATTTCTGCACAACAGCTTATTAAATAGAGTCTGAAACGTGAACAGGGCCATCTTAACAGTATAATAGTACCACGGGCAAAGCAGATCACTGGGGCTCCTAACTACACAACCCCTCGCAGACAGCAAGTCACAACAGACATAGATTAAAGCATGGGACCCCCAAGCAATGCTCAGCGTGCCCGGACGGCACTGAACGTGAATGAAAATGCTAGCTCTGTTGAACCGTAATTAATTTGCGTCTGAAACAACCAAAGAATGACCAGCTTTAAAAAAAAAATTTTTTATAAAGCGTATATTTAATTAAGACGCACGCGCGCACGCTTTTGTAAATGTTACTCACGCAGACGAGGCTATTTACAGAGTGCTGACAACACATTCATGAAAATGCTATCTGTTTACAAAGAGTGTGTTTAATATTTGCAATAATAGGACTAATGAACAGCTTAGATTTGTTCAAAGGCTAATGAAAAATTAATCGATTTACGATAAAAACTGATCAAAAGAGCAAAGTAACTGACAACATGTTCTTAATTTATGTAGAATTCATTCGTCATCAATAGGTAACTGATTACACAGTAATTTAACTTTAGTTCATTTTTAGGGCGGAAATGAATGCAAATTACGTCGTTTTTAATTCCAAATTCCAGATACACATACAAATTAAAACACACTGTACATTCAACTTCGCACAATGCAGGAATTTTAATTTATTCTTCGAGATCTTTCATTAGTATATTTCTCATTCAAATAGATGGCAGAGGGTATTAAAGCAAACAGTTAAGAAGACAACTCTAAATCAATAATAGAGTTGTCTGCCGACCCATTTTCACTCATTATAGCAATGAAGAGGAGACAGTGCACTGATCTGAACTCTACTAGAATTAGGTTTGATTCCGGCGACCCAACAGTTGGATTTTTTGCAAAGGAAAATCCCGGCACCGGCAGCGCCACGATTTCTCGACGCTGTCGCAGCGTTGACGGTTTGAAAACTGTGCACTGGCAACTTCTCCTGTCAACTTAATGACTAGCACTTGACCGTTGCACTTGACCCACACAGCACACACCCGTCATAATGCGTTCCTTCCCAAACAAGGCGCTTCCTACTTCAGGGGCCCATTAACCCCTCTTTTTCAGACGTTTTGGGTTTACTTACGTTCGACGAAGAAGATGTACTGCCGACGCTGCTCGACCCCACCCCGAATTCAAATTGCACTTAGCTTGCATACGTCATGTCCACCCGTTTCTAATTCATGGACTAACGGCCGACTCATAGATTTCTAATTGGAAAGTTTTGAAGTGTGTGCGCGAGCAAAACACATGGTGGGTGACAAAAGAGGGGACAGGTTAGTGTCAATGCTGATCTTTAGTTGTCAAAGCATTACTAAGGACATAGCAAATATGTAGTGCTAAAAGTGCAGGTAATAGAATACTCCACGACAACACACACACACACACACACACACACACACACACACACACACACACACACACACACACACACACACACACACACACACACACAAACGCACGCACACAATCAGACATGCGACAAGCAGACAGATTGGCAAAGCCAGATTTAGAGTGAGAGAGTTAGAGAAAACAGAAGAGAGAAAAGAGAAAGACAAAAACTAAAATAGAGAAATGGACACACACACACACACGCACGCACACAATCAGAAAGATTGGCAGAGCCAGATTTAGAGTGAGAGAGAGAAGAGAAAGACACACACACACACACACACACAGCTAAGCGTGTAGAGAGGAAGAGGAGGGTGAAAATATCCAAATACATCAATGAAATGGAGAGAGGTGGACATAGAGAAGGACTGGGGTAAGAGAGGAGAGAGAGAGAGTCAAGCAGAGAAAGAGGAAAGAACGAAACAGGATGAATTAGAAAGACTGATAGAATAAGGGTATGGACTGGCGGTGATGGGAAGAATCAAAGTCAAGTCAAATATAAAAAATAGGGAGAAAGAGGAAGAGAGTTTGACAGAGTGAGGGAGAACAAAGAGAAATAGTCACTCACACACGCATATACAGGGACTGAAGAATAGAAAGAGCATCAGAGATAAGAAGAGAAAGAAGGAACGATATAGAAGAGAAAATGGTGAGAGAGGGAACGGAAATATAACGGGAGGGGGAGGGGTTAATGAGAGAAAGGGGGAGAAAGAACGGGAGGGAGGGAAATGGAAAGGGACAGAAGGTAGGAGAGAGAGGACGGAGATTATTGGCATGTACTTTTTTGATAATATATAATTTATCTAACACGAGTTATTTGCCCCTCTAAATAAATGATTTATGCGCTCAATATACTGCTATTTAATAAAACATAATTCAACTGTGTAACGAAGTCAAGGACAAATTATACTTGACCTCCTATCTAGCAATTATTTAGTATTGTTATGTTAAGGTCCTTGAAGGTTCGTTTCTATTCATAGCCAAGAACTTTGGTACAGGCAACGTGAATGGTGATGTAATCATCATGCGCCTGACGCGTAGCGCTGCAGAAGGCTTACACGCATTCAAAAAAGGGTTCGCAACTCCGCACCTATTATATAATATGCATGAACAATAGCAGATAATGAGTTGTTGTCCAAGCCTGAAGCTTGACCGATAGATTTCCCGTCATAATCCATAAATACCTTTATATACCATGAACCGGGTCTTAGCCCGCATCCACAAGGGAACAGCGCCTAAAACATATTCCAGAGAGGCCGCCATATTTATTCCATGAATCGAGGAAAACCATTTACATTCAGAACAAGAGCAGGTTTCACGTTTGGAATTTCATGTGTTGAAATTTCATGTTGGGTACAAGTTTGAATCCTGAGGGTGTTCAACATGTATGACTTACTGAACACCGGGCCTTGCGACTACTAAGTTGAAGAGCCGAATCACAAGTATAATGTACAACGTAATCAAATTAGTGAACATAGAAATAATGGTCACGTACATAAACATTCTCCAGTTCAAATCAGAGATCAATAGCAAAAAATGTACGAAATATTTCTATGTCCACTCTTTCTTTATCAGTCAGTTAACTTACCATAAGTTAACGATCGCCTTTATGACAGGACTCAAGTTATGTCAAAATCAAAATGATTAGCTTTCAGTCCATCCATATTGAAATTGTTATGAACGAACGAGTATACGACTATCAGTCAGAAAGAAACTACTCATCCGCTTGAAACTGGTTTGGATTGCATCATCAAGATCTAGCACATTCTTTACCTGAGTTGTTTACTCCAACTCTGGTACTTCACAAAAATATCATAATAAGCAGTTCCCAAGGTTGGGTTACGTTAACATTTAACAATTTATATAACAATTCGGTTTAGAAATAGGGATAGGCAAATTTACTCCACTACAGATTCCTGAGTTGGGATAATCTAGAGTAGTGACAGATTCTTTACTTAGTTATGATATTCTAGAATAGCGAGATTCCTTAATTAGTCAATTAAAATAATCTAGAGAGTGACAGATTTTTTAGTTATTATAATCTAGAGTAGTGAGATTCCTTAATTAGTCACATACGATAATCTAGAGATGTGACAGTTTCCTTACATTGTCAATTAATATAATCTAGAGTAGTGACCTATTCCATACTTAAGTCAATTACGATAATCTAGAGTAAGGACAATTTCCTTACTTAGTTACGATAATCTAGAGTAGTGCAGAATCCTTACTTAAATGTTACTATAATTTAGAGTAGCGACAGATTCTTTACTTAGTTATGATAACTTCAATAGCGGCAGATTTCTATTTGTCACTTATGGTGATGTTTAATCGTTATGTAATCCATTGCAAGTCACATTTATACACTAAGGATGGCACACACCTTTACACATCGTTATCGTATCACATACATCACACAGACATGACAGACATCACACAGACATGACAGACATCGCACAGACATGACAGACATCACACAGACATGACAGACATCGCACAGACATGACAGACATCATACAGACATGACAGACATCGCACAGACATGACAGACATCACACAAACATGACAGACATCGCACAGACATGACAGACATCGCACAGACATTAGACATCACACAGACACTACAGACATCACACAGACATTATAGACATCACACAGACATTACAGACATCACACAGACATTATAGACATCACACAGACATTACTGGCTTGTTCTGCCTCCTAGTCTTCTTTCTCTAACAAGATAAAATAAAATAAAATTTAGTTCAGTAGGAAGGTGGGGTTTTATGTAACTTTCAATTCTGTCCATGAAGAGTCGATCGGCCTTAAAATATTGTCCTACTTGTTCATTAGTTGAATAGTTCGTAAGTCTTGTTACAAACAATTACGATTAATAAAAGTTCGATCTCATAAAATTGACACTCTTGAATAGTGCATAAGTCTTGTTACAATCAATTACGATGAACAAAAGTTCGATCTTATGATATTGACACTTCTGAATAGTGCATAAGTCTTGTTACAATCAATTTCTGGTAGGACACCCTACTTCTTTATACACTGCAAGGTTGTCGATGTCGATAAGCCTAGTTGATCCTAACACTTGGGCCCCTGTCTCGAAGTCCCATCCTCAAGAGGACAGCTTCTCCAGCGTTGCTATAGAAACTATTTGCAGTTCCAACTCGCAACAGCTCTGAAAGCAATTTCATGACATCACCAAAGGGAAGGACGTTGTAGAGAACAGCCTGAAGTATTCCAGACCTCAGTAAAAAGGCAGTAAGAAAGGAAGGAACTCATCAGCAAACAATTTGACGATGATTATAAGAATTCCTACAGCCCACGAATTAATTTCCTTAAATTAACTGACACCTCACCATAATTACACAAGAAAGTTTCTTCAAGTTCCACTAAAGATTTTCCATCATTTTAAGATTTAAAAAAATCATAGTAATACTATTATGATTTCTAACTCTATACATTTATAAATTTACATTAATGCCTGGTTAATAAAATAAATATTATAATTTGAACTTCAAAATTCATGCTTCAGTACATTATTACATTTATTAATTTTCTTCAAAATATTATTTTTAGTATACATTGATCATTGCTCGTTGTCTTTACTATTCGTAAAAGATATATCTTCATGCCATTAATACCTAAGCCATTTTAAAAATTTTACATTCAGACAGATTAACAAATAGCATCCAAGGAACATTTCACATCAAGACGTCATGCCAGATTGATTTACCACAATTACGAGCCCTCAGTGACCTTCATACCTTGTCAGTGAATAGATTCTAGTACTCTTTGTCAATGGTAATAAAATGAGGGGTTTGTTTGGTTGTTTTTTTTTTGTTTTTTTTTGGCTTATTTCTTTTTAAGCTTATGGTTCTTTTAGCTTGTTTTTACTCGCTAGCCGCAAATCTATTTCTCCATTTTAGGAATGTCATACCTCGTCTTTGTCATCGCAAGGTGGCGCTACAGTTCTCACAACGCTCTTCGTGTTCTGTCCAGTGCCATATGCTTTTGTTGAGTTCCAATGCTTTACAGTAAATGTTAAAACTAATTTTCTCCACCAACCAATCATTTTAACTTTTCTTCACTTTTAGGTGGGGATAATAACTCGGTTGCAATAAGCTAGCTGTCAGTTGTAGCCTTTAATGATGTTGTTCTCGCTTGAGTCTCGGAGAGGCAGGATCTAAGAAACGCTGCCAGTGATATCGGAGATGTCGCATTCTGCGAAACCAAGTTTATGAAATCAGATCAGCGAGAAGACGGGTGGACGATAGTGGGTTGTTTGTCCTTTGCAAGTACCACAATAGTGAAGCCGAAGTCACGAGAGAAAGTGTTCCGCTAAATGCATTAGCTCCAGAGCAAAGAAAAGATAATCGATGGTTCCTCGCATTAGATAACTTTCGCGAACCATGCAGTCTTACAAACTCTTTATGTCCCAGAATAAATATAATTTTTACATTTATGCTTTAGTAAACCAGTTACTACTTATTTGATGTATTTGAAATTATTATAGATAGATAGTAAAACAGACAAATAGGTGGATGAAGATAGATAGATAGATAGATAGATAGATAGATAGATAGATAGATAGATAGATAGATAGACAGAAAGATGGATAGATAGATAGATAGATAGGTAGATAGATAGGTAGATAAATAGATAGATAGATAGATAGGTAGGTAGATACAGATAGATAGATAGATAGATAGATAGATAGATAGATAGATAGATAGATAGATAGATAGATAGATAGATAGATAGATAGATAGATAGATAGATAGATAGATAGTGTCATGAAATTAGGATATTCTAAGTACCCATTTTAAAAGATAAATCATAACATACTTGAAAACCTACGGGACGTGGTCAGTATCTTAGCAAAATATTTTAGACCCCCCCCCCCCTTTACTGGGCATGGCAAAGAGTCTTCTGGGATCTATCACTTAAACATTTAGGTCCATCAAAATCGTTGTGATCAGACGGTCCTTTTGCCACAACCTTGTCGATGTACAACCAGAAAACCCTTTGCTGATAAACGTCTATCATTGTATTGACAAATCACTTCAGTTGTTTCCCTTCTCCTGGCCGGAAGTAGAACCGTCGAACATCTAACCTCAGCGTCCTGAATTTGCATTATGGGGTGTGGAACATGCTGCCATCTAACTTTCTGAAGAATCTCGAATGAATATGTTTTACTGTAAGTTATATTGCCTGTCATGTGTCAAGTAAATTCAATATTTAATTTTCTTGTCTATTGGTTTCTTTTTATTTTTTCTTTCTTTCAACATTTCGTGTTTTATTTTACTTTTTAGTATAAAGAATGTATTTATTTGATTGTCTGACAGTTGAACTGAGTGCATAGCAAATATGCAGAATACACAATCACACCAGAAAGGGATGGAGAAGGGGTGGAATTTCAGGATATGGAACATCAAGTAAAGATAATTTTATGTGTGACATTTCTTTTTCTTTGTGGCTGATATTAATTCACGGAAGCATGGGTAAACAGTTTACTTTCAACCAACATTCAGGAAGGCGTGTAGAGATTTACTTGGCGTATACAAACTGTTTCTTTTCCAGTGCATAACAGTATATGAGAAAACATTTTACTGTCCACTTACATTGCTGAAGAGTGTGCTACCAGTTTCCTACATTCACTGAGGCGAGAGGAAAGAGTTTCTCTTTGATTTACACTCACTGAGGCATTTGTAAAATGTCCAATTTAATTTACAATCACTGAGGCGAGTGGACTCGCACTTAGGAAAATAAATATGAGAATGATGATGATGATGATGAATGAATGAGGGACACTGCTGCTGCTGATGATTACAGTGACAGTGATGCTGAAATGTTTAATATCATAGTGTGACGTACGGATGAGTGCTTATTACCATAAAAGGTTATGGTGTATGTCATGCTCTCTCACGTGGCTGCCTCACTTCGAACCAAGCCACACGATAACACGATCGGTCGCGCATGACAGAGACACGACCGGTCGCACATGACAGAGACACGACCGGTCGCACATGACAGAGATACGACCGGTCACGCATGACAGAGACACGACCGGTCGCACATGACAGAGATACGATCGGTCGCGCATGACAGAAACACGATCGGTTCGCGCATGACAGAGATACGATCGGTCGCGCATGACAGAGGCACGATCGGTTGCGCATGACAGAGATACGATCGATCGTGCATTACCGAGACACGTTCGGTCGCGCATGACAGAGAAAGAACGATAGACACGCCACACTCATTTCCCCAAGTCACTCATCCATGCATGGACAGGTGTAGATTCTTGGCAGAACGAACAGAGAGTATGATGTTTGAATTAGAAACAGTACTCAGTAACAATCAGGGTAGACTGGCTGAGCGCAACAGTTGGTGCAAGAATCGAAGCAATGTTTACTAGTGATACAACAGTCATACACTTGCTCTTCAGGTAAATAATGCAGCAGTTAATGCTATAGTTACTCAGCATAGTGTGAATCCAGCTCTTATCTGAGTAAATTGGTCCAGCAACAGACTGCAGTCTAAAATTTTTGTCGTTAAGTGAAATACCGTCCCCTTAAGACTAAGTTAAAGTAGGCTTCACGGCATGCTGTGAGTCTGGTAGACAATTTTTTTTCCGACTGAGTATGTTGGCCAAGGATGAGAGACTGACAACTTAGTCTCTAGGATGAATAGAATGATAACCAATCTAGTAGCACAGATCAAGTGATGGTAACTTGTAACCTTGAACCAGAATTGGGTAAAGCAAGAGTATTTAGACAAACTTAGAGGGAGATCACAACTTCTGATTTCTTCTATGTTGGAGCTCTTACCAAACATACACAGTCCCACGGCATAACTTGTGGTTCGAGATGTCTTTAGATAGACCTGCCTTGAATAATAAATTGTGTGTGTTTCTGACCACTCTTTAACTATAGTGATTATTATAGAGGTATTAAGTGGGATGCCAAAGGCATCTTTCAATGATGGGCCTAAGTTCGAAGCAGTTTGTGTGCTGGGACATTGCTAATATTTAGAAAATGTACTGCATATGGCAAACTAGACTAATATGATGCAGATTAAACATGGTCTTTAGTTTAACACCCCGGGTTGTTTGATATGTTTGTTTGCTGCTGTAATACATTCACTGATAGATTCTGACCGGAAATGGCTGTTTTGAAACACTTAGGAATTTAATCTTACTGTGATGACTTCCCTGTGAATATCAGTATTAATCCTTATTTAACTTTCAATAATTATGTTAATTTAAGGTGATTGAAATCTTAAATCTTAAAATCTAAAGTTCTATCTGGACGTCTCTCCTCCAATCTCACCTGGCAGATCTACATAGCGCTTTCAGATCTACATGGCACTTTCAGATCTACATGTTGCTTTCAGAACTCATGTTTCCACTTTCAAGACCTGCCGTAACCCCGTTCTTCTGTAATAATTTTTGCTGTAGGTAGTATTTTTGCTAATGGATCCGTCCTAATTACCTCTGCCCACACCCCTTTCTACCCAGCTATTCTAAAATAACATGTGCAAAAAGTGAGTTACAAAGTAATAACAATATTTATTAATCACAACAATCACAAATTAGTATAATGTTCGAATAACGCAAGATGTTTATAGTAAAAATGCGTCTGTGGATAAAATGTTTTTAAAATCAGTCCTCTAGAAAGCTTAAAGAACAAACAAGAATAGCAAAAAGAAGGAAAAGCAACTAATCATTATTTCTATAATGTATATTTACAGATAATTTTGTTAACTTAGGACAACACAAATGTCTAATGTACGCATATTTGGCACAGGAGATGTGTCATTTGCGCAAAGCTGATCACATGAAATGTGTCATTTGCGCAAAGCTGATCACATGAAATGTGTCATTTGCGCAAAGCTGATCACAGGAAATGTGTAATTTGCACAGTCTGAACGTACTCGTGTACGCTCACAGGTGCTTCTATAAACGTGTGCGTTTAAACGTACATGAATAACCTACGTCACCGCGCCGTTCGTGCAAATGACGCATTTAAAGCCTTTGTGTGTATCTTCATCATAAGTCTGTTGTCGTCAGCCTCCACTAAAGTAGACTCTGTTTGCTATTTCCGTTTACTGCTTGGAGACATTAATTGACCACCACGACGTAAATTTAATCTAGTAGTAAGGAGAAGTTTACTTTGCCCTAGACCTGGTTAAAAAGAGTGGCGGGACAACTTGTAAATGCGGCGAACACACGGATTTGCTCTGCGCGGACGAAGACGTAATGGCACAGGGAACTGGCTGAGCGAGAATATTTTTCTTAACATACCCGTCTGACACGAAAGAGGCATTTTTCTGGTCCTCATAAAGACAGTCTATTAGTTCCGCTGACGCCGTGTTGGGCTCAGAGGACCAGAAAATCAGATGGAAAGTTTGCACAAAGGTTCAAATCCCACTAAATGCACAACGGAAAGGCGACCGGGTAAATATTGGATCTTTGCTGAAGAACGACTCAAAGCAACGAAAGTAATATACGGGAAGTTGATGGCAAATCTTCACATTGGAATGTACTAGTACGATATGGAATGATCAATTTTTCAAACTGGAAAGTACAAGAACGCTATGGTATGGTAAATGTTTACAAACTGTAAAGTACTATTACGCTATGGTATGGTAAATGTTTACAAACTGGAAAGTACTAGTACGCTATGGTATGGTAAATGTTTACAAACTGGAAAGTACTAGTACGCTATGGTATGATAAATGTTTACAAACTGTAAAGTACTATTACGCTATGGTATGATAAATGTTCACAAATTGGAATGTAATAGTATGCTTTGGTCTAGTTCTGTGCAAAACTTAACATTTTGATAGCAAGATATAAAAGAACTATTGAATACTATTACTTTTAAACCAACGTACTCTTCCTTTAAATGATATCGAAATTCTGCGTTATGTTCTTTATTAGAGCTATCGAAATTTTCTAAGGGATGAAGAACACGCCCATGATGCAACTTTGCAAAGGAGAATCGCAACTGTATTATTGCTGCAAATCTTAAACAATACGTGTTTATATAGAATTATATAGTTATGATTCGTCAACCTTATCAAGCATTTTTATTTTCAGTAAAAGGCTAATTTAAGAACTTTTTAGTGTGTCAAGGCTATCGTTAACCTTGTTAGGTCCCACAGACGAGTGGCCTGCAGGGCATATAAATCTGTTGACTTATGGACAGGCGACCACTTCTTTATGAATGCACGCGCTGGTAAGCCCCGATTAAGGGTTAGCATCCAGTTATGATGCCACACAGAAGTGTAAGAGTAAGAACGCCAATTTTGACTGTCAGTAAGTTAGCATCTGTGTAAATTTTATCAGCGTGCTGAGATTCTCTCCTCCAACACCACCTCCACCACCCACCTCGTCACTGTTTTATCTTAAATACTCACTTGAGTCTCTTTAATGGTACTTGATTTCAGACTTCAGTCCAGTTTGAGGCGACCCGTGAGCACCATTTGGTAAGCTAATTGGCTGATAGTGCGTAGGAGATGTGGATTTATAAACATTTCGTTACATGCTACATTGAATTGTTGGTTGTATTGCACGTTCTGAATGGAAACATTTAATTATGTAACATATGTTGATATAAACTTGAATTCGATTGTGATTGTATTTTCAAATTAGTATAATATGGACGGGGATAATAATATATTTGCAGCTATGTAAGTTGAAGGTAATGGAGAGAGAGAGAGAGAGAGAGAGAGAGAGAGAGAGAGAGAGAGAGAGAGAGAGAGAGTAGAGAATTAGTATGGAAAGATGTTATGTGTGCTCCACTCTGTTTTCAGTGGAGCACGTCTCTGGAATTTGGTTTCCGCTAGGACAGTACCTTTAGATTTTCCCAGATGAGTCTGGAAGAAAGAAGTCCAATTAGAGCTTTAATACAGAAATTAAATTCTCATTCGCCTGAAATTAACATGGATACAGATAGTTAAACAAGGATTAATATTATAAACACAAATAAGTGAAGGGGCATCATCACACATCTCTTAAATCCTTGGTTGGTTTACATAGCATTCCACTCTATGTCTAGTTTACATACTTTGTACTCCTTTCTATGTCTGGTTTATGTAGCACTCCTCTCTGTGTCTGGTTCATGTAGCACCCCTCTCTGTGTCTGGTTTATGTAGAACACCTCTCTGGTTCATGTAGCACTCCTATCTGCCTGGTTCATATAGCACTCCTCTCTGTCTTATTCATGTAGCACTCCTCTCTGTCTGGTTCACGTAGCACTTCTATCTGGTTCATGAAGCACTCCTATCTGTCTGGTTAATGTAGAACTCCTATCTGTCTGGTTCATGTAGCTCTCCTGTCTGTCTGGTTCACGTAGCATTCCTCTCTGTCTGGTTGACGTAGCTCTCCTATCTGTCTTGTTCATGTAGCACACCTCACTGTCTGGTTCGTTTAGCACTCCTATCTGTCTGGTTCGTTTAGCACTCCTATCTGTCTGGTTCGTTTAGCATTCCTATCTGTCTGGTTCATGTAGCACTCCTATCTGTCTGGTTCGTTTAGCATTCCTATCTGTCTGGTTAATGTAGCACTCCTATCTGTCTGGTTCATGTAGCACTCTTATATGTCTGGTTCATGTAGCACTCATATATGTCTGGGTCGTTTAGCATTCCTATCTGTCTGGTTCATGTAGCACTCCTATCTGTCTGGTTCGTTTAGCACTCCTATCTGTCTGGTTCGTTTAGCATTCCTATCTGTCTGGTTCCTGTAGCACTCCTATCTGTCTGGTTCGTTTAGCACTCCTATCTGTCTGGTTCGTTTAGCATTCCTATCTGTCTGGTTCCTGTAGCACTCCTACTGTCTGGTTCATGTAGCTCTCTTCTCAAGATTCGGTTTATATACTTACTTCATGAAAAATCTTTTTAAAGTATAACAATACCTTTCAATTCCTTATAGATCTCTATCGGTTACCAACAAAACCCACCGTAAAGATTGCACTTGGATACAGACAAGAACAGCGTGGGGGGGAGGGGGGGAAAAGAAAGAGAGAGAGAGAGAGTTTCTTCTTCCGAAAAACAGTCTACTAATATCTTTGCGTTGGAACTAATTTATATATTCCTCACATGCATACACACACACACACACACACACACACACACACACACGCACACACATTCCCGCTTGCACAGACACATATGTACTGATGAACATGCACGCACATACAAACAAAACTTCCTTTGTGTTTCCCCATAAGATACATGTCCACAATGCAGTGCAAAGAAAACCTTTTACAGAGCTAACTGCAGTAAAGAAATGCCGTTTTCCTTTTTCGTTTTTCCTCAGCTATTAGAAATAGTTTATCAGCGCATAAATAAAGATAGAGCAGTGTAAGTAATGTGATTCGTTGATCTGATGCCAAAACAGGTTTTTCTCTTTAACACTTTTTTTTCCAAATGGCAAAGACATTCTGATGCAAGAACAGGTTTTTCTCTTTAATACTCTTGCTTAAAATGGCAAAGACATTCTGAGGCCAACGAGGGTGTACGATAATGAAATTAGCAACATAATTTAATTAGCGGGATTCGCGAGCGCAAGTAGGTTAAATGGGAGGGGGGGGGTGCGTTGCGTATGTGTGCGAGCATAGCTGTGGGGTATGAAGTGAGGGCCAATCTCAGTGACACCTTCTTACACAGAACCGGAAGTCAAGAGAAGCACAGAAAGTGAGTGTAAATCTAGAGTAAACTCAAAGACACACTAAATGTAGAATGTGCAAAAGCGACATATTTGCTAAAGTTGGTTTCTCGTAGTTCCTTTTCCGCGTTTTTTTTTCAAATACCAAGAAAGAGAAGTGGTTAAATATTTTGAGATAGCGCTTTCTCAGATTCAAGTTTATCACCTAGGTGGTTAAGTAAGCGCATTGCTCGAAGTTTTAATTCCGGTGATTAATGCCCAACTTTTCTAAGCGTACAGAATTTACACACATTTTGTTCATTTTTCTTGAATATTTTATAGATACAACTTTCTAAATTAGCACGAGTTGTTCGTAATTTTCTACAGAATGTTTGAAGTTTTGGGTTAAGGTTTGCGAAATGTATGCCGGCTATATATTAATATGCTGAAAATCGCTATAGATAGAATCCGTCCATCTATCTATCTATCTATCTATCTATCTATCTATCTATCTATCTATCTATCTATCTATCTATCTATCTATCTATCTATCTATCTATCTATCTATCTATCTATCTATCTATCTATCACACATGCAAACATACATGGAAATCTTCACGAAGTCTTTGCGTGGGAAGAAGTGATGACAATCTGCGTGTCACACTCGACATTTACACAATACTGCCTGCTCGCTCGGCAGAGGAAGGAACGCTTCAGTGGCGACGCAGTGCCGTTCCTGATGCAGCCTATTGACGCATGGCCCTACGTGCCAAATGCCAAATTACAGACTTTTAGTGTCAACGGCGTTCTTGGGAGAGCTATAAGTCGGTGTAGAAAATACCAACAGCCATTCGTGCTAATTTTCAAACTTTATTCATTTTTTTTTTCTTCTCTGCGTCAACGTCTAATTTGCTTTTATATTGTTTTAACAATCTGATTTGTGTGTGTGTGGTTTTGTTGTTGGGTTTTTGTTTTGTGTTTGTGTGTTGGGAGGAAGGTTATTTCTTGAAGGAGGTATTTAATTTGTGTGTGTGTGTGTGTGTGTGTGTGTGTGTTTGTGTGTGTGTGTGTGTGTGTGTGTGTGTTTGTTTCTTTTATGTTTTCTTCCGACCGCTTTTCCGATTTATTCATGTCCCGTTATGAAAAGAGTAACGTGTGCAGAAAACTATTTTTACACAGACTGTTGTGATGGTGCTGGATACGCATTGTGGCAAACAATAAATAATAAATAATCACTCGTCATTAATGTCATTTTAATCCGTATGCACACTCGTATCTGTGGTATACATACATACAGAAGTACTATTGTTAATTTAGCTTTAGGTAATACCCCCGCCCCCCCCCCCCCCGAAAAAAAAGGGATGTTCGAAATTGAAGGTAGATGTAAGTGTGAGAGTAGACAAAATATTTTCACTTACAAAGATAGTTGTTGTTTCGATAACTTCTTTTTCCACACAAGAGCTGCAAGAAAACTTTTCATCTGCATTAGATGTTCTCTGTCTTTAGTGGGCTTATATGGGGCTATACAAGGATAGCAATATGTCTTCGTTATATAGAACAGGAAGTGACGTAGTCTCTTAGTTGTCATGTGCCACGTCAACTCTTTATGAAATGGTTCTCGCACTTTTTCGCTTGTCCAATTGTCAGAACGTACAAAAAGATGAAAATAGATGTCTTATGCATACGTCTAAAGGAGGAAATTCTACGGCAGAAGTGCTTCTCCAAGATGTTTACGTTACCTGTTTTCTCTCTTTAGTGAAGTACACCATGCAGGATGGATTACTCTCATGACAATGACGTGCGCTAAAACTGATAATCTCCCCTCACCGTCCTGCAAAATGCTTGATTCCAACCAATGCCATCATTTCGAATCAGAGCGACTCGCTCTCACAGGTCACCCCACCTTTTAGTTTTTGCTCAAGTAATACATTGTATTCTTACCGGTCCTGTCTTCCTTAGGCTTAATTAAAATGTGGTGGTGTTTATCTTTCTTTTTAAAAAATTAAAAACCTCTAGCAATTATAGCAAAACAACGACAGCAACGTCATTATTGTTCTCTGTTGCATTATTTTTATTATTAAAATGATGCTATCTTTATTTTTAAGTGTGCATGTGTGTATGCGTGCATGAGCTTAAATGGGTTTAATTGGTGTTTATATATTATGTTTGAATCACACGCATAAAAACACGCAACACATACACACACACACACATGCAAACCTACGATGACATGAACTTACTCTTTGTAAAGAATAAATACTGGGTTTTTTTTTATCACGAGCTAATTGTCGGTTTGTGTGTGCGCCTGTTTGTATTTTTCGCGGCAGCAATCCACATTTTTAAAAATTGTAAATGACAAGGAAGCTCTGCTGGAAAACAGTCCACTGACTCCACTCCATGTAAGTGCAGCAATGGTTTCGTGACCTTGACGGATTTCAAAGAAGAATATACGAAATCCGTACGTAACTCGGTCCTATTATTTTAATATTTTGCTAGGAAGGGGAACTAATCCGTCTGGTGTAATTGCAAAATTCTCTAGCTTAGGTGGAAAGAATGCTCGAGGTCAGCATTTTCCAACTGATAGTGCTAATCAGTAAACAAACATCGAATGCAATAAAGGATCAACGGTCACCATTTTGTTGCCTTTGTTTTTGTAAATTATTTATTTGTTTGTTTACCCGTCCAGTTTTAAGATTTTTTCCTTCGATTTATTTTCCTCTCTGAAGTAGAAGCAGGTTGGCTATATCGACCACATCATAACAGTCCACTGACTCTCCTTATTAAAGATTATTTTTCCTGCGACTGCATTATAATTGATAAAAATAACATTTTCGAATCAATAGTCTTGTCTTTTCACAGACATCTCTTTTTGTCGGTCTTTCAAAGAGCCGTTTGAGAAGGTCTTCTGCTCCAGTGAAGAACCAGTACATGCTCTGTTTCTTGCAGATGCAGTATTTTTATTTAACGTGCGGACGAAATCTGTTTCTCCACGCCGCAAAATCAACCTGCTTGAATTTAACACTAATGGAAGTGCACGCAGAAAGAAAGAAAAAGCAGATGACTTACTGTGACATTAAAATGTTAATATTGAGAGTTATATATTTTTTTTTAATGATTCCTGTGATATGACTTTATGCATTGAGACAAAAAGCAAAACAAAAGAAAAACCTCCCCAACGACTAAAAACAAAATATAGGAAGACGTATCAAGACAATAAACTTCTGTTGCGTGCTGCCTATCTTTATTCTATAGTCTGAAGTTTTAAAACTGGAGATAGGTGTCTTGGAGACACCAGCCAAAGAGACATTTCTTCTGGTCAAAGAAAAGTATCGGATTAAACACCATGGCTTGCCATTAAAATCAGTTGTTAGTTCAGTGGGGAGTGTTCAAGTCGAAAATGTTTACTTTGGCAAATGAATGAACGCGAATTGAACACAAAGCAGAAGGTCACAAGAAAGAAAGAAAGAAAGAAAGAAAGAAAGAAAGAAACAAACAAACAAACAAACAAATAAACAAAGAATGAAAGAAAGAAAGAAAGAAAGAAAGCCACTCTCTCAACATTAAATCATGATAAAATTATTATTTTTCAAAACCCGCCATTGACTTCAATTGAAAATCATTGCATTAAAAAAATTAAAAGCAATAACGACTGCATCTATCTATCTATCTCCCTATCTCCCTATCTATCTATCTATCTATCTATCTATCTATCTATCTATCTATCTATCTATCTATCTATCTATCTATCTACAATCTCTGTGTATGATGCTAAAGCGTCCTTGACCTTCGAGCTCGTGGGAGGTTTTGTCAGTTTTACCCTCGAGCACGTGGGAGGTTTATGGATCGACGCTAAATCGTCCTTGATCTTCGAGCTATTGGGTCTATTTCACATGGCCAGCTTTATGTTGCATTGTCACGTTCAAAGAATTTTTAAAAAATGAAGTTACTTATAATCAAACACATGTGGCTCAAAACACTCCCTCGTGTTAGATTATAAGTCACATCGGGGTTTTTGATGAGTATGCGTGAAAGTAAATAAAAATGTAAACAACAATAACAGCTAAACTTAGAGTGCAGTTTCATTATAGATAGCTACTTCTGTGAATATAACGTACTGGTGTTACTGTCACTGTGTCATACGATGCGACTATAACGTACTGGTATTACTGTCACTGTGTCATACGATGCGACTATAACGTACTGGTATTACTGTCACTGTGTCATACGATGCGACTATAACGTACAGGTATCACTGTCACTGTCGCACGATGCGACTATAACGTACTGGTATTATTGTCACTGTGTCATACGATGCGACTATAACGTACAGGTATCACTGTCACTGTCGCACGATGCGACTATAACGTACTGTTATTATTGTCACTGTGTCACACGATGCGACTATAACGTACTGGTATTATTGTCACTGTGTCATACGATGCGACTATAACGTACTGGTATTACTGTCATACGAAGCGTTGCGAGGAACAACTGCAAAGAGAGAAAACAGGTAACGTAAACATTTTTGGGAAGCACTTGTGCCGTGGAATTTCCAGTCATGCAAGGTCTTCATCCTGTCAACATGGCTCCCACCGGCTTAACCCTTTCTGTGCTGCTGATTGCAAAACAGAATCATTCTACTGGCAGTATAGAAAGAGTTAAAAGAAAACCAACTTGTTTCGGGCTGCATCTTCCCATGGAAACTCAAAACGTTTTTTATTTAAAAAAAAAAATGAACAGTATTCTGACGTTTACCTGTGTTTAGAAACCCACATTCGAGCGCGTAATTGCATAAAGAAAGAGAAAAAACACGGCTCGTGCATGTACACCTAGTGACACGTGTGCGTAGACATGCATGCGCGAGCGTACGCACATACACACACGCATACACTCCCACGCACACACGCACACGTAGATCAAATGAGTGCTGCAATGACAAGGAGCCGTCTGTCTATTCAGTCGGGGTGGTGGTGGGGCGCTGTGCAGGTTCAGTCAGTGTAAAAAGCTCGCAGCATTATGGAAGTTGTCATTTAAAAGCTCCTTTCTGTCTACAGCATTAAGAGAGACGCTACAATTAAACCGGCATCGCGAAGGACCTAGGCATTCTGGAGGCAGAGCTGTCTCTGGGGGGATTTTACTTCGTCCAACGTTATCAACACCATTGTTATAGTTTGCACGAAGAATGGGGATTGAACAGAAAACTTCCTAATATGAGGTGTGCTTTTTTATGATTAATCGTTTTTCTCTCCCATTCTCTCGTTTAACTTTATTTTTCAAAGAAAGAATTTGAAACAGATAAGCAGTCTCAGCATCTGTTCACTCGAAAATCAAATTAACAGCCCTGAAAAAAAAGAAGAAAAAAATGGTCGATCCCGTTTTGTTTTGAAAGGAACGTCGTCAGTGGTGCAAGTAATCTTCCGCTGAACGATTGAAAGTGACATTTCAATGTCAGTCAGCCGGGTCACTGCTTTGAAAGTATTGATATGTCAAAGTGTGTTAGGTTCATGTGTATGTGTGTGTGTGTGTGTGCGCGCGCGTGCATGCAAGTGTGCAAGGGGAAGTGTATTCTTGTGTGTGTGTGTGTGTGTGTGTGTGTGTGTGTTTGTACACTAAAAACAAAATAACAGCAATGACAATAAAAAAAAAATTGACCCAGTTTCCTTTTGAGACTATCGTTGAAAAAAGAGATGTAGAAGGCGGGCGATTAATACTGGGGTTTTGACCACACTGGACGCGTTCTTGGAAGTGTGTGCCCATCATCGTGTGTTTTTGTGTTCGTATGTTTGTATGTGTTTTGTTCGTAAATTTGTATTTGTATATGAGTGCGTGTTTATGTTTTCGTACGTTTCTATGTAATATTGTTAGTATGTGTATATTTGTTTGTGTGTCAGTATGTATATATTTGTGTGTGTGTGTGTGTGTTTGTATGTATTACTATATTTATATTCATGTTTGCATGATTTTTGTTATCTCTGCCACTAAATAAATAGAACTAAATGCCCACTGAAGAATTGATGGGACTGCCATTGAATATATAAAATTAATTGCTTCATGAAGAATTAATGGGATTGCCACTGGATACCCAGAAATAATTGCTTCATGAGGAACTAATGGGATTGCTACTGGGGCTGCTTCGGTTTGTTTTGCACTGTCACTGGAATCAGAATAAGACTATTGAAAAGTAAAATGAAATATATATATCAAATAATAATTATATAATTTTTACACAATAATTTTTTTGAAATGCTTGTCAAACTATTTCTATTGATGAACAGAATGCAAAAACCTTTGTGTGTTCTGTACTCTCTCGATTTTTGAACTGCCTTCTCTTTGGTCTGTCTGTACTGTCCTTTGAAGAAATTTCAACCAAACACTACAGCATTTGAATGGAGGTAAGTTAGGCAAGTCCGGCTGTCGCTAATGTTAGGAATTATCTAATAAACTAATATTGATCATTAGTGTCTAAATTAGTTTAGGGTCGTTAAATGAAAACCGGACATGTGACATACTGCCAGTTCTCCAGTCATCACTGGCAACCTGTCCACATTTGTAACTAGCTACCTGTCCGCAGTTTTCACTGGCTAGCTGTCCACATTCTTTACTAGCTACCTGTCCACAGTTTTCACTGGCTAGCTGTCCACATTCTTTACTAGCTACCTGTTTAAAGTTTTCACTGGCTACTTGTCCACATTCGTCACTAACTACCTGTGTAAAGTTTTCACTGGCTACCTGTCCACATGCGTCACTAGCTACCTGTGTAAAGTCTTCACTGACTAGCTGTCCACATGCGTCACTAGCTACCTGTGTAAAGTCTTCACTGGCTAGCTGTCCACATGCGTCACTAGCTACCTGTGTAAAGTCTTCACTGGCTACCTGTTTACAGCAGAATACAACACACGAACTCGTCTCTTTGCCACGTTTCACTGTCTCGTTCCAGCCCTAAGCGACCTGTCTGACTTCACGACCCTGCTAGAAGCCTGCGCTCGTCATCAGACACACATTGCCATCACTCCAAAAGCACATAACGGTCATAACGGTCAACGTGTACTTGCCTATCAGGGTCTCTCTACCTGGCACTCGCTGTCTTTCACCTGTGACACAAAGAGGCCATGGCTATTTTCAAGCGGGCTCTCAAGATTTTATTTTATTTTTTTACCACAAAGAGCAGTATTGTCTCTTTGTTCTAGATGTACTTGCATCTCTTGCATAGTTTTTTTGCATGTGGCTTCATTTTGTATTAGTTATTATTATTTATATTACCATACTTATTTAAGAAGTGGTGCAAAGACCTATTGAGGGTTTTTCCACAAAATATTTTACAGCTCTATTTCATAAGACTAAGCACTTTATAACACTTCTTTTAATTAGTACTTTTAACATTGTTATATGACACAGATAGATAAAAAGATAAATAGATTTAGATAGAGGGACTGACGGATGGGTGGGAAGATAAATGGACGTAAAGCTAGCTATCTAGATAGTTAGATAGATAGATAGATAGATGGATGGATGGATGGATGGATAGATAAATAGATAAATAGATAGATAGGTAAGTAGGTAGGTAGACGGACTGACTGACGGATGGATAGATGGATAGATAGATAGACAGATGGATGGATGGATGGATGGATGGATGGATGGATGGATAGATAGACAGATAGATAGATCGATAGGTAAGTAGGTAGGCAGACGGATTGACGAATGGATGGATGGACGGTTAGATAGACAGACAGATAGATAGATAGATAGATAGACAGACAGACAGACAGACAGATAGACAGATAGATAGATAGATAGGTAGATAGATAGATAGACAGACAGATAGATAGATAGACAGACAGATAGATAGATAGATAGATAGATAGATAGATAGATAGATAGATAGTATCAAAAGGTTTTCGATTGTATCACTAACGATTATTACAGATATATTTAAGTAAATTCTCATGAATTTAAATTATTACTTAGGGAATGTTATAATTAAATATCGTTGTCAACGACATCCCACAATCCTCTAACATTCTTTGAATATTTACGCCCTTGAACGTATTTTTCTTACGTCACAAAATCAGTCGTCAATGTTGTTGTTTTTTTTAGACATAAACAAATAGTAATAAGTATTTCAATAAAAGAAATTCACTATATTAACAAGTGATTACACAAAATACAATTAAAATTTCCACTCGAGAACTAATAATCAAAGTCTCTCTCTCTCTCTCTCTCTCTCTCTCTCTCTCTCTCTCTCTCTCTCTCTGTATATATATATATCTCAGCAAGACATAAAGGTACAATTCTAAAAGTAACATGTAAATGTTGAGAGAATTCAAATACTTTACACCGGTATCCTAGGTTTCCTGCAAAATTTTCTCTTAGAGAGTCCAATATAGTTAACTATATTTTCTCTTAGATATAGAGAGTCCAATATAGTTAACTAGCACAGTGTTAACATTCCAAGAATACTCTACCACTAATTAAAGGTAATAAGAAATCCTTAACATCAGGCCACTTATCCCTCATAATTTAATTACACACGCACGCACACATACACATACACACGCACATACAAACTCTAATGCAATTAAACACATACACTCAAACACACATGCATATACATGCACACACATAAAATACCCACACATTTTATAAATCTGTTCAATATTTTATTTTTATAAAACACTAAATCATTCAATAATTCAGACAATCAACTCTGCATCATGCAAGAGGAATGTTTCTTTTTCGCTAGCATCATGCAAGAGGAATGTTTGTTTATCGCTAGCATCATGCAAGAGGAATGTTTGTTTATCGCTAACATCAAAGGAGGAATGTTTGTTTATCGCTAACATCAAAGGAGGAATGTTTGTTTATCGCTAACATCATATGAAAGGAATGTTTGTTTATCGCTAACATCATATGAGAAGAATGTTTGTTTGTCCGCTAATTCATCTGAGAGGAATGTTTGTTTATCGTTAATATCATCTGAGATGAATGTTTGTTTATCGTTAACATCAAAGGAGGAATGTTTGTTTATAGCTAATATCATATGAGAGGAATGTTCTTTTATCGCTAACATCATGCAAGAGGAATGTTTGTTTATCGCTAGCATCATGCAAGAGGAATGTTTCTTTTCGCTAGCATAATGCAAGAGGAATGTTTCTTTTTCGCTAACATCATGCAAGAGGAATGTTTGTTTATCGCTAGCATCATGCAAGAGGAATGTTTGTTTATCGCTAACATCAAAGGAGGAATGTTTGTTTATCGCTAACATCAAAGGAGGAATGTTTGTTTATCGCTAACATCTTATGAGAGGAATGTTTGTTTTCGAACCAGGATCTCATTGCACTATGATTTAAATGGTTGATGCTCTGTCATCAAATGATTAATTATAACATTTAATGTATATTAACGAATGATAATTATGATTTGGATGATGAATGTGAAAACCGCTGAATTTATTAATATATATGTAGGTTATTTGTTTATTTGTTTGTTTGTTTGTTTGTTTTTAGTCTATTGCCGATTTATGAACAGAAACGTTCTGAATGGTGAGTGAATGCTTAACGGTGCTAAATGTGTGTGGAAGTGTTGTATTAGGATTAGGCATATGCCAGGTGTAAAGTGGTGTAAAGTATATATGCCAGGTGTAAAGTATATACGCCAGATGTAAAGTATATGGAGAATTGTTGATTGGGATTAGGAGTATGTCCAGAGGATGGTGTGCAATCTACAGGAGACATTACAGAATGAACAGGAAGCAATCAAAGAAATAAAGACTTAGAGCAGTGCTTTTGCTTACGTATTTTCAACTGTCCATCAAAGTCGTAGAAGTGGGGGCGAGAAAGTGCTAATTTTAATTGGTTGAAGAGCTAGGTGACCAACGGGAGATTTGCGTGATCAAAAAAAAACCCAAACCAACATTATTTCTGACAACTCGAAATAACATTTGTCAGTGCAAAGTTAAAGTGAGAAAAAATCCCTTGAGAGAGTGTCTTTAGGGTCAGGAGAAGTCGGCAGATTTAAATTTTAAGTTTAAATCCTTTTGGAAGGAAAACTGAGCGTGTGTGGGAGAGAATGAAAATCACGATTTAAATCTTTTTATTTTGACTTGTATGCATGAAATTAAGTTTCGTATTTTGCAGCGGTATTATAATAATGGTTTTTTTTCAGAGCTCCTTAGTATTTAAAATAAAGTTAGAGAAATATTAGAGAGCACACTTAGGGCCAGTTTTCATTATATTTCAGGGTTTTAGTCGTGAAACGCCTGTCACGGTAATCGATGGCTTAATCTATGCTGAGGTCGGGCCCACAGCCCACACAAGACCTCCACTGGTGTGACCATAGACTCATCACTATGATGTTGCAGTGGTGAACAGGACAGATTACTCCAACCAGAAGTTAAGCGATTAATTAGAGGACTGCGACCTTGTCTTCCTGCAGTCTACCACATTCTCTACAGCCTACCACACCCTCTACAATTTACTACATTCTTTTCAGATATCTACCACATTCTCTGCAGACTGTGTACTACTTTCTCTTCACATATCTACCACATTCTCTGCAGACTGTGTACTACTTTCTCTTCACATATCTACCACATTCTCTGCAGACTGTCTACCCGATCAATTTTAAAACTTGACAAGGTGAAAGTTATTAAAAGAGCAGCTTGACAGCATTATACTAACTGACCAACCTTACGTCTCCTTACAGCCGTGATGCAGAGCTTGAACAATTCCGTTTCATATTACATTGCAGCCAAATTATGAGGTTATTTTCTAAAATCAACAATCCTGATTAAATATGTTCAGAGTCTACTGAATGCGCCACTGTGCCGAAATCAAGGCTATTCTTGTGTTCAGACTGGCATTGCTTGTCTACGTGTTTCTAAAAATACTTTCTATGAAGTGGAATCAAATTGTTCAATAACAACAACAACAAAAAATACATCACTTTTAAAAATAATTAATGTAAAGCTTTGATAGGTTAAGAAAAAACATCCCACCGGTGGTGGTCCCCCAACTAAGTTTGACCACAACGACTTTAAAAGTCTACTGCCCAGCTTTAATCTGTCAAACATTTCAAATGTCTTGGGAAAAGTCATTTTGTCTCAGCATCCCACATAACTCGTCATAATCCGTTCATTAAATTTCCAATCAGCTTATCACCCCTTTCACAGCGCTGAAACTGCTTATTAGACGTCATTAATGACCTCATTGCGTTAGAACTGCTTGTTAGACGTCATTAATGACTCATTGCGTTAGAACTGCTTAATTTCATTGCGCTAGTTGAGGAAAGATTTCAATAGCCTTAGACACTACTGACCTTGCCGCATGGCTCCACTGTCTGTACCTTTCTTCTGGCATTCATGGTAGTCTTTGGTTTGGTTTAGATCATATTTTCTGAAAGGAAATAAAATGTGTCAGCCACCAGTAAAGCCCCGATGATGCTTACAATGGTGTCTTGCAGTGCTTTGCTCTCGGATCAGCTTTTAAAATAATAAAAAAAGTAGGCATTGTTCACAGTTCTTATTAAGTCGCCATCCTGTGTCCACCCCCACCCATTTGTGACACTCATTCGTACAAATGCAGATGCCCACACGAAAACTGCTTTCACAATCCAGACTGTGGAGCGCACGTTTATGCTGCTGTCTGGAGGAGAAGTAGTAAGTTAAGAATGAATGATAGTAAAAGTGAAATTATGCGCCGTTGCTTGACACGATTTTTCTAAATCCTTGCCAGTGCCAGACAATGAATATTGGTGAAACTCCCGTTAAATCCAGACGACGAGTACTGCTGAAATTCACACTACATCCAGTCAGTAAATATTCTTGAAACTCCAGCTAATCCACTCAATCATCTGTAGAGTACTGTTCACATTATGCTCCTAGATGATACTACAACAGCTCTTGTGTGTTCTCGCAATGTGACTATTGTAACCCATAGTTCAAAGCACTTCAGCTAGGCTTATTTTTCGATACTAAGAACCGACCTTGTCATTCCTGTTCTCTGCAGCCTTTGTTGGCGCCTTGTTTACAGCAAAATAAAACACAGGTTATCTTCTCTTTAAATGTCACTGTCTGGTTCCGGGACTAAATATCTGCCTAACCTCAAACACATGTACAATCCTACTAAACGCTTGCGTTTCTTATCAGAAACATGTATTTTTTACATTCTGCAAACAAAGACTGTGTACATGTAAAACAAGCGACATTCGTTTGCTTATAAGGATTCAATCAGGAATTGTGCATTAAACAGGAATGCACTGTATTATTTTATAGCTCAGATACATTACATCAGAATCATTTTCAAGAGGGTTCTACAGACTTGTTTTTCGTTAGCAAGAATATTGCAGTATCCTCTATCGGTGTTAATTCAAACTGTGAATTTGTAGATCTGTTTTATTTGATTGCAATTATTCTAACGACATTATTCATTTAATGTTGCAATTTTGCATGTCATTTTATAATTTTTGTCTCATTGCATTAACTGATCTTTATTAACGAGTCTGGGGTAGTTAAGTGTGAAGCTCTAGTTGTATATTTAAAAATGTGCAAATATTGTAGAGGGTTCACATTTCCTTTAAGAATATTTGCTCTATAAAATCATCATCATCAACAACATCATCACAATTTGTTCATAATTTATTATTTACTCATTTCATTCTATGATTCCTACTTAATGGTGCATCAGCAGCCATCCAGAAAACATTATTTGTACATAGAGAGGAGTAATAAAAGCTTTCTTGGCAACAACAAAGTCCAAAACCCTTCACACCCTGTTTGAACACGGCTGTAAAAGTGTATTCTTACTAAAGATTCATTCACCTCTCTTTTTAAAACGATGCTATTGACATTCTAAGTCGCTGCTATTTAAAAAAATATATAACTACATATTCTTGAAAGCTTGAACGTTGTAAAGATTCTAGAAATAATCACGGAATTTCAAGCTTCTTTCAAACCAGCTATTGACAGCGGGCGATGAATGTGCCAGTTGAACTTCTATTAATCAGCAGACCATCAGGACTGACTGCAGAGGCAACATATATGTGATACTCCTGGCACCAGATAGTTAAGTATACTTCATCACCTTTAACTGCCGGCACCAGATAGTTAAGTATACTTCATCACCTTTAACTGCCGGTAAAAAATACAACACGAAGCCATCTCTATCTGTTTATCGACGATCGACACCTCATCTTCGATGATGAACCTCTTTGGCGAGCAGTGAACCTAGAAGGCATTACATGAGCAAAGCTAACCACGGGCCAGGAGCACATTTTGATGGACCTAAGTGTGCCCCCCTCCCCCTGTAAAGACCCGCTATGATTCTAGACAACGTCAGGTGCAGTACTGAGCTCAGTGGGGCTCTCTACGATCAACAGCTTCCAATTGCTTCAACAGCAAAACATTTTCTTCAAAAGGCTCAAATAGTTCAGATGACGATCTCTATATTCCCAATTATATTTTCATACTGTTTAGATCTAGATGTAGATATAACCGACAGCTCTATTTTTGTTTCCCTTAATGAATATATATATATGTTGAAATTTAGATCACTTGTGTTGGCGTGGATCACAAATTTTATGTTTGTTAGTCTGAGACATTTATTTAATATTCCTGGCTGTATGTATCGGGGGATGGGGCTCGAAGCTTTATTCAAGTCTTTTGTTCTATCCTGAATATCTTCCTTCTTCCCAACATGTGTGACCAGCCAGAAGCGGTGTTTTGGAGCTAGCTTAGGGGCAGCCCACGGTGGTGGAGAATTAAGACCTTGTCCAAACCCCCAACAAAATTTTCTCAATGATCTGCAATATACATGTAAATAATGCCTGGAAAGGTGTCAAGTACGCTTGCAATGATCCACAGTATAGGTACGACAAAAGAGTCTCAGATGGAGATAAATATGGTGTCCTGTTGTAACTTGTTTTATTATCTCTTAGGGCGTTAACGCGCGTTTTGATGACGTCAGCATAGCATCGCATCCATAAGCAGTCCAGTGCCAGCCAGACTTGTTAATTTTGGTAGCGGGATTATTTTTATTTTTAAAATGACAACTCGCTACTAGATAACATGTCATCTTCTCGTTTATGAAATGGAATAATTTAATACAATTGGATTTAAGTTATTTTTTTTAAAAATACAAGGAGAAAAATCAAAACTGTTTTTTTACATTTAACTGAGTACAGCCTATATTTATTTCAGTAATTCACGCATGATTCCCCCACCCCACTCCCATTAAAAATAAAGATAACTAGCAACATAGACTAATTTTAGTTTTACGTGAGTAATTGCATTAATGACTACGAGATATAATCAACAATTACAAAGACCTATGTACTACAAGGAAAAAAGATAAGAAAAAAGTAAAAATAAATGTTTAAATGCCAAAGACAGTGCAAGTGTAAACAGCATGTGCTATTGTGTTTAAAATGTTTTGTTTCTGTACTTCCTGGAATTTAAGAGAATGTCAAATAATAAACAGAGATGCCAATAGAAAGATAGATTTAGATATGCTAGGCTGACAATAATTATATCGTCTAGTCTTTTTTCCCCAATCATGTCCCTAACTGACCCGTTTTCTGTTTGGTTGTAAGTTTTAGTCGGACTTTAAAGTGTTGTTAACATAATTTCAATTTTCTCTGTATAAATCTCCTGAAAAGTGTTGAGTTGTAGAAAATGTATTCGATGCTTTCAGTTCGAGAAAGTATTCATTTCGACTTTTAAAAAAATGAAAATAGTCATTGCAATTTGATCCAAAATCCTCCCCCCCCAAAAGAAAAAAAAAAAATTGCTGCAGACCTTTTTCTTTAAGGAAACAGAAAAAGAAAGAGAAGAAATATACTGTTTAAGTGGAACGTCACGTTGTCTCCTAACGACTGACTATGAGTGACCGTGAATAAAGATTTCAAGTACTACGTTCTTCTCCACCCCTAACCCCTCGTCAGACCTTCGTTAGAACCTATGATGTGGTGCTGCGTTTGTGGAGAGCCAGGCCAAAAGGTCACCTCCACAAAGCTTCGTCTCACTAATTAGGTCTTTGCTAGGTTTCCCGCACATTGGGGGCCCCAATCTTCGGTTTGTAGGAACACCGCCCACCCCCCTCCATCCTCAACGCTGAAAGGCTCTCCCCGCCTATACAGAAACCTGAGAGGCTCGCGTCACTTGGACTGTGCTGACGGGGACACGTTTTTGCCATAGGAGTAGACGCCATGAGTCTGGTGTGATGACTATACAACGGGAAGAACCTACGTACTCAGGCAACTGTTTGTTTGTTTATCTTCCTCATGCTCAGTCCAAGACTTCCATTGTTCCTTGACTAGTCTTCCGAGAGTTGTGGATGGATGCCTGTCGGTGTTGACATAGAAATTAAATGCGTTTGCCATGTTGTCTGCAGAGAAGTACATGTACTTAAAATATTAACAAATGTTGTCTGCAGAGAAGTACATGTACTTAAAATATTAACAAATGTTCGATTATTGAACTTGTGGTAAATAAGAAAAAAACTAATGAAGGATGTTAAATTGGAAATTAAAAATATAAATGATTAAGTTTAATAAATAAATGTATTCTGGTTTTAGATGTAAACCGTTAGGTTCCATCGGATTTTTTTGTTCGTTGTTTTATTTTAAACATTCGGGTATTTCCGCGTCTGGTGTCACAACTATAAACCGTGATGCACCTTCCAGGCATTCCATTGTGATGTCATTCCAGGCATTCCGTTGTGGTGTCATTCCAGGCATTCCGTTGTGATGTCAATCTAGGCATTCCGTTGTGATGTCATTCCAGACATTCCATTGTGATGTCATTCCAGGCATTCCGTTGTGATGTCATTATCTTTACATAATGTTTGCTTTTCTTTGCGGTTTATTCATGTGATGTCCGATCATATCTGGCTTTGCACTTCCATAACGTTACATAGGGTTGTAACACTGGGTATTAAATTCTTGCTATTTCAAATCTGCATCAAAAATGTTACATCCAAAATTTCGCCTCTTCATATCCGGATATGTGGCTTTGTAGCGTCATTACTCTTTCATCAGGTCCCTTTTGCACGTGACGTCAGCACTTTTTAAATCTGGGTATTTGTAACAGCTGTATAATTTCTATTATCAACTCCAGCAAAGCGTGGTCCCTCTTATCACGTCGAAAGAAATTTGCTGCGAACTAAACACAAACGAAGAAGTAAACTAAAGTTCTAGCTAAGCTCTATGCTAGCATAAAATCATCGAACTAAGACCATACTAACTGCACACACACACACACACACACACACACACACAAAGAGGCAGTCTCTCACATGGAAAAAAAAAGAACAAGCTACAGGAAAAACAGTCATCATGCTTTATTGACAAACGAATTTATTTTGCCCAGTAAATTGATGTCCAGTTTGAAATATCATAATAATATACAACTATTATTATGTCTGTCGATTCACCCTTATCGCGCCAACTCTCATCATCAAGTCTATGACCCGCTTAACGAAAAGATAAAAGAAACAATAATGTGAAACGAAAGTTGATTGTTTTGGAAGTTCTTACAATGTGCTATATACAGATGTATTAAAGGATGACTTCAAACAGAAGTCAGCCAACAAGCCCAAAGCAAAGGAATTCGTCTTAATAGTTGAACAAGACGGGTTGTGTGGACCCTTCGCTCTAAGGTTTTGAAACCAGTTCTGCAAATAATAATAATAATGCAAATTGTAAAATACACTCATTCGATGTACAAATGTTTCATCACGAATCGAGTTATCGCTATTGCACACACTACATGTTACCGACAAGACAGCTAGAGTAACTGTACTGAACATTAATTAAACTGCTTATCAGTCCTACAATACACGCAAGAAGGACGGGTAAACGATTATGTTTTTGAATGTGTAGGTCACATTAAATATTCAAAACCCGTTATATGTATACACACATTTAATGCAGCTATTTCGGCTTCGGAAAAATAAAAAAGATGGGGGCAACATCATCGGGATACCAATAATAATAGTAACAACACAGAGACAAGGAGTGTGTGCGTGTGGGTGTGGGTGGATAGCAGTGAACATGATTGTGTGAATGGTTCATCTCAACAGAAGTCTCAAAATACTGAACCTCCCTGTAATTAGGATGTATTGGCCACACAAAAGACAACCCTTACATTCTTATCCATCTCTCAACGCTGCTACTATATTCGAGTATGAGGGCTAAGTAACAAAAGCGGTGACGATCATTTTTTTTTCACCCTTTAAAAAAAATGTCAAAGTGGTCTGAAATTACATGTACTTTGTAAGTCTTATTGCTTGTACAACGTAGTGCCAACTAGATCTTTCTTAATGTGCTTTTACTCTCATTTGCTTTTATTCACCCCTACCCCTCGACCCCTTTCTTACCTCTGTATTTGTAGACTAAGTTACGCAGACTAAGGACTTGATGATTTTTTTTTACCTTGCGGTCATACCATGTGCCCACTTTCAATCAACTTGGCAGTACGCTCGGTTCTATCTGTCGCGTGCAAACTCTAGTGTGTTGTCAAAGATGTTCTATCGGGAAGGAGCAAGCTATATATATACTTTAACTAGGGCATCGGCAAGGGAGGTCATCCTCTGTTATTGTTGCTTGCGCGTGTGTCTGTGGTTTATGTGTGTGTACATGTAGTAAGCGTTAGGTGTGCGTGTGGAAGCAGGTAATAGAAGCACCGTTTATCGCAGGCGATGCAAATATACTCGTATTTGAACCTCTCGACAGGCTAGAGAGAGAAGAAGGTGGGGGGTGGAGAGTTAGAAAGAGAGATGTCGGTGACAAAGTGTGACTATTTCAGTAGTCAGATTCACTGTTCACCCACCACCCCACTACATTCTGCACTGGTTCCTCGTCCCTTCACTCAAAGAAAGAAAGTACACGTTCTCTTACACTGTTACAGTTACAGAAGTGTTCCTAGATTTGTCGTTTGCCCTTCTTGATGGGGGTGGGTTCAGTTGTTTGAGTCTTTTATTTTCTAACCTATTAGTTTTATATAGTTACCGAAGCATTCCCGGACTTGCCCTTTGCTATTGTTGTGTTGTATTAAGAGTCGTTTATTTCTAATCGTCCAGCTGGTTGTACACTTACAGAGGTCGTTCCTAGATTTGTTGGTTGCTGTTGTTGTGTTGCGTTCTGGGCCAATTGTCTCAGTTATTTAACAGTTACAGCATTACTAGACGTTTACGGAGAATCAGGAGAGTGGCTATTCTTCTACCGAAAGAAAATGATTGTCCTGTACAGATAATCAATAGTGTTACAAGTCTTTTACACATATAACCGGAGCGATAATATTCTTTATAGAGAGTTAAAGCGGTATCGTACACTGAACTCAAAATTTAATAATTTGAATGTTGTAAGTGTATGCAGACTATCAGAATGTCTCATTTTAAGCAGGGACGTCACTCTAACTGTTCCTAGATGCTACATATTAAATTATACAGAATTTGAAGGGTACTGAGCGTCTTGTGGAAATTGTAAAATGAGCTGAGTTGTGCGGGGGGGGGGGAAAAAAATCGTGATTGTAGCTAGTCCATTACAGATCATTAAAGTATTTCTAAGCGGTTGCAGTGACCAAAGCCAGCACTACTAGTAGTTTACAAATAAAATCATTCGTAACTAATCGTGTAACTAGCTTTCAGGTAAAATCAATCATTTCTAATCAGTTACTGGAGGGGGGAACCAAAGCTAGTGTAACTATTCTTTACAGATAAAATTAATAATTACTAATCGGTTACAGGGGACCAAAGTTAATGCAACTAGCCTTTACAGATAAAATTAATCGTTTCTAATACCTTTTACGGACCATAGTTAATGCAACTAGGCTTTACAGATAAAATTAATCGTTTCTAATATCTTACAGGGGACCATAGGTAATGCAACTAGCCTTTACAGATAAAATTAATAGTTTCTAATACCTTACAGGGGACCTTAGGTAATGCAACTAGCCTTTACAGATAAAATTAATTATAGGGGACCATAGGTAATGCAACTAGCCTCTACAGATAAAATTAATCGTTTCTAATACCTTAAATGGGACCAGAGCCAGTGCCAATAATCTTTTGCAGATAAGGTGTTACCAGCCGGATATTAAAATTTTTCATGGATATGTCAGTGTGTGTGTGTGAATAAAGAATCGTACTTTTAAAACTTCTAAAGAGCCATTAGTCAAACTAAATAGAATTAGAATGGGAAATATTCGCACTTTGCAGAAGAAGAAAAAAGAATTTACTAGTTGTTGTTGTCTTTTAGAAAAAGCTCTTACTTGTCTTTAACAGAGAATCTTACACACACTAGCCTTTTACAGAGAATCTTGCACATCTTTTACAGAGAATGTGACATATACCTATCCTTCACAAAATAAACTTACGAAATTTTTGTCTTTCGCAGATAATCAAAAGTGCAGTATGGTAAGTTGGTAACTAGGGAGCAATCAAAAGTGCGGTATGGTAACTAGGGAGCAATCAAAAGTACGGTATGGTAAATAGAGAGCCATAATAAAAAAATGTTACTATTCTTTTGTTAAAAAAAACACTGAACCAGATACGTCATAACGTTTAAAGACAAATAAAATGGTTATTATTCTGCAAGGAATAAAGGAATTTGTATACGAAATATTTTAGAAGTGGACTAAGTATTATTTTGTTATTTACATAGCCAACAGACGTATAGTCGATATTATAAATCAAATCGGTTATTATTTTTTTTATATCAAATGAGCAAAGCTACAATTTATCTTTCACATATAGTCAAAAGTGTCACTATTCGTCAACAGATACTTCAAAAGAATACTAGTCTGTTGTAGAGAATCACACTTGTCAGTTTTAGAGAATCATACTTGTCAGTTGTACAGAATCAATCACTTGCTAAGAACACGTTATTATTTTCTAATGACACGTGAGTGGTTTGTTTCTAAAAAACGGATGTTAACGTGATAATGACACCCGAGTAGTGTGTTTATTATTTTCTTAAAATCAAGATTTTAATGTGATAATGACAACCGAGTGGTTTGTTTATTACTTTCTAAAAACTAGATGTTCACGTGATGACACCCGATTGGTTTGTTTATTATTTTCTAAATCTAAACTAGATGTTGACGTGATAATGACAGGCGAGTGGTTTGTTTATTATTTTCTTTAAAACTACATATTATACGCGATAATGACACCCGAGTGGTTTGTTTCTCGTCTGCCTCTTTTCTTGTTAATTATCACAGACCGAATGTGCTTTAAGTGGATAAAAAAAAATCGGTTGCTTTTTACAGAATCTACATATTTATAAAAAAAAAATATCAAAAGTACTACTATCTTTACACCCCATAAGAAGAAAAAAACCAACAACAAAATTACTCTGCACTTTCCACTTGAACAAAAATCAAAAGTGTACGTCGATTCTAGAAAGACTTAAATAGTATTAAAAAAAAATGTTAGTAATTTCAAAAAAACCCTCAAACTCAAACTTAAGTGAAACTGGTTGTACAGAGTATAGAAAATGTTAGTATTTTTAAAAATGTCAGAAGGGATATGGATTTGACTAGAACTCATTCGCTCAAGTTGCTGCGAACAGAAATTCTGGTAAAACATAGTTCTAGCTGATCAAGTGCTGTTTGTCTTTCACAAGCTTTAAAAAGTGTTACTAACTTTTACAGAGAATCATGTGTGTAAAGTGTAAGAGAGAATTACATATGTTACTTGTTATGTAAAAGACACTATTTTGTTTTTAAAAGATAAAAATACTAATCATTGTATTCATTTATTTCATAGAAATAGGAGCAAGCAATACTGGTCTTTGATAGAGAATCAAGAAAAGCTACTTGCAATGTACACTGAATCCGAAGTGTCACTAAACTTCTCCAAAGAATCCAAAAGCCTGACCAGCATTCATGCAGAAAATAAGTGCTGCTAATGTGTATTTAAAAAAGAAAGAAAAATTTATTATGTAAATCAAAATATCATCAGGTATAATCATTTTATAAAAATAGGAATTATTTTTTTAAAAATTCAAACTCTTTACACTGTATTGTTTGAAATATCAAAATGAGGGGGTCTAATGCTAATACAAGAAAAACAAATTCAGATTTATCTGAAATTACTATCGTTTCAAAGACTTATCATAGTAATGATATTTGTTTATATATTTGTAGTAAATAAATGCGTTTGCTGCTAACATCCGGTAAAATCAACAGGCTCTGTTGTCCACCCGCTCATCTATAAAATAAATAATTCTATAGCCATAGTCGGAATCCTGGGTTGGTTTCAATGGTTTGTTTAAAGCCATCTTTCAGTCCCAAATTTCAAGAGAAAGATAAGAAAGAAGAAATCTTGCGAAAAATTAACAGAATAAAATTCCCTTCTGACAGAAAAGAAGCAAATGTTGGAGTCTGAACTCTAAAGTTAAAATCTTTAGAGTATTTTTTCCCCTTCGTTTTCGATTTTTTCCACCAGCACGCTTTTTTTGACAGGGGTTTGAATTGGTTCTCCTCCAGCTGAGAAACGTAGCCGCCGGGCAAAGAGCAATGAATCGAAGAGAAAAGATGGGGGGGAAAAAACTGGGACGCATGGTGGAGAGTATTGTGTACACGTTGTGTGTCGTAATAAGTACCAAAAAAATTAAGAAAGATACCCACCCACCCTGCACTTTAAAAGCTCTCACCTACACAGTGAATCTCTTTTTTATATTTAAAAAAATCCTGTTTTGGTCTAAATGGCAACAAAATAATATTTAAAAAAAAATCAAATCTTATGTATGTCTGGGGTCGTAAAGAGCAAGACTCACTCTCCTTTTCTTAGGCTGCAAAACCATGATCAAATGTGTCCATGCAGTCATTGCTTGCTTACGCTCTCTTGTCGATGAAGTATGAAAAAGATTTACTGGGTTCCGTTCAGGGGAGAGCAGTCAATCGATAATCGCTTAGAGCATATACGCTCGTGACACTTTTTCAATACTTGTACTTTAGAAATGAGGATGAACAAAAATATGCATCATATGCTTGGAGCTGGTAATTTTAAAAGAAATAATAATAAAAAAGGATAGGAAACAAAAAAAAAAAAATCCCCACCCCAAACATTAACTTCAGAACGCGTACTGATTCCAAATTTGAACACTAGCACAATCGTTCCGGGGAAGTTATTTCATTTCAGCACACATATTGAATCAAATATTCAAGTTACTGGAGCTTGCACTTATGTAATTCTCATTTAATTTTAAGACTGTTACAACCCATTCTACCCCCACCCACCCACTAACAAATTAAGTTTTAAAAGTATTAAAGAAAAAATAAAGACTAATGTGTACCTTTATGCGAAAATTACTGTCACTTCAGAAAAATAAATCAGCAACGCTATTATTCTCATCGGAACGATGGCATTGGGTCCATGACAACTAAATTGACGTCATAAGGGGATAAAATGTAAAACAAGCATTTGGGGTATTTTGCAGAAAAACAACTAACGCAACCATGCGTGTCCAACTGCAGAACACATAATCCAGTTTTACAACCCATTAACTACTTAGCGTAATTATATGTTCCAATGCGATAGGACAAGGAGAGGGGGTGCGGGGTGTTACAACCACACGACGTGCGTGAGGCTTTTGGATTTCGACCGTTAAAAGAATCTGAGTTACCTAAGTGATATCTGGAAATGTATCTTTTCTCAAAGTCAAACAAACAAATGTTTTATACAGACTAATTATGAATTAATTATAAAAAAAAACCACACAGCAGGATTCATGACTTAAACATCACAATTGAAACAACCAGCTGGACTGTTTTTGCCCCTGTACCGTTCTTTGAGATTTGAAAATTGTCTTCAAAGAGAAAAGGGTCTAAAGGATACCCCTATCTTGAGAGGTGTTCGAATTAATACAATACAAAAATGGCGTTATCTTTCGCACTGAGTACAGACACGCCTAGACTTATCACATTCAACGCAAGTTAATAAACACGCACACACACACACACACACACAAACACACTGTTTCCATTTCAATATCATCGTAGTTCGTAATCCTGAATTTTTTTCCAGGCAATTTCCGATGCAAAGTCCTCCACTCTGCAAGTCCGACTGACACATTTTCATGACACTGTGTAGAGCAAGAACATGATAAAAGGAGCAGTAATACCATGTGACACATATTTCCTTGGTTGCGCAAGACACAGCTAAAAGCAAGGACTGCCACATCCTTTATCTGCTGGTTATAAAAAAAAATTAATATTAATCATAATCACTACACCAACAAGCATCTCATTATGAACAGAGAACGGCAGTTAAGTAAAATGATCAAAATCCATATCTAGTCGGATTTAAAACCTGTTTGGAAGTTGCCACTTTAAAATATATATATATAATTCTCTGCACAGCTTAGGAAACCACCAGAAATTCATCACCATAACTTAGAAAAGTCAACACTCAGAAAACAAAAGTAGTCATGACTCTTTCACCACTACCACCACGTCCCCAGTTCGACAACAAAACTATTGACGTCATAACTGTCTGCCAGCATTTATCTGGTCTGTCTAAGACGTTCATTCCATTGCTGCTGATCGTAACCCGTTAGTCTTGTGCCGTGTGCGCGTGTATTGCTTTAAAAAATTATCATTTTATAAAGGTGGTGGTGTAAATGCATTTCTGTTCTTGTTTTCTGTGACTCCATTATGCCTGAAGCATATTCCACACATGGTTTTGTCTGGATTTTTTTCTAGCAACACGTCTGCCTCAGACAAGATGACGCAACAACAGATCAGTGAGCAAAAACTACGATGCCAACTGATTCCCCAAAACTACTCAGCAGAAAGCTGTGAATAATAGTGACAACACTCCCTCCCCCCCCAAACTGTAAGCCCTCTCCCTCCCCCACCTTTCTAGCCCTGAACACCACAAATTTTCATGACTCAGACGTGACTAAGCGGCTGTGGCTTTGCAGGCTGGAAGCTAGAATTAGCGCACTTGGTCATGTTGCGGTTCGGATTTGAGTACGAGTGTTTGTGACACATCTTCCCGTAGAACAGCTTCCGCCAAGAGTCCACAGTTTTCCCCGTCCAGATCCAGAAGCCGGACGTGATGCCCACGACGAGGCACATGAAGTATTTGAGCATGAACACCGAATAGTCCGGTCCGGCCGCGTCGTGCGTGCACGGGCAGGTGCGAGTCCTCTCCCATTTCTCTCGCAGGTGCTGCTCGTAAAAGTAGCAGGCGATGACGATGGTGGCTGGTACTGTGTAGAGGACCGAGAACACCCCTATCCGGATCATAAGCCGCTCCAACTTGTCCGTCTTGCCGCGGCCCTGCTGCTTGATGACGTTGCGGATCCTGAAGAGCGAGACGAAGCCCGCCAAGAGGAAGGACGTCCCGATGATGAGGTAAACAAAGAGAGGAGCCAGGACAAAGCCGCGCAGATTCTCCAGGCTCTGGTTGCCCACAAAGCAGATTCCAGCAATAGGGTCACCGTCGACGGACGACATCGCCAGGACTGCGATGGATTTTACGGAAGGGATCAGCCAGGCAGCCAAATGAAAGTACTGTGAATAGGATGCGATGGCCTCCTGACCCCATTTCAAGCCAGCAGCCAGAAACCATGTGAAGGATAGGATGACCCACCAGATCGAGGAAGCCATCCCGAAAAAGTAGATGAGCAAGAAGACGACAGTGCAGACAGCAGGCCCAGTGGTTTCATAACGCACCATATCGCGATCACAGGCCACTCCTTCATGGCCGACGATAAGGCGAATGATGTAGCCAATGGACACCATGAAGTAGCATGCCGACAAAAAGATGATGGGTCGTTCTGGGTACTTGAACCGCTGCATGTCCACGAAGAAAGTGGACACTGTCATGGAGGTGGAAATGCAGCACAAGATTGACCAGAGGCCGATCCAGAATGTTGCGAACGTTCGCTCGTCTTCACTGAAGTAGGGGCTGTAGCAATTGACAGCACAGTTTGCGATCCCGCCAGTGGAAATCTTGTTGTAGTAACTGTTCGAATCCTTGTATACTGCCACCAAGGGTGCTCGACACTGGCACCTACAGTCCCGCTCCGTGGAGCGAGTAGGAACGTCCTGCTGGATAGGCTGCACTCCGTGAGCTGGCCGGGATGGGTACGCAACACCGGAAGCGCCTCCGTTCACCGCACCTCCGGCCCCAGGGTTGCCTCCCATGTCCACCTGAGGTCGCACGGTGGGATAGTTGTACTTGGGGTTTGGAGGTGGGGTGGGACGATCTGTAGTATTGGCATCCATGCAAAGTTGGTCCTTGTCTCCGTATTTCGGTAGCTTTTCACAGTTCATCTGCTCCGGCCACGCGAATCCGTACTGCCGCATGAGAGGTGCGCACCCCGCCTTGGCTCGCTCGCAGACGGAGCGGCAAGCTGGGAGATGTTTTCTGTAGTTACTCATGCAGATAGGTGCATACATGCTGCAGAGAAAGAATTTGAGGTCTGGCGAGCACTGAATCTCCACCAGTGGCCAGAACTGGTGCACCTCCAGACCTGCCTCCTCCTGGGTCTCATGGTTAAACTGGTTAGGCATGTAGGTGTAATTGTAACCGATGCCTTTGCACATGGGGATCGTGATCTCCTGGCATCGGCGCGTCTGGTCGCCGCCATCTACAACACTGATGAAAACAGCGGAGACCAAAACCACTGTTGCCAGGGTCCAAGAACATCTGCTTCGTCCTGACGCGCGGGGATGGTGCTGGCAGTGTTTCAGGCGAGAACACTGCGGACAGATGACGTCACGGGCACAGCAGAGATGCTGAGAGCATATCAACTTCATGATGAAATAGATACATGTACTACAAAAAGCAAAAAATAAGTTTTCTGAAAAACGGAAGTGGACTGGAATGTCTTTAACAAATAATTAAGGCAGGTTTTGTTGCTTTTGTTGTTTAGTTCCACACACACAAAGGCACTGATTAGCAGTTCTAGTAAAGGAGTGTACACAGTTCTGATTCATGAAATGACATGGTTAAGAATACTCATCTCACGCTCTAGAAATAATTTCAGTAGACCAATAAGTATCCAAATGAGCTTGACAGCACATCTTGCTGGTATTAAGTGTGTAATCCGAAAGAAATAAATAAAATGAGAAATTTCGCCTCTCTGTAATCAACACGTGACGTTTTTTCATCTTTACACTTCTGCTCTCATAGTACATATTTTCTCCTAAAAAGAGTGATCACCTTTAACAAGTCTTGCAAAATGAAACCGTATCGGGCTTATTCCAGTTCTCAACAGTTCACAACAGATTTCTCAGCGAAAGTACTCTCATCCGTAAACCAACAGACGTCTGACGGAAAAGTTACATATCTAGTGAGATTACATCCTTCTAGTGCGGTCATATCCAACAGTTAGCTGCCCTTTGTCGTTAGCACAGTTTACGAGCGCAGCGTATCAGGCCAGTATATCCTGAAGTTCACTTAGCGTAGCTAATGTACTATTTAAATGAGTAAACATAACTTAAGTAAACTTTCATTTCACTTCGGATTTTTCCCTCCTTTCTATCGACACATGCGAGAACTAGGAAACAGTGCCGTAGCGTGTAATCGCGCCTGTGACCAAAACCATACAACAGTGGTTTCCTTTCTTCCCGAAATTTTTTTAATTCTCTACCACAACCTGCCAGTTGCTCAAGAAAGTAGTCTGAATGCTTCGCCAATCGCCGAACGGAGTTTTGGCAGCTAGCACGTCCATCCCATTGCTACACTCTCGGGACGCGCGCGCCCTCACTCACGCACGTCGCTTCTAAGTCAAGCAACGCTGGCTATACGCGCTTTGGCCAAGACGGCTCACAGCACGGGAGCCCGTCGCGTGACGTCAGCTGTCAGTCACCCAATAAAAGCCGCCTAATTAGCGGCGCTTCTCGCAGTGGGGCCGGTCGCTCGGCAATCGAAGCTCCGCCTTCCTCGTTTGCGTAGCTTGACAACTTCCTTCACGTCTGGCCCTGAAAATAGAGATAGACATCTGAAGAGCGTCTACGTGCCAATGAAACAACAATTTTTTTTTCATTCACAAACTAACTTGTCAGAAGGGTCGCGCCGCATTAGTGTTGGTCATATTGAAAGCAAGGTGGCTCCCTCTTAAACATTCACTCCCTGTAATTACAGGACATTTTTAACAGGGTACCTACGAACTCTGTGACAAGCTGAAAGTCTGTAAATCAATAACCTTGTTAGAATACTCACCCAAAGATGGAAATGGAGGCTAGAAGACGCACTGAAGGATATGCTATTAAAAGGATTTACTGATAAGAAGCAAAAAATACAAACAGAAATCGAGAAAAAAAAATATGACCGATTAATGGGAGACGAATGAAAATGTACTATAGTAATAAATTCATTACGAAATAAATGAACACATTCGAAAACGAAACTGTTAATTTCCCGCACATATTTTTCAAATAAATTAAACTTTTAAAAATGGGGAGAGAGAATCTGTTCTAGTAACAGTTTGTAAGACTGGGTCGACTGTTTCTGTAGAAAGCTTGTCAGGAAACACCTCACTGCACAGATTTGAAGGACGGAAGGAAAGGTTTATTCGCGTCTCCGGAACCTTAAGTACCCCCCACTTTCCTTGGAGAAGCATTAGAATAAGCATTTTTACCATTCTTCACTCGTTTGGGCCTCCCTAGGAAACTTTCTGTCGGAGTCTTCTGCAATGCTAGCGTTAAATACAACTGCGAAGATTAAAAAAAAAAGTAACGCATGTATATTCAAGAACGACATCTGTAGTAATCCAATTTTTTTTTTAAAAAGAAAAAGAAAAGGAAGTAGCAGTTATATTATTCTACAAACAGAAGACAAGAAGAACAGATCATGAGATTAGCAGGCAGACAAATACATCCACACACACACACACACACACACACACACACACGTACACAGAACATTTAAGCTTTCGTGCACTCTTTCTGTTTCATTCAAGTTTTAGACAAAACAAATCACAGTACAAAAAAGCGTGACGTACAATAATAAATAGTTAGGTATAAATATGTAGAAAGAAACTGGACACTATCCGCTAATCCAAAATTATTGTTAGATAATTTTATCCGGAAAAACTATTGGCGCTACATGTGTACTAAACGTACGATTTGTCTAATCTAATATTTTCTTCATTTTCTTCTTATTAATATATCCAAGAAGCGTCACATGTAGTGTACTAAACGCATGATTTATCTAATCTAATATTTTCTTATTATTAATATTTCCAAGAAGCGTCACAGAAGAATTCCAAAGCATTCGCTTCAAACAAATGAGAGAGAAAGCAGGAGGGAGGGAGAGAATGTAGGTCAGGAAGTGTAAGATGACAAGAGAAAGACAACGAGTGTGAAAATTGACAGAGGCTGAAGAAGGCTAAAAGTGAAGCAGGAAGCAATAAATCTCAAGGCAACACATATAGTACATATGTCACTAAATAACAGACAAGAGGGAGTTGAGAAGTTGCAGTAATTTTTGGGACTAGTTGGGCTCCAGACAACATTCCTACCGAATATCCATTAAAGATATTTCATATAAAGGTTGCTTTTGTATAGGAATATTATCCATTAAAGATATTTCATATAAAGGTTGCTTTTGTATAGGAATATTATCCATTAAAGATATTTCATATAAAGGTTGCTTTTGTATAGGAATATTATCCATTAAAGATATTTCATATAAAGGTTGCTTTTGTATAGGAATATTATCCATTAAAAATATTTCATATAAAGGTTGCTTTTGTATAGGAATATTATCCATTAAAAATATTTCATATAAAGGTTGCTTTTGTATATGAATATTTTCTATTAAAGTTACTGCTTAAAAAAAATACAACGCAAAGCAATGGTAAATAAAATAAAACACAAAAACGAATGTAAACAAACAAACGGGGGGGAAATACATTAACTTCAACAAAAAACAAACTTCAGGGGAAAAATAATACAAAACATCCGCACTACCTTTATTTTAAAAATATATTTATGATGTAAATTACATCTTGTTTATGCAAATAGCTAAAGAAAACAAGTGTATTGAAAGTATTGCTTAAAACTAATTTATTATAGTGAACTAATAAAAACTACTTTAATGAACTAGTTTGTTACGGGAGAAAGTTAGAACAGTTTATGACAAATGAGTGTAGACAAGTAGTTTATTACAAACAACAGTTAGAAACAGCAGCTGAAAACTAGTTTCTGGCAGAAAATAGAAGTGAAAAACTGTTTTATTATAAAAAGCTATTTGGAATTAGTTTTCTGGCAGAAAATAGAAGTGAAAAACTGTTTTATTATAAAAAGCTATTTGGAATTAGTTTTCTGGCAGAAAATAGAAGTGAAAAACTGTTTTATTATAAAAAGCTATTTGGAATTAGTTTGTAATAAAGAGAATGTAAAAACAAGTTTATTGTAAAGAGCAGACTAAAAGTACTTTAGTAAAATTATTGTTGACAACTAGTTCATTATTAAGAAAAAATTGTTAAAGATAGTTTATTAAAAAATAACAGCTACCAAACTTAGTTTACAACAAAGACCTTTAAAAACTAGTTTACTACGAAGACCTAAAAAATAGTTTATTACGAAGACCTATAAAAACTAGTTTATTACGTAAAGACGCTGAACATTGGGTAACTGCAAACATCTCTTTAAATGTAGATACTTACAATAATATAAGTTGATATATTGTAAATAGATCTTGACATTTATTATAATATCTTTTGAAAATAAATGTATTACCGCATAAGAAAATGAAAACTGGTTTATTACACACAGTTGTTGAAAATTAGTTTATTATAAGCAATTGTTCAAAACTTGTATTGTAAATAACTGTTGAAAACAAGTTTATTACAAATATCTGCTGAGAACTAGCTTCTTGCAAATATCTTCTGAGAACTAGCTTATTGCAAATATCTGCTGAGAACTAGCTTATTGCAAATATCTGCTGAAAACTAAGTGATTATAAATAGCTGTAGAAATCTAGTTAAAAGCATTTAGACATAGAAAACTAATTTATTACAGACACCTGTACAAATATAAATTTATCACTTTGAGCTGTAGAAAACTAGCTTATTATACCGAGCTATAGAAAACTAGATTATTACAGTGACCTGTAGAAAACTAGCTTATTATAATGAGCTATAGAAAACTAGCTTATTATACTAAGCTATAGAAAACTAGCTTATTATAGTGACCTGTAGAAAACTAGCTTATTATACCGAGTTATAGAAAACTAGCTTATTATACTAAGCTATAAAAAAAAAACTAGCTTATTACAGTGACCTGTAGAAAACTAGCTTATTATAATGAGCTATAGAAAACTAGCTTATAAGTGACCTGTAGAAAACTACATATTATATTGAACTGTGGAAAACTAGTTTATTACTGTGAACTGTGGAAAACTAGCTTAAGCTTATTAAAAAGATACTCTGAAAACTAATTCAATGAAAATAAAATCTGTAGAAAACGAGTTCATTGAACAGAGATGTTGAAAATTAGCCAATCGAAAAAGAGTTTTTGAAAACTATTTATTGTCAATGGCTGATGAATCTAACAGTTCATTTCCCTATGTCTGTCCTCGACACCTTTCATTAAAATGCTAAAATAAATGGAAAATCAAACAAACAAACAAACAAACAAAATCCTCACAATTCCCAAGACTTCCGAACTAGTGTAGCTGTAATCGAGAGACGGCCTAATTAGAAACAAGCCCTAGTCTTTGGTAGCTGATTTTGGTTTCTCTCTCCCCCCCCAAATCCTCGTCCTTTGTCTTTTAAATGATATTTTTAAAATTAAGTATTAATCAACAGTTTTTATTTACCTCATGTTATTTCTTTTACATGCTCTAGTTTTCAGAACCAACGCAAAGTGAGCTTTATTCTTCTTCAAATAGCAAAGCGTGAGAAATTTAATACGTCTCAAAACTACGGTCAAACCTGAGCTTAAATACCGGAATGCATAATGAAAGGGGAGCGGGAAGGTGGTGATGGTGGTGGATTTGAAAACATAGCTTAACGTGAAAAAGCTGTAGCGATTTACAGGGAGCCGGTCACCGAGGCATGACTTTTGTTTCCAGACAAACAGAGCGGTGCACACCACACGCAGGCAACACCAGGGTTTGACTCAGATGCGAGCATTCTCAGTTATTTATGTGTTTTCATTTCATTTTTCTACCCGGACAATGGCAAGAGGGTATGTGCCTGACCTGACTGTCGGGTATGGGTCAAAACAGTTCTATTAATTATTGTCAGCCTGGGATTACGTGTGCACTGATAGAAAGAGGTTAAGACTGAAAAATAGAATGCCGTTAATCTGACTGTGAGATGAAACTTAGGGATGGCGGTTTAGATTTTAGGCGGATCTCAATTACAGTAGAAGAAAAGTCACCCGCCCACCCCACCAAACCCTCCGATGCGAAGAACAGCAACAACAAAATTAGAAAGAAAGGAAGGAAGGAAAGAAAGAAAGAAAGGAAGGAAGGAATGAAGGACAAAAGTTATATGTTCGTACAAAATGATGATCGACGATGCTATTTTTAGCGCAATATTTCTATTATTAGCACACAAAACTTAGCACACAAAACTTAGCCGAAACAAAACTAAATGAAGAAAGAAAAGTTAGCGAAAAGATAACTCTAAATAAAAACAGTTTAGGTGTAAGAATTTATTATTGTTATTTAATTCTGCAGGTAATCCTAGCCCCCCAACGTCCCCAAACCCTAACCTATTTCAAAAACCCTAACTATTCTCTAAAATAAACACGACATTCATGTGTGGAGTTGTTTGGTGTTTTGTTCACGACGGTTGTGGAAAGAAAGAAAGAAAGAAGAAAAGAATAAAAGAAAAGGAAAGGAAAGGAAAAGAAAGAAAAGAAAGAAAGAAAGAAGAAAAGAATAAAAGAAAAGAAAAGGAAAGGAAAAGAAAGGAAAGAAAGAAGAAAAGAATAAAAGAAAAGAAAAGGAAAGGAAAGGAAAAGAAAGAAAGAAAGAAAGAAGAAAAGAAAAGGAAACGAAAAGAAAAGGAAAGGAAAAGAAAGGAAAGAAAGAAAGAAAGAAAGAAAGAAAGAAAGAAAGAAAGAAAGAAAGAAAGAAAGATCGTATGTGTTACCTTCATGGCGTTACACAGCGGTCGACCAGCGCGCTAAACAACCCAAAAGCAGACACTGTCTGAAACGTGCTTTGTGTGCAAGAAGGGCTCGGTTTCGAGTATGGTGGTAAAAGTTCGGAACCCTAACGTGGCACTATTTATGTAAAAATGAAACACTAAGACATGCACATTTCAATTATATTATGGTGGTAAAAGTTCGGAACCCTAACGTGGCACTATTTATGTAAAAATGAAACACTAAGACATGCACATTTCAATTATATTATGGTGGTAAAAGTTCGGAACCCTAACGTGGCACTATTTATGTAAAAATGAAACACTAAGACATGCACATTTCAATTATATTATCAAACGTTGGTGGGTGTAAATAATTGTATTCTCCATCCTCCAACTCACAGACAAAAAAAATAGCCAAGGAAATGAAAGTATATCAGGTAAGACTGAAAACATAATTATTTTGCATAAAGCGAAAATAAAATTGAATTTTTCATCATAAAGAACTGTCGATTTCTGTTTCATCGTCAATGAAGAACAGGAAAAAACAAAATAATTTTTTTTTTCTTAAACAAGGTGACAAAATAATACGGAGAATATTATATAGAAATCACTACACTACAAAGAGCAACAATTAAACGCAAAAATACTTCACAATTAAGAGAAGAAATAAAGAAAGGCGAAATATTGCCCACATAATTGTCAAAGCGTTCTTCTGCATAATCACCAAATCAAAAATAATAAAAAATAATAAAGTTTTGACAAACAAGGAGACCTACCTATGAACCTTGTATTCATTGGTGGCAGCGAATGACATTATTGCTGGTGGAACACAGAGACAAACAGTCAGCTAATAAAAACCAGACCTCACTCATCGGTTCTTCCGCCCCAGTGAAAGCGAAGATATTCATTCGCTAGGTAAACAAAGTGAGTCTGGATAAAATCTAAGTATAAGCCACACACCAATACAGGAAACTTTATTTGCAACAGATTTATCCAATACGACGAAAATCGCTCGCCCTCTTATCTTTTTTCTTTTCTACACGTTGGCTACACAGAACCAGGTTTCCCAATGAGCTAACGTGATCCCTCGCCTGCCTATCGACTCAACTGTCCTGTGACAGGTTGCGCCACCTGACGAGCTTATAACAACTGCACACGTCTCCGGCTGCTAGAATACAGCGAGAATTCGGCGCGAGCTGGAAGCACTCCCAACTTCATCATCAGGATGCTAGAAAAATGTCGTCAGAGGAAAAAAAGATTCTAGAGTGGCTTCCCTGGATAATAGTCACTGACAAGGCAATAAAACGGTAAGGGATGTCTTGCACAGATACAGAATGTAAAGATAAAGTTTCAACTGATGACAAGATTTGTCAAGAACTTTATAAAAGTGGGAGAAATATATTACGTGTCACTACTACTACTATACTACTTCTACTACTACTACTACATGTTATAGTAATATGACGTTTTTTGTTGTACTAATACTACATGTTATAGTAATATGACGTTATTAGTTGTACTAATACTACATGTTATAGTAATATGACGTTATTAGTTGTACTAATACTACATGTTATAGTAATATGACGTTATTAGTTGTACTAATACTATATGGTATAGTAATATGACGGTTGTTCTTGTAAGATAATGGCAGTAGTAGTGGTTACAGTAGTAAAGAGCAATAGGAAAAGTCAAAATGAAAACTGTTGTAGTGCTGATACTAGTAACAACATTGGTAGTAGGAGTAATCACACTAGTAATACTAAAAGCATATAGTAGTAGCACAGTAGCATTAATAACAGTAGTAGTAGTGAATAGTAGCACTCGTAACAACAAAGAACTGGAACACAATTTATGTTAAGCATCATGAAGATAGATAGATAGACAGACAGATAGATAGATAGATAGATAGATAGATAGATAGATAGATAGATAGATAGATAGATAAACAGACAGATAGATAGAAAGATAGCAGCAAAGTGTGGATTAAAAAAACTACCATAAATCATCAGACGACGTGCACTACAAAGAGAGCAGCAAACGCCTGGAATTCACAAAACATCCTCCCTCCCCACCATCTTACGAATACCCACAACATACCCTTCTAAAGTTCTAGTGGCCAGATTGCCGATGAAGCTTGGTCTCAGCAACAACCACTGTCTTTATCGCCACCACTCTAAGTAGTCTAAACAGGGGCTTTGGACGGGCTACTTTGCGTCTAACAAGATGGTCGTGATTCCTTTCTACTACTTCTACTTCCCTGTAATCAGTCGTAACCGGACAAGGCCAGCTCGACCTCTGAGCCCGGCGATACTGCTCCGGGCGAAATACCACGCTCTATGAAACCAACTGAAGACGCTCGCTGTTTCCAGTAGGTTAAAGAGATGATTACAGTATTGTTACTTCGCACTAAGCACTGTCAGCATCCCTGTTTGTACAAACGTGCCCTTAGTGAACGCCAGGGATGGTGGAGACAGGATTAAGACTAATGTAGAAGTCGGAGGCAGGATTAAGACTACTGTAGAACCTGGAGGCAGTACTAAGACTAATGTGGAGCCCAAAGACAGGATTAAGACTAACGTAGAGCCCGGAGACAGGATTAAGACTAACGTAGAGCCCGGAGGCAGTACTAAGACTAATTAGAGCCCAGAGGCAGGATTAAGACTAACGTAGATCCCAGAGACAGGATTAAGACTAATGTGGAGCCCAAAGACAGGATTAAGACTAACGTAGAGCCCGGAGGCAGGATTAAGACTAACGTAAGGCCTGGAGGCAGGATTAAGACTAAGAAAATAACCCACTGGCAGAATGAACTGGCTTGATCTATTCTAGACTCTAGAGTCTAGAGACTGGACTTAAAAGTCACAAGGTAGAAAACTGAGACACAGGTACGAATGCCCCATAAACTATAGTCAACAGTTTATTTAACGACAAAGTAATGTCAAATTAGTGTGCAGGGTTAACGATAAAGTAATGTCAAATTAGTGTGCAGGGTTAACGATAAAGTAATGTCAAATTAGTGTGCAGGGTTAACGATAAAGTAATGTCAAATTAGTGTGCAGGGTTAACGATAAAGTAATGCCAAATTAGTGTGCAGGGTAAAATAGCTCTTTTCAGTAAAAGCAATTTTTGGAGTAGTTTCAACAGATTAGAGGGGGGGGGGGGATATCTGTGAAATACATTTATTTATTACATCTGCCATCACATGCATTACATTGAATGTGCGATAATTTGGTCTTGAAATATAAAAATAACTGGGTTAATTATTATTTACTGGCTGGCATGAGAGAGACATTGCTAGAGATAAACTAGTTATTTTCTTGCTGGAAGAATACTGGCTGGTATAGATTAGATACTGAAATACAGAAATAGAAAGACAATTGATTCCATGATGTCCACCGGGCACATTATCAGTGAGGAGACACAGCGGACACATCAATGAGAGATAAGAGACAGCGGACACATTTTATCAGTGAGAAGATATAGCAGCAATGCACAACTGATGCAATAACACATATCTGACATTTATCAGACAGGGAATTTGCAACAGTACAAAAAATGAAAACAAAAAAATATAAAACAACAATATAAGGAAACCACACATTATTGCATACGAGTCACAATTACGGACACACAAACGCACAGTGGTTCAAATGAGACAGCGTAAAGACATATTTTATTAACATTCTTACATAAGAGTTATATAAACAGACGAGATATGCAAAAGATACATCAACAGATAGGAGACACTATAGTATTAGAGACCAAGAGCACGTTCAGTTTATGGACTCAATAACAGATAACAGATGCAGTAACCGAATACAGACCACGTTATAATGAAAATACACTATAAAGCTGCTTTCATTTTATATAATGAAAATACACTATCCAGCAGTTGTCATTCTGTATCAAGAGAATATATTATTGTAATTTTAATTTCATATGTCTAATGAAAATACACAAATATATGTTTTCAATTAATTTATATTGAAAATACACTATACAGAAGATTTAATGTCATATAATGAGAATAAACATATACACAAGTTTTCAATTAATTAATAATGAGAATGCACTATGCAGCTGGAGAATACATTATACAGCAATCTTCATTTTATATGATGAGAGTACAGAAGTTTTCAATTAATTTAAAATAAAAGTACGCTATAGAGTAGTCTTCATCGAACGTCATCAGTAATATCTCTAAAAAAGATTTTAATGTGAGCACAATATAGGCGCTTCATTAATTTAGTTTCTTTTTCAAAAGGCATGCTCATCGCAAATCCTTGTCAGTAACACGTCAGTAGACACGCATATCGCAAATCCTTGTCAGTAACAGGAACACGTCAGTAGACACGCATATCGCAAATCCTTGTCAGTAACAGGAACACGTCAGTAGACACGCATATCGCAAATCCTTGTCAGTAACAGGAACACGTCAGTAGACACGCTCATCGCAAATCCTTGTCAGTAACATAAGCACGTCAATCAGCGTTTAGTTAGAGATGTGGAATTGTCAATGTACTACTAACAGCCACAGAGAGTCAAAATGAAGACTGTATTCACTTTTGTTTAATTAGCACTTTTACCCTCAACCGACCCACCCAACACCTTTGATGCGTCTTTGGCGACTAGTTTCTAATTACCAACAACAGGTAAATGCAAGTACGTGGTGTTGATTATTGCTTATTTATAATGATCTAACTTAAGATTTGCTTTCTTTACGTGAGTGGAACCCTCCCTACCTAATTAGTGGCTGACCTACTCCACGTCCACGACAGCGTGGTAGTTACTTCCCTTTACAAACACCTGCTGTTAATGAGCAAACTAGGACAAGCAGACATGATCCGTCAATTTAGCGAGCTATTCAAAAAGACTGGCGCTGACAGCTCGCAAGAGTAACACAGACGTGCGTAACATGCTCCAACCCCTCCCCCTCCCCACCCACTCACCCTAATTGCTGCCTACAACTACTCTGTTAAATAATGCGCTTTTTTTCTGTTTTTTGTCAACGACTCGTATGTGCATTGCGCAACACACAATACTGGACACTGTGCAAGCGGCTATCTTCCGGGACGTGACGGCGAAAGAAAACAGGACGCATAGATTGGGTGCTGGCTGATAAATCCTTTCTCACGCTACTGTGATCAGTGGTGTGTGTCCTTGGCGGAATGTTAGAACGCCATGGGGGTGAGGTGGAGGTGAGCGAAGGCTGCTGAGATATCCAACTGATTGAAAACAATGACATGTCTGCCCAACGTGTGACTGTGTCTGATTATTGCCCCCACCCTTAACCCGGACCTTTCCACAGTTTTTCCGCGTTTCTATGATTCTTGTCCCGCGGACAAGTGCGCAAGCACAGAAAGTTGTCCTCAATTTGAAGATTGCTTAATTTATGCAAACCTTAAAAATAATTTCCATTTGAATTAACTCAGCGACAAAAATTTGCTTAAATTTGCGTGGAGGAGTACACACACACACACACACACACACACACACACACACACACACACACACACAAACGCGCGCGCACACATTCACGGGAGACACGGATACCCATACAATATAAACGTACGCCCAAAGAGACATACGTGCTGTGCTGGAAAGACTCGAACTAGACACTTCTAAACTGTCAGATACAGTGGTCCGAGTGCGCGTGAACCATTGCACCTCTGGGAATGAAAGAACACTAGCAGAGGTTTCCAGCAAACCTTTTCAGTCGTCACCGCCACGTGCTGTGTTTCCCGCAGTGTGACACCTGATTGTGACATTTGGGTGTGACATGACAGCTAACTGTTCAAGAAAGACACAGCTCCTCCTACCTCCCACATCTTTCTTCTCTCCCCCCCACAATCACTCTTTTTAAAATACAAGAACTGAGTTGTCTGGCCTGACTGGATCAGATCTTTCAGCGGCCATGCCATTATTCCAGATGCCAGTCTAATAGATGATAATTTCGTTAGTCCAGCCTATTATCGAGTCCCCTGTTTTATGACAAGAAAAAAGAAAAGAATGGAAAACCGGATGTGATCAGTGTAGCCATAATAATGAAGAGGGACAATCAACACGCGTGCACGCATTGCACGTATGGTCGGACCGCAACCATTGTACGGGGAATAGGGTGGATGGGGTGGGTATGGGCAGCCAAATTAGGCATCTGGACCTGCCCGACGTACCAAATGAGAACTCTCATGGGAGCACCAACGCGACCGCAGGCTGATAGGTTTTGGTCAGGGACATGTGTGCATGTGATAGTGGGTGGGGGGTCTTAGTATCAAGAAAGTTTGTAGACCCAAAATGTATTCTAGAATGAATAATTTCTCAATGGAAGTAAAAAAAAAAAATATATACTGTTTCCCATTTAATTCTCGATTTTATGATATCACATATTCAGACTATTTTGAATGGTAGACCCTAATTTTTATCATATTCAAATATGAAATATCATAAAATAAGTTAGGGACATCTTAAAAAATATCACTCAGAATAGTCTTAATATGTGATGTCATAAAATTGGTATAAAGTTTTTGCCTGTCGTCAATACATCATATTTCCAGTTCTGGATATTGCACTCTTCTTAGTGCACTATTAATGCGCCTCATTAAAAAAAAAAGTGTAGTATGTAAAATACTCTTTTAATCTCTCTTTCATATATATAATTGACTTTCGCCGTGATTCTTTTCCTGTGACCTTTTTTCCCCTTAGTAAAACATGTGATATTTTTCTAGTGATCCTTTCTCCCGATCACCATCCTCAGCTAGCAACCTCTGTAAGACTATAGCTGTTCTAGCATCATCCTGTTTACCATCCTTAGCTAGCAACCTCTGTAAGACTATAGCTGTTCTAGCACCATCCTGTTTACCATCATCAGCTAGCAACCTCTGTAAGACTATAGCTGTTCTAGCATCGTCCCCGTTCCGTGACTTTGCATACTATTTACACTTGGAGAACACGGGCTTTTCCTCCAAACGTACTAGTCACCCTGAGCTTACATAAGAGGAGAGACATGATGAAAATAATTGTTATGGTATTACAGACTTTATATGTCTATTGTGTCAATTGTAAGTACTTGTGTCTTTGTTGTAAGGGACCTGATGCAGCCAGTGATTTTAATCTACTCTTTAGCTACTCATTCAAATGCCAACAATTTGTTCTGACTACCCAGAAACATAGCCTAACAATCCAGAAACAAATCTGACTACCCAGAAACAGCCTAACAATCCAGAAACAAATCTGACTACTCCGAAACATAGCCTAACAATCCAAAAACAAACCTGACTACTTAGTAAGATAATCTATCTACCCAGAAACGTAACATTACTACCGAGTTATAGACTGACTATCCAGTATCATACCTGAATTTAAAGAATACGTGATCAAATTCCTGCATTTCTTCAGTGTCGGTCACGTCACGTGGTAATTCTTTTACAGTTCATTTCACTGCCCCAGGAGACTTCATTAGAGGCAAAAGAACCCAGAAGTCTTGCACTCCGTTCTCATGACAACGTCCCCCTCCCTTTATTTTTAAATAACTGATGTTCGCCCACCCACCCATTGCCCCCCCCCCCCAACTACACCTACGATAGCCCAGACGCGCCAAAGTTTCAATGAGTCTCGAACAGCTAGGCTTTGACTCAGACTTGAAAATACCAGTAAGATGATAACCAGTTCTGCCACGCAAGAAGTTAGCTAGAATATGCCTGTCTTATAAAATCATGACCAATCTGCCAGAATTTAAAAATAAATAAACGAAGTGTGTATGTCTATGTATGTGTGTGTGTGTGTGTGTGTGTGTGTGTGTGTGTGTGTGTGTGTATGTATGTATGTGTGCGTGTGAGAGAGAGAGAGAGAGGGGGTAAATGTGAGGAAGTAATTTACCAAAAGAGTGCTGTAATTGTTATAGAACACCTAGTAAACTTTCGACCGATCAAAACTAATTCTGTAAATGGAGAAAGAAAAAAGACAAACAAAAATATGGATAAACATTGAAAGGCAGAAGACAGTACAGCAGAACGCAAAGGTTCTTATATAATAAAATTCCCTCCTCCCACTCAAGAAAAAAAGGAAATACACACACACACACACACACACACACACACACTTTCAAGACGTTTACTGTTTTTAAATGAGATTTTTATTTTAAATTGCTAAAATACGTGTACAGTGTGTTTGTGTTCACGTGCGTGTATTAGTGTGTGTTCGCAAATGCATATTTGTACATAAAGAATATCAAGGGGTACTCATAAACCTAATGACGTAATATAAATATTACACCTATGAATATAACTACTACTACTACTACTACTACTACCAAGGAAGCCGTACTATAGTCTTAATATTTTAAGAGTTCATAATCACTCATAAAAAATGGTCTTTTAAACAAAATATTTGATATGATTTAAAGTGTATAAATTATTATGTGAAACTATTAATATTGTTGCTAAAGCTAATTACTAAAAAATAAGAAGTACATCAGATATGAATTTTTAAAAATTAAATAAAAACGAAAAAAAAAAGGCAGAACACCCCAACCACCTAACCGTAATATCAAGAGGTATTATATGTTACCTTGCATTATCTCCACACTCCGACCGATACCTAGAACCATGAGAGGCCCAGTAACACAGTACGATTTGTGCGTGTAAAGATTCCAGATTCCCCACCCTACCCTGGCCTTCTTCAACTAAAGGCGGGGTATCTACCTAATGTTGGGACTAAAGGTTCTTCACGCAACAGTGGGGTCATGGTTCTGCGCGCTCTGCTTACAGGGTGGTATCACGGCTATGACTAGAAAAAAATGACCTGCAAGCAGCAGGAAGGTGGTTACGAAGGGCAGATGATTATAATGGGTAGGTGTGAATGGAGCTGTGAAAAATGCTGATGGCAGGGTGACTAAGGACTCTAGGGAGGTAGGATGGAGAAATAGAAGAAAGAGTAGAGAGAGAGGGAGAGAGTTTTATATTCTCTCACCTGAGTCGTGAAAGTGCCAGAATATAATCCCAGTCCAGAGAAAGTTTTAGTTTATAACATTCTTCATGAACTCCTAACTCATGTGCCAGGAATATTTTTATTAAAAAAAAAAAAAAATCAGATATATCGAACGAAGTCGAATGGAGAACATCATAATATGCTGACGTACTCTGACGTACACTGACGTACTCCTGCGTAAGCGAAATGTAAAATGTACGCTGAATAAACGTGAAATTTACACTGGTTTAAACCAAAGTTGCTGATTACATATTAAACTCACTTTAGTTAAACGTAAAGCTTTGAGATCAAAGAGGACACTCGGAAAGATATATTGTCCTCCAAATACTCTCAGTGAAGGACCACGAAAATTAAAGGCATGATGACAACAAATCCAGTTGAATTGCCATCCAAACCGATCAAGAAGAACGCTAAAGCAGACGACGAGTGCAAGCCCGCACGTCAAGCTGACACATGCAGAGAGCATTCGAAGGTACATGCAATACTTACTGTTGGGCAAACCGAGACTTCGACGCTTTCCATTCCTGTACAAATAATCTACTAAATCAACTCACAATAGAGGCGGGTGCACACTTGACATTTAATATATATATATAAATATGCATACAGATATTGTAATAAAATTAATGTAAATACTTTCCCGTTTCCAGTTTTATAACTCCTCTTTTTATTTCGATCCATTTGCTGACCTCCCGACGTAAAAGAATTTTTTAGCGGACAGTGCCTGTGATACAAGAGCCGACTCATATGTGAAGTAAAATGTGTCGATAGAATCCCTGTTGTATCCCATAATGCGATTCCAGGAGAAGAGCACTCCATTAAGGAAAGATTACTTCTGTATTCACACATTGTATGGAGAAAATTAGATTTAGTTCGGACTTTATTCCATCTCAGCCTTGTGTTGGCGTTTATTAGGCTCATTTACCAGCTTGGTTGTTGCCCCTTTTTTACTTTGAAAATGGAGGGTAAAGCGGAAGTAAGCTAGGGATTACGACGAGCATATTTGCTTCCCTCCCGGTCTGTACATCTCTTCTCTCTCGCGCGCTTGTCAGGGAAATTTCTCTCACGTGCACTTTGCTAATGAGGTTTGTAGCGCTACTTTCAGAGTGAAAGCATAAGCCCTGGTTTTACAATGCTCATTGTAGACTAATTCATAAGTGTTTTTCTGAATAAGTTGATACTTCCGAGAATATGAAGCAAAATAATCAACAACTAAAGTCTAGCACACTGAGGAATCTATCTATCTATCTATCTATCTATTTCTAATCTGTCCCAGTCTAATCTATCTCTCCATCTATCTGATTGTTGCCTGTCTTTCTATCTATTTATAAAATAATATACTATAATTATAAACTACATCCATCACAGGATCATGAAAACAATTAATAATATACAGGCTTTCCCTTTTAATTTACTTATTTTACAAGGACACAAGCACATGCAAGCAAAACTTACACAAACGCACACGTACGTATATTGGCACAAAAATACACACACGCGCGCGCGCCCAGTCAAATAAGCATCACGGTAAACACTATATGGCCAGTGGGCTGCTTCAGTTCCCTAAGAGCTAAACCAACCCCATGAAAAGAAAAAAAAGATAAATAAATAAAATTATAATTTTAAAATGTTATACCATTTGGCAGCCATGAGAAAGTCATTACTGTCAGCGAATTTGGAAACTCGCTTTGACATCGTTGATACAGGACAACGCAGTTTTTGTACGTGACGACCCAGTCATCACACCCAACCAAGCCGGTCAGGCACGCGTAACAAGCGAGGCGACGTGAACAAACGAAAGAGTTCAAAGTTGATATCGATTGATTAAGAGGTGCTACTAAGAAGGTGACAGTTAGTGCCGTGTGTTTGTCGAGAGTGACTCGTGAGTGACTTTCATGCGGTTTGATCTGTGCTCCCGACCTCGTAAATCACACATCAGCTCGTAAATCACACATCAGCTAACAAGAAATCGGTATGTTTGTAAGAGTGTTTACAGTTGACTTGGAGCTGAAGGCGTCGAACAGATGTACAAATACTGAAAATGACAGACACACGTTTTTTTTATATTCTTTCCTCAGTGTAGGCCTTTTATAAACATGCATGTGACTAGCCAAGGGAACAACATTTGAGGAAAGATGCAATTGAAGGAACTAGAACGAGTAACAAACATATAAATCGAGAAAATAAAATTGCATTCAGCGTAAATAAGCATCTTAGAAAGAAATGAACATATATGTAACCAAATAAAATCACAGACAAATCCATAAAACAAATTTAAGAAAGAAGAAAACAACCAAGCAAAGTCCTCAACTAACAGCAACCAAAAACAAAAACAAGTAAACCCTCATCCAAACTCGACAAACATAAAAACAAACTCATCATATCGATTACCATCATTAAGGTCAGTTATACTGTACATTTAAATGCCAACTATATTATACAACTATACAATATATACTATATATACACTACCTGCTTGTATTTGTTCATGATAATGCTCGCTACTCTGTCTATATGTATATCGAAAAGCCTCTACTAATAAATAAGAGTGAATATTTCAGGTGCTACTGACTCAAGTAATAAGACTTTACAACTGCAGATTAGGAATAATAATAATAATAAAGAAGATGAAGATGACGATTTCGACGACGATAATTATAAAGGCAAATAAAATTTTCGAAATGACCGTTTAGGTTTTTAAAACTAATATGGATGTATAACATTATTTTAATCATTTAATTTTCACTATTCTCTTTCAAAGCAACTTTCGCACATAAAGTACACACACACAGAGAATACAAACAAACAACAACAAAAAACCATGCCAGTGACAGCTGCCATCTTTGAATTCGTTATGTTTTTCTGACACTCTATTCTTATTTCCATGATGATATCCATGAATTTGATTATGTATTTATGATTATTTGACTGCTTATGTCGCGCCGACAAAATCGCGATGGACAAAAGCGCGACGACGTGTTCTACCCTAACCCTAACCTTAACCTTAACCCTAACCCTATCGCGCATTTGTCGTTCGCGCATTTGACGGGTCACCAAACAAACAGTATAGTCACAAACAATAATTAAAAAACACAGAATACTAAGAAACAACACTAAACACACAGAACACTAAAACACATCAAATTTAACAGATATGTGTTCAGAGGTTAGACGAATTCGGGATTAAGAATTCTCGCTTGTTATCTTGTGAAAAAAGAGAAATGTCAGGCGCATCTGATAAAATCCCGGGTTTGAGCACATTCCCGGAGGATCCTTAGCAGAACCCTGGGAAAACCCCTAACTCAGCCCTAGAAGAGCCCAAGCATAGTCCTGGAATATTCCACACAGAAAACCCTAGGAAACCCAGCGGCGTTTAGCTTCGTTACGACGGAAACTGATTGTAGTGAACGTCCGCGAAATCAGCGCACGTTAGTAGCAGACGTAAAAGCCATCAATTGAGCGAGCCATTATGATGCAACCTTTATGATGATGGCATAACAGGCCGCGCACGCGCGCAAACAAACATGAACACATAAACACGCACACACACAAATATGCATAACACAAACACGCGCCCACAAACAGGCACTCTAATACGCACATCACAAGCAGGCGCTCTAACACGCACATATAGAAACGCGCCCACAATTTTTTAAAAAAACATTTCAGCCTTAGAGTGGTATCCGGGTGACTACATATGTGCAAGTGTGTGCATGCGTACGTGTGTGTGTGTGTGTGTGTGTGTGTGTGTGTGTGTGTCTGTGTGTGTGTGTGTGCGTGTGTGTGTCTGTGTGTGTGTGTGCGTGCGTGTGTGTGTGTGTGTGTGTGTCTGTGTGTGTGCGTGCGTGCAGATGCCGTGAATGTGTGTGATCATAAATGAAAAAATAACAATCATTTCTACATAATAACTTTATTAATCTTGCTGTAAAACCTGTTACTTAAATTAAGCCGAAGCTCATCTTCAAAATTACTACAAGCTATTTAATTATCTGCACTTTAGATTCAACGCCCTGTGAGCTTGTAAGCACTCTTAGCCACTGCAGGAAAAATTCCCAATGTAGTCTAAAAATAGCGCATTATTTCTTCTTTAAAAAGTACACAAAAGAAAAACAATGGGGGAGGTGGAAGGGGAGAGAAGGGAACACAAGGACAAATAATAAAAACTAAAAAATATCTAGGCATGCTAATGTTAGAAGATTTTCTTAGATGAGAACCCTAAGGTCACATAAATGTATTTTGCATATATTATAAGCGTGTAAATTTGTTAATGTGTGCATGCGCAAATAATCTGTGGCGGAGAAAATTTGCCTATATCTATTTCTAAAGTTAAATGTTATATAAATTGTTAAATGTCAAAGTGACCTGACCTTGGGCACTATTCATGTTGATATTTTAAGTGTTAAAGTTGGAAATAAACAACTCGAGTTAAGAATGTGATAAAAACTTGCTGATGTAATCTAAACCAGTTCCAACTGGATGAGTAGTTTTTTTCTGAACTAACAGTCTCCAACTTGTTCATAACAAATTCATCCAATGGGGATGGACCGAAAATTACTTTATTGAAGAAAGTCTATATTCAAATCATTTTGAATTTGACGAAACTCGAAACCCCAGTCCGGTCATTAGGGCGATCGTTAGCTTATAGAAAGTTAACCGATTTATAAACAAAGAATGGACTTAGAAATACTTCATACATTTTTACTATTGATCTGTGATTTGAACTGGAGAATGCTTTATGTAATTGAACAATTATTTCTATGTTCACTAATTTGATTATGTTGTTCACTGTACTTGTGAATTTGGGTGGATGATATATTTCTTATGCTGTGCTTGTATCGAGCTAACGAAATTGTTGCAGGATTTGTAATTTGGAAATGTATGTAAGAGAGAAAGGAGTTATAGAGATGAAATATGCCTGAAATTTAGCGCTGCCTTAATTTGACTTTTGCAGAGAAAAGCATGTCTTTAATTCACTGCAGGCTACGGTCATTACTGTACTCTACCTGATCAAGATTGGTGTGTGCATCCTGTGAATTGAGAGCCAATATGGCGAAAATGGTGGCATGAGTTTGGTCTCAAGTAGTCAGGAAGATTATTTTGAATATTTCTCATGGTGTGCTGAGTAGCGTACATGAAAATTCGGGAACATTCCTCTTGAGGTGCTTGATAGCGCAGAGGAAATTTTGGACGATTCCCATGGTGTGCTTGATAGCGCAGAGGAAATTTTGGACGATTCCCATGGTGTGCTTGATAGCGCAGAGGAAATTTTGGACGATTCCCATGGTGTGCTTGATAGCGCAGAGGAAATTTGGGACGATTCCCATGGTGTGCTTGATAGCGCAGAGGAAATTTGGGACGATTCCCATGGTGTGCTTGATAGCGCAGAGGAAATTTTGGACGATTCCCATGGTGTGCTTGATAGCGCAGAGGAAATTCAGGACGATTCCCATGGTGTGCTTGGAGAGTGCATCGAAGATTCTGGAACAGTTGCCTAACGTGCCTAGAAGAGGTACATGGAACTATCGTCTTAATAAGAAAGGCAGTAACTTGTTGCAGAGTGATTGTGAACACGTGGTAGTGAGAGCATCCATCTTTGAAAAGGTTATGTACATTGACTATAATTAGTTCTCTAAAACTCCACTGTCATGTCTACGACAAAACATACCTATGAATTTGATTATATATATGATCAGCTGACTGCTGAGGTCTATGTTAGGATACATTGAACGAGTGTCTATAGTTAATAGTATATTGTTGTGAAGTGATGTAAATGTCAATGCTCTTTTTATTGTATTTTGTTATATGTATATTTGATTGTTGATTTAATAAATTTATTGACCTTACACGTATTGATAAACATAAAATGGAGAGATAGTGGTGGGTGGATGGGGGCTTGCTAAAAACAGATTAAAGACGGATTTATCTTCTCCATTGGTAAGAAGTTTTCCACCTACGGAAATATTGTGACAGTGAATGCTTATTTTTATTTTTAATGTTGTGGAAACATATATGTTTACAGCACAAACATATCCGCCAAGTGAGAGAGAAGAGTCGTGTATTTTGGAGAATTGTTAATAACATAAATTAAAATTAGTTACGGATAATAAGAATAAATATCATGGCGCTGTATCACATTATGATACAGAAATTACAATATTTACAATATATACATAGTAACAATAATAATGAAATCGTTTTACTATTACTACAACTACCACAAATACCAACAAAAAATGCCATATTAAAAATGAAAGTTTACAAAGAAAGCAAAGAAGGAATAATTTGAATAGCCCTGGTTTCTACTCTGGTAAAACCACTCGTGCTGTCTTTTTATAGAAGAGCGTGCCAATTTGCCAGTACACCTTCAACTGTCAGCTGTAGTCCTGTCGGCTGTGTTGCCTGTCCAACACCTTCAACTGTCCAGTGAAGTCATCCATCCAACACCTTCAACTGTCCAGTGAAGTCATCCATCCAACACCTTCAACTGTCCAGTGAAGTCATCCATCCAACACCTTCAACTGTCCAGTGAAGTCATCCATCCAACACCTTCAACTGTCCAGTGAAGTCATCCATCCAACACCTTCAACTGTCCAGTGAAGTCATCCATCCAACACCTTCAACTGTCCAGTGAAGTCATCTGTCCATCACCTTCACTTGTCCAATAAAATCACTTGTCCAACATCTTCATCAGCTGATCATATATATAATCAAATTCATAGTCGTCTGTCCAACATTTTGAGCTGACAACTGAAGTTACCTGTCTACCATCTTCCACTGTCAACTGTAGTTACAAGTAAACCCAGCTTTCACTGTCAACTGTAGTTACATGTAAATCCGGCTTTCACTGTCAACTGTAGTTACAAGTAAATCCAGCTTTCACACTATTCACTTCATTATCTCACATTCTTGTGAGAGGCGGCAATAGATAAGATTAAAATAAATTTTTTAAAACATAGAATGCAAACTGACCAATAATAAAATAAATCCAAAAATGACCCACGATATAACAAATAGAAACTGACCAACTGCTGAGTAAATATAAACTGGTCAAAAACAATTAAACAACAACTGGAAACTGGAGGTCGTACTGTATCTCCATCAAATGGAATTTTAACAAACAAACCGAATCGAGAACATTTTATTTGCACTTAAGTGGAATTGTCAACTACATAAGGTCATGTCTCAACTAATTCAGATGGTGGATGTGTGTGTGTGTGTGTATATATGGAAGAGGGGAGGGAGGGAGAGAGAAAGAGAGAGAGAGAAGAATGGTGATGTGTAGGTGGATGTCTGCTTACTGCTTTCTTCACACTCTCTGCAACCAATAGTCCTACCGTGAAAGGTTGAAGTCTATAAGACGCCAGGTAATCGATAACACTAATATTTAAGAAAACACGTTACACAAACGATAAGAATAACACTTACTATAAACTAGTATGAAAATACGCCAGGCAAATTACAAGATTAAAGTTTATTGAATATGAAAATACGCCAGGCAAATTACAAGATTAAAGTTTATTGTATATGAAAATACGCCAGGCAAATTACAAGATTAAAGTTTATTGAATATGAAAATACGCCAGGCAAATTACAAGATTAAAGTTTATTGTATAGGAAAAGATGACAGGTAAGTTATAAAATTAAAGTTTACTGTTAAGCGGAAGATGCCAGGCAAATTAAAATATTAAAGTTTACTATATACCGAAAGATGCCAGGCAAATTAAATGATTAAAGTTTACTATATACCGAAAGATGCCAGGTAAGTTATAAAATTAACGTTTGCTGTTAACTGGCCAGGCAAATTAAATGATTAAAGTTTACTATATACCAAAAGATACCAGTAAGTAATACGATTAAAGATCATTTCACGACAGTTAGAAAGAGATATTTTAATTAAAAAAAATACACAGTTAATTAACTTTAGTATCAGAGTTACCTTGTATTACGTATTACACCAATTTAACCGCATATCGAAATTGTATTTCGTATTACATCAATGTATATTTAACAACGTATCGAAATTGTATTGCGTATTACATCAATGTATATTTAACAACATATCGAAATTGTATTACGTATTACATCAATGTATATTTAACAACATATCGAAATTGTATTACGTATTACATCAATGTATATTTAACAACATATCGAAATTGTATTACATATTACATCAATGTATAAATTACGGCATATCGAAATTGAAGCCAAATATGGCGTAACACATTATGAGAGCGACTATCACAATCTGTAGTACAGTTGGTGCTTGCCATTAAGAAAGAAAGAAAGAAAGAAAGAATACGAAAAGAAATACAAACAAAAGAAGAAATACAAATATAGATTTAGAGGAAGAAAGAAATAGTGAGTGAAAAACGAGAAAGAAAATAAGAGAAAGTCTGTCAAGTAATCATCAAGGCGTTGTTGTACTGCCTGACCCCTGCCAAGTGCGAGAGCACCCCAAGTCATCACTATCTGTGCAAGTCAAGCTATGCACGATGGGTTAACTAACGGTTCAGTCACCTGGAACTATACTGCACTGCCGGATGTTAGGGTCGCACCTCTGGATTCAATTCATCCGGAAACATGGCGCCTGACAGACTTTCCTTGACAGACGCTTTTTTTTCTATCTCGTCACAATTAAAATAGACTCCCTCCCCCACTCACACACACTTAAATATAAATGTTATTTACATAGACGTTAAGAATTAAGAGTTGTATAATGCTGACATTAGTCAAGCGTTAATATTGAACTAACGAGTTCTAGTGTGGCGTTAATTTACAGCAAAATATTTAGTCATCACATCATCATAAGTAAATAAATAAGTAACTAAACAAACAAATATTCATTTACATAAATACAAAAATAAACGTTTAAAATAATATGTAAATAAATGATGAGAAGAGCTATAAATTTACAACTAAAATGTGTAATAATATGTAAATAAATGATGAAAAGAGCTATAAATTTACAACTAAAATGTGTAATAATATGTAAATAAATGATGAAAAGAGCTATAAATTTACTACTAAAATGTTATGTAATAATATGTAAATAAATGATGAGAAGAGCTATAAATTTACTACTAAAAAGTTTTATAAATTTTTGTCGTTATACCAGCGCCATAAAAATAGATAAATAAATCAAAATTAAGAGCAATATTGTTGACCAATTGCATAAGTACCTGTTTAAATAAGAAATTAAAAAAAAAAGAGCTTTCTAAATTGCTGGCTAAACACTCATCTGTAGGCGTTGTGGAAATGGTTTATTACAAAGTCAAACGAAATCCAATGGCGTCCAATACTGAACTGGTCATTATAGGTCCGTCTATATCACTGCTTCCTTATAGTATCGACAAAACAGCATTTCAAAATAACAACCGATATAATTGCTCAACACATGTTTTGTATTTTTTTAAAAACACAATTTAATATTGCCGCATGTCGATAACAATTGCGGGCAAGTCGGTCACGTGCTGTTTATGGTGAGGTGGATAGCAGTGAGGAAGAAACAATAGCCTCGTAGGTAGTCTATAGGTTCAAACTCTGATACATCCGTGAGATTTTTCTCGAATGACGCTAGTTTACTCTCTACCTCACGACGGCTGAACACTTACGATTTCGTCGAGATTTAATAAATAATAAAATATAAATAAAATAATAACATATAAATAATAAAACTACTGATGCTACTAGCATTTTTGCATTAAACTTCACGAATGGCAATTTTTATTGAGGCATAAATTAAAAAATATAATCCCTCGATGTATATATATATATAAAACCAATTATCTGTCTATCTGGCTAGTATTTTATGTCTCTAAAAAATATTACCGAGAACTCTTTTAGAATTACAACTGACAGAAGTAAGCGAGTTGACAGAACTTTATTTCCCGCTGAACGCGAAGAACAAAGAACACCCAGAGCCACACACAAAACCCACACGTGTCTTGAAGGGTTCTCTCTCTATTAAATGTTGAGGTCGCCACCCTCACTAAGGCCACGTACTGCAAGTCCTCTCCAAGACCATTAACACTTTAGCGGCTGTGGTGTCTAAGAATTCGAGAAAGGAGAAAGTCGGGTACATTGTTCCAACTTTTTGAACGGGTGTTGACACAGCGCTGGGCCGTTTGACACTAAGCGCGTACCCCCGCCAGCTAATGAGGGGAAGGTCCAATACAAAGTCGACGACTAAGTGGTACCCAGGGTGGGCGAGAGTACAATTCCTACCCAACCTTTCTCCGTACCCGCCTCCTCTTCAGCACCTGCAGTATTTTGTCGTTCACTAAGTTTGGCAAATTAGGACACGTTTTCATTATGTCAAACTGTCGGACACACATTCTACACATGCTGAACGCCATGGAGTGTCAAAAAAAGACTCCATGCAACCTCAGAGGGATTTACGTATCTGCGTGCGTGCGTGTGTGTGTGTGTATGTGTGTGTGTGTGTGTGTGTGTGTGTGTGTGTGTGTGTGTGTGTGTGTGTGCGTGCTTGTGTTTAAAATAAAAATGAAATACAAAGTCAGCAGTACAGTGGCCTCCCTTACAATAAAAACAATTCCTGCAGAAACGCGGTAAACGTGCATTTTAGCTATAACATGTAAATATCTCCATTGCGCATGCCATGTTTATTTGTGCATTTTCATTGTGCAATATGTCATAAATGCTTTCCAGTGTAGAAATTTCCATTATAAGTGCTTTTGTATTAAGTTTCCAAGGTAGCCTAACAATGCCTTTCTAAAAGCGAAAGAAAAAATATAAAGGGCGCATTGGATTCATAAGGGTCAAGGTAGCCTAAGTAACAATATCCTTCTAAGGCAAAAAAAAAAAAAAAAGGGGGGGGGCACATTGGATTGACGAGGGTCAATGCCTCACTAAAAGCAAGAAGGGGGAAACTTAGATTGATGAGGGACAATAGCATAACAATGCCCTTGGTTAAAAAAAGACAAAAAAGAGGCGCATTGGATTGTTGAGGTACAAAAGGATTTCCGGTTTATCCATAGAGGTTTCCGTTTCTATGACAATTAAAAAAAAAAAAGACCCAGGTTTTGCACAGTGATGGAAAAGCAGACATAACTTGTAGAAAAGTTAAATTCACTAATGTTGACGATTATTTATTTTCCATTTTCTCTCTGCTTTTGGATTGTTTTGCAAAACACCATCCATCCATCCATCTATCTGTGATGCCAACGCCACTTAGTTAATGATTATATATTATTAATTAATCATTCATAACCAATTACAAGTGATGAGAATCTTAATTTACGTTATTAATAACTCTCCAGCAGACATCACTCGTCTATCTCACTTGGCAGATATGCGGGCACTGTACACGTTTTCTCTCTTCTACAACATTAAGATAACATTTACCGTCACACAACATTCCATAGGTGGAAAACGACTTACTAAAGGAGAAGACAAATAAGTGTTTAATCTATATTTAGTGAGCCCCCCCCCATCCACCCATTTTCTTCCCCAACTTAAGGTTATGAATATGTGTAAGAAGATCAATAAATTTAACAATGAATTTATCAAATCAACAATCAAATATACATATGACAAATACAATGAAATAGATTACTTCACATCAATATTTCCTCAAAACCACATTTGAATAATTTTAGCTACACAGTCTATATCCTAACATTCATCCATTCATCAATTCAATGCAAATCACAGAGAACAGAAATGGAGTTATAGAGATAAGTAATAAGTCTTTACATAAACTGATTTAGACAAAGCCACAATTGTCTTTCATTCACTTTTTGGGGGGCAACAATTTCACAAAAAGTTTATTGTCCGCTGTCAACTCACCGTGTCTCTCTCCACACACGTTAAAAAGAAAAACACTGACCGGCTGTTATGCTCTTGAAGCCAAACTTAGTGCCCTCTTTCACTGTGTTAGTTTCTTCAAGCAGAATAACAATTACAGCAACTCTAGAACTTCTCTATACCAGAAATTGCTCTACTATCAGCATATCTTGCTGCCATACATCAAAAGGAGTGTTGTGTATTTTTCACACTTGCACACTGTTTCCTGCCTCTATGACAGTTGGTCATAGCAGTTTACAATCAGCAAACCATGTGGTTCAAATCATACGTATAGAAAAGGCTGCTTGTTCCTGTAAAATATAATCAGGGAACAAACGCTAAGCTTTCAGTTCATCATTTTATAACTCCGTTCTTTCTCTCAACTTACAGTTTCCTGCAATGGTATTTATTAGCCAGATACATGCACACAAGCATAATAAATATAGCATATCAAAACAATGTCAAGTGTTAGCACACTAAGCATCATAATTCAACGTTCGTAGAAACAGTAGTGTACTCATGTAATACATCTCTACATAAAACTCAAGTACAACACATCAATTGCAAAAATGCACGAAAGATTTATAAGTCCATTCTCTCTCAAAAAGTCACTTAACTCACCATTAAGCCAACGGCAGCAAGACCAGATTTCTTTGCAACTTCAAATTCAAGTGATCAAACAATATATTTCTCTTCAGCAAGAGAACTTTTAGATCTCAGCCCATTGGCTGGTCTCGTTCTCGTGAATAATAACCATTGGATAATAAAACTACTCACCCAGATGGGAAGCTTTGCATTATATCTGCAATTTCTAGCATAGTCTCAACTCGGGTTGTTTACTTCCAACTCCGACACTTACAATATACTATCATAAGGAGTGCCCAAGGCCGGGTCAACTTCGTCAATTTAACAACTTATATAAAAATTAAAAATAGGGATAGGCAAATTTACTCCGCCACACTGTCTGATGTAGGTGCGAGTCTTTTGCATGTTTTTAATAGTCAAAGGAAATGAAGTGAGGGTATTGTAATTATATTTGTTGCATATGAGTTCTGGGACTCGTAATTATCGTCATAACAAGCCACAAGACATCCACTGACTGTTCATGCGTGCACGTACACAAGTACTGAGTGCATTTAGATTTCTCCTTTTGCGATATCGAGTTTCTTTCTGAACACACTGACAAACAGGGACTACTTGCACAGCGGATAATGACACCCGCGTTTGTTTTCATTCAATCCACCACCACCCCTCCCACCTCTATACCAATGCCACTCATACACACTCTTTCTTTGTGTTTCCTTCTATTTAGTTTTGGCTAAAACACCTTCACGTAATTGCTCATGAAGTGAAAGAACTAAAGGAAACGACAAAAAAGCACTCGAGCAGAGCCATCAACTCGCTACGTTGTAAGTCAATAGTCAATAAATAAATGTGCCACCGCCAATAAACGACCAGCTTGAGCGGCAAAGATTAGACTCCAAAAGTAAGAGAGGCGGTAGAGAGTGAATTGAACAGTCATAAAGACGTCAAACGCAGTGAGTAAATTACGTCAGTTCTGACGCGTCACATGCGGGGAACAATACCGCTTGATCCCATCTCGAAAACTGCAATAACCCTGACGCGGAAGTTAACGACCTAGCGGACAGGTTCTGCTAAGTAAATACTGAGTATTTGAGAAGTGTGACTGGATTGGGCAGAGGAGGGCGGAGCGAATGAACACCAAAAGAAGTATAAAGAAAGAAAGAAGAAAAAATAAGGGGAAAAGTGACAGCCCAGCAAACTATTAAAAGATCATGCACAACATACAGAGAGAACACATATAAATCTCTTTTTGAAACAGAAGAAACTGATGGTAATATTGGAGAAAATGATGAGATAGAGGTATAGAAAGAAGAAGGCAGGTAGTATCGATGAAAAACTTTTGTATCCACTACCTCTCAATTCTATGCGTCTAATCTGTGACATGATTCATTTTGAAACTGTAGTTCGTTGAAGAAATGCCATAAATAAAAAAATAAAAGAAAGAAATGCAATAAATAAATAAATGAAGAAAAATAAGGAGGAAATAAATTTAAAAATAAATAACATTTTTAAAAAAGCTAATCAAAAATAACCAAAAATTAATAGATAAATACATAAACGAGGCGAGGTTTTCGTATTATTTTTGAAAATATTTGGCGCTCCCACAATCAATGAAAGTGAGAAGAAAACTAAAAAAGCAATAATCATGATCTCCGAATGACATCAATCTCTTTACCTTTTAAGTGAAACTAATGACAAATATAGTACAATAGTTACGTTAGGCGCGCGCATGTATGTGTGTTTGTATGTGTGTGTGTGTGTGTGTGTGTGTGTGTGTGTGTCTGTGTCTGTAAGAGAGAGAGAGAGAGAGAGAGATGGTATTTCCGAGGAATAATTATACGTATGCCTTATCGCATTACAATTATTAATAACTAAATATCATTTCATATTCCTAGTGTTAATTATCAATAACTAATCATCATTTCATATTCCTAGTGCCAATTATTAATAGCTATTTATCATTTCATATTCCTAGTGCCAATGCACTCTCAGTCAGACCGTATTTAGCCGCTATTGGTTCTAGAATTCCACTTAAAAATTAATAATATTCATTGTGGTTATTATCCGTCCCCATGGGAGACAACTTCTTAAATTACTAGTTCCACACATGTCCGCATTTATTTAATCATTTCACACATATCCACTGCATATTCAGCTAGCGAAAGTGAGAGAAGGTTAACAATAAATGCACATTTAATTGCACAAAAGAGCATTCGGCATCAATCCCAAAATAAGTCAATAACCAATAGCGATCAGGTGTCACAATTAACACGGTAAATTTCTCTGATACAACATGTCATCATTACAGCGACGTCATAAACACACACTATCATATTTCTCTTTCAGGCCCCATAACTCATGTTCTTTCTCAGCATGACGTCAGCACGACATCAACATGTATCTTGTATTTTTGTCATCAACACACGTCATCCCAAACAAATACCAACCGTTTCCTCTGTTTCAAAGCAAGGACAGAATTATAAAGCTCTGAACAAAATGTCTTATTGATGTCTAAAACTATATTAGGTCAGTACGTTAATTTCAGTTTCACAGTGACATGATACCAGCACTCAGAGGTACGTATAAGCACTGAATACAATGTCTTATCAATTGTTTCTGTTTTTTAAACGAGAATAAATCAGTTAGCGTCTGGATTTCTTTTTTTCATAATACGGTGTGTGTGTGCGCGCGCGTGTGTGTGTGTGTGGGGGGGAAGCAGCTTGTTTACGCATTCGCAATTAAATTAAATCAGAGAATATTCTGGTTCATTTACCTGATGTAGGCAAAGGGAACTAATTTAAACAGCCCTCACAAAATAAATACAGCATCCACCAACTAAAAGGTTCAAACCAACTTATTGCTGGCAAAATTCCAAAATGACTGATGAAATCGAAGAAACGCCATGCACACACATTTCTTCACCTGAAGAAAATAAGAGGGGTGGGGGTGGGGAATTTGATTGGAAGAATAAATGGGCCTAACATATTCTCAATTACTCGGAACGGGCCTATGCAAGCTTTTCTCTAATGCATTCCTCGTTTCCCCCTCCCCCTCGCGATCCGAACAGACTAGGCGTGCAGATGAACAATCAGTTATAAACACATATAGAACATTGTCTCCCCTGTAATAGAAGCAATTCTGTCGGTCCAAGCTGGTCCGAGCCAAAGATCCTTTCGCACAAGCTGGTGAACACACTGGCAACCAGACAGATAATCTTAGTAGCATCCAGCTTGTCAATAATGTCAAAAATGGAACACTTCTTGTACTTAGTATTTGAAAAAAGCCACGTGACCCCTTTATTAGTGTGAATTTGTAATTTAAAAAAAATGCATTCTGCAGCAATAATAACATGACAGCATATCTCTCCCTGGAACCGCTTAGGCATACGAAAGATATTTGTGATTGCCTTGTTTTGCCAAACTTCATGGACTGCTTGCTACATGCCAGGTGCTTGTCAGAAATCAGACATTTATATTTATTATTCTACCCCACCCCACTACCTTTCTTCCTTTTCAGACATATTTCCTCTCCACTCATATTAGTTCGTAATTATTTTTTAAAAAAAAAACATAAACAAACGCTCATTCTGTTTAGTTTGAAGTGACTTCATGAATGCATTTCTTTTTTAGTAAATATTTTTAGTAAATCAAAGTTCACACAGCATTATACTGACGGTCTCAACTTACCTACCATGCACACCGTCAGTAGGGATGAACACTTGCATTTCCTAAACAGTCCAGTGTCTCAATAATGAACAGTCCAGTGTCTCAATAATGAACAGTCCAGTGTCTCAATAATGAACAGTACAGTGCCTCAATAATGAACAGTCCAGTGTCTCAATAATGAAAAGTCTAGCACCTTTATGGCGTGAACGTCGTTGATGACGTAGGACATCAGCGTCGCAATCCATCCAGTAGTGACGTTTTTATTTTCCATATCTAAGCCAAAGCAGGACCGAAATTAGGCGAATGGATATACTTCATTTATTGCTCAGGATTCAGGATTCAGGATTGACTTCAGGATTCACATCGGAAATATTTTTACTCTTGTTTCTTACATTCAGAGAGATATCTGGTGTGAGATAACCAAACACATTCAATTCTAGATGCTTAAGAAACTTAACCTGGATTCTGGTTTAACATAACCCTCTGCTAGCTACCGGCACACACTGCCTACCTTTTATTGCTAACAAACCACACTTTTGACAAACTGTTTATCACACGTCATTCTAGGAATCGGACGCATTTGATTCCTTCCTTGTCCGTAGATGGTCTACTAAAGTGGACATTTTACTCCATCACACCTCTGCATTTTTATGCTCCAGTTAAACAGCCAGCCTTCTACCCCATTGGAAATACTCTACCTTTCCCCATAACAACAACAGTAACTCTTGAAATAAATATAGAATATATAACATAATAAAATATTACAAGTTTAATAATAACGAAACAAAAGTTTGAATTTTATGTTGACAATAAGTGTGAGTGTGTGTTCGGTTTTGTGTGTTTGTGTTTGTGTGCGCGCCTGTACTAGCCAAGAAAAGTTTCAGGATCAAATTTAAAATAAAAAAGTTATGGAAGACAGTTTAGATACAAGAGTCTCAGCTCTTGCAGTTAAAATCTGTAACTTTATCCGGTCCAATCGCAGTAGCTTCATTACCATACAAATCCAAAGTGACGGCTTGGCATTGTGACGTCACAAATGTCTGTCAGTGCCCCCCGGGCTTAAAGACTGAAAGAACAGCTTGGAAACCGTAGAGACCGGGAAAACAGGAGAATGGTGGATGGGTGAGGATGGTTATGGGGAGAGAGAAGCAAGGAGTGTGTACGTGTGTGAATGATGAGTAAGGGGAGATAATAGGCGAGAGAGAAAGAAAGAAAAAGGAATTGATGAATTATAACGCCATTCCATGGTTCTAGACGCTATTATAATCTTTGGACGCCACACTTAAAATGGCGGACAATTAAGAAAAAAATGTCATACGTGAAAACTTGCGCATATCAACGTTATGGTTATTATTGTTCATTACAGCGAGCTTACTTAAATCAGCTTAGGTGTCTGTCATTTCTGTAATTGGAATGAATTCAACATACATTCTTTGCTCTTGGATCCCAGTTCTACTCAGTAAACGAAAAACCAGGAACTAAAACTGACTGATAATTCATTATATTTTACCTTTCGTACCTCACTCTATCTATCTATCTATCTATCTATCTATCTATCTATCTATCTATCTATCTATCTATCTATCTATCTATCTATCTATCTATCTATCTATCTATCTATCTATCTATCTCTTAGTCTTGTCGACCTTTGGGGCACCACTGATGACCTGACAACCAGTGTCCTCGATTCCATTCTATTCTCTGCTAACACTCTCTTATAACGCTGCATTATTAAAGTACTGAATATTCACTACACCTTTTCGTTCATAACTCATTCTTCTCTCTCTCTCTCCCCTACCCCCCACCTCCTTCATTCCACACGTTTTTTTTTGGAACGTGGCTTTCTTTGTACTCCTTTTTTCTTCTTCTGAACAATATAAATATTCACTGAGAACAATATAAATATTCACTGTAAACAATTCAGTTTCTTCCAGTTTCCAACAGTTAAGATATTGATGACCAGCTATTAGAAGCATAAAGCAGTCTGTCAGCATAGAGCAATTCTTGGGATGTGAAGACTGCAGTACCTCAAAGTACATGACTGTCCGCAAAGCGATTGATCGTTAGCTTATGGTTAAGTAAAAAAGACACGTAATGCCACGTGACTGTGGCCTGACTGCGATTATCATTGTCTAGGAAAGTTAATGATTAGTACCGTAGGTAAATTCAATCGGGAGACAAAGATGTGTAAGCAGTATTATTATATACCCTTGGGCATAACAATTTGACTTTTGGACAGGTAGATATATTTCTAGCAAAGATTAAATCTGCCTACATATGCAAAAATCAGCAGATGCAATTTATAATTCTTCTCTGTGGAAACCGGTGCGATAATAAACGTATTACAAAGTAGATATGATATGTAAATTATGGAATTATTGTTCTTATTTCGGATTTTGAGAATGCTTTGGTGTCTGAATGTGTTCAGTAATATATATCTCGAATTAAGTAGTATAAGTTTGTAAGAAGGATTAATTTATCAAATAAAAGCATGGATTTGCAGGTAGATACGACTAGATTTAGTTGAACTAAATACTTAGTATGTTCAATAACATGTATATATGTTGCTAATTGTTTTCCATCCTAGGTCTTCTTCTGTCTGTTTCTACTCCCGAGATTTCAACCTTTCACCTAAACACTCCGGATATAGACCCACGTTGGATCTTGGTATCCATATATCTCCGTGTGAACGGGTGATTGGGAATCGAGTGAAAGTCAAAACTCCAACCCCATTTGTCTCCTAGACTGCAGCTGTGGGTCGCAACCAATCTCTACCGATTAAACTACATTTTGCTTCATTGGTATTGTGATGATTTTGTCTGACAGAACGCTTCTTCCATATTGCCTTGAGGATACTTTGCTGTTGGCATCACTACCAGGTTATGTTATTAATACCCTATTCCTCTATATGTTAACCTCGCCATCTTTTGACAGGCTAGGTTATTAATACAATATACCTCTATATGTTAATTTCACCATCTTTTGCAAACATTGATGATTATTAATATTAACATTTGTTTTTGTGACTTCATATAAAATGACAGCAATGACTGTATACAGATCACACATTTAAAAGTATGCGGTGTTTACATCAGTTCCCTGTTTCTATTTATCTGATGCATACAGACTTTGTTAGAAGTGTTAGAGTTTTCTTTCCGGTCAGGGACAAGTAAGTCAGCAGGATGCCACCCTCTATCTGCATTTAAATGCATTTATCTATGATGTAAACTAAATTGTTGTTAATTATTCTTCAGTGTACGTGTCCATTTTATTATTAGGTTATACATATGAGCCTTGCCATAGAGATGAGGAATGGGCCAAATTAATTAAAGTCAGACCGTTAGGATCATTTTAGCGAAAGAATCGTAGCCTGGTGATGGCTTAGATTTGGATTAATGTTACTATAAACAAGCAATCTTTTCGAAGGAAGTATTGAAAACGCTACCCCCCACTCCTTAAGTTCAACACTGATCTTGTTTATATATATATAAAATTTGTTTAAAGGCATCTTTCTTTCCTTATGCTATATATAGTGTGTTTCAGGGCATTTTTTCTTTCCTGATTATATATATATAATGTGTTTAAAGGCATCTTTCTTTCATTTTGCTATATATAGTGTGTTTCAGGGCATTTTTTTCTTTCCTGATTATATATATATAATGTGTTTAAAGGCATCTTTCTTTCCTGATTTACACACACACACACACACACACACACACACACATATACGGCATCTTTCTTTCCTGATGCTATTTGGTATTTTGCATAAAACAACAGCTACTACAGAAGAGGGGCAAATAATCACAGGCAGGAAGATAGACAGACAAATAGATGGACACAGATAGATAGACAATAGATAGATAAATACATACATACATACATACACGTACATAATTAGATGCATACGTAGAGAGATTAAGTAGCACGTGCTAAGCTGTAGTAGGGAACTTTGTCTACGTCATAGTTGGAGACTTTAAAAAAAAATAGTCTTTGTGTTTGTAGTGAATGTTAACTTTTTAATGCCGTCACTAGGACAGCGATTGGTATTAGTTATTATTTCTTGAGTTTGTAAGGCTAATGTCAAATTTCGCTGTAATAAATTTAACATAAAAATAATAAACACACATGTATTTGTTTCATGCAGTTATTCTTTTTGTCAGCATAAACACTTTTTTTTTTAAATAAAGAGAAACGCAACTGCTAATTTTATTGCATTTGCTATGTTGTTATTGATGTCGTATTGTGTATGGTGAACGATGTTTGTATAGATGTTAAACTGTATAAGGTGAACGAAGTTTGTATAGATGTCGAATTGCATACGGTGAATAAGGCTGCTATTGATGTATTGTGTATGCTGAACGATGTTTATATAGATGTTGTATTGTGTATGGTAAATGAAGATGTTCTTTTGAGTGATGTTGCTATTTACGCTGCATCGTGTATGGCGAATGATGTTGTAGTGATATTATATTGTGTGTAGTAAATGATGTTGTAGTGATTTGTGTGTAGTAAATGATGTTGTAGTGATATTATATTGTGTGTAGTAAATGATGTTGTAGTGATTTGTGTGTAGTAAATGATGTTGTAGTGATATTATATTGTGTGTAGTAAATGATGTTGTCATTGGTGTTGTTATTGATGTTGTATTGATATTATATTGTTTTTGAATTATATGTAATTTGACATTCCTAAGGTAAAGTTCATGTATTTTCAGTTGTAAGATCAACGTTCATGTCAGGGTCTATCTATTGTGACAGTGCTGTCTTTGACTTGACATATAAAATGCTCATGCTCTTTCTCAAACACATTTTTTTTTTTTTTTTGGCATCAGAAACAAAAGCAACCGTCTATTTTGTGCAATGAATGCATATTTCATTTTGCTTGTAGATTCGTCATTTGGTATGTGTGATATCTACCATCTTACCATTCAACCAACTTCTTCATCTACCTTCTCCTTTTACGTTAGTATTTCGCTCCCTTCCCTTGGTGCTTTGCAAAACGGGGGATATTTCTGGCTCCAAACTCGTAAGGAAAATCCGAAGGAAGAGACATCAAGACTGTTTCAAGCGACTGGCGATTAGACAATGATTCGTGTTGCAGTGTTGTAAACTATACTGACCTTGAACTTGCACTGGTAGGAAGATATGATGGCTGTCCTTGATCTCATTTGAATTATTTCTTACAGAACGGAGAAGCTTTGCTTGAAATGTGTCACTTTCATTTAAACTTACGTTTTTCTCATGACATGACACTTCTTTCGTATAAGCATGCCTGAATAAGATTATCTTCTCTTCCCACGTCCGAGTTTCACATGTTCATTTACAAAGAGTAAAAGCAAAATATAATTTTTTTAAATGTGTGCATGTGTAGGGTGAGTGCGAGAGAAACCCACTTGAACTAGTACCACACTTAATGTGAACTACGTCTAAGTCACAGTAAGTAAAAATATAAACTAATTTTTCAAACACGCACATGACTGTTCCGCGAGTCAGTTAATACGTTAAATGCAGTGATCACTCATTTTCAGTTTGATACAGTTAGGCTGAGATGGTGACATGGATGACTCAGACAAATGATTTTACACGCAAATAACTTAATCAAAACTGAATTATCGCCCCTGCCTGTGAACTCTTCCGTCCAAGCAAGCCGAGGAGGCAGCAGCCGGAGATTTGCTCAGAACACACGCACGAACGCATACACATTATGCAGGCACCTTGAAGCTCATGTAATTCTGTTATAATGTATAACAACGAATTTATTACACTAATACCATAATTATGTTTTAAAAATCAAGAATATTTGCCCATGCACAACTTTCAAGAACCTCCGAACCTAACCCGTCCAACAACCCCCCCCCCAACACCTCCTTCCTCCCCCCCAATAAAGAAAAAAGGAAGACAGACAGGGAAAAAATAGGTTAATTTAATTCAGCCAAGGACACTGTTTACGAAAACATTGCTCGACATCATACTCGCCAGCCTGCTAACAATTGCTTAATTTATATTTTGAAGTCAGTCAGTTTGCAAAGGAAAGACGGGCGGAAGAAGCGGAGGAGAAGAGGAAGTGGAGGAGGAAAAAGAAGAAGAGCACACAGTGCCAATTTTGCTCAATAAAGAAGATTGAGGGGATCCCAATGATATATGTATGGACTGAACAAACAAATAGATAAACATGCTAGAGAGTGAGAGAGAGAGAAAGAAAGAGGGAGAGAGAAGAGAGAAAGGGAGAGAGAGAAGAGTGTTCGGCAGTGTGATTGAAAATGAGCGAGAGAAGGCAAGGAGAAGCGGGGGTGGGGGTGGGTGGGATGAAAGCTTATCAGCAAATAAGAAAACTACCAGGCTGAGAGAAAGAGGGTAAGAGAGAGCGAAAGAGAGAGCGAACAAAAAAAGAGTGGACATTGTTACAGTGAAGGTGAAGGTCGGAGGAGCACAGGGAGGGGCATATTTTCTAGTGGAAGCGGATGGGTGTGTCTGAATGGTCTTTCCAACATTGAACTTTGGATAACCGGAAGAATATGACAAGGGGAGATAACTGGGTTGGTGTGTTTGCAGGATTGGGGAGGAGGGTCAGTTGGTGGGTGGGAAATGGGTGCAGGGTTGGGGGTGTACAAGGAGATTACATTTAAACAGTGAGCAAGGCATCCATCCACATTGCCTCGGCCAGTAGTCGGGGCGAGAGGCATCTGCTCCAGTACCATATTCACGGAGACATTAGAATCCGGCAAACACGTTCCTAGAAGAACAGCAAATTAATGCAACAAAAATGCATTCTTTTAAAAAAAATTAAAAGAAACACACGACCTGCTGTTTGATAATTAGATCATCTATTTGGCTTAGGCATCGCCATTCCGCATTTAATGAGGCCATTTCACAGTATACCCGGCTAGTTTTTTAAAGGGATAATTAATTTTGCTACTGGAAAAACTAAGAAAACTGGAGAGTGAAAATTAACTGTCTTTTCAACGATTATTGCTTATTTTTGTTTGTTCATGATTTACTCCCATCACCACCCCGTCCGCGTCAAAGATTTTAATGCTGTATTCTGACTGGAAGGCTCAATTAAACTAGCTGATCTAATTTTCAAACTTTTCTAGAAATGCGACCTAAAACATAAAATACACTAGACATGCCAATATTAAGTTAAAGTTATGTAAATTTACGGTGCTAGACGCCAAAAAAGAAATAAAGATATCGTGCTGAAAACTAAAACTGGGCCGAACTTAAGTGCAAGTAGTGAAAACGTACCTTTCTACAAATCTAATAATCTACTAGTCTAAATACCGAATGAAATTTAATTTTCTAAATAACAGAAATATATTGCCAAATAAAATATACCATTCTAAATACTAAATAATATACCATTCTAAATACCAAATAATATACCATTCTAAATACCTATTAGTATATCGTTCTCAATGTTAAATATTATACTGTTTTAAATATGAAATAATATATTCTAATAAAAAAGAATATACTGTTTTAATTATAAAATAATAATAATATTTTGTAAATACTAAAAGTGATATGCAATTCTATATCCCAAATAATTAACAGATCAAAAAGATCAAATAATAAACCACATTATCAACTTGTCTAAATGCAAAATTACATACCTTGGTCTGTGCTAAACATAAACCAAACTAAACTAAATACTAAGTATTCTGATGAATCAAAATATTGTACCGTGATAAGAATTTAAGTACCATAGCAAATAATGCATCGTGCTAAAAAATTAAGTACCATACCAAATAATGTACCGTGATAAAAATTAAGTACCATACCAAATAATGCACCGTGATAAAAATTAAGTACCATACCAAATAATGCACCGTGATAAAAATTAAGTACCATACCAAATAATGTACCGTGATAAAAATTTAAGTACCATACCAAATAATGTACCGTGATAAAAATTTAAGTACCATACCATATAATGTACCGTGATAAAAATTAAGCACCATACCAAATAATGCACCGTGCTAAGTACCATACAAATAATGCACTGTACTAAAAAATTTAAGTACCATACCAAATAATGCACCGTGCTAAAAAATTAATTACCTTACCAAATAATGCATCACTCTAGTAGGAAGAAGGAAAGTAGAGTATGAAACAAAATTCAAAGAAAATTAAATCTCGCTTTACTAAATGCTAAACAAAATTTCGTTTCTGATACCAAATTAGAATCCTTGTTGCAATCCAAATAATACACCATATAAATACGAAATAAATTATTTTGACCAGAAATAAGTGACATACGGTCGTTAATTTCAAATAATACACCATAATAAATACGAAATAGTACACTGTTTTTAACACAAACTAATAATAATATTCTTTGATAAATATAAAAATACTATGCTGTTAGAAATACCACACAACACATGCTAAAATCAAAACGCTATGCTTTGCTAAGTACCAAATAATATATCGTGTAATACGAAATATTCTATAAATGTAATTACCAACTAATATACCTTGCTAAATACAAAACACTCTACTAATACCAAACCATGAACCGTACTAATGTGAAATAATATGCAACGCTAAGTACCAAATAATATCCGTATTAAATACTAAATGTCATAGCAGTATAAATCAGTGAACCAGGAGATTCCAATAAAACAAGGAAAGGCTGCATTTTCCCTGTAAAATATAATCAGGAAACAAATGCTCCAGTTTCTAGTTTATTTCTTTTTAAACTCCATTCTTTCTTACAGTCAAGTCTCAACTTAAAGTTTCCTGCAACAGTATTTATTAGCCCTACACAGGCACACAGCATAATACTTACAGTATAAGAGTCTATGAACAGAAACAATGTCAAGTGTTTAGCATACTACACACGAGCATCTTAGTTCACAATTTGTAAAAAATAATAGTTTACTCACTTAATACAGCTCTACGTAAAAAAAAATAATAGTCTACTCACTTAATACAGCTCTACGTAAAAAAATAATAGTCTACTCACTTAATACAGCTCTACGTAAAAAAATAATAGTCTACTCACTTAATACAGCTCTACGTAAAAAAAAAAAGTATAACACGTTAATAGCAAAAACGCACTAATTTCAAAGTCCATTCTCTCTCAATCAGTCAGTTAACTCACCATTCAGCTAATGGCTGCCTTTCATGACCGGATTTCTTGCCACTTCATATTCAAGTGATTAGACAATAGATTTCTTTACAGCAGATAAACTTCTGAGTCAGCCCATTGGCTGGTATCATTTTCGTAAATCTTAACCACTGAATAATAAAAACTGCTCATCCATTTGGAACTGGTTTGGATTGCATCAGCAATTTCTAGCATATTCTCAACTTAAGTTGTTTACTCCAACTCTGACACATACAAATACCATCACGAAAGAGTGCCCAAGGTCGGGTCACTTCGACAATTTAACAGTTTAAATAACAATTAAGTCTAGAAATAGGGATAGGCAAATTTACTCCACCACATATACAAACATATTTTACATGCTAGATGTCAGATATATCCATTAATATACAAAAAGAAATTTACATGATAAGTGTCGTGGGCCCATGTAAAATATGTTTGTAGATGTGGTGGAGTAAATTTGCCTATCCCTATTTCTAGACTTAATTGTTATATAAATTGTTAAATTGTCGAAGTTACCCTATCTTGGATACTCAAGGACAATCTCACTTTAAGAAAATACAGCTAGTGCAAAACGAAGTTAAACGCAACATTTTCATAGCAGCAATAATAGTAATGAAATATATTTAAAGAAATAAAATGTTGACAATAGGTGTGGTCAGGCCAACAGAGAAATCAGTCACTAATCGAACTGAATACATGCAGCAGATCTTCAGGTAAAAATAAAAAGCCTCTATGTGTGTGTGTGTGTGTGTGTGTGTGTGTGTGTGTGTGATGTATTTCTACAGGCCTATTATTTTCTTTGAGCGAAATCAACTAAAAGAAAAGTAACCTCCACACACCTTCCATTCCACCATCTGACAAAGAAACGTCTGTTATTAGTCGTCTGAGGGCTCTGACTGTGCTTTTTCATTAAAATCGCACTTGCATACAGGTAAAGGCCTTATTTTGAATCCAATTTAATGCTGCCATTTTAAAAATAAATATATAAAAGCTTAAATGGAAAATATATAAATAAAAGAGTATGCCAAACAAAAGGAAAGTAAATCTGAGTAAACATTAATTTATTATCTTCTCTTGCCAGGAAAAATGCAGAATCACAATCGCAGCTGACGGGTCACACGATCATTACCTTGTGAAAGGCTTGTAAATTTTTGAAACGAAATTTAATATATATTTTCTTAAAATCAACACCAGTCAATTAGTTCTCATTGCTAAACTAATAGTCCAGCCCCGATAATAAGAACTGAGGGTGCTTCGATAGATTTGTTGATTTATTGGTCTGCGGAACCGTGGCACCTGGCGTTGAGTTTCTGGAATGGTGGTCTTCATGCTCTACGGTAACTCGTGGCGCCATCTATAATTATCTGTATCAAAGAAATCAAGGGCGGTTCACTCTGAACAGCAATCGTGCAAATGATGGCGGACAGAGTAACGCGAGATTTTACAACTACGTTACGAGCACACGTCCAATTGTGTTAAGTTCTTGTTGAGAAGGGATGTCGAGGAGGGAGGAGGTAACCGAGCTTGAGATCAGACACTCCCCTGCCCCTCGTTTACCTTTGGGGCTTAGAGTTATACCCAATGAAAATTGCACGTGATGGGCAAAACAATGTTTATAGGAACAAATTGGAAAATGTTTCAAGGTTTAAAAGGATTATTCTTTTCAATTACAAACACTAAAATGGTTGTAGAAAGTAAAAGAAAAAATAAATAGAAATAACTTTTGAATTTAAAATTATTCGAATAATGAGTGTGTGGGTGTACGTGCGTGTGAGTGTTAAGAATTGATTAAAAAAAAACATTATCCCTATTATTAGACGTTAGTGGGCATTTACAAAAAGTAAAACAAACAAATCAACTGCAGCACACTGAAATATTAAAACAGAAGTAAAAATAAAATGACAAATTATTCCCGTGTACAGAACCACACTATGGCTTTCTTTTAGCCATGCAAACAAGCGAACATGGATTTCATTTTCAATGTGCGTGTAGAGATCTTTTTTAAAGTACACATGCAGAGATTGAGCCCTGTAGAAATGAATTTAGGCCTCTTTCCTCGGCTAAAGTGGTTATCTACGATGTGTCCAGAGATATCTAGAGCCACATATACCAACCACCGCATCACACGTACAGAACTCAATCACCCATGACCGTTCATAGAGAATCTATTAAACGTTCATTGTCGCGTTTTTATTCTCTCTATATATAAAACTTTAAATCGAAACTCGAAAACCCACAACTAGCAACACACACACACACACAAAGTAACAACAAAAAAACAAACACCCCCATCCCGACAAATAAGCAACCTCCGATCCAACTAACTGCCATTATATCAGAGGCAAGGTTCTACTTAAAGGGGTCGCACTGCCAGTGAAAGGATTATGTGCTATAATAAAAAGCCACACTTCAAAAGAGAACACTACTCCTTGATACTTTCCATCGTGTAAAAAAAAAAAATCAAAACATTGGAACATTGCAGCGCGAATGGGCATTGTTCCCTAATCCATTCTCTCTTGGGTGCTTACTATGCGTTATAACACCCCAAAGAGCGGGAAAGAATTGAAAAAAAAAACTGAATATCTTCTTACTGATAGATAACAACTTTAAAATATAAAACGTCAAAGCACTCAGCAGCCTTATCCTCTTCTTGTGATGTAAAACCATGCATGTAAACATTTAATTGCAATGACAAGACGATGGCTGGTGATGACAACGCAAAGCCAAGAAGCCCACACCAAGGTCAATTTCGTCTTTATATTTTAATTTTAAAAAACATTTTTTTTTATTCTACAGAACGCATCAATTGTATGGCCTCACTACAGTCCAGCTCAGAACGAGGCGCCCCGGTTCCATGCGTCCTATCAGGGAATCCGTACAGAGCGTCGTTGGCACTAGTGCTTGCGACATTTAGTTCGCGAAGACCCTGACAAGAACGGCAAACTCGCATAATCGAACTACTACACTGTAACCACCTTTAATGCCCGAAAATTAGGTTGCCAGAAGTACATTAAGAAACCCATTGGCGGCAACACGCCCCGAGAATAGGCAGTCAGACGAAATTTGTTCCGTCCCATTTCATCCTGGTTGAATACAAAGCTTTGATTGGTCCATCAAGGTCTCACGAGGGCTTACCGAGTGCGTCTCCCGCTGCAAAGAGAGAGAACTCCACGCCAAAGCATCTGAAGAGGTTACCTTTCGCGAGCGGCTCGGGTGCCTAGTCTTGCAGGAGTCTGAGACTGATTAGTGCCTTACTCTAAGTCAAGGCAGCTATTTTCCAAGTCATCGTAATGACCATCTGTCAAACACGCCGCAATTTGTTAACGTCAGCCATATTGCTAAGATTAATGTATGTGCGAAACAAGAAAGCCGCTAAGGCGTGTAGCTTTCTCAGCAAATGTTGCAGCATTCTAAGTTGAACCAAACCATATGTGACTGATGGGGCGAGCAGGTGAGGGTGCGCGTGTTTGTTTGTGCGTGTCACTTCTATGTGTGACACAATGTTTTGCGTGTCTGACAATGAAAGCCCCACTCAAGCGCACACATATATCCAGTTTATAGATAGAAAATAGACAGACAGAGAGAGAGAAACATACAGAGGAACAAAGAGGAGATAGAAACAAATTGGCAGATAAAGACGAAGACAGGCACGGACAGAAAGACAGACATATAGAAGGATACTTAAAGCAAGACATCGAGATACAGAGACAGGCATATTTTAAAAGTGAGAGACATGCATTGAGAAAGAGAGAGAGAAAGGAGGGAGCAAACGAGAAAGATAAAAAATGAATAAACATTTTCATAAATACTTTTCTTGTTTATCAACCAACACTTGAGACTATATCAGTTTGCCGTTTCTTAGGCAACAGAAATAAGTTACCTTGAAAAATAATTTTCAGATATCAGGCGTCAACGCCCAGAGCAGCGTAACAGATAAGCCACTGATTGCATGCAAAGCAGAATTAATATACTGATGCCAGCTACCAGCTCCCTGATTAGAATAATTACGAAGATCGGAGAAAACATCAATAATATTTAATCCACCGCAAAACATTACGTCTACACACTATTTTCTGAAATGTCTGTATGTTAAGATATTTCAACACCGCAATACATTATGTCTAGGCAATATTTTATGAAAGGTCTGTGCGTTAACCCTTTTTCAGATTGCAAATATCAATGGACACATGTATGTAAATAATTTGAACAGAAGTTAACAAATGTAACCAAAACAGCTTGTACATAAGAAAATAAGGATTGCTGTGCTTCGCGCGCGCGCGCACACACACACACACACACACACGTTTGTCTGTGTGTGTGTGTGTGTGTGTGTGTGTGTGTGTGTGTGTGTGTATGTGTGTGTGTGTGTGCAGTGCTGATTTTTTGGATTCCTCTCCAACCCCATGTTCAAACTCTTCTTATCTCATCGCGTTCCGTTTCTCCGTGGCTGGTTTTAATTAAGATAATTTACGGCGATTTGCACTAGCCACACTCTAAATGAACTGCGTTCAAATCAGGCGGCAGAGTTCTGTAGGAGCTTCTTCCTCGCTCTGCAACTGACAACCTTGCCTTCGGCCAATCATTATCTCAGGAAATTAGAGCATATCTCCTCTGGCGTGCGGCTCTGTGCCGGTCACGTGCCGCAGGTTGATGAAATAGGAGGAATTATCAACTCTTACAATAAAATAGTTTTAATAAGTGTGTACGTATATGTCAACAAGAGAACCGACTCGTATCTATAAATCACGTACAAAAAAACCTTAAATGATTATATTGAATATATCTCTCTCGCGCGCGCGTGCGCGTGTGCACAAACACGTATTACCCTCCTATACCACACCCCCTGCACACACACACACACACACACACACACACACACACACACACTTCACCATACACATTCTTAACACCTACACGCACGCAAACATGTATGCATATACTACACACACATATGAAAGCAAGCACTCTTGACACCACCCACATATATACCCCATCGAACAACACACTCCACCCACCACCACCACACACACTATGGAAATGCGCGCTTTCGATAGACCCACATGGACATTTAACATTTAAAACAATAACACATCATATGAAATTCCTTGCATTTAATCTCATTAAAAATAAAACTGTTACCCTTTCTCAGTGAGCCAAATAAAACTTTTACCCTTTCTCAGTGAGCCAAATAAAACTTTTACCCTTTCTCAGTGAGCCAAATAAAACTTTTACCCTTTCTCAGTGAGCCAAATAAAACTTTTACCCTTTCTCAGTGAGCCAAATAAAACAAAACAAAATCGTACGTATGCATTGACGTGAATAGTACACTATTAAGCGAATCAAGTTTTGGTTGGTTGTTGTTGTTGGTGGTGGTGGTGATAGTGGATACTTTTCATTGACTAAATTCAGTTTTCGTTCTGGTGAAACGGATGTGCAAATTAGCGTGACCTCTTTCTATACCGGACCTGCGGGTTTTTTTGTTTGTTTTTTGTTGTTGTTTTTGTTGTTGTTGTTTTTTGTTTTTTTGTTTTTTTTTTTGGGGGGGCACTGGCGATATTGCGCTGCGCCCTAATCGCACGAGTCGTTCAGATGTACCAGTAAAAGAGTTAACGTCTCCAAGCGATGAACTGCAAGCGAACGGTTGTCTTACGCACTTCGCTATGCGGTCTCTGAGGGCGAGGCTTTTTGGTAGCCAGTACTCTTGCCAGCCCCGGGCCAAAACGCCGTAGTTTTGCAGCAGATAAGGCTACTATCTCACCGGCTTAAAGCAAACTCACTAAGGTCCTTTAATTACTGTCACGAGAAAGGGGATGCTCTTCGATATTTCCTGCCTCGCAGACATGTTAGGTAAAATACGGTTTGCGTTACATTATGTGTTACAGTACGACAAACGGCAAGAGGGAGAAGTGGCAGTGGACAGACGTAAAGTTGATCTGGTGGTTTAGGAAGGGAGAGAAGAAGGGCTCGGAAATCTGACTGACTCACTCGCTGACCAGATTAGAAATCCGGAGACGTCATCGTAAGAGATAAGCAAAAGCGAGCAGAAAGCAGTTCGAGTTTACCCAAAAGGAGAGAAGATCTCTTGCAAGCTTCAGGGCCAGAACTAGCGAAAGGGTTATGTTCTCCTCGCCGAAAGCCGCACAGTTTAGTCGACCTAATTATGTAACAAAGCAAATAAAATAAATTATATACACTAACTGGCTATAATCCAGTATGAACGGAAGTGGAAAATAGTAACAAGAGGTATTTTTTTCATCTCCGCTAAATTTTCTCAGACTACTAATCACTTAGACTTTTTTAGAGTCATGGCTGCTTAAGCTATATTCATGAGTATGAGAGGATCGATCGAGAAAAATCCCAACGACCAAGTCTGGGCTCGAACCCACGACCTTTTTGCATAGGAGGCTGACGCCATCATCTCACATCCATCGAGCTCCACAAGGTATTTGTTCGACGAATTAATTTTTTTTTTTTTTAAAGCAACAAACTGAAATGAGGAATTCACAATATGTAATCGTTTCTTTTACTTGTACTGTTGGATTCTCCCCCAAATAAAGATTTCACTGAAGCAATATATCTACACAACGATAACTATTTCTCCTGGAACAATCACACGTACAAGGCAAGTTGTAACAATCACACGCTTATCAGGCTTGTGGCCTCACCAACTACAATAACGCACGCACGCACACCCATTCGGGAAATCGTAGTTATCAACGCGCAAAAAAAGCCTCCAAGTAATGATGATTACACATTTCCAGATAAGTGAATTGTAGCACGACTCGTTCAAACCTTTCCTCCAACATCCACCCCAACCTCTCGCATACGGACACAGCCGAGTCGAATGCGGTTCGCATTAAAAATGACCCGCATTAAAAATTAATGCGTCTTAAAAAGGGCCCTAACATTAATGGAACGAAAAGCTTCTACGACTTGGCGCAAAAATCAATACAATTTCTACGTCATACAGAAGAGTAGTAGTAACTGGGGTAGTTTAGCAGCAGGCTTCGCCAGTCGCTGAAGCGAGGATCACAGAGCTGAAGAATGCATCGAGTTTCCACCACCACCACCACCCCTCCCGCAGAGCTCACAGCAACGGGGAGCGAGAACTGACATCACCACTGGAGTTGGGGTTCGAATTCAATTCCCAAAGTCGCGTGAAAGGAAAATTATCCGCAGAGATGTCGGTCGTTATGTTCAGTGATGCAGGCACACACTGGAAACGCCACCACAGCCATAAATAAATGTATAACTAAATATTTAGAAAAATGCAAAATCCCACACAAATCTAAGTTTTAAGTAAGAAGATTAAGGTTTTCCTGCACGGAGCACATATGTTAAAGGTCGGACAAGGCCAGCCTCGTCCCCCCCCCCTCTCCCGAGGGGAAGCTTAGTGCATTAAAGCTTCCTTCACATGCACTGAATTTATCTCGACTACAACTCAGCAGTGACCACCAACAAGTTCATCTGAGAGCAGTAATAATAATTTTAAAAAATCCGTTGTCATAAATTATGCTCCATTAAGTAATTAAAAATATATTCTATTATATTTAATTTGAAAATGACTTTTTATACTAAAACGTGACCCGGAGTACGTATTAGAAGACGTTAAACAAGTCAGGATGTGATAAATGGTAAATTGGCTGTTCCGATATTAGAGCGCCAACAACCAAGCTTGAAGATTACAGGTAAAGAAGAACGACAAGAAATTTCTTCTGACATGTTTCTATATTCTCGTTTTGTATAAAGTTATGAATCACAATTTAGACCCACGAACAAGCTACTATAGGCAAACATATGTAACGTACAGAATATATCAAAAACAAATTGTTCCAGTTAAATTGTTAATAAACCAGTCTTGTGTATAAAGTTATGAATCACAATTTAGACCCACGAACAAGGTAACTATAGGAAAACATAAGTAACGTACTGAATATATCAAAGCTTTAAAAACAAATTGTTCCAGTTAAATTGTTAATAAATAAGTCTTGTATGTAAAGTTGAGCCGAGGTCAGGTGATGTTGTTTTTCAATTAGAACGCTATAAGAAACACTTACTTCTGGCTTTGTTATTTGTTTCTTTTGTCGTATTGTTCAGAGCTTCGTAAGACAAGGCACAAAGCCCGTGGTGATAAAGTTTAAGGGTCAGAGGTCAAGTTATTGTCGCAAGTAACTAACGAAGAAACAATGTCCCCTTTTTGTCAAAGAAACCTATTGGAGAGGTTCCAGTGTTTTAGGTTACTATAGACAGTTGGACGTTAGGTTTCAGCAGCAAACAAATGTATTAAGTACAGCAGACAGTCGTAGCTTTATATCTCACAAACAAAAATTAAGTACAGTAGACAGTCGTGACTTTAGATCTCAAAAACAAAAATTAAATACAATAGACAGTCGTAACTTTATATCTCACAAACAAAAAATTAAGTACAGTAGACAGCCGTAACTTTAGATCTCACAAACAAACAAAAATTAAATACAACAGACAGCCGAGACATTAGATCTCACAAACAAAAATTAATTAGATTAGACAGCCGTAACTTTACATCTCACAAACAAAAATTAAGTATAGCAGACAGTCGGCATTCTTGGTCTCAGCAACAAACAAATGTATTAAGTACAGCAGACAGACGGGACTTTGTGTGACTCAGTGAACATCTGAAGTCAATTAATTATATTCAATTTAGTATGACAACATTTTCTGTCGCTTTTAAAAAAGTTTTGCGCAAATCATAGATCGTAAAATGATTGTATATGTATGCGTACATTAGATTTTGATCGTAACTTGATTGTATATGTATGCGTACATTAGATTTTGATCGTAACTTGATTGTATATGTATGCGTACATTAGATTTTGATCGTAACTTGATTGTATATGTATGCGTACATTAGATTTTGATCGTAACTTGATTTATGCTAGAACGTATTGATCGTTAAAGGTATACTGGCTCTCCCGTTTGTTTACACTGAGCTATAATATGGAGTATATTGATAAACTCATGGTGGGAACAATACATTAAAACCGGGCTCTCCCGTTTGTTTACACTGAGCTATAATATGGAGTATATTCATAAACTCATGGTGGGAACAATACATTAAAACCTGGTTCCTATAGCATGCAGTAGATTGATAACCTATGGTGGAAACAAAAGACTATCATCTATCAAGCTAAGATATAACATAGGTTATCAAGACTAAAATCTGGCTCCCTTGTTAGTTCACGCTAAACTATAACATAGAGGAGTATATTGATAACCTATGGTGGAAACAATACACTAAAGCCTAGCTTCCAGGTTTGTTCACATTAAGCTATAATATGGAATATATTGATAACCTGACGGAGAGAAACGTACACTAAAACTTGGCTTCCCCCTCCCCCCTGTTTGCTTATATTAAAGTATAGTGTATTGATATATTGCTGACCTAATGGTGGAAACAACAGACTAAAACCATGATAAGTGAACATATACCTCAAAATTACATTTTTTTTCCCCCCTGAGATGTCAAACAAAATTCACTGAACCAAATCGCGCTGTTGTCACCGAAAGTGCTGTGCACAAAAGAAGATTAATTTTTAGTATGACGTCACATACTCAGAAAGAGACTGAGGGTATTTATAGCTCAATCAAAATGTCGGCCGAAGTTAAGAAACAAAGAAAACATGTTCAGCGGAAGAATATTCTCACGGAGGCGGCTGCTTATTAGCGAGCAAGAAAGAAATCGTACGGTATGAGTCATAAATAAATACTGAATTATACGTATATAAACATATTAAAAATGCGAAATGCCTTTTCAGACACGTAACAATCCGATTTATGTTTGCAATACACACATAAAATTTTACGATATTGTTTCAGAAGTATATTATCACCCATACTTAATTGCTCTGAAACTACACATATCTCCTCGAGAGGGATTGCAGTACAGTCGTACGTTGTGTACATCACAAATGCGCGATCAACAGAATAAAATAATAATTTTAAAAAATATTCTTTTAGTCATGTAGGCCTGCCGTCAGTCGTGACTGAGACGTGATATAAGCCTGCTGTCAAGTCCTGAGTGAGGCGTGTTAGAGGCTGCGGCCTGCTGTCAGTCTGGAGTGAGGCGTGATAAGAGGCCTGCGGCCTGCTGTCAGTCGGGAGTGAGGCGTGATAGAGGCCTGGGGCCTGCTGTCAGTCGGGAGTGAGGCGTGATAGAGGCCTGCTGTCCAGTCATGAGTGAGATGAGATAGAGGCCTGCGGCCTACTGTAAATGAGGCGTGATAGAGGCCTGCTGTGAATCGAGATTAATAGGCTTTCTGTCAATCGTGAGTGAGGCGTGATAGAAGCCTGCCGTCACTCGTGAGTGAGGTGTGACAGGCCTTCCGTCAGACGTTAGTGAGAAATGACAAAGGCCTGCCGTCAGTCGTGAGTGAGGTGTGACAGGCCTTCCGTCAGACGTTAGTGAGAAATGACAAAGGCCTGCCGTCAGTCGTGAGTGAGGTGTGACAGGCCTTCCGTCAGACGTTAGTGAGAAATGACAAAGGCCTGCCGTCAGTCGTGAGTGAGGTGTGACAGGCCTTCCGTCAGTCGTGAGTGAGGTACTTTCACGCGTTCATAACATGCAAAAGAAAGAGTTCACAAACGTAGAACAATATCACTATTTTTGTATATCAATGATTCTGCTCTTAAATAAAAACAGCCACTAGCTTATCTGGCTGAAGTAACCTTTAGTCCAATCTTTACTTTAAAATCCGAACTGACGTCATGAAATACTAATGTGAAACTCTTATGTCGTCTGTCAGCTGTTTAGCCGCAATAAGCGACCTCGACAAATTACAAACAATGTTATACGAGAGTGCGAAATTAAGAAAACTACATTTCAGAGTACAGTCGTATCAGTTAATAATATTTCTTTCTGTTTACTGAGAAAACAATCGTGTCTTTAAATTAAGTGATTTTATTTTTGTATACGTGGATATTTCATTTCTGCTTCTATTTTCCGTGTCTGACACAATCTATCCAATCACACTTTATATAATATATAAAATATATAACACATTTGTGAATGTGAGTGTTTGTGTGCGTGTGCGTGCAAGTCTGTGTGTAAGGAGATTTGCTGATGAATGCTTAACTCATTGAACTGAAGGTTTGTAAAATGTGGGATCGCTCGCAAATCTGTGTGTATGTACATGTAAGGGGATTTGCTGATGAATGATTATTCTATTGAATCGAAATTTTGTCACATTTTGTTGCTAAGGTAACACAACATTATGGACGTATGCACGTTGAGAAGAAAAAAATCACAAATTATAATTTTGTTGATCAGCAGCAAATATCACAGACAAGAAACAACAGCAAGTCGACCATAAGTAATGTTAATTATGACTGTACGTGTATGTCACTTTCGCTGCTTCAACAGAAGGTTTAGACTTGTTTATGGGAACTTAGGTACAAGGCCTATACTTTCAATTCACTACCATTGTTAAATGGAATTAACCTAGCTCTCATTCAGAGTACTGACCCCCTTTCATCTCGTTTTCAACACACTTGCATACGCATATGCGCGCATATACTGGGGTATAACAGTTGTATATTTAATAATAATAGTAATCATTATTATTATTATTATTTGTGCTCGCACTTGAATGTGAATTAACTTCATGCTCTCGTTCTTTAACTAAAAATATATTTTAGATTAAAATATCTTTTGACATCATTACAACTTATTAAGCAAGTATGAAAATATCCCTAAATGTATAATATTCGACAGATTAGAAACCCACAACAAACTATCATTTTGCAACTACCAAATTTAAAGGAAAAAACTAAAAGCTTTAATTAAAAAATACAAACAAATCTGCGTTAAAAGTGTTTATTGGGTAATGTTTCACGTACAACTTGAAAATGTGCAGAACAGTTCCTCAACCATCAGGAAGTACTTACGTATGTAATAATCCTGATGGCCACAGTTGATAATTTCAACTCCTTCAATTCTTGAACTGTTTTCTTATATGCGACCTATACTCACTTGATAATGATCTACATTCTCGTGAAACTGTTGTCCTTTAACCGGAAAAGACGTCACTGATTGGATCAACACGAGTAAGGAAAGCCGAACGTAAAACGCAGGAGAGTTACATCTAAGTATTTACCTTTTCTTCTCTACAAGTAAAGGTGTTATTAAACTTACTAAACGAAAAATAGTGGATGGAGCTGAACTACCAAACAGGAATCAAAATACTGGATCTAAAGACCAAATCCACATGTCACTAGCCATGGGGTCTTCAACCAGGAGGAAATTCCCCACTAGGGAAAATTTTAGGGTTTCGTAGGGGTGGATTGGGACCACAGGCTCAAACTGTATATTATTTGGAATTCATCTTTTGAGCCTGACATTCTTGGAAAGTGGGGAATGACATTCTTATATAGAGTTAAAAGGGTGCAATGGGCAAAAAAGGTTGAGAACCACTACACAATGAGTCAGAGTTTAAGTGTACGCGAAAGGGTGAGGCATTTTTTGCTACACCCTCAATGAAATGTCGACGGAGTTGTTTCGCGAACGAAGTACAGGTCAGATGAAATCCTCTAGCAGCAGCATTAGCAAACAGCAACATGACACCACCAATTTCGTAAAAATTACGTACACACACACATTCATCCATACACAATCAAACACACTCAGACACACGCACCATACACAATCAAGCACGTACAAACATACACAGACACACACACACACATGCATCATACACACATACAGAGACACACACAGAAACATTTATATGCTTAACCCACACAATGAGAACGACAGCGACAACAGTTCGCTACTTACTATCTCAACTATTCCGCTGCATACATCCTCCAAATGCGACGACACTGCTGCGACCTTTAACTATCATACATATCGTGATGGAGAGAAAGAAAAAAAAATGAAGAAAGGATACCCCCGCTTCCTGGATGTGCAGCAAGTAGTAACCGTGAAACGCCACTGGTGTAGATTTTTTTTTTTTTTTAAAGTACAAAGCGGCACCTCTCCTCCAGGACTGACCTTAGTGTTACACTGGTGTGGACACGCCGTAGCCGAGACCTTATTAGCCCAAGTGCCACAGCGAAACTGATGGTCCCGCAAGAAAGTAGAAACATGACAGACAAAACCAGTCTTTCCTGCTATGTTCCTGCTATTACTAATGAGCGAGCCGGTCGCTCTCGCAGCAGGCACTGCCGCCTGATTAAATCCGTATCACCGCTGTAAGCATCCTCGGAGTTGACAGGTGTCAATCATATCTAGGGTACTGCATCGCTAAAACTTCGTCACGTGCTTAATTTCTTTCTTCCTTTTTTTTTCTTTTTGTGTGTATGCTATTTATCGTTTACTTTTTATTTTATTTTTTACTTCGAACATATAGGAAAAAAAATCACCAATTCTTTTAGTACGGTAGAGAATAATTGAGAATATTATTTCTGAGTTTGTGGTACAAGGAATTAATGGAACTGGTTTTGTATGTATTAATAACGTGTGTGTGTGTGTGTGTGTGTGTGTTGTGTGTTGTGCATTTATGCGTATATTTGTTTGTACGTGTTGTGTTCGTTCATGTATATATCTAGTGTGTTTTAGCATAAGGCTAGACGTTCGTGACATTTTCACTGAAAGTGGGTGTGACTGGAAGGTCGAGTTAAGTTTTGCAACAAGCAATAGGGGGAAATAATTCAACAACATTTTATTATTTTCCCGTCTTTCTCTCCTTTAGCACTTCACGTGCACACGCCACAACAACTACTCTTGTCGCTGACAAGGAACGTATCAGTGTGTTGTAACCAGTCTCTGAGTACATTGGTCATAGTGCAAGAAATGTTACTGATTCAACTGAGATACTTTGGCCAAAATGCAAGAAATGTTACAGATTCAAGTGTGACACTTTGGACATAGTGCAAGGAATGTTATAGATTCAACTGAGACACATTGGCCATAATTCAAGAAATTACAGATTCAAGTGTGACACTTTGGCCATAGTGCAAGAAATGTTATAGATTCAACTGAGACACTTTGGCCATAGTGCAAGAAATGTTACAGATTCAACTGAGACACTTTGGCCATAAGTGCAAGAAATGTTACAGATTCAACTGAGACACTTTGGCGTAACAGTCACAGGATGAGCAGATAAGTTAAACAGAAAGTAATTACCACAAGTAAGTAAATGGGCAGTAATTGTTACAATTAAGTAAGAGGACAGTAATTATCACAATTAAGTAAGAGGGCAGTAATTGTCACAATTAAGTCAGTGGGCAGTAATTGCCACAATAAAGTGGGAAGTAATTACCACAAGTAAATTTTCTGTTCACTCCATTTGTTACTACAACAAGTTTATTTAGCAGAGACAATATTTTTTAAAATTTTTTTAATAAAGTATCAGGAGTTGAGAGATTCGAATGAATAAATATGCAACTACACAATATTGCAATTTTCCCTCAGTCATAACACTTCTTGCTCTCGTTTGTAAAATTATAATAGATATATTTAAAAACTTAGGCGTAAACTATATACTCGCCTCGTGTGCATTTAATGAGTATCGGCGGAATTTTCCAAATCCTAACTATAGGCAAGCGGCAAATTGTGAGAATGTCGTCATGGCATTTCTGACACTGTACTGATAAATTCACGATGTTTTGAGAAGTAGTAAACGAAGAGATAAAATTATGGCAGGGTTAACAGCTGTCACTGAGCTCTGGTGGGGGAAAAATAATGAAATAGCAGTCCAGGGGAGACGATCACGACGCTACTGAAAGAAACTTCACACCTCTGCACAGAAATGCAAGTAAAACAATCCTACTGTGCGAAGTCGAAGCGATGTCAAGATGCCTGTTCGAAAAGGTCGATTTATGAACTTATGTCATCGCATGACAGTAATTAAACTTGTTTATGGAGGTGGAAAGCAATTCTTGTAATCCCTCGATCGTATCCAGTTGTGGATGAAATCCTGCAGGATGCGTTCTCAGTCGTTGAGCGGCGGTAGGCAGCTTGCTAGGCAAGAAGAGCCTTTGACACGTTCTGATATTAATCTTGTGGAGCAAGTCGTGCTCCATTACAATCTCTTCTTCTGTTTTTAAGGTTATATTGATATTAATCTTGTGGAGCAAGTCGTGCTCCATTACAATCTCTTCTTCTGTTTTTAAGGTTATATTGATATTAATCTTGTGGAGCAAGTCGTGCTCCATTACAATCTCTTCTTCTGTTTTTAAGGTTATATTGATATTAATCTTGTGGAGCAAGTCGTGCTCCATTACAATCTCTTCTTCTGTTTTTAAGGTTATATTGATATTAATCTTGTGGAGCAAGTCGTGCTCCATTACAATATCTTCTTCTGTTTTAAAGTTATATAAATCACTACACAAATAAAGTCATTAATAACGACATCGTGTATCTCGCCAAATAAAACTTATTGCGAAGTAAAGAGAAAGAAGAAAGAAGAGTTAATATGCAAAGAAATTAAATTAAATTAAGCTGTTCGAACACATAAACGTGTGTTATGCATGCTCCCAACAACAACTTAAGTTATTTATAGCAAACGAAGATGGAAATGTTGGTATGTAGACAAAATGTGACGTGTGTATACCAATGTGCGTGGGGAACAACATTAAACAGAGGTAACTTGTGAAGATAATTCATATCTCCTTCGCCCCACTGTTGATAAGCAAAGTTAGTGGGGTGTTAATTAAAATATAAACTCTATAAAATAGAAATCTGTATTTATAAATATCCTTAGAAAGTCAGAGTTATTTAAATGAACTCGAGAATGGAATGAAATATTATATAGATAGACAGAGAGACAGACAGAGAGAGAGAGAGAAAGAGAGAGAGAGAGAGAGAGAGAGAGAGAGCAAGAGAGAGAGATAGACAGACAGATAGATGATAGATAGATAGACAGATAGGTAGGGCGCAAAATAGAGAAAAAACCGAGAAGTAGAAAGAAACACAGAGCGACAAATATAGAGTGGATGTAAAGGAGAGAAACAGAAGACACACACACACACACACACACACAAACACACACACACACGCATGCACACTCACACACAGAGCGAAAGATAAATATAAAGAGAACGGGAAAACAGAGAGACAGAAACAGAGAAAAAAAGATAATGGTGTGTGTGTGTGTGGGGGGGGGGAAGAGATGCAGAGAGCAAGAAAACAACAAGAGAGTATATTACATGCAGAAAAGCAGATAAAAAGAGAAACAGAGAAAGAGAGAGACGGTTGCAGTGGAAATAAAAACAAAAAAAAAAAGTAAACAAACAATTTTTCGGAACGAAAACAAGTTCATTAAGTTTTGCGAAGTAAATCAATTGACTAAGCAAGACTACAAAACATACGCTCAAAGGAAACAAATTTTCGGCACCACAAGTTCATTAGGTTTTGTGAAGTAAATCAACTGACTAAGCAAGACAACAAAACATACAATCAAAGAAAATAGATAAAACAGTTTCTTTGTCGTAAAATTTTTAGATAAGCAAATCCAGGACTGACACGAAAATCGCGTGCTTACAGAAAGTTCATCTTGGAATTGTCACAGAGAGGTCCAAAACGGTGTTATTTCTCAATGTTCTCACAGCACGAAATGGTTGTTTCTTAAACAGATGGGACTTCTGTAATCGGTTATTACATCAAACGGTACAAGAATTTAAGAAAATAAATAATGGAGGGTGTTTGGGGGGGGGGGGTGACTGAGAAAACAAGTTTTTATCTGGTTTAGCTCTGTTTTATATATTAGCAAATAACAATATATCTTTAAAAATAAGGAACTGAAAGAAATATTGTTTTTAATCTGCTTTTATACATCGCTTTCTAATTTTTCTTAAATGAAAATATATCTAAAATGAGTAGTGAACTGGGAGAAAGGTTGCTTTTTGGTCTTATTTCATTTTATGTTTCCGTTGTGTATTTTTTCGCTTTTCTGTTCTTGGAACTTAGCATACGTTTTATTCTGCCAGGCACCCTATCTCCACCACTATCCAAGATTTCTTGGAGCTCTTAGCATGTATACACACCAGACATTTCTACAGATGGTTCATAAGAGTTCTTTCTCGCGATTTCCGGTCTTTTCTTGTACGTCATAAGTTTATTTCTAGACATTTCGTCATTTCCTGTCAGTTCATGTACGTCATTAACTTTATTTCTGAGCAAGTTGCGTCAGTGTTCGTATGCTCATATTCGTTACTTCTACTTTGAGATCAGTTCATCGTTTCTCGTATTTTCACCGTACGCCAAAGTTTATTTCTGGATAAGTTCGTAATTTCTCGTATTTCACCGTACGCCTTAAGTTTATTTCTGGATAAGTTCATCATTTCTCGTATTTTCACCGTACGCCAAAGTTTATTTCTGGATAAGTTCATCATTTCTCGTATTTTCACCGTACGCCTTAAGTTTATTTCTGGATAAGTTCATCATTTCTCGTATTTTCCCCGTACGCCATAAATTTATTTCTGGATTAAGTTCATCATTTCTCGTATTTTCCCCGTACGCCTTAAGTTTATTTCTGGATAAGTTCATAATTTCTCGTATTTTCCCTGTACGCTTTAAGTTTATTTCTGGATAAGTTCATCATTTCTCGTATTTTCCCCGTACGCCATAAATTTATTTCTGGATTAAGTTCATCATTTCTCGTATTTTCCCCGTACGCCTTAAGTTTATTTCTGGATAAGTTCATAATTTCTCGTATTTTCGTTGTACGCCTTAAGTTTATTTCTGGATAAGTTCGTCATTTCTCTTATTTTCACCGTACGCCAAAGTTTATTTCTGGATAGGTACTGATATTTTTTCCCCTCAGTCCAGCACTATTTATATCAGTCCGTCACTAGTGATCTCATTCCATAACTTTTCATCTCAACCATCATTCCCTTTTCGTTGCTTGTTAATATTTTATCCCCACCCCTCCAACTTCCCCCCAAAAAAAAATAAAAACAAAAAAAAAATAAAAAATAAAAACAAAAAACCCACTCTGCTCATCACACTCTGTCAGTGTTTGCCTCATTCCGCACTGCTTGTCTTATTTGGAGACTGAATGCTTTATTACGTCAATCATCATCATTCCATCAATGGTCATTCAATTCCCACACTGTTCTCATTCCGCCAATGTTCTTCCCAGTCTTCAATGTATGCCTCATTCTTATACTGAATGCCTCGTGCGTCATTTCATCTCATTTTGTCACTGTTCATCTCAGGTCTTCAGTGTTTGTGTTTGTTTCATCCCATCAGCTTTCGTTTTATTTATGCTGTAATTAATTCACTGTCTTGACGTATTTATGCTATAATTAATTCACTGTCATGACATATTACTTTAGTGCGTTGGTGTATTAATTCACTCTCATGACGTATTACTTTAGTGCGGTGGTGTATTAATTCACTGTCATGACGTATTACTTTAGTGCGGTGGTGTATTAATTCACTCTCATGACGTATTACTTTAGTGCGGTGGTGTATTAATTCACTGTCATGACGTATTACTTTAGTACGGTAGTGTATTAATTCACTGTCATGACGTATTACTTTAGTACGGTGGTGTATTAATTCACTGTCATGACGTATTTATGCTATAATTAATGGTTATTAATTGAATGACGTGGTGTAATAAGTGAATGAGGTGGTGTATTAATAGAATGACATTATGTATTAATTCAAACCAGTGTAGAAATCAATGTTGTAGGTATGCCTGGCTTAATGTTAAACCTGTCCAAGTTTAGCTAATCAATCCTGCATGTACTTTTTTCACAAATTGTTCATAATTCGCTAGAGCTACCTGCACACAATGATACATGTTTGTCTTAGTAAAGACAATTGCCACAAATTTGTCTAGATCTGTCTAAGAGTTCCCGCCATATATGATCATGTTTATCTTAGAAAAACTGCAATTGTTTCTCCATAATATTTTTAATAGTTTTCTTAATAATGTCTGCTAAAATTTTTTTTAAAATCCATGTTTATTTTTAGACTACGTGTGACAATATGAAAAATAAAGGTACAAGTTCACAACACAAGGTCAAAGTACAAGGTCACACTACAAGGTTTTTGCACTGTCCACGGTACAAGGTCACTGCACACAGATATTGTACACATATACATTACAGTGACGTCACGCTGGCAGTTAAGATTATGTTTTTACACGGTCACCTTTGGGGAACGCACGCACTTCAGTCACGTGCTCAAGATGGCTAAAATGAAGTAGAGCCAAGACCCCCCGAACATTCGAGAACGAAACGCTTTTAACAAATGCAAGAGAAAGCCGCGCCTAACTTTATAAATAATCTTTGACTTGATTTGAGAGCAAAAATAACAATTCACAAATATTGTTAACGAATTTAATCTGTCACTACGAAAGAAAATGAATCCCAAGAAAACGACACATAAAGCATTACTGAGAAGAGGACACTTTTAACATTTACAAAGAAACGGAAGAAAACGCCAACATCATTTAAGAACTATCACTAACAGATCCCAGTCCCTCTGATTACGTCATAGTGGTCGCATATGAGTCCAGACTGCAACATTCGTATACATAAGTTTAACAGACTTTCAATCAAAACCAGTTGCTGTTTAATTAGCCAACCACATCTACACAACGCTTTCTTTAAAACCAAAACCCGATGTGTGTGTGGGTGGGTGGGTGTATGTGTGTGTGTGTGTGTGTGGGTGTGAGAGAGAGAGAAAGAGAGAGAGTGAATGAGTGAGAGAAGATATGAGAAAAGATGGGGAGAATAAGTATAAAAAAAATAAACCCAATTAGTCAAATACAGAATTATAAACATTAAAAAATAAAAAATAAAAGAGAGGTAAAATTTAGTTTCTTTAAAAAAAAAAAAAAAACTTCTCTACACAAAACAGACGTTACCCTTAAAATAAAAAAAAACTAAATATGTAGATCAAGGAGAAAAAACAAGAAAACTACAGCCCTGCGTCCCGTGGATGAAATATTTAAAAACATGTCCTTACCACATTCGCAAATGGAGACAAAAGAATGTTCCGATGTCTTCTGGCCGTGGTATTGCAGAGTATAATAAGTCACGCTGTCTAGTGATGTCACGTTCTTTTCATTCGTCACGCTGTTTTCAAAGCTAAGAGGAAATCGTTTCTGACACGTGAAGGCGCTTCCTTTAACAATATCTGCAGAATATGAATTAAAATAAAAAGTTTTATACAAGCCATAAAGTGCACGTGTCTTGAACATTCTAATTCGCATCATTCATTCTTAAATGTTACATCATCCTTTTTTCTTGTCCTTATCTGCCTAACTTACACTCCTAATTTCTCCCCGAGGCTTTATCGCCCGTCTGCCCACAGAACCGACAAATGATGGCAGTGGATGCTAAGCAACAAAATAAATAGTAATATGAGGAAAATCGAGAATTTGACAGATCAGGATAGACGGGTGCAAATGGAGTACTCGACAGGTCATGGTTTGACAACATAATCGGGTATTTGACAGGTCAGGCAGGACAACAGCAATCGGGTGTTTGAACAGGTTGGTCAGGGTAAAACTTCTAAAACTTCTAGGCCAGGCTGAGTTAAAGCAACGAGAGTTACTGCAGATTGGGTAGTGTGGTAAAATAATCGGGTGTCTGACACGTCAGATTGGGTATAAGCAAATCCAGTATTATAGAAGATTGGGCTTGGTAAAACAATCGGGTATTTGACAGATCAGATTGGCATTGGTAAAACAATCGGGTATTTGACAGGTCAGATTGGCATTGGTAAAACAATCGGGTATTTGACAGGTCAGATTGGCATTGGTAAAACAATCGGGTATTTGACAGGTCAGATTGGCATTGGTAAAACAGATCACAGTAGAAAAAGCAACCAGGAAGCAATTCCAGTGGTTCCTTTAAAGTACTAAGGTCACGTGAAAAGAGCTTCATGTTTGTGACATTTGCCACCGACTTTAAATGTCTCTAGACGCTTGCGATGTTGTGGCATTTTATATGGTGTCATTAGTTTGATACTTGATTGCTGCAATTCAGCAATACTTTGTGCCACTCGCTTAATGCTGGTAAAGTGGTCTGTTTTGTGGATCTTAAGCGCCTGCGGTAGTTCTTGCCTAAAGAATTTGGTATTATTGGTTAATGCGTACAGTTGGACCTGCGAAGTTGATCTCATGCCAGTGGTTTGGCATTTGACTGCAGCGTGGTATGACCTACATAATGCATTTGCTGTCATTAGATGGGTACTTGACTTTTGCGAGCTATGAACTACTTAGTGCATGTCCATTTCACTAAATTGGCCACACGACTTTACGAGATGTGACCAACTTAGCGCATGTCGTGAAACTAGTTTGGCACGTGACAATTACGAGCTGTGACCTGTTTAATGTATGTGATGTCACTAGTTTTGCTCTTGACTGCAACGCGTTGTGACTACTCAGCATCATTTGATGTCAATAGTTAGACACTTGACTTTTACGGTATTGTGACCTATTCAGCATCATTTGGTGCCAGTAGTTAGACACTTGACTTTTAACGTATTGTGATCTAGTCAGCATCATTTGATGTCTGTAGTTTGACACTTGACTTTTAAGGTATTGTGACCTACTCAGCATCATTTGGTGCCAGTAGTTAGACACTTGACTATAACGCTTGTGACCTACACAACATCATTTGGTGTCAATAATTAGACACTAGAGTGACTAGACTGTAACGAGCGGTGATGTCATCACCGTCAACTGATGTCACTAGTTTGGAAATCAACTTTACGAGCAGTGACCTACACAGTATCATTAGGCATGACTAGTTTGGCATTGGATCGAAGCGAGCTGTGACCTGCTTATCACATCTAGTGTCAATAGCTTAGCACTTATACATCTTCTGATAAATTCTACGCCCACCGTTTTGATTTGTAAATTTAGAATGCTTAAGAACACGTTCTTTTTAAAAAAAAAAAAAAAAGTAAAATATATCATTCGACACAGTCTAGCGCATATCCATTACAAATCAGTTTATACATTCGGAAATATATTCCATTCAAGATTGGACAAATGGTTCTTATATGCCTGTGTTTGTGCTTTTGTGTGCGCGCGCCTGCAGGACTGTTGATTTCCCATTGCGCTATGTAACTTGCACACGAAACAAAAGATATTGTTGCGTCGAAGGCTGACAAACCTGAGCCTACGGAAAAATTATGCCAAGAGAGGGGATATCGCTTGTGCCAGGTGGAAACTTAAGATCGAGCGTAGACATGCTTGAGTGCGGGACGAATCTTTACTGCAGTCGGCGAGTTTTGAGATTTGGAAAACTTAGGCGAGGGCAGTCAAGCTTGAGGCAAATTTATTTAAGACAGATTTATAGTCAGTGCAGAAATCGCTTGAGCAGGTGTGAAAAATAGTCCGATTACAAAAGAGCTGGAGCTTAGGGAAGAATTATATAGGGGTAGGCAAGTTTGAGCTTTTGGGAGGATTTCTGTCAGGGGTAGGCAAGTTTGATTTTGGGGAGGATTTCTGTCGGTGTAGGCAAGTTTGAGATTTGTGAGGATTTATGTCAAAAGTATGCAATTTTGAGCTTTTGGGGCTTATAGTTTTTTTTAAGGCAGGTATGGGCTTTGGAAGGATTTTATCAGAGATAGGCAAGTTCAAGATGTGGAAGGAATTTAGGCCGAGGGCAAACGTGCCTATGGAGGATCTGTGTGAAGGGTACGCATTCTGGAGACTTATTGAACTTTAAGTTGATGGCAGATAAACGTCAGCTTTGTAAGAGATTTTAGCCTGAATTAAGGTTGATGAGTGAATGAGTGAGAATTAAGCTGAAGGATAGTAGAGTGAAGAGTGATTTGTGTGAGATAGTGAACGTTGACTAGCATGAGCAACGGCAGAGTCTGAAGTCTATATGTGTCGTTTAAGAAATACTGCTGGTTGTCGAATTTTTTTAGTTTAAAGGTTGACGTGCTTGAGATTTTGTGAAGGTTATGGGGCGGTGTTATACTGAAGACTTTTGAAATGGAAGGTTGAGACAGACTACAGCTGACAAGTTTGAGATTGACTGAAAGTTGATGAGTTGAAAAAACATTGAAGGCTGACAAGTTTGAGATTGACTGAAATTTGATGAGTTGAAAAAACATTGAAGGCTGACAAGTTTGAGATTGACTGAAATTTGATGAGTTGAAAAAACATTGAAGGCTGACAAGTCTGCTATAATTGACGGCTGATGAGTCTGACATAAGATGATGAGTAATCAGTTGAGGCAGAATGATGGCTAATGAGTTTGCGACAGGCTGCATGTTCATGAGTTTGCGACAGGCTGCATGTTCATGAGTTTGCGACAGACTGCATGTTCATGAGTTTGCGACAGACTGCATGTTCATGAGTTTGCGACAGGCTGCATGTTCATGAGTTTGCGGCAGATTGCAGTAAAAATTTTGATGGCATATAAATTTTAACAATGCTAATGCATTTTTCCCATAAGACTGGCAGTGGTGAGGCTTTTATGCTTATAGAAGTTATATAACAGCTCGAACAGTAGAGAACTTAATAAGGAATGTGACTGCGGAAGCACTATGACCTTAATAAAGAAGCAATGTAACCAAACAAAAACAAGGTTAGTTAGAAATTACTAACAGGATAATATAAGGGGAAATTAGTAATTTATAAAATGTGATGTAATTGGTCATTAGTTATTTAATAAAATGTAATGTAATTGGATATTAGTAATTTAATAAAATGTAATGTAACTGGACATTAGTAAGTTAATAAAATGTAGTGTAAGTGGATAGTAGTAAGTTAATAAAATGTAATGTAATATGACATTAGTAATTTAATAAAATGTAATGTAATTGGACATTAGTAAGTTAATAAAATATAATGTAATTGGACATTAGTAAGTTAATAAAATGTAATGTAATTGGACATTAGTAAGTTAATAAAATGTAGTGTAATTGGATAGTAGTAAGTTAATAGAATGTAGTGTAATAGGACATCAGTAAATTGTAGTGTAATTGGACAGTAGTTGAAGAAGCGTATAATAAAACGGGACAGTATAGAGTTTAATACAGTTAGATAAGAGAGAGTTTAATAGAACAGTAATACAGTATGATAGGAGTGAGTTAATGAAAAAAGTCTAATATAGTTGGTCAGTAGTGAGTTTAATAACAAAGTACATCTATAGAGAATTTAATGTAAAGTAATATCACTGGACAGGAGTTGGGTTAATAAAAAGTAATATAAGTGGACAGTAGTTGGGTTAATGAAAAGTAATATAAGTGGACATTAGTGGGTTAATAAAAAGTAATATCAGTAGACAGTAGTGGGTTAATAAAGCGGTTATATAACATTGCTATGAAACGTATATGTGACAGTTAAAATCTTGGAGGATTGAATGAATACGCCGTCATTTCTGAATTTATTTATTTAATTTTAACACTTTGTCAGTTAAAGTAAGGAATCCCTTTACGATAGTTTACATCTTTACAAGAACTGCTGACTCATTGCTCGGTCGTCCCTTTCCGCCGTTTACATGACATCCGTTGTCAGCTTGAATGGCGGAGCAGTATTCGAATTTATTGCAATCGTTCTGCAATCTTCAACAAAGAAATCCGAACTGATTCTGCGATCGTCGTAAAGAACTGTAAATTACAACTCATCCATTTCCCCCTCCCTCCCCCCCGCCCCTCTTCCTCGTGTCCATCTATCGTGCAACGTGCTAGTATTTCAGCGTTTCAATCTAATCAATAGGACCATTGTCTCCCTTAGCTCGATAGCCATTCAGAAGAAACCTCTTTAAAACGAAGACCACCCAGATTGAATCTATTGACTTCATGGAGGCAATTTTGGGGTCAGTTGAAACTAGTGATTGGGATTTGCCCAAATCAATAGCGGGAACTTAAAGAATAACTAAACGACGATAAAAAAAAGAAGAAAAAGGACAAAAAAATTCTTGGGAAATGTGTAGTCCATCGCTATTAACTTGAACAAACTCGCGGTGTTTGCCGACTTCTCTGAAAGGATTCTAATGAAAAAAGTTCATTCCTGATTTGAATTCACTTTGCAGTAGATTGCTGTGTGGAGTTGCTTAAAAGCGAGTAGCTGGATCTGAAATCGGGAAGACAGTAGCAGGCCCAAACACTAAATGATCAGTAAATTCAGCATTTTTAGCTGTCTTCCCCCCCCCCCAAAAAAAAAAAAAAAAAGTTAAATAAATAATTATTTATGTGTATAATTTATATAAATTACTCGGTTTTGTATCAATTCGTAGTTATTTTAACAAATATAAAAATAAGATGAATTTGGGAGATTTATTTTATTGACTTTTCACATGAATTAAAAACTGTAAGCGACTGTCCACAATCCCGAGGCCAGGGACTTAGGGGTGTTGGGTGGAAAAAAACTCCAGAGAGCCATGATGAGTATGGTGGGGTTCGAATCTCTCAGCTCCAAAGCAATCCATATACACAATACAGGATCATTCTCCAGTGAGCTACACCGGTATGTTCTGACTCTAATTCGAGAGAAAAGGTTTAATAGCACGTAAAACGCCTTGGAACTAAATGTAACACGAAATCTTGGACTCAACCCTTAACTCTGTCCAAATTAGTGTGAAATGGTGTAATGAAGTCAACACTGATGCACATTCGTTCTTCAGAGGATGAAATAGTTTTGCCGGCAAATTTCTACCATGGTACGCTCTGTGATATCTACTGCGGAAACGTCACTGCTCTGTGATTGACAACATGTGACGTCATAACAAAATTTGTGTCGGAGAATGATAAAAATATTCCTAAACATATTCATTGGTGCTGAACACTGCTTAGAAATAAAAATAACGTATTCATATATGATTTAAAATATAAAATTAAATATATCATTTTATAAAAGCTCGCTCTTTTAGCTGCATATTTTCATATCCCAAGCAATTTATATATCTATGTATAAAACATAAAACTCCTTGACGTTACTGTGAAAACAACTACATGAGAGTGGAGATTTTTTTCACAATGTAATATACTTTAAATGTAATCAATGTCATTCATTTAAAAAAAAATCAAATATGTCATTTTTGCAAAAGTCTACATTATTTATGGAAATGCGTTGATATTTTTGTTTCTGTTAAAAAAACCGTTAAATCTAGGGTTGATAATCTTTATAATTACTGGAGGTCTTGTTTATGATTACATTAGGACTTAGGTTGATAATCTAGAATTCTAGAGAAATAACATCTCGAGTTGAAATTATGTGTGGTCTTAGGTTAATAATCATATTGAAAAATTTGTAAGAATTTACGTTCAATTACTGGTACGTGAGCAGATAGTAAGAATTAAGGGATGTGGGGAATTGATATACTTTCTGATAATTACGACACAGCAAATACTATATAGTCATTCATAGTTATAAGAAGTTATGGATTGGATTACTGTTGATAATTAGAAAGTTTGGTTTGATATATTGTGTGATAAAAATATAATTAGCGATGACATGAATAAATATATTCTTGATAAGTATGCGAGGCTTTTGGGTTTAATATATTTGCTATTATTCACGTGAAGTCTTGTTATTCTTGATGTTGGTTAAAAGAGTGTTTCGGCTTAATATACTTGTCAGTAATAGGCAGGAAGTTACACGGATATATTTGTTGATAATTACGTGACGTCATGCTTAGGTTTAATATACTTGTCAGTAATAGGCAGGAAGTTACACTGATATATTTGTTGATAATTACGTGACGTTATGCTTAGGTTTAATATACTTGTCAGTAATAGGTGGGAAGTTACACTGATATAATTGTTGATAATTACGTGACGTCATGCTTAGATTTAATGTGCTTGTCATTAATAGGCAAGAAGTTACACTGATATATTCGTTGATAATTACGTGACATCATGTTTAGGCTAAATATAATAATATATTTGTGATTAATGGGCAAGAAGTTAAAATGATATATTTGTTGTATGTTAAGTGATATTGTGTAAATGCATTTTTTGTTAATTGTCTGACGAATTGAAATATTTTTGCTGATTTTGTTATTTTGTTTAGATGCACTTTTCTGATAATGACGTGATGTTATGAGGATATAGGTTTAGATAATTTACTGAAGTTATGCGATAACTAAGTGACGTTGCTGATGATTACATCAGGATTTGGGCAGGATAATTGCTCAAAATTACATGCCGTTTGGAAATTTTTTTTTTAAATGGGACAATTTGCAAATAAAGAAAGAGGGGAGTGTGGAGTGATATATTTATTAATAGCTACCAGAAGAATTAATTTATATATACATGGTACAAACTTAATGGGGTATGAGGGTTGATAAGGTTGCTTTTTGTGATGATAAGTGAGATTAAGAGTTGAGTGTACATTAATGGGAACATAATGTAGTTTGTGGAATATACCTTGGATAGGAAAAGCAATGAGGGCTAAGGATGGGGGAGTGAACAGCGGAACATTAAGGCGACAATGAATAAGGTTGTCATGAGTGATATTTTGTATACAAAAAAAGTTCGGTGGGTAAAAAAGAAAAGAAGAACAGGAATGAGAACAAACGAACAAAGTGAACGACTTCTTCAGGAGTGTAGACATCGCACATGGTTCCCGGACCGTTATTCAATGTCGCTCTTAACTCACATACACACAAACACATATACACACATACACTAACATACACACTCACACAAACACGCATTCTTCCTTTAAGTACAGTTTTAAATAAAAGTGCTCAAGTTCAGAAATTAGGTCTTGTTTGTATTTCTTAAAACTGCCAATATCCCGTATTTATTTTTATATAACCAACACCGTTATAGAGGAGCAAATTGACGTTTGAGTAAAGCAGTTAACGGGCAGTTGATTTCTCACTTTGTTTTTGTGCACATAGACCACTTATATTTTCGGTTAGAATGCGATAAATTCATTCCTAAAAATGTCTGTTGATAACCAATAACGAAATCTCGGGAGACGATTATGTACATGTAATTCAAACAATACAATATACTGAATAACACTGGAGTTATAACTGTTAAAAAATATTTGAAAAATATACGTGTTTAAACACATAAACAGACAGACAGACCTGGAGAAATAAATACAAGTTGCTAAGGCCAAGAATAAGAAGAAACTAGCGAGAGAGAGAGGACAAAACGAGAAAAAGAAGAAATACTAGAAGAAGAAAACAGCGAGAGACAAAAACGTCCGTTCACAGGAGCAGGGAGCAAGAAATTGTAGGAAGAGAGAGAGAATCAAAAAGCAGAAACTGGAGGAAGACAGAGTGTGGAAGAGACAGACAGGGACAGAAAGAGACAGAGATAACTCGAGAGAGACAAAGAGTGAGAGATAGAAAGCGAGACAGAGAAAGAGTAAGAGAGAGAGAGAGAGAAGTGGGAGAGAGAGAAAGACAAGACTTTAGAGTAAGAGAATAAGACAGAGCGAGAGAGACAGAGAAAGACAGACAGAGTAAGAGAAAAAGACGGAGATCGAGAGAGACAAAAAGTGGAAGAGAGGCAGACAGAACTTTTGTGAAACAAAGTCAAAGCGTAATCCATTCCGTCTTTGAAATCAGACGACATCATCGCTCTGCTCCACTTGACTGGATATACCCAAGCTGTAAGCGTTTCTTGCGCCGGGTGCGTAAAATCCTACCAATACTTGCCAACACGCCTCAACACCCAAAGTGCGTCACTAACCCCCGAGTTTGTGCAGCGACGTTATCAGGATCTAACCTCTGTTCCTAAATGAAACGGGTGGACACGGTTTGAGAATGGGTGTCAGGACTCTCTTTCACAAATTCAGAAAACAATTTACAGTCTGTCCGATACCGGATCCCACAAATGACAAGCCGCGGCGACAAGGCCCGTCAGACTGGAACAAAATGCCCAAGTATCATATGTTTTATCCTGTGGCGCGCGAATCAAGGTCTTTCATGCAACAGGCTTCCCATACAGTTGATATAATCGTTGTCTATCACACGCCCAGACGACCGTGGCAGCAGGAAAAAAAAAAAGACGGGGGAGGGGCGCATGGGTGTGTAGTCGCAGGGTGGAGTAGGGATTTCTTAGTCTTTTCTTTATTAATTTTTTAAAAAAAATCTAATATCGAACGGTTTTGTCAAGAACAGTCGCGAGAACACATAGTGGGTTTCACGAGGTTCCTATGGGAAGCTCTTAGAGGGTTAACGACATAAAAGTTGCGAAGTCGCAAGGATGCGCAGAGCCCACGCGATCCAAACAATTTTTTTGTGGACTACGGTAGTAACTATATCCGCGAATTACATTATGATTTTCCCATCCGTCAGGTTTACATCCTCAAAGACTACCCCCACCCCAGCATTGCTTTGGGGCATTATCTTCAATTATGCGACAGAAGGCAACTTTAGTCAGAGTAACGTCAGCAAATAAAAACGCCTACCCGTCTCCCCCCCCCCCCCCTTCATAATTTAAAAAAAAAATAAAATGTGCTTCGAGATACCAAAAAAAAAAAAAGTGTTGTCTTAAAAATTAACTTACAAGATATTTTTTTTCTAATTTAGTTTTTGTCGACTTTACAATGATTTTGACTATACTCCTTTTATGAGTGCATAATATAACTATTTAGTAGATAATTAATTTACTGAGGTTCAAAAAAATATTTTTTAATCAAAAGTTGTAACAAGCAAACGAACAAAAAATGCAATGTATAAGAGCAGAGCGGTCTCCAGCATAACTTCTTTGAAAGCAGGTCTCGGAAGTAAGCCCTACCCAGAAGAAATAAAACCCTCAGAAAGCAAAACAAACAATCCAACCCACACCAACACCTCCCAACTGTTGGAAGAAATCACGAGGCTCTTCGAGGACCATTTCCACTTACAGGGAGGTTCCAGGATGAATCGCCAGGCTCTGACTTTCAAGTAAAGATAAAGGGCGTTCTGTTCTTGCTTAGCAAACACTAGCAGTTCCACAGAGTGATGGCGTATTATCTAAGTAGGGGAACTTTAGATCTGTTTCACAATAAGCGCCTTCATACTTAAAATCGAAAACAATACAAGTCGCTTTGGCCTTCCCGGTTAAGAGAAGTCTTTAGGCTTTCTCAAAAGGAGATTATTAAGAATTTTTCCTGTAATTTAAAACAAAATTTCTCAAGGGTTAGTTAAATGATTGATTCGCTGTGAGCGCAATCGTTCACGGTTGAGTTTGCAATTTTATTTTGTGGTTGAGTAGAACAAAGAAACTTCAAAGAACAAACAAACACGTATTCTAGAAAGAAGCGTGAGGCTAAAGCGGGGTTATTACAAATTGGACTAATATTATTTTCAGAATAAACCCACACTTATAGTATTCAGTATATAAACGCCGTCTACAGTCTGAAACATAGACATTCTAATCCGATTTAAATGTAATATAAACATGATCATAGAGATTCCAAACAAAAACACAGGTTCGAATTTTTTGATAGCTGAAACTAGATTGTGATTATAATTTCGGATTTCATTACAGTACAATGCACTGAACTCGAACTTTATAAAATAATATATATATATGTGTGTGTGTGTGTGTGTTTGTGTGTGTATGTGTGTGTGTGTGTGTTTGTTTGTGTGTGTAGGGGTGTGTGTGTGTGTGTGTGTGTGTGTGTGTGTGTGTGTGTGTGTGTGTGTGTGTGTGTGTGTGTGTGTGTAGTTCAGTTTTATCCCTCTCTTTAGCAATAGCTAAATTGAAGAGGTCTCACACTTGCTCTATAATGCTGTTTCTCATCACTATGCTGAGGTACAAGCAAAATGTTTCCTTCTTTCCCTGTTGTATGTTTATTTGATTTCATGAAACATTTTGTTAAACATTTTTTACTTTCTCACACACTTTCTTGCCTATCTTACTATCTAAGATAATATATCTCTCATTCCTTTATCTAAAATAATATATCTCTCATACCACTATCTAAGATAATATATATATATATATATATATCATACCACTAATTTGACTACTGCTGCCTTGATTAGGTATAAATATTTCGTGAATAGAAATATTAACAACTTCTTTAATTTATCTACCTATGACTATACTATGACGTTTTATGAGAAAGTGAAGTGAGCACTGTTCCTTGTTAATACATTCTGACATTGCAGGATTTGACTGGACAAGATGATTTTATCCTGTCTGAAATCACTGGATTTCTTGTATGAATGTGGGAGTTCAAGCTAGTTAACTTATGTCCTTATAGTTCTCTGCAGACTGGACAACAGGCCAGAATCTGTGGTGTATTATAGCTGTCAGCAGACTGGACATTGTGTGGGACAACTAAACAAATGCAGATAAAAGAGCAAGTCTTTACTGTGTGACCATACTTATTCTGTTTTCTTTCCACAGATCTTATGCTGGCGCACTTCCTGCAAAGGCTGGCACAGGCCATGCCACAGAGAAATACACAAGTACATGCATATACATTTATGTTGGTCTTAATATATGACTATCTTGTTTTTTTTTCTAGTTTTGGATCAATGCATCACCATGAGACTGTGGTAAGCTACCATTCAAACCTTCCAAGACTAAAATGACAGATGCCCATGTAGTTAGTAACTCTGCTTGGGAAGATGCCTTCTTAAAGAGTACAGCTGTTCTAGAAGTGTCAATTTTGAGAGGTATTGCTAGTGCGCAGACTACAGACTCTAAGCACGACTCTAGTTCATCCGTGCTCGTTAAGTCTCGAGAACATTTTATTGCATTATGATTGAATATTATTTATACAGAGACTAAGTGTCTGAATATTTGTTGAAAAAAATAATACTTTGTTTAATGGTTGGTCTTTCTTATTTTTTTTTTAATAACTCCAATGCCTCAGCCTATCTTTTGATTACGTATGCTAGCCAACTCGTTTACCACACTCCATTCAGTCTCTCAAAAGTTCAGGAATGATTGTAAGAAAGGTGAGTATAGGTCTGTCTCCAGTGCATTGAAACATTTCTCCTCTGTGGCTTGTTCATGCTTAAACTTCAGGATACGAGAAAGGTAAGTGTGGCACACGACACAAACACCTACGACAATCATATATACACAACACTTCGTTACAAATATTTATTTTACCATTTACATCTTATATACCATATAATGCAACACAACGCAATTATACTAGTCGGACCAGAAATACGATGCAGATTTGCAAAATACTTTAAAATAAATATATTATACCATGATTTTATATATCCCTTTGAAAGAAGGAAAAAATAAAATTCAGTGTGGGGTAAAATGGCGGCCTAGCTTAAACCGACTTCCAAGAGTAGATTAAAGCTTAAAATAACCAGTTGCATCAGCTGTAAACATACACTATGGTTTTCATATTATAAAGGTTTCCGTTCTCTTCTACTTACATATATATAGTCACTCACAGACACATGGAGAGAGAGAGAGAGAGAGAGAGAGAGAGAGAGAGAGAGAGAGAGAGAAAGATAACATCGATGCATGCATTTCCGAAAATCGTAGAAAGTGCCACTTTAAGAAAAGTTGCTCCTCTCTACTCTGAAACGTTTCAAAAGGAACCATTACGAACTCTTACGACATTCCACCACCAACCAAGACTCTAAGAAGAGACGGGGACCCAAACTAAAAGTTGTCCTCCATGTTTGCTGTTTTCCTTTTTCTTTCTTTTGTCTTCTTTTTTCCTTGAAATTACAAACTAGGTTTCACTGGCTATAGCCGCAAGGCCACTTGTTGCTCAGTGATCAAACGACTTGCCGTTCACAGCAAACTTCCCATCTGAGCCTCTTGGTCATATCAGTCAGGCAATTGCGTTCGATCGCTGGATCAAGGGAGTTAATCACGTTCGGACCACCGCTACCGATCTTTGAACAGTTAGAAGTAGCGAAAAACACAGTAAATTTGTGTGATCTTTCGCGGTCGCTGCTTTGTCTACATAAATGAACTTAGGAATGGATCCGTACATTTCTCAAAAGCAACAGGTCAACGTGAACGAAGCTGTAATTAAATAAAGGAAGCCATTCAGAGAACCGAAAACATGAACAGTCACACACCCAGTCGACCCCATCAACACCTGACCAGCGCAAGACAAGATTTGAATTTATGAACAATATATATATACATGTGTGTGCGCGTGAGTTTCTTTTCTTTTTTTTTTATTTGAAACAAATCCCCGTCGAAAGCATTTCTCCAAATAACCAAGCACTGTCGGCGAAAGTCTCAACGCCTTCACCTTAATACAATAATAGACATAAACTTCTCAACATCGTTTTTCAAATATGTTCTGGTGAGATTCCAGCTTCGGTTTCAAATATCAAATAGTGAAACTCTCAGCCTCGTTTTGGGAGTGAGTCCGTAACCGTAGTCTTAAACATGGTTTGCTTGCTGTTATGTGGAATGTAATCAATCTACAGCCGGCTCACCCGATGACTAGGTCAGAGCGAGGTGAATCTCCATGTAAAGATTCTCGTCTTAACACCCCACCCCCAGTAAACATTTCTTCACTTATTTACTATGGTTCTTCTTTGACAAATTGGAAAACTAAGACCGAACGTTCTGCACTGTCCCTTGCGAGAATTATTGCAGTTGACATTGTAGTTTGGAGCTCGGTCACACAAAGCACGATGGCTATGTCAGTTTGGAGCTCGGTCACACAAAGCACGATGTCCAAAGCCCCCAGAAAGGATTGTCGATACTCTTGTTTTCCGGCAGTGATGGCAAGTCCTTGCTCTGCTCAGTTTTACTGGTCAGGGTTCAAATCTGCACGGAACAACATAATGCTAATGGTCCCGGCATATTACCCAATCTTCTGTCCAACTTTCTACCAGTTGTGTTGACATTTCAGTCTCTCTTTGTGTACTACTTTCTGCCAGTTATTGTATCGACATTTCTCTCTTATCTTCGTGTCCAACTTTTTACCAATTATTGTGATTCTAAGTATACTTTTAACTAACGTTTAGTCCACCATTAAACATACCTTTTTACCTCCCTTTCTTCGCATCTTTAAACACACATTTTCTTCTGCCTTTATGCCCACCTTTAATATTACTATTATTTAATTGCATTTCTGCCCACTTTTGGTCCAGCTGCATTCACGACTAGAACGAGGAAAAAAGACTTATTTTAAACAGAAAGGGTTAGATGCAACAGTAGTAAGTATATTAACAAAAATTCCGATAGTTACACGAAGAATTCGAGATTGCATGACAGTAACCGAGAGTACAAAAATCAAACATAGCAACCATGATAGTCAAATGCATTGTTACACATTATTACTGGAATATATATTCACGTCATTTTCAGAAGCATGTTTCTTGAACTAAATTCAGTTTGCTTTGTGCCACTGTTTCCATCACTTAAAGTGTAGAAAGACAGACTGCTTGATGGATGGATGGATGGATGGATATCACAAAGACATTTAAAATACTTGAAAAACAATTAACATACTTAATAAATTATGTTGTATTTACTCTTAATTTATACTTTATTAAATTCTTTCAGTAAGAGATAATAATTTCTGCACATGAAAAATAATTATAAATCCCGAGGTTTTTTTGTCTTTTTAATTTAAGTAAAGAAAATGCATTGGAACGAATATAAACATGGCACTTGTCTGGCATTGTAAAGTGTGGCAAGAATTATGCTTAACGGCCAACATTATTTGCCAGTATACAGATCGACAGAAGACAAGGACGTTTAATCATGCCACAGGGTCAGAGCACTAATCTCCTGAATATGACGTCACTGATTGAAAATCGGCTCTAATCAATGGGTTTGCACCCAGACACGCCCTTTGATGAGTTTTGGAAGGTCGCATCAGTCGCATGCCCTTGAGTTACTGGACAGTAGTAAGTAACGGATATTATCTATGAGTTTTTGTCTGGGCCTTGAAAGCCAAAGGCATGAATAGCCATAGGGTTACAATAATATTAAACGTTAATGAAACAGTAACAGTCCCCAACTAAATATACTTAATAGTAATTACAAACTGTGAAACGTATTTACGCTGTTCATGTTTCTTTTTGTTCAAACTTGGTGCAACAGGTATTTGTATACTAGTACAATAGGACCTCTTTAATAATGAGACAATTATCATCCCTACACCTGTGATAATTTGCACCTCTCAGCTTAAGAGTTATGTACCGGAAGAGTACCTCTTGCACTCTCCCCAGAGCAATTCCTAGTATTTCAATGAACACTACAGAACAACTCTGACCTGGCAACCATCCAAAAAAACAACAACAACAGAACAGTGAATACAACCCTTCCACCACCACCACCACCCAAAAAAAAAAAAATGGCTATACCACTCATCTTGTTAATTATTAAGTTGGACACTAACCTTTTAACCCAGTTATTATATAACACATGTTGAGAGTGTTGACAAGTAAAGAAATAGAATTTATTGACAAAACAATTAACTATACAATGCATGGTAATCCAACATTGATCAAATAAACATAATGACATATACAAATACAATGAAGACAAACAAAATGCATATAAATCTACTTATGGACAGTTCATTATTATTTTCATTAGCCAGAAAAGGCTCTCTTATTAACTGTTCATGATAGTGTTCTCGAAATCAACAACAGTCTCTGTAACAAAGTTAGTTCAATTAATTACGTTCAGGTGACACAAACAAGGTACATCACAAGAAAGGAAGAAGTCAAATAATTTATTGCAAAGGGTCAACATGACCTGTATTGAGTTGTGTCTCTCTCTTCCCAATGAGGTAGGTGATGTCACAGTTTTGTGGCTGGCGTTCAGGCGCGCTAACAATGTGCACTGGCTGGCTTCACAAATTTGCAAATGGTGTGCTGTGTCCAGCTTACAGGTGGAAACAGGTGAACCAAGGTAGGTGTGAAGTACCAAAGGTACCAAAGGGAGTTTGCCAATGGAGTGAGTCCTTTTCACGTAACTCCCGGGGTAAGGAGACAGACAGATGCATCTTGCTGCATGTGGGTTTCCCTGGTCAGTGATTGTGAACAGTTAGATTTTTACAATTTGGGTTTTCCCCCTGTATTTGCTCAGCATCCATTGGTTAACTACAGCTTGGCCAGTAGATGGCCATTGGTTAACTACAGTTGTCTGGTTCCTAATAAGTAACACTATGAGCTAACTATGCAATGCATAAAAATGTCTGATTACTAATAAGTAACAATGGCCTAACTGTGCACGTGTAGCAATTTGTCTGATCCTTAATGTGGCAAATTAAAAAAATATATATATATACTCAGAAATGTTGCATGGCGGCACAAGGCCCTCCTTTTCTCCTTCCGTCCGCTTTAACAAAGTGCACATGCTGTCACATCCCGTCGAGAGGAATTTTTTCGACGCTGAGGTTTAATGAGGGTTAGCCAATCCCAATCAGGAGTCTCCTGCGTCTGCCCCTGCACGAGTTTTACTATCCTGGCAGGAGGCCTTGCTACCGAAAAGTTCACGTGTTGCGCGTAAAAATGCACGCTGCAAACGATTGACAACCTCCAGCCGGAGTTGCCAAGAAGCCTGGTACACATGCTTGCTAGACTAGGCAGGCGTCCGTTTCCTTCTCACTTACGAACCGAGCCGATGGCAGAGCTGACACGGTGACCTACGGAATCATGTGAGATAACTCAAGAGGAAGGTTTAAAAAAGAAATGAAGAAAGAAGAATCGTGCTTACAGAAACATCTACATGTGGCCATTAGCTCTTAATAACAAACCAGTCAATGTCCACCCAACCCTGCCCAGTGAAATTAATTACACACACACACACACACACACACACACACACACACACACACACACACACACACACACACACACACACACACACACACACACACACACACACACACACACACACACACACTTGCTGCTCTCGCTCACTTTCTTAAAATGTTCCAAGAATCTGATAGAACTCAAAAAGATGAAAATTCGCAAAAAAGTATCAGTCTTAGAAAAGCTTGCCCCCCTCCCCCCACTTACATATATACACAGCTTACGGGTGCATATCGGCGATGCGTGCTTTGGACACAATCTGGAGTTCTGGCTGTTGTGTTGCAAAATATCCTTTTGTTTGGAAACTAATAAGTGTTTTGTAAGACCAAAGTTGTGATAGTGGACAAAACTGAAGAAGAGTATGTGCGTTCATATTATAATTTATTCCTTCCCTCACTAAATATATATATATATCAAAGACCTGGAAAACTTTCAACCTCATAAGTGAACACTGATGCGCATCTCATGTCAGCCGGAGTCGACAACAATCCCGAACACAAGTATGGACACTGGAAGAGTTACGGGCAGAACAGTAATAGTAGTGTTAGTTGTAGCAGAAGTAGAAACAGTAGTGTTAGTAGTAGCAAGAGTAGCGTTACTAGTAGCAGAAGCAAGAGTAGTGTTAGTAGTAACAGAAGCAGCAAGAGGAATGTTAGTATTAGTAGAAGAAACAAGAGTGGTTTTAGTGGTAACAGAAGTAGAAAGAGTAGCGTTAGTAGTAGCAGAAGCAAGTGTTAGTAGTAACAGAAGCAGCAAGAGGAATGTTAGTATTAGTAGAAGAAACAAGAGTGGTTTTAGTGGTAACAGAAGTAGAAAGAGTAGTTTTAGTAGTAGCAGCAGTGGCAAGAGTAATGTTAGAAGTAACAAGAATAGTTTTAGTAGTAGCTAAAGTAACAAGAGTATTGTTAGTAGCAGCAGAAGTAGTAAAAGCAGTGAGCAGAAATAGTAAGAGTAGAAGTAGTAAGAGTAGTGTTCGCAGCAGCAGAAGTATCAAGAGTAGTGTTAGTAGCAGTAGAGGTAGTAAGAGTAGCGTTATTAGCAGCAGAAATAGTAAGACTAGAGTCAGTAGTAGCAAAAGTAGTTAGTGTCAGTAGCAAGAATAGTTTCAGCAGTGTTAGTAGTAGTAATGTAGTTAAAGTAGTTAATGCAGCAGTATGAAGCACTTGATGCCCAGCGCGAAATCTAACGAACATGTCAATATATGACTTCAGAAAAATACGCTAATAATAAAAAAATAAACCATCCTTTGTTCACTGATAGTCGTCCTAGTTACCCTCACTCAATCACCTCTTTTGAACTGTCCATTCGCAACTTCATTCACTTCAAATTACACAGATACAGCACAAATGTCAAAAACAAACAAACTACAGTTCTGACCGAAACGTTAATAAAGATAATCAATATCTGAAGTATACTAATCGTTATTATGTCATAACTAAATTTGTGATGTAATAGTTCAAGTTTCAAAAGGTCAAGGACAGAAAGACAGTCAAGCCAGAGTGTGACGGAGACAGATATAAATACATAACACACAAATGCAAACAGACAAACAAAATACAGGCATTAATACATAGCACAGAAAGGTAAAGACAGATATAAATACACAGCAATAAAAGGCAGAACGACAAACAAAAGACAGGCATTAATACATAGCATAGAAAGGCAAAGACAGATATAAATAAATACATAGCATAGAAAGGCAAAGTAAAGACAGATATAAATAAATACATAGCATAGAAAGGCAAAATAAAGACAGATATAAATACATAGCATAGAAAAGCAAAGACAGATATAAATAAATACATAGCATAGAAAGGCAAAGACAGATATAAATAAATACATAGCATAGAAAGGCAAAGACAGATATAAATAAATACATAGCATAGAAAGGCAAAGTAAAGACAGATATAAATAAATACATAGCATAGAAAGGCAAAGTAAAGACAGATATAAATAAATACATAGCATAGAAAGGCAAAATAAAGACAGATATAAATACATAGCATAGAAAGGCAAAGACAGATATAAATAAATACATAGCATAGAAAGGCAAAGACAGATATAAATAAATACATAGCATAGAAAGGCAAAGACAGATATAAATAAATACATAGCATAGAAAGGCAAAGACAGATATAAATAAATACATAGCATAGAAAGGCAAAGTAAAGACAGATATAAATAAATACATAGCATAGAAAGGCAAAGTAAAGACAGATATAAATAAATACATAGCATAGAAAGGCAAAATAAAGACAGATATAAATACATAGCATAGAAAGGCAAAGACAGATATAAATAAATACATAGCATAGAAAGGCAAAGACAGATATAAATAAATACATAGCATAGAAAGGCAAAGTAAAGACAGATATAAATAAATACATAGCATAGAAAGGCAAAGTAAAGACAGATATAAATAAATACATAGCATAGAAAGGCAAAATAAAGACAGATATAAATACATAGCATAGAAAGGCAAAATAAAGACAGATATAAATACATAGCGCACAAAGGCAAAATAATGACAGATATAAATAGATAGCACAAAGGCAGAAGAACATATTTGCAGAAAGAACTACATTCACATTCAGAGAAAGGTGCATTTACAGAAGGAGGGGGGAAAAGAAGGACACAGACACAAACCGACAAGAGAAAGACAAAGAACTGCATTGTACAATATTATAAAACACAATTTTTAATTCTGTGCAGATTGGTGTGCATTTGTGTGTGTGTGTGTGGGTGTGTGTGTGTGTGTGTGTGGGTGCGTGCATCCGTGTACTATTTATGTGCAAGGAAATTTACAAACCACGATTTTTCAAAAAACACCCGTAACAGCACGCGTTTGATTGAATCTTAACACATTAATTTCCTCATTCAGTCATTAAGAGTTCGATGAGAGTTCAAGACAAAAAGAAAAAATAAAGAACGATTGTAAAGATAGAAGGGTGCAAAAGTTCACTTCAATTAATGACACTTTAGTCGCGAATGATTCAGCTCATTTATGTATGACACTCCACAGTATTCGAACAAAAAATTTAACAGCCTAAAGCACACCGAACTGTACCTTAAAAAAAATCAAAGTAAATTAACACAAAGGTTAGGTTTATTACTTTAGCAACGATTCATTTTAACTCCTAAAAATATTTTAAATATGAATTTATGCTTATTATCTTTTCATGCTGTTTTTCTACAATCCTGCTTGCTGTGACAATGATGGATGGCGCTCGGAAATCAACAATCAACAATTTATTTAATATGATCGTTTGAACTTCTGACTGCGACTATTTGATTAATTCATGTCTAAGTTTAGATTCGTTAAGCTTGGCTGTAATTAGACAATATAATGACAATATATAAATACTTTTTTTTTTAACTATGAGCAATTTAATAACAGTAAATAAATGAAAAGTTTTTGGAGCTATAGACGAAATAATGGCAGTAAATAAAATGTTTTGGAGCTATAAATACTATAATGAAAATAAACGAAAGGCTTCTTAGCTATTGTAGCACAGACAATAACACACACATCGCAAGACATTCTCATACCACATCTGAAATCAATTCAACGTCACCCCCCCCGCCCCCCACGACACCCACATCCAGTACTATGAACTTGATGACCGCTGACCAGCCAGTCCTGTTAACTAGCACCAGTTTCCGAGCTAGTACTTTACCTTACCTTACCATACCCACCCCGCCACATACCCATGCTAAAGTTGTCTTTCATTAATATTTCCGGTTGATTGCTGTCTTATATTATAGTGATTGCAAAAGCTTTACCTGTCATAAAGAAAGCATCCGTTCAGAGTCATCGATTTAAGATCGAATGTAACGGTTTGAGAGTCAGATGATCTGTGGTACGCGATAAAAAAAAAGTGCAGAGAGAAGAAAAAGACTATGAGGGCAAAGTCGTCCTAAGCGCGAGTACACTCCTCCACCTAAAACAATGGCCACACAGTTGTCTCCCTTCCTCCATATGATTGAGCAGTGCGGTTTATTTTATTTTTTATTTTTATTTATGTGCCTTGAAACATTCTCGATTACTGGTACACCACTTCATATGACACTAATATAGAAAATACTGAATCCAAACAACATCTGGTCTTTACTTCAACTGAAGTTCACGCGGTTTTTTTTGTTTTTTTGTTTCAGTTTGTCAGCTGTATAGGATGCCCGTCTTACTGTATACACCGATTGTGACCTGACCATATCGGCAAGTCAACTCATTTATTACATTGCTAATAAAATAGGCTTATATGTTTCAACTGAGGAACTCATTAACAGTAAGGGTAACTACACCAATATTCCAATTATAGTTAGCTAAATAAATTATTCAGCAAAACATCGTGACGTAGCTTTGGATTAATGAGTGCTTTATAATTAATTAGTGGAATTCGATAGATTCGTGATTAATCCAACGACGGAGGGCGGTTGAGGGTGTGCGCCAAAATGGTGCGACCTTTTCACCCCTTTCCGCCAGCCCTCCCCCGCCGTCCACCTCGAACGCAAGTGTGAAGCTGTGGGGTCCCACTGGGGCACTGCAGATCAGAGAACGTCTGATGACGAAATGATCAACGCAAGCTCCAATGGTGACGTAAAACTGCTCTCGATCCCCCAACTCCCCAACCTCAGATTCGCGTGAGATCTAATCACTAAGCAGCATTGGTATACTTTTGAACAATCATTACAGATCATAATTAATTTGGACTACTGGAATCATGATTACAGACAAATATTACCCATACTGATTAGTACACATTTAGTATACATGTAGAGTGGTTATACTTTGCTTTTACTGACCACAAAGACACTCACAATGGGCAGATATTCACCGCGTGTGTGGTAATATCGTCTCCAACCTTCACTGGCCAGTCAGGTCCATGGCTTGCTTGCAATTCATTCTGTACATGGACTTGCTTTTTTCCACTCACTGGCTTGGCAGCTCGCAAACTTGTTTGCCTTTTAGTTTGTTCATTGTCTTGTTCTTTCAATGGTTTGTATTTTCCCTTCTCGCAAGTGCAGTTCTGCGAACTTCGTCCCCCACCCCACTAATTGTCAGGCTACTGGTGTTTCAACTCATTAGTATTAGTCCGCATGCATAACCCGTCCATGTAATGTGTCCATAAAATGTCATTGTCCATACATTGACCTGTCCTTATATTGCTCTGTCCTTACATTGGTCTATCCTTATAATACGTTTGGCTTTACAGCAGCATAAAGGTGGTTCCTACACAGGCTGTCTAAAGACTAGTTTTGTCGGTATATTGGCCTATCCCTACAGGGGGCTTTATCCGTATACTAACCTAATAGAAGCAGCAAACAGCCGTTTTGTTTACAAATTACTTGACATTAACCCACACACACACACATACACAACACACACACACACACACACACACACACACACACACACACACACACACACACACACACACACACACAAAATCAGTTGACATTTCTGACTTCAGTAAACTCTCATTGGTGAGAAAATGTTCGAGAAACAAACACACAAAGCACGTGAAGATGTGACAGTCGACTTACAAAATGGAAGGAAGGCCAGCAATACAAAAGCACGGAACAAGCAACCAGAAGACGGCGCGAAAGCGGCGGAAGCCGGAAGCGCCCCCCCCCCACTACTACAACAAGAAGACAGGGGACATTACGTACACTCGAGGTAGGTTATTGGGACAGTGCAAGAATACAAGATGGAGTACAAGCCTGAGTGAAAGTGGAAGTGGAGATTGGGACAGGTGGGTGGGGTGAGGTTGGGAGAAGCCTTAGAAATGCTTCCCACTCTTGAGACCAAACAACGAGAAGATATTGGTGAGACCATTGAAGCGCCTGATTACCGAAACGGTCTGAAAGAGCTAAGAGACAGGTCAGAAGTACGAGTGTCAGTAGCTGGCTGCCATATATTGTGAGCGACTTGGGCACAAAGAGGACTACACTGCCTGTAGAAGTTTTGCCATTCACGCTTTGACTGAGCTGTAACAACTCAGTCAAACATATTCAACACTAATGCAATATTGCGTTACATTCTGTATGGATACAATACACTTCTCGTATGTATTGTCTCTGTATGTCTGTTTGTATGACTCTGTATGGTATACAAGTCTCCGTATGTATGTAATCTAATGTTTCTGCTTGCATGCGTTTGTATGTATGTCTCTGGACGTATGCATGCATGTCTGTATTTATATATGTATGTATCTGTATGTATGTCATGTATGATTGTATCCCTGGTATGTATGACTCTTTATGATGTATATATGCAGGTCTGTGTATATGCTATGCACGTATGTGTATGACTACGTGTGTAGATATCTTAATGAATGCAAGACTTTTTTTTTTATTACCATGCATGCGTGTTTGCGCGCGTGTGCATGTATGATAGGCGAGAAAGAAAAATTCTGAGCTTTTAATGAACGGAGGGATAGATAGATAGATAGATTTAGAATCAAGTCGAACCGTTCCCGCCTCGTACACCTCGCTAGAAAAGATGGAGGTGTATAATTCAAGCAGAGTTTATATTTCCTCTGAGCTGAGAAGAGTGCCTCAGAAGCAAGGAAAAAAATTATTTACGGGCAGATAAGCTCAGGGCTGACACATGGCACCTCCACGGAAACCATTTCATCACTTTAATGTGCCTATCTGCTTACTGCGCTCAGGGCCAAATTCACCTGGTACCAGAGTGCCAAAAGGAATCCTCAATAAAAACAAAAATAACTGGCTTGTTAGTTTAACGTTTCGGCATTTTGTTGTTGTTGCTGCTGTTCTTGTGGTAGGTTGTGTGTGGTGTGCCTGTGTATATATGTGCGTGTGTGAAATTTTTGTGTGTACGAGTAGTGTGTGGTTGTTTCTATACTTGTTGGATGTTGTAAGGACGATGTGAGAACTTATTTATCAATTACAAACACAAAGAGTATCACGTGCTATGTCAAATTGAATGAAATATAACATTTCTACCTCCGGTAGGTATGTGTCCCACTCTCTCACGATGGAACCTAAACTAAATTTTTTGTTTGAAACTTGGCAAATAATACAGTTTAACAGAAAATGATATATTTATGGTTAAGTCAGTCAGTGGTTGTAAGTCAAAATAATTTCTAGCCGTAGTGCTCAACATATGTCCTACTAGCTTATGTAATGTATTCTACTAGTTTGTGTATTGTACTCTACTAGTCCCTAGGGGTCATTAGTGTAATATATTCTTCTACCTGTTAGTGAAAAGTAAACTCTTCAAGTCGTTAATGCAATATGTTCTATTATAGTTCCAAAGTAATTGTCACCCGGTCACCCAACTTGCATCGATCTTTGCGACTCTAGCATTAGAATCTAATGTCAAACTCACGGGCCTTAAGTGGAGTAGGCCAAACTTTAGATCTCGCGTTAGAATCTAATGTCAAACTCACGGGCCTTAAGTGGAGTAGGCCAAACCTTAGATCTCGCGTTAGAATCTAATGTCAAACTCACGGGCCCTAAGGGGAGTAGGCCAAACTTTAGATCTGGCGTTAGAATCTGTCAAACTCACGGGCCCTAAGTGGAGTAGGCCAAACCTTAGATCTCGCGTCTTCGCATCTACATGCCATCCCCACTCTTGGCGATAATTATACAATCTGCCACACACCGTCTTCTGGGTCATGTTATAATAATATCCCAGATATTTAGCCAGACTGACCGCATGACTGTCCCTCTTCGCGCAGAAAATCGTCCCATGGTTTTTGCTGAGATGGATCAGTCAGGTTGAACTTATAATTTAAGCCGTGTATATAAGTAGTTGCCATTATAATTATGCTAGCGTTAAGAAACACATGTTATGTATGTTTGTACTTTTAACTCATTCTTTTCTATTTTTTTTAAATCGTTGTTTATTTCTTATCTGTCCTCCTTATTTTTCCATGTGTCGAGCGTTTGGTGCACTTAATGCGCCCTACTGTTCACATGATTCTTAGTGGATACATGTATAGTAGAACCAGCATTTATCTGCCACACCTACTTTGCCTATCCCGTTCTGTGCCTCACGAGTGACTAGAACACTCCCACTTTTCGACACACCTATGGATGCACCACCTGTCTGACAGACCGGGTTGACCACCACCACTAGTTTGCGCAGCCTGGCAAGTCAAAGGAGGCAGAATATACACGAACTCCTTTTCTGCCACATAGTGAACACAAAGCCTAATAGTGAACACTAATGTCGCACTCAAGTCTTTGTGATTAATTTCATTATAAATTCTTTCAGCCACCAATTCTTTTTCCTTATAAAGTTTTTCTATTTTATCCCAAAGCTCGCGAGTATTTGCTTTGTTTTATATTATGTTATCTTTGTTTTCGTATCTCTGTCAGGTTGGGATTACGGGGTCTCGTCACAGCCGTTTGTAATTGTAACGTTTTAAATGTTTAAACGTAAATACTCGTGACGCCTGACACCGCTGAAGTGTGGGTGGACACGTGATTGGCACGTGAGGGTTTTCATTATTTTTACAACACCTTTTAGAAAACCCACGCCACAGTAATGTGTTCTGTTAGTTGTTCTGTAGTATTTTTCTGTTGTATTGGTCATAGTGCGGTGTTCACAGTTCAATACATACCCTGTGTTGTACTGGTCATAGTGTAGTGTGCTTAGATAAATCATATACTGTGTTGTATTGGTCACAGTGCGGTGTGCTGAGTTAAAAACATATAGCATACAGGTCTGGTCATAGTGCGCTGTGCTCAGTTAAAAACATATAGCATACAGGTCTGGTCATAGTGCGGTGTGTTCAGTTAAAAACATATAGCATACAGGTCTGGTCATAGTGCGGTGTGTTCAGTTAAAAACATATTGCATACAGGTCTGGTCATAGTGCGGTGTGTTCAGTTCAATACATAGACGGTGTTGTACTGGACAATGAGCAGTGTGCTTAATTAATGCATATAGCATGTACTGGTCATAGTGCAGTGTGCTCTATTAAAAACAGATAGCATGCTGTACTGGTCATAGATGACGATTAGTGACAAGTCGCTACTTCAAGCGTCATATTTAGTTGTTATTCGAATATCTAAAATGAAAAAAATGAGCTTTGCCATATGTAATGTGTTAGTGAGCTTTAGAAGTTATAACATTCTAATGTGCATTACCATATGTAATAAACATTCTAATGAGCTTTGTTATATGTAATGAGTTAGTGAGCCTCGATAGATATAATATGTTAGTGTTTCGGTAGAAATAATGTGTTAGATTACTTTTGCCAAACACACTAACACATTATATCTATCAGAGCGCACACACACAACTTACTTCTCTATCAAAGCCCAATAATACATTACTTACTTCTCTATCAAAGCCCAATAATACATTACTTACTTCTCTATCAAAGCCCAATAATACTTTACTTACTTCTCTATCAAAGCCCAATAATACATTACTTACTTCTCTATCAAAGCCCAATAATACATTACTTACTTCTCTATCAAAGCCCAATAATACATTACTTACTTCTCTATCAAAGCCCAATAATACTTTACTTACTTCTCTATCAAAGCCCAATAATACATTACTTACTTCTCTATCAAAGCCCAATAATACTTTACTTACTTCTCTATCAAAGCCCAATAATACATTACTTACTTCTCTATCAAAGCCCAATAATACTTTACTTACTTCTCTATCAAAGCCCAATAATACATTACTTCTCCATCAAAGCCCAATAATACTTTACTTACTTCTCTATCAAAGCCCAATAATACATTACTTCTCCATCAAAGCCCAATAATACATTACTTACTTCTCTATCAAAGCCCAATAATACTTTACTTACTTCTCTATCAAAGCCCAATAATACATTACTTACTTCTCTATCAAAGCCCAATAATACATTACTTACTTCTCTATCAAAGCCCAATAATACTTTACTTACTTCTCTATCAAAGCCCAATAATACATTACTTACTTCTCTATCAAAGCCCAATAATACTTTACTTACTTCTCTATCAAAGCCCAATAATACTTTACTTACTTCTCTATCAAAGCCCAATAATACATTACTTCTCCATCAAAGCCCAATAATATTTTACTTACTTCTCTATCAAAGCCCAATAATACTTTACTTACTTCTCTATCAAAGCCCAATAATACTTTACTTACTTCTCTATCAAAGCCCAATAATACATTACTTACTTCTCTATCAAAGCCCAATAATACTTTACTTACTTCTCTATCAAAGCCCAATAATACTTTACTTACTTCTCTATCAAAGCCCAATAATACATTACTTCTAGTTCTACCAAAGTCAACTGGCCCATTATACTCTTATTATTCTACCAAAGCACACAAACTCATTACGTCAAACAAATTAGTGTGCTTTGGGCAGAGAAGTAATGTGTTGGTGTGCTTTGGTAGATGTAAAGCGTAGGTGCGCATATCTAAAGGTAATGGGTTGGTGTGTATTGGTAGATATAATGGGTTAGTGTGTTTTGGTAGATGTAATGAGTTGGTGTTCTTTGGTAAATGTAAAGTGTATGTGCGCATATCTAAATGTAATGGGTTGGTGTGCTTTGGTAGATGTAATGGGCTGGTGTGCTTTGGGAGATGTAATGGGTTGGTGTGCATTGGTAGATGTAATGGGTTGGTGTGCATTGGTAGATGTAATGGGTTGGTGTGCATTGGTAGATGTAATGGGTTGGTGTGCTATTATACATGTAATGTTTTGGGTGATTTCATAGATATAATGTGCAGATATGCATTGGTAGATGTGCTGGGGTGGTTTGGTAGATATAATGCGTTGGTGTTGGTGTGCATTAGTAGATGAAAGGTGTTGGGGTGGTTTGGTAGATGTAATGTGTTGATGTGCATTAGTAGATGAAAGGTGTTGGGGTGGTTTGGTAGAAGTAATGTGTTGGTGTTCTTTTATGAATTAAAATGGTTCTATAATAGAATACGTTATCTATAACTTGTACTGTAATTGTTTTTGGTTGTAGGCTACTTCACTCGTTATAGTACTAGTGAAAGTAAGCTAGCACTCGTTATAGTACTAGTGAAAGTAAGCTAGCACTCGTACAGTTAAGCTAGATAAAGCAAATAACAAAACCGGAATTTTATAAGTATTCTTAATCTAGGGTATTTATCTAAATAGGCCTCAAAGGCATCCATGCATTTGTATTATAGTATGAGTTCACAGCTATTTTGAATTCGTTTTTTTTCTTTTGCCTGCTCTAGTTTCGAAACGTGACATTTCGGACATGCCATATTGTCACATTTTACATTTACAATGTCATAATTTTATTACTCACAAAGTTCCGACTCACTCACTCACTTGTAGGCATAGTATCTTAATTAGTATGCATGCGGTGAAGAAATATTTTGTGTTGCTTGGAAACCAGTCCCGTAATCAACCATGATAACGAAGCAATTTGGTAGCAGGTTTCTGTCGTAACGCCAAAGCAGGAAGCGCTTTCAAACAAGGCTTTCTTCATAGCGGCATGACTAAATGGCATTAGTACTAGAATTCAAGGGAATAATGGTAATAATATTGCGAGCGCACTTTACATTGATTTTGCTGACAATCGTTGACATATGTATAGTTAAAGTTAAGAATATATTTTGACCGTAACCGCCACCCACCCCACCCCGCTGTTCCCATCTAGTGAATTAACTAATATTCCTAGTAATAAAGAAAACAAGACACCACCAACAATTATATTATCAAAGACATGAACAAAAACAATATAACTGCACTAATAAAAAAAAATGTTAATTCTTGTAATGGCTTTGTCAGGAAAGAGAAGAAAAAAAAGTGTACGCCACAAAAGTTTAATATTCCCCTTAAGCCGCCAGCTGACTTTATCTTTTCGTTACATTCCAGTCCTCACTGATCGCTAGCACTGACGTCATTTCTTTATTCGCATTACCTCAGTCTGCCGTTAAGATGCTAAATTTAAGTGTGGAGAAGAAAATTAAAATGAAGTTTTCTTCGTAATTTATTTGTGAAAGAGATTATTTGTAGGATTTTTCTTATTTTGAAATAACTTAAGTGCCTTTAAATTTTAAATGGCGGAAGGGCGAGAATATAGTTTATACTTTTCTCTCTCTTTTTCTCTCGCTGGGACTGTCTTCCTAACTACTTATTAAAGTGTATTTAACTAATGTCATAACAATTTATTTACTCTTCTTCCGCAATTGTCCATTTAAATCAGGGGTGTTAGTGCAACTGCAAACTGGCAATGACGTATTGACTGTTCTCTTTATCTATTTTATTCTTTTCCAGAGTTATATTTATCCGTTCACCTACCCATCAACTTAACTCTTTCTATGGATCTTCATATCTGTTTCTCTCTTTATCACTTCATTCCGTTTGTCTGTCTGTCTATCTATCTATCATCTATCTGCCTATTCATGTATCGACATACCTAGCGACCCATCCATCAGTAAGCGATTAAAAAGAAACAAATAATTTTAGAGCGAAAGCTCACAATTTAAAAACACGAAAAGCAGTTTTATTTTAAGCCAGCCTACTTCACGCCATTTGCGAGACCGATAATCTCGCGACCCATTTCCGCCTTCTTGTCAGCCAACCTGTTTCCTGCTGATACTGTCAGCCTGCCGAACTAAGGCTGCCAGGACAGATAGCGCCGTAGACTCCACGGCACTTAGTTCCAGATAACCAGCAAGCGACAGTCGTCACGGACGAGATCTGATACACTTTGTTTGTCTAACATTCGAACTGCTCTTCTTAAAACAAGAGCGGCTTTATGTAACTCGGATCTAAAAGCGAAAGTTGGTGTCAGCTGAGATACGCCAAGATGCGGTTGTGTGTGTGTGGGGGGGGGGGGGGGGAAGAAGAAGGGGGAGAAGCCGCGAGGGGTGGGGATGTCGTAAATAAAAACATGGCACGGGTTTGAAAAATGAATCCATCAAACTTAAAACTGGCACTTGTTCTGCGTAAACCGCCACAGCTAAAACGGCATGGCATGGGCTTGATAAATTCGTCTGTCAACTTTAGAGCGAGTATTTCTAAGTGTGCTTCGAGATTCTGCGGTAGGTTGCAGTGACGCGGTACGGCGCATAAAACGGGGAGAAAAGAACATCAATTCAGTTTTCGAAACAAGGGAGAGAAAGGGTGGAAAGAAATGGAGCTGACTTTGACATGGTTTAGTGGCCTTACATTTATATATTTTCTTTGTCAAACATTTGAATTTTTTAAAAAGTATTAAAATGTCTTAAATAGCCAATATTTAACTTTGAAAATGTCGAAAGTTCCAATTCATTAAAGGGAAATTTCTCAAAACTCTAGCGGAATGAACTGTTCTGGATCCTGATAAGATTCCAGTACAAGACGGCAACCTCGTGTCATTTTCATCATTTGCCATCTTGTACTGGAATGCATGCGCATCCGCAAAAATCTTCGGAGTTTCTTTTTCTTATTTTTTTTGTAGAGAGCTAGATCATGAAGTGACGACGGTCTGCCAGGGAAAACTGTAGTAAACGTACACCTGAGCGGGTTAGTGACAACTGTGCTCTGACCCTAACCTCCCCCCTCCCCCCCCCCCCCGATTTTTTAACGCCCTTTGGATCCGGCCAGAAATTAGTGCCATCTGCGATCATAAAGCAATGCACGAGATATATTTTGGGTTGTTTTTTTTTAATCGCTTTTTTTCTGAATTATCTTCTTTAAAAGTGTAATTAAAATAAATACTGCTATACAGGTGATCGCTCTATAATGCACGAATATATTTATTATTGTCCTTTACTTTGTTTAAACAGAGCTCGCGTGTCGAAAGACGAGTTTTGCATTTGCAGCAGGTCCGGACTGAAACGACGTTAAAGAAAGACAACTCTAACAAATCTACAACATGCCGTAAAGTTTGACATGGATTAGCGCTGCTTAGTATTGCAAGTTCGAATGCCCTTAAGGTTGGACAGCGAAAATTTACGACTCGTACATCATTCGTACATGTACTGCTAGAGCAACTACCATGGAAACGGTTGTTGATTATTAATTTAAAATAATAGCAAAATATTGTAATATAAGAATAAAGGACAGTTGACTGACAGCAACCAACTATTCCATCCAGCCCATCGTCTTATAATGCCGCAGGGAACGTACAAGAACTTCTAAACAGTTTCCTGCCAGTCTTGTATCTGGATGTTGCTGTGAAATATTTATTTTTTATTTTTTTTAACATGTACTTAATCATTTATGAGAGTCTGGTGACAGAACATTTGGGGGGTGGGGGGTGAGTGGAGACGCCAATGCATACGAGAGCGAAATGCTGTGTGCATGCATTTGAAAGGGAAAGAACTTTTGTGTGTGTACGTCACACTGCAAAGAATTTTTGTGTATGTACGCCACACTGCAAAGAACTGTGTGAATTGATTTTAATTAACCGATAAGAAGAAAGTGTACGTGAGAAAGAACCAGAAACATTTTTATTTTATATATCGCGTGAGAAAGAAAATGACAACGAGATTTGAAGACAGACGACGAGCATCTGTTCCCCCCCCCCTCTCTCTCTTTTTTCTCATCATTGTTGAGAAATTCATATTTCTATAAATCCCCTCTGGCATGTGCAGTTTTCAAAATTGACAGGAAATGGAATAATGAATTAATTATTAGAATATCACCAACTGAACACGCGCTTTTTAAAAAAAAAGTTTATTTTTAAAAGGAAAAATAAAAACAAATAGTTGGGAAATGCTAAACCAGGCCCTCGCAGAATCTTGAAAGAGGTCGGCCCACGGGTGTCTAGACATCAATGAATAGAATTGCAACCTTAGACCCCACTTCTTACTCGGCATTATTAGTACGTACATGGGCACTGGTGCAAGTGTTCAGCATTGGAAAACCGAAGCATACATTTGATGACACATTTGACTGACAATATTTGTAAGAGCGAACGAAAACTAGACCTGAAACATGTCGTTGTAACCATGTTTGGAAACTCCAAGAACGAGAATGAAACACCCCTTACACAAACCTGAGTGAAAAATAAAGCCTGACGTGAGTTATATTGTGTAAACAGTCAGATATCAGGAAGGATTCTAAAGGACAAATTATGTAACCGGCGCGCCTTCATGTCTCAACCCCAGATCAGACGATTCTGCAGAACTGATAAGCAGGCCAGCTTGAAACAGCGCACTGAAAACTTCCGCCATGGCTAGGGTAGTGGTATATATAGCTCAGATCGGCGTTTGTTTAGATGGAGATGTTCAGGCAGATTTCTTCTTACATGATACATACTGGCCTTACGCGGTGGAATGGGTCATCGAGTGAAAGCCATCACAGAAAGACAGCATCTTTATTCCATTCCGTTGTTTCCTTTCGTTTGCTCAGCAAGGTTGAAGCGCCGGTGATTATATTATCGATCTATGACTATGCGAACATACTTGAGGAGTCCCGAAAACTCTCTTTGAACGTGGGAGCGTGGCGCAGATGAGAAAAAGATGCTAACACTTCAGCTCCAACGACATACTTTGGTCCAGAAAATGACATGAGACAACCAAGTCTGAGAATTATGTTTCTTGGAAATTGCCAAGCAGAGAATCCAGAATGTAAACCATGTAGCTTTGTTTGCACTTGCTTAGTTAATTATGTGGAGTTCACACTGGCTTAGTTAATTATGTGGAGTTCACACAGGCTTAGTTAATTATGTGGAGTTCACACTTGCTTAATACATTATGTGGAGTTCACACTGGCTTAGTTAATTATGTGGAGTTCACAATGACTTAGTTAATTATGTGGAGTTCACACTGGCTTAGTTAATTATGTGGAGTTCACACTGGCTTAGTTAATTATGTGGAGTTCACACTGGCTTAGTTAATTATGTGGAGTTCACACTAGCTTAGTCTATTATGTGGAGTTCGCACAGGATTAGTCTATTATGTGGAGTTCATACTGGCTTAGTCTATTATAAGGAGTTCACAGTAGACAGTGGACGGTACAATCCATCAGAGTGAGTGCTCCGAAACCGTTATGTCATCAGTGATGTCAATGATGCGGGCTAGTTGGACAAATAAATTTAGAGTTTATTCGTTTCAAGGATGAGTGAGGAATGAAAAATGTCAATTTTGAGTAAACAGTTTCCTTCCTACCTCACATTAAAAGGCTTTCACTCATCCATCAAAGTTGACAGTTCAGTTAGATGAGAACAAAAGTGAACGTCCCCGTAATATCCGGGAAAATAAGTAGTGGTTTGGCTGTTAAGTCAGTCTCGTGATCTGACTTGACACATTCGTAGAGTCTGCAGCTGAGTCTCATAGACAGGAGTCTGTCAACATGTTTCTAATTTACAGTGACATTTGACCGTAGAGAGAGATGAGGTAGCCCTCACCGAATGCATGTCATTTCTTCCATGAGTCTGCAGCTGAGTCTCATAGACAGGAGTCTGTCAACATGTTTCTAATTTACAGTGACATTTGACCGTAGAGAGAGATGAGGTAGCCCTCACCGATTGCATGTCATTTCTTCCATGACGCTGTACCGGTCGCTTCCCACTCTCAACCACAAATTTTTTATAGCTTCTGGAAAATATGTCTATGAAGAATACTGCCACATTTATGATCTCTGCGCGATACAGATCTCGTCAAATACTGTTATGTGTTTATTACCACTAGACTGTCCCTCGTCCGTAATGTAAACAGACCAAAGCCGGTAACTGAGTTTTTTTTTTTTATTTTAATTATTTTATTGCACACTCACCCACCCACCCTAGTCCGTATTTTTAACCCTTCACGAGCCACACGGTGAATGTTCGCACGCGGTTCTAAACTGTCGACGTCATTCCACTTTACCGTGCAAACCGAAAGTAGGTCAAGGAACTTGAAACAGTGAGCCAGGACATAGACTGGATTGGTGAGCGAACTCCAGTTATACATGGGCCTGGGTTTACATTTTCCAACGGAATTTAAGGTCTTTTAAAGGCACCGCTAAACGGGTGCGCCGTGAAGTTAATAATGCTAAGAAAGTGATCACGTTTTCATTAGAAACAGAATCTTGTGCTAATCGGCGGCTTATCCTTGTTTACAAAAAGGGAGGTAAATCCTATATGCGGTTCGGCGTGGATCCAGTTTTGTAAAAGAAAAATAAACAATAAAAAATCAAGCAGATAATATTTTTTTAAAAATTACCCAATGATAATCGTTCCGTAGGCACAGTACATGAGTTGTGTACCCTTACTAAATCGATTAAATCGACAGCTTCGTCTTTAAATTAAAAAAAGAAACCCACACAAAACAACTTAATCAAGAGATCTGCGGATGTCAAATACAATTTAATAATTATTCTACGACTGTTGTCAAGCTTCGAGACAACACTTTAATGCACCAGTCTACACACGTAATTACATACGTACAGACATGCATATATGTTGCTTGCTAGTAGTAATATAATTGTACAAAGCCATAAACTATTACCCGAAACTGAGAATTTACAAAACGCCTTCTAGACCCACTACAACAAATATCTAGATGCAAAGAACAAGAACTTGCACAGACATGCAGCCGTATGACCTTCACTTTCATCACTTTTTTTCACTGTATGTGTGTGCAGAGAATCACATTTATAACTGTTTTGAAAAGAAACAAGTTGACATTAACAGGGAATGAAAGAGAAACAAAAACAAAAGACTGATAAACTGTTCTCGGTCGGTACGGAACTGCATCGAGCAGGTTTGAAACCATGCACTTTGTGGTTTATTTTATGTGACAGCTTGAGTCGATTTCCGTGTGCGACGATTTTTCTTCTTTCTTTCTTTTTTTTTTTTTTTTGTTAGTCTCCCCCCCCCTCCCTACTCCCGGTGATTCTTTTTTCCTCTCTTTACCCCCCCTCCCTCCACCTTTGCGTATGCGTGTTTGTTTTTCGTTCTCTCTGAGAGAATAATTGAGTGAGCAAGTTAGTGAGCGGCTGAGTGAGTAAATGTGTGAATGAGCAGATGAAGAGTGAATGAGTGAATGAGCGAGTAAAAATCTTCTCTTCACACTGACTGTGAACAATTGATAGAGGCGGGCTGAAGAACGTATAGGAAACGCAAACAGCAAATACTTAAGGTATGTAATGAAACAACAGCAAAGTGAATAATCTGTTAGTTTCCTGATACGCATGGTAAATATGGGCATACGGGTACACAAGTACACAATGAGTGCCAATCTAAGAAAATGTACAACACTTTCCCAGAACAGTTCCCATCTCCAATTTCTCCCTCTGTTTATTTCTGTTCATAGACACAGCCACCATAAAGCAATAACTTGTTTATTTATTTGTTTCTCCCTATCCTCTGTTTATTTCTCTTCATAGACACAGCCACCATAAAGCAATAACTTATTCATTTGTTTATTTATTTGCTTGTTTGTCTGCTTGCGAATGTTTGCCTGACAACACGTCTTTTTCTGCATAAACCACACTCAGTCTACTCGTAAAATAAAATAAAAACTAATAAAAGATAACAAGCAACCAAGCAAGCTACCTGTATTATGCTTACAGTAGGACGCAACTCTTGGAGTTGGTGGAGTAGAGCGTAAACGAGATAGACGGGAGGGGGAGGGGGACAAAAGAGTGCTTAAGCAGTAGGAAGTGGTAGACGAAAAAAGTAGGTCAATGAAGACGTTCTCGCTTCCCTCAGCGCACGGAAAAGTGCGACCCAAACCAGATCCCAGATGGTGGTTTCTTTGGCCGGGCGCGCAATAAACGCCTCTTCTACACCTCGTAAAGTCGCACTAGAGTTCTTTAAAGGGTGGCTGTTAACCCCACATCGGTAATGGGTAGCGTTCCATCCAGATTACAATTATATTTAAAATATAGGGAAAAGAAAAGTCTTCACGAGCAACACAAGCAATACACAGGTAACGTCACAAATGCTAAGCATACTGCGTTCATTTTATTTGCTGACGTTATATGTTAAAAAGAAAGAATAATGTACTAGGATACCCGGCAATGAAAAATAATTTATATATCAAAGTATTTTAATGACTTTTGATGAGGTACATAATAATAATAATACGGATAATAGGACACTGTATAGAGTGCCTAATCTTATAAAAGGTCTACATGCTTTGTTATATTATATAAAAGGTCTACATGCTTTTGTTATATTATATAAAAGGTCTACATGCTTTTGTTATATTATATAAAAGGTCACATGCTTTGTTATATTATATAAAAGGTCACATGTTGTTATATTATATAAAAGGTAACATGTTTTGTTATATTATATAAAAGGTCACATGCTTTGTTATATTACATAAAAGGTCACATGCTTTGTTATCTTACATAAAAGGTCACATGCTTTGTTATATTATATAAAATATCAACATGCTTTGTTATATTACATAAAAGGTCACATGATTTGTTATATTATATAAAATTATATGATTTGTTATGTTATATAAAAGGTCACATGCTTTGTTATATTATATAAAAGCAAAACGTCGTAATATACAAACTACTGAAATCACATCAACAACTAAAAGTAGTACAATAACAACAACAAAATTAACCCTTATGCAAATAATAACGATATAAACCAAGTACGTGTGTCGGGGGGAAAGAGCTAAAGGAAACATAACAATCATTTTCAAATGCACGACCAGAATAAGACTGCACAACAAAGACAAGTGTTATACATGGTTGTCCCCTGCATAAAGTGTAATCGGCATGCAACTACTAGTTCGCATCAAGGTGAATGTAAGCAAAGGTTTTAGAGCTGCCTAAGTAAAGATTTATCGTGCGCTGTCCAGCAATGCTCTGAATGGTCAGCTACAGAGATTGATTGATGTAGGGGGCGCTTCCGGCTTCCGCTGCTTTCGCGCCAGCTACAGAGAGGGTAGAAGAGTTATTTATATAGCCACATTCCAGACAACGGGTAGCGGTGATCTCTCCTTTTACTGAGTTTGGGGTTAAGGTGGAAATGTGGCGCCTTAACGCCATTATGCGAAAGTTATATCATCTGATTTAGCTGAGCTCGCCTGCAGGTGATTACATAATTAATATAAGAACTGTTATTATGATTAATTATAATTCTTACTAATTAGAACTTAATGTCCGGAAGCCTTTTCGCATCACGGTAAACAAGCATTATATAAGCACATTTACATAAAGACTACAAGCACAAGAAAATATATAAATATGACAAACATAAAACTACAATTATCGCACATTAAGACTACAAGCACACGAAAATATAAATATGACAAACATAAAACTACAATTATCGCACATTAAGACTGCATATGTAACCTAAACATAACACCTAAGCACAGACATCAAATCCATAGGCATACTAGACAAAACACCTACACACAGACATCAAATCTATAGGCATACTGGACAAAACACCTACACACAGACATCAAATCTATAGGCATACTGGACAAAACACCTACACACAGACATCAAATCTATAGGCATACTGGACAAAACACCTACACACAGACATCAAATCTATAGACATACTAGACAAAACACATTTGAGACCTTGAAATACAAACTAAATATATAACCGAGACAATTAAAATAGATGAGTAGGTAACATGAAGTAAGCAGGTCAACACAACAGAGGGCGTGAAAGTCAGTCGATGACATTATTGCTACTGAAATATCGGGGTGCCCGCCACTTAAATTGCCTGTCAATAAGCGCACCACTCTTTTCAAGAAACTAAAGAGTAAAATGAATGGGATCAACAAATTAAATTTCATATAAATTACAAATATATATATATATAATGTTAGAGTATTGCTTTGAACATTTCCAGCTCGGCCAATTTTGCAGCTAAGATTTTTTTTTTTTACTTCCATTACCTTCAAGAACACATTTATTTTCCCCACTAACCCTGTTTTAATTTTTTATAAAAAGACTAGTAGAAAACCGCAAAGAAAACTTGTATTAATGAATATAATCTATTATATGAACTAATTACATGCATTCTAGTAGCATCTCACTTTACAACACAGAAGGAATCAATAACTTACAGGTAAGATTTCAATAACCTACAGGTAAAATTTCTATAACCTACAGGTAAGATTTCAATAACCTACAGGTAAGATTTCAATAACCTACTGGTAAGATTTCAATAACCTACAGGTAAGATTTCTATAACGTACAGGTAAGATTTCTATAACCTACAGGTACGATTTAAATAACTTACGGGTAAGATTTCAATAACTTACTACGATTTCAATAACTTACAGGCAAGAATTCAATAACCTACAGGCAAGATTTCTATAACCTACAGGTACGATATAATTAACTTACAGGTAAGATTTCAATAACTTACAGGTAAGAGAATTGAATAACGTACAGGTAAAAAAATCAATAATGTACAGATAAGATTTCAGAACTTACATGTAAGGAATCAATAACGTACAGGTAAGATTTCATTAATCTACAAGTAATATTTCAATAACTTACAGGTGAGATTTCAATAACACAGATAAGAGAATTCAATAACTTATAGGTAACATTTCAATAATTTACAGGTAAGAGATTTCAATAACCTTCATGTAAGAGATTTCAATAACTTACAAATAAGAACTCAATAACTTACAGCGAATTATTCAATAATTTACATGTAAGAATTCAATAATTTATATATAAGAGATTTCAATAACATGCAGGTAAGAATTCAGTAGCCTACTAACAACAGGCTGTAACAACCAGTGTGAAATCTTTATCATAGAGCAACACAATTTACAAAAATGAAATTCTCCCATTTCTCCAACTGCATAATAATAATAATAATAAATAATTGCCCACATCCTCCGTAAATTCTTGGATCTCCCAGAATCTTGGTAAAATTCCAAGAACTTTATTTACAACCGACAGTCAACATAAGTGAAAAAAAGGCATAATAATGATGATGGGGAAAAAACAAAATTTGATTCTATACCGGATCAGAGGTCGCCCGGGTTAACAAGGTCTGCGTTAGGCACTGATGCTTCATGGTGTTCTAGCGTAAACTGGGCTACTGAAACGCTAGCGTAAACTGGGCTACTGAAACGCTAGCGAAAACTGGGCTACTGAAACGCTAGCGTAAACTGGGCTACTGAAACGCTAGCGAAAACTGGGCTACTGAAACGCTAGCGAAAACCCGGAGGAGATGGACCAGAGAGGAAAAGTACAAATAATAGTTTCTTACTATCAAAGCCAACCCAGAGCAAGAGGAGAACATAACATATGAGTTGGAAGGTTATCCCAATAAACTCTCTGGAAACCACAGACTTGCCCCAGCAGCCCCACTACTGAAAGCAGCGCTCCTCGGAAGTGCATTCATTATTCGTAAAACCTTGAATCTCCCAGAATCTTGGTAAGATTCCGAGATCATTGTTCACAACTGACAGTCAACAGAAGTCGTGGGAAAAGGCATAATAATAATAATAATAATAATAATAATAATAATAATGATAAGCACACAGCACAAAGCAGAAATCCACGGTGAAGAAAACCACGCCAAAAGTAAACTACAAGAATCAAATAAAATCAAGAAATCAAAACGAAATCGCGCTAAATCTTTCATTCCAAGTAAAATGGCGTCTTATTGTTCCCTGAGAAACGCTCTGAACAGCAGTACACTTAAACGACACACACAACCGTTACACGAAAATTTAAGTAAATATAATACCAATGAGTTACAAAAATCTACAGCTGACATATTGTTAGTGGTGTGTGTACATATAACTGTCTTCGTTTAGCGTAGAAGAACTGGAAGTACACTACTACAATAAAGCGATGACTCCATTCAGTGTTAGCAGAAATGTCTGTTGAGTCTATGCCTCTATGGTGTTTAATAACAGAGTGGCATGAGGAAATATTTTCTGAAATTGTTACCATTACACCTCACGGTAGAGTGGTATACTGGGGTGAAAATTAGCGGACTAAGGATTTGAGTGTGTCTTCAGTGGAGATTCAGAATATGCTTAAGTTTCTTTTTTCTTATAATTTATAATATCGAATAATGTCAACGACATTAAAAACAAAAACAAAAAAATCAACAACAATGGTCAACATGATGTACAATAGTGTTCATTAACGCACAGCAGAATGTACACCAAAGAAATATGTACAACATGTTGTTCACAAATACAACATTGTGTACAACAAACGTGCAACATACTCGGAGCACATACAAATCACAAACAAAGCAAATAACAAGCAGAATGTTGCAAACACATTATTTTTTTTTTAAAAACCCACTGACAAACACAAGAAACAAACAACTAAAATGTTTAGCGCACATAAAAAAATTAATAAAGAAACACACACACACTTAAACACACACACACACACACACACACACACACATTTAACCTATAAACACATTAATAATAATAAAACCAGCTTCAGGCACCAACAACCCATCAATGGCGAGAGGTAAAAGCAAACGAAAATTCTGCTTTATTTAACGAAAACCAAACACCTGCCACAAGCCCCAATGGGTGACACAGACAATAAATGATGAAGTATTACTCATGAAAGTGTATCCGATGTTGGTGACACGTGCTGAAGTGAACGACCCCAAGGCCGTTCGCAAAGGTCATGTCAACGCGCGCAGTGGATGATTTCATTCAAAACGTATTAGCAATGTAAGCAGTGCACCCAGTGGGCGAAAGGGGAGTAACTTCTTCAACTCCAATTGCTGCATATTTGCAGCTGCTCCAAGAAAAAGAAAGGAAGAAAGAACAAAGAAAGAAAACAACCACGAGAGAGAAAGAGAGTTAGAATAAATAAATAAGAAATAAAGTGAAATGAAATATGATAAATCGACGAAAAGAAAAATATGAAAGACGACAGGGAAGGCCAACATCTGAGAAAAAGCTTCTACCCGTTTTCAGCATCACGTGACAGAAAATATGGGTGATAACTTTACACACGCGAAGAATATAACTAGAACTTGTTTAAACTATAAACGAACGGAAGCTAAAGAGACAAATTTCATGTACCATAACTGCTGGCTTTGAAGCCGTAACAGATTATATTGGACGATTAGTGTCTTAAGCCTTTTACTTTGTAACAGAAAGTGTGTTAGATGTGCGTGTCCGCGAGTATTTTGGTGTGAGTGTGTGTGTGAGAGAGAGAGAAACAGGAATGTGTGAATATGAGTTCTTTATACAGTGCCAAGTAAAATACTCAGTGTCGAACACTCGTCTAGAAAAATAAATACTGGTTTGAATGGGTCAAGTGGTTTCTGCAAAGGATGACATTGAGACCTCTTTCTCATAATCGGCAATCAAATTTTAAGCGAACGTTGAAACTCTTATTCAGACCAGTATAACAGCTAACAACTAACAAACAGTCTTCATAGTATTAATCGGTGAGAAAAAAAATCCATCCAATCGAAACCTTGTGTACCCGATTCCCCCCCCCCCTTCCAACCTTCTAGGGAACACGCTACTGGCCCTTCAAATGTCGACACTGAAAACCTCAGTATGGATCATAAACATGTCAAGAACAGTAACTCTCCTTGGGTTATAGCTGTTTTACGATAACTAAATCCACGTGTGCGAAATAAACCATCGCTTTAGCGCAAATGTAAACCAGCTAAAGGTCTTTCTGATGACGTCAGATCTTAGCGACTTTTAGGCCTATGTACATACAAGCGAACGCCTTTAAAAATACGAAAGAAAAAGCAGGGTGTAAAAATACAATTTGAAAAAAATATAACCAAGACGGCCTTAGGCAAAGTGCACCCTAGCTGTCACTGCTTCCCGACGATTAATAGCGCAATGATTACGACCCGAGAGTCTGAACCTGAACTCACTTTGAAGGTAGTTGCTCAGGAAATGCTGAGAATCGTGCATAGGCAAACGAAAATGGCTGGCCTGGCTCCTTACGACATATAAAACTACATCATCCAACTGCTGAAATAAGAAAGAATATCCAATCGAGCCATCATATTGACAAAGCAGGTGTTAATGTTCAAGCACGAGGCCGACAACACCGTAAAGAATCACCCTATAATCAATTATTTAGTTGATCAGTTAATTAATTTAGCTGATCGACTCTTTTAAGAAATGATTATTTTTTTTTTTGTACGCCACGAATGGACCGGATCTTTGAAAGGTTAAAATATCGGTTTGACGAGTCCACGAAATATATTTTAGATGTTTTATTCTTGTGCATTTGTTGTCCAAAGATTCGCACGCACGCATACACACACACACACACACACACACACACACACACACACACACACACACACACACACACATTCACACATATTACTGTTTTGAGTGTTTTCTCATTTCAAAGAATTGGGTCTTTTCCTTCAGCACACGCGATAGGCGTAAAATATGACCAGGCGGCAGGACTGACGAACAGTATCATAAATGATAAGAATATTTTAATATTTCAACACCTACATCATGACCGTTAACAAAAGAAATTAAATAACTGTCATCCTCAAAATCATAAGCACATTTATTCATGATGATGATGATGATGATGATGCTAAAACACTATATCTGTGATTTTTATCTTTAATGCAGACTCAGCTATTTTCCAGTGCTTTCGCAAAGTACGTATGCACCCCACCATACGCCTGGCCGCTAAAAACAGGAGAAAAAGAGATTTAATCAATAATATTTTATTATCAAGAGCTGACACACAGAAAAGTAAGATTATGATAATTTAAAACAATACATTGCATATACGACTCGACAGGCACAGAGGTGGGGTTCACTGCAAGAGTAATGCACCAGTATTACACTGCCTGACCGATTCTCGTTAACAATGGACATTTGTAAACAGAACGCTGTAAACGAACAGAAACGTTGAAAGCAGAACGTTGTAACTAAACTGCTGTCAGCAGATCAGGCAGAACGCTGTAAGCATAATTCTGATTCAAGCAGAACGTTGTAAACAGAATTGGCAGAAAGCTGTAAACAGAACTCTGATTGAAGCAGAACGCTGTAAACAGAATTGGCAGAGCGCTGTAAGCAGAATTGGCAGAAAGCTGTAAACAGAACTCTGATTCAAGCAGAACGCTGTAAACAGGATTTGCAGAGCACTGCAGTAAGAATGGACAGAAAGCTGTGTGAATGCATATAAAGATTATGTTAATATAGACTTACAGTTTATGCAGAAAGCTGTGTGAATGCATATAAAGATTATGTTAATATAGACTTACAGTTTATGCAGAAATCCATAAAAGCAATTTTCTAATAAAGTAATCGATGTTTATAACCAAGGGCCAAACACAACTAGTTTTATACGGTGTAGTCTCCCCTGCGTTCCATAAATGTTCCAAGCTTGTTAGCAGGCTTGCCATGCTGTATTAAGATGAGCTAACTCTTGTTTTACATCTTCAGAGGAAAAAACACAAGAAGAAATCTATTTGACCTTTTTCACACCATATATCGTGGTTGATAAAAATTGCCTCCATACAATGTAAAAAACTAAAATATTACACTTAACTTGGAAATGTTCGACCACCTAGAGTACCGTAAAGTTTGAAAAGATCGAAATTTTGGACACAAATTTTGGACACAATCTTTCATTAAAATAAAATAGTAATTTTTAAAACTTGAGCCACGTGCAAGAATGCGCTGTAGGACACATTAGGATTCTTGGATAACAACTGTATTCTTGAACAAATTTTAAATATTCGTCATGCCACGTTATCAAATTTTAAATCTTTGTCATGCCACGTAGTTAAACGATATATATTTATGTGTTTGCAGGTATATATATACATATAAGTATGTGTCTGCGTGTGTGTGTATGATGTGAGTTTATGTTAGTGTATATATTTTCTGTAGCGTATGTACTTTTGTGTTGGCGTGCGTTTTCTGGTGTGTATGTGCGCGTGTGTGCGTGCATATCTTATGTGAAAATTTATGATGATATGTTCTTGGGTGTTTTTGTTTTGTATGTATGTTTTAACGTTTACATATAGAAGTGTAGTTTCTTTCTGTATATATGTATTATCGTACTTGTGCGTGCGTTCCTGTTTGTTTCATGTGGGTATGTATGTGTATCCACGCGAATTATGTTGTGCGTCTGTGTATCAATGAATGTGTGAATCACTGTGTGAGGTGTGACATGGACAAAGGAAGGAGAGAAAAGACGAAAACATCTTACATTTTTCGCCCTATTCCCTAGTCTCACTCAATTCAAGCATAGACGCATCGTGATATCCACACCATTAAGGCATCGTTTGTTGGCAACTTATTTTGTACAAAATAAAAAATCTCCCTCTGAATGCAGGAATGAATAAAAACAAGTACCGGAAATAGAAGTGGGAAAGCGAGTTAGCTCCTCTGTTCCGCCTAAAAGTGTTGACTGTAATTTGCGCTAGCAGGTTCCAATGTTATGAAAATCGACCATTAGCCCACCATGCATGGGTCGAGCAACGGTTTAGGGTTTCCGCTCCCGAGAGTCTTTTTGGCATCCCGGCTGCGCAGTTAACGTAAACTGGCTGCCAAGTCAGTTATGGCAGGAGGGGGGAGTTTGCAAGGAAACTCGTATTTCCAAGCTTTATGTTTCAAAATGAGCATTTCTCTCCCCCACCCACCCTTATGTTGCCAGAAGTGTAAATCATTAATAATCTGTGCAACTGTTAAAGCGAGGTTAGCATCAGTCACTAACGTAGTATGTGAGGAAGAACAATGGTGGGCGTGTGGGCTCTGCTTGCAGCACTCACGACATCTCGTAGCTTTTTCAAATTTTAATTTTAATCCATTATTTTTTCCCTAAACAAATTCGTTTTTCAGACACCAGTGATATTCTAAGATCTCACCATCAAGTCCCTGATCCTATAAGGGGGCTGGTGTGTGTGTGTGTGTGTGTGTGTGTGTGTGTGTGTGTGTGTGTGTGTGTGTGTGTGTGTGTGCGTGCGTGTGTGTGTGTGTGTGGCCTTCTGTAAGTTTGTATTTGGAAACGTAACCTATTCATTTTTAAACAATACAAACCAGAAAGCATTGAGAAATAAAAGTGAAACGTTACTTCCCTTGTATTCTTTAGGAAGTACGTCACCGCTTGCTCCATAGCGAAATATCTCGAATACACTGCACTTCTCTTTAGGGAGATAGGGGAGGTAAATATGGTTCCGCAGTAAAGAGGTGTGGGAAACACGTCTCGAAAGAATGACGAGAATAATACGGCTGGGTGAAAACTCTGTACATCACTAAATTAGTAGCACTGATAAAACAATTTTGATCCGAAATTATTAATCTCACGTAATTTATTTCACACTATTGTTCCCACATTATTGATCTCACACCATTGTTCCCCATTACTGATCTCACACTATTGTTCCCCATTACTGATCTCACACTACTGGTCCCAGGTTGCTGATCTCATGCTATCGCTCCCTTATTACTGACGTCACACTACTACAAATAGTGAATTCTGACGTCATTAATGCTGGAAACCTTTTTTTAATTTTCTTTTTCTTAAATCTTTTTGTCATTTTAAACTTTATTCTGCTAAAACATTTTGACAGATTCAGTATTAAAAAACAAGAAAAGAACTCATGTTGAGCAATGTGAGAAGAAAGATGACTCTTACACATTGTGTAAAACATAACAAAAGTAGTATTATTTTCAAAAAAGTTTATAAAATATTAAATGTAGCATTGTTTTCAAAGTGTGTAACATGAATATCATTAATTGTAAACTTGCTTACAATGTGTAACATGAAGATTAAGGACTTTAAACAAAAACCACGAACTAAGTTTTATATCTTGTTTCTCAATTTGAGCACTATTTTATCTGGCTGAGTGATTTTGTTATCCATAAGTGTGGCACCCAGGAAAGTGAGACTGCGCAGCGCAGGTCAAGGCCGCGGAGAAAGGAAGCAACTAATGGTCCAGAGCGTTTATTTATTTCCCCAAAAAGGTCACAACAACGACAGCCGTTTCCGACAGGTTGGCGCACTGAGACTGCCGCGTGACCGGGAAGCTGGTATTCATTTTCCCGCGCTTTTCGCTTCATTTTGTTCCGGATATTTAGAGAATTAAAAATATATATATTATTTCTTTTTCGCTAGAGAGTCAGTTATACTTTATATTTCCTTGTTTATAAGTTACCGCAAATCTTAATTTCATTGTTGAGCTGAAATTTAAAAAAAAAAAAAAAGAGGGCGATAGTGCACCAACGTAGACGTACGTTTCCGGACTGGTCACGTGACTTAGAATCTGTGTGAATGGGCTTCTGTCCTAAGTGGATTTTATACAGCATGCGGAGGAGACAAGGTGTGTTGGTCCAGTAACTGAACGCGGTCCATGAAGTGACGTTTTTTCATTGGAAGTTATTTACTTCAAATGACTAGCGTCACCTTCACACTAATCACTCGGTCTGTTGTTTGAAATGGGTTTCACGTTCACTTTCAAATTTCACGCATCGCACGTGCAGACGTTTATTTTGCATAGTATGGGGAGAAAATGCATCTTCTGAAAGAGAAATATATGGTGAGAGAATGAAGATCTGAGTGAGTGTTCTGGAAGGAATAAAGTTCGGTCGGGCTGGGGTGAGTGTTCTGGAAGGAACAGATATAATGCTCGGGTGAGGTGGATGAAAGTTTGAGTGAGTGTAATGAGAGTTTGAATGGGTGTTCGGTAGATATTTTAGGGTCAATGTTTGGTGTTCAGGGGCCAACGGCCCAATCTTTTCGAGTTTTAGACGCTCTGCGAGTTCAGGCTGTAGCACACGGAATGCTACTTATCGTCCCTCCCTAAGGGCTTACTGAGCCCGCAATTAGAGCATGCGATTCGTTACGAATGACCTAGATCAACCCCAGCCACTTAGTCTAGTGTCCTGTAGTCTTCGCTGCTGATGTTTAGGACTGTTGTAAATTGTGTAGATTATAAAGTATTATTCCACGTGAAGTTAGGTTATAAAAAAAATTCCTAAAATAAAAATTAGTTTCGCAAAGATTTTACATGTAAATATATTTTTTTAAAATTAGAATCACAACAACTGAAAATCTCACCACAGACAATAATGCGGAATTTATGTTTGCATAGCTTACTCAGCTCTGTTTATGACTTCAGGAGTTTGCAAGATAACCAAATATAAATACCCTCTCAAATTTTTAAATAATTGCCATCTATCTATCAATCTATCTAGATAGATGGTAGATAGATAGTTAGATATCAAGATATTTCTTCATGTGTCGTATACCTTTCTATCTATTTATCTATCCACCCGTCCATCCATCCAACTTATCCATCTATCATATCGATTTACTGTGCACGCACATGTTGATATGGTTACAAGAAAGTGTGTTTCATGGAATCTAGTCACATTTATTTACCCGATGCATAAATTACATTACAAGAAATATCTACATGTAAAGGCGTTTTCATAAAATATGCAAATAATAAGCTGTTATTTAACAGTATAATTGATTTTTTTTGTTGAGGTGTGTGAATTCCCTAGTATGGTATTCATTAACATGCTTACTCACAATCATTGCATTCTCTTTATTGTCATTCATTAATATGCTTACTCACAATCAGTGGCATGTCTGATAATAAATTGGCACTTTGGTTACGAAACTATTCTCCACCACCACCGACACCTCTCTCTCTCAGTAACTCGGGGAACCATGTCGCCCTTATAAGATAGACGAAAAGAGATGAATGGTTAAGATTTTAGTCCACTTCAGAGGGGTAAGAACTTAATTTTTAAACATTAAACTTTAGTAGCAAAATTTGACACTTTTATCTTACTTCATGACTGTTGCTCACTTCAGTTTATACACCTGTCATTACATATTCAAGTAAACATCTTCGGTTCATACAGGTGTCATTACATATTCCAGTAACAATCTTCGGTTCATATATGTGTCATTACATATTCCAGCAAACATCTTCAGATCATGTTTCATTACATATTTCAGCAATCATCTTCGGCTCATATATGTGTCATTCCAGTAAACATCTTCGGTTCATACAGGTGTCATTACATATTCCAGTAACCATCTTCGGTTTATACATGTGTCATTACATATTCCAGCAATCATATTCATTTCATACATGTATCATTATGTATTCCAGCAATCATCTACATTTCATACATGTGCCATTACATATTCCACCAAATATCTTCGGTTTATACATGTGTCATTACATATTCCAGCAATCATCTTCATTTCATACATGTGTCATTACATATTCCACCAAACATCTTCGGTTTATACATGTGTCATTACATATTCCAGCAATCATCTTCATTTCATACATGTGCCATTATATATTCCACCAAACATCTTCGGTTTATACATGTGTCATTACATATTCCAGCAAGCATCTTCGGTTTATACATGTGTCATTACATATTTCAGCAAATAAAAGTGGTTGCCAAAGATAGCCGTAACAATTCTTGTACATTAACATTGAATCAGCAGTCAATATTTTGAGATCTCAAAAAAAAAATTTATAATGGCGCTTCATTGAACAGTAAGTTAGTGTCACAACATTAAAAAACTGTTTTCAGGACGGGTGTTTGGACAGTAATAAATTACATAACTTTTTTCTTTTGGGGGAGTAAGGGTGAAATAGTAGGATTACAATTATTACTCCTCCAGTATCGAGGAATAAACAACTCTACCAATTTCAGCAACAACTGCAACAAAAGAATAAATTTGCTAATGAACAAATAAAATATACAAGAATTTTTAAGTCAGGAGTGGTTATTTTATTGTCAACTAGAGCGCACATTTTATTCTATTGTTTAAATAATGTTGGTCGCCACTGATGATGTCAGTGATGACGCCAATACTGATGAAGCAGTAATAAGTCCAGAACAACTTAAATTACGTAAAAAAAAGATACGCACTTTGTCCCCGAGTCCATTTGAAAACGTTCCTTACTTAGTATCGTTAGTATTATCTCGATTCTAAGGCTATGACTGCACTAGCTTTCCAGGTGACCAGCCCCTTCCCGACAGGCTGTATACAAAAAATCAATATGGACTAGGCGCTCATTCGTATCACTTCAGGTCCAAATGAATTTGATTAGTGTAAATTTCCGCTGGTAAGTGCCTGTTTCTTTAGTCAATAGGTTCTGCTCCGGGACCAAACTTGTATAAACTAACGCCATTATAATGTTCGGGTCTTAAGCGTTTTGCAAATGTTGACGGGGAAAAAATATTTCTATTAACCCTTCATACGTTAATATACTTTGCGATGAGGTACAACCAAATCAATGAATAGAACAGAAACAGATAAGAGTTCAGTTTTCCTTTCATAAACAAACAAACAACAACATCCAAAAAATCTAAATAAAAATTACTTTAAGAGTGAACTTGTTTTCTTTTACATAAATCCTCGTCTCAGGGGCAGCGCTCTGTTTCAGTGCAATTCTTACTCTCACAGAACAGATAAAGAGATCTATAGCTTCGTGAACTGCAGACAGACTGGCATTCTTTCTTGCCTTATGGCAAGCAGGCAGCAGGGCTAAAGACTAGCGGCATCCAGCAATCTGTCAAGGTCCCCCCGGCAGCATATGACAGGGCCATGATTGAGTTAATCGCGGCGTAATAGAGCCATGCGGAACACACGCCGAGGAGAGATTTGTAAGTTCTCGCAAGGGCTCTTAACACTGGCTTGTCATACTCGGAGCGCACGATTAATGACTAGTGTTTCGTGAGCCATTTATGTCAGTCAGCCCCTCTGTAAATAAAGCCCGGGGTCTGCTGGGTACTTGGCTTAACGCGTCTTGTCCTTGGGGGTGTGGGGGGGAGTGTGCATGTGTGGGGGTATTTTTTACTGAACATGTTACGGGTTGCTGAGAAATCTATCATTTAAAAAAAATTTTCATCATAATATCAGTTTGGATTTTGATGTTAAATTTTTGCTGGTATGTTTGAAAACAGATCACGAGATGCTAACTGACATGATTGGCATCGGCGTGCCCGAGGCAGGCGAAATGAAGGCGTTTTTTTTGTTCCTCTTCACTAGTCTGCAGTTACGGAAAATGTTCGGGGTTGGACGGGAGTTGAAACTCTGTCAATCAAACTTCTACATAGTTTTATTTTTCACACCAAGTCATCTCAGGTCATGATCCAATGATCTCAGGTCATGACCAAGTGATCAAAATGAGGCTTTCATATGAGAGTCGACGCTCAATATATACCCCTCAAACAAATCTTTCTCACACATATACTGGGACGCATCCAGGAATATTCGTGTTCATTTATATACGAACACCGGACGTATGTCCTATCACTCTTTCACTTTGTGTGTGTGTGTGTGTGTGTGTGTGTGTGTGTGTGTGTGTGTGTGTGTGTGTGTGTGAGTCTACCCATTCTATTTGGTTATCTCTCCATATGCCTTATTACATATCTATCTACAATACGTTCCATAAATATGTGCAAATATATTAATTAAAAGCTTATACATCAGTCCATTCATGCCAAACACTTATGAACTGCTTGCGCGCCCACACACACACAGAGACTAAGCGAAACACACACACATATACACACTCAGAGCCCACGCTCAACAATCTCATACTTTTGCTTAGCATTAATTTGCATTTTATCGGCGGAAATTCTTCCAAAAACTAAAATTGTTTAATGTGTTATGCATACTGTTTATTATGAATTAACATTACTGACACTACTTTCGCATCGACCTCCGTACTAACTTTGACGAAACTGCGTACCCTTCACACACACACACACACACACACACACACACACACACACACACACACACACACACACTGCCTCTTAATGACCTCGACCTTTATTCTTCCGCGAACTGAAACAAACGCCTGCCAAGTGTATTGTTTATCATGTATTAACATCACAACTAACATTACTTTCGCACTGACCTTTGTACTAAATCTGATGAACTGCATTCTCTTCACACACAGAGACATACACACCCGTACAATCACACACTACTGTCAATTTTATGCACTGTACTCGCTGTTAGAAAACAACTTTAAAAATCCCACCTATTTCACACTATTCTTTGTGTTAGAAATCAACAGTTAAAGTCCATGTACTGGGTACTGTTCTTTGTTATCGCTGTTAAAAATCAAGAGCTAAATCCTTATAAATAAGTACTGTCGCTTGTGTTCGGTATAATAAAACAAAGTTATAATTCCATCATTTCCATACAATGGCGGACCCTGTAGAACCAATTAAAAGAATGTATCTGAATAAATAACAATAATATTACGCACATTAGGAAAATATAAACGAATAAATCATAACACTATTACGCATAATAGAATAATATAAACGAATATAACATAACTGTATTACGCACATCAGAATAATATAAACGAATAAATCATAACAGTATTATGCACATTAGAATAATGTACTCGAATAAATCACACGAATACTAAACACATTAGAATAATGTACCAGAATAAAATCATAAAAGAATTACACACAGTTTAAACACTTGAAAGAAAAAGCAAATTCCATACAATAATTACGTATATGTTTGTTGTACCAGTAATGTTTTATTGAAATAAAACTTTAAACAACAAACGCATTCAATCATTACAAAGATATACTTCTTTTCTTAACTGTAAGACGTTTGTACACAGAACACGTTATCCAGATATTATTTGAGATTACTGAAACAGATACAGCTAAAAAGCACACCATTTTACCTAAGAAATGCATTAATCGAACATACTAAAAAGCACACCATTTTACCTAAGAAATGCATTAATCGAACGTACTAAAAAGCACACCATTTTACCTAAGAAATGCATTAATCGAACGTACTAAAAAGCACACCATTTTACCTAAGAAATGCATTAATCGAACATACTTAAAAGTTCTTCGATAACAACGGTCATAATCTTTAATGCGCGCTCTAATTTTCTGCCAAAGAACAGTGTGATTTTTTAAGATGGTTGAGTGGTGGGATATTAATCCAAGAATGCATTTGTTTGTAATTCCATTTGCTCTGGTCGTAATGCTATTTGTCATTTGCATTTGCGTTAATGCATTTTACATAGTCATTCTTCTCAAGGTTCGTCGACTAGTTCGTCGTGTTGGGAGTTTATGGCTTAGTGTCAGCAACCATTGCGTTTGTGCTGGTGGTGTGTGGTTTTGTGTTTCTATAATCATTGTTGTTTATGGCTGCCTTAGAGTGTGACGTTTTTGCTGGGAGATGGACAAGATGTTAATTCTCCACCACACCGGGCCACCCGTAACCTTAGGCAAGACACCAAAATACACTTTCTGGATGGCCACCTGGCTACATGTGTTAGAAAGTTGAATGATAGACAATGTAGAATAGAAGAGTGATAGTTCTAGAAGATAGCTCGAGACCCCCAGATACATACAGTCAAGATAGTAAATAAATACAAGTGATAGACTACAACATATACTTCGTGAGTCACGTATGTGAGTCACGCTAATACAAGTGGACTATGTATCAACAATAAATGTATTCAACAAGAAATAACCTAAGAGAGCATGGTTACATATAGCAAATAGTTCAACAGTTACAATTACTGTCTATTATTTTAGTTCATAATCATGACTTTGTGATGTTGCAAGAGAATGTCCGTTTGAGTACAATGGCACTGGGGTAGTTATTTGGCTTGTTTGTATGAGCAAACTATAAATGAGTTTATAAGACAACATTGAACATTTCTGAGTGAACTCTAGTATGCTTTGGTAGAGAGTTTGTCTACAACTTGACTGAAGATGTGCAGTTGTGACTTTATAAACACATAGCTTTAGATTGCCTAGGGTGTCAGTGAATGTCATTGGCAGACATGGACGTGGTCCGTTGAAGTGGTTTGGCCTGTGGGTCATTCTTCTCTGGTGTTGCTTGCAGCTCAGTGCTCATCAAACCAAAATCCAAGATAAAGACTCACAAGTGTCAGTCTTCTGCAGTAATATATACAGAGGATGATTCCCTGCTGTGTTGATAACCAGTGGTAAGGCTAGTAGTATGATTATATTTTGTTAACACCGGAAGCCAAAATACGTGTTGTCACAATGTTCAAACTGCATTTGACTAATGATTTGACTAATGATTTGACTAATGACTAATGATTTAAAGGTGAGTTCCCAGTACATCCGTTCACAAGGCTGAGCTGTGCTTCCATTGGTTAGTTTAGTAAGTTGTCTGGAACATTCAGGTAGGTTTCCACCCTGGGCATAAGGGTCAGCCTTTCTAGAAGGAAGGTTTACATGTATACTATTTTTAGATGAGGGGTGGGAGTGGGCTACATAAGCCATTATGCGACAGTGTGTCAGCAATCATTGCTGTTTATGTTGTGAGTTTATGGCTTAGTGTGTCAGCAATCATTACTGTTTATGTTGGGAGTTTATAGCTTAGTGTCTGCAGTCATTACTGTTTACATTGTGAGTTTTGGGTTTAGTGTGTCAGCAATGATTGCTGTTTATGTTGTGAGTTTATGGCTTAATATCATAAATAATTGCTGTTTATGTGGTGAGTTTATGGCTTAGTGTGTCAGCAATCATTGCTGTTTATGTTGGAGTTTATGGCTTAGTGTCCGCAATCATTACTGTTTATGTTGAAAGTTTTAGGCTTAGTGTGTCAGCAATCATTGCTGTTTATGTGGTGAGTTTATGGCTTAGTGTGTCAGCAATCATTGCTGTTTATGTTGTGAGTTTTTGGCTTAGTGTGCCAATCAGAGTTGTTTATGCTATTTGTTTAAGATTTTAATGTGTCGTTTTTCATTTCATTGATCAGCCTTTCTGTTCAGTAATTAACCTTTTCTGTTCAGTGTTTCTTCCTTCAGTTCAGTGATTAACCTTTCTGGTTCAGCGACATTTTTTCCTAATTTGTGAAAATCATTTCTGTTTAGTGATTTTACTTTCTGTTCATTAATTCGTATTTCTATTCAACGATTATCCACCCCTTTCCCTTACTAAAAGAGTCTCTTGATTCAAATTACGATATCAAAATATGTACGGAATAAAATTTTGAGATTTTAAAAATAACACCCTCTCTTTCCTGTCTAATTTTGAAACATGTTCATTTAACTTCTATTTAGGAAAATTGGCTATTTTCATTAAATTTGAAGGTGGCTGTTAGTTAGGGACTTTATACAATCGTTAGACTGGGATTCAACTGTCGCAGTTGTTTATATCCGGGTCAGTCAGTACATCTCGTGTCTCGTATATTGAGACAGGACATTTGACTTCACTTACCCACAGTCCATAAAGAGTGAAATAGCAAGTATACTTGGTGCACTTTCTTGTTAATTTTAAAAAAAAATAGAATCTCGGAAAGGAACATGCCAGAAACGAATTAAACAAAAGACCTGCAGCAATAAGCTATCAAATTGTCCTCCCCACAGCAAACCAAATAAAAACAAAACAACAACCCCATCAAACGTGGTGCTTAGTGACGTATGTCAAATGTCTTTTGAAAATGTCACGAACCACACACACAAAAAAAAAATAAAACGATACAAAAGAGTGCGTATGCTGCGAACCAGGACCTTTTCCCCTTAAACACGAAGTATAAGAAATGTACGTGTTTTTTTCTAACGCGGCTTTAGCAGGAAATATCTCCGCTGAACGAGCACATTAAAAATAGCCGACGGACTGAAAATAGTACTTGCTTGTGATAATTAGTGTCCGCTTAGTCTTTCATGTCACCATTCTCACGCCAATCTGACGCTGTTCATACTTCTACCATTAACCCACGTGATTCTGTTTGAAACAAAGTGACACTCTTCCCTTCTGAAGTGTGAAGACACTTGTTTCTGCGGTTAGTCGAGGACTATTTTGAGCCAACTCTCATTTTGCATAAACGCGTAAGAATCGTGACCTAGTAACCGTCGCACTTATTATTGGTGCTCAATGTTCGCTAATGCGCAAGATTAAGGGTACCATATAATATTCTCTTTTTCACAGGTTCCTGTTTATTTGATCTATACTGTGTGTCGTAAAACCATTTTAATTATATACATATATTTACGCTTATTTGTTGTTAGTTTATCTTTTTTAAAATTTTCTCTTTTTTTTTTTTTTGGTTTGGGTGTGCAGTTATCAGCGGATTCTTCCAGAAGAGAATTTTCTAGAGGCACGCAACTCTCACCTTATCTTTTCAAAAATAAAAAAGATATTTCCGAATTTGATTCAAAAGTTTAATCAACGAATTTGTTTGATAGTGATGGGAAAAGGACACTTACTAGCAAAACCTGGATTGTGTAGCAAAATAATTTATTTAAATGCACATGTACTCTTATAGCAGTGTCCACTTCCTTTTAAACCATTGCGGTTTTAATTATAAACAATGCCTGTTAAGTGAGTAAGCTTTTACTCATTCACGGGGTTAATAAAATGTAACCTAGACATATTGAATATTTATGAGTATTTGTACCGCACATTGTGACCGCTATTCGTATTAACTTGTTATTATTATATCGTTAACCGTATACCAATAAGAAGAGTAAAACTGAGACTCTACCGACAAAACAAAGATAACAATATGAGTATTTTCATTATTTGAATTAAATTAACGTATCACTAGAATAAGAAGTATATTACAAAGACTAAGTAACACACAGAACCCAAAGCCATGTGTAAGTACGGTTAAACTAAATATTTCATTAAAATCCCTAGCTAGGTATAACTAGCATACTATAAAACCGCTAACAGTAAGATATTAGGACTAATCAAACATACTACAGAACCCCAAAAGTATGTTGTAGGATTAATCTAGCATACTACAGAACCCCTAGGAGTATGTTGTAGGATTAATCTAGCATACTACAGAACCCGTGGGAGTATGTTGTAGGATTAATCTGGCATACTACAGAACCCCTCGGAGTATGTTGCAGGATTAATCTAGCATACTACAGAACCCCTAGGAGTATGTTGTCAGGATTAATCTAGCATACTACAGAACCCCTAGGAGTATGTTGTCAGGTATAATCTAGCATACTACAGAACCCCTAGGAGTATGTTATCAGGATTAATCTAGCATACTACAGAACCCCTAGGAGTATGTTATCAGGATTAATCTAGCATACTACAGAACCCCTAGGAGTATGTTGTCAGGTATAATCTAGCATACTACAGAACCCCCTAGGAGTATGTTGTTAGGACTGTATGAATATTGTAATAGAATAACGGCAAGCGGTTGCAGTGGGAAGCAAAATAATTATTTTATTAGGTAGGTTGCCAAGAGCTGACTGATAATAAGCAGAACAATTACGACCTTTCCATTCGACTTCTCGCGGGAATTTGAGCTAAATAGAATCAGGCGATTAGCTCGCTTTTTATTGCTAAACAGCATCATTTCAACTGTACGTATTTTGCAGGAGTTCAACAGCGACTACCGACGACCTCATTAAAAACGTGACTACGCAGTCTGACGTCATGAATGCGCATGACGTGTGACGTATTTCACGGACAGTTTGTGTCTTAAGGAGTGAGTCATTAGCAGGCGTTTTACTAGGATTAAATGAGTAAATGACGTCGTCTTGTTTGGGAGTGGTGGGTGGGTATTTTCGTGTCAACCCCAGTGAAATTCACGTGTTAAATTTCACACTAATGACTTTGCTCGTTTAGTACTCACATACTAATGTCATTAGTCTTTTAGAGGGTAAATGCCATAAGGAATATATATTAATGATATTAGTACTATAGTCCCATTAAAAAGAAACTAAAGCGGTTCTCGTCAGTTTCTTTTAAAAAAACTTACTCGTCAATTTGTTTAAAAAAGAATACAAATGACATTACTCATTATCAATGGTTAAAGAGAGAGAGAAGAGAAAGAAATGTGGGACGTAACTCGATTGTCCTTCGTACAATAATGCCGATAATATTGATCACTGGTGAAATAAAAACTCTTAATAAACAAACAAGCAACATGTTACTGATATTACCTAATAACCCCTGGAAATTTTGTATTATATATAACTTTTCCTCAAAAGCTTTGCTTGGTTAAACACTTGCTTTGAAAATATTCTGTAAAACCCGAATACAACGAGAACCGTTTGTCTAGTGAAATACGGCGAATGCCATTAGTGTGAAATTTAACACGTCTAAACAATTAAGTCATTAGTGTGAAATTTAACACGTCTAAAGAAATAAGTCATTAGTGTGAAATTTAACACGTCTAAACAAGTAAGTCATTAGTGTGAAATTTAACACGTCTAAACAAGTAAGTCATTAGTGTGAAATTTAACACGTCTAAACAAGTAAGTCATTAGTGTGAAATTTAACACGTCTAAACAAGTAAGTCATTAGCGTGAAATTTAACACGTCTAAAGAAATAAGACATTAGTGTGAAATTTAACACGTCTAAAAATGTAAGTCATTAGTGTGAAATTTAACACGTCTAAACAAGTAAGTCGTTAGTGTGAAATTTAACACGTCTAAACAAGTTAGTCATTTGTGTGAAATTTTAGGGCTAAACAAGTAAGTCATTAGAATGTGTTTTACCTGGTCTAAAACGATTAATGTACAAATATGTTCTTTTAGAAAAACAGAACTAATATATATATTGAAACACGTTGCTTGAGAGTTAAGCAAGCATTGCTGAAGTTTAACGAAATAGTGCAACAAGCAGGTACTTTCCACCTGCCTAAAGGACTAACGTTTCTTGATTTAATCCACTGAAAATAAACAGAAAATATTAAATTTAAAATGTGCACAGGAAGTCAACTGGAATCTAAATGGAGTGTGTTTCCTCCCCACACTTCCCCTGACTTTTCCATACATTCACTGAGTCAGTGCAGATCTCCGTATATCAATTGTAAGTCATCAGCAGTCCACAAAGAAGTGTGTGAGTCTGTGTGTGTGTGTGTGTGTGTGTGTGTGTGTGTGTGTGTGTGTGTGTGTGAGAGAGAGAGAGAGAGAGAGAGTGTGTGTAGCAAATAAAGCGAGAACAACCATTTTAACCAATCACTGCAGAAGATGACCACATTAAATACTAAAACGGTATTTCGTCGGTATGCTCACCGTGAGCTAAATCTCTGGCACTGTAGTATATTTGTTCGACAATCTCTAACTCCTCTACACAGAGACTGTTGTTATAGGAGAGATGGATACAAGACAAACAAGAGAAACAATTTGTGAAGCCGATAGTCCAGATTCCAGAACAGACTAAAAGCACCTCATTACCAGTTCTAACTGCGAATGCTTTGCGTAATGGCTTCTGACATGGGAGGACAACGACGGTTAAACGGCTGTAACCCCCCAATAGTTAGAATCGGTCGGGGGCTTGGGGTGGGTGGGTGAATGAGGTAATTCGATTCCGAAAAACGTTTTTATTTTAAGCAGCAGATAACTAGTTCACCAAGTGATTTTTATTTAGTATCATAGCTGTAGTAGATTGATGCGACATTTCGAAGTTATGTCCCGTGAATGCGTACAAACTCAGTGCGACATCGTACACAGATTGGTACGCTGAGCCACGCATTCTGAATTTGAGTCTGGCACTGCGCAAAATATACACTGCTTGCCTCTTCCGGTTTTACTGACGGACTAAGGGGAGACAAACAAGGTTAGCGGGCACTTAAACACAGAAGGACAATCTAACCAGATTTAGACATCCAGATACCCGGTCATGACAAGATCTCTAGTAAACACAAACCTGACCACGTCTTATAATCAGAAATAAAATTCGAGGTTTCATTTGTGGGGCAAATTGATAAATCACCCACACACACACACACACACATACACACACACACACACTCCTCCGTCTCCTAAATCTACAAATCATACAAGGTAAGTCAGGCACTTACCAGACAATAAATTGTGTTGAAAAAATTCTATCCACAAAATAAAAATAAACAACCAGTGTCCGCACAAATCTAGACATGTCAGACAAACGCATGTTACATTGATTTAGATATATGCACAGTAAACTCAATAAAACTGTCATCAGTGAAAGCAATAGCTACTGAATTTATTTATAGATAAGAACTGACACTAGGGTTGGGCACGAGCTCGACAACAAGGCAGTTAGCATCCTCACAAATCACGTTAAGAGCAGATTATTACGCTTATCAGACATGCACAGTCAACTTAATAAAACTGTCTTCGGTTGAAGCTTAACTATATCATCTATGTACACGTATGACCTGAAGCTTAACTATGTCATCTATGTACACGTATGACCTGAAAGTACACGCGTTTTGTCAGAAAAGACTCGCCAAAACTGGACGAGTGCACAGTGTACAGCTTAGATTGGAACTCAAACTTTCCTCTGTAGAAAGGCTAGTGTAGGACTAACACCACGGGTTATCACTGACTCTGGGGGGTCCGTGCTCAACTTGGTTGACTTGGACCTTGTCGCTGTGAGATTCATCAGGCTTATACTAAATGCAGCAAAGGTACTTTGCTAACCAGACACGCGCTTCCTTTACACATTAGCTGATTCCTAGGAAGTCATCTATTTCATAATTAAAGATTATATTTTGAAAAGTAACCGTTGTAAAGCTTATCACAATAATTTTTGTGGTTTATTACAAGTATTCAGAAACCACGCAGCAAAACCTTTGGTAATTAAAAAAATAATTCACATAAGAAAAATCTAAACAGCAGCTTGTAGTGACATAGCCAAATATCAAAACAACACAGACTTGCAAAATGTTATAGTAAAAAAAGCTAACAAATTTATAAAGAAATAACAGAACAAGGCAACGTGTGATAACAAGCATAACTAATGTAGAATAACAATATGACGTATTATATTAGAATATAACTTACCAGACTTATAGGACAACAAAACAATCAAGCGGTAGTGTCGGCACTAGTTTCCAAACTTCAGTACAAGTGGAAGCTTTACAAAATTACCCTAGCACTAGTAGAAAGCTTCATAGAACGACCCCACGATAACAGAAGCAGTACAGAGTGGCTCCAAGACCAGTAGACGTTATGCAGAATCACAGAAACAACACAACTGCCAGGAGCAGTCGGGAATATGGTAACAGAGGCGTTTTAAACAATATGAGCTACCAGTTGCTTTCAAGGAAAAATATAGAAAATCATTAACAAGTTCCAGTGCTAGACACGCACTCTTTGAGTCTGGAATCTCTAATCCGGTATCTGGCTCGAAATCAAGATTGTTCTAAAATCTTATCTTCATCTTCATCTTCCAACTGCCAGATTCCAACTGTTTTCTTACCCAACGTTTCACGCCTCAACATTTCAACTTTTGTATCAATTTTCATGGTGCGTGTTCAGCATGCGCCCCACTTAGTGCTATACATTTCCTGCAATAGGGGCACGTGACAAATTACACTCATCAGTACACAGAGGCTTGAAACAAATGCTTACTTGTCCTATGAACACAATTTTCCAGGTCTGTCGTGCAATGCATCTGTTCCTTTAGTATCATCAACAAGCCACCATCATCTCTAAAAGCGTAACATAACGACAGAGAGCGTAGGACACCACCCAATAAGATGAACCAACGCACCACACCACCAACCCGCTTAATAAACTTAATAAGAATGTAGTGAGTAGACAGACCATGCGACTAAGAAAACGAAAAAAAGCACCAAGAGTCCAACAGCACAGGCTTACTTGCGGAAAGGGAGAGAATGCAGTGACGAAAGGCAGCATACCAAAAGGTATTTTCCAAACGCTGAAATGCGTTCGCAGTTCTCCTATTCCTAAACAGGTGACGGACGCACGCACAACTGCAGCAGCCGTGTACCGGCCTAGGACACAACCACAAAAAAACGAGTGTTGGTTTTAGGAAGACAGAGAAAAAGAGAGCGAAGGGGAGGGGGTAGGGGTAACAAGCTCCAATGCTAGGAGGACAATTATGGGACCACAGCACAAAACCTAATTGGCGGTCTCATTTGTCCGACCTGTCACGGCCTTTCTCCCCTTCTTGTCACTCTATACCTTGTCAACCAGGGTGACAAGGGCCGGGACAAGGTAGGCGTTTTTTCTTTATAAATCTTGTAGTGTTTGCATGTGTGTGTGTGTGCGCGCGCGCGCGCGTGATTTTCCCCCTTTTTCCCCCTCAATAAATATACATGACTCCTGAATGGTCGATTCATGTAAAACAAAAATCCCCAAACAAACTTGGAGGGAGCTTACTGCAAAACGTGTGTGTGTGTGTGTGTGTGTGTGTGTGTGTGTGTGTGTGTGTGTGTGTGTGCTGTTAGTAATAATGTGTATGAGAGAGAGCACACTAAATGTGAGAGAGAGAGAGAATAAAAAACAGACAGCCAGATAGAAAACACTTTTAATTTTCTCGGGAAATAATGAAACAACAATGCTATGTGTGCATACATGCTAGCGTCGTACGTGCGTGCGTGCGTGCGTGCGTATTTGTGGGTGTGATGCATGGGTTTAAGAGAGAGAGAAAAAAGAAATACTGGAGAGAACAATGCATATGTATATGCGTGTGGATGTGTATGTGTGTGTATGTGAACATGTGTTTGGTTATATTGCATGTTTGATGTGTATGTAAGGGTGTGCATATGTTTTAAAGTTAAGATGGAGGCAGAATGCAATTATCATTTCATTGAGTAGCAAGGGATTAATTTCCACGGACAGAATTGAGTGTTATTTTTAAATTTACACGGGGGGGGGGGGGGATTTATTTTGCTTAAAATTGAAATAAAGTAAGACAAAAGGAAAGAACTAAGCAGCTTTCTCGTAAATATTTTGTAATATATCTTTGCTTAATCATTTATTTTCTGCTGTATTGCTTGGTACTCTTAACGGGTAATATCCATTCCAGCAAGTAGGAATTCGTACCTCCAACTGATCAGTCTGTGCGGTCGTGAGTGACTGGCGAGAATGAACAAAAGAGAGAGGGGGGGGGGAGAGAGAAACAATTAAGGAAGGAAGGAGAGAGAGAGAGAGAGAGAGAGAGCACGGAAATGCACACACACACACACACACACACACACACACACAAATGACAACCAGAGAGACCGGCACAGGGAGAGGGGAAAGAGTTATATGCCAACAATGTAACTATAATAATCTTGCGTTTTCTGGTAGTGAACTCTTTTGAAATTATGTTCCATTCAAGCACACACACACACACACACACACACACACACACACACACAGAAGCGCGCGCTCAGTCACCCACACACACGCTAACCCACGTACATACCCGTATTATTCCTAGCGCTGTGCCAACAATCATTAAGCGCGATGATGGCAGGCCGCCATTGACATCTCCTGAATGAAAGCTTCAAATTCAATGACATAGTAAACGACAGGTAACGCTAGCGGTGAATCCCAGGACCGGTATGAAGTACCTGTGTCTAAATGTTTTCTTTGAAATTGCGATCTGCCGAGCGTAAAATATGAAGACCTTTTTGTTGGCTCAGAAGGAAAAACATACATTTGCTCCAGAACATCTCTCAACCTTTCTCAAAGCTCACACAACTTATAACGCCATTTTACAGGTGTTTCATGGCGTACATATGTCACCATTACCTTTGCAATACCGTTTTATATACTTTCCACTTTACCCAATATTAAAATTAAAGCACCATTAGCTTAACCATCTGCTATAAAAGTTTAAATTGTTTGAAAGGGGACACTGATGTATTGATAATTGAAAACTTTTTGTGTTCATGCTTTCTTCTGGGTTTGAAAATACCTATGTTGCTAATGGTTACCTGATGAACACAAAGAGCTTTTGGTTCGTACTTTAATTATCAGTTCGTTATCAGAAAGTTACGCTTTCAAATATATGTTTCAAATTTACACACCACAGGAGTAAAGTTTAGATATAAATGAATTGCAAATCACCAAAGTCTGCACATGGATGAAGACAAACATCAACAAACTTCAACATTTAACCCAGCAGAGATACACTACAAAATAAACACATTTGTTAGTAGTAATCAGAAAATGCATATAACATATTTGAGAAATAAAACCCATGTCGATATTAATGCATAGTATCTACCAAAATCAGCTGTTATATTGTGACGTAAGCATATAAACATGTGACAACTCTTTACGTAGTGAAAGATAATCCAGTTAAGAATGCAATACTGAAGCACACACAAGCGCGCGCGCACACATACGAACAAACACACTAATAAATAAAGAAACTTGATGTTTAGTTTGTTTAGATATTTTTGTTCTATTCGATAATATGCCAACCAAAATATAAATTTTGCAGTACCATAACCTATCCGGGCATTACGCAATGTGCTGTACCATAACTTATACGAGCGTTATGCATTTTGCTGTACCATAACTTAATCAAGAGCTGCTCATTTTGCTGTACCATAACTTAATCAAGAGCTGCTCATTTTGCTGTACCATGACTTAATCAAGAGCTGCTCATTTTGCTGTACCATAACTTAATCAAGTGTTACTCATTTTGCTGTACCATAACTTAAGCAAGTGTTACTCATTTTGCTGTACCATAACTTATTCAAGCGATACACATTTTGCTGTCCATAACTTATTCCAGAGTTACCAATTTTGCTGTATCATAACTTAAGCAAGCGTTACTCATTTTGCTGACCATAACTTAATCAAGCGTTACACATTTTGCTGTCTGTCCGTAACTTAATCAAGCGTTACTCATTTTGCTGTACCATAACTTAATCAAGCGTTACTCATTTTGCTGTACCATAACTTAATCAAGCGTTACTCATTCTGCTGTCCATAACTTAACCGACAAACTTTCTCTGTACTACAGTGTAAAGCCCCTTATTTTTAACAGTTTATTAATTAATTTAACAACCAAATAGAACATTTTGCGATTCTTAACACTATCAGATACAACATTTCGCTGTGCGTTAGCGTAACCATTTCATTTTTATACTACAGTCTATTAAGTCAAACATTTCGCAATATAACCTTATCAAAAATAACATTTCACTGTGCTTCTGGTGAGCATTAGAAGTCAACTGCGAAGGAAATTCAAACTTGTAGGCGATGTCGGAAACTGATGGGTAAAGGGGAGGTAAGCAGCAAGTTCTGTCACAAGCCAGACGTGCACACTTACACGCTTTTGTTGAAAGGCCCAATTCAAATATTGGCCGTCCCCTCCACTCACTAATGCTGAAGCGAAATCTACAAGGAGGGAACACCCAGCCCCGCTGAGTGGATAGTCATGTCAATAGTGTTCATTATACCACAGCTTTGGAGGGTTCCTTTAGAGGAGTTGTTCATAGGAATACATGTCTTACTTTAAGGGGAGAGAAAAAGGTTCTCCTGCAAAGCAATGGAGTCTCTCGCATATATAAAAGCAAACGTCGTTTCATGACATTATCAAACATTTCCAAAGATATTTTAACAGACTTGTGGGAACATTTCTAGGAGCGACTAAACGCAAATGCGTTTCCAAAGACATTTTAATAGACACTTGGAAACATCTCTAAGTGTGACGTATACGTAAAATCGAAATATTGCAGTGTTTCCAAAGACATTTTAATAGACACTTGGAAACATCTCTAAGTGTGACGTATACGTAAAATCGAAATATTGCAGTGTTTCCAAAGACATTTTAATAGACACTTGGAAACATCTCTAAGTGTGACGTATACGTAAAATCGAAATATTGCAGTGTTTCCAAAGACATTTTAATAGACACTTGGAAACATCTCTAAGTGTGACGTATACGTAAAATCGAAATATTGCAGTGTTTCCAAAGACATTTTAATAGACACTTGGAAACATCTCTAAGTGTGACGTATACGTAAAATCGAAATATTGCAGTGTTTCCAAAGACATTTTAATAGACACTTGGAAACATCTCTAAGTGTGACGTATACGTAAAATCGAAATATTGCAGTGTTTCCAAAGACATTTTAATAGACACTTGGAAACATCTCTAAGTGTGACGTATACGTAAAATCGAAATATCGCAGTGTTTCCAAAGACATTTTAATAGACACTTGGAAACATCTCTAAGTGTGACGTATACGTAAAATCGAAATATTGCAGTGTTTCCAAAGACATTTTAATAGACACTTGGAAACATCTCTAAGTGTGACGTATACGTAAAATCGAAATATCGCAGTGTTTCCAAAGACATTTTAATAGACACTTGGAAACATCTCTAAGTGTGACGTATACGTAAAATCGAAATATTGCAGTGTTTCCAAAGACATTTTAATAGACACTTGGAAACATCTCTAAGTGTGACGTATACGTAAAATCGAAATATCGCAGTGTTTCCAAAGACATTTTAATAGACACTTGGAAACATCTCTAAGTGTGACGTATACGTAAAATCGAAATATTGCAGTGTTTCCAAAGACATTTTAATAGACACTTGGAAACATCTCTAAGTGTGACGTATACGTAAAATCGAAATATTGCAGTGTTTCCAAAGACATTTTAATAGACACTTGGAAACATCTCTAAGTGTGACGTATACGTAAAATCGAAATATTGCAGTGTTTCCAAAGACATTTTAGCAGACTTGCACAACGTTTCCAAGCGCGACCTAACAAGTCATCTCGCCATATCAACGTCCGTTTCCAGATATTGAACAGACTTTTGGGAACACTTTTCAAGCGCGACTTAACAAGTCATCTCGCCATATCATCAAGTGTCCTAAGAGATTTTTTTAAACAGATTTTGTGAGAACATGTACAAATGCTGCTTTACAAAGACCATCATCATTTACGGGCTTAAGCATTGTTTAGCTGAGTCACGAACACACTCAATAAAAAGAAATTAAAAACCAAAATAAACGTAACAAAAATAAACAACCCAATCCACCCCATCCTTAACCCCAAACATAACAATAAACAAAGCTCATGATACGTCATGAAAATGCAGCCGCGTCCAGTTATGTAATGAATGGGAGGAGGGGACCTAACTCCGGTGACGTGCTTTATCATCTTTCCGCACACATCAGTGCACATACATAAAGCATGGAGTTGGTGAATGCATTTTGGAGATCTTTATTTACTCCCAAGTCTCCGGCTGTCCATCAACTCTCGCGGTCCTCTCTTCGATCCTTTGGCTTAAAGTGGCGGTAAAAGTTCATTCATTTTGATCAAACAGTCAAATTCATAAAAAAAATTTTAAAAAAGCCTTTTTTTTTTTTAATCAATTGGGCAAACATGGGGTGAATAACAGGAAAAGAGTTGTTGTCATCTACATTAGCACAGTGTGGGACGTTGTTTAGTAATTTATTCAAGTTCAGTGGCAAGTGCGTCAGTCTGTATATACAGTGCATGTATTTATGTGTTTGCGCCCGCATGCGTGTGCGTGAGTGTGTGTGTGACTGTGTCCGTGCTTATATGCTTGTACAAAATGTAGAACACTGTAGATTGATGCACACAAAGCATACTTTTGTATTAATTCTGCAATGATGCACACACTCAAACTCGCGCACATCAGTCAATACGTGTGAGAAGAAACGCCAAGGTGCACTTATGACATGAATGAGTGTATGTAGAAAGTGTCTTACCGGTCCTGGGCTTGGCATGACACATCTTAGACAGACTTCATGAACATAAGCTTTTGCTCAGAATTGACTTTTATGGCTCTTGTTTGATGCGTTGTTTTATCTTGTTGTTTTATAAACTTTATCTTGTTTTACGAATGGTTTTATAAAATGTATCTTGTTTAACTTGAAAAAATTATCTTGTTTTATCTTGTTTCACCTGTGGTATTATAAAATTTATCTTGTTTTATCTTATTGTTTCGTAAACTTTATCTTGTTTTACCTGTGGTTTTACAAAATGTATCTTGTTTTACTTGATAAAAAGTATCTTGCTTTATCTTGTTGTAACCAATACAATTTGAGCAACTAATGATTTGATCATTGAAGGGGAGTTTAGCTGCAATTTAAATAAATAACTTGAGACAAGCTACTTTATTAAATGAAGATGAATTATCAAGATTGTTTTCTACAAACCTACAATCAAAGTACTACTTCGTTTATTTCCGATGTGATTCAAAGGATTAAGCGGTGAGTTAAGAGACACTACATAAAGAAAAGACACTAGAGAACAACTTATATCATCATATGCCTTGCACATAAATAGGGTATGTCATAATCAATATGCAAAATGTTAACCACGCTCCAGAAGTACTGTTGTTCTCACGAGAGTGCCGTGAGGACAATGTGCTGTGAGTGGCATGCATAAAGTGAACTCACTCCAGAAACACTGTTGTCCTCACAAGAATGCCAAGAGGACAATGTGCTGTGAGTGGAATACATAAAGTGAACTCACTTCAGAAATACTGTTGTCCTCACAAGAGTGCTAAGAGCATAATGTGCTGTGAGTTAATGCGAAAAGTCTGTTGTCCACACAAGTGTACTATGAACGATCAGTACGCTGTCGGCTAACAGTTTAACATAGTCAAGGATGACGAGAATTATTCGCTGTCTGTTTACAGTTTAATGTACTCCCAGATGTCGAGGAACGTACACTTGTCTGTTTACAGTTTAATGTACTCCCAGATGTCGAGGAACGTACACTCCTCTGTTTACAGTTTAATATACTCCCAGATGTCGAGGACCGTACACTTGTCTGTTTACAGTTTAATATACTCCCAGATGTCGAGGACCAGTAAACTTGTCTGTTTACAATTTAATATACTCCCAGATGTCGAGGACCGTATACTTGTCTGTTTACAGTTTAATATACTCCCAGATGTCGAGGACCGTACACTTGTCTGTTTACAGTTTAATATACTCCCAGATGTCGAGGACCAGTAAACTTGTCTGTTTACAATTTAATATACTCCCAGATGTCGAGGACCAGCGTATACAGCGATCAGTGAAAATCATTAATCGGAAATATGGAATTAAACAGTTAAAACTGAACGCCAGTATGTTATCAAATTACTTATCGACAGTCACAATGCTGTACTACAAAATATTCAATAGCATCAAACACAACGATCGGTGACTAGTACGGGCAAAATTAACACTAATACCACCTGTAGTACAGCAGTGACTAGTACGGGCAAAATTATCACTAATACCGCCTGTAGTACAGCAGTGACTAGTACGGGCAAAATTATCACTAATACCACCTGTAGTGCAGCAGTGACTAGTACGGGCAAAATTATCACTAATACCACCTGTAGTACAGCGGTGACTAGTACGGGCAAAATTAACACTAATACCACCTGTAGTACAGCAGTGACTAGTACGGGCAAAATTATCAATAATACCGCCTGTAGTACAGCAGTCTCTAGTACGGGCAAAATTATCACTAATACCACCTGTAGTACAGCAGTAACTAGTACGGGCAAAATTATCACTAATACCACCTGTAGTACCTAAGTGACTGCTGTCGCCACCCAGTTAATGATTATTATTATTATTAGTTAATCATCCGTAACTAATTACCTGTGATGAGAATCTTAATTTATTTCTTTAATAATTTTCCAGAAGACACCACTCATTTTTCTCACGTGGCAGATATGCGGGCTCTGTAAACGTTTTCTCTCTTCCACAACATTAAAAAAAAACAAACATTTACCATCACACAATATTCCCATAGGTGGAAAACTTCTTTCCAAAGAAGAAGATAAATCCATCTATATTTAGCGAGCCCTCATCTACCCACTTTCTTCTCCATTATAAAGTTATCAATATGTGTAAGAAGGTCAATAAATTTAACAAGAAATGTATTAAATCAACAACCAAATACACATATAACAAATGCAATGAAAAAGATTACTTGACTATTTCCAAGAAACCATGTTCAAATAATTTTAATACTGATACAATCTTATATACTAACACACAATTCAACATAATAGCGTCAATACAAATCAAAGGTTAGTTCTAATCAGAGAACAGAAATGGAGTTATAAGATATAAGTGATATTAGTTTGTATGTAACATCTGGGCAAAGCCACAATAGTCTTTTCATGTACTTTTCATAACAAAGTCACAAGTTTATTGTTCACAGTTATTAATGTCAGTTCTCTCGAGGCTAACCTTGGCACTCTGCCTTATTAGCTCCCTTAACAAGAACAACAATTATAGCAATTTGCAGTAACTTCCTTGTACCAGAAATTCCGCATGTAGTCAGCATATTTTGCCACCATACTTCAACAGAATGTAGTGTATTCTTTACTCTGACACAATGGGGATAGATACTTTTCGCATCTACCATGGTTGTAGCAGTTTATAAATCAGTAAACCAGGAGACTGAGGTAAAACAAGAAAAAGATGCTTATTCCTGTTAAGCTAATGGCCACCTTTCATGACTGGACTTCTTGCCACTCTAAATTGAAAGTGATTAGACAATAGAATTCTAAACAGCAAGTAAACTTTTGATTTCAGCTCATTGGCTGGTCTCTTTCTTGTAAAACGTAATCATTGAAAAATAAAAAAAAATACTCATCCAGTTGGGAGTGGTTTGGATTGCATCAGCAATTTCTGTTCCTATCCTCCACCTGAGTTGTTTACTTCCAACTCTGACACTTAAAAATATCAGCATAAGCAGTGCTCAAGGTCGGGTAACTTTGACACTTAACAATTTATATAATACAATCAAGCCTAGAAATAGGGATAGGCAAATTTACTCTGCCACACCACCTTTAATAGTACTGGTGAAACGAGGCAGCAGTGGTGACATATACCACCTTGAAGGCTATTGTTGACTTCATGGCACTAAATGATGACCTATACCACCTTTAAAAACCATTGCTCACGAGGTAATAAATGATGACCTATACTACCATTAAAACCAATGCTCATTACGAGGTAATAAATGATGACCTATACCACCTTTAAGACCATTGATGACTATGAGGTATAAATGATGACCTATACCACCATTAATACTATTGCTCACTACGAGGTAATAAATTATGGGGACCTATACCTCCAGTTAACATTAGAACTATTCGTGTCTGTGCAGTGGTGAATGATCACCAAAGCTAGGCAGTGAACAGTGATCAGTGTCCCCTTGACATGACTGGCGAGTAACAAGTTGTCAAGGATCGCCAGTAGCATCAAAGAACTAAGGCTGTCTGGAAATGGGTGACGATCTCAAGCCTACTATCAACAATCCTGTAGAGGAAAGTGACTAACAGTACCTCCATTAAACATTGGCGACAACGAAATGGCAAATGATAAAAAAATACTGTTCATTCAATCAGTGATTATACAGTGACAAATGGTCATCAATATCGCCATTTCTAGTATCGTTGATTGAATATTTAGTAACACATGATTACCAAAACCATAACAACATAAATGTCAGTGATTATGCAGGGTCAAATAACCGTACCAACAAATTAATCGCAGTGGTAAATACCAGTATGAATACAGTCATACGACTACCACCAAATTCAATACTAAAGATACACCAATAGTACAGTAGTACTACTATACCAGTATTCATAAACTTAAACTATCAAAGGGCATGTACATTCTTATCGAATACCTTGACTATAAAAAGCTCACCTTACATATACTTTTCCCCCAAAGGCTAAACCAGTAGACAGCGCACTTTGAGTGATAAAGCCTTTTGCAGTTACTGAAAGGTTTCTCTGTTTAAACTCAAATATTGGCAGGAAAGACATATAGCTCTTTTGTTTTCTTTCTTTCTTTTTAATTTAAACCATTCAATTATGTATGTGCAGGCGTTCAAAGTCCATCTGTCGCTAGCGTCGCTGACAGCTGACTAAGTGATAAATTTCTCATCCATGTTCCCTCTCCCCCCACCCTCCCCTACAATACCTCGACTTTCACAGCATATTAAATAAATAAAACAGAAATACAACTCTTACACTTTTCGATCGTGTTGTCCTAACGCATGAGAATATTAATGACATGCTGATGCTAATGGTGAACACAAGACATTTTCTTAGAAATTACCATTTTACTCTGATGTCCATAATTATAACGGAACAATAGTCATTTTCAAAATAGTATTTCTCTAGAGGTCGTAGGTTAAATTAATCACTTCTATAATATTGTGTTTACATTACACTCTGTTTTTTCTTTGAACACTGGATAACTGTTCCACTCAAAAGCAGGCAAAGATTGATCACATATAATCACACACTGAAGAAATGAATGGAAGGATGGATGGATGGACGGATGAAATAAAAATGTAAGTATTAATGACCCATCTATTCAATTAGAGTGTGAACACAAATGAGAATAAATCGCTGGTGTAGTAAGAATTCCAAAGTGCATGTCATGAAACAAATAAAATGCATGCAAGTAAAAGGACGAATAAAGGGGAAATAAGTGAGTGAAGCAGAACGTGCCTTGCTCAACACAAATATTGAAATAATTTTGCAGCAGTAGCAGGTTTGCGGGCAATGAAAAGCATGATAGCATAAAACATGCAGTCGGTAAAATGTGCTTAAGTAAGGAGTGTACTGCCAGTGTATGCATACCCATTACAAATTCAATAGTTCAATAGTTCATTCTCGAGACGAGATTCCAAAATATGTGAATCATACAATTACAATTTCAATCTTGAGACGAGATTCCAAAATACGTGAATCATACAATTACATGTTCAATAGTTCAATCTTGAGACGAGATTCCAAAATGCGTGAATCATACAATTACAAGTTCAATAGTTCAATCTTGAGACGAGATTCCAAAATGCGTGAATCATACAATTACAAGTTCAATAATTCAATCTTGAGACGAAATTCCAAAATACGTGAATCATACAATTACAAGTTCAATAGTTCAATCTCGAGACGGTCAGCCATTCTAGAAGGTAGATTTACGTGTAGTCTACTTTAAGAGGAGTGGTGAGGGGGGGGGGGGGCTACATAAGCCATTTTGTGAAAGGTAGCACTGCTGGGAATGTGTACATGGAGAATGAAAATTCTGGAAAGCACTGCTATGGAATGAGTACATGTAGACTGCAAATTTGAGAAAGCATTGCCAGGAAATACATACCAGAATTTGCATGCTAGGGAATGCTTACTTGAGACTGCATTTTAGTGAATGCGAGCTAATAATTCAGACTGTGGTTTTGCTGGAAAGCTAATAAAAAAAAATGTACGCTAGAGAATGCATTTTGCTGGAAAGCTAGTAGAAAATGTGCGCTAGAGAATGCATTTTGCTGGAAAGCTAGTAGAAAATGTGCGCTAGAGAATGCATTTTGCTGGAAAGCTAGTAGAAAATGTACGCTAGAGAATGCATTTTGCTGGAAAGCTAGTAGAAAATGTGCGCTAGAGAATGCATTTTGCTGGAAAGCTAGTAGAAAATGCATTCCAGACAATGCACTCTAGTATGGAACGTATGCTATTAAGTGCACACAGGATAATACGAACATGAATGGAACGTCAGCTATGAGAGAACGCGTACTAATTGGGATGTGCTACAATATGAAGTGTGCGCTGGTGAATGTGATAAGGGAATGCATACCAGTAAATAAGTAATGCGCTAGGGAATTCATTTCAGTAAATAAACAATTTACCAGAGAATTCATACCATTAAATAAACAATTTACCAGAGAATTCATACCATTAAATAAACAATTTACCAGAGAATTCATACCATTAAATAAACAATTTACCAGAGAATTCATACCATTAAATAAACAATTTACCAGAGAATGCATACCATTAAATAAATAATTTACTAGAGAATTCATACCATTAAATAAATAATTTACTAGAGAATTCATACCATTAAATAAACAATTTACCAGAGAATGCATACCATTAAATAAATAATTTACTAGAGAATGCATACCATTAAATAAATAATTTACTAGAGAATTCATACCAGTAAATAAATAATTTACTAGAGAATTCATACCAGTAAATAAATAATGCGCTAGGAAATACAGAATTTGAAAATGTCCATCTGATGACTAGCACCGTCTCCTAGGTAACGGAGGATTATATATGATATTATGATATAATATATGAGATCGGAATGACGGCCAATTGCGCGAAAGCCGGAAGCGCCCCCTACATTAAGAAGAAGACGGCCAACTACCAGAGCAGTTATACGTGTGAGATCGGAAAGACGGCCAACTACCAGAGCAGTTATACGTGTGAGATCGGAAAGACGGCCAACTACCAGAGCAGTTTTACGTGTGAGATCGGAAAGACGGCCAACTACCAGAGCAGTTTCAGTGCTGGCAACAAGCTGACTAAAAATCAATTCAGAACATAACGGTGAATTTGGTGTAGATGCTAATTGAGGGAAAGCAACTTTCCAGGACTTTTGACATCAATGAAAGATTAGTGACATGAACAGTAGATTTTCGTAACGTCATGGTCAAAGGTTGGTAGTCTCACAGTGGGCCTTTTTAATAGTGTTACTAAAGTGTGTGTGGAAAAAAAAAAAGAACAATAGAAAGACAAGTATTTATGATGACTATCAGAGCAGGTAAAGCTGTATCTGAAATTTCACATAGCAGCGATATTCGAATAGGGTCAAAGTTCACACACCTATGAAGTACATTTCATCAGGACTGACCATAGAAAACATAATGACATTACCTGAATTATTGTAAAAGGAGGATGTTAAAACCTGGTGTCGTGGCTTCAAGGAGGTCATAGGTCAGTTAGTGGTATGCTATCAAGTCGATTTCTAATAAGTTTCACAGTCATCGGGCGTGTTTAGGGGGTGGGAGGGAGGAGGGGAGAATCTGCGAACTATGGGAGACTGACCCCAGAACAGGGTAGATGTTAGGAATGTCACGTTTTCATCACATTAAAACTGCTTTGTCTCTGTCTATTCTCCATCCTTGGTAAATGAGAATAAATATGAAAGTACGAAGAGCGAATGAGTACTTATATAATACAAACCATATGACAGGATGCATTGTCTGCGATCATGTAGCTAATTAATGACGCTATTGTTTTGTTTAACTGTTCTTTGTCTAAGTCTAATAGATCATGTAGCTAATTAATGACGCTATTGTTTTGTTTACCTGTTCTTTGTCTAAGTCTAATAGATCATGTAGCCAATTAATGACGCTATTGTTTGTTTACCTGTCTAATAGATGTTTCTTTTCTTCTTCCTTTCTTAATAGTGGAAACTGTAAACCTATTGAATAGTGTCTTCGTCATCAATGTCAAGAGTTGGTAATTTAATTTGTAAGTGGAAAAAGAAAATTATGAAGTTTATAATATTTAAAATAATTTGCTAAATTCTTTGCGTCTCCTGGGGGAAATGAATTACAAACCGATAAACATTAGTTGCCATAGAAACATGACAAGAGCAGTGTGTAGCAATAGATGACGTATAGACCATGTAGAATTAGATAACCATTGTTAACTACTGCCAGTATTTTCATTTAACATATGATAGTTTTAGCGTTCGAAAGGAAAATATTGTTCTATATGTGAGTTATGTGATATCTAAACAATAACGAGAAATACTAGCATAATTATTAAATGTGGTAGAGCATCTATTTAGTACATGTCTCTCTGGGGGAAAAGGAAAAAATTGATCAAATGACAAACCCCTTTGTGCTTATATTGGTAGACATCTAGATGTCAAATCTCTAAAATAGGCGTCTATTTGATAATTTGATAATTTGATAATTTTTGTGGGCAGATGAGGAATGTTGAACGTTAGAGTAGGAAACTGAAAATTTATTTTTATGGATTCATGTGTCTGCTATGAAGCAGAACAATCTACGCCTGGCTTTCACTGATTCTTATATTGTAGAAAGTGGATTTGTCTGAAAGAACAATATTACCAGAATTGTTACAATATCCACAAACTCTTCATTTTGCACCTACCCCATTACCGTTACGGTAACCACTGTAGACAGAAACAACTGTACCATCTCTAAAATTTAACTATCATTGAATGACCAGTACTCATCTCTTGGCACTCACAGAAAGGAACACACATTTACAACCACCACTGCCTTCACCACCTGATTCACATTCAACCACCGCCATCACCACATGTTTACTTCCACCACTACCATCATCACCTGATTCATCCATCCACCACCAATACCAACATCCAACAACAACAACAAAACTGACTCAATACCAATTAAATCACTAGCACAACCAGCAGCCACATCACAACTACATCACCACCTGATTCAAATCCAGCAATTACTATCATCAACCCACCCCCACCCTCCAACAACAAAAGTTCACTTCCACCATCCTAACGCTAAACCGTCAACTGATTCACATCCAACAACCAGCAATACACTAAAAAATTAACGTTTGTAAGTTTACCGAAGAACAAACAAAACGCTGTGTAGACACGTTGAAAGAAAAATAGTCTAAATAGCCTTCAGGAATTTACAAGGATAAATATCTATTCATACTGAAAGGGTGGGGGAGAAGGTAAAGGGGGAGGGGGCGAAGGTAAAGGAAATTGTTTACGGAGAAAACCGTCCTGATTCATGGCCAGATATAACTGCCGATAGCGTCTGTGCGCCAACAAAATACCTAAGGGCATTAACTCTAACTAAACACTTGCAAACCATCTGCACTTTCAGTCTAAAATAATGTTTTTCTTTCGAGGAGTTAATTGTAATGAAATCCAAGAATAAACTTTACCTTCTTGAAATAAATGCATCCGTTAGGGGCAATTCTGGTGCAAGATTTTCAAGACGTCAAATGTCACGTGTCTGGCTCTAGATACGATGCATGGGCAGTGTTTGTATGCGGTTTGTTTTGTTTTTCCTAAAGTCGATAATTTGTCAAGCTGGTCCAGTGTGCTTACAATCAATATATGTGTGTTCGTATATGTATGTGGGTGTGTGAGAGAGAAAGAAAGTGTGTGTGCTCTGCCCAACACTATTTTTTTAATAAGGTCTAAACTGAAAACATGATAATGATAATCTAAGAACTCAGCCTTAGAACTCTGCCTTGACTAAGGTATGAAGGACAACATGTAAGTCATGCATAATGAACCGATCCTCTACCGTCATTTTAGTGACGAAGTAGCGAAATATTTGCCTCAAGTAGCTATCTTTTAAAATTACTTTTAAATGATCATAAAACTTACCAAAAAAGAGCAGATGTAAGGTTTGTGAAAGTGTTATTCACGTGACATGCGTTGAGAATGAACTGAGTGATAACTGAAGGGCTACGGAGTAACTGATGAATGCAGGACAACTTACTGAGTGATGAACGAATGACTCCTTACTGAGTCATGAATGAAGGGCTCTTAGTGAGTGATGAATAAACGACTCCAGTGAGTGATGAATGAAAGACTCCTTAGTGATGAATGAAAGTGAGTGATGAATGGAGGATTCCTTACTGAGTGATGAATGGAGAGCTCCTTAATGGGTGATGAATAAAGGGCTCCTTAGTGAATGATGAAGAACAAAGTGCTGCTTAGTAAGTGATGATTGAAGTGCTCTTAGTGAGTGATGAATGAAGTGCTGTTTAGTGATTGATGAATGAAGTGTTTGATTTAGTGATTGATGAAAATGAAGTGCTGCTTAGTGAGTGATGTAGTGCTTCTTAGTGACGAATGAAGGGCTCATAAGTAGATGATGAACGAAGGGTTCCTTAGTGAGTGAGTTAATCCTCTGATTAAGTATTATTGCCTGCAACTATCTGATGAGCCATTTAATGAATTAATCCTCCAACTAATTAACCTTTCTTAACAGCATTTTTATTTTGCTGTAGCACAATGGCGGAACTAAAACTCTACTACTTGTGTGAGTATGTGCCATAAAACGAACAGCAAATTCTATTCAGTAACAGAGAGAAACAACCACAATTATTCTGGATCATTGATAACAACATTTCCGGTACCTCGCTTAACAACTTTGCTTTAAACGAGCGTTCAAAGAAATATCTGATTTCACCAATGTCGCTCTTTGTGAAAGTGGTTTCACAATTATAACCTAAGCCCTACCAGAAATCAGCCAGCAGTTCAACCAAGCAAGAAATCAGTCACTTCCTATAATTGGATTGAGTCATACGTCCCCCTTCTTCGGTAATTACCCAGGCGGCTATTTCTGGATCTAAACTCGCATGCATCTAGATAGACCTAGGAGGGTAAATCGGCTTCAGTTTCCACTTACTGTGACGTCATAGTTTAGATCTTAGGGACTGGATATAGTCCTAACGACATCTGCTGATCTAAGTATCAGTCGGTGGCGGCATCGCGATTACAACATCGTAACGTCAGAGCGTGAAAATGGCGAAGCCACAGAAATCTGCAGAAAAGTTTTTGTGACTGTAAGAGGCAAAACCCAACTTGGAGACCAGAGTCAAAATCCAGTCCAACTTCGAGATCAGAGACAAAGCCCAGTCCAACTTCGAGATCAGAGACAAAACCCAGTCCAACTTCGAGACCAGAGACAAAATCCAGTCCAACTTCGAGACCAGAGACAAAATCCAGTCCAACTTCGAGACCAGCGACCAGAGACAGAGCCCAGTCCCATTTCTTGGCCTCAAACTGTTTTTTGTTTTGTATTTTGAGATTCAATGTAGCAAGCAGACACAAACAGAAATTGTAAATCATAATTATTTATTTATTTGCTTTCTTTTAAAAAATAATTAAAAAAATGATTGCCTCTTGTCACAGAATAAAAAGTTATTATGAATGAGATCTACAATAATAAGTTTCAAGTATTTATACTTGGTTACATACCAGCAAACAATTATTTATGTTCAAATTCTTGATTGTTAATGACTATACACATACTTGATTATTTTCTTTCTTTACAATTTCCTTTCAACACAATAGTAACTACTGGAAATACAGTTTGGATTTGACCAGTCGACGTGTGGGATCTCGTGACGTAGTCAGAGTCTTTCACTTACAAGACAGGACAGCATCGCATCCTACTTGCACTAGATACGACTGTGAAATAACCTCAGAACTCACTTTACTACTACTGTCAAAGACCACTATTAATCCAACCACACTTTGCGGTCCAAAGATGGAGAAGGGTGCCACCATCGTCATAGCCCAAAATAAATGGATCTAAATCGCACACTGCTAAAAGTTACCTGTTATACGATTTAGCGCGCTGGTCCCAGGTTATCTAACGACCTGTAGATTGTCAGAAATCAGAACAAACATCAAAATACCTGAATGAATCCAAGAGAAGCCCTAAGGGAATCCCTTATAAAAATTACTATATATACGATGACTACTTTGTTCACTCAGGATTTCTCGGGGAACCCCAAGAGACCTCTCTCGGAACCCGGGTTGACAAACCTGGCCTAGGATATACATGATTAATCCGATAATCTACGTCTCAGGGGGGAACAGTCCATCCGAGACATTAGTGAAATCGGATAGTGGTCGTAAAGCATTAGTCAATCAAACACTGAATATCTTTCAAATCAGTCAGCCAATCAATTCGTCTCTCTCTATAAATATATAAACGTGCGCGAAGTTCTTAAGTCAAATTTAAATAAAATTGCACCGAAGAGACACTCACCACTTTGATTACGAAACAAAACTTCACTAGGAAAATCCAAGAGTACCAAAAAAGATACATCTTAAAACTTCACTAGGAAAGTCCAAGTATATCAAAAAGATACATCTTTAAACCTCACTGGGAAAAATCTAAGTGTACCACAAAGATACATCTTTAAACCTCACTGGGAAAAATATAAGTGTACCACAAAGATACATCTTTAAACCTCACTGGGAAAAATCTAAGTGTACCACAAAGATACGAGATTCAAGACAAGGAAGACTTGGTAATACTATTATGCTCATGGAACCTTTTAGAAAGATTGTAAAGATTGTAAAGATTGTAAAATAGTTCACCTGTCGCCAAAGCAACCTGTTGTCACCGTGAAGCACGAATATTATTTTTCAAGTAAGAATGAAACTGCAGGCTTAAAGGTAACAGAAAAGGGGAGAGTACTAGCGTAATGTTGAAGCAAAGAAAGAATCTAGAAATAATAACGTTGAAGAGGTAAGTGATTCCAGCAATTGTCTGGTGAAGACGTAAACAATAGATCATGGTACGAGTTGCCAGTACTGAACTGATAACCTCTCTCATGAAAGGCGTTCAAAAGACGGAAAAACATTCACGTACACAAAACAGCAGAAAACCAACAGACATTGGCTTATAAAGTGATTGAAGGAATTCGGTAACCAAAGATTGTTGACGCGCACGAAAATGAATAGAGAAAATTGGCGGCCGTAGAACTGTTTCACAAATAACTGAAGAAAGCTGGCTACCAAAGAACCTCTGATGACGTTAGGAAGCAGATTGCAGACTTATATAATAGTAGGTTCCAGGACGTTCATGTAACGTAATCGAGAGTTGCGTACCCTGACAAGCATCATTCACAAAAGTCACGTTGACACAGGAGACAGAAATAGGTGTCGCTATGGCTTCGGACAATTCACTGGGCACATCTCTGAGGAGGGAAAACAATTTGAAAATTACGATAGTCATATTTTGGGGCACATATATTAATTTAAAAAAATAAGTAGTCAGTAATTATCATGAATGTATTCTCTTTCTATCTATCTATCTATCTACACCACGCAAGCACGTATATAAACAAACGTTCTTGTGTGTACTAGTTTTCTAATAGTTAAGGTCTATTTTTCACCTAACACGAGTTCCGACGATGGAGTAAAAAAGACTTGCTAAAGTGATCTCCCTTCGCCTTGCAGACAACCTCCCTTTTCATCTTGCCTAAGTCTGTTTTTGTTTACCGACCATTAGAGAAACACTTGTCCCCCATGCCAGTGGAGAGAGCTAAACATTTGCTTCCAATGTCAGCGACGAACGTAAACACTAGCAGGCCCTGATGTCACTGCCAAGCGCGCCCGATTGCATTCTGGGAACCAAACGCTTCTGGCTGAAAGGAGCGGGGTGAGATGGAGAGGAGGGGAAACTGCTAGGAAGTGGTAAACCCTCTACAGAAGCACACACGTTCGGATCTTCAGTTTGAAGGGAATGTGAACAACAAGATCGTGTGAAAATGAAGCTTTCATTTATTGATGTTCAGTGGATATGTAAGACACCTTCTCTCCCCACCCCCCCATCCCACTTATTCCTTCTCCCTCCCTTTTGCCATTATCGTGCCACTTTAAAATCTATTTATAGACGGGTCATTTAAAGATGGCTGGGTTCATATAACAATAAGCTACATGAATAGCAAGCACAATAAATGGAGAAGATACGAACAAAGTTTGGAGTGGGGAGGAGGGAGGAATATGTACTGTTATACGCACACACACACACATATTCTCTCTCTCTCCCTCACGTCAGACATCACATACTTCTCCCAAATACCACATATTTTACCTAAATACCCCATATGTCCCCTAAATACCACATGAGTGCGTCTCCGAAAGAGATAAAATTAGCACCCAGCAAGCGTCGATCACGGTGTCGGAAGAGGACCGAAATAATACTAAGAAGTCAGCGAGACGAAAACCATGAAGCAAAGGTAATATGCCAAAATGTTCACTTCACACTCCTGGCTGTTTGCTACGTGAATAGATAACTCTCGCATTACTATTCTGCTTTAAACATTCCTACTAGTACTACTCCTGTTAATACTGCTATTATTATCAGCCATTTGAAGTGATGTCATCAGATTCCGGCTCAACAAGACTACACAGTAAAACCATCAAGTTAACGGTGTAGTACAGTACCGCTTTAATCAAACTGACTCAGCTTTGGGCGATAATCTTTATCAATCAAGGGATGCTTCAAGATTATGCCGGGAAACTCTTTAGATCAAGGAGAAGCGACAGTTTTGAATCTATTCTCGTAAAACTGGAAAATTGTATACATATCGTATTTTTGAACAGTTGTTCGAGAGACATCGTCCAGATGTATGGAACCTGGAGATACCCAAAAGAAGTGAATGACTGGACTGGAATCTCACCCAGAGGAAAATTAGACACTGACGTTGACAGTTTATTTTTTAAAAAAAAACTTGAGTCTTCACCTTTTCTTATCTGTTCTTGTTAGGCGACAAAAGTGAATCAAATTTTTTCCGAGAAGTGTTGACAGCCGTTTTACTTATTAAACAGTGAACATAGTTTAGTTTATCCAGTTTAAAGATCCCTTTTCAGATCTAGTTCCTTATTTGTAGGAAGCTGTTTATCGAGATTGTGGTTTGTAAGAATGAGAACTCTATAATTTCCTGAAGAATGTCGGTTATCTATGTTCTTGTTTCAAATAATCTTGGTTATCTATGTTCTTGTTTCAAATAATCTTGGTTATCTATGTTCTTGTTTCAAATAATCTTGGTTATCTATGTTCTTGTTTTTAATAATCTTGGTTATCTATGTTCTTGTTTCAAATAATCTTGGTTATCTATGTTCTTGTTTTTAATAATCTTGGTTATCTATGTTCTTGTTTCAAATAATCTTGGTTATCTATGTTCTTGTTTTTAATAATCTTGTCTATACAGTTTCGTGATTTTGACGAGATGGTTTTCCGAGTACTGACTGCTTAAATGTTTGTTTATCCAGCTTTTTTGTTTCGAAGAAAGTTAGTCATGCGGATTCTGTTTGTTATTTTCCCCTCGAAAAAATTATTAATAGAGTTAGATAATCATAGCAGCATTGCACAGAACATAAATGAGACTAAAATAAAATAAGCATAATATAGCAGACCTTACATTTAAAGTGACAAAAAAGCAAACTTTGCAGTTTTATCAAGATCGCGTTAGGATACACGAAAGAAGTATAGCCTCAGAAAAAGTACAGTCTCAGACAGAAGAAGTGCAGCCTCAGAAAGAGTATTGCCTCAGAAAAAGTACAGACTCAGAAATATGTGCACGTGACTGATAATTCAGAGAGAAGATTCATCACAAGGAGGTGGTAAAAAAAAAGTGGAATATAAGATTTTTTGAGTGATTAAGAATGAAAAGTAAGCGTTACCATTCTCAATTAGCTGTGCTTTTTATTTAACGTGTACCTTTTAGAATTATTCATTGGTTACTTCAAAAAGCATATTTGCAGCATTAGTACTTAGTAAAAAGTATACTCGAGTATGTGCGCGCATGTACACACACACACACACACACACACACACACACAGAAACCAATTCAATAGGATAGCACTGATGACATTGACAACGTTAAGAGTAAGTTATACATGGTGAACAAACCGAAACAAGAACACAACAAAAAGCAAATGTGAACTTGAAGACAAAAGAGTGTGGATTAGAAGAAACAAATTCTCGAGAATTTGTTCTGATTTAGGTCTTTAACGATTCCTCAGTGCAGTACTTTGGTCCTGACGCTGATTCCCAGAATGCGTACGAAAAAGTAGTTTGGTGGTGGAAGCGATCTCTGAGGAAAGATAACGTGTCTTTAAGAGCAAATAGTCTCTCTTACTTCACGAGTGCTTATCCCGCGGTCTGCTTGAAAACTTCAGGCAATCTTTCCAGTAATTCCTCCAAAAGTGCTGCGTTTCCTTTTTCCTCTGGAGCTTACTCTTTTCTTCCCAGGCTTACCTGCCCCTTGTGAAACGGCAGGCTAGCCATGTGGGGATGATTATCGGAGAGAGAGACTGTGCCAGATGAGAATGCTACCTGACAAAACTGCTTGTGACTCAATATATTCCCTCCACCTTAGTTTTCTCGTGCTATGTGTGTTCAGGGTTGACGAACTGAGTTCCGTCTCACCCACCCGACCAGGTCAGCTTCTTGGCTCTCATTACTCGAGGGTGGAGTTTCCAGAAACCTACCAACAATACCAGATCTGCGACATAAGGTCAAGTTGTCCAATGCAGATTCCATATTGTAGTGTCATGTTCTCACTCTAAGTACAGGTAGTGTGCCAATTAATCTTTCTTTCGTATTCTTACTAAAGTACATGTAATGGTAGTGTGCCAATGAATCTGTTCCGTATTCTTACTGAAGTACTGGTAGTGTGCCAATTATTCTATTCCGTATTCTTATTGAAATACTGGTAGTGTGCCAATTACTCTTTGTTCTGCATTTTTTTTTTTTTTTACAAAGTACAGATGGTATGTGTCTGTCACAAAATTATTCCCCAGATTTATTTTTAGAATTATTAAGTAATATTGTCAGCATCTATAAGGGTCCACCGAGAACATAACAATTTACAATACTTGTGTAATTTTAAAAATAAACTTTATCCATGAATGTAAGTAGGCTGGGGGCATTTAGTGTATACTTAATTTAAGATGACTTTTATTTCCTCCTACCGTCTGTGTGGTCTTTTTGTCTTTGACATGAAAAGGTTAGGCATGAACATGCATTGTTGAGTGAATGGGGCTACGACCCATGGTCGTCCAGCGAGTCATTAGTCCCATGGAATGGGGAAATCAATGTCATCATTAATGAGTGTCCCATTTAGAGCCAGACTGAGGTGAAAGGTCTAAGACTCAATAATATATTGATATATATTCCCCCCTCCACTCTCCGACAATCAGCAAGCCTGGTTGTCTATCTTATGCTTTTGGTTGAAAGTCTGAGTGGGCTTGCTGCCTGTGTTTGGATAGGAATTACATAGCAGTGTAGATTAAAACTCAAGAGTTGGGTTAGAGTGAAAATTCCTGATTTTTGTATAAGCGATATTGGGATTCACTTTGAAGGGATTGTGGTGCAGTCTTGGTCCTGATAATTTTGAATCTGAGTGGTCAACTGTGGACAAAGAAGATTGATCATTTGTAAGGTACTGTGTTAAGTTTCGATTTCTGTGTTGAAAGATTAGTTTGTGGAGAGCTGAGAGTCAGCAGTTGTGTGTTGTCTGTAACAACAGCTTTGCACTCTTGAAATTTTATTTTTGCATACATAGAGCCTGGACTGCAAAGGGTCTTCTATGCACAACCATTGTGTACACAGTGCTTGCCATTCTGATTTCTGTATCAGAAGGTAAGTTTGTGGAGAGCTGAGAGTCAGCAGTTGTGTGGTTTTTGCAACGGTCTAACCTATTTCATCTTTTGTCACTGCAGCCATATGTGTGGTAAGTCAGTGGAGAGCTGTTAGGTCAGCAATTGGGTATGTCGTTTGTAACTGTCTCGTCTGTTCATCCTGTGTCATTATAGCCATATGTGGCTCATGTGTACTCATAACATTTACCTTTAGTTTAAATTTTATTAATTAATAGAGGGGTTATCGTTATTACAGAACTTTTTTTTAGCATCACTCTATCAATGAATAATCTGTAAACATATTTTGTTTTGGTGATATTTTTTCACTGGGTTTTGCTTGAACAAATTTATTGAACTTACCTTTTGTTCTTCTGTTCACTGCCTGTGTTTTGTGACTGCCTTTTCATTTTTAAATTTCATTAAATAATTTTTCTTACTTTAAGGTTGTTTTGATTCAATGGTAGAGTCTTGTGACTGTTTTAACGTCACACTGTAACTGTCGTCGGCTGTGTTGGTGAAGTCAGATTAATGTTGTGAGTTTATCTGTGTGTAATGTCTTCCCATGTCATTGCCTCCTCAGCGTGATGAACAGCAGCCTATCGGGGGGGGGGGGGGGGTTCAAGCCAGGAAACAGAGTTGAGTAGGTGCCGTGAATGGTGAGAATGTACTATGGGGTATGCTGATTAGTAAGTAGTATTTAGCAAATTAACAACACCGCTAAGAGTAACCTTGTTACAGCTAAGAGTAACCTTGTTACAGCGCCAATCAATATTTGTTCCCATTCTTATTCAAGTACAGGTAGAATAGTAATCACTCTTTGTTCCGCATTAAAAAAAAAATAAAGAACTGATAGAGTGCCAATCATTCTTTGTTCTACATCTTTACTGAAGTACAGGAAGAGTCATTTCTTTGTTCTAAAAGCTTCGTTCAGCTGTATAGGAAGTGTGCCAAATACTTTTGTTCAGTACACATACATACACACATACACACATACATACACAGTTGTAGGCTATAGGAAGTGTGCCAAATACTTTTGTTCAGTACACATACATACACAGTTGTAGGCTATAGGAAGTGTGCCAAATACTTTTGTTCAGTACACATACATACACACATACATACACAGTTGTAGGCTATAGGAAGTGTGCCAAATACTTTTGTTCAGTACACATACATACACACATACATACACAGTTGTAGGCTATAGGAAGTGTGCCAAATACTTTTGTTCAGTACACATACATACACACATACATACATACATACACAGTTGTAGGCTATAGGAAGTGTGCCAATTACTTTTGTTCAGTATTCTTTCAGTTGTAGGCTACAGGAAGTGTGCCAATTACTTTTGTTCAGTATTCTTTCAGTTGTAGGCTACAGGAAGTGTGCCAATTACTTTTGTTCAGTACACATACATACACACATACATACACAGTTGTAGGCTATAGGAAGTGTGCCAAATACTTTCGTTCAGTACACATACATACACACATACACACATACATACACAGTTGTAGGCTACAGGAAGTGTGCCAATTACTTTTGTTCAGTATTCTTTCAGTTGTAGGCTATAGGAAGTGTGCCAATTACTTTTGTTCAGTATTCTTTCAGTTGTAGGCTACAGGAAGTGTGCCAATTACTTTTGTTCAGTATTCTTTCAGTTGTAGGCTATAGGAAGTGTGCCAATTACTTTTGTTCAGTATTCTTTCAGTTGTAGGCTACAGGAAGTGTGCCAATTACTTTTGTTCAGTATTCTTTCAGTTGTAGGCTATAGGAAGTGTGCCAATTACTTTTGTTCAGTATTCTTTCAGTTGTAGGCTATAGGAAGTGTGCCAATTACTTTTGTTCAGTATTCTTTCAGTTGTAGGCTACAGGAAGTGTGCCAATTACTTTTGTTCAGTATTCTTTCAGTTGTAGGCTACAGGAAGTGTGCCAATTACTTTTGTTCAGTATTCTTTCAGTTGTAGGCTACAGGAAGTGTGCCAATTACTTTTGTTCAGTATTCTTTCAGTTGTAGGCTACAGGAAGTGTCAGAAGTGAACTTTCTGAGCAAGTCACGTGTTCGCATTAGTGGATAGTACATGTCATTAGCATGATGGATTTTAATTTATTCTACTAATCGCACAAAACGTGCAATTAATTATCCATCCTATCTTGTAGCCAGGTGGCCAGCCAGAAGGTGTGTTTTGGGGATTAGCCTAAGGTTACGGGCGGCCCGTGGTGCTGGAGAATTAACATCTTGCCCAACTCCCAGCAAAACGTCAAATCAGTATCAATGTCATCTACTATATCTCACGTCAGTCAATAACAATGTCATGTACTATATCTCACGTCAGTCAATAACAATGTCATCTACTATATCTCACGTCAGTCAATAACAATGTCATGTACTATATCTCACGTCAGTCAATAACAATGTCATCTACTATATCTCACGTACTGTCAATAACAAAGTCATGTACTATATCTCACGTACTGTCAATAACAATGTCATCTACTATATCTCACGTCAGTCAATAACAATGTCATGTACTATATCTCACGTATTGTCAATAACAGTGTCATGTACTATATCTCACGTCAGTCAATAACAAAGTCATGTACTATATCTCACGTACTGTCAATAACAGTGTCATGTACCATGTCTCAAATACTGTCAATAGCAATGTCATGTACTATTTCTCACATACTGTCAATAGAAATGCCATGTAAAAATTCTTGACTAATTATAATACGTTTTTATAGTGTATTACCAACCACTTTCATTTGATGTTTCTGGCACATCTGTTGCAAAATGGACACATTTACAACAAACTCACACCCATACATATACTCCACACATACTTTACACACCCTTCTCCAGCATGTAGTTCTGTTGTGTTATTCACTTAGTACAGGATCGCAACAAAAAGAAGATGGAGACGTGGGAGTTGGGAGGAGGAAAAAAACATTTACACGACCAAATTCCTGCCATTCTCCACTGATTTTGTGCCATAAAATTGCTCACGCGCAAAATTCCAAGATCTGGCCAATCTCACACTTAAAGCAAGCGAAAAGGGGATTTTTTAAAAGTAACATTTCTCTAAAAACATTCATAAAATACAGTAGAACATTCAAATAGATTTCAACAACTGTAACAAATCATAAAATAAATACCACCAATCATTAATAAAAAAAATAAAAATAAAAATAGTTCGGCAAAAGACTTTACGTTTTACTTTATAATTTCGCCCGTCGAATACAAATAAGTGTTTCAACATTAATCAGTGTTTCAACATAAATAAGTGTTTCATCATTAATCAGTGTTTCAACATTAATCAGTGTTTCAACATAAATAAGTATTTCATCATTAATCAGTGTTTCAACATTTAATCAGTGTTTCAACATAAATAAGTGTTTCATCATTAATAATAAATGTTTCAACATTAATCAGTATTTCAAAGATTACATACTTAGTTCCAAAAATCAAAGACAGGAAGCGAGCTTTTCTCCAGACTCTACATTCTTGCCGCTACCTGCAAATCAGCCAAATTGCACCCGCCAATCCACGCACGTCATAACGAACTGCTCTTAAAATCTTTAACACTGAGCGGAGTACTTCTCTCCACCCCGCCAAAAAAGTAAAATCAGACAGCAATACGTTTTGGGTGTAAATCAGAAATTATGTTTCTGTAATGAGCGCTGATGGGGCTTGGCGAGTGATGTGTTTTGACAGCAGGGGTAGAGAGAAATTTGAGAGCAATGATTGCTTCGGGAACTCATGCGGGCAAATCAGACCATTTAGCACGGGGGGGAGATTATATCCGCAAGGGCGTACATCGCCTTGTTCCTTCTTCCCCGTGTCTCTCACCCCATCTTCACCTAGCTCCTCTATCATCGCTAAACAAGACTGGTTAAAGAGGCTCTTGAGAGGATGGCGGGGGTGGGGGTGTATAGTGTGGGGAGGAGTGGAGGAAGGAAGCAAAAACAAGGAGGCGGAGAAACGTCAAAGACATCCTGTCGACAAATGTGCACATACGAAAAAAAATGTCTGGGCGAAGGCGCAGAGCTCGGCATGTAGCAAGAACAACAGCTGAAAGGAAAGAAACGCTTCGACAACATCAGCTGTTAGTCTTTTGTGTAGACACACACAACACTGGCATCGGCTTGTATCGAAATTTTATCCTGTTTACGTGATTCTTGTAATACCCGACAGACCCCCCTTGAAGTAGGGGTTTCCTTAGAGCAAAAGAAGTAAGTAATAATAAAAAAAATCGGCTTCCTTCCTGTTACTTCTTGATCCGTTTGGGCCCCGGACATCGCCCAGTAGCACAACACGGCCTTCCTGGAATTCCAGCCGGCGTTGACTTTCATACCTGTGTGAAGGTGTGTTCAAGCATTTAGCGTAATGGTCTCTTCGTTACCGTTATATTTCTGGGAGAAAGGAATGGAGAGCTTCTATTAGGACCGGGTGGGCGTCTCCACAAGTTTATTCCAGCTGAAGCTTAGCAAGGTTGGATACATCAGTTTTAGCCTCACAGTTAAAGAGAATTTCATGAATATGTCCCTCCCCCCCCCCCATTTTCACTTTAAGAGAGAACTAAACTCATCAACAATCTTTTGTTCTCAATCGTTCTCTTCGCAATACTCAGATCTTTCTGAAACAGTTTTGTCGTTATAGCACACACACACACACACACACACACACACACACACACACACACACACACACACACACACACACACACACACACACACACACACACACACACACACACACACCACACACACGCGCGCGCGCGTAGTGTACGCTGTTTCATTGCTCACAGCCAACACTGTCATTGTTTCATTGTTCACAACCAGCACTGTTCACTATTTCATTGCTCATAGCCAACACTGTTGGCTGTATCATTGTTCACAGCCAACAGCGTAAGCTGACTGATTCATTGTTTACAGCCAACAGCGTAAGCTAACTGTTTCATTGTTCACAGTCAACAGCGTAAGCTAATTGTTTCATTGTTCACAGTCAACAGCGTAAGCTAACTGTTTCATTGTTCACAGTCAACAGCGTAAGCTAACTGTTTCATTGTTCACAGCCAACAGCGTAAGCTGATTCATTGTTCACAGCCAACAGCGTAAGCTAACTGAATCATTGTTCACAACCAACACTATTCGATAACTGATTCACTGTTCACAGCTAACGCTATTTGCTAACTATTTCACTGTTCATAACCAACACTGTTCGCTAAACATCGCCATTCACTACCGCCTTATGTTCTGTGACAGATCCGACTGGTCTCTATATATATATTACTCTAAAATAGATATAAGCTTTATGCCTAGAGTATTAAAATATTTAGCAATGACATGTGAAAGAACCGAGCTGTGATCAGAAATATGCCAGTAGCCATCTTGGCCTGTAGGTTATAGGTCAGGAGAAATCAAGCCGAAATCTTTCTGATTCGCTCTATTCTCGCATGACTCTCCGTTTTGTCCAGACCGGATTCACTGGGATCGTATGGCTGGCATGCCCAATTCAGTGTTCTCTGACATTCAGAAAAATGACGTCATTTGAGTTCAAAGTGCACCGGAAACTACTCAACATGCTAATGCACTTGCCACATGAGCCAAATGAAGGTGGGTCGGACTAACAATCCAGGTGATCAAAATTGCCTGTGGAGCGCAACCATCACAGTGTGTACACCTGTGCTCAGCTGTTGCCAGAGATTTTTATTGTTGTATCTTCTCATTCGAAAGCAAGGACGGATGTGGGCTGCTCTTTGCGAAGACCTCTAGTTTTTTTTTTTTTTTTAATTATATGGCGTGCGGTAAGGATACTGAGAACTAACAGGTTACAAGCATGAATAAACACTTTCATAAAGGGAATTATTTGTCTGTCTGTCCGTCTGTTTCGTCTCTGTATGCATTTCAATCTCTCGCGAGCCAGTACAATACGAACCTAAAGCAGAATCGATTGTAGGAGCTGTTAGGTCAAGCGGTGCTTTCTTTGCCGCCGATAGTCTCTTGTTTAGGAGACTGTAAACAAATTCTTGACGCGTGCACACACAAACATGCAAAACACACAGAGATACACACACACTGAAATGCACTCACAAAACACACAAACACATGAATAAACACAAAAGCACTAAAAGTTGTTGGGGCTGGTTACATGAAATTCCTACAGTTTTCTGCTGTGGCGTCACATTCTTAAGAGGTTTCCAAAAAGAGTGACTTTGTTCCACTGCGAAACGCTACCTCAAACCCCCAAAACCCCAAACCACAAACCCTTGATTTATAATTTAATCCTGGATCGATCCCCCTCCCCACTAATCGGTGTTGTTAAACTGCTACCACTTAGTCATTCACCAGGTATGAGTTGGGAACTAGTGTCCGGGTTATTAACCTATGTTTTTTTCCTTGAATGGTACCTATATATCAAGATATTTGTGTGTGTGTGTGTGTGTGTGTGTGTTTGCGCGCGCGCTCGTGTGTGCATGTTGGCATTGTTGCTATGGCAGTAACTGGAAGTATGCATCCAGGAATGAATGTTATGAAATGGTGTGATAACTATCGTAATGTACAAATGTATCTTTCATTTCATTCCTACCCTGTTGCACCCAGGAGGTCTGTTCGTTTTACACTCCATCTGTGACCCCCTTCAGGATTGCCCCTAGTGCCCCAACCACGTCCAGGACTTCCCCATGTCCCAGGACTAACCACCTAAATTAACGATTGAGAGGTCCACCTAACATATAAACTAACTGCCCAAAATAAAATAGCACACCCAACCGAAAGAAAAAAATTAAAATTAAAAATAAACAAATTAATTCAAAACCATTCGTAAGATAAAATAATATATACAAGAAGGAGAATAGAAAAACATCCATGAGACAGGGAGTCATAATACAGAATAAATTATTATAAAAATCCAACATTAGTCATTTAAAGAAACATAAATATTAAAATAAATATATTTTTTAAAGTCTCAGAGTTGTCTCTAGAATGCCATCATCAGCCCAGCAAACCATCCACAAAGCGCCCTAAGAGAATCAGTTTAAAAACGACAGCTTCACGAATTAACAGCAAGTACTGGAACGATGCGATCGGCTTAGAGGCCGACCATAACACAGATGACGTAGCCAGCAGGCCTACCATATCCCGTGCCCCCCCCTACCCAGCGCGAAATCGGCGGAAGCTGGATGCGTCCCCCAAATTGACGACAATGTTTGCTTTGTAAGAGTTACTTTAAAAAAAAAAAAAAATATGATACCTACAATATATTGGAAAAGATAGGAGGAGATAATGGAGGGAGAGATGAAGGACGGGTAAAGAGTGGGGGAAGGGACAAGGGGCGAGGAAGGTGAGAGTAGACGCTAGCAAAGATAAGGATCAGTTTGAAAGAAACAATTTAGGAAATATAAAAGTTGCTATCTTGTGTACCAGATGATTTGTAGATGAAAATGGCGACCACGACAGTCCCTTTTTAATGATGGTTGCTGTAGAGTGATTTAAGCGGGTTTCGAAACAAACCATTCATTATGATTATGAGAGGGGAGAAGATGGGTGGGTGGGGGACAACAGCCGTTCACTGCGAACAATGAACCAGATTTAAAGCTGATGTGGAATCACAATGCCAAAAATACTAAACGCAGGCAAAAGGAAGTTATAAACCAAAGGAGAAAGAAAATGGGCGATAAGACAGGTCACGATAAAGTCAAACAGAGTTATCTCATTTGCAGACAATGACTAAGTGAGCGAGGAAAGAAGGTGAAGATAACTCTTTTTTTTTTAAAGCAGTTCATTCCCCTTCTATCCCGAATCCCCATCTTGACTCTCTCCCCACCCCACCCTCTCTGCCTGAAACGTAGGATGTCAGGCCGGGATATAGGTGGGTACAGATATTGCTTGTGACGTGTACGGTATTAGCACTGGATCCTTGCCTTCCTAGAGTCCACCCGCCCCAAGTCCTCCTCCCGCCCCATCGCGAAAATAAAAATAAAAAGGTCTGCGATAGCAGTCATAGATCTGTCCTGTGGGTTCCAGACGCCTAAATTAAATAACACGATGACGCGATAAAGAAGTAAGCTTATCTTTAATTAAATCCCAATTATAGACACGTCACATTTTCTTTGCAACAGCAATATTTGCGTCATGATTCATTTATAGATGAAAAATCTAGAATTTGGGGGAACATTGCTTGTAGGCAGTCATTTCGTATTTTAGAAAAGTAAAAATGTGTATATTGTTTGTTGAGAGAGAGAGAGAGAGAGAGAGAGAGAGAGAGAGAGAGAGAGAGAGAGAGAGAGAGAGAGAGAGAGAGAGAGAGAGAGAGAGATGGGGGAAGGAGCATGTATGGTGGGGGGGGTTGAAAGAATGCTCGAATTTGACCGAGAACTGCTGACAGATCATAAATGCTTGTGCTATGAGCGTACAAAATTTCCATATAAGTACCTAGTTGTCCTAGAACATTATTAAGAACCAAACTATTGGTGACACATGCGCACTTGGTCACAAATGTTTCGAACTATACTAGCAAGAAGATCTCCATGTGAACTACCTTGAGACTAAGGCAGTCCACGTTTCTAAAAATAACACGGGTGCATTTTTTAATGGCCACCTAACCTGATCAAATCTACCAGAAGTCATAGCATATGCAAAAAAAAAAAACAAAAACAAAAAGACATCTCACTATATTTTCTACTGCACTTTAATAGCCTCGTGGCGTAATAAATTTTTTTTAGAAGATAGAATATAATAAGTACGGCATCTCGGTATATTCTCCCCACTAAATATTAATGGCTTCGTGACCTGAAGTCACAGCATATGCAGGACATCTCACTATTTTCCACACTGCATTTTAATGGCTTCGTGACCAGATAAAACCTAGCTTTTAGAGTTTACGATACGTATACGGCATGTCACTATATTCATCACTGCATGTTAATGGCTTCGTGACCAGATAAAACCTAGCTTTTAGAGTTTACAATACGTATACGGCATGTCACTATACACTTTTACATTATTCGATGAGATTCCATGCCTTCATTGCAAGCAAACTGTGACTGCACGCGAATGAATGAGTATATATATCACACAGAGACACACTCACAAACACACACGCGGTGAGAAACAGCCGGGGGGGGGGGTAGAGTGAAAGAGTTACGTTCTTTATGTATTTCCTTGAGATGAGTCTTGAAAGGAATCACTTCGTTTGCACTATACTAGATAAAATAGAAAAGGAATCTGCTATGACTATGTCTGAAATTCCTGCTTTACGTTCGCCGGCTTAGTTTCAACTTATCAATGAGTCCCGAGGGTCTATGCAAGTGATTTGAAAGGAAAGTTATTAAGGAACGAAACAAAGAAAAAAATTGCAAGGACATTCAAAGAGATGTAAAATGCCCTGTCTGTGAGGGGTGGGGGTAAATGCCGGTGACGTCAGACAGATCAAACAACGTGCACAGAACGCTTTACGTGAGGGAAGGTAAATTTCAAACATGGATGGTCCAGTCAATTATGCAGACTCTACTGTAGATCGCCGGAGGTCACTATAAGGTTTGAGATCGCAAATATTCAGATCCGAGATCACTAATAACTAGATCCGAGGTCACTAATAGTGAGGTCGGAGGTCAGTATTAGTTATGACGTACTCTTATGACTGACAGTTTGCCGACGGGTTAGGATTGTGGAGTGCATTGACTTGTGACTGATCGCAGCATGCACTTCGAACTATTTAGTAGTGAACTCGGACCTATTAGTCAGTCATAAGTGTATGTCACAGGTCAGTCCCGTAGATGAACTGTAGGTCATAAGTGTACGTCACAAGTCAGTCCCGTAGATGAACTGTCAGTCATAAGTATACGTCACAAGTCAGTCCCGTAGATGAACTAGCAATCAGGAGTGTACGTCACAAGTCTGACCCGTAGATGAACGGTCAGTCAAGGGTACGTCACAGAAAGTACTTAATACTTTGATCTATCTGCACTGACAACCTGCAACTGTTTCCAGGGGTGAATTATAAAATTATGCTTGAAAGCCAGCAAAAAGTGATAAATTATAAGACTATAAGTTTTAAAAAAAACAGCGGTAGTACACTAGCGGTTGTGACATGCAAGGCTGTATCTGAAAGCCAGCACACTAGCGGTTGTGACATGCAAGGCTGTATCTGAAAGCCAACACACTAGCGGTTGTGACATGCAAGGCTGTATCTGAAAGCCAGCAAGCACACTAGCGGTTGTGATATGCAAGGCTGTATCTGAAAGCCAGCAAGCACACTAGCGGTTGTGACATGCAAGGCTGTATCTGAAAGCCAGCACACTAGCGGTTGTGACATGCAAGGCTGATGAAAACCAGCCGACTGGTAAATTATAAGACTATGCCTAAAACCAGAGGTGATGAAATGCAAGACTATATCTGAAAACCAGCAGACTGGTGATTTATACATAAGATTATGCTTAAAAACCGGCAGTGTGAAGTGAAAACAAAAAGCAAACTGGTAATTTCTAAGACTGTGCCTAAAATCCAGCAAAAATCTTAACTCTGCATATCTGAACAGTTTAGAAAAGGTCAGAGTTGTGTATCATTTCAGTTTGACCACTCAGAATGTAAGCTGTCAGAAATATACAAAATGAAAAAAAAATGACATTGGCGTCAAAAGGTGTTGACCGTGTATCTCGTGTGTGTGTACGTGTGCGTGTGTGTGTGTGTGTGCGCGCGCGCGCGTGCGTATGTGCGTGCATCTATGTATATTTTTAAAAACATCATTTTAATATGGATTTGTTTTATCTGTTTCGTCATGAAAGAATTTATCTTGTCATAGTTGCTGTCCCCTACTACTGTGTGCTGACCCTACTACAACTGTACTGTGTATTGTCCCCTACTACTAGTATGTGCTGTCCCCTACTACTGTGTATTGTCCCCTACTACTACTGTGTGCTGTCCCCTGATAATGTTGTTGTCCCCTATAAGTGAGTAAGGTTCTCTACTAGTATGAACTGTCCTGTACTAGTGTATGATGTGCCATACTAGTGTGTGTAGTACCCTCAGGGTGTGAGTAGTCCCCTCCTGGTGTGTGTAGTCCCCTACTGGTATGAGTAGTCCCCTTCTGATATGTGCAGTCCCCTTCCGGTATGAGTTGTTCCAAACCATTGTAGACTATCCGCCTTCTGTCCCAATTAAAATTTATTTTCTTAATGAAAGAAATAACTTTCTGTAGGATACCTGTTTTGATTTTGTAACAGTAATAGAGTTGGTATTCCGTAAATAATCCTGTTGTTTATTTATTTTGACTTTTTTCTTCTCTTTTTTATAAGGTACATGCTTTTTTTTTTTTTTTTTTTTTTAGATAGATAGAGGAAGTATGGTTATTATCTCTGGTATTGACACAAGCTTTTATGCTTCTTTTTTTTGTGCTTTTGTTGTTTGCTTTTAAATCTTTATAACTTCTCTAAGCTAAATATTCAGATCAGTACCTCGTTTAGCATTTGAAAAGAAGATTGGTGTATCATAATTGACATTTTATTGGTAATATAAATTTAGGCAACTGAATACGATAAACAAGCCTTACAATCATAAATAGACTTGTGTTGGTAGGCCCAAATTTGCACAGCCGTAACCCCACACCCACCCCGGGTTGTGAATTCAACTGAAATGAATAAATCAATTTACTCTGCATGTAAATTTAGTCCATCTCTTGCACAGTTTACACTCCCCCCCACCTCCCGCCAAGAACCACGTGATCTCAAACTGCCGTCAATCATACCGTCCCCGCAGCATCCAACCAGGCACTTTGAAGTGCACCAAGAGTGGTGTCGTAAGAGAAGTAGCACGTGTTTTATCCAAAAATAGTAACATACGCTAAAACCAGATCAACAGTTGCCTCAGCGTGTATCATCAAGTGAGTTAATTACTTATTGTACATCGAAATTAAACTGCAAAGACGTTAGATGCACATGGTAACAGGAATTCTCTCTTCGTGTCTGTGTTTCACCTGAAAAGAATTTCCGTTAGGATTTTGACCACTTTTAGTGTAACACCATAATAAAGTACACACACATAAAGCGTAAGCGTTAAAGGTTAGACTGATGACAATGATTTAGAACAAGTCAGCAAGCAAACAGAGATATCTCTTGCTCGCGCGCTCTCTCCCCTATGCGCATGTTGCATGTGTGTGCATGCGTGCGTGCGTGCGTGTGTGTGTGTGTGTGAGTCAGACTGAGTGTTACTATGTTATGTGCGTGGAGTTGTGGGCATAAACAATGCACTAGAGTAATAAATTTTCGAGTGCAGGTACCCCTTCAGACGGAAGATTTATGCACTTGAGAACATCTGCAGCGACTAACTACCTGCCAAGCCAGGGCAAGCAATAAGGCCCCTTGACTGCGATTTCGTAGCATGTTCGCAAGACTAACTGGCGACAAACATATATTCCTTTTCCATTTTTCTTTTCGTTTTAAGAGCGCTAGGTTTAAAATTCTGCTCCTTCGCGTCATGTTGACATTGATAATTTTATCTTATTTTCACAAGTTCATCCTCCTTTATAACCTTAATGCAACAGACAAGAGCAATAAATGTTGACTTTGTTCTGGGCTGAAATCGTGTATGAGATCTGACAATGACATACGTTTTGTGACATCTTCTGTTAGTACACAATCTTATATTTAAAAAGTATCATGACTGATATAAGTTTTGTTGACATCAAATATATCTCACACAATATTCCCCACCAAGCGCACCAAAACGCAGGACTTCTGCTTCGAAATGCCGTCAAAATCGGCCGATGAGGAAGCATTTGGCCATGGTCTCAAAGTAGTTTTGTAATGCCTTGTGTCGAAATGAAAGAAAATTGTTAAGGAGTCGTAAGTGCTTGTAACCTACATTTTGCCCGCTTGCGAAATGTGTGCGCGCGCGTTTGTATGTGTGTGTTTATGTGCATGCGCTTGATACGTGAATGTGCGCGCAGGATCTGAAGAGCAGCAATTCCTGAAGGAATTATGAAGCATATTGGTTGTCAGCACTGACACGCTAAGACAGAGTTGTTAGATTTCAGCTGCCAGTCACTTCACAATATGCAAGGAGGGGTGGAGTGGGTAGTTAATAATCCGAATGTCTGTAATAAGCACTTTATCCCCCCCCCCCCATCCCACCCCGCCAATACTTTCCTTTCTCCATAATTGCTTTGAAAACTCTGTTCTCTATATTTCTTACGTATTATTTAAGGACGTCAAATCTTTTGCAGTGTGACGCACATTCATCAAATCTAATTGGCCGATCTGTCGGTGTAGATCGTATTGTATTGGCTGCATTAGTCGTTGATAAGTTCTCGAATACATGCACAAGTCTAGTTGATCTTTACAGTACCGTTTTCGTGTCTAACTTGTGCTATATCTAATCTACTTTTTAACGTGTTCTGTTTTATTCATCTCAGTGAGTTATTAATGTTAAACCGAAGTATAAAATAAATATTAAAATCTGAGTCAATGCAATGAGCAGGCTAATCTATGCAATGAACAAATCCACTTTATTCTCTTAAGGGGAGACGTGGCCAGAACCCCTTAGCGTGCTTCGGGTTTAGACTGTCCAGGCAATCTCAGTGCTAAAGTTTGTCTGCTTTAAAGGACCTGATGATGAATACGATAATACAATTTAGCCAAGTCAGTGGTGACCGTTTTTTCATAATCAATCCGTACTGAACTCTAACCACGGACAATGTCACTACTTCTCTAAGGAATCGTTTTGCATAGATGCCTTACGTCAGCAGTAGAGTCGTAATGTGGTAAGTTAATGACTGTATTTTTGTTTAAAATGTTTATTTTTAATGATGTAAAACTTAAGTCACATTGCTCTGCTGACGTATTTAAATGATGCTAATGCTAATGTTAATGTGAAGTATACATTTTGGATTGACCGACTGTGAAAGATGAATGTCCGAGAAGTGTGATTATTTGCGACTGTATATGTTGCATGTACAATTTTATGACTGGTATAACTGTATGGATGATATGGACTATAGACTGATAGAAATGTATGATTAAGGCGGTTTCTACAGTGAAACTTTACGACTGACACAACTTTATAACTGGTTATTGGTGCTTCTGAAGTACAGCTTTACAAATGCTTCTACTGTTACGGTGTTTCTGAAGTAAAGCTTTACATGTGATTGATACATCTTTACAAATGATTGCTATTGTTATGGTGTTTCTGAAGTAAAACTTTAAAAATGATTGCTAATGTTCTGAAGTAAAACTTCATAAATGATTGCTAATGTTATGGTGTTTCTGAAGTGCATTTATTACTCTGAGTTTCCGAAGTATAATTTTATGTCTGATTCTTGTTTTTTGCTGTTATTGCAAATTGCACAGTAATCTTGTGCCAGGCTTTGCAGAGTATATTGCAAATTATACAACAGCCTGGTTTGCCGGGCTTTGCGGTGAATAACTACGTTATGCCAGGCTTTGCGGTTTATAAACTACGTCATGCCAGGCTATTCCAAGTAAATAAATAAAACCGCGTGGCTTCAACTGATGAACAATAACACTTTCAGTCTTCTGTTCTCAATTTCAGTTTAGATCTATGGATTGTCGTCTGCTCTACGGCACGAGGCGTCTGTCTTGTCGGTGCATAAATACTGAGTGACCTCTGAAATGAGGTCAGTTGTTTGCTGGGCGTGTACAAAACACGTTAGTTCGCAAACATCTTGCTGATGTCTCAGTAATGTACAACGACAATGGATGGGTGTGGTGTCTATCTGCCTGGTACCAAAGCAAGACAGTTGTCTTGTCCGTTTGGGAAATGGAGGAGAGAGGGAAATAAAGAGGAAAACATGCGCCTAAAGAGTTGAACGTCGGGGTTAAGTTCAAGCAGGGTGGGACGGTACTAAATGGAATCAAGGTGTTTTGTCTTTCAATGAACTGAACCGGCATGAAGAGGTCACGAGGCAGTGCAGGCAGGCACCTTGGACTAGTTTACTCAAGAAAGGTGGTTCGAAAGTCATGTACAACCAACTCCGCCGTGTAGCGAATCAGTAATTATGTTTTCGAACAGTTTCTCTAAGGTTAAATGCCTTTCATGATTGCTATTATCCTCTTTCTTCCGATCATCTTCTCCCGAAGAAATAATTTGCTATAGGTAATTTAATTATATATATTATAATATAAATTATTATAGGTAATTTAAAGGTAAGCTACCTTTAAAAATAGAGGAAACATAGATTTCAAAATAAAACTTTAAAAGAAACACAAAGAACTACTGCTATATGTTGTTAGATGCTTGAGTACACACTGACAAACTCTACGGATTTAGGATCGAAACTTTTTGAGTCACGTTAATTGCATTAACCGGCAGGATTATTAACAATCACCTTTTATTCCAATGCATATACATCTCTCTGAAGCCTAACAAATACGCAAGCCCAACTGCAGAAACAAACTAAAAGACAGGGGTCAGTCCAAGATCACTCTGAAGAAGGTTAGGTGATTATAATTTATCAGACTGTCTTTGGTTATCACGAACCTGTCAGGAGTAAACCTGATCTAGTGGCTACAACTGACACGTGACTAGCAGACGTGGGTAGTTTATGTCCAAGGGTTGAAGGTTCAAGACGCAGGAGCGACGCACTTATCAGACCGGGTATTTCAGTCAGTGCTCTCTGACGGCTGGCTACGGGTATTTTGCAACATGTACACGTGTCTTATATACCGTTATAGGAAATCGTTACATAACGCATTCAGGTACGATGCATATGCAGCACGAATCTTACAGACAGTTAGGTATTACAGCTAGTTATACATTTAGGTATTACAGCTAGTTATACATTTAGGTATTACAGCTAGTTATACGTATCTTAAGACATTTAGGTATTACAGCTAGTTATACGTATCTTACAGACATTTAGGTATTACAGCTAGTTATACGTATCTTACAGACATTTAGGTATTACAGCTAGTTATACGTATCTTACAGACAGTTAGGTATTACAGCTAGTTATACGTATCTTACAGACAGTTAGGTATTACAGCTAGTTATACGTATCGAATAGGCATACTGCAATAGTTGCCTGTATCACATAGGCATACATATGTGTTGCAATAGTTATGTGTATTGTACAGGCATATAGGTAAAGTGGAAGCGGCACACATATCACATAGGGCTAGGCATATATGTGTGTTGTGCTGGTGACCCATATCGCATAGGCATACATGTATGTTGTGCTGGTGACCCATATCGCATAGGCATACATGTATGTCGTGTAGGTGATCAGTATCGCATAGGCATACATGTATGTATGTTGTGTAGGTGACAAGTATCGTATAGGTATACAGATACAGCTACACATATTATAAACGTGTATGTTACAAAGGTATTATAAATAGCAAAAACGTGTATTATTAACACTGCTCTCTATGAAATCAAGTGTTTCCTACATTCTAGATATCCAGACAAGCTATATACATAAAGTATGCGTAGTCTACTACATTGTGGTGGGCGGCTCTGTTTTGTCAAAAACTGAAAAAGGGAAAAAAGAAGATAGAGAGAGGGAAAAAAAAGATCACGAAATGAACTGCTTGCTACGGTCTGTCACTATATATTTTTAGATTCAAGCGTACACAAACACTACGATATTCAAAGTGGGATTTTGACGTCAAATGTACCGCTCTCCTCTTACGGCCTAACTCTTAGTCGCAGTTAATACATGTTTGTTTTTCCAGCACTCGAGAGTTACCCAGGTAGCCTGCACAGGCCCTCCCAACGAAGGAAATGCGTTAGTCTCAGATGTCGCTCTTCATTCGCATTGCACAGCGAACCAAACTGAATTGCGGTAGTCCGTATTTTCTTCCACCCTCTCTTCACCTCACCTCCGCCTAACCCCGCATTCGAATCATGGACAACAATACAGTGTAGATTTTCTGATGTAAGTCAGTTAGTCAACTCATTATCGCCATGTTCATGGAGCACGCATAGTTCAAGGGAAGGCAACTCTCGGTGCCTACGCTGCCATACTGACGACCTTGATGCCGTCATTGCCGCGCGGCGACGTCCTAAACGCGACAAAAGAAACGCATCAGCTTTTCTGGGAGAACGACAGACGTTTATTGCCTGATTTGTGTTTCTGGAGAAGTGTACAGTTTGGCTGAGTTGTCCTGTCGTATATTGAATCTGCGCGTGTTTCTCTCTCTGTGTGTATGTGTGAATGTTAATACGTGTCTCTGTGTGTGTGAATGTGAGTGTGTCAACGTGAATGAATGGTGTAGCATGTGCGCATAGGTACGTGTGAGTAAAAATGTGTCTGAATGCCAGCTTTTGTAAAGTGAAGTGTGTGTGTGTGTGTGTGTGTGTGTGTGTGTGTGTGTGTGTGTGTGTGTGTGTGTGTGTGTTGTGTGTGTGTGTATCTAGTAAAATGTGTCTTTGCTTGTGCCTGTGCTGTGCATGGGTCAGTTTGTGAAAATGTGTATTTGCTTGTTTTGTGTGAGAGTCTAATTGTGTTTATGTGTGTACGAAAGTGAATGCGTGTATGGGTTAGTCGGTACCTAAGTTGTTTTATAATATATATTATTGCGCGCGCGTGTGTGTGTGTGTGTGTGAGAGAGAGAGAGAGAGAGAGACAGACAGACAGACAGACAGACAGACAGACAGACAGACATCAGACAGAGAGAATTCGAAGTATTTTCTTCACCTTTCCTTTCCCAAAGCTGAATACATTAATTCTCATGAAGCAATGTAGCTAATTTAACAGATACTATATTCCTTTACAGTCGTAACAGAATTCGACCTGTCAAACAAACTGTAAACATGAAATATCTTCAGTGACGAATAAACGACAAAACAGATCAATGCTTCAAACGTCATGATCAACGACAAGATGAATACTCCAAAAACTGTCGTCAACTACAAAGAGATGAATACTCCAAACATTATTTAACTAAAATTGACGAATACTCCAAACATTATTTAACTAAATAGATGAATACTCCAAACATTATTTAAAATTGATGAATATTTCAAACATCAATTCAACTACAAATAGTTAAATAACACACCAAGCATCATCATCCACGACAAATCTTAAAACTCATCCTCAACGACCGTCACTCCAGAGATCATCGGCCCATGAAATCAGCTAGCGATGAAAGTAGATATTCAACTCTTACTTAAAAGTTCAAACTCAAGTTTCGGTTATCGGCGGTGTCACTAAATTATGACCAGATTGTCACGTCAATGATCGGAAACAACAATGGCCAGTTTGGGACCAAACTGATTTCTTACATTCTATACCCCCTTCCTTCTCCCCCCACCCCCACTCTCCTCCTCACCTTTCTTTCATCTTGCAAACATCCCCGCCTCAATTGCGGATTGAACGATTGATATTTTAAACAAATAATGAAACCGAGAAGATATGTAGTATAAAATCATATTACAGCTACTTTATGAAAAAGTAAATAAGGTTGTTTTTTTAAAGTAAAAATACGATGTGACAAAACCTACAGAAAGAGAAATGCAGCACTGTTATGACCTATATCGGCAAAATATATTAAATAATTAATCAGTGCGCGCGCATTCCGAAAGGCACAGACGCACGAAAAGTTTCTTTTTCAAGCAGATTGTTATACCATCGGAAATAAAACTCGAAATAGCAAAACCATTATTATAATTAAATCTGGAATGGGTTTTAATACATAAACAACAAATCTTAATGTATAACAAGCAAACCTTAATTACAGAATAAACAAACCTTAATACTTAACAAACAGATATTAATACAGAACAAACAGATATTAATACAGAACAAAGAAACTTTAATAAACTTACACAACAAAAAGACCGTAATATGTATCAAACAAACCTTAATACACAGCAAACAAGCCATAATGTGTAGTGTGGTCAAAAAACGGGGTTTTACCTCAGGGCAATAACTGAATTCAAGCAAATAGTGGTAAGATACTTTTTACATAAAAGCAACGTAAAGATATTAGGAAATGATAACAGTCCTTTAAAACGAAATATATAATGTTAATTGCTTATCAATGGAATTCAATATATTTCCTCGTCCAGAACCACACGCTTCTACTTCTCTATGTTTTAGAGCGATATGCGTGCGTCTGTTTACATCTTTCCGATGCTTCAGAGAAATAATTCTGTGTGCAGGGGCATTAGCTAAAGTCTTCAGTGCGAATGTAGCCCCACCCCCCACATCTCCCCGAAAAAGAACGAACTATTGTAATATTCGCATTTTATTCCAATTATTTCTGAAAACTGTATTTCTATTCTACTCAGATCGTCAATTTAGTCAGCCCTTCAATCACGAGTTTTAGTCAGATCATCAATCTAGACGGACTTTCAATCAGGACAAACCTTCGGTCAGTACTTCAGTTTAGACAGACCTTCAGTCTAGATGGATCGTTAAGCTAGAGTGGACCTTCAGTGTAGAACTTCGGTACCGGAAGACTAATGTGTAAATATTTACATAACGGTTGTATGTACTGTTCTATCTACTATGGTCGTTAAAATACAAATTCGGTACCCAGGCACTTTTCATTTCAGAAAAGAACTAGTGTGAATTTTATAATCAAACACGTCATCGAAAATCTTCTGGTTTGCTTCGCTCTGCATTAAACGCATTGAAATCATCTAAATTAAGGAGTGATTAAATGCCAAGGTGGTAAGAGCTCGCCCGCGTGCTTTGTGTGTGTGTGTGTGTGTGTGTGTGAGTGCGCGTGACTGTGTGTATGTATTTGTGTGGTGGGAGAGATGGTGCCCGGGGGATGGGGGGTGGTGGAGAGGGTGGAGAGAGACGGGTTGAAATGGAAACACAACTCATTCAAAGTGAAAGTAGACGTACTTACTTACCGGATCTGACAATTCCAGAAGTCCGCAACAGAGAACTAATGTTTTCCTTTTGGCTTGACTGGGTTTCCCACGCGTTACGATATGACACAAGAGTCGTTTCTGGTGCCACAAGACACACAAAATCGCCCCTTAACCCTCCCCCTAAAAACGGGGAATGCACCACAGTAACGTTCAGTCACGCTTCGGTCCGGACTGATGGTACGAACAGCGGGCGCGTGGTTTAACTTCAGTCAAAGACGAGACACGCGCACACACACGCACGTAGCTTTGCACCACGTGTGCTAATGAGTCAAGAACGGAAGCCCAGTCCACACCAGCCAGCGGGCCGCCCGCGCACATGGTCGGGCCTCTTCGCCAGTACTCCAATCCCCGGTTTCACAACGCGGTCGTGCCATGCCTCCCCAGTAGTTCGGCCCTTGGAGCTGCGCACGGACGCACATATCGACACGAGCGCACGCATGCATGCAGTCGGCCCTAGAGGAGCAAGAAGTGTCTAATTTATTTACGGTTTGATTTCTGTTGGCATTTCTGAAAAAAAAAAAATAAAAGCTTCTACCTATCTGTTACAGGTGTAGGGTTTCCGCAGAGGTGTCGCGATGGTCGGCAGCCTCGATTACAAGCCTTGCAGTCAATGAACCGCCCTTGCCAGTCGGTATGTTTCCTCTAAGCGCGGGGCCGAAACAATGGGGCCTAAATCTATTGCGACAGAGAAGAATAGTTTTCTAGCAGTGCTGCAGCGGACGGTTTGCGAAAGGGGAAGTGGGGAGGGAAGGGTCCAACATGCGCCATCGGGAACCCCAAACACGCATCTGACAAAAGAGTGGAAAATGCTTTATGTAAGATCTCGCAGACGTACCTTTGTACAACTGACAAGAATAAAACGGAAAGACGGAGACCTTTGCTGGCAGGGATTAAGCGCTGTTTTAGGGTGGGGTTGAGGGTGTTTGAGGTGTGAAACCGATGCAACACGTTCGCTGTAAAGCTGATGCATTTAGACCTCTGACCCCTTCTAGTTGTCACGTAATTTTAATCGTGAGTTTGACACTGAGTCGTTAACACTCTCATCGTCCTTTTTTTCTGAACAGATTAAATGCTTACCAAAAATAACAAAAGAAAAAAAAAATACAGTGCTTTCGCAGAGTGATTTATGTTTGGCTATTAGGTGCACAGAGAGAGAGAGAGAGAGGGGGGGGGGGAAGATTGCTAAACCTTTTTAAGTGTTACCGAGAGAGGGGGGAAGATTGCTAAACCTTTTTAAGTGTTTAAAAATTGCAATTTTGCCCTATTACATTTTGGAGTAAGCTCCATTATTATTGATTATTTTTCATTTTTCATTTTATTTATAATGTTATCATTACCCCTCAACACTCAATTTAGAAAACACAAAACAAACGTGTAAATGTAGGAACTGTTGTGAAAAGATGATACGAAACGTTTATAATAATTACATACTGCGTACTTCGTTTTCACCTTTTATTCATCCGTACGCCAAAGTGCCGGCTATATACCGGTGAACCCTGAATCACAGCTGTAGTAGTAGTAATAGTGTTCCTGTTGTTTGATGCGGATTATGGCATACAACCTCGATCCTCCTGCTAATGAAAGGTTTCAATAATCGAGTTTTAATATTGAATCTGACGAAAATGACTGGTTTCCTTAGTACGCGTTTATATAATTATTTACTCAAATAAAGTACATAGTACTAAATGCACACGTATAAATACATATCATAAATAAAACATTAGTGTAGTTCTGTTAATTATATTTAATACAGAATTAATGTGTGCGTGTTTGTTGTGTGCGTGTGTGTGCGTGTGCGTGTTTGGTGTGTGTGTGTGTGTGTGTGTGTGTGTGTGTGTGCGTGTTTGGTGTGCGTGCGTGTTTGGTGTGTGTGTGAGGTAAATGGTTGCACTCGTGAAGCACTTATCAACCCACCCTCCCGGCCCCACTTCAGTGTCTGAGGACGGGGAGGTATCGCCAAAGATCCTTAACCGGATTGTTACCTGCCTGTACCTAATCTTGACCGGCGTCAGCCTTGACTGTGACACTGACTGCTGACCTGCGTCCCTGTCAGCCTTGGCAGTGGCAATTACTGATTGCTGACCCGCGTCCCTGTAGACCTTGACAGTGGCAATTACTGATTGTTGATCTGCGCCTCTGTCGACATTGACACTGGCACTGACACTTGACTGATTGCAGATCGGCGTCCCTCTCAGCGCTTTGACAGTGGCACTTACTGATTATTGACCGGCAGGAACCTTCACGCTCTGCGCTCGACATCTGACGGAGTTATTGCAGTGTGTGCTTTACTTGTTCTTGAACGAGCTCTTCTTCACGGAACGCATGCATATGGATGCCGGTATATGTGGCCAACTGCAGCATCTCGTCTAAATCAGGTCAAGTGCGTCTCACCGCGACATACGGCACAATAACGAACGAGATGCATGTTGATGACGCTTTCAAATCAGATAAACAGTCATCGTGAAGATGTTTACTATCTTCTTCTTTAAATTGTTTTCAAAATGAAATTATTAAAATGAAGCGGTTTACAAGCTCTCTTGGGCGTTGTGCGAGTGTGACTATGTCTGAACTGAAAATGCAGTTCATTCCAGTTGAAGGGCCTTAAGATTAGCACACAGGTGTCATTTCATTTGATCGCAGGTGTTTATAAAATCAATTAGTATATCTGTGTTTGAAATATGTGTGCAATCTAGTATTTATAGGTTATAGAGTAATTCAAGAATTGCATCTATATTTCAAAGGAGCAATATGTATATCATAAGGCTGTACAGTGTGTCGGTCCTTAATATTTATAACAATTTATATAGTTCTTGAAGAACACCACACTAACTTTAGCTGGCTATTTAAATCTAAAAGCTCTTCAAGAAGATACAGTAGTCCTAACTATATTTTCGTTTTACAATAAAATGAATGAAAAGTATTTATAAATAGCATTTAAACTTCGGACACATGACACTGTATAGTTATAGGGTTTCACGAATCTCGTGTATATTATTTTTTTGTTATTGTTGCTGTTTTGTGTTCGTGTGATGCCTGTTCCAGTCCAGTTGCTTTCTATCCCTTTCCTCATTTTGTGAAATGATTCAAAAGTTGATTTGCACGCAACAGCGTCGGCACATGCTCACTACGTGTTTTTCTTCTCTATGATTGGCGTCATTAGAGAATGAATTACGCTCCTGAGCACACCGTTCCCTCTAATATTTTTCTGTGTGCGTGGAACTGCTACCAAAACTTGTGGCGCGGAATTTTGAAACTGCTGCGCAGCATCTTCTAATGAGCTGCGCGGCCGCGCACCTTCATATGATGATGCCGTTACACAATGTTTTTTGCTGTACCTCTAATTTATAGGAAATTACGTCATTAAATGTATGTTTTAGTGATTAGTAGAATGTGAGTTGTTAATTCCAAGGCTATTTTTTAAGTATAGTGATACGGCGTACAGTTGTCTTAGCTAATGTGAATTATTAACTTCTAGGATTATTTTCATTACAGCATGCTGTTTTCTTGGTTTAATGTGAATTATTAACTTCTAGGATTATTTTCATTACTGCATGCTGTTTTCTTAATTAATGTGAATTATTAACTTCTAGGACTATTTTCATTACTGCATGCTATTTTCTTAGTTAATGTGTATTATTAACTTCTAGGACTATTTTCAAAAACTATATACTATGAAGCACTGTATTTTGTTGTCTTAGCTAATGTGAATTATTAACTTTTAGGACTATTTTAAAGAACTTTCTACTTTAAGTACTTTGTTGTCTTAGCTAATGGGAGTTATTCACTTCTAGGACTATTTACAAGAACTATAATCTTTTATCAAGTACTGTGTACGGTTGCTAATGTGAAGTATAGGTAGTTGTGCTAGATAAATCATCCACAACATTTTTTAAGAATATGAAAGCTGCAGGCCTCACATGTAAAGTGACGTCACTAGAGTGTATAATAGACCATAACATGGGAGCAACTCAGTATGAATGTTAGTTTCTTGCAGCAGTCCCTCTGTTGTAGTTTTCAACTACTGCAATACTTACTATTCTTGTATGCAGGAACTTTTACTCCCGACATACGCTGCAATTCTGACAATCAATCATTCAGCCTCATCCTGGACCAAGCTATCCGTTACCCACCTTAATGAGTGACCTGCTGAGGACGTCCTCTGCAAAACTACAGCTGTTCCAGAATCATTTTCCCCAGTGGAGATAACCTATGCACCAGTTATGTTTGGATATTGAAACTTACACATATTCTTGTCAACCTGTGCTCACTTAAGAGATTGAACATTCATGACATTATAACACCTACTATAGTAATTGCTTATATATACGTTTTACGTGTATTACTATAAATCTAACCCATTATTTTGACTTTGTTTTAACATCTTTAGCAGCCAGTTGTCTCACTTTTCCTTTTTTGTGTTACATAGTAAATGTCACCACTTTGTTCTAAGGCTCTTCTGTTTAATTTATCAACTGTCTATATCTGCCTAGGCATGATGGAATGAGACTGCAGGCATGCCTGTATCTGTCTATTTATCTTTGATGCACTGCCAATCATGTCACTTTGTGAGTGTATTCATGCCCAAGCTACGGGTGCATTAAGAGTGAGTGATCGGGGTACATGACACCAACATTTACTATTACAGTCATCAACGCACACATTATATATATATATGATGCTAAAACAAATATAACCAACATTTACTATTACAGTCATCAACGCACACATTATATATATATGATGCTAAAACAAATATAACCAACATTAAAGGGCTGTAACGATCTTGCGCGTATTATGGTAATTTTTAAACGCAAAAGCTCCATACATAAAAAATCTATTTCATCCAAACAAAAGCACAATATTAATGAAAGCGAAACATATTCAGAAAACAGGTAGGGACTATTTTCTGTCAACACCTATTCTGAGTGTAGCTAGAAACTATTTTTCTTAACTCACTGCCTGGTAATATAGGTTGAGTTTATTATAGTATATTTTGGGCTTCTATTTTTGTTAACTCACTTCCTGGTAGTGTACATTGAATTTATTATGGTACATGGTGGGCCTCTATTTAAGTATTCTTGTGCGCCCATATACACAAACACATACACACACTCAAAAGCAAACGTAAATTTTATAAATACCTTATCGGTGATATTTCTCAAATTGCATTCTTATGCACATACATACATAAACACACACATACATACACACATATGCAAATAGTCTCTTCCGCTTCCTCTCAATCTAGGGGTGCATAACTCTGCAGTAAAGAGCATCTGCCAAATGGTAAAGAGAAAGAGCCGACATTTATGCCTGGTGAATGAGACAAACCAGGAAAGCGAGGCTTCTCCAGACAGCTAGAGCCAACATCTAGGACACAACCCAAAACAGGAACTGAAAGAAAAAAATAGCTTCGCTCTTTAGCGTTCAAGATAACAAAGGTCATCCAGAACCATATATTTGTTTTTCCTTCTCTTCAATCTAAATGAAGGTTAACCCTATTGTTTAGAAAGGAAGGGGTGGTGGTGGGGTGGTGGTGGTGGTAGTGAAGATTCATTCACTTGAAGAATTGGAGACAGGAGAAAAGAATGTATAAAAAAAAAAGCTGTCCACGGACACACAGACAACATATACACGACAACACAACAGAGCAATAAATTATTGCGTGTTAACAATGAATTTTATAAGGCATATCATTTTTACCTCTCTCAAACTTAACGTATGCACTCCTTAACTGAAATAAAGTTCACGTGCTATTTTGGGCAGCGTAATGTTTTAGTTATAAATTTACCTTGAGTAAAAGTAGTAATAGCAGTAGTGGTGGCAGTGGAAGAGAATAGTAGTAACAGTATTAATAGCACAGCAGCAGTTTTACAAATGGTAGTAGTAACAGTATGAATAGATGGAGTGGTGGAAGTAGCAATCTTATAGTTGTAACAGTATGAATAGCAGAAAAGTGACGGAAGTAGAAGTCCTAAACTCGTAACAGTATGAATAGCAGAAAAGTGACGGAAGTAGAAGTCCTAAACTCGTAACAGTATGAATAGCAGCAGTGATGGAAGTAGAAGTCCTAAACTCGTAACAGTATGAATAGCAGCAGTGATGAATAGAAGTCTCAACAGTCTTTGCAGAATCGGAGTTAGTAATGATAACAAAAGTAATAGTATTTGTAGCAGTATTCATAGTAGTATTAATAACAGTTGCAGCAGCAACAGTACCAGTAGTTTTAGTAGTAATATTACGACAGTAATAGTAGCAGGGGTAGTAGCAGCAGTAATAGTATTAGGTGTTGCAGTAAAAAGCTTGAGTGACTCCCATATGTCCTCTCGGAAACATCTTACAATGTCGCGACTCGTGTATTGTGTAAATGACCCTTTTTATCAAGTTATCACCATCATAATTCCAGACTCATAGACTCATAATACAGGACCAACAGCTTCCTGAATGGGAATTTCATTCATCTTTACCGGTGTTTGCGCGGCTGCTGTAAATGTTACAGTTGCTATCGTTTAGTATACGAAACAAGCAAATACAAATATCTATTTCAGTTAACCATGTTCTTTCAAAAGTGATCAATTGGCGAAAAAAACAAACGTTGGAAATAGACGTCAATGAGATAGCCATCGATAAGTCAATTAATCAATAAGTAAACCAATCGAATCAAATCGAATCAACTTTTTTATCTTGCCCATGTAATAAAGCAGAGATAATATATTTTGATGTAAGGAAGAAAGCACACAAGAAAGAAAAATATTTTAACTTTCAGAAGAAATTCCTATATGTATTATAATTATTATTGAATAAAGAAATGTATGTAATTGTGCCAGGGAAATGTTTTAACTTTAAGAAAGTCCTATATTTATTATTATTATTGAATGAGAAATGTATGTAAATATGCCAGGGAAATATTTTAACTTTCAGAAGAAAGTCCTATATTTATTATTATTAGTGAATGAGAAATGTGTGTAAATATGCCAGGGAAATGTACTTTCAAAGTTTTAATTTAGCGTGCATGTGTGTGTATATGCGTGTGAATGTGTGTACATGTTTGTGTGTGGGGACGGGTGCAGGCATAATGCACCTTAAAAGATTTCTTGGGAGATTTTAAAAATTCAGGTCAAACTCAGTCATGAAATGTAATTTAGACGCGTTTTTCACTTATAATTGCTCTTTGTGCATAACTTATTTTCTCACACAAGAATTTAAAGAAAGAATAAAATAATATTTAATTTGTAATTTATACCAGTGTGTAAAAATATCACATATGTTGGTATATTTGAGACACTGTGAAACATCCTGTCTGTAATTGCAGTCAGTAAGACTTCAGGTTCTGTTCACATTTAAGAAGCACAGGCAGGTATCAAAATAATGTGGCTCACAAGGCTTCAGTTATTTTGATAAATGTATTGTTCTTTCTTCTAAAGAGACTTGACAGAGAACAAGCTCTTCTTGCGCCCAAATCTAAATTAAATTTTGTTTTCCGTTAGCACATTCACCATTAGAAGCAGGATGGTAACGATAACATTTTGGGCCGCTTCTTAGTGTTATGACGTAAGAGTCCTGTCTGAAAATTGAGATTTGGGTGTGACGGTCCGGGCGGGAAAGTCCTGATACCAGAAACAGAAACCCGATAAGGCATTCTGGTATGTTTTGCCACTGAAGACTAGTTTGGAAGCTCTGAATCGTCACTGGGCACTCGGTATTATCCGTGACTCCTTCGGCATCTATCTGGTCACCCGGTAGTCAAGTGTGACAGGAGACCATACGAACTGCTATCAGCAGTGGAAGATGTGACGTGACCTTATTCCACCCCTACCCACCCCATACCCTCCTTTTTCCGAGCAAAGGGCAGATTTGACTGGTGTACTGTGCAGCGAGGATGTAGGTACAGCAGGAAATATTCACTTCAGCGCACTCTTGCACACTAAATCGTACTGAATCCAACGGGAAGTAACTGGCGACCATGACTCATTTCATTCTCATCATCAAGCTGACACTATCCTCACAACGTGAAAGAATCCCACCCTAAGCACCTACCCCCCCCCCCCCGTTCACAAGGAGAGAGAGATGGAAGGGGGGGGGAAGCAGATAGAGGAAGGGGTAAACCAAAGATATGAATAAGAAACTCGCTCAGAGTCGTTGTCTTTGTCAGCATCTTCAGCCCAAGCCTAGCCCAGCTCTGCTGATAGATGTTATACAGATGCCGGGACCTTTCACTTCCCGTGTCACTGGGGTCCGTACACGGTGACTCTTGTCCCCTGCCTTGTCGACGGTAAAGGGTGCGGACAGACAAGTCGGTGTAAACGCCGTGACCTAGTTTCAGTATGAATCCAGTTATTTATATCAACCAGTCTAGCGTCGCGTTGGTGGACATAGAGCGATGCATCAGGACACAGCTTGCCAGAAGTGCCTAGCGAAGCAGATGCTGCAAGGCAGAACGCTTTGGTGTCAACAACGTCAGGTAGACAGCAGCAACGACTTCAAATTGCATAATAACATCCACGCGAGCAGAGGCGTTCGTCGCGATCAACGTATTACTTCTGTCCGTCCAGTTAACAAGTCATTAGTCAGTTAATATGTTATTTTGGGGGCTTAATTATAGTAATGCCACTTGCGAAAAGCTAAGCTGTAGCGTCATAGCTGCGTTGTTGCTGAAGATACATCACAGCGCCGTCCGGTCCGGCACCTGTCACCTACTCGCCAAGTCACAAACGGAGCTGCTCGCTAACCACCGCATGATGAACAGCGCTTGTATATCGGGGAGAAAGGGCCTTAACTCTCCAGATTTCCTTCCTATGCAACGTAGTGTCCGCAAAGCGACGTCAGACAGGCATTCCGATTCTTGATTTGAAAGATGTCTTATTTCATAATTGAAATATGACGTCAAATTTGTGAGAAACTGCGAATGGAATTTTCCCCACTTTTATTTACCTATTGACACATGTTAAACCATTAAAAATACGTTCCTATTTAATTTTGCATTTCTGTAAAAGATAAAAGAATTCGGCGTGCATACAATGAATTTTTTTTAAAAGACCTTTTGGTTAATACTAGCGCTGTTTCATGTTTGTGAGTGTATATGTTATATATATTTTTTTCGTTAACTTCTTTCCTCATAGGAATCGCAATAGCTTTTCATCCTGAGATGTTCTCGGTCTGGAATTGTTCCTGTGTGTGTGTGTGTGTGTGTGTGTGTGTGTGTGTGTGTGTGTGTGTGTGTGTGTGTGTGTGTGTGTGTGTGTGTGTAATCATGTACTTGTTCCAAATATTTTCAGTGTTTTCTTTAATTTTCAAAATATTATTGTGAAAAGTTGGAATATTTTCTCAATAAGGTGCGTGCTTTCTTAATCTGCTTTATAATTTAATTACTTCCTTACTAGGCTTGTACTCTTTATTTTTATTTAGGTTACCTGCGTTGCACCAGGGTTAGGTCCAGCGTATTAGTATAGAAACCTTCCAGTCAAAGTCCATCTGAGAAAGGTTCTGACGGAGCTATTGATCCGTCCTTTAAACTATACTATAGTCTCGTAATACTGTCTTGTCGGAGCTGACCTGCAATCTAACAAAGATAAAACGTCATAAGCAGTACGAAAATTAAAGGCTGATTTACACAGAAGCCAAGGTGTCGAAACAAAATTCAAATAAGAATAGTAATAGCCCTAAATACATTAAGCTCTCAGAAAGTACAAAGAACAACTCTTACACTTAAGGCTCATTCATGTGATGTACTTACTAAACTTGTCACATGTGCAAATGCATTAAAAAGAATAATAAGCAGGCAGAACTAATGTATGTGACATGAACTTTTGACGGCTGAAGCCGTCTTGGAGGTCAGCCAGACAGGTAATGAAGATAGGTATTCGAGATAGAATACAGACTGCATAAAAATTACGTAAAATAAATTGAGCATTATTGTTTTTCTCTTATCATACAGTTGTGCGTCTGCGTAGGTGCGCCAGGATAATGACAAGTCTGACATAAGAAATTTTAAACGCCAGCTGTCCGGGGTGGTGTTGGGGGGGGGGGGGCGGGGCGGAACTGTCAGATGCAAATATCTATTATATAAAAGCAAAATTGTGTGTGTGTGTGTGTGTGTGTGTGTGTGTGTGTGTGTGTGTGTGTGTGTGTGTGTGACGGGAAACCAATGAACTTATTTTTAAAATCACAGCATTGTGTCCGACATGATGTATGTTGAACTTGCATGCTGTCAGAAAGCCATTCCAGAATGAATGCAAGAAGTGGTAGTTAGTCTATTAAAATATATTCTGAATATTTGTATAAAAAAAATAATATGAGCTGTAAAAATGCCTTGTTAGGTATAATGTTTTTAAAACGAACTATTATACTTTGTCAAATCTTAACACTTTAAAATGAGTTTTGAACGAATAATGGTCTCATTCATTGTCACTAGGAATTATAAAGCTATTAATACGCCCTCCATTAAACTGCCATCACATTTATCTGCACTAGCTAATTCTCTCAACAAGAGAAAGCGAGTTTTCTGTACAGATAAAGAAGTGCTTGTCTCTATAATGCATATATACACTGAAAGCCTTATTCTCATAACGAGGTTGTGGCGCATGCGCACAAGTTGATCGGGTGCATCTAAACCAGAGGGAAGAGGTCAAACCACAGCCGTGGTAGAGACTGGGTCTATAAGCTACTGATGTCCTGAATTTTCGACGATGGATAAGTTCTGTCAGATGTTGGCAAAGTTTTGTAACTGTCAGACGAGAAGTCATTGGAAGTTTCTCCAAATGTGCTGAATTTTAAATAGAACATATATATGTCCAGCAAAATTAACGAGATTGAAAGGGGCGACTAAGTGAATTCTTATAGCTAGTTGCTGAATTAACATTTTCTGTAATTGACAGTGGACGTAACGCCTTCTTAGATAGAATGAAATTTTATTTGAAAAGAATAAGATCCGAGGATTTAAAATTGTTAATGAAATGTAGTTATTACTTTTTTATATTCAGATCTTAATAATAGTTAATTTCGTCAAAAGTACGGATTTGTAGTAATTTCGTTTCAAAATTACAATCAATGTCTGACTTTCATAATTCCGCCATTGACATCACAACTGAGTACTTAACAACTTGATTACAATAGAGATATCAGTATGTTATTCGCGTGCAGACTATCAAAGTGGTGTGTGTGTGTGTGTGTGTGTGTGTGTGTGTGTGTGTGTGTGTGTGTGTGTGTGTGTGTGTGTCTGTGTCTGTGTGTGTGTGTGTGTGTGTTCTGGGAGGGAGGGAGAGAGGGATAATAATGCAACTAAGTATAATTTCTTTTCCTCAGTGGAATTCTCCGAGCTGAAAAAAAAAACCCACAAAACATTCCCACTGATTGTACAGAGTAGGTTGACAGAATGAATCCATAGAGCAATCGACCTGCGAGTGACTGATGATGGTCATTGGTCTGATTCTGTGACACGTCAGCGCTGACTTGATCAGAGACCGGCGCAATGCACCGGGTGATACGAGTCAAGGGAGAGTAACAACGGAGAGTTTTGACACGTGAAAACAGAGTAGAAAGAAAGTATGCACTTTAGTTAATTAGAGAATCGTGACAAATAGCCGCACGTTGAATCACAAACACGCAAACATATACTGCACACGGACAAGAGCAAAGACTGAGGGGAGATAATTTTATACATCTTATTGTTATGATGCTCTCTCCGCTTGTGTCTGGAACTCATAGTGTGCTATTCACACTAAACAAAACTTGAAAGAAAAAACGAATAATAAGGGTAAGAAGAAAGGACGTAAATATCAACGCAGCCGTGAGCCAATGTTGCCGAGCCAAGTTATTTGTGCACTTGTCTCTGAATGAACTTCAGCAGCAAGGTCATCTGCTTAGAGCAGGAGTGCACAAACTTTTTAGGCCAGAGGGCCAAATTTCCAATTGATAGTGCATGGAGGGCCGCCACATGGATGGCTCAGTAGAAAAAAACAACACAAATAATGAAATAATGTGCTTCACATTCGTAATAATGGTAACATCCAAAAGTCCTCCGGGGACTGCATAGAGCCCTGTCTCGGGCCGCGGTTTGTGCATCCCTGGCTTAGAGTTACTTCCCCTTGTGCTTAGTGTACAGTCCTGGTTTTTAAGACTATTTCTAATGGACAGATGCCATTTTTTAGCGCGAGCGAGAAAGGTGAAACTGTCTTCCTGTCCTACTCCATTTTGAAATATCCTCACCGTGTGACTTCAGATCATTTTGAATCAATAAAAGTCGTATTGGATTGTGACACATTGATGTCTTTATGACGTAAATGTGCAGAATTTTCATAATGGAGAATTTCAAAGCATTGATGACGTATCTATCCTTAGACTTGGAAAATAGATGTCGGTGAACCTGCCGTCAAGTACAAGTATTTTGGCTTTTGGTTGCACAAGACTAAATAAAACCATTGACAGTCATAAAGTAATTCAAGATGGAGGAATCCCACACCTCTAAGACGATTTAAGTAACTGCTTATCTTCGAAATTTTTGCTCTTGCTACACATACCCTCCATAGGGACACTGGCTGTTATGACGTCACCCAACAAAAGTGAGGCGAACGCATTAATAATTAAAGCAAAAATAACGGTCATGCGGATTAGATAAAGATGATATAATATATTTCAACATCGTACAAACTTATCTCATTCTTCTTGTTGTTACAATTGCTAACAAACTTCAGAACATATCATCTACACTGAATTAATAAATGGTTAGAAACAATCAATGCTTAATCTTAAACTGCAGTCGTGGAAAAGAAGAAATATCTAGAAACACACATGTAACAAATATTTAAGAAAGAAATACTGCCGTAAGACAACAATGAATGAAAATTTTAACTAATTTTCTAATGCTCCATTCAGATCTAAGATTACAAACAAAATCTAACAGAAAATATCCTCTTGCTTTCCTCAGAAACAGGAAAATTAACAACTCTGCTAGCAAAATATGTGGAATCATCAGTTACACGGAGCGCCTTTCCTAATGGAACACACTCGGTTATATCACATGTTTCTTTCATCTACAAAACACGTCAGACCACGCGTCAGGTCCACACTCGGTTATATCACATGTTTCTTTCATTCTACAAAACACGTCAGACCACGCGTCAGGTCCACACTCGGTCATATCACATGTTTCTTTCATTCTACAAAACACGTCAGACCACGCGTCAGGTCCACACTCGGTCATATCACATGTTTCTTTCAGTCTACAAAACACGTCAGACCACGCGTCAGGTCCACACTCGGTCACATCATATGTTTCTTTCATTCCACATAATACGTCAGACCACTCGTCAGGTCCACACTCAGTCACATCACATGTTTCTTTCATTCCACATAATACGTCAGACCACTCGTCAGGTCCACACTAGGTCATATCACATGTTTCTTTCATTCCACATAATACGTCAGACCACTCGTCAGGTCCACACTCGGTCATATCACATGTTTCTTTCCACATAGCACGTCAGACCACGCGTCAGGTCCACACTCGAACACATCACATGTTTCTTTCATTCCTTGTAGCACCTCAGACTACGCGTCAGGTCAGGTGTCAGGCCACATGTCAGGCCACACAAGGAAACCTAGACACATTAACCAAACTTTCCGAATCTCTGACTACGAGCCTTAACGCAGTTTAACACGGTGAATCCTGGAAGCGACCGAAGACACCAGTGAGTGATATTTAAATTAGTTCTGCAACATAAAAGTTTTTAAGTGTTCCACTAGTATGAATAGATAAAGCTGTTTTATGAATATTAAAATTTGTTGCTGTTTCACTAACGACGTCAGGCTTTGATCAGTTACAAAATCTACTGGTCTACTTCACAACCCAATCCCCAACCCGATTCACCTTGTATTTTATTTCAGATATAATGAAGAACAACACACTTTTTCAATCATCGCGTTCACGACTGCATTGGGGATGATGGAGAGTGTCGGTATAAGGACTTCTCTTCTCTGAAGGCGTTGATCCAGTGACATTCGGCTGATCCCGACCGGTCAGGTCTTCGCAGACCTTACCATCCATCCCGCAGATTACCAGACTTAAAGTGGTGGTAGGCTCTATCAGTCAGTCTCCGTGTGATGCAAGTACTGCCTTGTGGTTGTACACGAATTTTGTTTTCCACATTTCCTTTCTTATACTTTTGTACGCCCGCAGTTTTCTCTAATGGAAAGGCAACTTGTTCTTTCTTCTCTCCTTTAACTGACTTTGAGATCCATGTCAGTCAGTTTTCTAATTTATGGATTTCTTGCTATAAAGCTAAAAGAAATAATCAAACCCAACATTTATCTCACCATTAGCCTGAACACTAGTCAAACCATACAGTATTTTTACATAAAACTGAACATACTAGTCAGATCCTATGGATTTCTTACCGTAAAGCTGAACCCAGTACGACTCAGTGTACTTATATTCATAACTATGCCTTTCGTGTCATAAGCCTGCTCCCATTCAGTCTAATGTTATTTTTTTCATGACTAAATCTACAGATGTGGTTTGTTGGGTGGGTATCTTTCTTGCCAATCACCCGAGTACAAGTGGCAAATCATTATAAACATACACAACCCACGCCACCACGAACGGGCCATTAAGTTTTAGACTGTTTTACATACCATGAACATAATACACTATAAAGATTATGTTTTACATACCATGAACATAATACACTCTAAGATTATGTTTTACATACCATGAACATAATACACTCTAAGATTATGTTTTATCTACTATGAACAAAACGCTCTGTAAGACTATGTTTTACATACCATGAACAAAACACTCTGTAAGACTATGTTTTACATACCATGAACAAAACACTCTGTAAGACTATGTTTTACATACCATAAACAAAACACTCTGTAAGACTATGTTTTACATACCATAAACAAAACACTCTGTAAGACTATGTTTTACATACCATAAACAAAACGCTCTCTAAGACTATGTTTTACATACCATAAACAAAACGCTCTGTAAGACTGTTTTACATACCATAAACAAAACGCTCTGTAAGACTATGTTTTACATACCATGAAGATAATGAACACACTGTATGTGTTACCTACCATGGACCTAACACTCTGTATGACTAAAAATTTACTTACAATGAACGCAGCAATCACTTTAAGACTTTGACCTATCTGCCATTAACGTATCACCTAATCTAATGCTAGGTCTTACCTGCTATGAACGAATCACACAAATGTCAAAACCTGTGAATTTGCCAGTAAACTTACTAGTGGATAGCACACTATTTTCTTTTTTGTTTAATCAACGCCTCCTTAGGTTCGTGATGAAACCCACATAATGAAGTCTATAACCATCGCAAGTTTTATTATTTGCAACAATTTTACAAATGTATTATCATGATCACTGTATTCCAGCTTAGTCCCTTGTAAACAGACTAAAACATAAATTGTTGTATATCTGTTGATGGTGGTGGTCGTGTATAGGTGATGGGTGTTTATTGGTGTAGCGGGAGAAGAGAAGAGAATCTTTTGAGCGGGGAAGTTGTAAACAATATTCATGTGATTTCTTTGGCAGCTTGGTTACGATAGTTTGGATATTTTTGAAACATTTTGTCACGAACTTTATAAGCAATATTTGCCCGAAGACGCTTTACTAAATAAAACACATGCACAAAGCGAACTGTATATAAATATCTCTCACCATCACGCTACCCCTCACCCCCCGCTCTACATCGCCCTCAACAAGACTTCACAGGCGATTGCGAAGGCAGATAATGTCTCAACCACTTTTCTATTAAACCCAGAATCTCTTCCTTCAACTCTTCAAGTCAGACCGAATTTCGCACGTGCTCCATACCTTTCAGTTTCCATATCAGTTCTGAAGTTGAAGATTTTCCTCCAGCTGTCCCTCCTCCTTCTACCCCAACCCCCTTCCATACACCCACCAGACTTCTAAGTGCCCATCAACGCTAGCGGTCTCTCGCGCAAGCTGCCATCTTGAAGTTGCAGTAATTGGCCACTAACGACCACGTTGTCCAAATCCAAGGAAGACCTTACCTATCCCTCACTCAGTGACTAGTCTGCGAACTTGAAGAACTATTCTCTAACTCTAACCAAGATAACCGAGATAACCAAGATAACCAAGATAACCAAGATAACCAAGATAACCAAGATAACCGAGATAACCAAGATAACCAAGATAACCGAGATAACCAAGATAACCAAGATAACCAAGATAACCGAGATAACCAAGATAACCAAGATAACCAAGATAACCAAGATAACCAAGATAACCGAGCATTTTATTTGAAGAACTGAAAGGACGCTAACGACCTTGTTGAAAGCTGCATCGGCTGTTGTTCAGCACCTCAACCCCACTACCCCCCACATTCCCGCTTCATTCCCTTATATACTATTCGAACAACTCAGTTGTTAGGTAAACTATAGTTTGTTTTTGCTCTTTTCTTATATAATGAAAGACTAAGGTCCACAATGATTGCTAGCTGTGTTCATTTGCAAAATAAAATGATTTTTTAAAAAATATTTGGCAATCAGTACTAGCAGATGTGAATGTCCTTAAGGACTGTGAGCTTTTGATCAGATTAGCCTACACAGCAACTGTGAGATCGTATTTTATAATGACCTTAAGAATGTGGGGCTATTGATCAGATTAGCCTACACAGCAACTGTGAGATCGTATATATAATGACGTTAAGAATGTGGGGCTATTGATCAGATTAGCCTACACAGCAACTGTGAGATCGTATATATAATGACCTTAAGAATGTGGGGCTATTGATCAGATTAGCCTACACAGCAACTGTGAGATCGTACATATAATGACCTTAAGAATGTAGGGCTTTGATCAGATTAACCTACACTGCAAAGTGTGAGATCAAATTTATAAACGACTGTTGCTGTGGGGCTACTATTTTCCAAGAGTTAAGATGGATGAAGCCGGCGGATAATAAGACCCGTCTTTAGAATTTTCTATTTATCTTGGACATGTCTCTGAGGAGCAATCTCCAGATTGGAACGAGCGCTTGAAGGTATAGATAATAACTTGCTTATCCGCAACACCTCCCCCCCTTCTCAGGTCCCTTCTGCACACCCTGCCCTTTCTCTCGCCACAGTTGTCAGTCACTCTGTCTACCCGGTCCACGAGCAGTCCCGTGATTCACAGCAGCTACAGGAGAAACACCGTGTCATGACAGGAACGCTGGCGTTAATTGCACAAACCATACACGTGACTCAATAGTGCTGACACAAAAGTGGATAAAGTTTAGAGGCCTGGTCTTGGCTTTATGACGAACGCTTAAGGCATTCGGTCGGTCTTGAAACTAGCAGAACCGGCATAATGAAATTTTGGTCGAACGGACTGACAAATATTGGCTGAATATTCATCTCTACGAGGCTGCAGAAGAGCATTCTGGGGGAGAACTTCCTTCTAAACCTCACTGGGTAATCGAAGTAGAGAATGACGCCATTTCATTTTCACGGCGTTGTAATGACATACCGCCGACAGATTTATTTATGACGTGAGACTATTCTGTAAACAGGAACGGGTGTCATAAATAAATTCTTTTTAATTCCAGTTCATTGGCATTGATATCTAACATCGAGTTACCGTTACAGCGTAAGATAAGATTGCTATGGTTATTGATTCTATAAAGGAAATAATATGTTTATTGACCTGAAGCAGTTCAGTCATCAGGTCGTGGGAGCGCTAGAGTTAGAAAAGAAAATACCTGGGCACAGTTCTATGTGACAGTTTAACATTAATTCATGCAGTGTCAAAGCAAAAAGTTTACAAAGAATAAACAAAACCTGTTGATACCTGGAATACGAAACAAGAGTACCAGATTTTACCAGTTCATAGTAACCATTTTAGGTCATTTTAAGGTTTTGGTCTCGGACAGTATGCTGTACTTACTTTTGATTGATTTGACAACCTTTTCGCAGTCAGCGTGGAGATGGCGTCGCTATAGTTTCTGCAATGATAGCATTAGGTGTGTATATATTCCTTATTAATTCTCTCACGGGATTAACGGAGGTTGAACTTTATATCGTAACTTGATTGCATAAAAGGGAGTTCTTATTTAAACAGGTGAAAGCTAAGTAGTCACATTATTTACTATAACAAAAAGAATTAAAGCAGTCACAACCTTTACTGCGAATCTGCCCTCAAAATGCATATTATATAATTTAAATTCGATTAAATTCGATTATGTATCAGTACTAATTTACTCAATTTTAGCCCTGTTCCAATCACTACTTCCTGTAAACTTTACACTATGTATCAATACTAAATTACTCAATTTTAGCCCTGTTCCAAGCACCACTACTTCCTGTAAACTTTACACTATGTATCAATACTAATTTACTCAATTTTAGCCCTGTTCCAAGCACTACTTCCTGTAAACTTTACACTATGTATCAATACTAATTTACTCAATTTTAGCCCTGTTCCAAGCACTACTTCCTGTAAACTTTACACTCTGTATCTCCTCACTATCCACACGTATACTGAGGCCCCTACAAATGGCGTTAAATGTACCGAGTGCCACGTTCTTCTATAGCCCATCCAGTGTCCTCAAGTCCCCTCAAATTACTTTATAGGTCCGGCGTAGAACTTTCATGCGACACCACATGTGCACTCATACCTATCAGTAACCCATTCCATTTTTTTTACATGTAATATTGAGTAAATTTAGTACAGAAAGGGTTAAAGCTATCGAGATCGCGCTTACTGCAATCCAGTTAGTCCCTGTCACCCTGAATTTCCCACAAAGTACAGATAGATCCGTTGTAGAACTCTGACAGCCGATTCATCTGTCTGCCTGCCCCTAACAGTGATCTTGCACAGCTGGCTTTCAAAATACTTCTAAGGGAGATTACCCTGAAGGACTCAGCCGCAAACAATAGCTCTATCTCTATACGTCTGGCCGTCTATCTGCCTCTCTTTCAAAGACACAAGATAAATAAAATAAGAAAAAAAAACATTCAAAACTCCATTCCAAAAAAAAAACAAAAAAACCCCCCAACCCTAACAACCCGCAAATATACCCCACGATCTAAAGAATAAGTAAGTAAATAATTAAATAAATTCCTTTTAAAATGATATAAGAAATCTTAAAATTTATAAAATACACTTGGCAATGACGACATTAGAGCAATATTTTATTTCTCGATGATTTTATGTCTCAACAACAATAACAGCAAAGGACTGAACTCGCTTTTATGGACGTCCCTGACCTTTTAACTCTATCTAAATATCATAACGTCATACCATAGTTCGAGATTTCTGTTGTTGAAAACATCTCCGCAAAGTGAGGGCAGTAGCGTTAATATTGATATCACGCACAAATAATGTCACGCCACTGGTGTTCGCTTAATGTGAAAAAAAAAAAAGCATTCTGATTGACAGGATTTGTGAGGTCACGGTTCAGTAGACTAATCATAAGTGTGAAGTATTCTCGTTATTTAATATGGATCAGTTGCACAGTTCTATTAATTCCTTGGCTGGCAGTCATTTGTTCGGGTGGAATGGAAATGGGTGGGTGGGATTTAAGTTCAACTGAGCGCGTTGACTTTACTTGAAAAGCAAAAAACCAAAAAACAAACAAAAACCTCACGCTTTTGCACAGATCATTAAACTAAAACAAATTTCCCAGAAAGGGTGTTCAAGGACCTATAGTCACACATTCTCTAGTCGTGGGGTCTTGAAAATAGGATTACGATTTTTTTCTCGCGAAAGTTCTTTACATGGTGTTAGGGATATCTAGTTGTTCAGTCATTACTAAGGAGTTTATGGACCTCTTGCCAAGCAGTACAGAGAGTGACGTTGATGGACCTCTTGCCAAGCAGTACAGAGAGTGACGTTGATGGACCTCTTGCCAAGCAGTACAGAGAGTGACGTTGATGGACCTCTTGCCAAGCAGTACAGAGAGTGACGTTGATGGACCTCTTGCCAAGCAGTACAGAGAGTGACGTTGATGTACCTCTTGCCAAGCAGTACAGAGAGTGACGTTGATGGACCTCTTGCCAAGCAGTACAGAGAGTGACGTTGATGTACCTCTTGCCAAGCAGTACAGAGAGTGACGTTGATGTACCTCTTGCCAAGCAGTACAGAGAGTGACGTTGATGGACCTCTTGCCAAGCAGTACAGAGAGTGACGTTGATGTACCTCTTGCCAAGCAGTACAGAGAGTGACGTTGATGTACCTCTTGCCAAGCAGTACAGAGAGTGACGCTGATGGATCTCCGTCCTGTCAGCGTGGTAATTAGTAAACCTATAGCCAACAATCTTTGAATATCTAACAGTTAGTAAAGAGGGATTTAATGTTCTTTTGTCGTACAGTTTGGCGAGATATTTACAGATCTTAAGCTATGCAGTTCTTGCAACGATAACTATTCAGGGGTCTAAAGGTCGTGAAGTTCTTGGCAGTAATAGCTATTTAGGGGTCTAAAGTCATGCAGTCCTTGGTAACAACAACTATTTAGGGGTCTAAAGCACTGAGCTCTATATATGGAGAGGACACAAGGGCAAATACACTGTCACCAATCGTCCGCCATACTGAAAATCCTGACGCATTGTAGCGTCAATGATAACTGCGCGTTTGGTATCGAACGTTTTCGACATTTTTATGAATCTATAAAATCTATAAAACCCCGTTTTATGAATCTATAAAATCAAGAAATTTAATGAAATTTACAATACAGTCAGAGAGGAAAAGGTCCTCACACCTACCACTTCAGATAAACACTATCAATGAAATTTATACATGTAAAATGATAGCCTTACGTTGTGGAATATTTTTTACTCTAGGTACTTAAGAATTCTATATTTATGAAATATTTGGATTTAAATTATATGTACATTGTAATTGCAATATTTGTCTGAATTTGAAACTGAATCCATCTAGCCCATTTCTTTACATTGTAGTTATTGTTAAGCTGTGCATTGAAGGCTATAGAGTTAGCTCTACATTGTAGTTATTGTTAAACTATGCATTGAAGGCTATAGAGTTATCTCTACCTAGTAGTTCTTGTTAAACTGTGCATTGAAGGATATAGAGTTAGCTCTACCAAAGAGGTTTTAATTAGTATTATTTATGAAACAATTGTTAGTGTTAGAGCTAACTCTACATTAGTGTTGCCAAAATGCATCCATGCTCAGAATGAACCACTTTCATTTACACCAACAATTTCTACCGTTCTAGTATCTGTGTTCTGATATTTTACTAGTTTTACATATTACCTTTTCATAATCATCATGATCAGTCACGTGGGTATTTTATCATAAAGAGTGAGTAGTGTGTGCTTTGATTTTGAAAAATACAAAATGTCCCCTTAAATATATACAAACTTTTTTTAAAATGTGACTAAAATTGTTTAATTATTCTTAAAACATTTTTCTTAAATTTGATGACAGAATATTGTTAACATGAAATATTAAGTGATTTTATACTTGAGTGATTTTATACTGTAACTGTAAGGTTCTAAATAGTTCGAGGAATATTTAATTTGATTACTTATAAAATAAAAATATTTACTACTTCCAAATATTAAAAAATAACAGTCTTTAGTAGTGCAGTCATTATGCGATAAATTTAGGTGTCTAAGGTCGTGAAGTCCTTTGCAAAAATAAGTGCATTGGGGATCTTTAGTTGTGCAGTCTTTGGCAAGAATAGGCATTTAGGGATCTATACTCGTGAATGTTGGCAAGATATTTAGAGATTTAGACGCACAGTTCTTGGAAAGAATAGAGGTTTAGTGGTTATTAGTCAGGCAAGATATTTAGAGATTTAGACGCACAGTTCTTGGAAAGAATGGAGGTTTAGTGGTTGTTAGTCAGGCAAGATATTTAGAGATTTAGACGCACAGTTCTTGGAAAGAATAGAAGTTTAGTGATTATTAGTCAGGCAAGATATTTAGAGATTTAGACGCACAGTTCTTGGAAAGAATGGAGGTTTAGTGGTTATTAGTCAGGCAAGATATTTAGAGATTTAGACGCACAGTTCTTGGAAAGAATAGAAGTTTAGTGATTATTAGTCAGGCAAGATATTTAGAGATTTAGACGCGCAGTTCTTGGAAAGAATAGAGGTTTAGTGGTTATTAGTCAGGCAAGATATTTAGAGATTTAGACGCGCAGTTCTTGGAAAGAATAGAGGTTTAGTGGTTATTAGTCAGGCAAGATATTTAGAGATTTAGACGCGCAGTTCTTGGAAAGAATAGAGGTTTAGTGGTTATTAGTCAGGCAAGATAATTAGGGAGGTTTGGTCATGCAATCCAAGGCAAAACAATCAGAGAACTTTGGTTGTGCCATCAATGTTTGAAATTAAATACATAATTAGAAAGACATTACATGCCAAATTCATACTTATATAGTTTTTGAAAATTTGTACCATAGAAAAATATAGCATAAAATACACATTTCTAACATCAATTGATTTTTAAATATGACATTTAGAAAGTTTGATTTTTAACGCTAAACAATACATCGAATCTTTGGTTAAATTCTTAATGTAAACTGGATTTAAGTCCTATAAAATCAAAAATAAGCGCACACGCACGCACGCGCAGAAATACACACACACACATTTCTAAATCATGGTAATTTTTATATTAGAGATGAAACCGAATTTTGTGTTCACAATAAATTTTAATTTAGTTGATGAGGAAAATTACAAGTACTTCTTTTAACCTAAGCAGCGCATTCGAGCTATGGACTCAAACTGGCGTTGTGTGAACTGAACGTGCTGTTTCATGCAGGCAGTGATAATAATTTGTTTGAAGCTAAGTAAAAGTCAATATGCGGCAGAGTGAAGGTTTTGGAATCAAAGTTGTCACCAAGGCTGCACAGAGTGAAGGTTTTAAAGACAATTTTATCGTGTCGAGGTTCTAGAGTCAAAGTCTTAGAGTCAGAGTTTTACAATCAAGGTTCTAGAGTCAAGATTCTTTCGAGTCAAGGGTCTACAGTGAAGGGTTTAGAGACAATGTTCCAGAGTCGAGGTTCTTGAGTCAAGTTGCCTACAGTGAAGGATGTAGAGACATGTTCTAGTGTCAAGGTTGTAGAGTCAAGATTAAACATTTTAAGAGTCAAGAGTAAACATTTTAGAGTCAGGGTTTTACAGTCAAGATTATAGAGTCAACGCTACAGAATCAAGGTTCTTTTGTGTTGTGGGATGCTTGTAGACTTCCATGAGTTCTACTGCAGATTATGCAGATCGTGTGTGCGTGTGCATATAGGTGTGCGTCTGTGCGCGTGGGAATCCCTATGTGTATGTTTTAATACTTAAAATAATTTAATGAGTAATGAGACGATAAAAGGACTTCTGTGAGTATAATTTCCAGAGGATGTGGACTTGTGCCTGTGAGTTTACGACTGTTTGAGCGCATGTAAAATAATATGGTCCCATGCGTGTGTGTTCTATACCTTTAGTAGAAAGGTACATTAACATTTTCGGGGTAGCATTTATTGATTGTGTGTATTGTGGTTACACCGGTGAACGTATAACTATATATAAATTTATGTGTGTGTTGTGTATCAGTGAACGTAAAACTATATATATAAATTTATGTGTGTGTTGTGTATCAGTGAACGTAAAACTATATATATAAATTTATGTGTGTGTTGTGTATCAGTGAATGTATAACTGTGTTCGTGCGTGCGCGTGTGTGTGTATTTGTACATCTGTGAGTTGGAATGACTATCCTCGAGCGCATTTCACGTATTTCAATGAGTTACTGTCCCGTAGGTTCCTCAAGCACGTAAGAATGTATATTGCAAAGTTATACTAAAACGACCTGTCGTCACACAACATTTTATCCACTGCTGCACTGGTGATTACTGCACCAAATGCCTCTCTACTCACTCCACTGGCTGTAGATGCGAATTATGCTATGGAAACTGAGGAAAAGACCGTTCATAGTACAATTCTGGCTAATTCGAAGTTTGCTGGTCTGTTGATTGCCGACATTTTGAGAACATTCCGCTAAACCCCGAGCATCCCGTCAACTGTAAGCTGGACACGAGCGCGAACAGAAAGTCTGCGAAGCCCACAAACGTCTGACGCAGCAGACAGGACTTGACAGACTCTTTTAGCGAGCGGAAGAAGCCAATAAATTGGGGTCACCACCTCAGACGTCCTTGAAGGTAATAGCGACAGCCGATGAGAAAGATAGGCGCTGTGGGGAGGTACTGGCGTGACTCGTTATTACGCAGCGTTCTTGGGTATTCGTTCAGATATGGGGCTGCGAAATCTTGTTTACAGTACGCGTGACAGTCGTGTTTTATTTACAGTACATGTTGCAAAGACTACTAACTGCGAAATAACCGTTTACAGTCCAAGTCTAAAGACCGACAGTTGTATTTTATTTACAGTACATGTGATGACTACTATTTGCCAAGTCCTGTTTACAGTACATGTGATGACTACTATTTGCCAAGTCCTGTTTACAGAACACGCTTGAAGACCGTAACGCTATAGTAAATGTTGTGATGACTACTGACATTGTAAACCTATTTCATACTATATGCATAGTGATGACGAGTGAATGTGATTTGTGTTTATAGAAAATATCCCGTTCCATATTTTTGGTTACATACAGGTGTCTAAGTCGGAATAGATGTTTCATTATTTTTAATAAAATCAAAATAAGTCTGTTGGACAATTTAATTATGATCACAGGTGAACAATTTATTTTGTAATGGGAACACTTGTAACAACGTTTCTACCTCTACCTCTCTCTCTCTCTCTCTCTCTCTCTCTCTCTCTCTCTCTCTCTCTCTCTCTCTATCTATCCCTTAGTCTTGCCGACCGTTGAGGCACTACTGATAGCCTGACAGCCAGCTTCCTCCATTCTGTTCTCTGATAATTTTATTGTGTCGCTCAATTTCACTCCTGTCCACTCGGAGATGTTATCCTCCCATCTTTTCCTCTGTCTTCCTCTCCTTCGCCCTCCTTGCACAGTACCTTGCATGATTGTCTTGGCAAGCCCTGTTGATCGTGTGATATACCCATATCAATTCATTTTGCGTTTTTCAACAATGGCCAATAGTTCTTCATAGGGTCCAATGGCTTGTCTAATTCTGTTTCTCACTTCGTCATTCGTGACATGATCTTCGAAACAGTCTTCGAAAGCATCTCATTTCAGTAGCTTAGATTCCTTAGAACACTTACATTTTTTTGATAGTCTGGTCGAAGAGAGAACATTACATATTGGTTGGCTGGTGAGGGAACAGAGAACGTTATAGATTGGTTTGCTTGTGAGAGAACATCACAGATTGGTGGACGGGTGGGGAAGAAAGAATGTCACATATTGCTTGACGTGGGTTGTCTACTTCTAGCTATCGATGATTTCGTTATAGATGCTATGGTCGCAGAAATTCACACCCTGTATATGTATGTGTATATGTGTGTATATGTGTGTGTATGTGTGTATATGTGTATGTATATGTGTGTATGTATGTGTGTATGTATGTGTATGTATGTATGTGTGTATGTATGTGTATGTGTGTATGTGTGTGTGTATGTGTGTATATGTGTGTATATGTGTATGTATGTGTGTGTGTGTGTGTGTGTGTGTGTGTGTGTGTGTGTGTGTGTGTGTGTGGTCTAATAGAAGTGATCTCCACTGTGATAAAACCGATGACAATAACAAGTCAAGTTTCATTTCTGTCATTTGTGAACTGCCCTCACCATTTAGATTTTAGATGCTTCACCAGGACCACAGCTCGATATTCATTACCCAGTACTTTGCGAATCTTGTCAGGTACTACGTATAACCTATGATATGTTTCTAGAGAATGATGCACAACTCCTCTTCCTTCTCATCATCATTATCATCATCATCATCATCATAAACACAAATTAAAATATTTGTGTAATTCTTTGTGATTGTTTACTGCTATCCCGTTCTTTAACTGTCTTAGTGTTTGTTTATTTTTATTTCTCTCCACGAAATAAATAAACACAAAAATAAATTCTGGCACGAAACGTCATGCATACATAATCCCTTGCGCCGCTAAAATCAGCTCATGCATCTTTGCATAAGAGGAAAAAAATGAATGAAAATAATAGTAAAATTTGGGCAAATGCGAAAATCAATAAAGTGAAAACGCTTTGAATACTTCCTAGTATCTGGGAAAGTGTAACAAGAAAGATAACTCTAGATATCTTAGGAGTATCAGTTATGATATAAATATTGGTTTGATGATATCATTTCAAGAAAACAAGATCCATGGGATATCTTACTTTTATGTTTGATTTTACTCGTCCCCCACCCAGCCCCTTTGCAGTCTAGGAGCTTGAAAAGATTTTCGACACAACTGCGTATTGCTTTGTTTGCTTGTTTGCTTGCGTATTTTTGGTGCTCCTCACCCCTACCTTCACATGGCTAGCTGTAAATGGCACATGGCTAACTGCAAATGGGCACTGCGTGTAAAATACGTTTGATCGCTTTACACTGAAAGCGTGATATAGACTGGAATCTTCTGTAGGGTTCGGGTTTGATTCTACAACCGAAGTTATCTCAAAGTGAAGTCCTACCACCACCTCGCGACAAACACCTATTCTCCCCCAAACCGCCACCATCACTCCGCACACATGCATGCACACACACATGCACGCACATACGCACGCACGAACACACACACACACGCACGCATACATGCACGTACGCACACATAACGTTTTTCTTTTGCGTGTGACGAGAAGAGTAGTTCGCCGTCAACACGTAGACTGGCTATGACACGATTCCTCCGTCTTTGGACAGGAAGTTCACAGACCTCCATGCTCATCTCCCCTTGCCTGTGCAAAGTCTAAACTTGTTACTCTAATTTCGCCATCAGTCAGAAGACTATCATTGACAGCTATAGCAGTGAATATCAAATCCTTCTCCGTCTTTCCATCCACACTCATTTCACTTCCTCAGGAACCTTGACCTTGAGAGATTCTCTTCTGTCTACTCTGGCGTCCTCCCCCGCCCCTCCCCCCATCGTTGTTGGCGTGTTTATCTGTGCAAACTTCAAAAACGTAGAATGACTTGCTGACATAAGGTCATCGAGTACTTCAAAGCTCGTGCTCAAGACACGTACTATAACGTGGATAAATAATTAATACGAAAGTCGCTCAGAACAAAAATAATAATTTAGTAGCTGCGAATAGTTTAATACCATAGTTAGTAAGCCTATATTACAATTACGATGTACGGTCTATAAATCAGAAGCAAGTTAAATTTATTGTAATTGTGGCATATCCGCCCACCTTCTCATGCTGTTATCAAGATAATTTAAAAATAAAATTATTTTAATTCATAACAATATTTTGAATCAAATAATAATAATTTCAACAGTCATAATAGTGGTGACTTTATCACTTTAAATCTTAATAACTGGTTTGTGTTGGAGTAAATTTGTCTTTCCATATTTCTAGACTTAATTGTTATATAAATTGTTAAATTGTCGAAGAGACCCAACCCTGAGCACTCCTTATGATGGTAGTTTTGTAAGTATCAGAATTGGAGTAAACAACTCGAGTTGAGAATATGCTAGAAATTGCTGATGCAATCCATACCAGTTCCACCTGGATGAGTAGTTATTAATATCCAATGGTTAAGATTTACGAGAATGAGGCCAGCCAATCAGTGCTCTACAACGTTAAAAGGGAAACACATGGAATTGACAGTAATAGTGTAAACAATATACTTATGTCTTTGTTATGAAAAGCATGTGAAAAGACAACTGCAACTTTGCCTATACAAGGTTATGTAGAAACTATTATCACTTATCTCTAATAACTCCATTTCTGTTCTCTGATAAGAACTATTCTGTGATTTGTATTGACACTAATCTATTGAAGTGTGTGCTAGGATATAGGACTGTATAGATATTAAAATTATTTTACATGGTTTCATGGAAATATTGATGTCAATTAATCCTTTTTATTTTATTTAGATAGGTATATTTGATTGTTGATTTAATAATTTTTTTGTTAAATTTATTGACCTTCTTACGCATATTAATAACCTTATATCTGTGAAGAAAGTGGGTGATATATATAGATTAAAAGACGGATTTATCTTTAGTATGGAGTTTTCCAACTCTGGAAATATCATGTAACAGTAAATGTTTTTCATTAATGTTGTGGAAGAAAGGAAATGCCTGACTATCTGCTAAGTGAGAGAGATGAGTGGTGTTTTCTGGAGAATTATTAATAACATAAATTAAGATTATCATCACTTGTAATTAGTTATGGTTGATTAATTAAATAATAATAATCATAACCATTAACTAGGTGGTCTTGGTGTCACATAAAGTGGGTAGCTCTGTCTGGGGATGAGTTCAAATTTGTTCAAAATTGTTAAACTAACTGTCATAGTGTTGAAATTAGTAAATGTGGAAAACAATTGTTACAAAATATGTTAATATAGATTAAAAGATGGATTTGCCTTCTCCTTTAGTAAGAAGTTTTCCACCTAAGGTAATGTGTGTCGGTAAATATTTGTCTTTAATGTTGTGGAAGAGAGAACGTTTTACAGTGCCCTCATATCCACCAAGTGCAAGAGACTCGTTTTGTTTTGATTATTTACTTTACAGTTTCCTATTTTATTTTCTCCATTCTCTTTATTAAATTTATTTAAAATTACAATTCTGGACTCTCTGTATATTGTCCCATTATGTCCTGTGTGTATTAGTTATAGGGTCAGTATTCACCACGAGAGTCTGGGGGCTTGGGGTTACATAATAAATATTTACTCTTAGGCTAGACAGTTTGTGACACGTCATCCTCCTTGTGTGTCCGTGCGTCTGTTTATTAGTTGTGTGCGCGTGTGGCTGAGTCAGGGTTAGTCTCTTGTAAACAGGCAAGGTAGGAAATAACCAACACTGTACTTTTCTCGATTTTCTCCCTACACTAACACGTAACAATTCGCCACAATAATTAAATGTAAAACTGGATGTTTTGCTTATTTGCTAAGGAACGTGGATGAGATCCTGTAAGTAGGATCATTTATTTAATCTTCCTGAAGTAAATTGGAAAGGAATTAATTGTAGCCTTACCACTGCAGAGTAATTAATTGAAAAGTCAATAAAATAAAACCAGTGAAACGGGATGGTGTTTTTAATTTTGACTATCACTGATCTCTTTACAAGACCTTCTTTCCAAACGTCAAAGCGCGAACAAATGTGATTACGTCGCTTGCAAGACAGTTGTCTAGAGTTACGTCCTCTTTGCTTTAGGCAAGGAAAAAGAAGTTTATATTTGGATTTGCACAAAGTGGTAGAAATGCAACAATGTCAAACACACCGCTGTCTACAGCCAAAGAAATGCTGGCCCCACATTCTTAGCATTCCTGACGTCATCAAGAGCACCAGCTTTGTTGTTTCACATGACAAAATGAATTTATGTCGTATCGAAAGAATTAGAGAAGACAGAAATACTCATAGATAAATTTTCTTTCGACCACACGGCTTGACGGTCGGCCGCCAGACTTCGGTGGCGCGAGTTCTCACCGTCTGAGGTTTATTCTCTGCGCTAAACAAGTGCGACTTCATTTTGTTTCTAGGCAAATTTGACTTCGTGTATTGTAGCGCGTGTGACTTCATTTGTTTCTAGGCAAATTTGACTTCGTGTATTGTAGCGCGTGTGACTTCATGTTCGTGTAGAAAAGTGTGACTTCACGTGTTGGAGACAAATATGTCTTAGTGTTTTTGTTGACAAGTGTGTCTTCATTGATAGATATTTTTTACTTTCTTGTAAATTTAATGTGTTGGAATCACAGTAAAGGGAGACCATCTCCCACTGTTCTATATGTGCGACGTTTGTGTATTAGAAACAGTGTAGTGATAGTTATTATTTTTAAATTGTTTTTCTAGAAAAGTGTGACTTCAAATGTTGGACTCGTTGTAATGACTTTGATATACTGTATGTGCTGAGCTTCATTAAAAAATAAACAAGAAACAAACAGACTTAATATATTAATAGGTGTATGGCAGTAGTAATTTGGATAACTGTTAGTCTCGTTGTAATAATGCATTAAGCCTAAAGCTCTAAGTCTAACCATACAAATGGGACATCATTGTAAAGATAGGCATATGATACCTTTCAGTAAAGTGGGGAAATGCCTTAGACTTCATTACAGGTGACTTGGCTTGTTCGTGTTAGTCGACAGTGAACTGACTTTAAGCGCATCGCCTTAGAGAGATATGCGTGCCTGCAGTTATGTGGCCGTAATTGTCGTACAAGGCGTTAATGTCCGAGACAAGTCTTTACCTCAGCGCGACAACTGAGACAAGAGACGCGTGCTAACGAGATGCTGAGATGATAGATGGCTGTCTAGACAGAGGGTGTGATATGGGATGATTGCTTTCCCGACCAGTGCTGTATTTAATGAAAGTTTCTAGACGTGTTTTGTCTACTGTCCCTTTTGTTTGAACTACAAATTCGCCAAGCAGGCCCATGTCCGTGGGTTTTTCCTTATAGTGGTCTTTCTACTTAGAAGAATTTTTTCATTAAAAGGTTTCTTTTCTACATATATATATATACACACACACACAATGAGAAAGAAGCATTTCCTTGTACATAAGGACTCCTGCTTTTATAGCTCAGGCATACTTTATCCTGTATCCCTTCTGATTTCTAGAGGTGTTTTTTTTAAATAGCCGCTTCTATCCTTTCAAAACACGTCTCCGCATGAACATTGATTGAGTCTCCCTCTGACAATCGGTTTCCGTGATTGTTTTTATATCAGAGACTACGTTAAAAGGTTTTCTCGATTTTCTTGTAAAGCCCTTTTCGTTGTACGATGTATATCCTGGTTTATTTTAATTCCCATCTCTTCCTACAATAGGCCCCTTAATAATGCGTATATCCTGGTTTATTTTAATTCTCATCTCTTTCCTACAATAGGCCCCTTAATAATGTGTATAGAAGTTTCCGCTGTATAATATAATAGGTCATATCAAAGATTACTGCGAATCTCTTCACAGCGTTTCCCTTCTACAAGAGGTCTCACTGATAATTACTTTTTTTTTTTTTTTATAGCTGTGCGTCCTTTATGCATCAAGTCTCATAGAATACTTTTGTAGCTGTGTGTCTTTTGTGCATCAAGTCTCATAGAATACTTTTGTAGCTGTGTGTCTTTTGTGCAACAAGTCTCATAGAATACTTTTGTAGCTGTGCGTCTTTTGTGCAGCAAGTCTCATAGAATACTTTTGTAGCTGTGTGTCTTTTGTGCAACAAATCTCATAGAATACTTTTGTAGCTGTGTGTCTTTTGTGCATCAAGTCTCATAGAATACTTTTGTAGCTGTGTGTCTTTTGTGCAACAAGTCTCATAGAATACTTTTGTAGCTGTGTGTCTTTTGTGCAGCAGATTTAAGAAAATGTTGTAACTTTTTGATTACATCTGAATCCTTTCTATAACAGGTCTCTTGTTACATTTGAAAGCAGTATCGTTTCTGTAATATTACATTTTACAGTATTATATCTCGTCTAAGAAAGGTGTAGTTTTAAATGATGTACATGTATCCACTCTGCCATAGACTCTTATTACATTTTATTACTATATCATTATGTAATTTGATTCTTCGTAAATTTTATAATGTATTCCCTCTGTAAAAGTCTCTTGGTCCATTTTATACCCTCATTCTTTCTGTAGCAATCAATTATTACCCTTTAATACTGGGTTTATCTTTTGTACCATGTCTTGTACTGCATTTTATATCTGTACCTTCCTGTAAAAGGTGTCTTGTACGTTTTATAGCTACACCACATTTTTAATATGTCCCTTGTCCTATAGATGTATCCCTCCTGTAATAGGTCTCTTATCACTCACATGTATCCCGTAAGCAATACATCTCCTATAATTCAGATGTATCCCTTATGTAATAGGTCTCTTGTCGTTTAGATGTATCCCTTCTGTCATAGATGTCTTGTCATTTAATGTATCCTCTCTGTCATAGATGTCTTGTCATTTAGATGTATCCCTTCTGTCATAGATGTCTTGTCATTTAGATTAATCCCTTCTGTAACAGGTCTTTTGACATTTGAAACATCTTTTTTGCAATGGATCTCTTGTCGTTTACATATGTATTCCTTCCTCAACAGGACTCTGGGTACATGTATCTCGTCTGAAATAAGTAATTTGGTACATTTTATAACTGTATTTCTTATATAATATGTCTCTTCTTAGATTTTCTTTAATAGGTGTCTTGTTATAGTTCATAGCTGTATCCCCTATGTAATTGTTAGATTTTATAGCTGTATCCCTTATGTAATAGGTCTCTTGTTATATTTCTTAGCTGTATGCCTTATGTAATAGATCTCAGGTTATATTTCATAGCTGTATCCCTTATGTAACAGGTATCTTGTTAAATTTCATAGCTGTATGACTTATGTAATAGATTTCTTGTTATATTTCATAGCTGTATCCATTATGTAATCGGATTCTTGTTATATTTCATAGCTGTATCCCTTGTGTAATTGGTCTCTTGTTAGATTTTATAGCTGTATCCCTAATGTAACATGTCTCTTGTTAGATTTTATAGCTGTATCCCTTATGTAGCGTGTCTCTTGTTAGATTTGTTATGTAATAGTCTCCTGTTAGATTTTATAGCTGTATCCCTTATGTAACATGTCTCTTGTTAGATTTGTTATGTAATAGTCTCCTGTTAGATTTTATAGCTGTATCCCTTATGTAACATGTCTCTTGTTAGATTTGTTATGTAATAGTCTCCTGTTAGATTTGATTGTTAAATCCATTGAGTAAAAGGTCTCTTTATACATTTTATAATGTTGGGCTTCTGTAATAAATCTCTTCGAACTTCGTAAATTGTAAAGTTGAACCCCCGCCTCTAAAATGTCTCCTTGGTAAATTTATAACTGTATTTCTCTTCTCTAAAATATCTTGTTACATTTTATAACTATGCTATTTTAATTAGTCTCGCTCTCTTGGTACAGTATATTTTCTGTAATAGGCCTCTTGGAACACAATGTTACTATATCCCCTTATAACAGGCCTCTTGGTACACAATGTTACTATAACCCCTTGTAGCAGGCCTCTTGGAACACAATATTACTATATCCCCTTGTAACAGGCCTTTTGGTACACAATGTTACTATATTCCCTTATAACAGGCCTCTTGGAACACAATATTACTATATCCCCTTGTAACAGGCCTTTTGGTACACAATGTTACTATATTCCCTTATAACAGGCCTCTTGGAACACAATATTACTATAACCCCTTGTGGCAGGCCTCTTCTTACACAATGTAACGATATATAGACATCTTGGTACACTGCATAAATATATATATATATATAGGCTTCTTGTACACTGTGCAATAGAGGTCTCCTGGTACATTGTAACTATATCCCTTTGTGTAACAGGCCTCTTGGTACATTGTAACTATATCCCTTTGTAACAGGCCTCTTGGTTCATTGTAACTACATCCCATTCTAATATACCTTTGTAATAGGCATTTTGTTGCATGCTATTGCCGAATCACTTTGGTAATAGTGATCTTTGGACATTTTATGGCTGCACTCCCTTTGTAATAATGCTCGGTCTCTTGGTGCTGTATGTCTTCTTTAAGAGAAATCAGTTTATATTTTATATGCACTCCCTTTGTAATAATGCTCGGTCTCTTGGTGCTGTATGTCTTCTTTAAGAGAAATCAGTTTATATTTTATATGCTTTCCCTTTTGTAGCAGTTCTCACGCTAATTTTTGTAGCTGTATTAATTCTGTACACATTCACTTTTTACATACTATATCTGGTGCCCGTCGTAAATATGTCTCATAATATATTTTATTACTGCTTATCTCTTCTGCAAAAGGTCTATCGGTGTGTTTTATAACTACATTTGTCTGTAAAATAGGATGTACTTGCTTTTCGTGTATTAATAGTAGTTTAATTTCTAAAATTTGGATTTTATGTCTGTTTGTAACAGCTGCTTCCTTTGAACAATAGGCTTCTTGTTATGTTTATGTACATTTTCTTTATATTCCGCATTTCGCTTTGTTTACAAGCTATGCAATCTTTTAATTAATGCATTACAAACAGAATATGTTGCAAAAATCCGAAAAAAGAATTCCAGGTCTCCAAGATTTAGAGGAAGAAACATTTCTCCCCCCTCCCTATATGTTGTTAGCCACCCACTTCTCCACAACGTCAAACGCAGCAATAAAAGCCATCTGTACCGTTAGAGAAAAGTAAATAAATACTAAGCCTCCAAGTTAAAAATACTCTGTCGGCGTTGAACTGCACACACAATTGTTTTGTTGTGCTTTCAATTTTGTTTATTGATAAAGAAAGATGTTTAGAAAAGAACATAATTTTACTCACACAACCGCACCCGCAAGTGCGTACGCACGCACACACACAAGCATACGCATGCACACACACAGAATTAGATATTTACCAAAATATATCTGGTGGTATTTTGGTAACAAATTCTATGTGGGTCTGAAGCTTGCAAACGTATGCAAGATCAGAGGTGACGCTCAACCCAGATTCATCCAATTCTTACACTGATCGGAAACCAGTCGACAATGCAGAGGTGTTACTCAGCCTAAGTTCAGCGGTCTGAGAGCAGGAACCAACCACAGGCTGATTTTGACAGACTATGACAGAAGGCATTTAGTGGCACCCTGTAGGAATTTAGTGGTACCTTCCATTATGACGTCTGCTGCAGTCGAGCGCACAATTCAGAAGTAATTCCCCAACAGCAAATGTCGCCTTGCATTGTTGAGGACGTCTGCATGAAACTGTTCCAGATTGCAAGTCAGCCATAAAACTATTATACGAGAAACGTTAAGACAAGGTGGCCACTATAGAGTGCTCAGCAATAACAACGGGAGAGAAAAATAAAACTAAACTCTAATCGATAAATAAAAATAGCCACATCAGTACAGGTGACGCCCCTCAATTAGAATTAAATGAAGATCAGAGTATAGAAGGGGAGGGTCATGTGCGAAGGTCGAATCAAACTTGATGAGGACTTCGGACAAAGATTTCGGTCAGCCGTTCTGTGTGCCAACTTGTATTGAAAACAGTGACACCCGAATATAATTTGTTCTCACTTAACCATAGACCTAGAGTCCTAGACTAACCTTGCGTGAGATTGAACTGATAATATTTGTAAGAGAGATAATATTTTCTGAACAAATTTGCAACAGATGTAACTATAAATATTAATAATATAATAGTACAATACATTTGTTTCCACTGCAAACTGAAATTAAATCTATTACTATTAGTTACTAATATTAATAAACGTAGAGCCAATAAATAACTGCCATAATATGTTTTCTTTAAAAAAAAAGTAACTTAATGTGTATTTGATAATCACTATCTTTTTTTTTAAGCAGAAAATTCTTTTTCAAGTTAATATTATCAAATATTTACTAAATTAGACAAATATATTTTTAAATAGCGAAATTTAGCAGTCAGTCAGAAGAAACAATCCAGTTCCACACTCTGAAAGTGAATCTATTTGCTAGAATAGTAGTTTAATCAGAAAGGTTAATCATCGCAATTGCCGGACATGATATATGTATCAACATCTATTGCTTCTTCGTCTGCTTTCACGGAAATGGACTTACTAATCCGTGCTGTCCGTGCGGGCTGTTTAAGGATTGGAATGCGTTTTCCGGAATCATTTCAATTTCTGTCATGAGACTGGAAGCTAGAGTTTTAAAAAATAAAATACACTCGAGATATCTCTCAGTATGGTATATATATATCAGTACGGTGTATGTTTTTATCTATACGTTATGCAGGAGGAAAGAAAGAAGAGAAAGAATAAAATATTGATTGATTACTCCCTCTGCTTTGCCGGAAAACTTAATCCGTTTCCCAGTCATACACATGCACATTCAAGAAACGAATACAAGGATGCACAATGGATATGACGCATCATGGACCGTCTAGCCTATGCTAAACACATCACAATAAAAGTAGCTCTATCTCACCCCCACCCCCAGACTACCTTAGTGAATGCAGTCCCTATGACATAAATAACGAGATGAGATGAGAAAAAGGGGAGGCAATAATTATAGCGTTAAACGAAATTTAATAAAGAACGTGAAGTTAAATCAATAGAAGCAACGAGATAAATGTCCAGGTGTATCCAAATTAACTAAGGCCTAAAGCCATCATTATAAATGAAGAGTTTTTAGTGCTCATAACAATAGCAATGCTAATTCCAACAATGGCAATGCACCGTCTTTTGAGTGTTTCCTGCTTAACTTGTCTTGGACCAGAAGAACCTCAACTAATGGCAGCATCAGTGTTTTTGTCTTCTGGGTCCTGTGAATGAAGGCGTGGTTTGATGACCTAGCGTGGCCAACGACGAAAACGTGGGCCAAAGAGGGAATGGACGAAATTGGCAGCCTTTCCTTAGCTGGGGTCAACAACTCGTACCAATTTGCCAGTCTGGAGAGAAATTAATGACATTCATCCATATATATTTTGTTTATCATTGTGTTTCTAAATGACGTCACTCGCATTCATTCTTTCAGACAATTTGTGTAGAGATGAGAAAAAGTTGGACAACACTCCCTCATTTTCGTTCAAAAATTTTAATTAATATTCATGAATATAAATGTATAAATAACCTGTACAATGAAGAAAAAATTAGTTTTAATAATAGGCTAGAGCAGTGGTTCCCAACAAGGCCATCGCAGGTTCCTTGGCAACAGCCCAAGCGTGTACAACTGTACATGCGCCCGCGACGAGGTGTGAAAATGTAACAAGTCTAACCTCGCTTCGCTCATTTTGATCTTGTGGAAGTCACAAATGAAGACGAAGTGTCTTGTACATTTTCCAAGTATGAAGAAAATTGTATGTGACTTTGATTTTAGTTCTTCATCACATTTAAAGATCTCATGAGCAGTTTGAAAAGATATTTCAACAGTTCATCACCATTGAGTCTGAGATTGCATTACTTGGGAATCCCTTTACTTGCCATCTTGAGGTAACAAAAATGGCGACGTCCACTCCAAGTCTCATTCAAGTAATAAGAGAAGTGGAACTGGAGATTTTGGACCTTCAGAATATTATTCTCAAATCGACCAAACAGATGATAATTATAATTTTTAGAATCTATAGCGTACACAAGAAAATCTAAATTCAATTCCATATATCTATGTGAACTGTTTTTAACGAGGAAAAATAAAATAAAGTCAAAATACGACCTTGACTCACAGATGGGCATATTGATTGCTTACAAACGGGAATATCATTTTACTCTCTTAACTGCTAAAAACTGGCTAATGAAATGTAGTGTGAAAAACATACGGATTTATTACAATAAAAACACTTGAATTAATAATACCTTTTCTCTGTTTAGTTCTGGTGAGCTTTATGAATGTTATTCATATTTGTATGCTTACAGATATTCGGATACACGTAACAATAGAAAATGTTTCACTTGTTTTCATATTTGTATGTTTACTTTTTGAAATCAAGATACAAGTAAAAATACGAAAGAATATTTTTAATTACCCATAACTGACTTCTATGTTAAAGTAAGAATAATAAATATATTTTTGCCATTAATTCAACAATATTTTTGTACTTTAAAAATAAATAAGATTAAAACTGCCTGCTTATGATATTTATTTTGTAAAAACTACTTAATTCATCCTCCAGATAGTTTCAGAAGTGCAAATCCACAGTGAAAGAGTAACTAATTTTAATGGTATGTTTACATTTATTTTCTATTATATTTACTAAACATGATGATTGGCGTATTATTAATGTCCAGTACATATGTAAACTTGGAAAAATTGATGGTGCCCACAAAACTCTTTTGAAAATTTGAATGTGCTTCTTGGCCACAAAGGATGGTTGAGAACCACTGAGCTATAGAGAAACCAGGATACCGACCTTTGCTGGCAATAAGTCACTGAATTATAAACTCAGTTCCATATGTCCTCAAACTCGTAATTCCAATCAGGCACAGAGACTATAGGAGATAACTTCACTATAGGAGACGCTAATATGGGTCAGAAAGGATTTTGAGTTTCTGTAACATGCCTATCTAGGTATTCTAAAATCTGTTGCCCATATTTTAACCTACTCTGGTTGACACTTTTCGCATCTGGTTTGAGCGTTCGCCAGCAGAGGAACGTTGTCCACTGGTATGGACCCTGAGACTTTAGATAACGTTGCAGCAGCCCAAGGGGCGACAAGTTAGAGTGACGGTTACGTAAATGGAAAGTTGGGAAGCTAGAAGCTAAAGTCTAATTAAAATGTCAGAGTTAAAAGGCTTCAAGTTGACACCACCATTTTAGAAAGATTTAAAGTAATCAGGTGAAAACCGTTATTACTATTTAAATTATTATTATTAAACTTAAAGTACACTTATGAATTAATATATCTTCACTTTTAATTGCTTCATAAAATCGTGAGACGGTTGGTGGCCACGCCACACTCAGATGATTCACCGTCGCTTTCATTTTGTCTCTTCGAAAAGCAACGTTGCTGTCCTGTCTTTTTTTTTTAGCCATAATGACGTCACAGGTTTATATGTTTCAGATGATGCTATAGGGAACCCGAAGCCTAGAGTTTGGCAAAATCCGTAAAGGGAAATATATTTTAATTCACAAATACAGAATGAATAGATTTATAAACAACAACAACAACAACAAAAAACCCGACAAGAACGAAGTGAGCAATGTTAACCCCCCAAAAAACAGAAACTGATGCTAGCCGATATTTGTGTCACATTGCCGATTTTGATTCTTTGACTTAAAAAAAAAAAGTAATGTATTTTAGACCAAAACGGTCTAGCCAATCTTTACGTCAGCTTGTACTGATAATGACGCAAAGAACTAATTCCTGCTGACTGACACCGGTGCAAGGCGTTTTTTCATTGCCCGTTAGGTAACCGAAATACCAAACTGTGAGGCTTTATAGCGAGCTCCTGATACGTGACGCCCAAAGGTAATGAACTTACGTGCGGTATGCGATAAGAAAGAAGAGGATGTTGTTGAAATAATTATTCCAAGGATTTTATTAAGTGGGCGAAAAAATTTTGAAGTAATTCTGCTGATGCTAATTGGCTTAGAAAACTCAACACTGATGAAATGGGAGACGATCTCTGATAAATGTGGCTCTTGGAGTGGGTGTGTGCGGGGAAGAACTGCTTAACGATATGGTGTCTCTCTAGATATTTTATTTAAGCTTTCAAAGCGTGGCGAGATATCGAATTATTTAGAGGGTTGATAAGGTGAAAATATGCGTCTGAAATGTGTTAGAAAAAAAAATTGTATAATATCTGCACGACATTCATGTTCATAACTGGATGCCATTAATATTTAGCCAAAATTAAAATAATCTTATACTATTTTTTACTGCTAATGAAAGTAGATATTTAAAACCTGTGTGAAAACAACTAATTAACAGATGAGCTTTAGAAAATTAGATAAATAGATAGATAGACAGACAGACAGACAGACAGGTAGGTAGATAAGTAGGTGAGTGGGTGGGTGGATTGACGGATGGATGGATGGGTAGGTGGATGGATGGATGGATAGATAGATAGATAGATAGATAGATAGATAGATAGATAGATAGATAGATAGATAGATAGATAGATAGATAGATAGATAGATAGATAGATAGATAGATAGATTTCTGCACTTTGCCTACAAGCTCTACGACGTCTACGTAGTTAAAAATATTAGCTCAAAGAGAACTTTCCTTTTCATTTTTGTTTATTGATAAAATTTCATACTCCAAATAGTTGTGCAGGGACAATTAACATTTGATTACTTCAATCATGTCAACATTTTACTTTACATCCCACCCCACCCCTCCCATCCCCACCACTCCACTGTCCATACTGCCGAAGTTTCCTAGGCTTGGTAATTTAAACGTAACCATGTTGACTTGCTGACTTGGAGAAAACAAACTGAATATAGGAACATGCTGACTTGCTGACTTGGAGAAAACAAACTGAATATAGGAACATGTTGACTTGCTGACTTGGAGAAAACAAACTGAATATAGGAACATGTGCTAAGTGCGTGTAGGTGGAAGAGAGGTTGATAAGTTGCAGAAAAAGAAACAGACAGATAGGATTCTATTCCAACAAAGTAAATTAGTCAATCGTGTACATTACAAACATAACGGCAACGATACCACCACTACTACAAATACTTCTACTACTAATGCCCCACTGCTAAAAGCAGTGCTCCTTAAAAACAACCGACAGTCAACAGAAGTGAAAAAGGCATGCATGCTACTACTACTACCACTACTAGGTCTACTACTACTAATAATGAAGGGTATCACTTTACGCTAAAGGCTTACAATGAGTGCTGCTAAGCTCCACACCCTGGATGGAGAAACATTGCAACGACCGAGGGTTAGCTTGAACCCAGGACCTCCTGCATTTGAAGCAAACGTTTTAACTTTTCACCCACTTCTGAACGGTACTGACATTTTGGGCTGTTCTCTGTCGAGATAGACACCATAACACAAACTCCAAGACCATCGCATTTAGTCAAACATCATCACAGATATTCAGAAACTGCATATTCAGTCAACACTATTATAGTTATTAAAACATTAATTATTTAATTAAATAATTATTTCTAAAATATGTCTCATCCTATCACACAGCAATATCGACATTCATTAACCACCATTTTAAACCCATAAGACCACCACATTTCTTCATACACTATCATAGACATTCCAAAAACTGTAATATTCCTTCGTACACTTTCATAGACATTCCAAAACTTTAATATTCCCTCGTACACTTTCATAGACATTCTAAAACCATAATATTTCCCGATACATTATCCTAGAAATTCCAACACCATAACAGTCCCCCCTACACTGTCCTAGACATTCCCAAACATAATAGTCTCTCATACATCATCCTAGATATTCCAAAACCATAGTGTGACACCTCTGGACACCCTTCACTCGTTATGGTTATTACATATTAATAAATAACACATAACTAATTACAAGTGATAGAGAATCTTAATTTATAGTTATTAACAATTTTCCCACAAGACCAACATGTCTGTCACTTGGTAGATTATAAGGGAGCCATTAACACAATAATAAGATAGACATTTTACTGTTGCATAATGTTTCTACTGGTGGAAACTTCTTACTAAAGGAAAAGATAAATCCATCTTTTATTGATATTTAATGAGCCCCCATCCACCCGCTACCTTATTGATATATGCACAAGAAGATTAATAAATTTAACAATAAACGTAAGACAATATTCGTTAGCTTGATACACTTGCAGCATAAGAAATATAGCAATTATCTAAATTCACAAGCATAATGTATAATATAATCAAATTAGTGAACATAGAAATAATGGTTCAATTATATATATATATATATATATAAAACATTCTCCAATTCAAATCATAGATCAATTGCAAACATATACGACCTATTTCTAAGTCCATTCTTTCTTTATCAGTCAATTAACTTATCAAAAGCTAAGGATCATCTTTATGACCAGATTTGAGTTATGTCAAAATTAAAATGATTAGAATATAGACTTTTATTCAACAAAGTAAGTTTTGGTCTATCTCCATTGGAGAAAATTGTTAAGAACAACTATGAGACTATTAGTCAGAAAAACTACTCTTCCATTTGGAACTGGTTTATACTACATCGCCAAGTTCTACGTTACCTCAGTTGTTATTTTAACTCTGGTACTTACAAAAATATCATCATGTGCAGTATATGAAAGTCATGTCACATTGACATTTAACAATATATATCACAATTAAGTTTAGAAATAAGGACAGGCAAATTTATACTGCCTGTTACGTTTCCAGTATTTATTTAAAGACCCTGCTTAGAATAATTAAAAGACTTTAAATATAATTAATTCTTCCTCTCATATTCTACGCAGACTGGTTGCTCAATTTATTATCTGACTAATTAAAAGTGCGTCTTGTAGTTCAGACGACAAATTTACAGACTAATAAACTGCGAACTTTTAGCTAGATTTGAAAACAGTTAAATCCCTCTAAATTAATATGCACTCGTCATCAATCTTTCTGCTCATCCGCCCCCATTCAAATCTAAGAATTAATCTAATTGGTCTATTGTGCATAGAAATCAACTACTAAGAGGTATTAACAAAGAAAATAAGATTTAATAAAGTTTAACAAATTAACAATAAATCGAATGCAACGCGAATAGTCTTCACTCTGTCTTTACGCGCCTATGCCTGATTTTTGTCAATCTAAATTGCCAGAAAAGTGTTCCTTTGAGATCTGTACACTTGATTTTGCACTTAGCTCTATTCTTGTATCCTTGGTCTCAACACTCAGTCATGCTGATTCGTTCCCTCAGTCCCCCTTTAACGACACACGTGGTGCATAAGGAATGATGTCCCTTTGTTGGTGGCTAGGAACTGGAATTTTTGCAGCATGGCCCTCAGAGTGGATTTCGACACGCTTACACCAATAAGCTAATGCAGGTGAGGCATGGTAAAACATGAACCATGAGCCGACCTGTGGATGCAACGTGTTTGGATATAATTCTCAACCTAACAGGTCCTACCTAGGCATGGCTCAATTAAATGCGCTGAACAAAGAGTTTCGACTTCGCGTCGCTTACAATTAGATTTTAGAAAAAATATAATCGTCTCACATGTGTTCCATTTAACAGTCATGACGTACGAAGCAATAAAATAGATACAACGTTAAATTAATGTTCATACAAGGGGTAATTCAAGCCGACAGAGCGCTTCACAATTTACAATTTAAATTACACGCAATAATTGAATTACATGAAGAATTCATATCGAGCGCAGCATTCTGGCTCTTAGTGAATTAAAACAATATAAATTAAAGTACAGAAATGGAAAAATGGCTACAATAAATTTATATTCCGTAACATATAGGTTTTCAGCTATTTCTCTGAACCATGCTCAAGTGTATATGGAAATCATATAATACATAGCACAAATACATACTTAAACAATACATAGGCAAATACTATTAAATAAAATGATACCTTTGAGAGAAGTCGAAGGGTACCTTGATTCTCTATGGCGCCGGCTGCCTCTCACGACCCGAGTAAGCTGATGGAATTAGCTAAAATGTGCTCGAAGTGAGGGAGCGGAAGCGTGTGGGTACATATATAGAAAGGTATATTGCGTATCACGTGACTGTTCGCAAAGCATGTGGTTGGTTCGAGAACTGGACAATGGTCCTAAAGTTACATAACATCTTGACCTGTTCTAGAAGTGCCTAGAAAAAGGAAGCTTTGAACAAAGGGGTCAAGGGTTTCAAATATTCGAATTTGAAGTAAACAAGGCAAGTGGGTCACGAAGTCGGACAATTTTATCAGACTGTGACACCCCCTTGCTTTTGAGGCGTTTATCTTGCCAAAGATAAAATGCCTCCTACAAATTATGTATGATAAAATGTAGAAGTCCACAATGAAGAAAAATTTACACAAAAAAAAATTTCGACATTCCTAGAAATAAAGTGTGCAACTATATTTCATATCTACAGGAAGGAATCCGTAGGGTTCAGTTAATTGATTAAACAACATTCTATCAGTACCGGCACTTGATGGCATCAAGCACGACTCATGTAATCTGCGCCAACATTCAAAGACCCTTTGATGTAATGAATATTTGCGTCATACTGTGTCAGAAACAAAGACCAACGCATTAAACGGCTGTTCGTAAATTGCGCCTGTCCGAGAAAGGCCAACGGCTGGTGATCGCACTCAATGACAAAGGTTTTTCCGTACAAATAGTTTTCGAACTTTTTTATGGCCCAAACTATTGCAAGACATTCCTTTTCACTGGTGGAATATTTCTGTTCAGTAGTTGTGAGTTTACGGCTTGCATGTGCAACTGGGTGTTTGGTGTCATTGTGTTCTTGTAATAACACTGCTCCTAATCCTGTGTTGCTAGCATCAGTCCTTAACAAGAATGGTTTTGTCAGATCTGGCAGTTTAACAACTAAATCTGAAGTCAGTCTAGATTTCAGTGTGTCAAAAGCGTTTTGGCATGCATCAGTCCACACTACTTTTGTAGGCATATTCTTACGTGTCAAGTCAGTCAGAGGACATGCAATGGCACTAAAATCTGGTACGAATTTTCTGTAGTAATTAGCAAGACCAAGAAAACTTCTAACTTGTGTTTTTGTTAGCGGTTGTGAAGTGTCCTTAAGTTGTGCTATCTTAGCTTCACTTGGCGACATAGTTCCATGACTCAACTTGTGTCCCAAGAAGTCTAAGGAGAATTGTGCTATTTCACACTTCGTAGGGCGGCAGTGAGGTTGGCTTGTTTTAATCTGGCTAGCACATCTCGTAAGAGTGTTAAGTGCTCCTCCCATGTCTGGGTGCCTAGAATTAAATCATCCATGAAGTTCTCAACTCCACGTCCGTACAGTGGTTCTAACAATGACCGCATCATTTTAGAAAAAATGCTTGGAGCGTTTGAAACTCCGAAAGGCATAACTTTCCATGTGTAGTTTCCTACTGGTGTAGTGAAAGCTAGTATGTGTCGATCAGTGTCCTTGACCTTGATTTGCCAAAAACCGCGTGACAAATCTATTTTGGTATAGTAATGAGCGTTAGCTAGCTTAGTGAAGATGAGATCCGGATCAGGAAGAGGTTCGGCACAAAACTCTGTCACTTGATTGAGTTTGCGGTAGTCTACGCAAAAACGGAACGAGTTATCACGTTTTTTAATCAACACGATGGGTGATCCGTAGGCACTGTCAGTCTTCTCTATGACCCCTAGATCTAGCATAGTCTTAATCTCACGTCTAACGTCATCTATCTTAGCGTGTGGCAACGGATACGGCTTCAAACGTATCGGTTTGTTGTCAGTCAGCTTCAGTGAAAATTCTATTAAGTCTGTCAACCCTGGTTTGTCTGTCAGAGTAGATGAGAACTCATTAAGCAATTCATTCACTTCTTTTTTCTGTCTTCCTGTCAAGGCTTCATTTACCCTAACGTCTTTGACAGTTTCGTCCGTCTGTAGAGGACAGTTTGGTAAAGTACCAGTGACGCAATCAGTATCCCCCTCGTCTTCTATAGCTATCGTCGCTACGACAAAATCAGCTTGAGTGGTTTGATCCTCACGGCTTATGTACTTTTTGAGTAGGTTAACATGAAAGATTTTCTCTCTCTTTCCTGTCTGCACCTTATAGTTCAGTCCCCCTAGCTTGGCGGTAACTACAAAGGGCCCCTTCCATTTCATCTGAAGTTTGTTATGTGCTTCAGGAAGCAACAGTAACACTTTGTCATTAACTTCAAATTCTCTAGGTTTGGTGTGCTTATTGTAATATTCTGCCTGTCTAGACTGAGCTATCGTCAAGTTTTCCCGTGCTATCTTGCCTATAGTTTCAAGACGGTTTCTTAAGTCAGTGACGTATGTATAAGTTGTCTTAACTTCGTCATCTGTCTTTTCATCAGTCCAAAGTGCCTTCAAAATCATCATCGGTCCGCGTACAGTACGTCCGTAAAGTAGCTCGAATGGTGAAAATCCAGTGGAAGATTGTGGCACCTCCCTATATGCAAATAGTAGGGCAGGGATGTATCTGTCCCAGTCTTTCGGTTTATCTGTGGCGAGCTTTTTAAGTGCTGTTTTTAATGTCCCATTGTATTTTTCAATCAGACCATTTGCCTGGGGGTGGTATGGTGTGCAAGTAAGATGTTTGATGGAAAGTAAACGATTTACTTCCTTCATTACGTTGCCTATGAATTGACTCCCCTGATCTGTCAAAATTTCAGTAGGAATTCCAACACGACTCCAAAGACCGAAAAGGGCTTCGGCGACAGTTTCAGTATCAATATTTTTCAATGGTACTGCGTCGGCGAATCTTGTTGCGTAATCAATAGTGGTCAGCACGTATCGATTACCTCTCGTTGATGTGGGTATTATAGGCCCAATCAAATCCAATGCTACGCGCTTGTAGGGTTCACTGATCAGTTCAGGCTCTCCTAACGGTGCGGGTCTGATTGAATTTTTAGACTGTGTTCTCTGGCATGTGTCGCAACTTAACACGAATCTACGGATATCGGCAGTGATGTCCGGCCAATAAAACTCACTTGTAATACGACTAGTTGTTTTTTGTACACCCATGTGTGCACCAAAAAGACTCTCATGACCTAATCGTAATACGTCATTTCGTTTGGTTTGTGGAACGACTAATTGTTTCCGAAATTCGTCTCCCACTTTCGAATAGCGGTACAATAAACCCTTTTTCAGAATAATGCACGCTTTCTTATTCGAATCGTCAGTGTTGACGTCACTAACAAGTACAGCTTGTCTGCGTAACTTGTCTAGTGTTTCGTCCTCAGCTTGTAATATTTTAATCTCGCTAACTGTTGCTTTATCTACGGCTGGTGCGGCAGACATCGGTGCAGTCACAGATTTGTCTTTACTACTCGCTGCTCTGGTTACAGCGTTAACCAGTGGTGGTTCAGTTGAAGTTTGTTTTTTGCACGGCAAAACATACTTGCAACCAAGGATCACGTCATGCGGTGAGTTTTCCATAACTGCCGCTTTGACTGTTCCTTCTACAAAGTCTGAAACAATCGAGACTTCAGCTACTGGTAAAATGTCTTGTTCGCCGTTTGCAAAGGTGACAGAGATTGTCTCCCCTGTGTAGTCGGTACGGTTAACTAATGATGCATTTACAATAGCGTCTAGCTCACACCCTGTATCAAGCAAAGCGATTGTATCGTGACCGTTTGCCTGTACTGGTGTTCGATTCGACTTTTCTGTTTTAGGTGTATGACTTTCTACTGCGTAAACTTTAGCTGTTTTCTTTTCAGGACATGTTCGTGAAAAATGGCCACTATCACCACAAGTGTAACATGCAAGATTCTTTTTATCTTTCTGTTTGTCGGACTTGTTTTTAGTGTCGGGTTTAGATGTTTTATCATCACGCTCACTAGGTGCCTTCCCGTCATTTTTCTTATCCTTTCGAGTCTGCGGTTCGTTCGGTCGAGACTTGTTGTTCGCGTGTGCGTTCGAGAATTGAGAATGTGCGTCATCAAAGCGATCGGCGGCGTTGCCTATCTCCTCTAGCGTAGATTTTTCCCTTATTGCTAAGTGAATCAGTAGATCTGATTTGTACGACCCGAGAATGTGGTCTTTTACCATTTCATCCCTAAGACCTGCGTACGTCTGTGGAGTTTCGGCTAGATCTATCCATCTTTGGAACAAGTCAGCTACGCGTCGTATGTACTGTGCGTGCGTCTCTGAACTGGCTTTAGTGGCCTGTTTAAACTTACGTCGGTATGTATCTGCTGTGAGTTTGTAACGTTTCAATAATGCGGCCTTGACTGTGTCGTAATTATCTGACTCAGAATCGCTAAGCTTATTGAACTCGTTTTTCGCACTGCCCTGCAATAACCCCGATAAATTTATCGCCCAATGTTCCGCTGGAATGTTCGTTGCTCTGGCTAACTTTTCAAACGTTTTTAAATACGCGTCTATTTGATCTTTGTTCTCATCAAATGGGACCATATTTATCTTTGGAATGATGTTTTCAATTCTACTGTGATTATTTCCGTCGCTAGAACGCGAATCACCACTGCTTCTGCGGTCACGGTTTGGATTAGTAACTTCTAGTTTCTTTACTTCCCATTCTAACCGTTTTATTTCCGCGTCTGCCGCGATGCGTTTGGCTTCTGTATCCGCTGCGATACGTTTTGTTTCGATGTCGGCTAGTCTTTCAGCCTCTAATTTTTTTGCTTCGCGGGCGGCTAACCGTTCTTCCCTTTCTATCTCTTGTCTCTCCTTTTCTGCTTTTTCCGCTTTCTCTAGCTCAGTTTTGATGTAGCTAGTCAGTTCGTCACCCTGGTATCCTATCATGATACCGGCTTCTTTCAGGTCTTCGATAACCTGTTTGCGATCCATTTTACTGTCTTAGCGCGCTGGCTACAATAAGAATGTATCTCGTGAATTGTGTGTTTTAACCGTCGGCGATAACTCCGCTTATCCCGAAAATAACTTTTAGGCTACAACCTTACAAAAATTATTTAATTTACTCAGAACACCTTCCGAAATAAATTACGCGTTAACTCTTTACACGTTTCACCTGCTTGTCACAGTGTCCGCTGTTCCAAGACTTTCGTAATGTCACGGCTCCTACCATACAACATTACACATTATATCTAGCACCCTAAATATAATAGTCCGAAGTCTGTTACTACCGATAACTCTCCTAGCTGGCGGTATAACCTTCGACTCCTCACAATGAAGTACTCAGTAACACAATACTAAATAAATCATTCAATAGCTAACATGACATATTTAACTACGCTTAAATATATCAGCATTAACTAACATGCACGCTACTCTGCAAAGGAATACATGCACATGTCACAACAAAAGCAAAGAAAATCAGTGATACAAAAATCAAAAGAACAATTGGCAATTCTGTTCGTTCGTTCGTTTCTAGGTTATGATGCGCCCTATGTATAAAAATGTTACAATTTACAATTTAATACATATCAATCCCGCGACGACCCACACTTGTTACGTTTCCAGTATTTATTTAAAGACCCTGCTTAGAATAATTAAAAGACTTTAAATATAATTAATTCTTCCTCTCATATTCTACGCAGACTGGTTGCTCAATTTATTATCTGACTAATTAAAAGTGCGTCTTGTAGTTCAGACGACAAATTTACAGACTAATAAACTGCGAACTTTTAGCTAGATTTGAAAACAGTTAAATCCCTCTAAATTAATATGCACTCGTCATCAATCTTTCTGCTCATCCGCCCCCATTCAAATCTAAGAATTAATCTAATTGGTCTATTGTGCATAGAAATCAACTACTAAGAGGTATTAACAAAGAAAATAAGATTTAATAAAGTTTAACAAATTAACAATAAATCGAATGCAACGCGAATAGTCTTCACTCTGTCTTTACGCGCCTATGCCTGATTTTTGTCAATCTAAATTGCCAGAAAAGTGTTCCTTTGAGATCTGTACACTTGATTTTGCACTTAGCTCTATTCTTGTATCCTTGGTCTCAACACTCAGTCATGCTGATTCGTTCCCTCAGTCCCCCTTTAACGACACACGTGGTGCATAAGGAATGATGTCCCTTTGTTGGTGGCTAGGAACTGGAATTTTTGCAGCATGGCCCTCAGAGTGGATTTCGACACGCTTACACCAATAAGCTAATGCAGGTGAGGCATGGTAAAACATGAACCATGAGCCGACCTGTGGATGCAACGTGTTTGGATATAATTCTCAACCTAACAGGTCCTACCTAGGCATGGCTCAATTAAATGCGCTGAACAAAGAGTTTCGACTTCGCGTCGCTTACAATTAGATTTTAGAAAAAATATAATCGTCTCACATGTGTTCCATTTAACAGTCATGACGTACGAAGCAATAAAATAGATACAACGTTAAATTAATGTTCATACAAGGGGTAATTCAAGCCGACAGAGCGCTTCACAATTTACAATTTAAATTACACGCAATAATTGAATTACATGAAGAATTCATATCGAGCGCAGCATTCTGGCTCTTAGTGAATTAAAACAATATAAATTAAAGTACAGAAATGGAAAAATGGCTACAATAAATTTATATTCCGTAACATATAGGTTTTCAGCTATTTCTCTGAACCATGCTCAAGTGTATATGGAAATCATATAATACATAGCACAAATACATACTTAAACAATACATAGGCAAATACTATTAAATAAAATGATACCTTTGAGAGAAGTCGAAGGGTACCTTGATTCTCTATGGCGCCGGCTGCCTCTCACGACCCGAGTAAGCTGATGGAATTAGCTAAAATGTGCTCGAAGTGAGGGAGCGGAAGCGTGTGGGTACATATATAGAAAGGTATATTGCGTATCACGTGACTGTTCGCAAAGCATGTGGTTGGTTCGAGAACTGGACAATGGTCCTAAAGTTACATAACATCTTGACCTGTTCTAGAAGTGCCTAGAAAAAGGAAGCTTTGAACAAAGGGGTCAAGGGTTTCAAATATTCGAATTTGAAGTAAACAAGGCAAGTGGGTCACGAAGTCGGACAATTTTATCAGACTGTGACACTGCCACACAATATTCCCTCATAAACCGTCCTAGACATTCCAAAACCCATATCATTCCCTCACACTTTCACACACATCCCCAAACCATAATGTAGTGGAGTAAATTTGACTATCCCTATTTTAATATTTAATTGCTATATAAATTGTTAAATTGTCAGAATAATCCGACCTTGGGCACTCCTTATGATGGTATTTTTGGTGGAGTAACCCCTCGAGAATATGCTAGAAATTGCTGATGTAATGCAAACTAATCCCAACTGGGTGAATACTTTTTATTATGCAATGGTTAAGATTTATGAGAACGAGACCAGCCAATGGGCTGAGATTAAGAAGTTTAACTGCTTTAGAGAATTATATTCTCTGATCATTGAATTTGGAGTGGCAAGAAGTCCAGTCATTAAAAGGCCACTAGCTGAATGGTGAGTTAACTGACAGAGAGAATGGAGTCAGAAGAATTTCATGCATTTTGCTATTGATATTTTATACTTGTGTTTTATGTAGAGATGTATTATGTGAGTAGACTATTATTTCTACAAATGTTTGAATTAAGACCTCATATACAGTATGCCAACACTTGAAATTGTTTCTGATGAACCTGTTCATAAAAATTACATTGCATTTATTATGCTGTGTGCATGTATCAAGGTTAATAAATACTGTTGCAGAAAACTGTAAGTTGAGACTGGACTGTAAAAAAGAATGGGGTTAAAAGTGATAAACTGACAACTTACAATATTATTTTCCCTCATTTTACCACAAGACATTCCAAAACCATAATATTGCCTCATTTAACCACCAGACATTCCAAATCCATAATATTGCCTCGTTTAACCACTAGACATTCCAATACCATAATATTGCCTCATTTAACCACTATACATTCCAAAACCATAATATTGCTTCATTTTCTTTCCAAGATATTCAACAACATAATTTTCCCTCATTTTCCAACCTAGACATTCAGAAAACATACTATTCCCTCAGTTTTTCGTCATAGACATTCCAAACATGCAGTGACCCTGTGGAAGCCATATACATATGAGTTTAGTAATAATTAATCATAACGTTTACAGACGTTATCTGAAGCCTTAAATTTAATCTCAGATCAGATGTACCAGGATACATGAAAACAATATATTATTCATTGTTTGACTGCTCGCTATCACCAACATGAAAGAACAGTTCATTATTTCCATTTTAAAAGGATTTACTCACCAGAAAACCTCTATAAACTTTAAAGTTTATTAACTCAGTTTTTTTAAAGTTATTCTTGGCCTTCTGGCTATCATTTAAATAATTAAAAGTAATGTATAGAAGCGTGAAGTAGACAGAAACATAGGCGTGCTCCTAACTGCTATGGCATGATTACAATAAACCGGCCTCTTTTCTTACGCTTGTCAAAGATTTAAATATTTCCGATATTAACTGGGAGAATATGTTTCCCTTTCTGAGCGTTTCCTTTAGTCAGAAGGCCACGCTTGGAACTGAACTTTGCTGGTTCTGTTCAGACCAAGAAGCGAAGAGTTGAAGAAACACTAAAATGCAAATTCGTAACTAAAATTTATCCGAAGTAAAACATAAAGACTATAATTAGTTTTTACTGTTTTTAACGTATTTTATGAATTTACCGAGCTTTCTGGGTTTCCTTACACTCATAGTGGAAAAATAAATCACTTTCTGGGTTTACTTACACTCATAGTGGAAAAATAAATCACTTTCTGGGTTTACTTACACTCATAGTGGAAAAATAAATCACTTTCTGGGTTTACTTACACTCATAGTGGAAAAATAAATCACTTTCTGGGTTTACTTACACTCATAGTGGAAAAATAAATCACTTTCTGGGTTTACTTACACTCATAGTGGAAAAATAAATCACTTTCTGGGTTTACTTACACTCATAGTGTAAAAATAAATCACTTTCTGGGTTTCCTTACACTCTAGTGAAAAAGGCCAGAGAAGGGCTACAGATCGAGAAAAATAATTGATAAGGCGGAGTTAACTTTCGCTTTTAGAGGAATTACCTTTCGCTTTGGCGGAGTGGGCTGATAAAAGTACAATGGTTTAGCCTCAGCTGAAAGATGAGACGGAACCTGACGCCGCCTTTTGGCACCGCACCCAGGGATTCAGCTTAAAGTTAACTATTTAGAGGTACCAACTATCAACAACTGGACAGAGTACTAAATGGGTACTGGAATTATAACTACAAAATGGTACTGAGGGATCTATCTACCTATCTATCTATCTATCTATCTATCTATCTATCTATCTATCTATCTATCTATCTATCTATCTATCTATCTATCTATCTATCTATCTATCTATCTATCTATCTATCTATCTATCTATCTATCTATCTATCTATCTATCTATCTATCTATCTATGGTTGTCTGTCTATCTATCTAACTAGTTTTCATGCGTGTGCGCGCGTGCTTGTGTATGTACTTAAGAGTTTCTTCACAATAATGATAATTAATCCAAGGACCGCCCCAAACCGTCTAATTGTTTCCTATTACAACAACGCTATATTCTGTTAGAAAATCGCTTAATAATGACATCTGTTCTTCGGAACGGCAAATCATTAAATAGTTCACTACCTCACAGATGTCGTAAATGTTGAAATAGTTTACAGTATTGCCATCTACTTGTTGGAAGATGTAAATGGTTAAATAGTTTACAGTATTGATATCTAGTCTGCTGATATCAATAAATGATAGAACAAATTTATGCTACATCTACAGTACACACCGATATTGATAGGATATAAAAGTTCGCACCCAGTATTAAAATCTACTTCAGTATAATTATAAATTTTTCTGCAGTTTGCACTAAGGAAATACACAGCACATCACCATAGCTTACGAGTTTGCAAACACACGCAATTCCTATTCTTTACTACAGGAACTAAAACGACTACTTTTCAAACTAGCACATGCGAGACAGTAATTTTTCTAAGCCAGCAAATAAAGAACTCAGAGAGTGTGAGTTACTCGTCTCAGACAGTCTGGAGAAGCAAAGAGAGAGAGAGAGAGAGAAAGAGAAAGAGAGAGAAAGAGAGAGAGAGAAAGAGAGAGAGAGAGACCTGTTCCTGAAAATCTTAGGAATGCTAACAAGCCTATTATATATACTATAGTTTCCAGCCAGGGATACTGTGACACAATGCCAACTCTATTAATGGTTCTGACTAATATTATTATTAATCCTCCATAACTAATTACAAGTGATGAAAATCTTAATTTATGTTATTAATCATTCTCAAAGGACACCACTCGTCTCTCTCAATTGGCGGATATGTGGGTGCTGTAAACGTTTTCTCTCTTCCACGACATAAACATTCACTGGAAAACTTCTTACTAAAGGAGAAGATAAATCTGTCTTTAATCTATATTTAGTGAGCCCCATCCCCCACTATCTTTCCAACATATGGTTATCAATATGTGTAAGAAGGTCAATAAATATAACAATAAATTTTTTAAGTCAACAATCAAATATACATATAAGAAATGCAATGAAAATATTAATAAACTTCAATATTTCTATGAAATCACATTTGAATAATTTCAGTATCTCTAAAGGAGAAGACAAATCCGTCTTTTAATCTATATTTAGTGAGCTGCATCCGCCCACTATTCCTCCAACATATGGTTATCAATTTGTGTAAGAAGGTCAATAAAGTTTACATTAAATTTATTAAATCAAAAATCAAATATACACATAACAAATACAATGAAAAAAGATTACTTGACATCAATATTTCAATGAAAGCAAGTTTGAATAATTTCAATACCTATACAGCCTTATATCCAGACACAAACCAACAGTATAAATCACAGGATAATTCTTATCAGAGAAAAGAATTGGGGTTATAGAGAATTAAGCAATAATAGTTTGTACATAACCTTGTCTAGATGATTGCCACAATAGTCTTTTGCACACTTTCATAACAAAGTCACAAGTTTATTGTCACTATAGAATTGTCACTATAGAATTGTCATAGAATTGTCAGTTCCACGAGTTTCTCTTGCACATTACAAGCTGCTATTCTCTGAAGATTAATCTGGTACTCCTTTGCTGTATTAGTTCCCTCAAGCAGAACAACAAAGTAGCAATTTCCAATCTTCCTTGTACCAGAAATTACACGATGTAGTTGAGCATACTTTGCCACCATGCTTCAGCAGAGTGCAGTGTATCCTTACACTTACACACTGGGGGTGACACTTCTCAAGTCTACAATGGTTGTAGTGGTTTATAAATCAGTAATATGTGAGATTCTTGTGAAAGCAAAAGAAGGTTGATTCTTCCCTGTAAAATATAATAATGTAATAAATGCTAAGTTGTTTATTCATTTATTTAACTCCATTTATTTAACTCCATTCTTTCTTAAATTCAAAGTCTCAACTTACAGTTTTATGCAACAGTATTTATTAGACTGATACACACACACAGCATAATAAATATAACATAATAATTTATGAACATGTTCACTACAAACACTGTCAAGTGGTTAGCATTCTACATACAAACATCTTAGCTCACAATTGGTAAAAATATACTAACATAACACTTCTCTACATAAAACACAAATATAACATATCAATAGGAAATTGCATGAAATGTTTCTAAGTCATCCTCTCTCAATCACTCACTTAACTCCCTGTTAAGCTATCTGCTGCCTTTCATGACCGGACTCTGCCACACCAAATTCAAAGTGATTAGAAAATAAATCCTTTTCAACAGTTAAATTTTATCTCAGCCCATTGTCTGTTCTTATTCTTGTAAATCCTAACCATTGGATAATAAAAACTACTCATCCACCTAAATCCGGTTTAGATTACATCAGCAAGCTTCTAGCACACTACCTGTGTTGTTTACTCCAAAATTATTATCATTAGCAGTGCCCAAGGTCAGGTCATATTAAAATTGGCAACAAAGATATAATTATTAAGTTTAGAATTAGGGATATGGAAATTTACTCCACCACAGATATAAATAAACAAGGGGTTCCAGCCAGGGATATAAACAAGGGGTTCCGTCAAGGCATATAAACAAGGGGTTCCAGCTCGGGATATGTATAAGGGTGTCCAATTCGGGATATGAAGAATGGTGCCAACAAGTGTTATAAACAAAAGTTCTCGTCAGGGATATAATGATGGGGTTCCAACCAGGGATATATAAGAGTTTAGCCAGGGGTATAAACAAGGGTTCCATCAAGGGATATAAAAAGGTCCCAGCCAGGGATATAAACAGGGGTACCAGCTAGGGATATGTGCAATGGTGTCCAGCCTGGGATGTCAAGTGGGGTTCCAAAAAGGGATATAAACAAAGATTCCAGTCAGGGTTATAAAGAAGGGGTTCCAGCCGGGAATATAACGAAGGGGTTCCGGCCAGGGATGTAAGCAAGGGTTTCCAGTCAGGGATATAAACAATGGGTTCCCGCCAGGCATATAAGCAAAGGCTTCCTGCAAAGGATAAAACTGAGGCGTGTTAATAGGTGGGGAAAGACGGCAGTAGGGGCAAATAAGGTGCGGTTGAGGGTTCGGTAAACAAAAGATCTCTAGTGGTGATAAAACAACAAATAGCCAATCAGCTAACCAACCAACCAACCAATATTATCCCTTATGGATCTTAGCAGTGCGGGAAGGGTAAGTATAAAACAAACACTACTGATCAGAATATTGTGTTTCTTTTTTTTTTCTCTCTCTCTCTCTTTTGTTCTTGCCTACTGAGTCCACCGTAAAGGTCATGGTCGGGCAAAGGTAAAAGAAGAGCTGGAAAGAGTCTTGGCGTGCCATTTTTCAAGGGACCCCTATCTAATCGGCTGAGATAGGTAGGAGCTGGCTTAGAAGTCTGCGCATATTTCAAGAAGATACCGACCGTTAAAGTGTATCTTTCTTGAGAAATTCTTTTCGTCCTTTAGTCTGTCGAGATGCTTCCTTATTTTTCCTTTACAGTTTGCAGTCTGCCCTTTCCACCACCACCCCACCCACCCCCGAGTACTTTTGTAATTTAAAGAAAAGAAGCAAAAGTGAATACAAGAATCAATGACAATAATATCTTCACAATTCGCTGTTAGTGTATATACTACATCGTCTTGTCAAAACTATTGTATAGTTTAAGGGTTTTCTTATCCAATACAACAGTTAGTTGTGAGTTCGAATGTGAGTGTGTGTAAAGGTTTGCGTGCATGACTGGCATGTGTGTGTGTGTGTGAACTGGGAGGACAGTTTCACTTCCGCCTAGGTAAAGCCAGTATCTTGAAACGCTCGCTCTTCTGTCTTCTCTCTCTCTCTACTCTTTCCTTCAAGTTGTTACTTATTATATTTTTTCTGCATTTTTTCTCTCGTGTCTTCTTTCCAGTTTCTCTTTATCTTCTCTGGCTTCTTCCCATCATGCCTGGGTGACCTAAAAAGAGGGCAACCCCCCCCCCAACCAATCCCTCGTTACCGTGAGTTCCCTTGATGCTCAGTAATTAACTTGTTATAGACGGTGCCTCCTCAAATCATGCTAAAGTAACCTTGCCTCCAAAACGATAAGTCGTGGGCAATTAGGCAAGGGAAGTAACTAAAATCTTGCCCAGTGCATTTTGAAGGATTGCGGAATAATTGCAGGTTCAACTCAGTGGCGTAGAAATCTCATTAGCCTACATTTCTTATCCACAGCTTCTGAGGCGCAAGAATAAAGGAGAACAAGTAGTGCTGTCCATACTGTGGTGGAGAACGGCTTTAATGAAAGTGATTTAAGCAGATGGTACCGAGTTCCAATTTGAAGAATGCATTTCTTTTTAAACTGAGACCATTTATTTACACTTGCTAAGCAAATGACGGAGCCTAAAAATAAAGATGTAGATTTCAATGTTGCCGTGCTCTGCTTTGTGTATACTGCACTAATGCAACAAAGTTTGAATTCTCGATTTTTTCATTAAAATAATATATAGATATTTATTAAGGAAACCTTTCTGACAATTTATTTATTTTCTAATTTGCTAGAACTAGTATAAAGTTTATCCTGCTTCTAATTGCTATATAGTTTTTAATAAACGTGTCTTGCTTTTGCTATGTATGAATTGTTTATTTACTATATCTTGAGTAATAGTGTATCTTGATTCTCTTTTCTCTTGCTTATTGATTGTTTCCGTCCTAGGACCTCATTACCTACAGGTGTATATGTTTGTCTTGTTTATTTTAGTATTTGTGACAGTAATTTAACCAATCCCTATTTCTAAAGTTAATTGTTATATAAATTGTTAAATGTCAAAGGGACCCGACCATGGGCACAGCTGATATATTTAAGTGTCAATGTTGGAGGTAAACAACTCAGGTAAAGAATGTAATCTAAACTGGTTTTATTTGAATGAGTAGTTTTTATTATCCAATGGTTAAGATTTACAAGAATGAGACCAGCCAATGGGCTGAGGTAAATTTACCTATTGAAACGAATTGTATTCTCTAATCATTTTGAATTTGGAGTGGCAAAGTCCAGTCATGAAAGGCAGCAGTTGTCTTAATGGTGAGTTAACTGACTGATTGAGAGAGAATGGACTTAGAAATATTTCGTGCATTTTGCTATTGATATGTTATACTTGTGTTTTACTTTCAGATGTATTATGTGAGTAGACTATTATTTCTACAAATTGTGAACTAAGATGCTTGTATGTAGTATGCTAAATATTTTGACATTGTTTGTTAGTAAACACGTTCATAAAATTGTTACGTTGTATTTATTATGCTCTATGCATGTATAGACTAATAAATACTCTTGCAGGAAACTGTAAATTGAAACTTGAATGTAAGATAGAATGGAATTAAACATGAATAAACTGGAAACTTAGCGTTTGTTCTCTGGTTATGTTTTACAGGGAAGAAGCAGCCATTTTTTGGTTTTACTAGATCTCCAGGTTTAGTGATTTATAAACTGCTACAGCTATGGTAGATTTGAAAAATATCTACCTCCAATGTGTAATTGTAAGAATGCACTGCACTCTGTTGATGTATAGTGGCAAAGTATGCTCGACTACATCAAGGAAATTACTGGAAATTACTAAATTGTTGTTCTGCTTGAGGGAACTAATACGGCAAAGGGTGCTCAGATTAGACTGAAGAGAGTGGCTCACAAACATTCTACAGCATGCTAAAGGACATATGGAACTGACAATTCTATTTTGACTTTGTTATGACTACTGCAGCAATTGTTTAGTCAAGGTTATGTACAAGCTACTATCACTATAGTCTCTATAACTCCATTTTTGTTCTCTGATAAGAACTATTCTGTGATTTATATTGATACTAATCTGCTCAATTGTGTGTTATAAGACTGTATAGGTATTAAAATTATTCAAATGTGGTTGATATAATAAATTTATAGTTAAATTTATTTACCTTCTTACATATATTGATACAATATGTTGGAGAAGAAAGTGGGTGGATGGGGCTTGCTAAATATAGATTAAAGGACGGATATATCTTCTCCTTTGATTTTCCATCTATGGAAATATTGTGTGATGGTAAATGTTTGTTTTTAATGTTGTGGAAGAGTGAAAACATTTACAGCACCCTCATATCCACCATGAGAGAGAGAGAGAGAGAGAGAGAGAGAGAGAGAGAGAGAGAGAGAGAGAGAGAGAGAGAGAGAGAGAGAGATGAGTGGCATCTTCTGCAGAATTATTAATGACATAAATTAATATTCTCTTTACTTGTAATTAGTTATTGGTGATTAATTACTAATAATAATCATAACCAATAACTAAGGTGGTGTTAGCTCACAGTATTGCTTTTAATTAATGAATGGCTTATTTCTGTCTTGATTTAATAATAATAAAGCTTGTTTAATAATAATAATAATAATAATAATAATAATAATAAAGTACTAGCTACTATATATTTATACGTAATAATAATAAAGTACTAGCTACTATATATTTATAATAATAAAGTACTAGCTACTATATATTTATACGTAATAATAATAAAGTACTAGCTACTATATATTTATACGTAATAATAATAAAGTACTAGCTACTATATATTTATACGTATTACAAGAGAAGGTCTTCGTACAAGCCACTTCAGACAGTAACCAAACTAACTTCATAACAAAAGACACATGGCAAAAATGACAATATACAATCAATGAATGTGTGTATTTACATACGTAAGCTCATGAATAAAATGGATTCACAAGTGTACAGTTTGAGTTCTCGACGACACGGATAAGATATTATCATTACACTGTCTCGAAATATCTCTTTCTGTCTCAAAAGACAGCACCATCCATGGAGCCTGAACATCAAATGACCACACACCTTTTACACATTGCTTTTGGAGGTGTTTAAAATACATGCACTAGTGATAAACGCTAATCCCAGACAGGTATTGGGGCTGAAACCAGACAGGTATTGAACGCTGGAACTAGACAGATATTAAGGGCTGAAACCAGACAGGAATTGACGGCTGGAACTAGACAGGTATTAAGGGTTGAAACCAGACAGGAATTGAGGGCTGGAACTAGACAGGTATTAAGGGCTGAAACCAGACAGGTATTGAGGGCTGAAACTTGGGCAGTATTGTGGTTTGAAACCAGACTGCAGCATAACCAAGACAAGGGATCTTGTGTTGTGATAGATAACCAAAACGAAAGTAGAGAAGCGGGTTGACATGATTGGTTCTTGGTGTTCTAAGAAGAATCCTAGCTGTAATACTGTGTACCTTTCCAACACAAGACACATTGGTAAAGACGAACTACAATAACCAAGTCGAGAGAGTAGAAGTGAACACACAAAGCCTTTTACAAACAACTATGTGAAACTTCTGAATAACAGTCGTTCGCGTCTGCGTTTCATAACGTCTGCTTTACAAATATTGTTGTTAGTTGTGATCTAATGTCATTGAGGTATGTTAACCCAGCTGATGTTATGTTTGGAAATATGAACTGATAGGGGATCAGGGACAGACAAATCAAGATAATTCTCTTTTTTAAGTCTTCTGATGTAAATGCTTGAGAGACAGGAGTGGAAATAAAAATGCCATCACCAGGTCCAAACCCTATCCAGTCTAATCTATAGCCATGTCTACGGGCTGGCATGCTGACAGATTATTCTAAGCTGAAAATGTGTAGAAATTCTAAGAATGTTGACACATGAGTCATTGGGACAGTCGAAATGATAGTTGATTATTATTTATTGATTGTGTCTTACTTTATATTGCACCTTTATAGTAACTGTGTCTTGTTTACTTATTTTTAATTATTTCTTTGTTGCTTTCATTTTCTCTCTTTATTAATTATTGTGCCTTTTTGACTGATTTATCTTGTTTATTTCTTATGGTTTACTTATTGTGTCATGTTTGTTTCTTGCATCTTATTTATTTATGATGGACTGGTAACTAATTTATTTCTGGTTGTTAACTGTGTCTTGTTTACTCATTGTGAGCCTCTGTTGTTTGTTGTGTCTTGTTATGTTGTGTTTGTACAATAATATAGTATTCTGATTGTTTTCGTTTTCATTACTAACCATATCTTAGTTGTTTATTGTAATTTTTTTATATGTGATATTTTATGAATATTTTATTTCCCTTCGTTTATTTTGTAAAACATATTATTTCTTATTTGCTTCGTGTCCTCTTTATTTCTCATACATTGTTGATATAGAGTGTCATTTTCCTTGTTTATATATTTTGCCTCACTTATTTACTTTCTTGTTTATTTCATTGACTGAGTCTTCTTTTTTTAAATTGAGTTTTGTTTACGTATTTTCTTGTTTCTTGTGTCTTGTGTCTTGTGTCTTGTTTCTTGTGTCTTGTGTCTTGCTTCGTGTTTCTTGTGTCTTGTTTCTTGTGTCTTGTGTCTTGTTTCATGTTTCTTGTGTCTTGTTTCTTGTGTCTTGTTTCTTTTTTCTTGTTTCTTGTGTCTTGTGTCTTGCTTCATGTTTCTTGTGTCTTGTGTCTTGTTTCTTGTTTCTTGTGTCTTGTTTCTTGTTTCTTGTGTCTTGTGTCTTGTGTCTTGTGTCTTGTGTCTTGTTTCTTGTTTCTTGTTTCTTGTGTCTTGTGTCTTGTGTCTTGCTTCATGTTTCTTGTGTCTTGTGTCTTGTTTCTTGTTTCTTGTATCTTGTTTCTTGTGTCTATTTACTATGTTGTTCTTTTTCTTTGCATGTTATTTATTTCGTGTTTATTTATTGCCTCCTGTTTATGGAGTCTTGCCCATTTATCGTGTTTTGATTTCCTGTTTTTAACTTCTTTTGTGAAGTATCTTTAAAATTTACTGCTGTGTTTTTAAAACTGGCAGTTTTGGACACTAAAGACTTCAGTCACTTTCGTTAACTACTAGCATGAATTATTATTAATTGTACTAGTATTATTAACATTAACTACCAGTATGGCTTGTTAGCATTAACTGTACTAGTATTATTAACATTAACTACCAGTATGGCTTGTTAGCATTAATTGTACTAGTATTATTAACATTAACTACCAGTATGGCTTGTTAGCATTAATTGTACTAGTATTATTAACATTAACTACCAGTATGGCTTGTTAGCATTAATTGTACTAGTATTATTAACATTAACTACCAGTATGGCTTGTTAGCATTAATTGTACTAGTATTATTAACATTAACTACCAGTATGGCTTGTTAGCATTAATTGTACTAGTATTATTAACATTAACTACTAGTATGGCTTGTTAGCATTAATTGTACTAGTATTATTAACATTAACTACCAGTATGGCTTGTTAGCATTAATTGTACTAGTATTATTAACATTAACTACCAGTTTGGCTTGTTAGCATTAATTGTACTAGTATTGATCATTAATATTAATTGTAAGAGTATGGATCATTAGTAATAATTGTACTATTGAAGGTTACCAGTATTAATTGTACCTGTGTTGGCTATCAGTATGTGACGCCTACGCCACTTAGTTAATGGTTATAATTAATATTATTATTTAATCACCCATAACTAATTACAAGTGATGAGAATCTCACTTTATGTTAATAATAATTCTCCAGAAGACACCACTCGTCTCTCTCAATTGGCGGATATGCCGGTTTGGATCATTAGTATTAATTGTACCAGTCAAGTTATCAGTATACTTTATACCGGTTTGGATCATTAGTATTAATTGTACCAGTCAAGTTATCAGTATTCTTTATACCGGTTTGGATCATTAGTATTAATTGTACAAGCACTGCCAATTTTCTATGTTACTCTCGCTGAAAAATGATTTAGCGTATCATTGACCAAGTCTATTTTTAACAGCCCACGTTTCGAGCATATGTCAAGCTAATACCATGTCCATGCATAATGGATTCGAAGCGAATCGCCACAGGTTCTATTTTTTAATTTTTTTATTTTTACAAATTTTTTTGGTCATCATAATGTGCTTGAACATGGAAATCCCGCAGCCACTGAGGGAGTGACAGGCAGTAGAGCTTGGTGAACTCTCTCCACTTGCTACAAATGCAATATTCTGGCGATCGGTTCGCACACCAAATACGGCATTGTGTTGGATGCACTGCTTTGAACCCCCCCCCCCCTCTACTAGTTCAAGCCGGCATGCAAAGAATAGTATAACCTAAAGCCGGCATGCAAAGAATAGTATAACCTAAAGCCGGCATGCAAAGAATAGTATAACCTAAAGCCGGCATGCAAAGAATAGTATAACCTAAAGTCAGCATGCAAAGCATTGTATAACCTAAAGTCAGCATGCTTAGCGTAGTATAACCTAAAGCCAGCATGCAAAGCATAGTATGACCTAAAGATGTCAAGTATGAGCCAGTTATGGCCCCATATTCTTTTTCTGGAAAGAACGAGTGGGCTATCTGGTGCTAAGAAAGTTGTCTCGGGAATTTTAGTACTGACACTCGAGAGGTGAGACAGGATTCTGTGCTCGGTAAAGTGTGTTGAGGCCAGGAATAGAACAACTTTCTTATTGGTAGAGATACAACTGCAATAATAACGATGCATAGGAACAGAACAAGTGTCTTGATGGTACAGATACAATTGCTCTTTGTTACGTGACATGACAATATAACAAGTGTCTTGATGGTACAGATACAATTGCTCTTTGTTACGTGACATGACAATATAACAAGTGTCTTGATGGTACAGATACAATTGCTCTTTGTTACGTGACATGACAATATAACAAGTGTCTTGACGGTACAGATACAATTGCTCTTTGTTACGTGACATGACAATATAACAAGTGTCTTGACGGTACAGATAAAACTGCAATAATAACGTGGCATAGGAACAGAACAAGTGTCTTGATGGTACATATATAACTGTAAAGTTTGCTTGGTATTGAATTATCTATAAAAGCCGCGTTGTAATCGGCACTGTCTTGGTATTACCGTGCTGCTATTTGGTTACTCTTAACACGAGTGTGCTTTGCATGCCTTGCACGAGTTATTTTCTTTGGTAAAATGCGTTTTGCAACTAGCAAGTGTGTTAGTCTTTGGCACAAGTGTGTTTTGCTAATAGTAAATATGTTAATGATGTCAAGTGGTTATCGGACAGGTGTGTTGTACTAAGAATAAGTGTGTCATTCTCGGTAAAAGTAAATTTTGCTGTAGTGAGTGAATTATTTCTACAAGTGTACTGTACAAACAGCAAGACTGTTATGCTTAGTATAAATGTAATATGCTAATAGGCGAAGAGTTACAAAGGGACAGCTGCATTATGCTGTCAGCAAATGTGTTATAACTGGTTCGTGTGTTTTGATGCTAAGTAAACTTGTAATAACAATCCTGCAAGTGTGTTGTCAGTGCTAAATTCGCGATTGTTATTCTTGCGAGAGTGTGATAAACCAGATGTGTTGTTTCTGGCACAGGTGTGTGATCAGTGCTTAAGTTAAGAATTACTTTTGGCACAAGTGCGATAAAACGAGTGTCATACTTTGTATAAAAGTTATTTGCTGACGACATGTGTATTATTCATGGTACCTGAATGCTATTGGTATTTGTAACAAACATGTCTTTGTTCAAATTTACTTAAGTTCTAACAGCAAGAATTTTAGTTTCGGTACAAATTTATTGTGTTAGCAGGAAGATGTTCGTTTTTGGTACTGTATGTTACTCTCAAATTGTTCGTTTTTTGGTACTGTATGTTACTCTTAAATTGTTCGTTTTTGATACTGTATGTTACTCTCAAATTGTTCGTTTTTGGTACTGTATGTTACTCTCAATTTTACTTGTACTTATATACTGTACGTAAAGCGATCAGGTTATTCTTGGCACTAGAACATTTTACTAACAGCAAGAATGTTAGGTTTGGTACAAGTATGTCTGGTGATGTAAGTGTACATGCACGAAAACATTCGTTTGTTCAACAGGCATATTTTTCAGGTGAGAAAGTTTTCGCAGAGCCAGAGACCGCAAGATACCGTTAGAATCATACAATCGATTCTAAAAGTCGCCTTTTCTCTAAATTCCTGCAAGCTGTTAGTGCAGGTAACTAAACATTTTTTTTAAAAGTAAAATAAATGGCGAGAAATAATGTATATAAAAATAAGTTAAAGGTGAAATGCTCGCAAAAATTAAATACTTTCCTGAAGAACATATTCAATTAAATGACTTGCCACACAGTTTGAAATCGTTAAAAATCCGCACAATAACAATAGACGACTCAAAATAGTCCTCGACTAAAACGGTGCAGATGGAACTTTTTCTTTTACCAGTAACGCATACTGCTGGCTTGAGAAGGAAATATGTGCCACTCTATCTCACCTGGGTCATTTCCGGGTACTTCGGCGTAGACCTCGTCTCTCTCGTAGATAGGGCAAAATTGTACACCTTTCAAACTGCGATATACTGGCTTAAGAGAAGTCAAGGATGCACTAATTAATTACCAGCAAATGCTATTTATAGTTCACATGCTATAGTAAAATGTGTCTTTATCAGACATAGCGGTTTTAAGCTTCTTCCACTACAACAAGAAAATGGTACACATGATATTTGAAAGAATAGTTCATACTAGTATTAAAGAGAGAGATTTTAATAAAAGTTTGCTGTCATTCAAAATATACTAAAATAATGTACTGTTGCCTTAGCGATACCTTCTTTCACTACAACAACAAAATGGTATACATGATTTTAAAAAGAAAAGTTCATACTAGTATTAAAGAGAGAGATTTTAATAAAAGTTTGCTGTCATTAAAAATATACTAAAATAAAGTACTGTTGCCTTAGCGATACCTTCGGTGGAAATAATGGTAGGTAGAGTCAAGATGACGTCATCCGTTTATTAAGGACACATCTGCAGGGTGAGTGGCTTGGGATTATCTGTTGCAATTCACGTAAACCTATTTCGTATTTTATTACTTTTGCCCTTGAACATTTGAATTTTACTCTCCCTGTCTGTAACTAGTTAAGTCTTAAACAGTTCTGAACATTATTTTGCTTAAAAGGATTTCAACCAATATTCAAGGCATTCATAGCTGAACAATTATTAATATTTTCGTTGTTCTGTTGGCTGTTTGTGTGTCTGGAACGCCTTCAGAAACTTATTTTCATATGGACATTTTTAAATTTAGAATTAATTTACGATAATGACACGAATAAGGAATTCATGTCCAGCAGTACAAGGTCTGACCAAGAACTGTTGTCAAGGACCAATTTGGAAATCGCATTTAATACATGTTTACATAATTAAATGAAGACTGTATTTTTTTTAAAGCAAAGGATTATAACGATATTAATAATTCTGTAATTACAATTTCTTCGTAATATGATATCGGACGTGAATACTTACACCAACGGCTTCACTGGAAATAGAATCATATTACGCTGAACTAAAAATAATGGGATTTATTTTATTTATATACAAATTCACGAGCCGGGAATTAAACAATTTGCATATTCAAAATTAGAACTCAGTGTTCGCCATCTGAACATAATTTTACAGACAGAAATAAAGCTTATTCATAGAGCCCACAATTGCCAGGCCAGGTGGGGGAAAAAAATGGCCACCAGACGAAACATTTTCTCTTCCTTTCTTCCTTTTGTGTAGATTGAAAAAAGATAAGAGAGAAAAAGACAGTCAAGGCTTCCAGCTCTCCATAGGGCAAATATTCTGACCTCTTCATCCAAGTGCTGGCAATTTCCGGTCTCATATTCCTTTCTAACTTTTGGAGTTGTATCCCGTTCCACAAAATGTGCGTGGCCATTTTTGTTGTGAAGTTGCTGTCCAAACTCTAAAATCAAGTACATTTGATTATTTTGTTCCAAATACGTCCCCGCAAATTAGGGGAGTTTTAACGGATATTTTCATTTTATATATATATACACGCACACGAACACACACACACACACAAACACACACATAAACACACACACACACACACACACACTGCTATTTTAAATCATAGATACAGAAGCAAATAAGTGTGCAGGTAAACAAAACTATTTGAACAGGTGTTTGGGTCCCTAGAATCCACTGAAGGGAGCCAGTTACTCGATGGACAACCAGTAACTGTCATCACAATACTACGACGATAGATTGTAGAAGTGCGGATAGATAAAAAATGTGAACTTGTACACTAACACAACAAGAGAGAGGTTGGTAGCTCTGTGGTTACTGCTCTAATTTTACAAGCGTAACACACTTCTAACTTGATCACTGAGATTTTTCTAGATCGATCTTCACACATTCTATGGGTCATGATTGTTGAACGTAGCGGCCATTATTGTACAGTTAGATGTATTTTTCTTAATTTATAGAATTAATATAAATAAATTGTTACTTTTATCGGTAGATATAAACTTTGTTTAGTAGCTCGCCAATTCTAGTTTTCTTTGCGCACCACTAATGTTTTTATCTCTCCATGCTGCTCTCATAAATACATATATAAAATGTTGTATCACCACTGTTTTTATCTCTCCATGCTGCTCTCATAAATACATATATAAAATGTTGTATCACCACTGTTTTTATCTCTCCATGCTGCTCTCATAAATACATATAAAATGTTGTATCACCACTGTTTTTATCTCTCCATGCTGCTCTCATAAATACATATATAAAATGTTGTATCACCACTGTTTTTATCTCTCCATGCTGCTCTCATAAATACATATATAAAATGTTGTATCACCACTGTTTTTATCTCTCCATGCTGCTCTCATAAATACATATATAAAATGTTGTATCACCACTGTTTTTATCTCTCCATGCTGCTCTCATAAATACATATATAAAATGTTGTATCACCACTGTTTTTATCTCTCCATGCTGCTCTCATAAATACATATATAAAATGTTGTATCACCACTGTTTTTATCTCTCCATGCTGCTCTCATAAATACATATATAAAATGTCGTAACACATATACAAACTAACACACTACTCGTTGTAAGAATATATTGTCATCAAGTTATGTATTTTGAAACAGTCTTTGCGTTTTATGCATTAATTAAATCTGAATTTTGTTTTACAAGTATAAGATTTATATTACTGCTAACTTATTTAGACTAGAGCAATATTTGAATTCTTTTTTTTTTCTGGAATATTCGTTCTTTTTCTTTTAGTGAACATGTTGTTATCTGACACTTATAACATTTAGTGATAGTGTTGTTATAAGTTGTGTTGTCATAAGCATCAGAGTTATTACGGGTTCCTTATGTTACGACAGTCTTAAGTGCCAGGATTTTATTGCAAGCTTCCCGCTTCATTACATTACCTGCCCGTGTATGCTACTGAACCACCGTTTCATTACCTGCACCTATATTTTACTGAACCACCATTTCATTATCTGCACCTATATTTTACTGAACCACCATGTCATTACCTGTACCTATATTTTACTGAACCACCGTGTCATTACCTGCACCTATATTTTACTGAACCACCATGTCATTACCTGCACCTATATTTTACTGAACCACCGTGTCATTATTTAAGTCCTTATTTATTCACACAATGATGGCATTACAAGTACTTCTTTCATAACAAACCGCTGCATGCAATGATCAGTGCAGGCGTACTCTGCGGTAGTACTGCTAAATCTTTGATCATCTTGTTAATCACGTGACTGGCAAAATGGGTCAAAATCAGTTTATGCGGAACGTGCTGCGTGTGGAAATGACGGAATGCATGATATGTGTGTGTGTGTGTTTGTGTTGGACATGTATATATGTGTACGTTTATATAGATGCAGATGATTGCATACCTGCGTATATAAACATCAATATAAATATTTTTTTCTTATGTCTGTATATGATCAAACACGCGCGCGCGCGCACGCACGCACGCACACACACACACACACACACACACACACACACACATTCGAATTGTATATTTCTGTACTCTTGCATGTGTTTATGTATAATATATGCGCGTTTGTATATATGTATGTATGACTGTGAGTAAATGTAAGTCTATGCATGTATGTGTATATATGTGTGCTTGTATGTACTTACCTGTCTATATACGCATATGCCTGCATGGGTGTGTACATCAGATTCTGCAACCCATTAGATCTAATAGGACAACGTGGTACTATAACCATAGAGAACTAATAGGACAACGTGGTACTATAACCATAGAGAACTAATAGGACAACGTGGTACTATAACCATAGAGATATAATAGGACAACGTGGTACTATAACCATAGAGATCTAATAGGACAACGTGGTACTATAACCAAACATAATTAACAGGAACTTCATAATTTACCTAGGGACCACTGTTAAAACGTACTATTTACCTAGGGCCTACTCATCTTAGTATTGAAAACATTCTATTTACCTGGGGCCTACTTATTTCTTAGAATGTAAAACATGCTATTTAACTAGGGCTTATTTATATCTTAGATTTTAAAGCATGCTATTTTCCTAGGGCCTATTTGTATCATATTTTTTTAAAAAGCTAACTGGTTATAGGGCCTTATATCATTTAAATTATGCTACTTATCTGAGGAATACTGTATATTAGTATTTAAAATATGCTAGGTACCTAGACCCTATTGTATATCAGTATTTAAAATATACTGTTAAACATTTGCAAAATAAGTGATGATATGCAGAGATAAAAGACAAATCAGCATTTTGTATCAGTGTATGTTCACCCCCTCCCACCCCCCAGACATTTGTTCAGGAATTTTGTTCAAGTATTTTCCTTCTGTGCTGCTTCAACCACAGTACATGGAATTATAGATCGAAATACCAGATCAAAATGTTAAGCAAAGTTATACATAAGTTATCAAACGGTTAAGGTGGGTTTGGTAGAGCTGTCTCCTCTTCAATAAGACTAGTATTCTACTGTCCCTACTACGTGTAAAAATTCTGATGAACAAATATATTGTTTTCAAATGACGTACGGATCCATTGTGTTTTTATGACGACCACTTTAGACCGATGCAGTCCCACAGATCTCTCTCTCTCACCTCTCTCTCTCTCTCTCACACACACACACACACGCACACACACACACACACACACACGAAAAGACAAAAAGCAACACAAAAAATCTAATCTGTGACTATGTATAGAAACCATAGCACACAGAGTGAGCAAGATCTCGTTAGCACTCGGAGACACGAGGCATTCTTATATATCTTCGCGTTTTGCTGATAGTGTTTATCCAACTGAGCTGAACCCCGACTCTATCAATAACAAACGGTATGAGTTATCGGCAAAAACAGATGCTCTGAAACTCTCGGTCTGGCGTCTAACGTAGCCGCACCGAGAAAACGCTTTCAAATGAGTTGGGGGGGGGGGGGATGGGATGAATATTTGCGCGGACAGCAAAATTCAGCTTTTGTCTGTGTGCGAGTACATTTGTATATATGTCTGTGTGTGTGTGTGTGTGTGTGTGTGTGTGTGTGTGTGTGTGTGTGTGTGTGTGTGTGTGTGTGTGTGTAATTAGAGAAACAGATGATAGCCAAGAGAATGAGTTACAGATGAGATAACGGGTAATGTGATAAATTGAAGGTGTGTGTAGGGGGGGGGGGCGGGGCAAACATTGTATTTGTTTTCTGTAGAGGATAAGTCTCTAACGGAATCTTTAGACATTATACACACTCACCAGCCCACGTGCACTGGTGAATCTATACTGTGAGTTAAATAAGAAAGTGCTTTAGAAAGATCAGAGTCGGAAGCGTTTGGTGTGTTGCGTGCTTGTATTGGTATAATGGTGGAATATTGGCTCACGACTTTAGTAGGAAATTTCCTTGGAAGTTAATTTCGACAAGAGAACGTATTTCTCTCATTTAAAGTTGAATACTAAAGATGCCCTGCCCTCTCTTTAGTATCGCACGGAGTTGAACAAAGTGCTTTAAGAGTATAAATTGTAGGATATTAAAAGAATCGAGCATCTCCTAGAGTATTATAGCAACAGAATGAACCAATGACAGCTATCGTTAAGTATTGTACATCCAAATGAATTAATGACATCTATCGTTAAGTATTGTACATCCAAATGAATTAATGACATCTATCGTTAAGTATTGTACATCCAAATGAATTAATGACATCTATCGTTAAGTATTGTACATCCAAATGAATTAATGACAGCTATCACTAAGTATTGTACATCCAAATGAACCAATGACAGCTATCACTAAGTATTGTACATCCAAATGACCCAATGACAGCTATCGTTAAGCATTGTTCATCCAAATGACCCAATGACAGCTATCGTTAAGCATTGTTCATCCAAATGACCCAATGACAGCTATCGTTAAGTATTGTACATCCAAATGACCAATGACAGCTATCGTTAAGTATTGTACATCCAAATGACCAATGACAGCTATCGTTAAGTATTGTACATCCAAATGAACAAATGACAGCTATCGTTAAGTATTGTACACAAATGAACCAATGACAGCTATCGTTTTGAATTCCACTATCACAGGGATCTAACGACAATTATCTTAAAAGAATTTTAGCATCACAGAGATCTAAAGACAACAAAATATCTTTAAATATTCTAGCACTGAAGAGAACTAATAGCAACCATCTTAAATATTCTAGCACTAAAGAAGATAATTCTAAAGTATTGTAGCATCTGTGACAGACAGTGACAGCCATTATTAAGCGTTCGTACACCAAAGGGAGTAACTACTACCGCGGGTACTTCGGATACTACTTCTACTTTACTGTTATTGCAAATTGTATTCGTGCTGAAAGTACATACTGTAGATATTAAAGTGCATATATATATATATCTTCGTGAATTAAAAAAAAAATGGGATTAATAAAAGAAAAAAGAAATACGTATTTAGTCTGGGTCATGTCAGCCATCGAACACTTAAAGGGAGCTTACTCAGTGACTGACAGAAGAGAATCTTGATAAGGTTGCATTTATTTTGCCACTCAACAAACACGCTAACATTCGCAAGCCTCCGGGCTACCAAGAAAGATAACTCCTGCAGGCTGGACTAAGCAAAGTGTTTGGGCAATATGCGTAGGTGGTACCATAGCCATGCCTTCACGCAAAACCCTTGTCAGAGTACTTGTACTTCTGGAATTTCTTTTTCTAACAAATAAATTGTCAAACAACTCACTCCTTGCATCCACACAAAACGTGGGCTTTCTTTCCACTGTAATGAGTGTTAAAGTAAGGATTCGTGCAAAGATGGCTTCTCGGTGAACCCGCTTGATTGCCACTAGAATGTATGCATACGTTCTGTACTCAATTGTGGTTGTATTTATTGTGTTTCAACGATTTCGTGTGTTCAATGATTTCGTGTGGGGGAGGGGAGGGGAAGGGGAATGAGTAGGTAAAAAATATAAGCTGAAACAATACACTGTTAATCAGTGATTTGCCCAAGAGATTTTTCAACGCAAATAGCTAAAGGGTAGATAAACACATGCCAAACCACGATTATCTACCCTTTGTTTAGAATCGCGATTAGAGATGGCAACTCCTGGAAATAAACTGTTTTGGGCAGATTATTATTTTCCCTTGCAACGGAAATAGGTTCGGTTTCAAAGCTTCCCTTCCCCCTCACACACACACACACACACACACACACACACACACACACACACACACACACACACACACACACACACACACACACACACACACACACACACACACTTTCTTTAAATACAAAATAAAAAACAAACAACTACCAATACAAGAATACGAGCAAGCAAATAAACAATGAAGCAAATATAAACTGCAACACACTTTTTTTTTTAATGATGCAATATTGGCTGTACAAGTGAAATATTACAGGTATAGCTTATTCATAATTTTCAATAATATATTATCTGTTTTTGACTTTCAACTTATTAAAATATGACTTGGCGGTGCTTCTGGACATTATTTATTTTACAGCAACAATGACATAGATAGATATGTCGATAGATAGATACGCATATTGGCATATGCAAATGGGTGTGTTTCAGAGTGTTTATACTAGTTTTGTGCACGCATACCCGAGAAAGAAAGCAAAGACCTCCATTATCGCGGAACTCGTATGCAGTTCCTTCCCCTGCTTAACTCATCCCGATTACCTCCCCTTTCATTCACTGCGTTCTCTTCCTGTCTTTCAGTGGCTGTATATTTGCGCGGGCTGTTACTTCTTTTACGTTTTCGCTTCTGCTGTGGCTGGACTCTGACATGTTTCATCAATTGAGTGCGAGAGCAAACATTAGTCGAGAGTATGACTATAGAGAAAACTGGGCGCTAAAGTACCCAGCGAACATGGCTTGAAATGTTAGCGCTGTGATCGCACACAGCTGCAGAGACTCGGGCGCTAGACAGGTGGAAAAATATTCTGCCAATCAACGGACTGCCAGAAAGAAAAAGAGAGAGGATGGGGTGGGTGGGAAAGGTCGGATTCCTTCAGGTGTGGCTATATAGGTTTTCTTATTTTTCTTTTGTGTGTGTGTGGGTGGGGGGGGGGTACGTGACGATTCCTACTCCTTTGTTTCGCTCGTGTAACTCGGAATAAGTCTATTAATAGTAATAACGATCTGTTATGTCATTTTGCTCTTTCTGAAATCGTTACATCACCACCACTACACACACACACACACCACTCACCGGTGGGTCCGATCAGGAGCTGCTCCATGACCCTTTATATCAATAGACTCACACGAATACTGACCCATAGAGACGGAGTCACGCAACGGTCATTGGACTCTACACGCCTCGCGGAAGCGTGACAGGACGCAGTACATGTATCTCTGCACAGAGCATTGTCTCAGCTGACCTTTCGCCGCGTGACAAGTGTGACTCTGTGACAACTGAAAACAGTTTGCTTTCTGCTCCAGAGCCACACTCACATCTCAGGCGTCAAAGACAGCTCGAGGCAGGAAAAAATCTCCCGCTCTGACTCAGCCAGACACCAATAGACGCCGTGCATCGGGGCCACAGCAAGAACGCGCTGTACGTTACGCTGCGATTTTCTGCCGGCATTGGAAGAGCTCGGTGGTGGTAATAATAATATTGGTTGACAGCTGATCGATCGCAAACCAGCTCGCCACGAAAGAGGCGCCTAGTTGTCACTGATTTCAGTTTTATTCTTTCTCTGACAAACAAATGACGTCAATGACCAGTTTGTGCCACTCGGCCACAAGTAAATAAATAAATAAACAAAAACGTGAAATGAGCGTTTTTTGGTAAAGCACCGAGGCAGTGTACATCCAGACACTCTGAGATAGATTTGCGCGCCGTAACTATAGCAACACTAAAAAACAAAATGGATAATAGCACCACACAACGTCATCGACAGCAGAAGTAGCAACAACAAACCATTATTACAATCTGGAGAAAGAATAATTGTGTAAGACTGAAAAGATTGGGGCTGCTTGAAAGCCTGGACCCTTTGTAAGGGGTCAGCTGCTTTGCGGCTTCTACTGGCCGACCAATTAAGCAGCGCAGTAAAAGATTGATCAACAAACATTAAAACTAGCACCCACAATGTCTGGTGGTATTCCAAAGTTAAACCACCTAAACAACATAGAAAAAAAAGTAGGTGATGAAGAGACCAAGCAGGTCACACACACACACACACACACACACACACACACACACACACACACACACACACACACATATGTATTGTTGTGAGATGATGTACGCAAGAGCATTGATTATATGCCCACTGAACAAATTAATATGTAAACTGCCATCTTCTTATCCTAACTTGACCTGTTTTAAAAGCACATTCCGTTACTTGTAGCCCGCAATGATAATAAAAATAAATCTATTGAATTAGCATTACATCTGTAAAACAAAGACATGATAATATATTATCTTGATTAACGTTATCCACTAATGTAAAGTCATAAATTAATGAACCCTTGAGGTTAGCATAAGACTGACGAATGAAAACAGCAACACGCAATAATATACCTATGCGGTTTACAGAAAACTGTTAATTACAATAGTAATACAGTAATAGACTGTGGATACAGAAAACTTAATTATAAACAGTAAAACAGTAATAAACGCCTAAGCTTTACATCAGACTGTTAATGACAACATGCAGTAATGAACTCCTGTGGTTTGCATAAGACTGCTAATGAAAACAACAACACACAAATAAATATAAGTTACGTCTAGTAATCAGTCTTTAAGTTACGTCTAGTAACCAGCCTTTAAGTTACATCTAGTAATCAGTCTTTAAGTTACGTCTAATAACCAGCCATTAAGTTACGTCTAGTAATCACAGCCTTTAAGATACGTCTAGCAACCAGCCTTTATATTACGTCTAGTAATCAGCCTTTAAATTACGTTTAGTAATCAGCCTTTAAGTTACGTCTAGTAATCAGTCTTTAAGTTACGTCTAGTAAGCAGCCTTTAAGTTACGTCTAGTAAGCAGCCTTTAAGTTACGTCTAGTAATCTGTCTTTAAGTTACGTCTAGTAATCAGCATTTAAGTTACGTCTATAAAGCTTGGGACCAAGTACGGGACCAGTCGGTTTAATAACATCAACGAACAACGCTGCTTGAGCAGTGTGCGTGAGCGACAGATTGGACGAACGGTAGTTCCATATAAGCTGAAAAGTGCCCATAGACTTGTACGAACGTCAGACAGAATGACACAAGACTGACGCGCAAAAACAAACATCAAGAATCTTTCCAAGATTATGTTTTCATGGCCGACATCTCCCAGTCTGTTTCCCTAAGCCACGGCTGACGACAGGCCGAGGGACTTGTCTGCTCAAAGACAGCAAGGGTGAACGAATGAGAGAAAATCCGAAGGAGAGAGAAATATAAAGCGGAGAGAAAGACTGAAAGTGTGAAAGAAATTGTGATGAGTGAGAGAGAGGAAAAAATGTAAAAGGGACAAATATATAGTGATAAAAAACGACTTACGCCGAAAAAGAGAGATAAACACAGTTGTCAGGACAAAACAAGAAAGAGATAGGATATTAAGGATTGAGAGAAAAATTTGGGAAAAGGAGAAAAATAGAGTGTGTACGAGTATGTGTGCGTGTAACTGCGTGTGTGTGTGTGAAAGAGAGAGGGGGCGAGAAGTCTGAGAGAAAACGACAAAGGAAAGAGGAATACCGACAGAAGAGGACGGCAATGGAGAGTGAAAGAGAAATAAGAGTGAACGAGAAAGAAAGGGAGGAAGAAAGGAAAGGCTAAAAGTATGACCCAAAAAAAAAAAAAAAAACCAACCCCAAAACACACTCCACAAAGAAGGAGAGTAGACTACAGAGTAGACAAGTTAACTGATAAGTCACAAAACAACTGGCTTGTACGCACAGCGATTGTCACAGATCAGAATTGCACTAGACTCTCGTGCGCAAAATACTGTGAGTTTATTTCCGTAGAAACATATAACATGAAACTATATTAAGGACTTTTTGTTTTGCAATGTTCTGGAAAATGTTAAGTAGAAAACAGTGTGTATTGCGGTTGTGTAGTTTCTGCTAGTCGTACCCTGGTGCAACAGCAGCCAAGAATCAGTTTCCACTGCTGCATGGGATTTTCTCAGAAAGCACTTGAACACCAGCGGAACCGTTGGAACCAACTGACAATATATTAGTCATAGAGTACAGACACAGCAAAAGTACACTAGATCTGCTTTTGACCAATGCAATTCCGTATGCATACATAATAGTGCATTTGAACTATTCACATAAAATTAAACTTCCCATACCGCAAAGACTTGTGGGATTTTAAAAACGATCATTGGTAAATTCAAACAGTTATGTAAAGATTTCTTTATAAAGCACACACACACACACACACACACACACACACACACACACACACACACACACACACACACACACACACACACACACACACACACACACACACACACACAAACAGTTGTATGTATATGCTTTTCAAATTTGCATTTCATCTTGAAGGATGATTAAAAATTAATTATTTTATTACTTCCTCGTACGACCTCCTTTCTTTTGTGCGTAGTCTTTAAAAGCCAGCGTGTAAACAAAACTCGGTCCGGGGAACGGCGGGGTGGGGGGAATGGGGGAGAGTGGTTGCGTTTGTGTTATACAACAGTAGCGTATGCCCTGTAATTTTAATTCGCCGAATCTACTCATTTAATTCTAGTTTGATTGTGTTACGATTGTTACATACCAGTCTATCTTAATGATCCTGTCTCAGTATCAGGCTTTAAAGTTATCAATTCTAATATATGCACCTCCACTGACGACAGACTGGTTGCCTAATTCGTCCTTCAGCCTTTACAATTAAGTTGCCCTCAAGCTCCGGCATTCAATTTAACGACAGGTAAATTCGTGTATAATATATGGATTGGAATAGTTGTCTTAACTTGATTGATTACAACATAGACTATCTTTCATTTCACCTTCAGCTCCGCCCCCACCAACCCTCGGTCATACCTTAGAATCAAGTAAATTCCTTTTGTTAAAATAACAAGAAATAAATTTAATAATTATACTGTTGTAGATACAAAATGCGGCACACAAGGGACTTCTGAGACCACTTATTCTGTCTATATGATTAGAGTCAAATCGTCAACACAGTTCAAAGTTAGATGGCTGAGACTATCCACTTAGCTGTATTTCTCTAATAGAGGAAGTAAACCCTGACAGAGTTACACACATGAACAGTCCACAATGAACACGGCGATTATCACGGGGCCCATCTTAACTCGTCTTATTGTGTCTTCAACCTCAGGCTCCAACCAATGCGATGTGCAGGCATGGAGGTAGGGGAAACAACCCAAGCAACAGCTTAAACACAAATCCAAGAGCTAACTCCAAAGCCCTCTGAAATAGAATACCCGATTCTATCAGGTCGGTACATAACATGCCTACCATATCTTATGAGTGGCAACAGAAATAGACGGCCCTGACAGTGCGACCTTGATTGTTAATTTACAATCAACAGTTTTAAAAAGGGAATAAAATGTCCCAGTTCACATTCATGCGAGTTACAATAATTATAAAAGGATTTTTACATCAGTGGAGATTGAATAAGCATTCCGTTACATCCAATATCCGTTACAAGAACACAAAGGCTATTGTGTTTGAGTTTAACATTACATATTTCAGTTGCCACTGAACGTCATGAAAGAAACGGCGTTATTTTCATACTACCAAAAGTCAATAAAAGACTATATAACTATCTCTACAACATTCATAGTACAACACATGTATAATAGCTTGAGAATTTGATATGTTTTACCTTTTCTGACGCAACTGCGGGCAAGAGTTTTTATCCACAAATCTGTTTTACTCATGGTGTTATAGGTACTGTTTCATGTGGATACTTATTAATGCGTTTTTTAGTCTCATTTGTAGACTTACACACGCCCATACTTCCTACACATTTAAACTACCAACAGGTGTACAGATGTATAATTATTTTGACTGGAAAATTACTATAGGGATGACTCACTACTATAGGGATGACTCACTCCTATAGAGATGCTCAATATGGCTCGAAAGGCGATCTAATTTTGGCTTTCCATAACATACCTATTAATGTGTTCTACCAGCTGTTGACAGTAATTTGTTTACTTGCATGATATGTTGTGCGTTCCATCTTGAGTGTACGCTGACCAAGTGACAGGGTCCACTTGCCCAAACACTAATATTTTGCACAAACTCACAGCAGCCAGATTGAGCAACAAGCTAGACTAGGAATTGCATAACTAACAATTTGGGAAGTTCAACACTAAGTTTAATTAAAGTGTTAGAAGACTATTTATAAGAATATGAAGTAATAAAATTGCAACTATTATTTTTTTAAATCAATACTATTACATTTGAAATATAATCAAGAAGCCAATTAATTCTAACTTTTAATTACTTAATAAAAGAGTGAGGTGAACGGACACGTCACATGCACAACACCCAATAAATAGTGAGCAAGACAATGCCAGGACTGCACAACGCCCCACATTCAGTGAGCAAGACAATGCCAGGACTGCACAACGCCCCACATTCAGTGAGCAAGACAATGCCCGGACTGCACAACGCCCCACATTCAGTGAGCAAGACAATGCCATGACTGCACAATGTCCCACATTCAGTGAACAAGACAATGTCAGAATTATACAATGCCCCACATTCAGTGAGCAAGACAATGCCATGACTACACAATGCCCCACATTCAGTGAGCAAGACAACGCCAAGATGATACAATATGCCACATTCAGCGAGAAAGACAATGCCAAGATTATACAATGTGCCATAGACAGCAAACAAGACAATGCCAAGATTATACAATGTGCCATAGACAGCAAACAAGACAATGCCAGGATTATACAACACACCACATTCAGCAAGCAAGACAATGTCAGGATTATACAACACACCACATTCAGCAAGCAAGACTGCCAGGATTATGCAATGCCCAATAGACAGTGAGCAAGGCAATGCCAGAATAGTACAACGCCTCATAGACAACGAGCAAGACAATACCAAGAACGTTCAATGACCTCTAAACATTAGTTCATAAAATTTCAGAATTGTACAATGCCCCATAGACAATGAGCAATTTAATGCCACGATTGTAAAACGCCTCATAGACAGTGAGCTAGACAATGTCAAGATCGTATGATGGCCTATAACCATCAACTAATAAAATGGCAGGAATGTACAATGACCTAAAAACATCAATTAATACAATGGCAGGATTATATACTGGCCTATAAACACCAGCTAATATAATGGCAGGATTATATACTGACCTATAAATACCAACTAATAAAATGGCAGGATTGTACAATGACCGGTACACGTCATTAATAAAGTATCAAGATCATAGAGTGACTATAAATATCAATTAAAATGTGACAGGATTGTACAATGGCCGATTAACATCAATTAATAAAATATAAAGACCGTAGAATGCTCCATAAACATCATTTAATAAAATGTCAAGATTGTAGAATAAACTATAAACATCAACTAATAAATTATCAAGATCATAGAATGACGTATAAACATCAATTAAGAAAATGGCACAACGTAAGAAAATATACAATGGCCTATTAACATTGATTAATAAAGTTTCAAGATTGACATATAAACATCAATTAATAAAAAGTCAACATCGTATGATGACCTCTAAACATCAGTCAATAAAATGTCACGTTTGTAGAATGATAGAATGACCTATTAACATCAAGCAATAAAATTAACATCAAGCAATAAAATTAACATCAAGTTTGTAGAATGACCTATTAACATCAAGCAATAAAATTAACATCAAGTTTGTAGAATGACCTATTAACATCAAGCAATAAAATTAACATCAAGTTTGTAGAATGACCTATTAACATCAAGCAATAAAATTAACATCAAGTTTGTAGAATGACCTATTAACATCAAGCAATAAAATTAACATCAAGTTTGTAGAATGACCTATTAACATCAAGCAATAAAATTAACATCAAGCAATAAAAGGGCAAGATCGTGGAATGACCTTTAAGCATCAATTAATAAAATGGCAGGGTTGTACTATGTCCCACACACAAGAGGCAAAGCAAATGAACAGACGGTAACGGGTAAAGCGTCCCCTCCCCTCCTTCCAGAAGACAAAAGTTAAGCAAGTTATATGAAAGGAACCATATAATTATAGCATTACTATTTAAATCGCTGGAAGACAAAGAAAAGAAAAAGAACACACTGAAATAGGTCAAAGGTCGATAACACAGCTATACTGATTGGCAAAGAAATAATTAAATAATCTTTCGGGGGGGGGGGGGGGGGAGCACGAGAGAATGCAGATTAGTTTAAGAAAAACGATATTCTGAATATCAAGGAGGCCCTTATCTGTTTTGAAGTCCTCCAAGATCAGACGTCTGTTAAGAGTTTGAAATTGCCAATCTAGCACTCACATTCTGTTAGCGACAGTTTTATCATTTACGATATAAAACTTATATTTTTTAAATAATAAAGAACTCTGTTAATGCGAGTCTTATAATTTTTTATTGCTATATCTCAAAATCTGTTAACACAAGTTTATTGCTCAAACAAAAACTGAACGCGAGTCTTTTATATCCTGCTATTTGAAAATTTTCAGTTATTCTAAGACTAAATCTCTATTAATACGATTATTTCTAACACCGTATCTTCCAAGGTTTAAACTCTGTTAGCACGAGTCTTGCAAAACCCTCACTTATCTAAATCCCAATGGATTGGGTGTGCCCTGCAATCTGCCTCGTCTGCCATCGGATGAAGATGTAATTTGAGTTTGTCATCTGCCAAGCCGGGCAACCCAGCACCAACTGCCTAACTCACTTGCGAAATTGAAAGATTATGCCCCTTTGCTAGTCATATCGCTTTGAGAATAGCTCCAAATGAATAATCGAGCATACAACATCTCGATGTTCTAACGGCGCCCGCGCGCAGCACAGACGATAGGAGAGCGGTGTCGGCAGTAGGTAAGCGTTGGGGTTTTGCTACATTCTTTGAGACTATGAAGTCAAGAGCGAAATTCTCCAGCAGGTGCTGTGACGGGCTTTAACGCAGGCTTGTTTACTGCAGACACTTTCAAGGCGACTTTTCACGTAATCTAATTTAGCCTGGGATTGCTAAATGATCGCGCATGCGCACAGTGAAAACTTTTCCGGATATCGCGAGCAAAAATTGTCATTTAAAAAATATATATATATATACATTGTCGGTCCTGTTCAAAACTGTTGCAAACTGTCTAGTTCTGTTCTTGAATTTACATATAATACCACACTGAAACGCTTGAGCACTGTTCACAATTTTAACTTTTATTCCTCACAATAATAAATCGCACATGTTTACATTTCCTTATGACGATTCAAACACGGCTGCCCCTTTAAGCAGACATTTGGAAAAAAACATGCACACTTATAAAACACACGTGCATTTTTTTCTCTTTGGATTACTAGTTACCGGATGGTCAAACATAATAATTATACAATTGTTTGTGTTATCAAAAAGTGTAGAATTATGCCGTGGGGTTTGGATTATTAGTTACCGGATGGTCAAACATTCTAGATATAAAAAATAATTGGCATTAATCTATTGGATTTTCAAACAGTGCAATAATATTATAATGCGGGTATGAGATACTAGCTAACCGAAGGTCAAACATAGTCGTATTGAAACTGTGGACACACAAAGTAACGATTGTCAATCGTTCTAATACAAAATGCAGGTTAAATAACGAACTGACCAACAGTGCATTAGTAAACAGTGAGTTATACTAAATACTTAAGTGTCCAACAGTGCATTAGTAAACAGTGAGTTATACTAAATACTTAAGTGTCCAACAGTGCCTTAGTAAAAAGTCTGCGATGACCTTGAAAGATATTTACTCTCAGAAAGAAAGAGATGACCTTTGAATGACGTCGGATGAATACCCTGGAAATCTAGATGCCCTATGAACTAGTGATCTAGTCGAATTAAATCAACTAGAGGTGTAGCTTATCACATTCCAAGAAAGACTACTCTAAGTAAAATATCGATAAAGTGTACTATACTTCACTGCTACTTGTTAAAGCCTTGTGATGCTACAGAACTGATTCGTTCTTGCAAAATGTCAGTTTCGTTGTTCTGAGCAGCCGTATCATCTGTAGACCAGCGATTTAAAAAAAAACAAAAAACCTTCGTATTAACTGAATTTGTTGTTATTGTCGTTTTCTTACGTCCGTGGTTTGTGTCGAGTCTACAAGGGACTTGGCAATGCACTTTTACATTCGCATACCGATGGCAGCCTTGGATCAAAACAAAATGGACGAGCCACTCCCTTCGCGCGGCTACAGAAGCAAGAGCGCTTCAATTAATAATTAAATCCGATAGCGCTGTTCGAGCTTCATCAACACCTCTAAAACACCACGGCTCCAAAAGGCTGCCAAGCTGCTTTATGTCTGAATTATTTGAATAAACTAGCCGTCTTGATAACGTGCACATGGACATCGAGGAAGCCAGGCTTATTTCCGGCGCATGCGCAGCAGGCAGCAGCTGCTGGTATGAGTGATTTACCTTTGGCACATAAAACGCCAGAAAGCCGGCACAATGTTGTAGATTCGCAGTGTTTGGGGATTTTAAATATGCATATATATTTTTTTTTGCCTCATTTATGCTAGCGTCGCTGTACAAACCAATCGCTTAGAAACCCACACGCCAACGAATGGAAAATGCCATCTCATTATTAACTCACGCTCACTAAAGCAAGAGGTGACACAGGAAGTGGATCAGGAAAAATAAAAGAGGGTGGTGGTGGAGGGCGACATATCTAAGACTAAAGACTTCAGCGTGTGTCAGTTATGTGTCAGCCCTGTGTCTGAGATGTGAAAATAAGACCCTCTCCATTCCATAGGCGCGCCACTCGGCGAGACTGGGATCTGAAAAAAAATTAGATTTTGAGGTAGCTCTCCTTTGAATCTACAGAATCCTTGACAAATGACTGCAGGTGTCCCATTAGCCTCTTTACTCTCCCCTCCCCACCCCTCTAACGAAAAGTATTATTGAAACATGAACGGAGGAACTAGACGTTAAATGCAGACCGATAAATTGTACATAGATATGTCAACAGTTAGCCACTTAAGAGAGAGAGAGAGAGAGAGAGAGAGAGAGTGGTAGATAGATAGGTAACGGATTCACAAACATCATATCAGTGTTTCTATGTGTATGTGTTTATATGTTTAATTAATTTAACACCCATAAATTTATTTTTAAAAATAAATTAAACACAGCAACGATGACGACAAATGATAACGTCGACAACAATTGATAATGACGACGTCAGTGGTGTTGAAATTTATCATCATGATGTCTAACTACAAGTGATGATCGAGTTAATAACCTTGTCGATAAACCACAATATTTAAAACAAATATAATAGTCAAGAAGATTTTCTTCTTCTTCTCCCTAAGATAGTAACTTAGACTATTAAAAACGCACCCTATTTTAATGCTCAAACTACTTGAATGGTGTAATACCCGTCTTCAGTGTCGCATTGATTTTCTTGTATTTAGAGTGCACTCCCTTGATACAGAATAAACATCATCTTTCCACACGCTTCGATCAGTCAGGTCAATATGCGATGGCCTTAGAAAATATTTGCAAACGATTAACATTACAATGTAGAATTATGCTGGAGAGAACGACAGTAGCATATAAAGGAGGGGCACATGTGACGTATTCTTCTGTGTGTGTGTGTGTGTGTGTGTGTGTGTGTGTGTGTGTGTGTGTGTGTGTGTGTGTACCCCTTCAGTTCTGTCCGCTGCAATAATATTAGTAATAATACAATATTCTGGCACTTTTACTCGAGGGTGAATGTAAAAAAATATTAAATTAGTTTTATAATAGAAATTTTTGTATACATTTCAGACAGACAGATAGACAGACACAAACAGAGACAGAGACAGACAAAAAGAGAGAGAGAGAGAGAGAGAGAGAGAGAGAGAGATTGAAGGAATAAAGTGAAGGAAGAGAAACACAAAGGCTGTTTCACGCCAAGTTAGTTGTATGGTTTTCTCCAGGAAAGAAGAAAACTGAGAAATGGAGGCAAAGAATAAAAATTTACCGATAGACAACTACTGCGTATATACATCTACTGCTAATGTACAACTACTACTAATATACATCTACTACTAATATAAATATTTGCAACATAGTCTAATTTTTCTGGCATAAATGTTCATGGAATACAATTTCTGTTCATCTAATTTGTTGCGGTATAGAGTCTTCTGCTCACATATACTATATTTATTTGCAGTGTATAATTACATTTACTACATGCATTTGTACTACAGCGTATCGTAATCCAGATTAACAATTTCGCATTACAACTGCTTCCAGTACAAATACAGTATAACTACTTCAGATTTAACTACTTTCGCATTACAACTGCTTCCAGTACAAATACAGTATAACTACTTCAGATTTAAACTACTTTCGCATTACAACTGCTTCAGTACAAATACAGTATAACTACTTCAGATTTAAACTACTTTCGCATTACAACTGCTTCCAGTACAAATACAGTATAACTACTTCAGATTTAAACTACTTTCGCATTACAACTGCTTCCAGTACAAATACAGTATAACTACTTCAGATTTAAACTACTTTCGCATTACAACTATCATTTTCAAAATTCTGTCAACAATACATATAACAACAATTGACACAGTTTTACTACTAATGCAATACAATTTCGTATAAAATACAGAATTAGCACGCTTGAAGTAATGGATAACACACATTTACTCCCACATAATAAGAGTTCTACATGCTTTCAGAAGCACACACGATAGCACATTTTATAATCTTAATATACAATACTATTTTTAAATGAGGTCCAATATACTAACACACATATTTTTAAAGACAAATAACTCACACACACACACACACACACACACACACACACACACACACACACACACACACACACACACACACACACACACACTCATAATATGTAATTTATGTAATTTGTATTTTATATTAGACAAATGTAAACTTGGACTGCACTCTAAAGTATACTAAGCAAACTGGAGCTGCACTCTAAAGCTTAGTAAGATAACATTGGGTGCACTCTAAGATATATTAAGACAAAATTGGGCTGCAGTCTGAAACAGAATAAGACAAACACAAACTTGGACAACAGTCTTAAACAGTAAGACAAATACAAACTTAGATTGCAGTCTTAAATAGACTAAGACAAATACAAACTTAGATTGCAGTCTAAAGAATACTAAATAAGACAAACATAAACTTGGACTGCAATTACAACAGACGAAGACAAACAAACTTTGACTATAGTGTAAAACAGATGAAGACAAATATAAACGTGGACTGCAGTCTAAAACAGAACAAAAACTAAATTGGAACTGCAGTCTAAAACAGACTTAGAACAAAAACTAAATTGGAACTGCAGTCTAAAACAGACTTAGAACAAAAACTAAATTGGAACTGCAGTCTAAAACAGACTAAAACAAATATAGCCTCACAGTCTGTCCGAAAGGAACATAAAACCAAGGGCAACATCTCACTGAACAGTGTTTATCACTGTCGCCTTTCCCAGTACCCGGATCAGGCTGAAAGCTTGTAAGAGCAAGCTAACCTCATTGTAATGACCGCTCGACAAAGGGAGCTGTCAGGTAAGAAGAGGTTGGTAAAAACAGCAGTTGAATTAGCGTACTTTATAAACCTCAGGGAACTATAATAATGACAGTGCATCGAATGAAGAAGAGAAAACACTAGTTGAGCCCCACTATATATTTTTTTAAAAAAACAATAAAAGTTTCTGGTTATTATTTAAATCAATAAATAAAGATCAATTGAAATAAAAATTACACTCTAAAAAATTCTTCGTTAATGGTTAAAGAATAATGGCATTAATACATTCGTCACTGGGATTTCGTTATAAAGTTTTTTAGCAAATGATTACGAAAACCATGTCCAATATTTATTGAACATGAATATTAATAAAACTGCTTTACGTGTCTCTCGTAAATGAATGACTGCAGTTTTACTCAGACTAAAGGCTTCTTCTTAAACAAATACTGCATTTCTCTTTATGTGGCACAAATAAAGATCCCATTTACTGAAATTAATTCAAATTAATTACGTTTCAATAAACCAGCTTATTAAATATAACTTATGCACAAACCGGGCATAGATATACATTTATATTATTATCGTGGTTGTGTTTTTCATGATTTTTTATTATAGCAGTTATTAGTGATTTGAGAGTAGCAAAAATTATATCAGAAATGTTAGACCTGCAAGTTCAATGTGTTTTAAATGCAAATTATATGCACTATTAAGTTTTTCCCGTCATTCAGACATTAGCTGCCTGCCTCCTAACGATTTTATAAAATTATTAAAGTTGAAGAAACATTATATCATAACAATATCTTAAATGTAATAATAATAATCTAAATAATAATATTATTACTTTAAATCACTATAAAAGTAGTGATTTCAACTTGTAGCATTATCACTCTGACATTTTAATTAAACTTAGCCTGGAGTTTCCCAACTTCCTCAGTTATGTAATCTCTGGTCTGGTTTATCATCACTCCCCCCGCCCCCCCCCACTTGTGGATATAATACTTTTAGAAGAATGTGTCACCAAGGTTTGAGGAAATCTGTGCGACAGATGTCAGGAAGTTTAAATAGTGTAAGTCAGGAAACCAAAATTAGATTGCCTTAGACTCCCAATCTAACATCTCATAGAGTGAGTGTTGGCTTCTATAGTGAGTGTTGGCTTCTATAGTGAGTGCTATTTCTATAGTGAGTGCTGGCTTCTAAAGTGAATGTTGGCTTCTATAGTGAGTGCTACTTCTATAGTGAGTGTTGGCTTCTATAGTGAGTGCTACTTCTATAGTAAGTGTTGGCTTCTATAGTGAGTATTGGCTTCTATAGTGAGTGCTGGTTTCTATAGTAAGTGTTGGCTTCTATAGTGAGTATTGGCTTCTATAGTATATTTTCCAGACTGAATAAAATTATACATTTGTGGACTTGTGGGAATTTTCTGGATATTTTAATTCATTAATTGCCAGGAAATTATCAATATAATGGTTTCTCTAACTAATTATCAAAACTAATCTTTCCCTTCATTTTGCAGCTTACTTATATACCTATTGTTTATATATCTGTATTCATAAATGTCAGTTAAGATTTCTGAGCAAGATTGAGTGAGAGAGTTTTGTACAACTTTTCTCTCACCTATAAAATTGTCTGAATGAATGCAAGTGATGTACCCCCTCAGCAGTAAGCAATATGTAAACAGAGAAATATTTTTATTCTCTCCAGTTTGGCACCTTGTGTGAAGAGAAACCAGCCAAGAAAAGACTGTTGTGACTTCTCTATTCAATTGCCTCATCTACACATTACTTGGTCAGTGCCAGGATGCACCTGAACCAAAGAACAACAACTTGCCGAGTGACATGTTTCATTTTGGCCATCAGTGAAATATAATTGTAAGGGAAAGGCACTCAAAAAGACATTGTTATTGGCATCACCATTGATTGGGCTAGTGCACTAAAATTCTCTCTTAATCCTGATGACAGTAAGCTATATATTCTAATCCATCTGGATATTTTATCTTGTTTATTTCTATTTCACTTAATTTCATTTTCTTTATTTAAATTTCCTTTAAAGTTATAAATATTGATTCTGTTTATTGTGCCATAATATTGATATATGTCATAGGGACATTATTCACAAAGGGATTCTGGGGGCTCGATCTAGACTATATACTCTTGTCACTTTTGTTACTATATTATATACTCTTGTCACTTTTGTTACTATATTATATTCTCTTGTCACTTTTGTTACTATATTATATAATCTTGTCACTTTTGTTACTATATTATATACTCTTGTCACTTTTATTTCCTTTAGTTACTCTTTGGAGAGAAATTATCAAATTCTCTAACAAGGCAGTTATAAAACTATCTGACAAGGCAGTTATCGGCATCTCTGACAGGGCAAACTCTCTGACAGGACATTTATCAAATTCTCTGAAGAGAGGGGAGCAATCAATTTTTTTTTCCCATATGAAGAATGTACATGCTAATTCCTTCTTTTATCAAATTGTTTAAGAGGAAGAGTGTATTTTTTATAAGTTTATATGCCAATATGATTAAATTCCTAACGTTAATATTTTTAAAGCAAGATAACAGCGACAAACAATAGAAAGTATCGAAATTTGTGTTTGGTTCCTCTTTTTGCATGAATATGATTATATATAGAGAGATTTAATTTGGACAGTTTTATGTAGGATTATTTTTAGAGAGATTTAATTTGGACAGCTTTATATATAATTGCATTAGAAACTTGAGACTGTATTTTAGAATTTCAGATAGTTTTCTGCATTATGTGACACATGCGCACTTTCTTTTTCAAAATTCCTCTATAATTACCCCCCTTTTTTCCATACTAACCCCGCCTCATTTTGCAGCATGAGTCACATATTGTATTTAAAAGCAATAAATTGAAGCCTTTCAGTGTAGATTCATGAATTCTATTATAATGCAGTGTTCTGTTTCCTACAAAAAGCTTGTGCTGTTGTATGTGGTTGTTAGATTTTCATATACTTTAGAATAAATCATATTTATAGTGACTACACACACTATCAAACACATAAACAAGCAAGCAATATGCATATACAAACTGGAAACATGCACTCTCCTCAACACACTTTACCCTCATGCACTCCCCTCAACACACTTTACCCTCATGCACTCTCCTCAACACACTTTACCCTCATGCACTCTCCTCAACACACTTTATCCTCTAACACACTCCCATATAAGCCAACACAACACAAAACATATATACACACTTCTATTCATATGTTTTTAGCAACAGTTTCCTACACAAAACTATATACACGCTTCTATTCATATGTTTTTAGCAACAGTTTCCTACACAAAACATTTATACACACTTCTATTCATATGTTTTTAGCAACAGTTTCCTACACAAAACTATATACACACTTCTATTCATATTTTTTTAGCAACAGTTTCCTACACAAAACTATATACACACTTCTATTCATATGTTTTTAGCAACAGTTTCCTACACAAAACTATATACACACTTCTAGTCATATGTTTTTAGCAACAGTTTCCTGCTCAAAGACATTCACGCAAACGATGAATCTATCAGCAGGGAAGTTAAATAAATTGAAGAACCATAACCCGTGGGAGAAATAAATGCCATTGTAGGTACTCAAGGCGAGGACTTATAAAGAGGTAACCTTTCTAGTTTGGGCTGCCGTTTTCGTCAGCGACACTACATAGGAGTATACGGATACCTGCCACAGGTCGATCCTACTGTGACATTTCCGATTACTCTTCTTGTGGGGAGATTATGAACTGCTTTATCAGAAGTGTTTTTGCTTCAAGAGTTTGTAAAAGAGAAAAAACGCTTTGTATTCTCTGTATTATTATCCAAGATCATGGGGTTGTACGACTTAAGATCAAAATAATATATAAGTACGCGTGTAAATGTGTATGCGTGCATGTGTGTGTCTATTTGTATGTGAGCACAAAGACTATGCTGAGATGTGTAAATGTAAATAGTCTTTACATGTATGTATGAAACTAAATCTGTCAGTAGTGGTGGTGTTTACGTTGGCTTCCCTTTTTCTCCAGAGAGAGTGGGGCCTTTTGTCTGAGGACGTTCTCGGCTCTAGACAAGAGCAATCTTTCTCAATCTTATTACCCTGGGGGAACCTTTGAAATAATTTTCAGGTCTCAGGGAACGCCTCAAGGAACTCATTCATAAAAATTACTACATCTATGATGCATATTTTTTCTCCTCAATCGCAATCTCTCGTGGAACTCCTGGCGACCTCTCTCTCGGAATCCCGATTGAGGAACTTATTCTCTAGAGGGAATTGATTCTCTCCACTCTATTCTGGCATCCCTTATTTGCATGTGGACCTCTCATTACTGAAGCCTCCATCCAAAATGGGGGCATTACAAGTCAGATATTGAATGTATGCCTTTGAATTTACGTAAGCATATATATATACATAACAATAGATGTATAGATGTATGTGTGCATTATTTGCGAGCACGTTTGCATGTTAGTATGTGTGCCGGGTAGTTGCCGCCAACTACAGTAATGTTTGTCTCAAGAAACCGTCATAAGTGCCTACCACCGCCTCGTTGCATACAAAATAAAAGACATTTAAGACACTAACTTGACGAAATGGAAACTACTCTTAATTCCCTCCCCTTTCGCAACCAAACAGCCCATCCGTATCTTCGTATTATAAAAATAATTAACAGTAATTCACACGGTAGAAAGAATCAGAATATAATGCATATGATAAGAGTGATCACATTTCAATACAGACACATCTTCATTGTGTTAACAGTTGTCGCCCTTTCAGTAATAAAATTCATGATTTGAATGTTCAGGATAGGGTGTGTTTTTAGGTCAGTTTTTCCCAAAGTGTGCACCTCGACTAACTCCCAGGGGCGCCTCGGGATTTTCCTAATTTTCGAGAGAAACAGAACTGACCCCCACCTACACACCCACACAACTTTGGGTACATGGAAAAAATCCTGATACACTTAGGGCGCCGTGAACCGAGAAAGTGTGGGAATCACTTGCTTAGGTAATACTATCCTAAAATACAATGCAGTCACGTAGTCTGTGGCGAAAGAAATCTTAGTCTTTTAGAAAAACAGGGACATCTATTGTGTGTGTGTGTGTGTGTGTGTGTGTGTGTGTGTGTGTGTGTGTGTGTGTGTGTGTGTGTGTATGTGTTACTTAAAAGATGGACGCTTTGATTTACGCTAAGTTATATTATGTTACTTTTTGGTCAGTAGGTATGAGTAGAGAAATCTAGTTCCTAGGAGTTGATTTTATACTTTTGCCATACACTTCTACAAAATCTTTGCAATTTACTAATTCGCTGGAAATTATGAAGTAAAGACTTTGCTATTTTTAGTTACAGTTATTTCCGTCACAGTTACTGTATGTAACAACGAGCTCTGAAACAAGGTGGGAGATGTACGTGTGTGGGCGAGGTACTGAGCAGGGGTCCTCGAAATAAACGATCTACCACTAAACTATGCAAATTCGTGACCCATTAACCTCGCGGCCCTTAACTCTTACACAAAGCACCACATTAAAGCAACAGGTTCACCTTGTTCCCTAGGACTGTTCGTGATAATCGTCTGCTTTAAATTAGTTCGAAGACTTGTACCCCCCTCTCTCTGTGTCTCCCTCCTTCTCTTTCCCCTCTTCACTCCGCATTTGGTAGAAAAAAAAGTTTTTAAGAAAGCAAAATACACACACCAAAAAAAAAAAAAAATAGAAAAAGAAAGAAAGAGAAAGAAAAAAACGAAACAAAACTCAACCCCACACAACACCCTGGCCTTTCGAAGAAAGTTGCTAAGCCCACGTTTTACGATGCAGCACTGTCGGGCAATGAATCCAACATTTTTATAAATCTTGAAACGCTATCCGCGTATTGGCAAGGACAGGCCATGTAAATCTAATCTAAGTTTAATTATGAATCGCCCGCCTGTCCACCTCTCGCAGGCTCCAGTTTCAGTCTGGAAACGTTTTTATTAGTTCCGGGGTCTTTGTTGCATTACACTTTGAGGGTGAAAAACAGTGAAAGGGTGAGAGGAACTGCAAACGTATTGTTATTACTAATGCAGTTGGGGGGGAGGGGCGAACTTCAGCACGGTAGTCCCCGTATACAGACTCGGCTTGGATTTCCAGCACGAAGCTATAAATAGCAATAAAATGAACATTTCCTAATCACTAAACATTAGTGTTTAGTGCCTCTTGTTCAAGGTCCTCCTCTACAACCCCACCCACCCTCCACCCCCCACTAATTCCCACTAAACACACGCACACTTTTGTGTGTTTGCATTTTTTTTCATATATTTTTTTATTCCATTGTATTACTTTTCTTCTTCCTGCGCAACTTAAAGCAGGTGCATACATGCTATTAATCATAGGAAGTCAAAGGTCAAGTACACTGAACTTGAAGGAAGTCTTCATGAAGAGTCATTCGAATCGGTGTAAAGGAAAGAAAGAAAAGAAAGAACTTTTATTTAAAAAAATTTTTTTTTTAAATCAAACAAAAGGGTGAGCATGAGATGGAAAAAGAAAATGTTCATCCCAGTTTTTGAATAAAAGCGAAGAAGACGAAGTAAGAAAAAAGAAAGAAACTTAATAAAGGACAGATTAAAAACTCTCCACGATTTACGGTCGCTGCATTTCATAATTAAAATAACGTTTCCGACATTCTCCAGTAAGCACGTTTTAAGAATGAATGCAAAAGAAAATATTTCACGATGTTTATTTTTACTTCTGGGAAAGGCAATGAATAGAACGAGAAATGGAGGGGGGGGGGGGAGAGAATTGATTGGAAAGTAGAAATTCTTTAACAGAACACATTTATCAATAAACTCCCATATTTCAGCGCATTTAATAGGAAAATATTTATTAAACTATGGAATATGTATCATAATCTGCATTATAGAAAACCGCTTACTGGCAACTTTCAGTCTCTCTTGGCACTGTTAGTAACAGTGGCGGTTGCTGAATATAATGAAAGACATCTTAAAGTTACACCCATTCAACACATCCTCATGTGTTCCTTCACAAATACACGCACACCCGCATACACATATATACACTGCACGAACACCCACATACTGACTATATGCACACTCGCATACACAAGCACACACAAACACACCATCCTCCCATCCTCTCACACCGCACACACATACACACTGTAAACATCCGCATACACACACATCAGGCACACACCTGCATACACATACACACCGCACGTACATACACACCACAAACATACCTGCATACACACACTCACTCACACCGCACACACACACTTACATATACTCAAGCACATACCCGCATACACACCTGCAAAAACAAACACACACACACACACCGCATACACACGCACGCCGCACACACACACAGACGCATCGACACCTACCACGCACACACCTGCATACACACAAGCACACAAATACACACCGCAAATATACCCGCATACATCCCACCCCTTCCCGTACACACCTCTTTACACACAAGCACACATACCGCATACACACCCGCAAACACACACACGCACCGCATTCACACACATCGCATACACACTCGCATACACACCTGCACCGTAAACACACCACACATACACAAGCATACACATCCACATATACACAAACACTGCTCGCACACCCGCATGAAGACACGCACACACACCCTCATACACTCACAAGCATGTACACGTCCGTGTAGATAATTATACGAACGCCATACTTCGAGCTGTTATATATTACTCGTGTCAATAAAACGAGTTCGCTTTGGACTGGAAACAATCTTTTCTTAGGGAGGGGGAGGAGTAGGGTAAGATGGACAACGAGAGGTGTAGTGCTTGAGACAGGTTACTTGGACTTTAATTACTGACGAAGTGTTGTTATTTTTTTTAGCCGCGGCGTACGCAGTTCAAATAAGTTAATAGCCATGGCTTTGTCATTTCAGTGAGATTCCTAAGAAAACTTGCATCCTGCAATTAGATTAGTGACGCCGTGCTGCTTTTTCCAGTGACGTCAGCAATCCAGCCACCCAGTGCAATATATTTTATTTTGCATATTTCAGCGATGTTAGTAGCCTAGCTTTTGATATTTGAGAGGCGTTAGTTGCTTAGTCTTGTATATTTCAGCGTAGTTAGTAATCCATCTTTACATATTTCAGTGAGGGTCCCAGACCAGTACTGCATATTTCATAAAATTTAGAGGCCCAACATTGCATATTTCATTAGAATGAGTGGCCCAACATTGCATATATCACTAGAATGAGGGGCCCAACATTGCATATTTCAATAGCTTAGTAATCACCATTACATATTCTAATGAACTAGTAGCCAGTATAGCAAAGTGCCTCAGTAGTCAGTCTTTTATACATCACTTTAGTTGGTAGTACCAGGCCCAGATTTTCATTGAAGTTAGGAGGCAAACCTTATTTATTTCAGTTAAACTAGTCGCTGAACTTTGCATAGGTTATGAAAATGTTTCCGTTCAGTAAAATAAATATCCCAGTCATACATATTAGCGTAAAATTAGAAGTACGGGATTAAAACAAAAAACTACTCTGAGAATACAAATACGAATCATAATAAAAATCTTTCCTTTACATTCATTTTCATCTGAAAATACTATTTTTTTTTTAATGAGAATAGAATTCTGTTGGCAGAATCTTTCATGTTTCTTTATCTTTCCTGACAGCAAGTTTAGAGCGTACTGGCATGACTAAACAAAATCACGTTCAGGCAGCCCGCCATCTTATTTTCTTTCTTCAGTGATTCAAGGACATCCAGTGCTTCAGCATTAACATACCTTTCATCAAAACCATAATTAAAATTGGGTTACCCTTGGTTACAAGAAACAGGCTGGAGTGGACGAGGAAGACTAGTTTGATCATGCTGTAGTTTTCGACTTACCTCTCCATTTAAATGTAACCCTTACTGCACAGCACCAATCTGCGAAATCAGAAAGCATTGGAAAGTGCAGTAAGCAGAAACAAATATAGGGACAATAGGGGTGGAAAATAGAACACTGCCGTGCTTTCTCTCGATTGGTTATGGTTCGATTCCAAAGTGGAAAGCTTCTGCCTGTTCTTGATTCGCCCGTTCCCGGGCTCTAACTGGCTCATTGTCTATGTTCCTTTTTGGTGGGACGATAAATGGAATTCCGTGTGCTGTGGGCCGCGCTCGCTCAAAGATCCTTGTACAGTTGACAATCGGGAAAGAGATGGCTGACAGCCACTGTAAGAGACAAAAATCCGCTGACTTTCACTCTACGTGGATGCATGGCGCCATGTCTCTCTCTTTCTCAAACTACCCGGAGCCTGTCCCTCGGGCGACGCTTGCATTTGCTGGTCAAATCAATGAAAGTAGAAGACGCACTAGACAAGTCAATCAGACAGATAAGACACAAATCAACCAATCACTAGTCCAACAGGTAGGTCTAAAGATGACAGTGCACGAGAAAGGTCAATGAGGTCAATTAGAAATAAAATAACCAGTCACTAGTCCCACAGGTGGAGCAGAGATAGGACCTCTCTTAGTTCAACCCAGAGAAATATGATTACAGTGGAGTTTTTACCGCTTCTCGCGTTTTTTGTGATGGACTTGATATTGGATCCATTTAACTGGACGCTACAAGTGGACTCGAGATACAAGGTTGTACAAGCTAAAATTTGCTTGGCTGTTGAAAGTGAGAATCAGAATGCCGTTGGCTGTTGAAATTGAGAATCAGAAAGCCATTGGCTTTTTGCTGAAAGATTAACATTGCTCAGAAATATTCCACCATAAAAAAGAAAATGATAATAAAAAATAAATACCAATTTTAAAACGTTAACAATAGGTAGAAAACGTTCACATCTTCTTTCTCTCTCTCTCTCTCTCTCTCTCTCTCTCTCTCTCTCTCTCTCTCTCTCTCTCTCTCTCTCGCTCTCTGCCCATCACTCCGCTTTCAGAACCCAAGTTTCTCCAAAAAATTTACAACAAACGCCAAACCAGTAAAGTTGGAAATGGGTGCAAATTTCTACATCAGTTGGAGAATAGCGACTGTGCAAAGTCTACTACTTAACACTTTCCTTCTGAACTGAGTTCACCTTTGAGTGCAATACTTAAGTAATGTTTTGCTCAACGTATACAACCGTACATGTTCCTTAGTCTCTAACTGTTCGGATGCATTACCAAAACAATTTTTGACCAAAGTGTTCTTTCTAGCACACACATACCTTAGTCTCAAAATGTGTGGGCACAATGCTAAAAAGATTCTTGACGAAAGTGTGCTACCATACACATACCTTTATCTTGCAATGTTGTTTAAGTGATGCTTGTGTGTGTGTGTGTGTGTGTGTGTGTGTGTGTGTGTGTGTGTGTGTGTGTGTGTGTGTGTGTTTGTGTGTGTGTGTATGTATGTATGCGCGCGCGTGTGCGTGCGTGTGTGCGCGTTATCTGGCAATAGTGGAATAACCAGTTTTCAACAACAACAACAAATATACGAAGCAGATAAACGAGATGAAAAGTACATCATTTTACCAAGATGCATCACTCCCGAAAATCAGACACCAGTTCAAACCCAGTAGGTGTCTGCCCTGGAAGTCCGAATTTACAATTCGCGCCAAATGTGCTGGTTCATGACGACAGTTTATTCTCGAGAGCCCCGCATTGAAGCAGGTTATTGCTTAATGTTTGAAGGTCATGTCGGCGGCCGAATAATCGAAGTCGAAGGGGGCTGAATGCGTCGTCTGGCTCTCTGTGGAAATATCTGAAGTTTCTGCTGTTAATGGCAAGGATAGTGATGTCCGTGTTAAGACTCACTGCACGGCGTCGTGCTCTGTGACACGTAAGTGTCGTTTGTCCCTGCTCCAGACCTGTTAGGCCTATGTGGTAGTTTACGTTTCAGTTTTCAGATAAAAACTATCTGCTGCCTTTATTATCCTAAATGCTTTTCATATAGTCTTGTGGTTGCGTGACATAATTTGTTCTTGAGAATCAAATGCTGTCTTTAATATGGTACAATAAACAGACAAGTGCTAGGACAAAGTCTTATCATAGGAGATTTTTTTTAATTGGTAACATGAATGAGTTGTGCTACCTTTAACAGTAGCAAGAAAGATGCATCGGATAGGCAAAGATTCCCCCCCCCCCACATACACACACACCTTCCAAAGACTTTTTATTCCCCCCGGTAGAGCTGTATAGCAATATGTACACATTTTTTTTTAACCACAAATTTCGTTCCTACTTAGAAATAACAAGATAAAAAAACATTATTTTGCAAATGAAATGATAAAATACAAGAATTTTGTTTTGATATGCTAATACGAGTCTGCGACATTAACACTTGCCAAGCTCTCACTTTGGCTTCAACAAACTACAGCCAACCAACCGCTGAACGACTATTAAAAAGCAACTATTCATCACGCTGACCGCGAATCTGACTTAAGCGTAACGACAACTGACAAGAAACAGAAACGCAATCAAGATCGTAATGTTAATCACACCGACAGCTACCAAAGCCACAGCACTGATCTCCAGGCACGATTGTCTCAAAGACAACGGACAGCGTATCAATATCAGGAAACCCCTGGCGTCCAATAACTCTAACGATCGTTTCTGGTCTTCGTGACCCTTTGGGAGCGCGCGAGGTCGGACGGGCTTAACCAGGGCGCAGAAGGGAGAGAATCGAGAGGGAACAGTCCATATGTTGGGGTTTCATTCAGGATTAGAGACCGCTTGTCCAGTAGTCAATTGGAAATTATTTCTATTTGACGCAGTTTAAGGCAGAAGATGATACAGCTTGAAATGGAAATGAAGGATTATTAGAAAATTTGGAAATTGCCCTATAGACATGGAAGAGAAGAGGCCAGCTGATGTGGATACCAAACTAGTGTCCCCTCAATGTTCCTATCTATCTATCTATCTGTCTATCTGTCTGTCTGTCTGTCTATCTCTCTATCTATATTTGTCTCTCTCTAATCTATACAGTTGTAGGCCTATATTTTTCTTTAGTTTTTTTTTTCTCTCTCTCTATTTTCTTTCCAGTTTTTTTTTCTTCTCTTTCCCTCCCTCCATCCTCCACGCTCTTTCTCTTCTTTCTTTCACACTTAATCACGAAGTTTCACATGTGCAGTTGAACTTGTAGCTTTAGTGCGTACAATGTAAGTTGTGGCGGTGTTTCTCATAAACATAATTGTGCGCTGCATTTTAAGTGCAAATGTCCGCACATATTATTTCAAAATTATTTTCCTTTCTCAAAATTGTTACTCCCATACCAAGTTTTCATTTGAAGGGAGGAAAAGAGTGAAATCGTTGACATTTCCATTTCCCACCCAACATTGCCAATGCACACCATTTATGTCTTAAATAACACACCGTGTCAGAGTAGATAATCTCCCCTTCTTTGTAATTAACCAGCGCGTGCACAACAGCGCGTGATGTACTGGCAAAGTACTTGACAAAATCGTGAATTTGTGCGCAACATCATCGCCCACTGCTGGGCCCGATATTAGTGTTGTGTTACCGATAGTGGCACTTAGTCCAATAAAATATTTCTTTTCTTTTTGTCAGGCGTAGTGCGCACTGTGAGATGTCAAAATTACAGAAACGTCAGTTCTCTGGTTTCACTTCCTGGCTCGCTTAAAGTAACTTTATTTTCTTGTCACAAGTCTCTCCCTGTAATAATAAATTGATCGCTGTCCTCAAATACCCTATGCGGTCCACAAACCAGGACTGAATTTCAAGCCCGCAACTTATCAAAGGCCCGTTCTTTGTCCCAAAGGGTTACTAGTGTTTTCTTTAAATCAAGAGTTATCTGCCCTAAAAGACAAAAGGGGGAGTGGGGCTGGTACGACCTGAAGATAAATGAGTGTAAGTGCCTCTTGTAAGAGGTCAGCGTTCTTTCAAGGGCACCCGCACGACGGATCGCAAGACACCCGCGGCCCATAATTGGTCGATAAACATAGTGGCATCTTGATCCCACTAATTGTTCTTAAGAGTGGTCTTAGTCAAATAAGGTAACTCTTACCTCGAGTGTGAGACATAAGTCATCTGACACCCAAGGCCAGAAAGTGGTAACCGATACACCGACGGCTACATCACTCAAGATGAAGAAAAAAGCAAAGAAAGGAAGAATAAAAACAACCACAAGCTAGAGAAAAGCTAGAGGAGTGGGGAGGAGGGAAACATTGTGGTAACAGATCATGAAACGTCACACACACAAACACAGACACAAACACGCACATACGGACACAATTTGCTTCTAAGGCTAAGGAAAAACTGGTGGCTAAAGTGTTTAACACTACACGTTCTTTACACTACCAACTAACTTTCTGTCGCTCACTGTTGCTTGTGTGTGCGACTATATGCTGCATATATACGTGCTGGACAGATTCGGAGTAAACGTTAGGTGAATAATTTAGCATCCTTCTAGATGAATAAATACGTCAGCAGGCTGGAAACAAAGATGTAAGTTTGTATGAATCGCAGCCAGATTCGATCAGGTAAAAGTCTTTTCTCCCCCCCCCTCCCCTTCTTTCTCAGGTGAGAGACAGGGAAGTATTGATCTGTTCTAGCATTAGAATTTCTGTGAGGCGGCTTTGTGCTTCCGTTGCGCGACATATGATTGCTGGGTCTTATTTGTCGTCATAGAAATAATTGTGGTCATCTTAGGCCTGCTACTTGCTACGAAAAGAGTTCATTATTCAGGAGTATTCAAGTGTGCAAAGAGTTCTTTACAATTCCCCGCACCGACCAATTTGGCACGCTTGGTACAGGAAGCGTACTCTGGCCCTGATGGACTTCTTGATCAACAAAAGTTTTGTCTCCGTCTATTACCTGTGCACACAATCTTTAATACATTATGTTTTCGTTTGTTTGTTGTGATTGTTTGTAACCGAACTGTCAATGCATTAGAAGGCTGAAAATCAATTCAGTTTAAAATTAATAAAAATACTGTTTTTAAAAAAAATACAGCACTCTTTTCATTCGAGTGCTGTCAAAAGGATTGATTTTAATGTTTGTGCGCGAAAGAGCGAGATAGAGACAGACAGACAGACAGACAGACAGAGCGGTCACTGAGGTCTAAAATAAAAAGTAAGTTTAATTTAACTAATCTAATTGTGATGGGCGGTTTAAAAGATTATCCTACTCAAACTCTATTCTCCTTAATCCCGCCCATACCGGTCTTTGTGATGCAGACAGAGAACTCGGTCAGGCTTCAAGAACATTAACAGTTAATTATTTTTATCTCCACCTTGTGTCTTAGCATTCAGAATTCCTATCCACACTTGTAAGCTCGAACGCCTCTTGATCGTATAGAAATTCTACACACACACCCACTCTCACTCTCTCACCTTGGAGGGACACTTCCCAAGATATGTTATTGTCTGACTTTTAAGAATGATCAAAATTACCCCACCCCCCCAAGCATGCACATATCTCCTTTGTTTAAATACAGAAGTGGAAGTGTAACAAATAACAAAAGAAATATTCAATACAATAAAAGTCAAACAAGAAATAAGTAGTGGTCAGAAAGGCAAAGGCTAACTATGTAGTACTGTTCGTATGATGTAAATTACTGTAAACAATCTGTTACTGAAATCTGGTACATAAATAGGCTATAAGGTGACAGTTCATGATCTTTTAAGAATGTTTATCGCTTGATTAGAGCCAATTTTGCTGGCTCAAAAGTCTTGGCTTTTTGAAGAGCACTAACAATAATTTTCACATGTAATTTAATTCTTTACAAAAAAAACCCCACAAATTCTTGCATATACTACTAAAAGTCAGAAAGGGGAAAGTTACATTGTTTAGACAACAAGCTATGTCGATGACATGAATAACAAACGGCCTATCTCGGCTTTGACACAGTAACTTGGAATAAACTGGACGTGATGTTAAGCATTCCACTTACTGGGGGGAGAAATGTGTCTGTGGTCCCTTGTGATTATGTAGTTCTACAACAGTGGTTCCTAACCTTTATGCGTCCAAGAGCACGTTCAAATTTATAGATGAGTTTGGCGGGCGCCAATTTCTCAAAAACTTATTTTTGTACTGGACATTAAATAATATGCAAATTACAAATTTTGTAATAGTAATATGTATCTTTACCATTCAAGCGGGTTACTATTTCACTATTACTTTGTGGATTTGCTTTTTCTGTGTCTGTCTGGAAGAAGAATTCAGTAGCTTTTACAAAATAAATATCTTTAGAAAGCAGTTTTAATCTTATTTATTTTTAAGAGTACAATATTGTTGAACTATTTGGCGAAATATATTTATTATTCTTACTTTAACATAGAAGCCAGACGTGGTTAATTAAAATATTCTTTCTATTTTTACTTGTATCAGGATTTTGAAAAGTAAATATACGAATATTTAAAAAGTTCAAAGTTCAGCACAGTGTTTATTTTTACATGTATCAGGATTTTGACAAGTAAACATACGAATATTTAAAAAGTTCAAAGTTCAGCAGTGTTTATTATTACGTGTATCAGGATTTTGACAAGTAAACATACGAATATTTAAAAAGTTCAAAGTTCAGCACAATGTTTATTATTACATGTATCAGGATTTTGACAAGTAAACATACGAATATTTAAAAAGTTCAAAGTTCAGCACAATGTTTATTATTACGTGTATCAAGATTTCTGTAAGCAAACAAATATGAATAATATTCATAAGCGCACGCCATAACTGAATAGAGAACAGGTATCATTAATTTACGAGCTTTTATCGTAATAAATCAATTTTAATCAGTATAATTTTGGGCACTGCATTTTATTAGCCAGTTTTAGCAGTTGAGCGAGTAAAGTGATATCCCCGTGATGTCCACCTTAAGTCAAGATCTGTATTTTGACTTTATTATGCCCAACTGTAAGTCAAGATCTGTATTTTGACTTTCTTATGCTCATCTGTAAGTCAAGATCTGTATTTTGACTTTATTATGCTCAACTGTAAGTCAAGATATGTATTTTGACTTTATTATGCTCATCTGTAAGTCAAGATCTGTAATTTGACTTTATTATGCTCATCGTTAAAAACAGTTTACACAAATAAATGAAATCGAATTAAGATTTATTGTGTACACTATAGAATATAGATTAATAAAATTATCGTCTGTTGCGGTCGATTTTAGAAGAATATCATTTTGAAGTTCCAAAATATCGAATTCCACTTCTCTTCTTACTTGAATGAGACTTGCAGTCGATGTCGCTATTTTGCCACAAACTCAGTGATGATGAACTGTTGAAGTATCATTTCAAACAGCAAATGGGGTCTTTGAGTAGTGAAGAGTTAAAATCACTATCACAAACTGTATTACTTTGAACACCTCATCGTGGCCCATGGCGCCCGCGGGCACCGTTTTGGGAACCACTTTTCTAAATGATCTTGTACGTTTATGTATGTGTCTTTGTGTGTGTTTGAATGCATGTTTGTGTCTTTGTGTGTGTTTGAATGCATGCATGTGTCTTGTGTGTGTTTAAATGCACGTATGTGTATATATGCGTATTTGAATGCATGTATGTGTCTTTGCGTGTGTTTGAATGCACGTATGTGTATATGCTTGTAAGTGACAAAAAGAGATTTCTCATATGACATTCGTATCATTTAATTTAAAATAAGGAAAGCTTAATTTTGTTTATTATTATATTAATCTATGAGTTTTGTATTTTTGACCGCTTTTACTTTTATATTATCTATGATTTTTTCCACCTTTGTGGTTATTTGACATTAAAAAATCGACTATAAGCATTTCATTATATCATAATATTACATATAGCATTTCATCTCCATCATTTGTTGAAGACACTGTTCTCGTCGTCCAAGCTATCGTGCTCATCGTCAGAACATTACCATTATGTGTGACTAGCAGGTATTGTGGTACAAGTTCCGGATGTCCGGCCCAAAACCTTCACAATCTACTCGCAGTTACACCTCTCAGAAAAGGAGCTGTGCTATGATACACACCAGCCATATAAAACAGCGAGGAATACTTGTTTGCTGCTAGCAAGTCAAACGTCACCCATGTAAACACAGCGAGGAATACTTGTTTGCTGCTAGCAAGTCAAACGTCACCCATGTAAACACAGCGAGGAATACTTGTTTGCTGCTAGCAAGTCAAACGTCACCCATGTAAACACAGCGAGGAATACTTGTTTGCTGCTCTCAAGTCAAACGTCACCCATGTAAACACAGCGAGGAATACTTTCTGCTAGCAAGTCAAACGTCAGCCATTCTCAGCCTAGAGATACTGGAAGTTTTGTGCTCGTGAAAGAGTACGTGAGTGAATCTGTGTCTGTATGTGTGCGTGCGTGTGTGCGTGCCGCTGCTCAATGTAATTAACAGGCATTCAGATCTGCATTGGCACACAGACAGGAAACGGTTTGGAAAGATTGCGCCAGGTCACAGAACCTGTTCTTGAACAAGAAAAAATATTTAGATTTAATATTCATGCAGACCACCATCTCCATTCCATTCTGAAACCATTAACGGGACATTCGTGTTTTCCGCCATATCGCTTCGCATACAGGGTTTGTTGATTACTATATTCATTAACAAATGAAATGGCTTATAATCATTAGGATATTTTGTTTGTCTGTTTTCTTGTTTACTTTTGTTATTAATTTTTGTTGTTGTAGTAGTTGTTTCGTTTTTAGGGGTTGTGGGGTTGGGGTGTCGGAAAAATATTGTATTATAGTAATGTCACCTCTTACCGCACAATTTAGAATGAATTATAACGGTCACTGTCACGTGGGTACTGTCATCACCTACGTAACTGATATGCGGCCTTAGATATAGTAAACAGACAAACAGACAAACAGCTACTTTAACCCGCACTGCAGTAGATAATTATGAATACGATCAGACAGATCATGAAAGAGTAATCAATGAACAGACAACACCGCTAACTGCACAGTACAGTGCGCACAATAGTCATTAAGGGGTGGAGGCGTGTGTGTGTGTGGAGGGGGTTGTGGATGGGTGGGTGGATGTGTGATGGGTGTGTCTGCTGTGAGAGAGATTGACGATTTTGTACAGCAAATTAATTAACTTCACATTACACGAACATTTTTTTGTACTCAATGAACAGACAGTACAGAGGAGAACACTGTCGGCACAAAGTTCTAAGCAGTAAACATTAAACACCATGTCAGAGGTGTGCGGGGCCATCGAATTCAGTGAGTGAGCGATTAGTGACAAGACCGATGATGATGAGACATTTTAACTGATTGAACATTTAACACGAGATGGTGGATCATTTCAAAAGAGCCACAGGAGAAAAAATCCTACGAAAAGAAAATAAATTAAATACAAGGTATAGATTATGAAAGTAACGAATGAGTGAAACTGCAAATAGACGACAAAACGTAACTCCCTGTGCCTCTTGTCTCTGGTTTTGTCTTTCTTTCTTTCATTTAAGTAAATACTGGCTGATTTTTCTTTCTTTCTTTCTTTCATTTAAGTAAATACTGGCTGATTTGTCTTTCTTTCTTTCATTTTAGTAAATACTGGCTGATTTGTCTTTCTTTCTTTTTTTTCATTTAAAGTAAATACTGACTGATTTGCCGTTACGCTTGATTGCTAGCACTGTCGACAAATAACTGCTGAGTGCAAAACCTACAAGACTATAAATCCGCCATCTATCATCTCCATCCGAGCGCCAATGTAGTACATGTACTAAGCTCACAAATATTCCAAGTAAATGGCATGTGTCAGTGACCTCTGGCCCCAACACGAGAGCGAGGCTGCTGGAATCCTCATCTTGATGTGACAAATGACAGACGCCACCAGGAGTCAAAGTGGTTTACACGGCTGGATGTAGCCTAGCGTTGTGTTTACGCCTAGAAATATAAACTCATCGTGTCGAGTGATGGACTTCAAGCTCCGTAATGTACTCGCCACATCAAGCATGCGTAGTTTTCGAGTGAATCCAGAAGATAGATAGATAGATAGAAAGGTTTTGAAATACATACTTTCTTGGATAAAAACATATAATATATAAGCATATAACGTATTGCAGATCTCCGCAGTGATTTCAGTTATTTTTGTATGCTTGTTTTTGTTTCTTTCTTGACTTTTTTTTTTTTTTTTTTTTTTTTGGGGGGGGGCTGTGTACATATTTAAGAAGTATTTAGGAATTATACAAGAATGCATCTAGAGTTAGAGTTCTTTTATATATTATTTTCTTTATAGTAGTCATTTAAACACTGTAAAATGTAAATGACGTGGCATATAACCACTCCCAATTTATTATTATTTTGATTATTTCCGAACTGTTCAGGAAACAATTTAGAAGGTTTTTAACTTTATATTGAAAGTGTTTTCCAAGTGTTTGAAATATATTTGAGTATTTAGGTAAATCTTAGATAATATGTTCAGAATATTTATCAGTGTTCATAGCTTAATATTCACATTTCTTTATATTAAACAAATTATATCCTTTCGTGATCATAATTTAAGGTTCAAAAGTTTTATACATACACATACTAGTGTTCACAATCTTAATGTTCAGAAAATATTTATAGCTATCTTTAACAATTAATATTATAAATTTGGTGGCAGATAATATCCGTTCCAAAAATTGTTTGAATAAAACAGAATCACTGCCAAGACAACACTATTAACACTGCCATCAACAATCGCAAAACTATTAAGAGAGAAGACTTACATGTAAAATAACTTGTTTGATTTTTTCTTAAAGTTTAAATTAAGTGAGAAATAAGCACTACCACAACAGCGTTGTTGTTAAAACTTTTGAGATCTATTAATGGCATTGAGACCCTGGACACACTATACAAAAATCTGTATTTAGAGTTTCTAAGGATTTCACACTCGACCCATTTGTTTTAGAAGAACTGATTACAGTTCCAGAGTTCAAAAGAGTTTCTTGCAAACATTTATTTTCTGCTGAACGTGCAATGTGACATGATTCCCAGTTTTGAAGCTGGAGTACGGTTTTTAAAATTTAATTTAAAAATTAATTGATGAAAATGTGACGGCAGGCATTTAGAAGTCATATATATTACTAGAGTATGAAGGGTAGAAAATTAAAATGAATGTATTAAAAGGAACATAATGAATTTGTTTATTGGAAGACTTGATTATAAGTCAAACTGCGAATGAACATTCTAGTTTACCAATTACTTATTTTCTTATTTCCCATCCCCATGAAAACAACAAACTAAAATAATCTGGCCATGTGAAAAGAATACTTCCGCATGCTTGAAACTCTCTCACGACTTTGCGACATTCAAATTTGCATTTTGCAACCTAAGACGATCGAGAGTTTCTTGGCTTTGTTGGGTCCTCCATCTTGTAGTCGCTCACAATTTAAACCGTAATTGTCACTCTTGTGACTTTCTTTATTCATAATTGCCTATTTGCCTAAAAAATATACTTATATTTTATGGGGGAAAAGAAATGTTCAAGCACTATTTAACAATTAGTTATTTTCTTATTTCCCATCCCCATGAATGCAACATAAAGCTGGCCATGAGAAAAAACCTCCTGCAATTTTGATTATGTCCCTTTGCGAGTAAAAATTCGAGCAAATAACTTTGACCATCGCCTTTTTAATTTTTTTTTGTTTTTTGATGAGCGTAAATGCGACAATGCAAGATAAAGCTGGCCATGTGAAAGAAAATCCCACATGCTCGAAGATCAAAGGACGCTTCAGCGTTGCTTCCAAAATCTACCACGTGCTCGAAGGTAAAATCATGCTTTAGCGTTGCTCCAAAAATCTCTCATGTGCTTGTAGGAATGCGTTTTTGAACAGATGAAGAGAGTTGGAAAACTATATGCATGATTAATGAATAACCTTATGAATTAATTATCCCAGCATGGCAGTCTGCATGACATTTGTTAATTTTTAGATGTTCAACAAAATCTTAGCAACTCTATTTTTACAATGAAAGGCTTTTTGCAAATTCCAGTGCATTCCCAGACAGATTAATGGAGTGAGTAGGTCATGCAAGCTTCTATATGAACAGTCTGAAAGGAAATTTATTAAGAATTTGGAGAGAAAAGTTAATGGAACTGCAAAGGAAAGGGTTTATCTTCAAGATATTGCACTTATAAATGAGCGTCCGCTAATGACTATAAACGACAGGAATGAAATCGTGTAACACGTCACTTGTACAGGAGTGTCCGCCAGTACAATCCGGCAGGAAAGGTATTTATCATCATGACGATGTCGCATAGCAGGTCACTGATACACAAGTATCCGCTAGTTACAATACTACAAGCAATAAGAGAGCGCTTAAGCCTGCAAGCAAGCAGTAGGATGATTGCTATCGGGATGTAGCAGGCAGCATTGATCTCCATGAGGCTACTAACCTTGGTTTTGATACATAGTATGAAGAGTCTTTATTGTGTCTCAGTATGAATACTTGTGTCAGGTCATCAGTGATGCCCCAACGGCCGACAAGATAGATAGATAGATAGATAGATAGATAGATAGATAGATAGATAGATAGATAGATAGATAGATAGATAGATAGATAGATAGATAGATAGATAGATAGATAGATAATTACTTGTACACATCGGACGTCCACCTGCCCTCATCTACTTAAAGTTTATTTTCTTAAGTGATTTATAATTTTGGCAGACCTTTATAAATATTTATGAGACTTGTATTTTCTAGAAAAGTCAAGGAGTCTTTCAATTCCAGCGTATTTTGCTACCAAGTTAAGTTCTCTTATTTGCGTTTTAGTGGGGGGGGGGGGGGAAGACTGATAGCTGAACTCAAAAGCACGTAGCAGTCCACAAGCTGCCTCAGTAATCTGTCAAGCAGATTATTTTCTGGAAGTGTCCACTCATTAAACCATGACTGTTTTATTATGAAGAAGCATATTGGAAGAAAAGGAGACAGGTTTCTGTTTAATTATTGAACTCACGTTATTTTTTACGTTCATTTTTGGGGGTTATTTTTAATACAAAGCAATATATCTCTGTGTGTGTTTTTCCTTAAATATATTAGAAAAGCAATGCCTATCTACTACCGCTTCTAATTTAATGGTCAACATTTCGCATTTCTCATAGCTTACTAATTTAATGGTCAACATTTCGCATTTCTCGTAACTTATTAATTTAATGATAAACATTTTGCATTCTAGTAACTTGCCATTATCGATCGATTTTTAACAAGGTTCAAGTAAATTTCTTATTCAAGTGAGATTTTAACAAATCCGCTTCTTTTCTCTTGAAGACATTTTCTTTTGCTCAGTGATCCGTTATGTGCTGCGTGCGTGAACGTTCGTTTAATTTCACAGCTGTAATGGAATCATGTGAAAGTAATGACAAACTCAGCACACCACAGCAGTGTCAAAAGTAAGCCAAATATTTGGAATGTGCGTATTATTTTATTTCAGCAACCTGCCGCTCTATTCTACGGTTGTCACTGGAACTAACATTACACTGATATATGTTATAAGTAGGCAACTACCTTTTAGATGGTACACAGATATATTTAGAAAATGTTACATGGTACAGAGACATCTGTGTCATAAAAAGCCATTCTAGAATTTCAATCTTCTCAAGTGCAGAAGCAAAAAATGATGCCTTGCTCCAAGACTTTCAAAACCTGTACCCATAACTGATGGAACTTTCAGTTTTTCTATAACATTTTTATTTCTTCTTTTGGTCAGTCTTCTCTTTCAAAGTGATGAGAGTCTGGTGATCTTGCAACTTGTAATCTGTAAGAGTAGGTGTTTGGTGCTTGGAATTGTCACCAGAAAATAATTTGCGTGAATTGTATAATCTCATTTTCGTCCTATATACAGTTTTTATCACGATTGTACATGACTGAGGGGATAATTCATTTCTGTTGTTGATTTTCATATACTGTCCCAGCAGACACTGTGGGAACATTGGCTCATTCCCAGATTGCAGGGTGCAAGAGGCATCAGGGTTTCACATGTCACCAGTCTTTTATAATCACCACCCAAATCTCGCAATATTTATAATTCTTATCACTCTACTCGGCGGGCTTTTGCTTTGCAGATGGTTGTTTCCCCTTATTTCTTTGACCTTTCTGCCATTTTAAACAACCAAGTGGTTACCGTTTCGTTACTTTTATTGCTTTATTTGAGTAACTTTAGTAACGAAATAATTGATATTTTTCTCATACAGTTATGGCTTGGTGTGAGTAACTTTAGTAATGAAATGATTTATGTTTGTCTTATACAGTTATGGCTTGGTGTGAGTAACTTTAGTAATGAAATGATTTATGTTTGTCTTATACAGTTATGGCTTGGTGTGAGTAACTTTAGTAACGAAATGATTGATATTTTTCTTTTACTGTTATGGCATTGTGTGAGTAGCTTTAGTAATGAAATGATTAATTTTTTCCCCGTTTACTGTTATGCCTAGGTGTGAGAAACTTCAGCAGTGGGATATGGTTAATACTTTACCGTTACTGTTAAACAATGTTTTTGTGTGAGTAACTTTATTACTGAAATGGTTAATAATTTTCTTTTAATCATTATGGCTGTTGTGAGTAATTTTAATAAAGAATTGTTGTAGCGTGGGTGTTTTAAAAAGATGTTAGAAAAAGGTTTAAAACCTTAACGTGGACAACTACACTTGAGTGGTGTCATGTGTATTTGACAGTTTAAACAATATTAAAACATCACAATCACAATTGGCTACGACGAGACATCCCAATCCCGACCTGACAAAAGACGATGACAAAGACAACATTTAAAAGAAAACAAAATACTCAAGAGCTTAGGAATAAAATAAAAACTTTAAGATAAAGTAATGATGGCATGAAAAAAATTGTGGAATTAAATCATACTGACGTAACGTGTCTTAAGTGTTCATGGTTGACCAGCGTTCACCTTACACTATAAAGAGTTTGGTTATATTTATCTTTTAGGCTTACCAAGCTGTGACCACTGTGGGCCGCCGTTCAGATGATTCTCGTGTCCCAGGCCAGTTAGGTGTTTGGTGCAGGCTGTGGGCTTTTCCGTCTAATTGCATGCGTGGAAGAGACGTAACCGGCTCATAGGCCTACACTGCTCGCTCTTGAGGCACAAGATGGGGTAGACGAAGTAGATGAGGTAGACTGCTGATGGCATAGACGTGGTAGATAGAATACCGTTTTTACAACACATACAATGGCATTCCCTAAGTGTCTTTTGAACTCTGTGGAGACACCTGGCACACTAGAAGCACATCACTCTTACATAGGAAAATACTGATGATATATGGATAAAGATGAAAATAGAAAAATTAAAATAGCAAATATATATATATATAAACGAATATAAATGCATACAAGCAAAATCATAATCATAACTACTTTAATATTATTTAAATTATAAGTTCCATCTGACTCACCTTTCTCAACAAAAAATCCTTTGTAACCACTGGTGCTCTGGAACAGTGGTTCCGGGCAGTACTGCTCTACTGAGGGTTTTAGGTATGAACAGAGACAGTCTCGAGGTCATCTAGGCTAAATATTCAGCAAATTATTACAACTTGACCTCCCACGTTGAATAAGATCACAAGAGCCTCTGCGCAATAACATTTATCTAAACTCGTGTCCACTTTTGCGAGTCGACAGGAGATTCTAGCCCTGAGAGTTAGAAAGATGAATGAAAGTTAAGTGGTGGGTCTCGTGTCGTCATAATGAACAATGTCTTTTCTTTACTTTCATCTTCCAGTCTTTTGCCTGTCTGTGAGTTAATTTAGTAATTCTAATGACAATAACATCCCTTCACTTTATAGATCTATATATTATCCATTCACTTTGCGAGCAACTGCAATATTACAATGATTGATTGTAATAGTTGGCAGCTTCATCCACTTTAAGTTAAGCTTTAGTAACGTGATGATTAAATAATATTTATTAATGTGTATGCTTCTGTTTGCTAGATGTCGTAATGCGATAATTAACTACGATTCCTTAGATCTACATTGGCAGCTTTATCTATGTGGGGGTTAAGTACTAACCGGCATTTTTGCATTTGTTGGGTAATATATATTGTCAGGGACAGCATTGTTCCATTATTGTCAAGGCTCTAGGTTTAGTAATGTGAAGGTCAGAATTATTATTAATGTGTTAATTTTAGTAATGTCAAGGTCAGTACTGTTCCATTATTGTCAAAGCCATAACATTATTAGTCTCAAGATTAAGACTTTTCCACTGTTGTGAAGACTCCAAATTTAGTAGTGTCAAGGGCAGTAATATTTTATTATTCTCAAGGCTCCAGGTTAGTAATGTCATCGTTTTCATGGCTGTAACTTTCCAAATAAAAATGTCAATACAGAGTTCCAGCATCACGTATCGTCCTACTTAAGCAGCATTAGCAAGGTGTGTGGTGGGGGGGGGGGGAGGGCTTGGTCAGCAACTGTAAACGTTTCATGAGTGTCGATGGAGAGAATAAAAATAAATCACAGTCAAATAATGCCATCTGATCTGAAACCTTTCTTACATTGACACTACTGCCAAAGCGAAAACGAAATCTAATACCGATTGCAAAACAATGTGAAATGATCATAACACGAAGGCTGAACAAGAGAGAATACAGCTGGTGCTTGAATAATAGTGAGTCAGAAATCAGATCAATATTGATAGGGTTTTTTTCGTTGTTGGTTTTTTATTTTAAAAACGAAAACAACAACAATTATCTTCATTAACAAGTAATGCCCATCAAGATAAGTGGTTCTAAAACAGTTCATATTAATTCGACTGTTTCTAAACGTAACCTGCTTGTGGAAGCTGGTGTTTTGAGGATGGGGTGGGGTAGGGTGGAATGGGGCTGATCCAGAATTGTTTCTGAAAACCAATGCACGGCGATGTGGCAAGGAAGCGAATCGCCATTCTACATAATGCTTCAATGAAAATGCCTGATAATTAGCACGTCAGGAACCACGGATGCAGAATGTCATCTGAGACACGGACTGATAATTTCTTTTTTAATTTTTATGCTTCAGGACGTGCGTGATGTGTGGTGTGTCTTTGTGTGTGTGCGTGATGTGTGTGGGGTGTGGATGGGTATTTGGTGCATACGAGTGCATGAATGCGCGTGTGGCATTTATGGGTAATGTATTAGCATGGATGGGAGTTGCGCTACTCCAATACTGAGACACATACATTATCATCTACTTCTGCCAGACACATGCATTACCATCTACTTCTGCCAGACACATGTATTACCATCTACTTCTGCCAGACACATGCATTACCATCTACTTCTGCCAGACACATACATTACCATCTACTTCTGCCAGACACATGCATTACCATCTACTTCTACCAGACACATACATTACCATCTACTTCTACCAGACACATACATTACCATCTACTTCTGTCAGACACATAGATCGGGCACCAAGCACTAAAATTACATTGCTAAGCAACTCGAAGGTCGAAGCCCTACGAGCCCACAAGTTATAGAATCGACTGATGATTGCAACACAATTATGTGCCCTCTGACATCAAAGAAAGGCGAGAATTGTAGGCTTCACCTTTAAATTGATTTCCTGCCTCAGATAACCATGGCCGCGCACGCGTCCTTGAACAAGTAGACAGCGGGCGTTTGCTGGAAGTCCAGCAGACAGACTTTCTAGAGGCGTTCTTGGAACATGTTGGAATGGTTAACTACTGAGTGACACGCTGCTGTGCACAGCGATTTTTGAACGCAGTCCTTCCTCTGCGCTAAAGCGATTTAAATACGTAGTCTTGTCTCTCACGAAAGGGATGCGTGCGTGTGTGTGTGCGTGCGTGCGTGCGTGCGTGCGTGCGTGCGTGTGTGTGTGTGTGTGTGTGTGTGTGTGTGTGTGTGTGTGAGTGAGAAAGAGAGTTAAAGTGTTTCTGAAATCTTTTATTTTGTTGTTTCTGTTTCGAAGGATGAACATTGTCATAATGACTTTAATAATATATTGATGATTTTAATATAGCGTTTAATTTCATTTAGTAAGCTCTGAGCCACTAAATGAACACAATAATGCATGCTACACGATAAACGTGTTTAACCAGTATTACACAATATACATACAGTAACACATTAAAAAAATAAACACGTCACACGCAACTTGCATAGTTACACACGTAACGCGAATGCAATTAAAAGTCGACGAAATACGAACAAAAAGTGTTTAAATAAAATAAAAATATTACGGCAGTAAAAGACTGCAATTAGTGAAAAGATGTTTAAAGAGCTATTTAAAGGGGAATTTTAAAAGATGTTTAAAGAGCTATTTCAAAATTTGTTTAAAGGGGAATTTTAAAAGATGTTGTAGCATGGCCATAGTTGAGTTTTCAAAGAGGGAAATCGAAATTTTCATTGAGTTTTCAAAATTTATTTACTCCAGCTTCCAACAGCATTTTTGTAAAGATTACATTTCATGGCTAATATTTATATATGAACGTTTGAAAGACAATGACAAATCTGATCAGAAAAATTCGAGTACTTGGTATTTGTATTTAGGTATGCTATAATAAAAATAACTGTCAGACACTAGTTTTGCTCTCTGGAATTGTTCAGTTTTGTAACTATCTATCTGGTATGCTATCCCAAATCTAAGAGCCACTATATAATGATTGCTACGCGTTGAGTGTTGTTATTAAATTCGTCATTTTACTGCCGAGATATTTTGAACATTCTAGAATTTAAAGGGACGCATTACACCACATATATATTTATAGCTGTCACAAAAGTCTGGTTTCGTACTCGAGAGCACTATTTCTAAACTTTAATTTTGTCGCGTATGGTTTTTCATCGTGATTTGATAATATAATTGCAGTCAAGGGAGGCAATCGTGTAGTTGACATGTTAGTGTCATATCAGTCAGGATTAGAGCTGAATTCTTTCTGAATGCTAAGTTTGAGAATATAACTAATATGCTTATAATATATTCCTTTTGTGCTTACTGGTAATTTGACATTTAATTTGTAGTTTTTATTAATAAGACTACTTTATTAATGTCTATACTGTAAATATGGTTATTTTAATCTACTCCTCCATTGACGGAGGGTGGTTGAGGGTGTGCGCTAAACTGTGCGACTCCCTTACGCCAGCCCTCCTGCCCTCCACCTCGGGACGCAATGTGAGGCTGTGGGATTCCCCAAGAAGGCAGTTGAGGTGGGGTTCAAACTGGTGCGACCTTTTTCACCCCCCTTCCACCAGCTCTCCTTCCCTCCACCTCTGAATGCAATGTGAGGCTGTGGGATCCCACTGGGGCACTCCAGGTCGGATAAGCTCTAATGATGAAATGATCAACAAAAGCTCCAGTGGTAACGTTAAGCTGCTATTGGTCCCTCGCCCCCCACAGTGACCCACTGAGAGAGGGCAGTTGAGGGTGTGCATCAAACTGGTGCAACCTTTTTCATCCAGTCCCACCAGCCCTCCCACCCTCCACCTCATAACGCTATGTTAGGCTGTGTGGTCCCATTGGGCACTCCAGATCAGATAACATCTGGTGATGAATTGATCAACACAAGCTCCAGTGGGGTGAGGTTAAACTCTATCAGTTCTCCCTTAAATGACCCATCAACATACCCCACCGACAGAGGGCAGTTGAGGGAGTGTACCAAACTGGTGCAAACTTTTTCACCCACTTCCACCAGCCCCCCCCCCCCCCAACCTTCCACCTTGGAATGCAATGTGAGGTTGTGGGGTCCCACTGACATGCTGGAGAGATATTGGAATTCAACAATGGGCTCTGTAAGTCACCCCCTCCCACTCGCCCTCCCACTTCAACATCAGGAACGACAGCAACAACATCCATCTCTACTTTAGCCCACGGATTACCGGGCTAAAATCCCCTTTGCCAGCCAGCCATGTTTGCAACGGACGAACGCACAACGATACTACAAGATGTGTTAAAAAATTCTACTTCAAGGAATGCACAACGATACTACAAGATGTGTTAAAAAATTCTACTTCAAGGAATGCACAACGACACAACAGGACGACTTAAAAAGTTCTACTTCAAGGAACGCATAACGACACAACAGGATGACTTAAAAAGTTCTACTTCAAGGAACGCACAACGACACAACAGGACGACTTTTAAAAAATCCTACTGCAATGACGACGTAGCCAGCAGGTCTTATCTCCCCTTCCCTAACCCCGCTCCCCCCCACCATTTCCCAGCGCGAAAGCGGCGGAAGCCGGAAGCGTCCCCTATATTCAGATAGAGAGATTTTAGAATTATTTACTTTTGTACAAATTAGAAACTCAGCAACTCAGTGTGAACTACTAAATGTATTATTTTTAATTACATGTATTCGATGTTGCTCACCTGAACATAGTTGAAAAAACATTATTAACTGAAATAAATTTAACATCTACATTTTTTCCATACGGTAAATAAATTCTCGACGATTTTCATAAAATGGTAATTTGCCCCAAATTTGTTTTAATTTGTATGAGTGTGCATGTTTGTGTGTGTGTGTGTGTGTGTGTGTGTGTGTGTGTGTGTGTGTGTGTGTATGTGTGTGTATGTGTCCAGTAATTTAATTATTGTACATCAGAAGCAAATTTATTTCATTAAAAAAAAGAAAACCACTCGCAGTTTTCTGTATTAGAAAATATGCATTATGAGAGAAGTGTATTTACTTGTGTTTTCCTACTTGCATCCTGCGTGCAGTGAGCATCAAAACAGCAGTGCGATGAGCCCTGTACATCAGGACAATGTTAGTAATGCACCAAATACATCAGGACCACTGATACATATGAACCGAGCACTTCAGTACAACAGTACTCACGTTCCATGTACTACAGGACAATGCTACGCACGCACTCTATACATTAGGACAATGTTACTTGTGCAACATTTACATCAAGACAAAGTTGTGTATGCAACATTGATATTAGGACAATGTTACTTGTGCAACATTTACATTAGGACAATGCTACTTATGCAACATTACACCAAGTCATGTTACTTATGCTCCTAGTACATCAGGACAATGTTAGTAATGCACCAAGTAAATGGGGACAATGTTACTTATGCTCCAAGTACATCAGGACAATGTTAGTAATGCACCAAGTACATCAGGACAATGTTAGTAATGCACCAAGTACATCAGGACAATTTTAGTAATGCACCAAGTACATCAGGACAATGTTAGTAATGCACCAAGTACATCAGGACAATTTTAGTAATGCACCAAGTACATCAGGACAATGTTAGTAATGCACCATGTACACGAAGACAATGTTACTCATACACCTTATGCATCAGAACATTGCACCAGGATGCTGCACTTGTTCTCTGTGCATCAAGGCTTTGCTCACGAACTTTATAAATGAAGACAACGGTCACGTGTATTATGTACATTATTAACAACTACTCACCTTGTATGTCGCGACAACAGTACATACGCTTTCACCTAATTATAGCGATGAAAGAAAGAAAGAAATAGCGATAAAAGAAAGAAAGAAAGAAAGAAAGAAATAGCGATGAAAGAAAGAAAGAAATAGCGATAAAAGAAAGAAAGAAAGAAAGAAAGAAAGAAAGAAAGAAAGAAACAAACAAACAAACAAAGAAACAAAGAAACAAAGAAACAAAGAAAGAAAGAAAGAAAGAAAGAAACAAACAAACAAAGAAACAAACAAAGAAAGAAACAAAGAAAGAAATAGCGATAAAAGAAAGAAAGAAAGAAACAAACAAACAAACAAACAAACAAAGAAACAAAGAAACAAACAAAGAAACAAAGAAACAAACAAAGAAACAAAGAAACAAAGAAACAAAGAAAGAAACAAACAAACAAACAAAGAAAGAAAGAAACAAACAAACAAACAAACAAACAAACAAACAAACAAAGAAAGAAAGAACGAATACACAAGAAGAGGAATTAGAGAGAAAGAGAGATTATGGAGACAAACAGAAGTTTAAATGGAGAGCTGAAATGTTTTAAGGATGAAGAGAAAGGTCGATCTTGTTGCATCCTTTGGAGAATTATTTTTTAAAGCTTAATTCAACTGTCATTTATTTTTGTCAATATATTCCTGAATCAACATTGCTTTGAGCCTAGTGTAATCGTGTCCCTCCATTCCTTGCGATCTGGCATTGCACGCTCCACTGAGACCATTGACAGGAATGTTCCTTCGTGTCGATCGAAATAGAGATTAACTCTTTTCATATAAATTATTTTTCTTTTCTGACCATCCTCCCGCACACACTCATCTCCGCCCAAATTGCTACATTTATATCTTATACCTAAACAAAAACTTGCATGCGTAACAGAAGATCACTTTTAAATTTGTGTGCCAGTTTACAATCGCCCTAGCAAATGTGTGATTTATGAAAAAATTCTTACACTCCAAGACTCATCTGGTCTCAGCAGCCATTAAAATAATTTTACTGGCTTTTGTTTAGGGGAGGAGGGGAGATTCCTCAGGAAGAGTATTTACTCAAATAAGATTGATAGTACACCACTGGGTAGTCGAAAATGAAATTTTTGGTCATCAGTAAATGTGAGTTACTTCCGCCTTGTGACGTGCAGCATTTGCACAATGCCGTCAGTAAATGTGAATTACTCCCACCTTGTGCCGTGCAGTATTTGCACAATGACGTCATTAATAGTATTGGACACAAATCTGCGCCGAATGTGTCAGGAAGAGTTATCCCGCGAAATTTCTGGCTAGTTTTCTGTAAAAGCAGTTGAAATTTAATCACAGACTCAGATAATAAAATTATTATCGCTAATACTTTTTTTTAATTGCATATATTTCATACGTTAAAATTTTACTATGACGCTTTTTCATCTGTTTGTTTTATACGTTAATGCTTGGTACTACAGACGTTTAAAATATTATTACTTATATTAGCATTATGCTCTGAGAAATATTTCGTGTAATATGAAACTTTATAAAACTCAGTGTTAGACATAACTTTAAACTTTGTATATTCTTCATTTACATAACATTCACAGGAGAAATAGGTTGGGTATGAAGACTTATGTATTGCCAAATTTCCTGTTAGGCATGGATTCAATAACATGGAATTCTGTGCATGGTGCACGCTTCTATCTGTTCGTTGATTTCGTCAACAGTATTCTGCTCTTTGCAATAAATTTCTTTGCTGCCCATAATTGCGTAATATTGAGCAGTTGTGTGTGTGTGTGTGTGTGTGTGTGTGTGTGTGTGTGTGTGTGTGTGTGTGTGTGTGTGTGTGTGTGTGTGTGTGTGTGTGTGTGAAGCTCAGTGTTTGCCATCACTGTACAAAATTGTACAACACTTATCTATCGACTGTTCATTGCGACTCTGCAACAGTCTGCTGGCTAACATAGATATCACTGATGTCTATGGCTGTGGTAACATATGGTGCTCCGTTCTAGCATGGATGTATAACGACATTTAAATGACGCCTGTTTCGAGATACTGGCAAAGTAGTCCTCGTCGTAATAATTGGCTGACAAAGTTGTGCACTCGTTTAAGCACTTATTTATCTCGTAAACTATATAAATTAATTAGAAAATGGAAAATCAACAGACTTTGCAATCGAAAATAATACCCGAATTAAATATATATCCGTACTTCTTTTTTATGAATGAATAGATTACGACATAAACAGGTTTTGTAATTACGACCAAAAATATCACTAATTTTGAACCTGATTCCAACCATTTTCTGCTCATGGCTGAGTTTCATGGAGCGCTCTTAAAATCCATAGTAAAATGGAAGCAGCTTTACTTTCTGTTGTCGTTCTCAGTGTGCATAACGCTTAAATAAGGTCGGACATACCTTTAATGAACCATAGCTCAACTATAAGAGAAAGAAACTAATGAATGTAAAAGGGGATCGTTTTGCACACACACACACACACACACACACACACACACACACACAGATATCCAAATAAATAGGTGCACATTGCATCTAGCTTAAGTAAGCACAAACCCTGACTTTCCTCGCGTTTTTGCTGTATACCTATCTCAAGATTCAGTTGAGAGACCTATTGGAAATGAGGTTATTGTCACTTAAAACATCTGCCCGGAAACAAAAGGTTAACAGCAGGAAATTGAACAGCCTTTGGAAAGGGAGAGAGGAATATATAAATACAGCTAAAGACAGATGAACACCTAGCGGGTCTCAATAGCCTCGATACAAATAATTTATCGAAAACAGGGTACGATTGATTTTACAGCGCAGGGTAGTTAGCGCTAAGAGATTTCGAACTTTGAGAGCTACAAATAGACCGAATGTAGAAAATCTAATAAGATGGACAATTGTAGGTATCACGTGATAGGAAGCCTATAGAATGATACACTTTGGACGCGGCAGACTGATCGAAGGGTACTTAATCGAACGAGTGGGACACTTGTAGGTATCACCGGAAGCCTGCAGAATGATACACTCCAGACTGAAAGTTCTTATTATGCTGACCTGCAGAATGATACACTCCAGGCTGCAGTGAGACTGAAAGTACTTATTATGCTGACCTGCAGAATGATACACTCCAGGCTGCAGTGAGACTGAAAGTACTTATTATGCTGACCTGCAGAATGATACACTCCAGGCTGCAGTGAGACTGAAAGTACTTATTATGCTGACCTGCAGAATGATACACTCCAGACTGCAGTGAGACTGAAAGTTCTTATTATGCTGACCTGCAGAATGATACACTCCAGACTGAAAGTTCTTATTATGCTGACCTGCAGAATGATACACTCCAGACTGAAAGTTCTTATTATGCTGACCTGCAGAATGATACACTCCAGGCTGAAAGTTCTTATTATGCTGACCTGCAGAATGATACACTCCAGGCTGAAAGTTCTTATTATGCTGACCTGCAGAATGATACACTCCAGGCTGAAAGTTCTTATTATGCTGACCTGCAGAATGATACACTCCAGGCTGCAGTGAGACTGAAAGTACTTATTATGCTGACCTGCAGAATGATACACTCGAGACTGCAGTGAGACTGAAAGTACTTATTATGCTGACCTGCAGAATGATACACTCCAGACTGCAGTGAGACTGAAAGTTCTTATTATGCTGACCTGCTGAACTGTGCTTTAATTAACATAATTTGATCGGTGAAAATAGTTGAAAAGATAGAGCTGTAATACAGCCATACTGCAGCAACTTAAAAATGAAGTATATTTTGAGGAATGAAATGATTTACACAACCTCATATTGATGTATATGATATAATATAGATATAAATCTATAATGAGACAACTATATTATAGAGTGCTTAGAATTGAGATGGATTAAAATTAAAATGTAGTCAACTGAGAAACTAGTAATTTATTTCTCTGTATATATATATGTATGTATGAGTGTGAGTGTGTGAGTGTGAGTGAATGTGTGTGTGTGGGCATCAAGATTGTATGATCACGTGCAAATATGTATTTAATAAATAACAATAAATAATATTTTAAAACATTCACTTCTCTTCAGGTTCTCTGTAATATTTTATATAAATCAGTGTGCAAGACTTGATGCATTAAATAAAAAGTCAAAACTATTCGTAAAAATACACGGATACAAATTCATACTACCTGTATTTTAATCACTACCCACCCACCACCAAACACATTCTCATAATACACATTGTGACAAAATTACTCCTCTGTTATATTCCCACTGACGGAGGGTGGTTGAGGTGTGCCACCTTTTTCACCCTCTTTCCGCCAGCCCCCCTGCCCTCCACCTCGGAAAGTAATGTGAGGCTCTGGGGTCCCACTGGAGCACTCCACATCAGATAAAGTCTTATGAGGAAAAGACCAACAAGCTCCAGTGGTGACGTTAAATGATAACCACCTCCCACCCCCTTCCTCTGCTATATTTTTTTCTAATACGATTATTAGGTTAGCTTTGTCAACAATTAATATGGCCAACCGAGAATATCACACTTTGTAATATATGTGTATATTTTCTCAAACTTTCAACTGGACGCGGAAATGACTGCAGCCAACCAGCCAGTGAAGATACCCTGAAATGGGGGAATCCATGCATCTTCATTAGTTAGAGCCCCATTTAGGCCAGACTGAGGTGGGGTGTCGAGATTGGCATGTCTCAACCCTTAGAAGTCTGGGGTCAATCTCTAGAGACAACTATTAAGACCAACAGAATTGGAGAGAGTACCCTCAGATCTCCGTGAACTCTATTAGGAAATTGCACTGGGAGTAAATGTCATTACAGTAGGATTTCTATATGCAGCAGATTCACTGGGAGCGAATGTTGCTAAAATTGGATTACCTCGGGCTGTAGAAATCACTGGGAGTGTATTTCAAAGTTGGATTACTGTGTGTAAAGTTGGAGCGCTGTTCCGGCCATTACTTCACAGTGAAATTCTTGTTGGATTTCGGTAACCGGCCGTTAATCCATTGGAGAGTATTCCTCTACCGTCAATCCATTGGAGAGTAGTCCACAACCGTTCCTCTCCCTAAACCAATAAAGCCATGATGGTAGAGTTTTGGGTGAATGCGATAATAATTTCAATGATTAATAGTTATGATCTTTAATTTAGTTATCCAAAATGCCTGAGACGGCTATTTTTCATTTGTATTTTCCTTAGTGTTTGAATGTCGAGAGCAGCCAAAACCAGGACTCGTACGTAGGTTATGGAACTTTAAATTAAGAAGATTTAATACGTTACGTTTACATGTTTCTACAATTACAATTATTACATTCATATTTGTTTGGTTATACTATTTGTGCATTTATCGCATTAAATTAAAATATTGATTTTTTGGTACTCTTTAGTTATTACACTCTGTTTTGTTACTTCTTCATGTTGTGTAATTCATGTTTTGTTTTGGATACTCTGACAACTATTATTTTGATTAGCATCCTAGAAATTGTTGCTGTGTGCTATTGTAACAGACACTTGGGAAATTAATTCTAATTTTGATTTAAGTGTTGCGTATACACTGTACTGATATAGTCTGTAGAGTTATACAGCTGTATGGTGATTAATGTGTAGTAAGATAAATATACTATTGGATGTGCATTTATAGCAGTAGAACTGATTGCCATTGCTCCAGAGCCACTGCTGACTGCTGAGCGCGGGGTCTCAGCAGAGTCCATCTCTGTCCCAGAACGCCTGCCGGAGCTGGAACAGATAGGTGACCTTTGGAAACCCATCATCGCCTCAGAGGAGAATGATGAGGTTGTCAGGGCGCCACCATCTTGGGGACTACCAACACCAGACCAATTAGCATCAACATTTGTTATTTACCCATCTAACTGCAGGCGACAGTCTGAAGAATTTTATAACCAATCACGTGTAGAAGATATTCGTACCATTTTACGGTGCTGTGGAAAGCCCTGGTGGTCGGCCATTCTTGGATGGCAGTACAAGGAGCTACTGCAAGAACCAACCGTACACGACTTCTCATGTACTCTTTGCCACAAAGGAAGAGTGCACAAGAGGACACGTCTCACTACAGTTCAACTATTTGAAGTCAAAGAAAACACAACGTTTTAACTACTGGGTTCATAACTTCAAGACAATCGAGAGATTGGCTTTCTACTGTCGAACCAGCCAACCTGTTACTATGAGCCAACACAGCTGCTGGGTGGGAACAAAAGGAAAAGGGACATTCTAATGGCGAACTTCGAATTTTTTCTTAACTACAGTAAATTATAATAGTTGTTATTAGTAACATCAGTAGTGATTGTCTTTAAAATGTTTGTCTTACTTGTAGATATGATCCTTCTTTAGTCAGGAGAAATTGTTTTGTCATTCTGAACCAGCTGAATTAAATTAGTGATCAAGTGAGAAGAAGAACAGAAAAGGAAGAAAAAATAACAATGAACATAAACAGTTTCGTTGAAACGTGATTTACAAGCGAAATGCAGCGGACATAGTGATGTATCAATAGCACGGTGATTGCAAAATATACAGTCAGAGTATGAATGGCTTAGAAATGTTTAATGTTAAGGTGGATATTATATCACTTAAATGAGAAATTAACTTCTGAAATAGTCTGGTTCACACTGGAAATGAATGACTAGACTGTGTGTGATCTTGTTTGGTTTGTAATTTGTCTGAATAATATGAAATGTAAACACTATTATCTCTTGTATGTAACAGTTGTTTAGATTGGTGCAATTACTGCAGGGCTGTAGATTGCATTTGTATTGAGGTTGAGATGGGATGTAAAAATGCTCTTCATGTCGCAATAAAAATTTGTTTTGACATTTGAAGAACTTGCATTCCATTTTTATGATTTATTTTTGTAACCTTGAAATGTATATATGTAGTCTCCACTTCATGTAGTCTTTAGCTTTATGTCTTCAAATCACTTAAATTGTATGCTATTTTCTTGACCTGGATTTGACTCGCAGTATATTTCTTGTAGTATGAAGTCTTACAATTATTTTGGTACCTACTGTTACTTGAACCATGAATGACCTGTAAACTATGAATGATCTCTATATTAACGAGTGACACTGTGCAGTGTTGGCCTATCCTTTCAAAGTACATTGATATGTTTTGCTTAGTTCAACTGCATGTCATTAAAAAAAAATGTAGCATTTGTTTTGGTTAATTTATGTCGAACTGCACCTACACATTGCTTGGTAAAGATTTAATTTTGTCAGGAAAGGAAGATGTGCTTACCAGTAAGTGGTGATGGTGGGGTTGCATGATATAAAATTACTCCCCTTGCTAAAATAGTATTATTAGGTTAACATTGTCAACATTTAAAATGATTAACCTAGAATATCACATTTTGTAATATTTGTGTATTTTCTCATTCTTGAAACTATATTTTGTATTATTCTTCACGTCAGTGAATTGAGGGCAGTTAGTGCACACAAGCTGATCTTTGTACTTGTACTTTCTGTGTGGTCTTTTTCGATGCACTGAGGCGAGGGAAATGGGTTTATGACTGCGGCTGCCAGCAAGACATTAGTCAAGATGCCATGAAATGGGAAAGTCCATGCATCTTCATTATTTAAGGCCTCATTTAGGCCAGAATGTGGGATGTCAAGATTGGCTATATATGCCTAAGCCCTCAGAATTCTGGGGTCATTCTCTAGAGACAACTGGTAAGATCAACAGAATTGGTCAGGGTACAGTCAGATCTCCAAGAACTCAGGTAGGAAAATGCCCTGGGAGTGAATGTTGCTAAAATTGGATTACTGTGGGGATGTAGAAATCACAGGGAGCGAATGTTGCTAAAATTGAATTACTGTGGGCTGTAGAAATCACTGGGAGTGAATGTTGCTAAAATTGGTTTACTGTGGGCTGTGGAAATCACTGGAAGTGAATGTGTTGCTAAAATTGGATTACCTTGGGCTGTAGAAATCACTGGGAGTGTATTCAAAGATGGATTACTGTGTGTAAAGTTGGAGCACTGTTCCGGCCATTACTTCACAGTGAAATTTTTGTGCAATGTTGGGTTTCAGTAACCGGTCGTTAATCCATTGGAGAGTAATCGTTTCTCTCTCAATACCAGTAAAGCCATGAGGGTGGAGGTTTGAATGAGCATGATAATAATTTCAATGATTAAGAGTTGATCTTTAAGTTATCAAAAACAAAAAAAAAACGCGCGTGAGAGAGAGGCTATTTTTCAATTGTATTTTCCTTAGTGCTTGAATGTTGAGAGAAAGCAAAGACAAAAACTCGTAAGTAGGCTATGGAAATTTAAATTAGACAAAATACAATAAACTACGTTTACATTTTTCTAATATTACAAGTATTACATTCGTATTTGTTTGGTTATACTATTTGTGCATTTATCACATTAAATGAAAATAATGATATTCCACTCTTTACTTATTATACTCTGATTTGTAACTGCTTCATGTTGTGTAGGTCACGTGACGTGCGTTCGTTATGAGAAAAGCTTAGTGTTAGCTTATAATCTTCTTAGTATCCTTGCTTAATTAGAGGGGATGGGGGGGGGGGCTTGATACACGAGACTTAGACAGGCACAGGAAGAGATCTCTTTCCTGGACTTGTAAGTTGGGGATTTTTTCACGTGGAATTGACAGCAATAACGTAAACAATACACTTGTGACTTTGTTACAAAAAGGTGCGAAAGACTATTGAGACAGCGCCTAATCAGGTTATGTATAAACTATTATACTTATCTCTAATAACTCAATTTCTCTTCTCTGATAGGAACTATCCTGTGCTTTGTATTGACACTAATCTGAGAACAGAAATGGATTCATTAGAGATAAGTTATAATAGTTTCATCCTAACCTGGTTTAGATGCTATCCCAATAGTATTTCACAAGTTATTGTTCACGTCAATTAAACGTGTTTCCCTTATAAAACACTGATTCTATTCTCTTCAGGCTAAACTGGCACTCTTTAATAGCTTCCTCAAGCAGAACAACAATCTAGCAATTTCTAGTACCTTGCTTGTACCAGAAATTGCTCGATGTAGTCAGCATACATTGCCACCATACATCAATGGAGTGCAATGTATTCCTTACACCTACATAAGTACTATCCTGTGATTTGTATTGACACTAATCTATTGGATTTTGTGTTAGAATATAAGACTCTATAGATATTAAAATTATTTGAACCTGGTTTCATGGAAATACTGATGTCAAGTAATCTTTATTTTGAATTTGTTATATGTATATTTGATTGTTGATTTAATAAATTTATTGTCAAATTTATTGACATTCTAGCACATATTGATAACGTTATGTTGGAGAAGAAAGTGGGTGGGTGTGGGGCTTAATAACATGGACTGTGGTAGACAACTCTAGCATCTACCATAGTTGTAGCTGTCTATATAATCAGTGAACCTGGAGATTCTGATAAAACAAGCAAAGGCTGTAAAATATATAATCAGGGAACAAACAGTTTCCAGTTTATTCCTTTTTAACTCCATTCTTTCTTACATTCAAGTCTCAGCTTACAGTTTCTTTCAACAGTATTTATTAGCCAGATACACGCATAAAGTATAATGAATACAGCATAATAGTTTTATGAGTGGGTTCACTAGAAACAATGTCAAGTGTTTAGCATACTATATATAAGCATCTACAATTTGTAGAAATAATAGTCTACTCAAATAATATATATCTATTTAAAACACAAGTATAACATTTCAATAGAAAAGTCCATTCACTGTCAATCAGTCAGTTAACTCCCCATTAAGCAATGGTACCTTTCCTGATCAGACTTCTTGCCACACTAAATTCAAGTGATTAGACAATAGAAATTTCTACAGCAAATAAACTTTTAATCCCAGACCAAGGGCTGGTCTCATTCCCACAAATCTTAACCATTGGATAATAAAACTACTCATCCATTCGGAACTGGTTTGCATTGCATCAGCAATTCCTAGCATATTCTCAACTCGAGTGTTTATTCCAACTCTGACACTTACAAAAATACCATCATAAGAAGTGCCCATGGTCGGGTCACTTCGACAATTTAACAATTTATATAGCAATTAAGTCTAGAAATAGGGATATGCAAATTTACTCCACCACACTATTAAAATTATTCGAACATGGTTCATGGAAATATTGATGTCAAGTAATCTTTTTCGTTGTGTTTGTTATAGGTATATTTGATTATTGATTTAATACATTGATTGTTAAATTTATTGACCTTCTTACACATATTGATAACCTTATGTTGGAGAAGAAAGTGGGTAGATAGAGGCTCGCTAAATATCAATTAAAAGATTGATTTATCTCCTCCTTTTAAGAGGTTTTCCACCTACAGAAATATTGTGTGACGGTAAATGTTTACAGCGCCCGCATATCCGCCAAGTGAGAGAAACGAGGGGTGGCTGCTGGAGAATTATTAACATAAATTAAGATTGTTATCGCTTATAATTAGTTATGGATGATTGATTAATAATAAAAATAATAAGAACGATTAACAGGTGACGTTGGCATCATGGATGGATGGATAGATGGATGGATGGATGGATGGATGGATGGATGGATGGATAGATAGATAAATAGATGGATGGATAGATAGATAGATAGATAGATAGATAGATAGATGGATGGATGGATGGATAGATAGATAGATAAATAGATGGATGGATGGATGGATAGATAGATGGATGGATGGATGGATAGATAGATAGATAGATAGATAGATAGATAGATAGATAGATAGATAGATAGATAGATAGATAGATAGATAGATAGATAGATAGATAGATAGATAGATAGATAGATAGATAGATAGATAGATAGATAGATAGATAGATAGATAGATAGATAGATAGATAGTGATAGAACAATTTTTAAAATATTTTTTAATTTTTATGAGACGCCTAAAGAAATATACAAACACAGTGAGATGAATTTACTGAAAATCCAGTTGTATACGGTCATAAGCTAGTTAGGATGTACAGTCATAATTATCGGAAGAAAGTGACGTAATAATTACAATTCGACCTGGTCAAAAGATTATAATAGTTTAGCAAATAATAATCAGAATGGGAGTTATATCATTCCTGTAGATCTTTATTACAAGACTGGACTAATTTAATATAATGAAATGGAAGTAGATCATAGTTTGTCTTACTGAGATGACATTGAATTACTTCTTGCGAAATCAGCCGCTCTGTATTTATATTTATATGGGTCAGGGAAATATTTCGTGTTTCAGAGCACAAAAGACTTCTCTTAATTTGGAAACGTGTGTGTGGTCTCAGTCAGATAGTCATGCAACACAAAAAAGTACTTAAGCGAATTTTAATAATTAATCTGGGCTGTCTATTCGTGTACAGCATGTATTTTTTAATTTTAGTTTTTGAGGTATATTCGATAATTAAAAATTATATGTTCCAAAAGAAGTGTGTGCTTGTCAGTAGTAGGCTGTATGCCTCTTTGCTTATATTTCTCTTTCTGTCTTACTAGCAGTCTGTAAGCCTCTTTGCTTATATTTCTCTTTCTGCCTTTGCTACGCTTTCTCTCTCTCTCTCTCTCTCTCTCTCTCTCTCTCACTCACACACACACACACACACACACACACACACACACACACACGCGCGGTCTGTCTTCCTCTCTAAGAGTTAATATTTAAAATCCAGTCGGGTGAAAAACCTGAAGTGTTTATTTGTAGGAAAACAGTGCTGATTTCACGTCACCAGTCGCTATTTCTTCTCAGTGTTAAATGTCACATCACCCAATTCTGTTCCTCTGGCTGCCTTTCATTTTCCAGTCTGTCACTGATCATTAAAGTGCCAAGCGAGTCTTTCCCTGCATGGGTAGCTTACACAATTCTCCTCCGCTGGCACTTTTAGTAATGATGCCCCACGGTTATAAAACGAACTTTGATTTTAAATCACGTGTCTTGGAGCACAGGACTAAACAAATAAATAATTAGAAAATATTAAAAAATGTATACATGTATTTATAGTAAGAACTGTTTATAGTAAGAGACGTTTATTTGGAGCTGGGTAAAGAAAAACAAGAAAATAGATAGGAAAACTGTTTCTATTAGCATCAAGGAAAAAAGCATTATTATTACTATTATTATTATTAGACTCTTGCAACTTTTCCGTAAAACAATTATGTTATCATTTTTCATGGCACGACAGAAATATCATTGATTAACGCCACTGTGCTAACATTATTTGGCATTTTCACTCTTGTCGTATTTTTAAAAAATTCAGCGTTCTACTGTTAATTAATTATTGCTTTATTCCATTACAATGTCATTCATGAGACGTCATAATAATTGCGTCAATCCATTTTCATCTCATTCATTAGACATCTTAATTAGTGCAAAATCCATTATGAATCGTTTGTCAGATATCATAATTATTACCTAAATTCCAGCTACCATTTATCAAACATAATTATATTTTAAAAAATTCATTACGTTCACATTTATCATTTACAAGCCATCACTTATAAATATATACAACTCACTCTCCTTATATTTAAATTAAACTCAATAAATATATAAACTCTCTTGAAAAAAACCCAATGATAATGATACATGACTTACATATACCAGTTGTGATAACGATATAAATACTAATCGTATTATACTATATACTTATATAGAGTGCTTACAGATAATGATGGGTCATATCAAGTACTAAAACGTATTATACTATATAAAATACTTAGAGATAATGATGGACCACATCAAGTAAGTACTAAAACGTATTGTACTATACAGAATACTTAGAGATAATGACGGATCATATGAAGTAAGTACAAAAACTTATTATACTATACATTATACTTACAGATAATGACGGACCATACAAATAAGTACTAAAACGTATTATACTATACAGAATACTTACAGGTAATGACGGACCATACAAGTACTAAAACGTATTATACTATACAGAATACTTACAGATAATGACGGGTCATACAAGTGTTGTCATCAAGTGTATGTTGTCGTGACAGTTTCGAAGGTATATTTGTGTACTATAAATAGACTTGTACTTTAGTTAATCAAAACGTTTATCAGTTAAAATGTAGAGATGTTTCCTTTCATAAACTTTATTAGCCTCAAATAATTAAAATTGCATTTGAACAAAGTGTTCGGTTATAATGTCTAACGTAAACCTGATAATTAATAAATTGCATATTAATTATAAAACAAACTGTTAAAACTTTTCCGACTAGCAAGCATCCATATTAATGCCGCGCCTGCTTTTGTAATCTATACATTATTAATGCGCAATGTATGCTCTGTTCTCAGACGGTTTGAATGTATAGAGTAGTGACATTCTTGAACTCTACTGTCGGGAAGTGTAGAAAGTATTTGTCCCATTTCAAAAGAGTCCGGACAGACACGCCACGTTCTGAGGCAGTTCAGAAATTTCACTCGACCCCATTTTCATCTAGTTCTGTTATGTGACAGTTGCAATGTTTTAATGCCCGATTCCGAGAAATTCCGTGAGGAATTCCCGATTTAATCTTACGTCAAACTTAGAAGAGACACTGGAACACGGTGATGTTTGATTTAGTTCATTAATTAATAATATTAACGAAACTATATCTAATAGATAAAGAACTATTTGTTGTCAGTTTTAATTCGAAGGCAATTCAAATTAGATGAGAACCCGATAACAGCAAAGATAAAGAACTGTGTATAAAAGAGACGTAACTACGCAGTTAAATCAAGTTTACAATTGGCTGTGACGTCACATTCAATAATGGAGATATATATTTTTTTAAATGACACATGTCTCCCAAGATAAATGCCATACGCCAAATCACAGAGACGGAAGTTTACAACCTCATCAAGCACCAGTCCCAGAGCTGTGTTTTCACTATTTTGTAGCCAATTCACTTTAGCCGAGAAAGCGTTTTCAGCACGATGTTAGTGCTAAAGAACTATGAAACATGTCCTAATGGGCAGAACATGAAACATGTCCTAATGGGCAGAACATGAAACATGTCCTAATGGGCAGAACATGAAACATGTCCTAATGGGCAGAACATGAAACATGTCCTAATGGGCAGAACATGAAACATGTCCTAATGGGCAGAACATGAAACATGTCCTAATGGGCAGAACATGAAACATGTCCTAATGGGCAGAACATGAAACATGTCCTAATGGGCAGAACATGAAACATGTCCTAATGGGCAGAACATGAAACATGTCCTAATGGGCAGAACATGAAACATGTCCTAATGGGCAGAACATGAAACATGTCCTAATGGGCAGAACATGAAACATGTCCTAATGGGCAGAACATGAAACATGTCCTAATGGGCAGAACATTTATGTCTCCAAAGCTCTCTCGCCTTACTACCGGCATGAATAGCTCTGGATCTTCGTTCTTTGGGACGATACGTCTGTCGTGATTGATTTTAATCTTCGTTCAAGAGATACGCAATCTCCCTGGAGTATTTTTCCCCTCGTAGACTATCTGTGCAGATGTCTAATGAACCAGTCACAGTGTGACATGGACCAGGATTACAGAAAATGTGGACCAGATTACAAAAACATTTGTTACAGCTCGTCAACAAACAGACCAGACAACAGACCGTACAGTGTGCACTGAAAACGCTGGCAATCATGTTTTGTAAATTTGGTTGCTAAAGACAATTTCATTGAAATCTTTTCCTTTTTTCCCTCTTCTGTTTTTTTCTTTTCTTTTCTCCCCATTCTAGAAATACGCCATCAAAAAGAAAGACAAACTGGCTTCAATTTTAATGGATATATCTGCAAATCTGGAGGTGTGATGTTAGAGTCTGAGCGATAGATTGATAGACAGATAGGAAGATAAATAGACAAACAAAGAGAAAGACATAGACAGACAAACAGAGAAAAATAGTTGTAGATAGATAGATAGATAGATAGATAGATAGATAAATAGATAGATAGATAGATAGATAGATAGAAAGAAAGAAAGATAGATAGAAAAAGACCCGCAAGGAGAACTGTATTAAAGGACTAAGTACGAAAGAAACACAACAGACCTAATGCACAGTTAATGGTAGAGATGTTACACGAAACTATTCCTAATAGACTCGGAGTCGGGTTAAAAATAAAATAAAGTGGTATGAGCAGTTAAAAAAAAAATAGTGTGCCATTCATATACACATTTCATCGTCATGGACACAAGAGTTTAGAGAAAAATTATAATAAATATATTTTATGGCTCATTTTAAATATTATTTATGTTGCTTATTGTTTATATTTCAGTCATGAAAACTAGTCATGCATTGCTGTTTTCTGCTAGTTGAAGTGATCAATAATAAAAATTAAACGTGATCTGCCGAAATAGCGTTCGTCCATTCAACAGAGTTGATGAGTCGAAGTATCCCACCCTTACTTCATGATCTCCCATGTTACCAAGGTTATTCTTTCAATTTTTCTCTCTTTCTTTCATCGTGTTTAAGCAAAAACACGATTAAATACCAACAACATCAACAGCCCAAACCCACAATTATAAACTAATATTGTTTTTTCACGTAATAAAAACAACCTGAAAGAAATTCAAAAGAAAATCTTGGTAAACACAAAAACTAAGCCAGATTTATGAAGCGAATCTCCATTGTTTTGTTATTCTGGCATCTTAAAATTAAACAGGATTTTTTGTCCAGCTGAAGGGTGGGGTGGGGGTGTAGGGGTGAATGCGTTTGTTTTTAATTTTTAATTTTTTCGTTAATGTTCTTTCTTTACTAAGAAGTTTATGTTTGAACGCGCATATGTGTGTGTGTGTGTTTGTGTGTATGTGTTTGTGTGGGTTGGTGTTTCTTTCCTTCGGCGTTTTGCCAATCAACAACGAAAGTCGTGTCTATTATGCAAATTTGCAAAAGGACACGTAATTTGTGACGTCGGAAGGCTTCTGTCCGTCCACTATTTCTAGCTAGTAACAAAATGTTAGCGGCAAATGAAACTGTCAATATCTGAGCTGCGTTTGAAGACGTGAAGACAGTAAATTTAAAACAACACACAGGGCACTGCTTAATAAAATTGATCTGTTCTTCCGGACATCGCCCCCGCCCCCATCCTTGGATCCCTCCACTGGCTGATTTTAAGTTCCATCCACTCTCTACAAGAAAAGAAAACGCATCTTGCTTGTTGACAGCATGTAAAGCGTTTTGTTTATTGACAGGATGTAAAGCATCTTGTTTCTTGACAGCATGTAAAGCTTCTTATTTCTTGACGCCATGTAAAGATTATTGCTTCTTGACAACATGTAAAGCGTCTTGTTTCTTGACAGCATGTAAAACGTTCTGTTTCTTGACAGCATGTAAAGCGTCTTGTTTGTTGACATCGTGTAAAGTGTCTTGTTTGTTGACAGCATGTAAAACGTTCTGTTTCATGACAGCGTGTAAAGCGTTTTGTTTTTTGACAGCATGAAAAGCGTCTTGTTTCTTGACAGCATGTAAAGTGTTTTGTTTCTTGACAGCATGTAAAGCGTCTTGTTTCTTGACAGCATGTAAAGCGTCTTGTTTCTTGACAGCATGTAAATCGTCTTGTTTCTTGACAGCATGTAAAGCGTCTTGTTTCTTGACAGCATGTAAAGCGTCTTGTTTCTTGACAGCATGTAAAGCGTTTTGTCTTGACAGCATGTAAAGCGTCTTGTTTCTTGACAGCATGTAAAGCGTTTTGTTTCTTGACAGCAAAGCACGAATATCAAAACTCCGTTCTAAAACATTGTCTTTACTGCAGTTGAAAACAATTATTTTAAATTCTAAATTATTATTATTCATGTATAATTTTATAAATTTTTATGTACTCTTAGTTTAAATAAACCCTTTTTATTGTTAGGTTGCTTTATTGTTTATCTTCTTTTTTTTGTTGTTGTTGCCGTTACTAAAGATTGTAAACTCATTAATTCTTTATTTTAATTTTGTGAAAGGATGAGTAATATATTTTGTCTGAAGTATATTTTACAAACGCACGAGCGCGCACAGGCATGCATGCACACTAAGACACACATAGAGAGAGAGAGAGAGAGAGAGAGAGAGAGAGAGAGAGATGGATGGATGGATAGATAGATAGATAGATAATAGATAGATAGATAAATAGAAGGATGGATGGATGGATGGATAGATAGATAGATAGATAATAGATAGAGAGATAGAGAGATAGATAGATGGATGGATAGATAGATAATAGATAGATAGATAGATAGATAGAAGGATGGATGGATGGATGGATGGATGGATAGATAGATAGATAGATAGATAGATAGATGGATAGATAGATAGATAATAGATAGATAGATAGAAGGATGGATGGATGGATGGATAGATAGATAGATAGATAGACAGATAGATAGATAGATAGATAGATGGATGGATAGATAGATAGATAGATAATAGATAGATAGATAAAAGGATGGATGGATGGATGGATGGATGGATGGATAGATAGATAGATAGATAGATAGATAGATAGATAGATAGATAGATAGATAGTTTGTATTGTGACAATTCATTCATAGAAAACGGATATTGCATTGTATGAATCATGTGTTATGATGATTATGTATATAGAATAATATATTTATATTGCGGTTTACAAGCTTAGATTGTGAAACTCCATGAATAGAGTTTTTGAAACCTTAAATTGTGCCAGTCCATTAATATATGTCGCTATTTCGTCCTACGAATCTTTCATTGTATCAATTTATCAATAAGAGTATTGTGTTGTATGAAGATTGCATTGTGTCAATTTGTCAATAAGAGTATTGTGTTGTATGAAGATTGCATTGTGTCAATTTATCAATAAGAGTATTGTGTTGTATGAAGATTGCATTGTATCAATTTATCAATAAGAGTATTGTGTTGTATGAAGATTGCATTGTATCAATTTATCAATAAGAGTATTGTGTTGTATGAAGATTGCATTGTGTCAATTTGTCAATAAGAGTATTAGGTTGTATGAAGATTGCATTGTGTCAATTTGTCAATAAGAGTATTAGGTTGTATGAAGATTGCATTGTGTCAGTTTGTCAATAAGAGTATTAGGTTGTATGAAGATTGCATTGTGTCAATTTGTCAATAAGAGTATTAGGTTGTATGAAGATTGCATTGTGTCAATCCCTTAATAGTAGACGTGTATATCGTTCTCTAAAGTTTGCAATGTGTCAGTCCTTTCATAGATACCTATATTTTATTGTACAGAGCTTGTATTGTGACAATTCATAGATAGAAGACAGGTATTGCATTCTACAAATCTTGCATTATGATTACTACTAATTAAAAGAATTTACAATTGCATTCTGGCAAGTTAGAATTGTGCCATTCTATTAATAGAATATTGCATTCTAACATTCTAAACAGCTTGTGTCAATCCGTTAGACAGGTATTGCGTTTTGTCAAGTTTGTATCGTACCACAATTTGCATGAGATCTCCATTTCTGATCCTTCAGAAATTGCAATGTATCAATCATTTTTTCTACAAAGAACTCAGTGTTCTGTCCTAAATTTAAAAAGGAAGAAAGAAAGAAAGAAAGAAAGAAAGAAAGGAAGAAGGAAGTTTAATAATGATATGAATATTTACGGACGCCACTTTTCTAACTTGTTTTTATTACTATTATTACTCCAGGCAAAGTTCACTTCCCTCTTTCTTCTCAGTTTATTGAATGGGCAATTTATGTGAAATATTCCTTTCCTAATTGACCAGTGTGTAAAAATATCTTGAGCTATTATTGTTCATTTCTAGGAAAAACTGACAATTGTGTAAATAGATTCCAGACGACTGCTGCGCCACATAGCGGATCTACATAAGGGAAGTAAATTTCCTTTTTTAGTTCAGCAAAGGAAAGGTTCCTTAGAGAGAAAAGAACACGAAAGCACCCCCCTCCACCCCCACTCACATACACCACAAAAAAGCAGTGTTGTAAAATGTTGTCCTTTCGGATAATTTTCCCAGGGTACCGGAAGAGATTTTTCCTTTATATATGAAATTTATAAACTCGAGGTTGATTCGACTTACAGAGGAATGCGTGTTTTACGTCACCAGGCGTTCTGTCACCAACGAGAGACTAAAACGCCCTTTCTGATTAGTCACTGAATTGGCAGTTATTAATTATTTTAATAAGTTTGATAAGAGACCACTGAACACTTGTTTGTCTACGATTTTAATCATCTGTCCCTATTAAAAATAAATGTGGTGCATGCATTATAATATAAAGAAGTAGTGTGTGGTACGGGATTACACAGGAAGTTTTGTTTAATAAAGGTTTAATAAAGCCTACAGTCTCATGAAATAAAGGTACTTAGACCTAACAGTCATGAAGCTGAAAAACATATAACTGAAATAGCTGTATACGTCACACACTGAGTGGCTTAATTATGTACACCACACACCAAAAGCGTAGCCAACAACCTCAAATGCGTGAACGGTTAGCCATATACTTCGCATAAAGAGTGCTTTAGACATATATGTCACACTTCGCATAAAGAGTGCTTTAGCCATATATGTCACACTTCGCATAAAGAGTGCTTTAGACATATATGTCACACTTCGCATAAAGAGTGCTTTAGACATATATGTCACACTTCGCATATAGAGTGCTTTAGACATATATGTCACACTTCGCATAAAGAGTGCTTTAGCCATATATGTCACACTTCGCATAAAGAGTGCTTTAGACATATATGTCACACTTCGCATAAAGAGTGCTTTAGCCATATATGTCACACTTCGCATAAAGAGTGCTTTAGACATATATGTCACACTTCGCATAAAGAGTGCTTTAGACATATATGTCACACTTCGCATAAAGAGTGCTTTAGCCATATATGTCACACTTCGCATAAAGAGTGCTTTAGACATATATGTCACACTTCGCATAAAGAGTGCTTTAGACATATATGTCACACTTCGCATAAAGAGTGCTTTAGACATATATGTCACACTTCGAAAAGATTACATCTTAGAGCTACTTTCACAATATGAATCACAAACTTGCTTAAGTATTACAATCTTTAATTATTTATTTAATAATAGTCTCATGGTAAGTTTAGTGTATAGCAGAGTTTAGCATAATTTGCATTAAAGACAGAAAAAAGTAGAAGTCAGACAACTCTAGTTTACTAAGACAGGAAAAAGGCAACAGAAGTCAGACAATCTAGTTCACTAAGACAGGAAAAAGGCAATAGAAGTCAGACAATCTTGTTTACTGAGAGATACGGTAAAGTTCACATTCACAACCACAACAGCTAGTTAATCGCATGGAACAAGGCTGTGAATGGAACGCTTTCGTAAAATGTTCTTTAATGGAAGGATGACGAAGTACTGCAGCTTTGATCATTATCGTCGTACTGGCGTCAAACTATAGCACTTTCTTCAGTGACGGAATTACCTGGAATCGCAACATCTAACTGTTTTCTCATTGACATAGAATTGCAACACCTAACTGTTTTCTCATTGACATAGAATTGCAACATCTAACTGTTTTCTCATTGACATAGAATTGCAACATCTAACTGTTTTCTCATTGACATAGAATTGCAACATCTAACTGTTTTCTCACTGACACAGAATTGCAACATCTAACTGTTTTCTCACCGGCATAGAAGCGCAACCTCTAATTGTGGTATTGTTTCCTCACTCATATAGAATCGAAACATCCAATTGCAGCGACGCTGTGGGCTCCCCCAGAAGCAGTCCAAGACTGAGAACATCGTGAAGATGTTGCGGCTTTTGGGGTGAGAGAGAGAGAGAGAGTAACACACTGTTGCAATATTGTTTTATCACTGACATAGAATCGCAGCATCTAATTGCAGTATTGTTTTATCGTTGAAATAGAATTGCAGCATTTAAGTTAGCATAAGTATTTTTTCCAGTTACGAAATTATCTGGAATTGCAACATTTAATTTGCAGTAGTGTTACATATGTATGATATAATGGTATAGAAAGGCAACATTTAATTACAGCGTTGTTTTCTCTCTGATATAATGGAATGTAATAGTAACATTTGATATAAATATTTCTTTCTCTCTGATATAATGGAATGTAATAGTAACATTTGATATAAATATTTCTTTCTCTCTGATATAATGGAATGTAATAGTAACATTTGATATAAATATTTCTTTCTCTCTGATATAATGGAATGTAATAGTAACATTTGATATAAATATTTCTTTCTCGATGATATAATGGAATGTAATAGTAACATTTGATATAAATATTTCTTTCTCGATGATATAATGGAAAATAATTGCAAACATTATTTAATTAGCAATAGTCAGGTATTTAACTTGGAATTACAAGACTTTGCTCCAATACCATTCAGACTTAATGACAGAAGCAGCACTGCTCTTCAGTGGTGTAAAAACATGGAATTACAACATTCTTTCGATATAGGTTACGAACATAATGAGATGACACGACACCAGTTTTCCCATTAGGATATAACAATAATGATATGAGACGACAGCAATATTTTTCAATTAGGATATTACAGAGATGACAGGGACTGAACAGTGTTTTCCAATTAGGATGTGACTGTAATGAGGTGAAATGGCAAAATTTTCACAAATACTGTTCAGATGTAATGAGTACTGTCTGTCACTTAGCACATGACCGCATTGACCTGACATGGCCAAACTGTTTTTCACTGAAAACATTACCTCAATGATGAGACATGGCCACATTTTTTTTTTACTGAAGATGTGATCGCAATGACATGAAATGTCTACACTGTTTTTCACTGAGGACATGACCGCAATGACATGAAATGTTGTACAACGAAGATAAAAAGTAATGACACAGAAGTGCAACATTGCTCTTTATTTATTGAAGATTGTTCTCATTAAGGAAATATTGTGTTAGTATGGTGCAATAAACGGAAGTGAAGTGTATGATCTAATGAAGGTGAAATTACTAGAGCTGTTTCTTGAGGGATATAGATTTATAGTATTTGTTATTTAACCAGTTGGAATTACAGCATTGTTCTTTAATGAGTTGAAATTACAGCATTGTTCCTCAACCTAGCCGGCAGATGGTTTTACTCTGCAAGGTGGCAATGTATTGATTCATTTTACCCGCGAGCTCCGTGGTCAGTGACAAGTAGTTTTCAAATCAAAATTTCAGCCGCTGTTGATTAGCGATCCGTTATTCGTCCATAAACGGAAGGACAAATACTCTGACGTCAAACATAACATATTAGAGAATAAATGATTGGAGGAACCTTTTCCAATGTTTTGAGTAAAAATACGTTAATCTGGCGACTGCAATTTCTTGGCCGTTACTTTCAGAATGTGCGCAATAAAAAGCGAATAAACGAAGATGAATAAGCTTGTTAAGAACAGAGATTGGTCGGAAATAAATACGACAGTGATGACGTCGATGATAATGGCATCGCTGATGCCCAAGTTGCGGTGATGGTGTTCATGGGTGAAGGTGGTGTCTTGCAGTTTTGTTTATCTTCGCGATGGATTTCGATTATAATGTTAATTCTGATGAGAACGACTGCTTTAACAGTAACTACGGTAATAGTGACTTTGATAATGAAGATGATGATAATATAATGATAGACGAGGTTGTGAAAGGTATGCTGGTGGTGATGATGAAGGTTCTGATAGTGGTGTTCATAATAATGATGAAGACGATGATTACTCCAGCAATGCCGACTTAAGTAATTATATTTAATATACTTTTTTTTTAAAGAAAAGAAAAAAAATCATACCGGTACAAGTGTCCACTTAATGTCCTTGACAAAGACCATGGTTCAGACCTGAAGTAGCGTCCCGTTAAGGTTAGATCCTGATGTTGTTAGACCAGAACTATAAGCCTCTTTCGTCACACGTGTTAATGGCGGCAATTGACGAAAGACAATAAGACAATGTAAAAATGAAAACCTTCCCTCTGTTCCAGACCCCGGAACCGATGGTTCTAGGAAAGGTAAACATAAAATTTGTTTGTGATTGGTTAGTCTGCAGATCGCCGCCTGGGGGTATTTGTCGCTTGGTCGCGCAAGGCTGCCGCTGGTGCATTCGATCTGACGCAGAATCACTAAAGCCATGTTGCGGTATCTTGCCTATGACGGGCTGGCTTGGAAACGACAAAAAGAAAAAAAAAGGATTATTAAATTTAAAATAACAGTTGTCAAAAACCGTGGGAAGAATGAAAGAAACGATATGAAATATTCCAGTTTAAATAAAAAATAAATGCGAAAATATTTGTTTGTTGTCCTTCTATCCTCTATGTATGTGTGAATGTGGGAGGGTGAGTGATGAGAAGGTGCAGATTTGACGTCACAATTACTGTGCGTCAGACTAAAAATGGAGATAAATATGGAAAGTAAAGGGATATAATCGATAACACAAATCAGTAGGCGTTATCAAACTCAGTCTAATGTATTATTATCACGGAGTCACAGGGGAAATAAGGACGTTTGTTTGTTTGTCTTCACGAAATCGCTTTTAACTTCATATACAAACATCAGCAACATAAAGAAAACAATTTAAAAAAAAATTCATTGAAAGCATTTTAATTGAGCACAGCACTTAAAAGTAGAAACTATGTTTGAATAAAAATCCATAGAGTAAATTATACAAAATTAAAATATGTGGCTACATTTAATAAATATTATAAGGTAAGATAACTACCAACCTAAGCAAACAAATATTTAAATTGTGGTTTCCCTTACTGAGTTAGCAAACTTAAGTCCTAAAGGTAACATTCATCATTTGAACAACAAGAATTTACGTTAAGCAATAAGTGGCTTCCAGGATAAAACGAATTATTGCTTGACGCTGAATTTGTGTTCTCTGATAAGAACTCTCCTGTGATTTGTATTGACACTATTGTCGAATTGTATTTAGGATATAAGACTGTTTAAACAGAGAAATTATTTGAATGTGGTTTCATGGAAATATTGATGTTAAGTCATCTTCTTTATTGTATTTGTCATATGTATATTTGATTGTTCATTTAATAAATTTATTGACCTTCTTACATATATCGATAAACTTATGTTGGAGAAGATAGCGTGTGGATGGGGGCCTTCTTGATATAGATTAAAGATGGATTTGTCTTCTCTTTTAGTAAGACGTTTTCCACCTACAGAATATTGTGTGACAGTAAATGTTTGTCTTTAATGTTGTGGAAGAGAGAAAACGTTTACAGCGCCCGCATATCCGCCCAGTGAGGTAAATGAGTGGTGTCTTCTGGAGAATTATTAATAAAATAAATAATTTTTCTCAACACTTGTAATTAGTTATGAAAGATTAATTAATAATAATAATAATCATTAACTAAGTGGCCTTGACATCTAATCTATCTATCTATCTATCTGTCTGTCTGTCTGTCTATTTATAAGCGTAATGGGATGTTATAATGCTAGCCACGGCGGGAAGGGATTTCCATATGTAAAATTAATTATTGCATTTAATAATTTCATCGAAAAAATCCCCGACTTACAAGCCAGCCACGGTTTAGAGGGAAATCTCTTCCTGTGCCTATCTAAGTCTCGTGTGGCTCAGGCCCCCACACTCCCTCTAAAAAGGATACTACGAAGAGTATTAACTAATACTAAGCTAATGACGTAATTAACGAACACGTCACGTGAACTACACAAGATGAAGCAGTTACAGGACAGGGAGTAATAACCAAAGAGTGGAATATCAATATTTTAATTTAATGTGCTAAATGCATGAATAGTATAAACCAAACAAATATAATGTAATATTTGTAAAGACAGAAACATGTAAATGTAATTTAATGTTTTCTGTCTAATTTTAAAGTTCCACAACCTACGTACGATTTCCTGCCTTGGCAGCTCTTTACATTCAAACACAAGGAAAGTACAAATGAGTAATAGCCACTGTTTCGGGGCATTCTTGGACAACTAAATTAAAGATCACCTATTATTCACTGAAATATTTATCATGATCACCCAAACCTCTACCCTTGTGGCTTTACTGGTAAAGGGAGAGAAACAGTTGCAGACTCTCCAATCGTTTAACGGCCGGCTACCGAAATCCAACTATGCACTTCCAGTGAATTATGGCCGGGTCTGTAGTCCAATGTTACACACAATATTCTAGCTTTGAAATACACTCCCAATGATTTTTACAGCCTAAGGTAATCCAATTTTAGCACCATTCACTCCCACTGAAATCCTACTGTAATGAAATTCTCTCCCAGTGCAATTTCCTAACAGAGTTCTCGGAGATCTGTCCATTATTGTGGTTGATTTCTGTTGGCTTTAACTAGTTGACTCTAGAGACTGGCTCCAGACTTCTGAGTGCTGAGGCATATATAGCCAATCTAGACATCCCACCTTAGTCTGGCTTAGATGGGTCCCAAATAATAACAATGCATGGAGTTGCTACTTTACGGCATCGTGACTAATGGCTGGCTCGCTAATCCATTAATCCATTTCCGCTCACCTCTGTACATCGAAAAGACCACACAGCTAGGACAAGTACAAAGGTCAACTAGTGTGTACTAAGTGCCAACTCACTGGCATGAAGAATAATACAAAACATAGTTTCAAGCTTGAGAAAATGCACAAATATTACAGTATTGCCAGAAATTAATGAGACACGCAATGTTAATGTTTCCCTGTCTATCAGTATCTGAGCAATTAATAATGAACTGATTATGTTAATTGTCACCACAAAAAATACTTGACAATAACTTATTATTTAGGATAATGATTATTTTGTTTTTATTAATTATTTCAAATAGTGAGTGAGACATTTTTTGTTGATAAATGTCTTTATGGTTAATAATTTATCTGTATACAGACAAGCCTTTAATTATATCTGTATTGTTAAGTGAAATTATTACTAAAATATATTAATGATTGTTAATAACTCTAATAATTTTTGTTAATTTGTTATTGAGATTTTTCTTAATTAAAAATATCTTAATGATTAATTATAAAATAATTGCACATTTGGCTCGATTTTTTTGTAGACTGGACAAGGGGCAAGGATTACAACAATAAATACACCGGCATTCCTTCTTGGACTTCATCAACAAACGAAGATGAATCAGCAGCACAGCGCGAAAACAACTTCTTCTGAATTTCTTCGACTTTCTTCCTTATAGGACGACAAAAGAGTGATGCAATTAATCTTAACTTTGACTCTGTAACCGCCAACCCGTCAACAGACAAAAACAAAACCACACGCTGCACATATACACACGCCTAACATTAATTCTAGCCCTAACCCCAATCCCAACCAACAGGAAGAAACAAATCTTAATACGTGTGTTCAAACCCTTCATGGCACATACTCTCAGTTCCACAAACAAACACGTGACCGATTGCATATTTTCAAATCTATCCATGTCTCTTTGGCTCCATCCACCCTTACAAACAAAAACGCTCTCACAAGCCCACCCATTTTCTCTCCCACTTTGCTGCGCGCGCGCGCGCGCGCGCGCACACACACACACACACACACACACACACACACACACACACACACACACACACACACACACAAATGTAAATCGTGATTTGTCTAGCGCAAACATTGTTCCTTTACCAACGTACGAATTGTCCATTTCAATCTACCTGTATTTCTTAGATAGACATTAATCTTGTTTGTTGCGTATCTATAATAATTAGATGTTATTATATATTTGAGGGTGCGTATGAGAATGTGAGCAGACATGCTTGTGATGTGTTTGCGTGTATGACCTTATGTAAACATGATTTTCTCTCTGTGTGTGTGGATGGTTGTAATTTTTAATTAATTTATTTATTTGGAGTGAAAAGCGGTCGACACCGTTGTTTCTTTCTTTCCCGTTGACCTGTCGGCAACGTGTCTCGGCTTATTACGTCGGGATTGTAGCGGAGGCTGGCCCAGACGACCGAGGATCAAGAGAGGTAACTCCCTCACAAGCCTAATCCTCTCAATAATAAAAAAAAAAAAGTGAAATTATTAAAATAAAAAAAGAGCTTCCAGCCAAAGACCGGTTCCAGTCTGAAAATCGCCAGCAGGCAAAAGACCCCTTCTCTCCTCCGTTCTGCATCGTTCGAGAAAAGGTCACGCCCCCAGACGAAAACCATGTTTTGACATGCCTGCCATTGTGTGAGAAAGGCTGCCATCAGAATTGCGTTTTGCTACCCAGATCAAATTATACGCACATCGAGGGCAGTGGAGCAGAAATTGCACGTCTGTTCTCTAGCTGGACAGCCGTTGCCACCCTCTCGCCAATGACCGTCGGCGACAAATATTTTCAGTGTGCCTTAATGAAATTCTGATGTAGCGACATCGGAGGAGAAAATATATAAAAAATAAAAAGTAAAATAGCGAGGCGAGAAGCAAGGACACTCTGCAAGAGGATATGAACAAATTTTCTTCAAATTACATTCTCGCTATTAATGTTTATTCTCAAAACGCAAAACTGCTTCGCCAGTCAACACCCAGCATTGGGCTACGAGACAAATGTATCGATAATAATCCTCGCGGTGAAAATTGCGGCTTTTGACGAAACCCAAGTCATAGTATTTGCTTGCGCACAGCGTGAAGTCCTCGTGTCTCGAATGCCTGATATACCGCTGTCTCCAGATTACAGGCTGGCATTCAAGAAAGAAAATACAGTCTGTCTGAAATAGAAGTACTTGACACGATTGCAAATACTGAAATATGGCTATGGCTTTCTTTATAGCAGATAAATCTAATTTTACATCTGCTGCTGAACAATTATTCATCAAGAAACTAATTTAGACACGATCTACATACGACTGCAGAGGAGGGTGTGGGGTTGGAATGGAGACTGTTTTTGCAAGAATAGTGATTATCGGCTTCACAAATGGGACCGATCTAACACCAACATGCTTGAGGAAAATGATATCCGCCCCAATCGTTGCTGAGGACTTGTGGACTTTACCACTGTTGAGGGTAGGCAGAAAGAAATTCGCCAAGTTTGTACGCGTTCCATACGTCCGCGAGAGGAATAGAAACGTTCAGTTTTGTCATGTTCTCTAATGCGATATCTTTCATTCTATGCACACCGAGAAGCTTGGAGGAAAGTGTCACAGATCTGACACTGAGTGGCACCCCAATATGTTTGCATCCGCTATTGATTTGCGACTTTTCCATCCAGCGAAAACAACCGACTGGAGAATCGGACCGGACCACAGAGAGCTACGCTGTACACACACACACACACACACACACACACACACACACACACACACACACACACACACGATATACGTAATGCAAATTAATGTTTACTGGTAGTTTTAAAGTAAATTGAAAATACACATGATATGCAAGCATACTATTTGCGCACGCACCAAATCACACACATACACACACACACACACACACACACACACACACACACACACACAAACACACACACATACATACACGCGCACACACGATATAAGCACATGTAAATAAATATTTAAGAGTTTAGTAATAAATCAAAAATATATATCACATACACACACACACACACACACATTATATATATACATACGCACGCATACATGCACACACTTTGCTCAGAGTTATTGGCAGAATCATCTGCAGCTAAAAAAAAACTACCCAGAAACAATCGACCATGATAGGAATAATCAATTTGTTTCAAGCTTTCGAAATCCCCCCCCCCCTCCCCATTCGCCCCAATCTACATACATCCCTGAATGTCGTTTAGGGTTTTTAAGTTTTGAGGTTTCTTTGATTTTGTTGTTGTTTTCTTGCTGTTTTCTACAACTTTCTCAAATGAAATCAGTGTTAAGACTATTCACAGTATGATTAAGGGGCACTTGTTGTTTTCTTGCTGTTTTCTACAACTTTCTCAAATGAAATCAGTGTTAAGACTATTCACAGTATGATTAAGGGGCACTTGTTGTTTTCTTGCTGTTTTCTACAACTTTCTCAAATGAAATCAGTGTTAAGACTATTCACAGTATGATTAAGGGGCACTTGTTGTTTTCTTGCTGTTTTCTACAACTTTCTCAAATGAAATCAGTGTTAAGACTATTCACAGTATGATTAAGGGGCACTTGTTGTTTTCTTGCTGTTTTCTACAACTTTCTCAAATGAAATCAGTGTTAAGACTATTCACAGTATGATTAAGGGGCACTTGTTGTTTTCTTGCTGTTTTCTACAACTTTCTCAAATGAAATCAGTGTTAAGACTATTCACAGTATGATTAAGGGGCACTTGTAAAATTTAGAAAAGAAAAGTTACCTTAATGCATTTTTTTTAAATCGAAGCAACGATCTATTTTGCCAGAAATTTTAAAATAAGATTTTGTTTTAGAAGTTTATGTACGATTTTCGAAATGTATATCAAACTTCTAATAATCGTCGTGACAACAGTCAGCCATCTTGCCATCAATAATACACAGACTGACATTAAAGTACAACAAAACCCATAGACATTGCAGACACTGTAAACTATAGTCATTGTTGACACTATAAATGATAGACATTACAGACACTGTAAAATAAAGACATTACAGACACTGTAAATGACAGACAGTGTTGACACTATAAATGATAGACAACGCAGACACTGTAAACTATAGTCATTGTTGACACTATAAATGATAGGCATTGCAGACAGTGTAAAATAAAGACATTGCAGAAACTGTAAATGATAGACAACGCAGACACTGTGAAATATAGACATTGCAGACACTGTAAAATATAGACATTGAACACACTGGAACCTATAGACATTGCAGACTCTGTGATTGTGAATGATAGCCATTGCATACATTTTAACCTAACATTGCAGACACTGTAAAATATATACATTGCCAATACTTGCAAAATATAGTCATTGCAGACACTGTAAAATATAGACATTGAAGACACTGTAAAACCCAGAGACGTTGCAGACACTGTAAAATATCGGCACTGAAATCACTGGAACTTATAGACGTTGAAGTCGCCGGAATCTATAGAAACTGCAGACACTGAACCAATATACAGCGAAGACACACTAACTGTCACGTACATGCACGTGGAATGCAGGAGGATGGAAAGACGAGAAGAGAGTATTGTCTAATTAATTCCTCCCTTGCTTGCCGAAAATTTAACCCGGTTTCTCGGTCACATGCAGGCACTTTAAGGAAACAACCGCAAGGGACACACAATGGATATGACCACCGTGTAGTCCCAAACACCTAGCTTTGTGCTAAAACATATAATATTTAATCTAGCTTTAGTCCCCAGACTCCCTTTTATGAATGAAGTCCCTAGGACATATGTGAACGTGACAGAACACGAAACGGAGTCAATATTTACAACTTTAAGAGAATTTAATAAAGAAAACAAAAATTAAATGAAATAGAAATAAACATGATAAAATGTCCAGATGGATCAAAATAGCATATAGGTCATCGTCATCAGGATTAGAGAAGGATTTAGTGCACAACCCTATGTAAGCACGAGCAATGTTAATACCAATAGCAATGTCATTTTGATTGTCTTTCGTTAATGGCTTAGCTTTCACTCGGGTCACCGAAATGAGGCATCCGCAGCCCCATGAGCCTTGGCTTATGTAGTCGTCCTGGTCCAAGTGAAGGAAGGTGTGGACTGGCCAAGTAATGTGTGGCTATGGTAACTGAATGGGACTCACGGCAGTCTTTTCTTGGCAGGTATCCCTTCACACAAGGTGCCAGACGGGAGAGAAAATAGTACTTCTTCTTTTACACACTGTTTAGAATCGTAGAGTTAAATGACGTCATATATGCTCATTCAGACAATTTTGTAGACGAGAGAAAATGTGGAAACATTTCTCACTTACTCTTGCTCAGAAATCTTAACTGACATTTACGAATATAGATATACAAAACAATAGGTGTATAAATGAGCTGGAAAATTAAGGGAAGATTAGTTTAAATAATTAGTTAAACCACGATACTGACTTTTGCAGGCTGTTAACTGATGAATTATAAAATCCAGGGTTTCGCACAAGCCAGCAAAATCATAATTTTATTAAGTCTGGGAAAGATGCTATTGGAGCCAATCACTCTCTATAGAAGATGCTGGGTCCAAAAGGCAGTCTAGCTTTGGTTTCTCTGACTTACACTATTTAAGCTTTCTGACATCTTTTGCCCAGATTTCCCCAACCGGGGGACACTTTTCATATCTGGTCCAAGCGTTTATCCCCCCTCCCCCGAGGGACAGCGTCTCCCCTTACTGACACTAATACGTTAGGTACACTTGCACTGGCTGAAACTGTGACAAATTAGACCAGAGAAGTTGGGAAACTGTGACAAATTAGACCAGAGAAGTTGGGAAACTGGGACAAATTAGACCAGAGAAGTTGGGAAACTGGGACAAATTAGACCAGAGAAGTTGGGAAACTGGGACAAATTAGACCAGAGAAGTTGGGAAACTGGGACAAATTAGACCAGAGAAGTTGGGAAACTGGGACAAATTAGACCAGAGAAGTTGGGAAACTGGGACAAATTAGACCAGAGATTACATTACTGGGGAAATTGGGAAACTGGAAGCTGAGTTTAATCAAGATGTCAGAGTTTTGAACAAATTTGAAATCAGTACTTTTATAATGATTTAGAATAGTAAATTTGAAATAAGATTATTATTTAGATTATTATTAAATTAAAAGTTTTACTATGATTTAAGATATCTTTACTTTTAATAAGTTTAATAACCGTGAAAAGGTGGGCAGATACGCCACAGTTACTAATACACATAACGGTTATTGTATCCAAAGGACATTGCAGATACTGTAACATACAAACATTGTAATAACTGTAACCTACAGTCTGTAGTAGCAATGCACATATTTACTATTTTTGTGTTATGAGAAAAAGTGCTCTAATTTTTTACCTCTTAGACCTATACAAAAGAACAGGTAACTAATGCATACACTAGGGATTTTTGTGTAACAGCTTTACTAAGATCAAAGGGGCGGATAATTAATGCATTCACTAGGGTTAAATTATTGTAAGTAGAATTGCATTCTTCATTTTTAGGAAATCTTCCAAACTGTAAATTTAGAATGAGAACTTCTCTAGAATTCTTCACTGCAGGTCCTCGTGGAGGATTCTAATTGTATTTTTCTTCTTTTCTTATGAAAATCCATCAATTATATTCCGGCCTATTTTTATGTGGCTGAACAATGTATTGGTTCACAGATACAATGTGTGCGTGAATTTGTCTGAGAGAGAAAGAGGGGTGGGGTGGGGTGGGAGGCCCAGTTGACTTTATATACGCAATGATGCACTCCTGCTTTCTCAAAAGTGATTCAAGGCCTTCATTCGTTCTTCGTTCTTCCAACCTGCATTTTTGCACCAAATTCTTCATTATATTCTTCAGCTGACGTCTTCGTTGTCACTTTACCATCATGTTACAATAAGCTCATGATGTAACACTATCGTCCGGCTGTCACATGTCAAGCAGCTTGTACACACATGTCAAATTGAAAATCGACTCTGCATTTCATTGCAGTGCACAATACACACTGCTAACATGCAAGGGAGGCAACCAGGTCATCGCCAACAAACACCGAATCAGGCTTCTAAATATACACTTAAGAATCACTTTATGATGTGACTTTTCCTTTGTACATGCATGACTCATTAATACACCGTCCTGGTGTGTGCTGCTTTGTACATGCATGACTCATTAATACACCGTCCTGGTGTGTGCTGTTTTGTACATGCATGAGTCATTAATACACCGTCCTGGTGTGTGCTGTTTTGTACATGCATGACTCATTAATACACCGTCCTGGTGTGTGCTATTTTGTACATACGCGACTAAACTAATTAAATCACTGGTGTGTGTTATTTTATACATGCATGCTTAATTAACAAATAAAGCCATTTCTCAACCCCTCGTCACAAAACCATTGAAGGTGAAACTAAATCAGACTCTTCGACTGAGACAAATGAGCTGAAACGTCGACCTCACATACATAAAATAATTACATTCCAGACTTTATGTATGTGAAGAGTTATTCCCAGATATCAAAAGAAACCCTTGCCGCACACATTTGAGCACTCAAAGATCAGAAGCTGATTTAAGCATGCGCACAACCACATATCAACCAACTACTAAACTCGTACATATAAACGAGATTATGTATAATCAATTAAGCCCGCTCGCGAAACCAGCCAGTGTTGGAGTTGGACGCTTGAAAGGGATGGGGGGTGGAGAGGGAAATAGAGGATGAAGAAAATCTTCCAATAATCAGCCAACCACCTGGGACAACAACCACAGCGGATCTGGCTTTTAAGCAGAGTTAGTAGAATCAAAGAAAATAATTATTCTCAACTCGAGTAGCATAAATGAAAATAACACCGCAACTCTGCGACAAACATTTCACCTCTGACCTCTGTGTGAGGTCGTGACCCGCGCCCGACAGCGAACGTCTGGAGCAGCTTGGACAACCAGTGCCGCCTTCCCAGAGTTCTTTGCCTTGCGATTTCACCGATAATTCCCAAGAAACGGCAGCAAAATAATTAGCGAATAAAACAGCGAAATGGCCCCCTTGTTATCAGCAGACTGATGAAGGGACACAAATCTTTCCAAGCTTATCTCCCTTCAGAGTTGTTTGCATGGCGCTGGAGGCACAGAGAGAGAGAGAGGGGGGGGGGATTTTAATCGTGGCCTGCCAGTTTGGCGAGGAAGTGTTAGGTTTGACTCAGTGCGGAACAAAATGAAAGGAATTTTTTTAAAACAGGCAACGAAAATTGTTGACACAAACATGGAGCAACGCAAAACAAGGCAAGGCAAGACATTATTTAAAGTCGCCAAGAAAACTTCGTGAAGTTCATCAAAGCATCTTCGCTGAGACTCCAGGAACGCCGTAATTGCTGCAGACTGCTTGCTTTTTTTTTAAATTGCTAATAATAACTATAGCTCAAAATGGCGGTCGCTATTTCTCATTACTGCTAGATTAGCTTTAACATAAACATGACAGCAGACGGCGAAAAACCGTTTCAAATTTCTGCTCCTATAGAACTGCATAAGTCTGGATGATGATAATTGACCTCTGAGTCTCAAGAGAGACTTCCACTTTCAAAACTCATGTGTATTATAGGTCTCGGATGATGATAAGTGACCTGTGACTCGCAAGAAAGACTTACAATAATGACCGCTTCCAATCGCATGCATACAATAGGTCTCGGATGGTGATGAGCGACCTGCGACTCAAGAAAGACCTTCTCTTCCAAACTATTATACACATTAGGTCTCAGATAAGTGGCCTGACTCGCCACTTGCATACGTACATTAGGTTTCAGATGATGATAAGTGACCTTCTGTGACTCGCAAGAAAGACTTCCTCCAAGACAATCTTATTTTTTTTTCCCTGACGCGTAGAGTAAAGTGCCACAGGAGGTGTATCGTGTTTCGAGACTGCAGAGCAGTTCCGTGGTCCTCGCTAATAAGGTGATTCGTGCAGACAACATGGCGACCAAACACAGACACTACGTCGCACACGTACGAGCACTAAAAGATGAGAAGATGAATCAAAAGGGACACGCACACAATCACCCACAAACACACATATAAACCGGCATCAACACGCATACACACACACACACACACACATGCACACGAGAGCATGTATAGTCTATTAAGTCCGTTCGCGAATCCAGCCATTCTCTACTTATTGAAATGTTTGTTAATTAGCTCCCTTTATTATTTACGTCGAAGACATGTTTTCACACAAAATTTAATTCTTTCACGGACTCACACTCGAGTGTACTACGCACATACCAAAATTAAAAATAAATTAATCGAGTGGTGGTGGTTGGGAGATTGGGGGGGGGTGAGGACCGTAAGGAAAAGTGAGATAAATTCGGTAAGTTATTTTTTGCACTGGTGCTTTTGGTCATAATTCAATGCAATCTCCAGGCTTCTGTATTCACCCTGCCCCATTAGGGTAGAAGAAGAAATTTTCTGGAGGATAGGTGCAGACAGATAATAGTGGGTAGAGGTTTCTCAGAATATTTTGAAAAGGGAGTTGTCTGTTCTTATTTCTTTCCCCACGTATCAAAGTATCTTAATTTAGTGTGCTAAAAGCACATGGGCCAGCTGGTTTATCGTCACCATCTGGCAGGAACTAAAGTCACAGGCTAAATAAATTCATGAGTTTAGGTGAACGGATATATGCCATGATTATAAAATCGTTTTTTTTTTCTGGTTTTCGAACACATTATGTATGTCACAAAATAAACGATTCGCTTATAGATTTCATATTTCGGGGGGGTGTGTGTGCGTGTGTGTAAGTGATTGTGTACTGGCATGATTTGCACGGAAAATAGGAAACAGGTAGAAAAAATATCAGAATTTGGGCTCTCTCTCTCTCTCTCTCTCTGGCCAATAGTTACTAGGGTCCAAATCTGGTCCAATGTTACATTAATGGAAGACATAGAAGTCTAAAGCCTTGAATCCGTATCCACTCACTTTACCATACTGCGCACTGTATCCGCAGTGTTAAGGTTGTCATGCAAACTGACTGTGTCAACACGGTTATAAACGAACAACTTGCGCAATCTTGTGCTCAGATCTGTCATGTTGTGACACACGGTGACAAGGGCTTACACGCTGACAAATATAATTTAACACTTGGGTTAAAAGAGTGCCGCATGACTGACTGGCCCAGGCAAATTCCTTTCGTATAACAAACACTGCGTTATTTTTCATTTTCTTGTTTGCTTTCATTTGCTTGTACTAGGCGTATGAACTCAGTTACAAGAACCAAGTTGCCATACTGTTTTGCAAACAACTTACACTTTTAAGAGTTACTGTCATGAGTGTGTGTGTGTGTGTGTGCAACACCCAAAATGTAAATGGAATAAGAATAATTAATTTTTATACTTTTCATAAAATATTTAATTTCTTGAATTTAATTAATTGTCCTTTACAAAAAACATTCGTTTTTGAGATTTCAAGTGAGGATACAAAATAACCGTTAAAGTGCTAATTAAGGGTTGGACAGTCCAGTCTATACGATTGTGTAATTGGCACTACCTAGCAGAACCACCAGATACACATTCTATAAACCTCAATCACGCAAGAGCAGACACCAATCGCTTGCAGCCATAACTTCTCTGAGCCATAACTTCTCTACGTAAATATAAATCAATTCTCGTAACTGAAATTTAAAACACAGGCTCAGAGCTAGCCGGCATTGTCCACAAGAATTTCCAGAACTGTCAGTCTGGAAGAATATCCTTTCGAAAGAACAGACGTCTCCCCACTTAAGAATTTGGGAAATAATAGAAACACGTCATGAGGCCCTTACATCGGCCAGTCAGGTAAAATAAGCTTTTCTTCCTCTTATAACAATGGAAATTAGGTGTACACATGTTTATATTCTAACCAATATTTGAGAACACACACTGTCTAAAAAAAAATGTCAGTCCTGATTTAGTGAAGACTTGGATCGGTAAAAGGCACAGCATCAGTATATTTGGAATAGTTAATATTTTTATGTACTTAGCAATTAAAAAACTAAAACTCTTCTTACTAAAGTTGAACTGTGATACTATGTGGATCTTGTTGTAACTATTTTTTTAAACTTAAGGTTGTATAATGATATTCTCCATTTTCAGGTAATTTAAAATATCTGTAAAACTTCTTTTGATGAAATTGTGTATTTATAATCTACAGACGTCTTCATTTCACCTCCATGTGAAAGATGCTAACTGTATTTTTTTCTTCATTTAGGGCAATGTAGAAATTATATTTCTGCCTATCTGTTGTGGCCAAAAATGTATTGGTTTACAGATACAATGTGCGTGTGAATATATCTGAGAAAGTGATAAGGGGGGGGGGGGGGGGGCTAGTTTATTTCTTATACCAATAGTTCACACCGGCATCACTTGTTTTCCACAGTGCCTTGAAGCCTTTGTTCTTCTTTCCAGTCTGCAAATTCAATGATCTGCAGTCCATTTCCCAACCTGTTTCACCTTAACAATCTGCTGTCATTTCTTCTCTTTGTTCTTCCAGACTGCATACCACATTCTGCAAGCTAATTCGCTTTGCTTTTCCAGACTGCAATGTAACATTCTGCAGCCTGATTTCTACATTCTGGTTCTTCCAATCATCAGTTGAATTATTAAAGACTTTGATCAAAGTCTTCACTGTTAAGACACCAGTCACGTGACAGTATACTATGATGTAACGCTACCGTCCAGCTGTCTACGTGTCAGTGCCACTGAAGGCCTGCCTCATTACAGGATACACACTGCTGTCACACCAAGTGAGACAACTCCGTCTATGCAGCTAACAGTATGCCAAGTGACTGGCTTCTCAAATCTATAACCCCTTAAATTGTCTCCTGTGACTTCTTATTCTGCTCCATATTTGTAATCTTTAATAATTGATAAAGAGTTCAATGAAATATCCTATGCAACGTTTGTACTCCTAGAACAGCAGAGACTCTGGAGACTATACAATGAACTGTACTTCATCATGAAAGTTTCAAGAGCCTATAAACTATTTAATATTAATAATCCAGATTTAGTAGCATATCCTTTTAATTTAATTCTAACCTAGGTTGATTCTTTTTCATGTTTGCCTGCATTTGTGACTACTATTTCTTGTGTACAAATTACTTCTTATTTAACTTTCATTGTTGAATAAATTTGTTAGTTATACTTACACTTCTGTATTTAAACAAAGAAGTAAATATAAATGCATGGGGGGGGGGTAACTTTTAATTGCGGTAAGTCAGACAACAGCATATTTTGGGAAGTATTCCCCCTGAGCTGAGGGAGAGTTTGTGTGTGGGCCAGAATTCCTAAACTTTCTAGAAGTGTTCGAACTTGCAAGGAGTGATAAGAGTTCTGAACTGGTAACACTCACAGACAGATAGAATAAATAAATTAATTATTAATCTCTGAGTTTTGACCAAGTTTTCTCTGTCTGCAAAAATTACAAAGACCTGTTCGGATGAAATTAAAATAGATTATGGGTTAGGTAGCTAATCATTTAATCCACCCATCACAGTGTGTTTCCCATTTTATGGACATCATGACTAATGACTCACTGGCTGACCATGCCTTGCCACTCAGTGTATCGACTCACTTGCTGACCATGCCTTGCCTCTCAGTGTATCGACTCACTTGCTGACCATGCCTTGCCTCTCAGTGTATCAAGTCACTTGCTGACCATGCCTGCCTCTCAGTGTATTTCCCATTTTAGGGACATCATGATTAATGCCTTGCCTCTCACTGTATCGAAACAGAAGATGTACAGACAGTACAACCTCAAAGGTCAGCTTAAATTAAGTACTCAGTGCCCTCATTCCGTTTACATACAAAATAATACAAAACATGGTTTAATGTTTTAGAAATTACACAGATATTACAAGATGTGATATTCTCTGTTGACTGTGTTAAAGGTTGACAATGATAATTTAATAATTCATTTAGAAAAAAGTACATTCACTATTTTTTTAACACTAGCGCACACTTACAAGATATGATGTATTATTATGTTGATTTTGCTATAAACACCAGCTCATACTGATGATTTTGTCAGTGTTTCCTGCAGCTTTGTGTTGTCTTTGTATCAGACAAAACAGTCAGAACCCTTGTTCTACTGGTACTAAAATAGTTCAACGTCAACTCAAACTGTTCATCACTGATTTTGCAGATGGGCGCATCTCAACGATACTCCTTTCTCATGATCTCTCCTTTTGGCTTAAGCTATACTATTTTATTTATTCTTTATAAACACACACATTCCTTTCTCATTTTGTCTTTAAAGCTTTAATTTGCTTTTTATTTATTGTTTGTCACAAACACAATTGACACGTCCATACTCCAGCACCCTCAGCCTGAACTCAGAAAACAATAAATTAAGTGAAATTAAAATTCTTCGGAATGTTAGTAGAAGTGGTGATAATGACATTATTAGTCAGTCCTTGAAATCAAAATGTGTTCACACACATAGATCGGAGTACTCATTCACTTAAATCAGTCTACTCACACAAATGCTTTTAACTCACACACTAAAATCAATCTACTCACTCGCATAAATCAGCCTACTCACATACATAAATCAATCTACTCACATACACGTCAATCTTCTCATATACATGAATCGATCTATCACACACATAAATCAATCTACATACACACATTAATCAATCTACTCACATGCATACATCGGTCTACTCACACATTTAAATCGGAATACTCACAGGCACAAATGGGTCTACTCTCGCACACAATCAGCCTATTCACACACATACATAGGCCTACTCACGTATTGAAAAAAATGATCTACTCATGCACACACATCGGTCTACTCACACGCACTCACGTTCGCCAAGGAAAATTTAGATGACGAAAATAGTAACGAGAGAAAGAGGTTTGTCTGGAGATCGTTGAATAAAGCTTGATTACTTGTACAGACTCTCGTCATATAATTTTAATAGTTCTGAAGAAAATGACTGTTTATTAAAGAAAAAGATAAAGGGTAGGTAAAAAAAAAAAAGAGAGGAGGGAACGAGGAACTAGGAATGTGTGTTGTGTGAGAGAGAGAATCCGAGAAAGAGAAAGATTTTAAAAGCAAATCAACTGATTGAACTTTATCTTGAAGTTTCAGACATGGCTGCATATTTTAATTAAAATCCTGACGTTAGGCGTGTTTGCTGCTGTTGTTGTTGCTTTGTTTTACTTATTTCTCCTTTCTTTTCACTTAATTCTTCCCCACTCCCTTTTTTTTTTCCTTTCTGCTTTTCTTTCTCTTCGTTCTCTTTCCTCCATTTATTGTTGTGGGTGTGCAGATGAACCGAAATATGACGGTGTCTTTATCAGTTTCAAGTGGCTAGTCCATCAACACAACTTCACCGATATATTTTCTTCAACTAATGGAGGGAATGTGTGTTTGTGTGTGTGTGTGTGTGTGTGTGTGTGTGTGTGTGTGTGTGTGTGTGTGTGTGTGTGTGAGAGAGAGAGAGAGAGAGAGAGAGAGAGAGAGAGAGAAAGTTATGAAAATGTGAGAAGGTGTATAATCAGAAAAAAAGCACTAGAAGGAGTGAGAGATTGGGAAACAGAGTGAGAAAGAAAGAGTAAACGATAGATAGATAGCGAGAGTAAACAGCTAGGAAAAATGGAGAGAAAGAGGGTCTTAGAAAATGGGTGGGGGGTAGAGAGAGAGAGAAAGAGAGCAAAGCACGCAAGAGAGAATCAGTGTCAATTAGGCTCTGCATTTTTTCCTCTCGTCGCCCTGGAAGTTTTGATGTTTTCTACCAGTCCGCCATGAACGAAAGTATTCGGGAAATTCCCTACCCTGTCGCCTTCAATTGGCTGCAATCAGATTTCGTGTCGCCTTCCCTTGCCTCTAATTGGCACACACTCCCTGCAAAAACACGTGCTTGGCACAGGCTTGACATGTAAGAAAAAGGCTGTGCTTAGGCCACGGAACTTGCCTCTCACTTGCAGGTTCAGGGCTTGAATCCCCGAAGGAGTTGCATGTGTTCAGTAACATTGCCATTTACTGGGGTTTAGAGTCAAACGGAAGCAAGTCGGATGAAGATGACGAATAAAATAATTGGTCCCGTGTGCCCCCAAAACAAAAGAGCCATGGAGCTCCAACAATTAAAAAGAAATAAAAGGTCAAAATGGCGGCGAAAGGAACGTGTTCACCGGGATCAAATAGTAGTATGCATACCTGAACCAGTTGGCCTAGTTAATCACAAACCCTCCTTAATATGCACTAAATATGCACCCGTGTCTTTTCTTTACCCGAAATTAGTGTACCCTTATATGTATCCATCCAAACTTGTCCTAATATCTATACCTACATTACACTGTACTTGTATATGTACCCGACTATATACACGTGTATGTAACGGACCATGTATACGTGTATGTAACGGACCATGTACACGTGTATGTAACGGACCATGTATACATGTATGTAACGGACCATGTACACGTGTATGTAACGGACCATGTATACGTGTATGTAACGGACCATGTACACGTGTATGTAACGGACCATGTATGCGTTTAAGTAACAGACCATGTATATGTAACGGACCATGGTGCAACAGGTACTTTTATTATTACTGTGAGAAGGCCGCCTCTTTAATTACAAGAAAATTACCATCCTCACACCTGTGATATTTCGCACCTCTCAGCTTGCGGGGTGGGTGGGGGTGAAGGATTTGAAGAGTACCCCTTGCACTCTCCCCAGAGGAATTCCTTGCATTTTAATGAACACTACAGAATAATTCTGACCGGGAACATATCCAAAAAAACAGAGCAGTGAACACTATCTCCCCAATTTACCACCCATCTTGTTAATTATTAATCCCCCACACTATCTTTATAATATAACACATGTCAAGGGTGTTGATAAATAAGAAAATAGAATGTATTAATAAAACAATTAACTACACACTACATGTCAAGTGAACATTGATCAAATACAAATAACGACACATACAATGCACAAACAAACGTACAGGTAGATAGTTCATGATAGGCTGTCTTATTAACTGTATTTGATAATGTTCTTGAAATCAACATCAGTATCTGCTAACAAAGTTTGTTCAATCGATTTACGTTCAGATGACATGAACAAGGTACATCAGAAGATAAAAATGAAAAGGGTCGACATGACCTATATTGAGTTCTGTCTCACTTTCCCCATGTGACAGGTAATGCCATGACTTTGTGTGCTGGTCTTCTAGCTCACAAGCAATATGCACTGGCTGGCTTCATGAATTTTTAGAAAAGCATGCTGTGCCCAGTTTACAGGTGAAACAGATGCACCAAGGTAGATGAAACGGTGCCCAAGGTAGATGAAATGGTGCCCAAGGAAACCAAAGGAAGGACCAAAGACCAAAGGGAGTTTGTCAATGAGGTGAGGCCTTTTCACATAACTCCTGATGGAGACAAAGGGCGTTTGTTAAAGGCGTGAGACCTTTTCACGTAACACCTGATGGAGACAAAGGGAGTTTGTCAATGTCGTGAGACCTTTTCACGTAACTCCTGATGGAGACAGAAAAAGGGAGTTTGTCAATGACGTGATACCTTTTCACGTAACTCCTGATGGAGACAGAAAAAGGGAGTTTGTCAATGACGTGATACCTTTTCACGTAACTCCTGATGGAGACAGACAAAGGGAGCACAAGACTTGTCTTACTGTGCATGGGTTTCCCTGGTCAGTAATTGTGAACAAGTAGATTTTTTATGTGGGTCCCCCCCCCCCTGTAACCTACTCACTCAGCACCCATTGGTCAACAACAACTGGCCAGTAGATGGTCATTGCTTAACTATAGTTGTCCTGTTATTTTCCACATTGTTTTTTGTGCTCATATGCGGTGCATGACATCTACTTAAGACATGTCATATGAATGTTGGCAATACAATCAAGTGCTCCACAATTACCATAAAAAATGCAATTCATGGGTAAAAATACTGATACGGATAGTAGTGGTGGAGTAAATGTGCTTATCTCTATGTCTAAATTTCATTATTATATAAATTGTTAAATTGTTAAAGTGACCCGACCTTGGGCACTCCCAATGGTGGTATATTTGTAAGTGTCAGAGTTAGAGTAAACAACATGAGTTGAAAATAATCTAGAAATTGCTGATACAATCCTTACCAGTTCCAAGTGGATGAGTAGTGTTTATTAACCAATGGTTAATATGTATGGAAATAAGAGCAGCCAATGGGCTGAGATCAAAAGGTTACATGCTGTAAAGAATTCTATTGTGTAATCACTTTGAATTTGAAGTGGCAAGAAGTCCAGTCATGCAGGGAGGCCATTGGCTTAATGATGAGTTAAATGACTGAGAGAGAATGTACTTAGAAATATTTCATGCATTTTTTGCTACTGATATGTTGTACTTGCATTTTATGTAGAGAAGAATTATGTGAGTATACTATTATTTTTACAAATTGTGAAAAAAGATGCTCATGTTTCATATGCTAAACACTTGACAGTGTTTCTAGTGAACCTGTTCATAAACTATTATACTGTATTTATTATGTTGTGTGCATGTTTCAAGCTAACAAATGCTGTTGCAGGAAACTGTAACTTGAGACTTGAATGTAAGAAAGAATGGAGTTCAAGATGAATAAACTGGAAACTTAGCATTTGTTTCCTGATTATATTTTACAGGAAAAAAGCAGACTTTCCTTGTTTTACTTGAATCTCCTGGTTTACTGATTATTAACTGCTACGACCTTGGTAGACATAGAAATATCTATCACAGTGTGTAAGGAATACGGAATACTGCACTCCATTGATGTATGGTGGCAAGGTATGCTGAATACACTGAGCAATTTCTTGTATAAGGAAGTTACTGGAAATTGCTACAATTGTTACTCTGCTTGAGGGAGCTAAATGTGGTGAAAGATCACCCAGGTCAGCCTTGGGAGAATAAGCAGCTAACCAGTGCTATACAATCGGAGAAAGGAAACACATGGAATTGAAAGTAATAATGTAAACAATAAACTTGTGGCTTAGTGAAAAGCCTGCAAAAGACAACTGCAACTTTGCCTATACAAGTTTACATAAAAACTATTATAACTTATCTCTAATAACACCATTTGTGTTCTCTGATAAGAACTGTCCTGTGATTTGTATTGACACTAATCTATTGAATTGTGTTTTATGATATAACTGTATAGATATTAAAATTATTTGAAAGTGGTTTCTGGGAAATATTGATGTCAAGTAATCATTTTCATTCTATTTGTTATATGCATAATTTGACTGTTGATTTAATAAATTTATTGACCTTTTTACCCATATTGATAACCTTATGTTGGAGAAGAAAGTGGATGGATTGGGGGCTCACTAAATATTGATTAAAAGTCGGATTTATCTTCTCCTTTAGCAATTTAGACATTTTTCACCTACAGAAATATTGTGTGATGGTAAATGTTTGTCTTTAATGCTGTGGAAGAGAGAAAATATTTACAGAGCCCACATATCCACCAATTGAGAGAGATGAATAAGATTCTCATCACTTGTAATTAATTATGGATAATTAATTATATAATAATCATAACTATTAATTAGGTGGCATTGACATCACATAAAGTGGGTACGTTTTGTCCAAGGATGAGCTCATATTTGTTCAAAATTGTTAAATTGTCATTGTGTGGAAATTAGTAAATGTGAAAAACAATTGTTGAAAAATATTTTGAGCTTAGAACTTAATGGAAAATCCTAGACTAAAACAGAGCTAGAAAGAGATACATATGGAAAATGTGTCTTAAATTTACTTTAGGATAAGGAAAATGTGTCTTAAATTTACTTTAGGATATGGAAAATGTGCGTGTCTCGTAAAGAGAGCAAGCTAGTGGAGTAGGAGCGTATGCATGTTTGAGATCACAGGTATCTAGAGTTCTTAGTCAGACATTGATGAGATCTTCTGGGATCCCATGAGGACAGCGAAACTGTCGGCACAACAACGAGTCCTAGCACGATGCAGCTGGTCACTCTTCAATTGTTTGTCACTCGCAGACAAGAGTAACTGTGCCTTTGCAATGGAACTCGTGTATGCACCCGTCTTCATTTCTTGGTGCCAGGCTGTCTTTTATCAGTGTGTTAGCTCAGTGCGCGGAGCAAACAATGTTGGGTTCGATCTTGTGCTGCCTTGCCACAGCCAAGTTTGGCCAATCGACCGGTTCGGCCCTGCTGTTGACCAATACTTCTGGCCGTCTTTTGTTTTAGTTTCTCGCGTGCAGTCAAAAGGCCGCGGTATTCAGCGTATGTTGATATGAAAGCTTATTTACAGGCTCACCATCAGGGGGATAGCTTCACAGGTCACACAAGGAAGGGTTTAACAGATTCACAGGGAAGAAGTGATCATTTCTTGCATTCTTTATTGCACTGCAGTTTGTTATAGCACACGTCGTGTCACGAGCTAGTCTCCTATTTATTTATTTATTTTAGTCGCCTGCTACATGCAGTCTCCTGTTTATTTATTTATTTTAGTCGCCTGCTACATGCAGTCTCAAAATTTCGATAAGCGTGGTAAAAATCACAAGTCTTACTATGAATAAAAGTCACAGGAAAAAAAAGACCGACAACAAAAACAAAAAATTCAGTCACAGCGAATTATATATACAATACATGTAGTATTATATTATATCGAGAGATTAAAACGAATCTATATGGAGCGGGGACGTACGGGTGATTATTAGGTTGAGATAATTATTTTCCGTCATAATAAAGGTAGTTTCTCTCCTTAATATGTTACTCTCTCTCTCTCTGTCTGTCTGTCTCTGTCTATCTGTCTGTCTCTGTCTGTCTGTCTGTCTGACTCTCTCTCTCTCTCTCTCTCTCTCTCTCTCTCTCTCTCTCTCTCTCTCAGTGAGGCGCATTAATAGTTAACTTAGAAAAGCAAAATATCCAGAAGTGGAAACACGGAGTATTGACAGCAAACGAAAACTTTATATTACCGATTGTACGATGTTACGTTTTCAAACTAGTCTGTTTGATTGATTTTAAGAAAACACTAATTTATTTTATATCTCTAATTCCAATTCATGTTGTAACGAAATCATCCAATCAAAATAGTCTGAGTATGTTATGTGAAGTCTAGAATAGCAAAACTGTTCACATCTGATCGAGGCTAATCTCTGCAGTCTTTGTTTACTTCCATTGACTCATGAAATAAAACAGCCGCCACAAACACACACACATACACACACACACACATGCACACACACACACACACACACACACACACGCATAAGCACACAGATACCCACAAACATTAAACGCGCGCGCAAACACACACACACGTACCACCTTTTACCCCTAGCGAGAATCAAACCACGATCTTGAGCGAGGCACTAATCTCTGCGCCATCGCTTACTTCCCTTTACTGTTGTTCAGTCTATACTATGCGTGATTGTGAACGTAATGCATCACAGCACAACTTATAATAACTAAATCATAATTAAATCTAAGAATTAGAAAATATGTATACGGTACGTGAATCTCTCTCACTCATTCGCACGCACGCACGCACGCACGCACACACGCACACACTCAGAGCGATAGTTGAATCACAATCTTTTAAAGCAAGAAGTTAATCTTTGTGCATCGCTTCATCTTGATAACTGTTACCCAATCTATAATAAAATGATTTTGTTTGATAGTAATTTATCCATAAATAAGCGTATGAATTACAACGCAATTATACGGTATATGAAAATACGGTCTCGCAAACGCACTGGCTCACGCATTTTTGACCCCGAACAGGATTCAAACCAATCACTTCTTGAGCGAGCAGATAGCACCTAAAGCGTTGTTTACATCATTTACCGTTCATAAATAGCATTATATGCACACTGACACACACACTGACACAACACTAACACACACACACACAAACACATACACACAGACACATACCCTGACACGAAGTGTTAACAAAAACATACACTGATACATGCAACTTTATGTATATATATATATATATTGTGATTTTTCTTCAAGAGACTTTTTCGTGACTCTTCTGACATCTCCCCCTCCCCCCAACTAAAATTACACTCCAACGTATTTTTATCAAATTAATTGTAAGCAAACACAAGCACTGCATATGTGCCGCATAAGCACAATTTCAGATTCATTAATATGCCTTTGGATCAGTTTTGAATCTTATACATATATTTATTCCATTTTATATACAAAAATATTTAAAGTGAATGCTTGGTTGGCTTTAAGTTTGTCACGTGTCCGGTTATGTTTAACGACTCTCTCCTGTATTAGATTTCCCAAATATCAATATTGGTTATTGATTATCTTCTAATATTAGCGACAGCCGGATGGCCTGACGTATCTTTCACAAATATCCAAAGATTCGGGCTGTTATTCAATGATACACCGCCAGATAAATCAGTGGATGTGCCAATGCTAGTAACATTATATTCCCCTTTATTTATTACTTAAGATTATGATTCTATTTCTCTGGATCTGCCCCCGTACTAGCTTTCATCGTCAGTTACAACAAATTATGTAACAGGTGAAGATAACAAATAAAATTTAATAACAAAATTGTAATAGAAATACATTAATTGATTCGCAGAAATTTTGAGAGTACGTCTATCCTGCCCTGCCTTGCCCTGCCTTGCCCTGCCCGATTATCGTATATTGTCCGTTAGGTTCAGTCTGTTCATTTATTGCAGATAGCACACTAAGCTAAAGTCTTCTGAAGATCTGCGACCATCCAACAGTAGTGACGTCACGCTGTAGTTGTCTTCCCAAATGGCCCACCCAAAATCAGATAGGAGCTCTAGGCGTCATCCTCAGAGATTCCTACGTCCGTCTTGGGTTAGGTTGGGTTAGGCTTGAGACTGGCTGTAATGAATAATAATTTCCTATAGTATCCTATCACAGCAAATAATCATATGGGCTTTGTGGCAACAGCGATAGACTACACTTTACAAAGTCTTTATTCGTTAGTTGCATGCTAACTTACAATTCAAGTCAATAAAATATTTATAAATGAATAACAATGATTTCTTTTAAAATTGTATAATTTCTCAATATAATATAATTAGCAAGCAGTTCACAGCGATACTTATTAAACACTCATTTATCTCTTCATTAGCGACACTAGCTTCAAATGGTTTAACAAGTGTGAACATAGCAAATACACATGCATATGTTATCTCGATCATTTCTACAAAATGCAATCAATAGCTAATGCCACTTAGCTTCTATGAGAAAAATACAGTAGTCACAATCATTTAACAATCACATAAATATTTTACATAGCATTCGATAAATAAGAAATACAATAATTTAGAGAAGTCAACTTATAATTACCACTATCATTTAACAATCACATAAATATTTTACATAGCATTCGATAAATAAGAAATACAATAATTTAGAGAAGTCAACTTATAATTACCACTATCATTTAACAATCACATAAATATTTTACATAGCATTCGATAAATAAGAAATACAATAATTTAGAGAAGTCAACTATAATTACCACTCTTGTAATATTCGTGCACGGTCAATATGAACGCAGTAGTCTGCCCATGGTCATTGGGTGTGGTGGAAATGTGTGTCTAATGGATTTACAAGTATATATGACTGGACTCTAGGTCAAGTAGCGGATTCTATTACGTCATGACTCGGAACGCAAATGACTAAGTATGAGCATCTCGTATCCGGTTAACATCTCCCCATCCCTGTCCTTCACCTTTTTGAATGACCCACATCTTCTTAGGTCATAAACAACTATTGCACCAACAACGCGCAATTTGACTAGCGGAATTATACTTCTCACAAATAATATAATAAACGGATATTTAATAGTACATAACAACAAAAATGTTAGAAAATTGGCATAATTTGCCTAGAAGCCTCTGACAAAGTTTATCACAGATGTACAGAATGGGTATGAATAGTTACGAATGGAATAACTGTGAATTTGTGTAAAAATGTGTGTGTGTGTGTGTGTGTGCTCGCGTGCGTGTGTGTGAGTGAGTCGTGTGCGTTCATGAATATGTGTGTTGTATTTGCATGTGTGTGTCTGTGTCTGTGTGTGAGTGCGTGTGCGTGTGTACATAGCGCGTGAGCCAAGTCACGTGCTGACGTTCGTCAACAAACTGTGACGGGCTTGCGTGTGTAGTGTTTGAACGTATGTCCGCGGGTGTGCGCCAGGGCGTGTGTTTGTGTCTGTCATTTCCAGTCTGGAGTCTGCACAAACATTACGTAATGCAAAATGCCAAGAAAGAATGAGATTAGCAGAGTCTCTCCGCCAGTCTGAGTCACGTCATAGAAAACCCAAATTAACATGACAATTCACTCCGGAACCGAAGGACATGTGCTTAGTGAACAAGATTTGAACTAATCGCCTCGCTTCAATCGCCCCGCTGGACCACGCGCCTCAAAACATGTATCTTTGAAATAAAAAAAACCGTTTTGTTTTCTCATGTTTGAGCAGACCAGTTAAGGAAGATTGTATCCGTAGTGGCAACATAAAACGCGAGAGAGAGACAGAATATGGGATTAAGCTGTCAGCGGGCAAAATGTTTGTTCAAAAGTTCGCAAGGGTTTGGACGTGGGAGTTGGGAGAGAGGAGGCAGTTGTACTTGTTGTTTTGGGGCAAGGGTGGGGTAGGGTTTCTATAGGGAATATTAGGACACCCTGATTTGCGCACTCTCTGGAGGTTGTGGGTAGAATGTTTCGCTCTATTTTCTTTGACGTTTTTGCTGATAATGCTCCACCTTCGACTCTTACCTGAGGAACTACAGACATTACGATTATTTCATTATTTCATTATTTCATTATTTCACTCGAAACAAAACTCTGATGTTTACAAAGAGGCACCAGTGTTGTTAATTTATTTATTTTCTTTATGAATGTATTGTTTTAAGATTGCTGCGATATTTTTGTATTTATTGATTAATTATACGTCTAGAAGAATTTCAATTAATTGGAAACGTTGAGGCAAATTTCAGTCAGTTGGCCAAGAAATTTGAAAATGAAAGTTAAACCGATTTGGGGGATAAACTTAAATAAAATATTTGTTCATGATTTATACAAACAGAACACACTAAACATACCTTGTCTCCTTCAACCCTCTCCTTTCCTCTCTCCCTCTCTCCCACGCACGCACTCACACACACACACACACACACACACACACACACACACACACACAAAGAGCCATACATTAAGGTTTTCAATTATTTCATTGTAAAAGTAAGACAATGTTTACAGAAATCAGACATAAAACATAATCATATTTTTTATGGAAATGTGCTTAAAGTCGTTTTCAGAGATAAAAATAGCACTGGATTATGTCGTAACAACCAGGACCCCAAACTCAAGCGTCTGTACGTTTGTATACGGAGAATAATCTTATTGTCGTAACAACCAGGACCCCAAACTCAAGCGTCTGTGTGTTTGTATAGGGAGAATGTTTGCAAGATTCCAGAACCAAATATCTACAGCCATTTAAACTTGCCTCACAAGATTTCAGGGCTCAATGTTTACTAATTTGGTTTACAAGATTCCAATGCAAACTGTTTACAGATTCGGCTCACAAGATTCCAATGCAAACTGTTTACAGATTCAGCTCACAAGATTCCAATGCAAACTGTTTACAGATTCGGCTCACAAGGTTCCCATGCAAACTGTTTACAGATTCGGCTCACAAGGTTCCAATGGAAAATGTTTACAAATTTGGCTAACAAGATCACAATGCAAATTATTTACAAATTTGGCTCACGAGATTCAAATGCAAACTGTTTACAGACTTTGCTAACAAGATTCCAATAAAAATGTTTACAAATTTGGCTCACAGGATTCCAATGCAAGCTGTCTGCAGATTCGGCTCACAAGATTCCAATGAAAACTGTTTAAAAATTCGGCTCACAAGATCACAATGCAAATTATTTACAAATTTAGGTCACAAGATTCCAATGCAAACTGTTTACACGCTTGGCTCACAAGATTTCAATGCAAATTATTTACAAATTTGGCTCACAAAATTCCAATGCAAACTGTTTACATACAGACTTGGCTCACAAAATCCCAATGAAAAATGTTTACCAATTTGGCTCGTAAGATTCCAATGCAAACATAATTGGTTCACAAGATTCCAATGCAAAATGTTTACAAATTTGGCCCACAAGATCCCAAATGCAAAATGTTTCTAAACTAGGTTCAATGTATTTCATTGCTAAAGGTTTGCAAACGGACTTAAAGACACTAACGCTAAATGCTTACAAAAACGACTAAGAAGAATCCGATAGTAAATATTTATATGTTTGGCTCACACGATTCCAGTGCTAAATGTTGACACATTAGACTCACAATATCCTTATGCTAAATATCTAATTGCTTAGCTCACAACCATTCTAATGCTAAATGTCTACGTGCTTGGCTCACAACATTATAATTGTTTACAAAATTTAGCAATCTTTGCTGGACAAGATCGTCGTCTTAAAATCATAACGTAATTAATTACAAAATGATTGTGATAATCAAATTAACAATATTTCTTTTACGTATTTAGTGATTTTGCGTTCTGTCATAGAGTTTGTGCAATAAGGTTAATTACGAATGTTTGCATGAAATAAGAAAATGTTAAGAGTCATACACCCTGGTTGTAACGAAATGTACAAATATAAGTATACTGCTGAAAATATACAAGCATTGACTCATTGCGAACACTTACAAACATATATTCACTGCGAACCATACATACAAAAATATTTACTCATTGCGAACAGACAAGCGTATACTCACTACGATCCATACAAACACATTTACTCATTGCGAACACATACAACCATACAAACTAAGAGCCATACATACAGATATTTACTGACTGAACACATAAAAGCAAACTAAGAGCCATAATATTTACTCATTGCGAATTATCATACAGAGATTTATTATTTCGGAACACATGTACAAACATTTACGTATTGCAAACCAAGTAAGACCACTCACACATATAAGCACGTGTACCATCATGAAATTGCATATACGTTAGAAAATGTACACATTGTTAACACATGCGCGGCCATTTGAATGTGCAAACACGTGCACAGTATCGTACACTTTGCGCATTCGTGTACCATTTACATGATTTTAAAAAAAATACATTAGACACCAATTTTATTTAGATCCTAGGGTCTATGTCCGTGTATAGGAAGCAAAAATATTACAACCTATTATTTCTAATTATTTTAATGCTCTTGCAATCACATCTGAAAGAATGCGACACTTCCTGATTTTATAATCACATAAAATTTTATATAAATATTTAAAATAAGAGATAATTAAATTCATTTCTAAAGTACTAACCACTTACGTGATTAGATTTTTAAATTTATTTAAATTAATGAATTTAAACTTTGTAATAAAGATACTTGGGAATAATTTGACACTGTACATGGACTTGAATACTAACAACAAACACCCACACACACATACAATGCTAACACCACCACCACCACCACCACCACCCCACACACAGCTACAAATATATTGCAAATATAAACAACTAAATGAACATATTTGAGACACAAACACAACTAAATAAACTTACCTTAAACATATAAGACAACTATAGGGACACGTTGCAAACACAACTAAGTAAACTTACCTTAAACATACAAGACAACTATAGGGACACGTTGCAAACACAACTAAGTAAACTTACCTTAAACATACAAGACAACTATAGGGACACGTTGCAAACACAACTAAGTAAACTTACCTTAAACATACAAGACAACTATAGGGACACGTTGCAAACACAAATATCAACATGCTACCAAGACATTCACAACTGTATACGGAGATGACGGGAATGAATACTGCTTACAAAGATGACGTCATTGAATTCTGACTACTGAGATGTCGAGACCACAGACCACAGAGATGACGTGATGGAATACAGATCACATAGATGACGTGATGAAATACAGATCATAGAGGTGGCACGAAAGACTACAGGCCCAAAAGGTGACGTAATGCAATATAGGCCATAGACATGATGTCATGGAATATAGGCCGCAGAGATTGGTCGTGGAACACAGGTCAGACATATAAGGTCATTGAAAAGAGACCATGGTGATGATGTCATGGAATACAGGCCACAGAGATAAGGTTATGGAATAAGGCCACAGAGATGATGTCATGGAATACAGGCCACAGAGATAAGGTTATGGAATAAGGCCACAGAGATGATGTCATGGAATACAGGCCACAGAGATAAGGTTATGGAATAAGGCCACAGAGATGATGTCAAGGAATACAGGCCACAGAGATAAGGTTTTGGAATAAGGCCACAGAGATGATGTCATGGAATGCAGACCACAGAGATGATGTTAAGGAACAAAGGCCACAGAGATGATGTCATGGAATGCAGATCACAGAGATGATGTTATTGAACATAGACAACAAATATGATGTCATGACTATAGAGATGATATCATAGAACATAGATGATGTCATAGAACATAGACAACAGAGATGATGTCATAGAACGTAGACAACAGAGATGATGTCATGTAATATAGAGAGATGGTGTGATGGAATATAGGCCATAGAGGTGATATCAAGGAATTTACAGGTCACAGAAATAAAGTCCCATGAAATACAGATCACAGAAATAATGTGATGGAATACGTTTTGCAAACACAGACATAATTATGTAGACACATTGCAAACACATAATATACGCATTGCCAACCAGGTATAAAAATGCACATTGCAAACACTCACACACCACATACACATTTTAACATATGTATAATCTCGTGCACTCATCAAATCTACTCCATGTAATATATATATATTTATAACATAAGCACAAGCACAAACATATACTATTTGCATATATATGCAGAACCATTTACACATTTCAACAAGATGCACACCAAACATATATTGCCAACGCAACATTACTAATATGTATACCCCACGTATACTGTGAAAACATTCAACTATATACATATTGAAAATACGTATGTAATGTGTTGCTAAACATCGCAAACATATGCACAATCATATACAGATCGTTAGCAAACGCATGCATTCATATCAAACATTCACGTCATATGCATAATGCGACACATCCTGTTTCACACTGAAAACAAACGCACACCCAAATGTACACTACAAACATGCACGCCATACTTTGAAATACAAAGATGTGTCATACGTCATTGTGACGTATTGTTACGTGTGAGTGCAGGGAGAGAGAAAGTCGAGAATAGTACAGTGTCGGTTATTTCCTCTCTTGCCTGTTTACTGGATATTAACCCTGACTCTCAACCACACACGCACACAAATAATAAACACAGACACAACGAAGATGGTGCGTCAAGAACTGTCTAGTCTTAGGGTAAACACGTAATAATTATTAACTAGCTCTAAGCCCCCAGACTGTCTAGTCTTAGGGTAAACACGTAATAATTATTATCTAGCTCTAAGCCCCCAGACTGTCTAGTCTTAGGGTAAACACGTAATAATTATTAACTAGCTCTAAGCCCCCAGACTGTCTAGTCTTAGGGTAAACACGTAATAATTATTATCTAGCTCTAAGCCCCCAGACACCCGTGGTGAATGCTGTCCATATGATTAATACATACGTGACATATCGGGACAATATAAGGAGAGTCAAGAATTATGATTTTAAAGAAAAGTTAATGATGAGATAAAGTTGAATTAAAAAAGGAAAAAGCAACGGAGTAAATGTTCTGATTAAAATAAAGTACAGCTCCATAGTGTCAACACACGCACGATATAAGAACACTATGAACTCACGTTTCAGTCAATAAGGTCATTGAGTTCATTTAAAGTGACCCGGGGTGAGTCGGGGAAAGAAAAAAATATGATTTCCTCTCATGGTCCTTCCATATTGCCACCCACCCCATCACCACAATCACACAGACACATACTTTGCTATTCTCTATATAAAAAAAAAATTGGAAGCAAATCAATGTCTGTCTCTCTTTGTTAAAAGTACAGAATAAGACGCTTGAAAACGTGGTAAATATGACGACTATGAAAGATCACGACAGTGTTGTTCTTTCATATTATATGTTTTTAAATTTTAAAATGCAGTCTACCAACCGCATGCACGTGAGGAACACACACACACACACAATCAAGCACGCGTGTGAACGCACACAAACACCCGTATTCAACTAGTTATTTTGAGATTGCGTACCAATTACATCCACTGTGCAATTACAAGCCTCACTGTTCACACAGCGTGACGCTGTTTAAAGCAACGCTTAGTCGCCATGCACCCTTAAAGAGAACACGTCTACAAGCATAATGACTTTACGGAGGGATAGAAATTAAAAAGGTATTTTTTCTTTCTTTTAATGCTTCCCAAGGTTGGTTTTTTTTTTTTTTTTTTTTTTTTATACAGTGTGCTGGTTCGCTCTTACACTGATTGGCCCAATCTCACAGCGTTTGAGACTCAATGTCGGCGCCGATAACGTCGCGAGGTATCAGCTATCCTGATAAACTGAGCAAATTTTTTTCTTTCTCCATCCTGCACAGTGGAACTGATGATGGGTGCTTGTAAAATGCTCTGTGTGAGGCGTGTGTGCGTACGCGCGCGCGTGTGTGCGTGTGTATAAGTTTCAACAACTTAATTGGTTTATTGGTTTTATAGATGCTACCTCGCAGAATGAATTAAAAACCACAAAGAGGACTGAAAACTGGATAAACAATGTAAAAGATAAAAAAAGAGAATAATGCAAACTGGACTGATTACAAAGATGACGTCATTGAATTATGGCTACAGAGATGTTGTGATGATATACAGGCATCAGAGAAGACGTGATTAAATACAGGCCACAGGAATGATGTCATTAAATACAGGCCACATTTATGATGTGTTTAATGCAGGCGACAAGGTGATGTCATTAAATACTGGCCACATTTATGATGTGTTTAATGCAGGCGACAAGGTGATGTCATTAAATACTGGCCACATTTATGATGTGTTTAATGCAGGCGACAAGGTGATGTCATTAAATACAGGCCACATTTATGATGTGTTTAATGCAGACGACAAGGTGATGTAATTAAATACTGGCCACATTTATGATGCGTTTAATGCAGGCGACAAGGTGATGTAATTAAATACAGGCCACAGGAATGATGTGATCAAATACACGCCACAATGATGATGTCATTAAATACAGGCCACAGGAATGATGTGATCAAATACACGCCACAATGATGATGCCATTAAATACAGGCCACATTTATGTGATTAAATGCAGGCGACAATATGATGTATTCCACAGGAATAATGTGATCAAATACAGGCGACAAGGATAATGTAATTAAATACAGGACACATTTATGATGTGATTAAATACAGGCCACAAGGATGGTGTAAGGAAATAAAGGCCACAAGAATGATGTGATCAAATACAGGCGACAATGATAATGTAATTAAATACAGGCCACATTTACGATGTGATTAAATACAGGACACAATGATGATGTAATTAAATACAGGCTTCAGAAATGGTGTAGCGAATGCAGGTGACAAGTATGATGTCATTAAATACAGGCTTCAGAAATGGTGTAACGAAAAAAGGTGACAAGGATGATGTCATTAAATACAGGCTTCAGAAATGGTGTAACGAATACAGTGGAGACCACAGAAATGACGTGATTGAATATAGACTACACAGAAGATGTGATTAAATAAAAACTGTTTACAGAGACAGGCGATTAAATTAATACCCAAACCAAAAACGCCATTACTTATAGACTACGGATTATTTGACTGAATAGGACGTCCAGTTGAAAGAAGTACGGGATGAAGTATGGACATCACAGAAGGATTAGAACAGGTCATAGAAAAGACGTGATTAGATACAGAAAACACTGACGACGTGTTGCCTGCATTCTCTTTATGGCAAGCGTGACCCAGTTGTGTGGCAATGTGCTCCCTGGTAAAGCAATACGAACCTTAAACTACAAAAACCAAGAAAATGCTGAAAAACTGTAAGGCAATGGATATCTTCAGGACTGACTATCCATAAGCAAATTTATCACAAAGCTTAAAAAGAACTTACCACTTACTCCTCTTTCAGCGAAATCCACTTTGACAGTGCAAAAATTCAGAGACAGCATAATCTGTCAGCACTTGTTCTGCAATGCAGACAAACTTAGGGCAAGAAAAAGATCTCCACCACTTCACATCGTAATTTCTCCAGACAGTCTACGAGATAATTTCAAAATTCCACCCACCCGTGACAAATTTAAAACACAGAGATAATCTTTTAGAAAATAACCCCGTCGACCTACCTGCCATCTCCTTACAACCAGACCATATATTTGCAAAATCTATCTTTCACAATATTTAATCCAGTATCTGTGGATTTTCTCACAGGAAAGAGATAAAAGCGAAAGAGGCATTATGTCCATTGGACTGATTCAGAAATCATCGGAATTGTACAGGCCGCCATTCTGTTATTACTGTAAAATATGGAGTAACTTATAGATCGATGGCTTAGATACGATGTGTTTAAGATGATTGAACGTTGTTTGAAATGTTCTGGAGACATACTTTTTTGCTTAATGTTTGCAAAGTAGTAATAATATACATTTTGCAAAAGAATTCCTACAGGTGTGTGGCTTGCTACAACTGAATTTATGTTAACTACACACATTAAACAAGTGTACTTATTTTAATTGTGTTTTGTTTTTCCTTCATTTTATTCAAATGTATTTGTGAGACTTTTCTTGTTGACAAAATTCAGCCTAAATATAATCCTGATCCTTCAATAGACCGTTTACACGATTCAAAGCCATGTATTTATTTATTTATTTTATTACTGTCTTTTCAAAAAACCAAGCAATTAAACTTGCGTTCTGCTGACCACTATCATTATTTTCATCGAACGTGGCAATGTAGTTTTTTTTACAAATGTTATTGTTGACAACTATATGTATCTTATTGCATATTGATAGCATCATGTTTTAACTTCAACTTTTTTTTTAAACAACTCGGATAAACATTTGGTAGGATTATTTTACACTGTGATATTCTGCGTTGAGCACTAGCAAGAATAAAAATAAATATATAAGTGATTATGTGCCACCAAGACTGACATGAAAGCACAATGACTTATGACACACTCGGACTTCAGACTTCTCTGCAGAGGAACGAAGAGATTCTGGATTCACTTAAAAATCAAAGACACCTCGCTGCCAAACACGTAGTCATTGATGGTGCACTTTGCCGCCAAACACGTAATCATTGATGGTGCACTTTGCTGCCAAACACGTAGTCATTGATGGTGCACTTTGCTGCCAAACACGTAGTCATTGATGGTGCACTTTGCTGCCAAACACGTAGTCATTGATGGTGCACTTTGCTGCCAAACACGTAGTCATTGATGGTGCACTTTGCTGCCAAACACGTAGTCATTGATGGTGCACTTTGCTGCCAAACACGTAGTCATTGATGGTGCACTTTGCTGCCAAACACGTAGTCATTGATGGTGCACTTTGCTGCCAAACACGTAGTCATTGATGGTGCACTTTGCTGCCAAACACGTAGGCATTGATGTTGGTCTGCACGAAGGATTAACTTGCGCCATTAACACAACCTTTCACTACCTATCAGCGTCATCGACACTTCACCGAACGACCTTCTCAGGACAGCAATAATGTTTGATTATCATCATTATATAACTAGTGAGACACAAGATAGCGACAGTTAAATAGGGGCCATGTATACATACTAAAGAGACTAGCTGGAGAGCGGAAATCTGTGAGATATCATAACAAAGCATGGTGCTGCTTGCGGGTCTACCACCTTTCGCCTGATGTACCGCTGTCAACGTTGACTGCTAGCGCTTGCACAGTTATGTGCACATGCGTGATTTGCAGTCCAGACGATCTACATTACAATCAAAAGCGTTGCAGCTGTGCAAGCAGAGTAATATCTTTCCACCTATCTCCATAAAAGAGAATCAGGTGCTACTATCGATTATAATATCAAACAAAAAAATTTGACATAAACATATCAATGATCAAATCATTTTTTAAAAATCAAAATCCTTTTGTAATGGTAGGAAACAAGATTCTGAGGGAAAGAAGAAAAAAAAGCGAGAGTAGCTTCCCCTAAGTGCATCAAGTACTCAGCATCCTGTACGACAACAGGAAATTGTTTCTTTATCAAAATTAAGCGGTAGAAAACCCGTGTCGACGACCACCATCCATGTTTCATGTACAAGGCAGCGGTGGGTGCGGAAGAGATGTTGGGTGGGATGAGCTTCAAGGGAATTTGAACTCGCGTGAAATTTACCGTCTCCATTCTATCAAAGCACGTTACAATGCGGAGGGAAATTCTGCTTTTATTTGTCGTTTGTTTATTTTTATTTTTTTAACTGTACTTGTTTACTTTATGTGGCTGCTTTATATATCTGTCTACGTTCAAGTTGCTTTCCTTGTTAACGTTACTCAAACTCAGTAATCTCCGTTATGCGTCTGCTCGCAGCATACAAAGTGACGTAGTGACGTAGTGCTGGTTTGACCTTCATGATACCTTCAAACTGCAAGAATCAACAGCTTCAAACCGTCTGATAATAGCAAGTACGGTTTGTTAGCGTCATTACGTTTAGACCATTTAAAAAATCAATTACTCGTTTTCCAGTTACAGCAGTCACTGGGCACAGGAGTCGCGAGTCTGTGTTATTGGTTACTCACTCAATAGTGGACATTGTTTCTTGTGATGTGTGGATAAGAGAGATATGCTAATCTAATAATATTTACAGCACGACACTGGAAACTATTTTTAGTTAGCTAGTTTGTTTTATTCTTTGCTTGGTGCATATATAAGTAGGCCCACTGTGAGTTGCAAACTATAACATTGTAACATAACTGTATTTCTTATTATCTTGTATGCAATTTCTTTCAACACTTTATTCTCTAGTGATATAATCCATGAAGTTAATCAGTATAATCCTTTCATTGATTCTTTGAGGATATAATCAATGCTTCTTTATCACTTAACAAATATTTTAGAATTACTTGTTGAAATCATAGGCTACACTCTCATTTATTTTGCCTTCATGTTTGACAAACATTTGCGGTTCATCGTTATGTCCCTTCACTAATTACCAAACATGCCGAGGTTCAAAGAGAGTATAATTATTTTAGTCTTCAGCTAAACAGTTTTTACGGTGTTTACCCATAACCTAAAACGTTGGATCTAAAACTGTAGGCAGCCTGCAGTTTAAATTATCTACCATCTGCTTTTCACAAGTTTACACCTATCAACAGAATCAAATCAATGACCATATTAACGAGTGTACTTTCCTGTTTGACAACATCTTTGTAACAAACGGAAAAAAATACTTGGAACAGAACCATTGTATTCGTGACAAGATATCGAGAGCGCTAGAGTACCAAGGAAAATTACTCGTGAAAATGGCGTATACAAGAATGCCCAAGAGTGATTGCCCCTCAAGCAATAGAGATAAAATAATATTATCTGGACAGTCGTTCAGATGCTGAAACAGAAAGAAAAAAAAAATTCTTCCACTTTGTGGATTTCCGTTATTATCTGCCTTCTTTTTTCACAAAATGTAATAATCAGATTGAAAATTAGAATCGTAAAATAGTAATTTGTCAAACACTAACCGCCGGGTCAAAATATGCTCATGTCCCAACCTATAATACAGCATTGCATTTTGTAGTATATGTGTTGTTTTGTTTTTTTTAAAGTTTCAGTTCAATGTATTCTTACCAAAGTACAGTTTGTGGATGGTGCTCTGTAGATGTGTTTAGTCCATTTAATAATGATGATGACTGAAGAGGTGTTAATATTTACATTTTTAAACAAGTAGGGGAGGGAACCAAGAAACAGCCACTACAACATGCCAAACTTAAATGACATTAAATACAAATATATGAAAACAACCTACAACATCATTGTTACGTTTCCAGTATTTATTTAAAGACCCTGCTTAGGAAATTATAGAACTTTAATTTACTATTTAAATTAATTCTCTCTCGTTTAACCTAAACAGACTGGTTGCTCAAATCATCATTCGACTAAATTAAAAATGCATCTTTGTAGTCTAGATCACAGATTTACGAAACTGATAATTTGCGTACATTAGCTAGATTGGAAATCGTTAAAAACTCTCTTAGATTCATATGCATTCATTACGTCATTCGTTTAGCTCAGACAGCCCCCATCCAATCCCATTTGGTCTATATGCATACAATTTACTACAAAAAGAGGTTCTTAACAAAATGAAATAGATTTAATAAGTTTAACAATTAACAGCAACGATTAATTACGACACGACGTCTTAATTCTACACAGCGTTGTTCTCTCATTTTACCGTCTCTGTTAAAAGTCTTAACGAGAATTCTCTTTTCTTTTATTGCCAAATAGTCACTTGATTCTGGACCCTAGTAGATATACTTAACTACACTCTTGGTCGCATGTGGGGTTCAACTGGTTAGAACTGGTCCACATCCTTTGGCTCATCGTCAGTACTGCATAGCATGACAGTCAATCGTCCACTCAATTACTGCATCGCTAATGTACTTGCGACGAATCGTTAACACGTGGTTAACACGAGGTACTTCTGCATAGTTCACGTATGGGTCATGAAGACGCCCGAGTCGGTGTACGACTCAAGAAGTACGAAGGTAGAGAGGAATAACATAAGAAGAACCCGGCTGAAACAAAGGATTTGGGCTCTGTAACTATTTGCGTGTATATTCGCAAAACCCAAGCACATGTTTCTTTGTTTAAGGTTCTGAATTTAGAATCTTTGACTATCGTGTCGTTTACAATTCAAATATGGTTATATTTAAATATACATTGTGGTCCACGTGTGTGTTACATATAACGTTACACGAACGTATGAATTCCCAAATATTTACAGCATTAAAAATTGGAATTCACACAAAGGATTAATTCAAAATGAAGCATGAATGCTTTACAATTTTACACGAAAAATTATATGCAAGAACAATTTGAATTACAAAGAAGAATTCACCACGTGCACAGACATACTGGCGGCACTAGGGAATTTAAGATTTATATAAATTAAAGATAAGAAAAAGTTACAATAATTTATATACAATAACTTTTAGATTTGTCCCTTTACATCGAAACACGTGCTTTGGCTAAAATAGCGCTAAGCTGCACAAAATACATACGTCAATTCAATTACAAAATACAATCAATAAATGCAATAGATACTGTAAGAAGTAGACGTGTTATTGTTACCTCTTAAAAGTAGATTTACTGCTCTAGCGCGGGTTCATCTTCGACTCTCTTACGACTCTGGTATGGCGGCGGGACGGAGCTATGTTAAAGCTGCCTGGTGTGTCTGCCGGTCTGGAAGTGAGTGAGGGATTTGGCGCGTTATGATCGTATTTTAGGAAACTGCATTGAACGCATCACGTGACCGTTCACGTGGTATGTTTGATCTCGAAGGTGCTGGACACTGGCCTAAAGTTATGCAACAATCCGACCTTGCTAGAAAGCTTCTCTCGATACTGATGTATCACGGGTGAATTTCAACAAAGGTCCGTTCAAAAATTTAATTTTGAAACGAGCAATTGGGTCACGAGGTCATGACACAGAATTTGTCACACATCGTCACACCCCCTTGCTTTTGAGGCGTTTATCTTACCAAAAGATAAATGCCTCCTACAAATTATGTGTTATAAAATGTAGAAGTGCAAAATGAAGAAAAAATTTACAATTAAAAAATTTCAACATAACCAGAAATAATGTAACGTGACGGAAAAATCAACCCTCGATTAACGGCACACTCATACAATATTTCTCTCCTCAGAAATCAAAGAAAAATGATTTAAGAAAAATCAAATAAAATGATTTAAGAAAAACGTTCAGTCTAATTGAATAGACATCCATCCAATGGAATAACATGTTCTGAAATTCTCACTATCTGTCCCAATAATCAATAGTTCACACACAACCTAGTTTGATCTAACCAGATTATTCAGAATAGAAATCCAACATCAACCAATTCCACTGAATACGTTTCCAACAATAGTGTGATCAAAAAATTGACTTCCAATGAACAACACTATCAATATGCAGGTTATGAAAAGTTCCAGATATTGATTTCCTGTATCAACCAAATATCAGAGTTTGTGCATTACCAACTCAAATGAACTATCTATCAGTCTACCTGTCATATTCAGAGTTACAACACTAACACAATTCAATCAGTAGCTTGTCCCAAGTTTTTATGAAATGTCCAACATATTTACAGTAACAACCACCAACTACGGTACAACAAGAAGATAATAAAATTCAAAGAAGGTATCAAATCATTATTTCTACTGCTGCACTATCCTGCCTAGCACAATCTTCGTAGTTCTGTCCCAATCCCAATACACGTCGTCGCCCATGTGTGTCAACATGTCTACGGCAAGACAACTGTATTCTTTCTTTCTCACTCTGTTCGTCAGAATGTCACTGTGAGGTGCAATATATTGCATGTCAAGTTTAGACTTTTCATTTCTCGTCCGGTAAGTACGTCCTTGAAGTGTTTTATCGTCATGATCTCTTTCAAAACTCTCCAAAGTACTTGTCAAGTTTAAAATGTTTCTGGTAGTGTCAGTTTCTGCATGACTGGTCTCTACCCTGTCTAACAGTTTCAAACTTCTCGATACGTTTCGTATCATGTCAGTGTCACTGTGGCCTTGACTCTGCGAAGTCTGAATTTCAAATCTATCGCTCTTAGCCTTGTCACTGAACTCACGCAAATGGAGATTTGCTCTCTTGGTGTTTCGTGCATTTGTAGTTACGTCATTGTGTACACATTGAACGTCCCTAGTTCGCATGCACTCAACGTCTTTCGTCGGAATGGCGTCAGATCTACTATGGGTCCATTTCGCATCTAGTCTAACGTCATAGGTTTGCAAATGTGTTCTGTCGCGGCTACCAGTCTCTCTGAAGTACCTGAATTGCAACATTAGCTTCCCCTCTAAATCTGGAGGTTCCGTTCTCCTGATCTTATCATAGACTGAAGTGAAATACCTCATCCCACTAGTTGTTTTCTGTTTTAACCCATTCACAACTAGGTGTTCGACTGTCATTATGTCTGTCAGCTTGTCTCTCTCCTTGACAACATAAGTCTGTGTCTCTTTTGTGACTCTAGTCACTGTGTGGTCAGACTCACTGGCTAGCAAGTCAGATTCCCGTGGTTGTATGAACAAGGGTTCTGTCTTAAACTCCCCAAGAGTTACTGATTGTCTCCCCTGGACCATACCGTTTATTGAACTAACATAATCTGTCTCCACTGACTTAGTTAATTCAATGTGTCTCCTCATCAAATCGTCAGAATCTATGATGGAAATTCTGTCAGTTTCAGTCACTAACTGGCAGTGAATGTTACCTGTCACAATGAATAACATCACTATGTCTACTCCCTGTGTGTTGTAGGCTACACTCCCACTGTTTCCTCTATCATAATTCTCTGCATCTGATGTCAGTAACAGTCCTGATGCCCCACCTACTCTGGTTATCAGTCCGTCACTCCGGTTTTCATTGTCTATCGATCTAGTTCTGTCACTCATTTGTACTGTGTCTTTGATCAATTCGGGATTACACTCCGTACTTTTCATCAGTGAACCAAGGAACCTATCAGTTAATGAAACCCCCTCCTCCTTACTTCCACTTGTCTCAGTTTTTGGTACGTACTCACGACATTCCTTTATCTCAACAGGTGAGTCAATAAAGGTAGTCCCTGTACCGTGGCTTCTGTCTACGTCACTAATTCCGTTAAGTGATTTATCTGCAGACGGTTCTGCCATGTCTCTGACAACTGCGTGCATACACGTCAGTACACATGCATTGTTATCGTCGACCGTCCCTGTACAGTTTTCGACTATATCTTCTTCCATGTCACGTTTGGAAAAGAACTCTGTCTCAGCTCTGACAACTGTCATGTCATCCGAAGTAAATGAACTTATCATAGGCACATTGCCTCCGTCTGTAATGCTACCTATACTGTCATCTGGATCAAATACTTCTGTTTCCCTGGCTGTCAATGTATTAGCACTCGAAACCTCGCATAACGCAATAATCTTGTGTTCCAAAATTACGTCATGACTCACGTCAATCATCGGAGATCGAGATCTACCGATGTCAGTCTTCGTAGCGAGCACATTCTCTCTTAAACTAACAGTTCGGTCAGTAAACTCAGTCGATGTGTCACTGCCCTTCGACGATACACAACTGATAGAATCCGTTTCTATCTTCTCATGCATATTTGTCCTGTCAGAAAAATCAGTCACTGTGTTGCTAGAAGTTTCATCACACCTTAACGGTACACAACCGATAGAATCTGTCTCTATCTTATCATGCGCATTCAGTCCGTCAAACAAAGTGTCACACGTACACGGCGGTGTATGTGTTTGTCCAAATTCTACACGTGTTATTAAGTCCTTAACAACAGTGTCTTTTCTTGTCTCTGTTTCAAGATCAAGCTTTGGTGCGCTAACTGTTTCTGTAAACTGGTTAGCATGTTGAACTGTAATGGTTTCGTCAAAACATTTGTTTTTGTTTTCAATCAAACTGTCTAATTCGTCTGCTGTGCTTGGTAGTGCGACTAATTTCTGTGTGTCAGTCTCCACGCTCGCGGTGTTTGACCTCGGCAAGTCAAAGTTCACGGCCTGACCTTCCTGTCGTAATTTGTCAACAGTACTTTCCCCAGCAAATTTAGACTCTGTTTTGATTTCTGTCCACAACCATTCTAATTCTAGACTTTCTTTCCTTTCCATAAGCACTAGCCTCTCTTTCTTCAACTTTCTAATTTCGAACGTTAGGTCTCGCATTTCAGCCTCCCCATCCCCTTTGAATCGGAAATCTTTATCACACAACTGTTTTGCTCGTGAGCTTAATGAAGATATATTTTCTTCCCTGTGTTCTATTTCCTTTTCATTGAGTGCAAGTAGGGCAGAATTACGTAGCGGTTCACCTTTATATTTTAGTGATATGCCTATCTCCTGTTCGCGTTTTAGAATCTCCATGAGCTGTAAGCTCCCTACACTGTTCTTCCGATAGTTGATCCCTAGATGTATCAAAGACATAATGTGATCATGTTCTATCTCTAACCTTTCTTCTTCCTCTTCCTCTCTCTTTGCTTTCTCTCTCCTGTCTAGTTCAGTTCTCACGAAGTTCATTACCTCGTCTTCCGTTCGGTATCCGATCAAGGAACCTATCTCTCTCAGACTCGCAATAGTCTGTTCGAGATCCATCTTATTTATTTAGCGCGTCTGGCTACAATAAATATCTCTCGTGATTGTGTATCTAACCGTAGGCGATAAAACTCCGCTTTTATCCCACAATAACTTTTAGGCTACGACCTTACAAAAATTATTGAATTTATTCAGAACACCTTCCGAAATAAATTACGCGTTGGTTACACGTTCACCTGCTTGGCTACAATCTGTTGTCTCCAAGGCTTTCGTAATGTCACGGCTCCGACCATACAACATTACACATTATACTTAGCACCCTAAATATAATAGTCCGAAGTCTGTTACTACCGGTAACTCTCCTAGCTGGCGGTATAACACGTCGACTTCTCACAATGAAATATCCAGTAACACAATACTAAATAAATCATCAATAGCTAACATGACATATTTAACTACGCTTAAATATATCAACATTAACTAACATGCACGCTACTCTGCAAAAGAATACATGCACATGTCACAACAAAAGCAAGATAAATATTTCAACAATCCTGAATCAATAGAATATTGGCAATTCTCAGATGTTCGTTTGTTTCTAGGTTTATGATACGCCCTATGTATAAAAAATGTTACAATTTAATACATATCAATCCCGGACGAGCCCCCACTTGTTACGTTTCCAGTATTTATTTAAAGACCCTGCTTAGGAAATTATAGAACTTTAATTTACTATTTAAATTAATTCTCTCTCGTTTAACCTAAACAGACTGGTTGCTCAAATCATCATTCGACTAAATTAAAAATGCATCTTTGTAGTCTAGATCACAGATTTACGAAACTGATAATTTGCGTACATTAGCTAGATTGGAAATCGTTAAAAACTCTCTTAGATTCATATGCATTCATTACGTCATTCGTTTAGCTCAGACAGCCCCCATCCAATCCCATTTGGTCTATATGCATACAATTTACTACAAAAAGAGGTTCTTAACAAAATGAAATAGATTTAATAAGTTTAACAATTAACAGCAACGATTAATTACGACACGACGTCTTAATTCTACACAGCGTTGTTCTCTCATTTTACCGTCTCTGTTAAAAGTCTTAACGAGAATTCTCTTTTCTTTTATTGCCAAATAGTCACTTGATTCTGGACCCTAGTAGATATACTTAACTACACTCTTGGTCGCATGTGGGGTTCAACTGGTTAGAACTGGTCCACATCCTTTGGCTCATCGTCAGTACTGCATAGCATGACAGTCAATCGTCCACTCAATTACTGCATCGCTAATGTACTTGCGACGAATCGTTAACACGTGGTTAACACGAGGTACTTCTGCATAGTTCACGTATGGGTCATGAAGACGCCCGAGTCGGTGTACGACTCAAGAAGTACGAAGGTAGAGAGGAATAACATAAGAAGAACCCGGCTGAAACAAAGGATTTGGGCTCTGTAACTATTTGCGTGTATATTCGCAAAACCCAAGCACATGTTTCTTTGTTTAAGGTTCTGAATTTAGAATCTTTGACTATCGTGTCGTTTACAATTCAAATATGGTTATATTTAAATATACATTGTGGTCCACGTGTGTGTTACATATAACGTTACACGAACGTATGAATTCCCAAATATTTACAGCATTAAAAATTGGAATTCACACAAAGGATTAATTCAAAATGAAGCATGAATGCTTTACAATTTTACACGAAAAATTATATGCAAGAACAATTTGAATTACAAAGAAGAATTCACCACGTGCACAGACATACTGGCGGCACTAGGGAATTTAAGATTTATATAAATTAAAGATAAGAAAAAGTTACAATAATTTATATACAATAACTTTTAGATTTGTCCCTTTACATCGAAACACGTGCTTTGGCTAAAATAGCGCTAAGCTGCACAAAATACATACGTCAATTCAATTACAAAATACAATCAATAAATGCAATAGATACTGTAAGAAGTAGACGTGTTATTGTTACCTCTTAAAAGTAGATTTACTGCTCTAGCGCGGGTTCATCTTCGACTCTCTTACGACTCTGGTATGGCGGCGGGACGGAGCTATGTTAAAGCTGCCTGGTGTGTCTGCCGGTCTGGAAGTGAGTGAGGGATTTGGCGCGTTATGATCGTATTTTAGGAAACTGCATTGAACGCATCACGTGACCGTTCACGTGGTATGTTTGATCTCGAAGGTGCTGGACACTGGCCTAAAGTTATGCAACAATCCGACCTTGCTAGAAAGCTTCTCTCGATACTGATGTATCACGGGTGAATTTCAACAAAGGTCCGTTCAAAAATTTAATTTTGAAACGAGCAATTGGGTCACGAGGTCATGACACAGAATTTGTCACACATCGTCACAATCATGATATAAGAAAGATATACTAATAACAGAGTTGTACTATATGCAAAGTGTAAAAATGAAGTTCTTACATACTTATAATAAACAAATATTATTACTGAAAAAAATTAGTGACGGGCGTAAGCATACTGTTTCAAAAGACCTCCAGAGCACTTCTGAAGTTAATAGCGGCTCTGGGATAACCTGAGCACGACTGGCATTTACTCTAGTATCTTGAGATGCACATAGACGCTGACCACAAAGACTTAGTTTTGACCTTGCAATACTGACAATGAGAGTAATATCTCAAGCATACGAATACGATCAATCAATGAAAAGATGAAAAAAAGAGTGCGGACTGAAATAATCACCAAGAGTGGGAAGTGGAAATGGGGCTTAAAAACAGCATTAACAGATCTTTTTATTTTTTTTTTAAAAAAAAAGTCTTCCTCAATACCTGCATTAATAATCATGCAAACCACTGTAATAGTTTGCAAATAAAACAAATATTATAGTATGTTGTTTTGCTTTGTTCCCCACCCCCTTTTAATAAACAAATCAAATAGCTGCATATAACAGGGAATCTGTAAGTGTAAACAATTCTAACAATCGAAATTAAATATTTCCTACTCCAGCTTTTTTTTTTTTTTAAATGCCTCCTGGGATGAAGTTATTATTATTTTTAAACGAAAGCATTGCAGAGAACTTGTGTTTCTAAGTCACACCAGCATGCTTGGTGAAGGCAAAAAGTAACCCTTCCCTAACTAAGGCGCAAGGCGGCGTGGGTGGAGGCGAAAAGTAACCCTCCACAAAACTAAGGCACAAGCTTGCGTGGGTGGTCTCCCCGTTTAGAAAGTGACAAGCTTGGGAAGGCTATCTACTGTCTGCCCCGAGCTTGTAAAATGTAACGCAGTCCACCTGGCACTGACAAGCAGACACATTATCCAGCCAACCGTACACCTCGTTTCTGTCTTCTTTTACTGCCGTCTGCTTCCGCTTCTGCCAGGACAAGAGACAAATTCTCGGTCTCGACTGTCCGATCAGCGTGATGTCAAATACGTTATACGCATTTTTTCCCCCTTTCTATTTTTCAATCAGGGTTGTGGGAAAGAAGGAAAATACGCGTAGTGAATCGTGGGATTTTCTCTTAATTTTATGTCTTGTGCTATCACGCTGAACATGCAAGGCCACTGCAAATATTATTTGGAACAATCTCAAGGAGATTGGAGGGGATAAAGGAAGGTCTTGAGTGTAGAGTACTCATTATAGCACTTTGGGTAGATTGGGTGTATATGTATGTGTAATATTGTTGCAATTTAGCAAAAAATTATTTTGAAACCCACATAGTGCAAACACTTCACATAGAAGGACAAAGGTTTGACTAAAAACAAAAATTTAGTTCATCTCAAAATCTTGAATACAACAGCACACATTACAGTGACGTGAACACACAAATGAACACAAAATTCATTAACACAATACAAAGACATGTTTGGGCAGCTTTTCACATGAACACTTAATAAAATTACATGTGACTCCACAGTACAGTTACAAATGAGCACACTTTATATTTACATGATAACACACTTGACATAATGTGAACACACAATTACATGTTATTACACACTATAGGCAGGTAACTTTCCGACGACACAGGCCATGTGACATATCGTCTGCTGTTGTTGCAGAAGACAAAATGAATCGAACAGTGACAGTTTTGTCGTTTAAAATTAGTTCAACAATACATTTGAAATATGGTAACAAGCTGTTGACACATGCATCTAACTGTGCAAAACGTTTTAGCAAAGGTTCACATATTTGATTCTTTCCATTACTGAGGGAAAGCAGCAGGAGAAAGATGAATATTTGCATGAAGGATATTAAACTTGTTCCAGTTAACTACCTACTTATTGAAGACAGGCATGTTCTTTTTAAACTGTAAACTTAAATCAGTCAAAACGTTGTCACATGCTGAACCAGTAAGGAACACTTTGTAATACTTCTGAATAGTAATTATTTTTTTAAATCGTTACTTGTAAATTTATTACTAAATTGGATCAAGAACACGAAGACTAATAGTAAAATGAAGCAAAAAGAAATTATTGTTTGTAACTTCATTCTTCCAAGAAATAACTGAACGAAATAAACAGCTTTGCATCATTAGTAATTACTGTACTAGTGTTTGTATTAGACCAATACATTTAAAATATATTTTATTCAGTACATCTAAATATTAAATTTTAAGAGTGTACTATATAGTGATGAAATACATAATAGCAGTTTTTCATAGTACACTTAATAGAATATTATAGTGGTTGTTAAAAAAACCTTTGTTTAATACTTACACTGTTTTTGAAGTAATTAAATCTGTGTTAAAACTGATTACCATTTTAAAAAAAAATAGTGCATTTGCTTTAGGAAAAAAATCATTAACAGCATCTTCATCCCATTCTAAAGCTGATATTCCTTATCAATCTGGAAGAGTTATTTTATTGCCATCGAGTTCTAATGTACATTTCTCCTAATAGCGTAATTCTGATCTGGCATCAAGATGCTCTGTATAAAATATATTGGGAGCAAGCTTAGTTTCACTACATATTTTGATATCAACAAGACATGGATGATAACAAAAACAAATTACGTCCCTAGAGTTACACATAAGCTTACTTTACACCTGAGCACACAATGCAGTTCTACATAAGCATACTTTGCATGTGAGCAAACACAACATTTACATGTAAATGTACTTTTAAAATATACATTGAGTACCCAATACATTGTGAACATTTGGTATATTTACCTGACCAAACACAGTACAGTTAAATAAGTTTATTATAATTTTATATGAAATGGTAGCACCTACAATACATTGATGTGAACATATGTAAGTACAATACATATCCTTTTAATATACGAGTTATATTAATCAGTATTGAGTTGCACTAATTCTCTACAGAGCGCTAAGCCCTTACAATCATGGCTGCTAGATCCAACAACATGTATAAGCCGGGAATTGATGAGGGTAGAATGAGAAAAAAATCAATTATTAAGGTTGAGCTTGAACCTATGACCTTCTGCTTGTGAGACTAGCTACTGAGTAAAAGTGAAAATTGCATCTTTCAAAGGAATATATATACATGTATATATATATATATATATAATGTACACACATAGTACAAACATTCTTACTAAACAAAATAACTTGCACAATAGCATTTATTGAAAGATAGCCTTGTTGTCATATATTAAAAAAAATACATAAATGAAAATAAAATCAAGAAATTGAAACTTTAAGAACAAATCATGAAATTTAAACTTAAGAAAAAAAAAAGATAAGAATATACAAGAGGTTATTGGTCTGTTTTTATATTTTGCAAAGAATTCAAAACAGATAATGGATATGAAAACAAGATGAAACAGGAAGTTCATTATAACAAAGTCTCAGGTGAATTCTGATGTCTGTTAGTAAAAATGACTATTATTTGACTGAGCAATTCAATAACAAATCATACCCCAACAAAGAGCTTTCATGACAATGACAGGTACTGCAAACAGTCTTCACAATTCTTTCATCAAACTACTGCAAACAGGTGCAGTTCTTCAGCTTGCTATTATTCAAGAATAAGCTAAAACCCACTGAAAGAAACAAATGTCATCCATCATTCTGATAAAATGCTTTTAGCACTTCAGTTCCATATAAAGCAAGCATTCATTTTCTACTAGTACCATCCACCCATCTGATGCATCATAAACAACAAAAGAGCAATTAATTGGTCTAGTACACTGTTTGTTACACAGCATGTGTATGCGCTAATTTGGTCCAGCATACCTCTGACAAAGCCATTATTTTACACAAGATACATTTGTTAACTTGTTCTCATTCACAAAGTCACTAACTGCACACAATAAAATTGACTTAACAATATCAACAAAAGTTTATAAAAATAATAGGAGTCATCCAATTAATACTTAAAATTAGCAACTTCCAATACCAACCCCACCCGCTCATTGTGTGGTGTAATTTTTTTCACCTACCTACCTGATTTGCATAAATATGATCAAATTATATATGTGTGCATCTGTACACACACACACACAAACTCACACACACACAAATATATTTAACCATATTTTCAAATAACCTGTAATTGCAAATATGCATCATAAAAAGTAATGTTTGTACCTTAAATATAGGGATCAAAATTGTATCAATTTTGAAACTTTCTTCACAGACTAAAGCAGCAGTAAATTACTAACAACAGTATTTGGTTTAATGATATACATGCTCAACATATGCAATTTCAATACATATTTTAGCTAAAATATTTGTATAAGATATGAGTGAATAATTAAAATATAACTTTAAAAAGTATTTGTGATTTGAAGAACTTTAAAAAAAATAATATGAAATTGAAAGTGGCTGGGTATGTGTTTATCTCATCAGTTAATGTGGCCAATGATGATAGATTGCATATGATACACTCTGCCACCTCACATGTAGAGTGATTCTCTTCTAATTATTTGTACATACAGATCGGTTCATCTCTTTTAATTATTACAGAAACAAGTACTTGATAACTAGACACTTATACATTATAATATGGTTTGTTAATTTTATGTGTGCATATATTAATTACCCTTTCAACTCTGCATGTGTAAGTATTAAATGTCTGGCCCATGACCAATTTGGAACAAGTATTTGTTATAAATCAATTCAGAGGGTGTAACAAAAGGTGGTTAGAAAATTTTAACAATATGATTGCTGAGAAAAGTAATTTAAAACTGCTTCTAAGAAATAATTTTTCAATTTGAAAGTTTAATTTGCAATTTAGATGCGCAAGAAATCTAAGATTTACTCCCTTATTATGCTTTATCAGAAGGCTCCTCACTACCATCAACCTGATTATTTTAAATGTCCTTCATAAAATACCTTCTTTTTCCCTAAGACTGTTTCAGTAGCAATATAGGGAATAGTGGTAAAACAATGCTAAAAACATAGGGAAAATTAAGGTTCTTTAAAAATAACAACACAATATGAATGCATAAGAACATTGGTAAATAGTCCCACACTGTAGAAGACAAAATGCCAATATCAAGGAATAACTGGTGGATGAAACCTTCAGAATGGTGGAATAAGGCTCAAGATTATATTGCTCAAACTGGGGTTGAAGGGATTAAGCTCTCATAATGTTTTAAAAATAACACTTCCCTTCTCACACATTTATTTTAAAAATATAAATAGATGTTTTATCACAACACTTTGTAATAAAAGAATGGTACACAATTCCTTTTCTTGTAAAGACTAATAAAAATAAAATTAGTTATGTTTTCTATATTGCTGCCTTCAAAAAAAGACAGTTTCCTGCTAAAATCATGAAAAATTTTATCTTCAAGATGTGCTGATCTTACAAACAGAAAATAAAACCAAATATAGTGATTTTTTAAAAAATGGTAGGTTATGGCAGAATTAAGCAATGGTCACAAGGTGAGAACAGGTGCAAATGTTATCAAGCAGTGGATTTCAGAAAAGCTGTGACAGCAGTAGCCTCCCGATCCATCCATCGAGCATTGAGGCGAATATTTTCACACGACTGCTGCACAGTCCGTTCTGCTGATTGGGCCTTATGGGTCTTGAAAAATTCCTGAAAATGAACAGACAGTTCAATAAGTTATAATATATAGTGAAAAGCATAACACATACATTTTTTTTTGTGACTGAAAGCTGAAAACAAAACAAAGACAGGAATATTAAATCTGGCACTTATCTAAGCCACATGTTTCTTCCTATATATACATTAATAAAAACAGAATAAAATTATAACCATAATGAAAAATATTTATAAACCTACAAATATCTTAGCAAATCATATCAAAGCATTAAATATTGCAGCCAATGATGCCCTGAACGTTTTTGTTTTAAAATAATAAAAGTGTCTCAAGTCACATGATCAATTTTTACCTAAAAATATTATTTTTAAATACATATGTGAACTCAGTAATTTATAAAAACAATAATTTACAACATAATATTTAATTGATTCACTAGCAAACTCTCATGTGCACAGTGGCTGCTACAAAAATATGTTGCACCTACACTGCACTTTCTGTTTAGAGAATTTAAAGTAAACAGTTTATGAAATGTAATAATTTTGTATCTAACATTATTTAAAGAATAAATGTGAAAATAATAATGCTCCATAACTATTAAAAAATTGTTATTTTAAATCAGACTAGGAGCCCATCCTTGCATTTTGTGCTTACTAATTACATTAAATCATTCTTAAAGGAGAATATGCAGCAAAATTGCCATCATCACCTTTATACTTGCCAGAGCACTCATGAAACAATAAAAACTACTGATGTTTACTCAGTAGGATCATTTCCAGTCATGCTAGTTATACTTCATAAGTTACAAAGTACATTTTAACATCTTTCTAGTTTTCATTTCAAGATATGAATATTTATGTATATAATGAAAAATATAAAATAACCCTTGTGAGATTAAAAGATCACAAAACAATCTTCTTAACGGATGCTAACATTTTTAAGATAGCTCTAGTTAAACTTAGCTGAAAGATTGCAGCACAAAAAAACTGGTCTTCATCTTCACAAAGAAAGTAAAGTTTGAATATTGGAATATAACATCCAACTTATGCATTTCAAGAACTAAGAATAATTATTTAAACACCTTTCTTCAAATAACAAGAAAAATATAATTAAAAAAAAAATGTTGCTAGTGAATATCATACGATTTGTAAATTTAATTCTAATTAACATAAATAACTGAAAGGATAAGTGTATGTTTGTAAATTTTCATTTTTTTCCTATCAGCATTTATAGTACAAACAAAATGAAATAGAAAAATATATATTTAATCAAATGTAACAAAATGTACCCTTCTACAATTAATTACTGCTGTGAAAAAATATTTTACTTATTTAAAACAAAATTTGCATTGTAAACTGATTAGTATTTTAACCATTAAACCTATTTTATAATCTGTATATAATGTTGTAATTAACAGATTTTTTCATTCTAGTCTGACTGTATGCTAACTGCAATTAATGGAACAAGGGTAATGTTCTTGACAGTGCTTATTTTCTGCAAGATTACTTAAAGTATAAATATTGTTTTCTGAAAACCTTATCAATCCATTAAATCCTGTAACCAATTAAAAATAAACATCAGATAAATCCCACTTTAAAAATAAGTGTAGCTAATAAAAATTTAAAAGAAACCAGCTATTCTAGATGTTTTTTGTTCGAAATGCACGAATCACGATCTTGAAGAAATTCCAAATACAGAGCTCTGACCTCATGTGCATTATGTCAAACGAGAGGAATAATAAATCTGAGTGAATCCTTGTTTCATTGTTTATGTGTCACTTCCTTAGAGTGGATATCATCTTTCAGTATATATATATATTTTCACAATTTGCTGGTTATGGTACCAATTTTAATAAAAGTATATGTATAACCTTATTTATTATACTGAAAATAAAATTAATGATGAGAGTTCACTGCAGTGGGTTTCATCTTTATATACAATTTATTAGTGTGGATTGATTTTTTTCTGGTTTATGTGGATTATGAATAGCAATAGATATATAAGTTACTATAGTTTTCTTCGTTAATACCAATAAAATATTATATAATAATGCACAAATATTTCAATAATGCATTATAAAAATAATCAGATTCCTAACAAATACATATTTCTTTAAAAAGTACTCATTCTCTAATTTTTTATATTAAAAAATAGAATAAAAGTATGTTGGTCATAGTGGTGTCAATGGGGACCCGGGAACCTGTTGCCATGCTAATACTGGGTAGTAAAATTGTTAACGGATACCCGTGATAATTTGGTCGTTGGCACAGAAATGGGTAATGCAGAGGGGGTTGCAAGGAAAACCGACAGAGGCAAGCCAATCATGTGATAGATGAGAGAAGTGACACTGATGGCTCGTTTTAGCACACTCACCAACCCCGGTCACACTCTCATCCCGTTCGTAGATGGCGGCCTGCTAAATTGTGCCAGTCTTGGCAGCTACTGTACCTAGATCTGGTTATGGACAACATAGATCACCATAGCTCGCGCCCTTTCCTGCGCTCATTAACAAGTGTAGCATATTAATAAGACTTCAGCAAACAAACCTGTCAGTATTTTAATGTCAATAAATTAAATAATAACATTGTTGTTATTGTTATCAAAATCTGGACCAGTACCCGGGCAGCTTTATAGAAAAAACTGACAGCCCTACTTGGTCATTAATATTTAAAAATTAAAAGCATTTTAAAAAGAAATATGTCAGATCTAAAAGTAATAGAGTAGTAGAACTTTAGTATCTGCAATTTTCCTTATTTGCTGCCTACTCCTCTGTACACTATTATTTATTTGTCATTTCAAATGCATACTATCCGTAATGCATCAAGGTAGTGGATTAACAGTGGTGGGTGGTGGTATCAACTCTGCTCTCATATACCAAAACAACAGAGAAAGGGAGACAATGAAATGTCAGAGAGTTATATATCGGGCAAGAGTAGCTTCGCCATTTTCTTCTTTTTCTGAAGTTCAAACTTTAATGACAATAAGAAATATATTATATGCCAAAAAGGCAAACTCTGAGCTGTAGGGGACTTTATCATTTGACTGATAAAAAAACCCAATTCATATTAAGTTTTGTGACAGCAACTAGTACTTGGATCTTAGCCTGTGAATATGAATATGTCAGTGCACACAATTTCAAGAGTTCTTGGAGATAGAAACTATTTTTCTTGTGAGTTTGTACATTCAGTACCAGGTCTTACCTAACAAATACCATCATAATTTCAGTGCATAAATGCTACCCAATCTTCATTCCATTAATATGCAAGATTTCACCCTCAAGTGCCAACAAATCCTCCTACCTAATTTGTTATGAAGAGGATTTAGTCATGCATCTGAGCATATTAATAACAAAAATCAAAAGTACAGTACAAACAATATACAAGATTTAATATAAACATTGAAATTAATCATGCTCACCTCTACTTCCTTTGCTTTTTCCTCTGTTGCAAAGTTTTCAGTTGTTGACTATGAATGATAAAATAAAATAAATCAAAGTCAGAGATCAATATACTGCAGTTTAATGAAATATATATTCATTTTAATCAATATCCGTTTTTAAATTGGAAGTATAAGCAATGAATCATTTTCTGATATAAATAATAATTGGTATAGCACATCAATTGACAAAAACTGGATGGGAATCTAAAAAATATTCAGATTCTCTGTAAGAGAATTATTAGTAACATAGATTTATAATTAACATGCTAGGATCCAATGACACCTCACATTTTCTATTTCTAGACACATTATTATTTTTTCTAAAACCTAACATTATATACAGTGAATGAGTGATGTATCTTACATGGATATTATGTTCTGATGTCAGCACTAAGAGCAAAAGTAATGTATAATTAATGATGGTAACTATTGGTGTTGTACATGTGAATACTGCAGTGATTAGTCTCTGATGTTGTACAAGTAAATACTGCAGTGATTAGTCTTCTGGTGTTATACATGTAAATACTGCAGTGATTAGTCTCTGGTGTTATACATGTAAATATTGCAGTGATTAGTCTTCTGGTGTTATACATGTAAATATTGCAGTAATTATTCTTCTCCTGACTACTATATCGAGGCATCTTTGGCTCAAATATAAGTAGTTGGCTTGTGTTTATTTAGTGAAAAAAAGGTATGAATCTTGAAATGCAATATACTTGAATTACACTCAGGTGGTAAAAAGCTGACACTAGAATAGGCATAGAGGAACAGAGAAAGCAGCATATTCACATTTATCTCGTGGTTCACAATCGCTTCTTTTATTTCACCACTGCTCACAGTTTTCCTTTCCCCAAGAATGTGTAGTTGAATGTGCATTAAGTTAAATGTATGTAAAAGATGCAACAATGCAATAACATCCAGATAAACATCATATAACATATAGTAGGTATTCCAAATAAATGCAAAACCAAAAATCTAACTTTGATCAGACGAGAAAGAAGAAATCCACCATCATAGCGGTCATGCAATTGCTCCCAATTATCCTTCACATACTGCCAGGCCATTTCTCGACCTTTTACTGAGCCAGTCACTCCTGCGATGACAAACACACTGTCCTGAGAACGCACCTTGTCCTAAAAATATAGATTTAAAAAAAATTCAAAAAGATTACAGAAATAACAAGCAACAAAATAAACTTGATAAATCACAATAAAAAGATTAAAAATAGAAGTCCTCAATTACTTTGGTTTTATATATATAAGTTTCAGGACTATTGAATGTATAGCCACTGCAAATGAGATAAGATTTTAATACTGTACTGTTCAAGTAATTTTCAGAGTACAGTGAAAAATAAAAAGAAATGACAAATAGTTAGCTGATGAACAGAAGAAATATATATAGTGTAGACAACAAATTTGTGCATCCTTGATCCTCGTCATAAAAAAGTCAGTTCAGCATGTCCTGATGCAAGTTTGAAGAATAGTACAAAAAAAAAAACAAAAAAAAAAAAATCTAAACCACTTGAATATTTAATGTTTATTAACCCTCTAACAGCGCAATAACAGATAAATATTTTGTAACCAAATTATTATTTTGGGGGGTGAGGGGTGGGAGTTTGGGTATTTAATATACTTAGGATGATTTAAATTGCAATTAACAATTTGAACCACAATAAGTAACCACAAGCTATGAAGTAAGTATTCATTACATTTTAAAAAAAATGAAATTAAATGGCCATTGGCATGTTTATGTAATGCACAAAAGTATTATTTATATTTCAATTAATTTATAGTTCATTAAAATTCAGAATGTTGAATGAGTTACATCCTTTAGTTTGTGCAAACCATGCTTTTAAAGCAAAACAATGTGTGATTTTTAATTTCATCTCATTAGATTTTGGAAGCAAAATATTAATATTTAATAAATTCTTTATTTGTAGTAACCTTTTTAAAGACTAAGTCAATGTTTATTCATTGCACTCTTTCCTAAAGAAATCATTATTTTTTTTTTAAATATCAACTAAGTGAAAATCAGATCTTTAAAAGTCAAGGCATATTCCAAACTTATATAATCATAAAGATTTTGCTGTTGCTTTTGACATCCTGTATTTACAACACTAAAATATACATAAACTATCAAAATCTAATAGCTCTATAAAATAATGGATGAAATGCAGCAAGTTTTCCAAGCATTGGAATGAAGGAAAAGGTTGGGATGATTTTTTTTATCCTGTAAAATATGTTGTTGGTAGCTCAAAATAAATGCCACATTTCACTTCACCAGACAAGTACAACACTTTTTTTAGATGAGAGATTTCCAATTTGATGGACCGGATGAAGTGAATCAGACCAATTGCTGGTCTTCAAGAGTCCAGATTTAACTCAACTGAAACTTTTTTGTTGTTGTTGAATATGTCCAAAACATAATATATTCAAAAAGAAATCCGTGACCTGATCCATTTTTAAGAGAAATTTGTCAAAGCAATAGCCACCATCATGCTGGAAATGTATGACACAACAGTGGGATCCCAGACGTCATGTCAAGGAACTTAAGCAAAGTGATTATAAAACCTACAAGCTGAACAATTTCAGTCAAGCGGTAGACAAACTCTGCCCGAATACTTTTCGAGTTCACTCAGAAACATTTAGTGTTCTCTTATAAACTCGTTTATAGTTCGCTCATAAGAATGAACCCAATAACTACTACAGAGCCATAGGACTCAAAACGAACATTCTCTTATGACATCACATGGTCATGATTATGCAATATAAACATTGATAAACTCTAACTGTAACTGTTGAACTATTTGCTATATGTAACCATGTTATTCTATGTTATTTCTTATTGAATACAATTACTGTTGATACATAGAACACTCCTCTTAGTGTGACTCACAAGTTATATGTTGTAGTCAGTAACCCATATTTACTTACTATCCTGGCTGTATGTATCAGGTGGCTCGGGTAATCTTCTGGAACTATCATTCTTTTATTCTACAATATCTGTCATTCATCTTTCTAACATGTGACCAGGCAGAAGGTGTGTGTCGTAAGGAGTGCCCAAGGTTGGGTCACTCTGACAATCCAACAATTTATAAGACAATTAAATTTAAAAATAGGGATAGGCAAATTTACTCCGCCACATAATCATAGGCTGATTATCATCAGAATTTAAAAATAAAAGGTAAAGACATCAACACCCTTGTTGATCATTTATGCAAATATTTACAAGGCAGCATGCCAGTATCTGATAGTGCACATGCTGAGCTGTTGGTATATTAAGATGGTGGATTTATAAGCCAAGGTGAGCATGTTGCTGTTTATTATGATACTGGATTTTTCAGGCATTAGAGGTTCACAGTACCAGCAGTGCAAAGATAATAGTTATTGAAGAATAAGAAATAAGAATATTTTGAAGTGGGGCAATAGCATGGACTGTGATGATGTGGATGCCAAGTTTGTTTTTAAATGGGGTTAACAATGGAGACAACCAACAGAAGAACCTGGACAACTACTGACTTTAAGAGTTTTGTAAGAAGAATTTTCTATTTATAAAAATATCCATTATGACTGGTATATTATTTTTCTCTATCAGTATGAAGCTGCTGGGATTAAGTACATTACCTCTGTTCAAGACTTACCATCAATTTACACCTATATTGTTGTTACTACAAGATGCTTATTGTATGTGTCTGTTATTGTGCATATTCATTATTTGAAATAAACAGAAATGAAATGATCTTTTATTCTTTACATTGTAATTATATAAATATGTTAATATTTCTTTAAATCATGTACACATGGGTAGAGCAAAGTTTTAACAATAAAGTTATCATGCACATTTTCTGTGATTTAAAACTTGGTCTCAAAACCTTCAAAATAAAAAGATATGTTGGGTATTTTGGTGTGGTTTTATTTTGGGGGGTATAATTAGTAATGGCATGAGTTTAACATCTTTATGTGTCTTTGACGTATGTATGTATATAGAGTGGTTTTATACCAATCATACAGTTTTAATATGGTTTTTAAGATTTTAAATATTAAATTATGTATTATAAAATATTAAAACAAATAAAATGTTGCACAAATCTTTTGTTTAGTTACATGTATAACATCCTGCTGATCTTTTAAATAGGTGAACCATAATTAGATTTGTGCTCTCTTTTTATACATTAAAAAAAAAAAACGTTTTTCAGTTCAGGGTAGAGTTTTTATGCCATTTCAAAGCTTCTAGCAGTAACACTGGATATGCAACATGCCTGTAATTTATTAAACATTCATGCTGTATGGTGTGAATATGTTAAGTTCTAATCCAAATTCACAAGCATTATATGTTCACATACTGTATGTTCATATATCACAATATATTAGCCCACTAATTAAATGCTGTAAAGTTGATAGCAGCCTACACTTGGTTGAGGTGAAGCTTGTCATATGATTCCTTACAAATGGTGGAATATTTAAGTTCTTGTTAGCTAATAAAATCAATATAAATTAGTAATTATTGAGTGACAGTTTAGTAATGAATGTTAACTTATGTGAAATACATTTCAACAAATTTTGGGTTAATAATAATAATATAGGGTGAAAAGAATAAATATTACTTACAGACATTGCAAAGTCAAGAGCCCTTTTGATAAGATTTTCATTTTCTGTAGCGCCTAATGAACGACTAAGTCGAACTTTCTCTTCTTGCATGTCTGCTTTGTCATAGAGCTGTTATCAAAGAAACCAAGAATACCAATGTCACTTAGGCAGTCAGAATACCCATTTCACTTTATGCAATGTACAGTAATATTTCTAGTGAAATATTATTTGCAGTCTTATAATTACAAAAATAAATATTTTCAATAAGAAGGATGTCTGACTAATTCATAAATTAGAGTATTACAGAAATAAGATGCACTTATTGGTTTCCAATGAAAAAAAAATGCAAAAACTTTAAATGTGAAAGCAGCAAGCTAAATGTGAGTACTATATGTTTGCTATTTTCAACATTTTATTACAAATATAAGTGTTATGTTCATAGCACACTATTATGAATACATGACATAAACACACACACAATAAGATCAAAAGCTTTGGTTGAAAAATCTATAAAATTTTATATAAAATATTTCTTATGATAATGATGATTTTAAAAGTCCAAACAGCAATTCATTTAAAGGGTCAAGCACAAAACCGTGGACACTCGAAGTTTCAAATGAGAATGTAAACTCACCTCCAGCATTTTATCAAAGACTAACTCGTCCCCATTAATCAGCACTGTTATGTAAACCTAAAATGGAATTAAATATGAAAATAAGAACATTTATCATTAATACTGAAAATTATGTTTAATGACATGCTGCATAATATTCCATTCAGCTATAAATGTACTGTTGTTGTATGGCTATGATGCATAACATATAATGTTAAATCACAACTAGTTAGGAAGAGATAACTCTTACTGTGTGGATGATGTGCATAATATATATTATTGAATCACAACTAGTTAAAAAGAGATTTTTTATTCTGTAAGCCTGTTTATTGTAAAGTACTCAAAAGGAATTTAAACATCATTACAGAATGAAAGCAAACTTGTTCTCAATGGTTGGAGATGCATTTATTACTTCAATTTATTTTTCCAACAGTTACAGAAGACTTTTAACAAAGTCATTTAAGGTAACCAACAAATTCTCTTGTCTAATGCCATAAAATACCTATAACAAAAAAAAATTTGCACAATCATGCATGAACACACACACACACACAGACTCATGCCTGAATTTACAAAGAAATTATTTTTGATTTTTTTAATTGCTTGTAAAAACTGTCATTTGTTTACAATTTTGGGTAATCATGTGAATCACTTTGCAGTGATGAAATAATTTAATTTAAATATCATCTGAAATACTTGTATAAGGGATACAGATTACTTTATTTAAATTTTATTAAAACTCTTGTATTATTTTTAGCCAGCTGAAGGAAAAACAATAGAGACTTTATTATTACAAGTATATGAAATAAATTTGAATAAATATGCTCAGGTATATAAATCCCACCGCTGCCACCCAAACAATGATTGAGTAACTTCTTGACTAACAGGTCCTTGTTTTATGATGTATCGTAAATGTGTCAGGGTATATTTGCTATCAATAGGTTTAAGTGAATACAAATTTAAGTTTAAAGAATAATTATTTATAGATTTTCTAAAAGTTATTTCAATTCGTAAATGATGAGACAATTCACTGTATTAAAATTTATTATGTAAACTTTAAAGAAACTGTTAGGGGCTAACATAATAATTTCATCTTCCAATAAAGATGAATCAGACTCCCTTACTAGAGTCCTGTATGTACATATGTGCCTGATTGTGTAATAAATTGTTGTGTCCAGAAATATTTTCTTAAAGAAATGACTATACAATATTCAAGAAATTACCTTGGTATGATACAAATAAAGAATCCAAGTTAAAAGCAAAGAAACTTACAGGCCCTCTCAAGTCAGCAGGTAAAACACTGATTTCATTGTAGTGATTTTCAAACCGATTCCTAGCTTCATTTATAGTGGCCTCATCACCATAGCGCCCCATGCGGGTCAGCACTAAATCTCGAAGCATTGAAGTCAAATGACCTGTTTGTTTTTAACAATAACAAATAAAGGAAACAATAATAAAGATTAAATATGAAAGAAAAATGAAAGTAAACAAGTGACAAATTTATAATAAACAAAATGAATTTAAAGATTTCAGAAATAAATTAAAACAATCTGTGGACACCCCTTGCACAAATAAAACATTAATCTGTACCTTATGACTCTTCCAATTATTAGTAACAGCTCACAACATGACTTAGAAAATATTAAATGAAAAACTAATAGTTCACATCTAATACCTTTGCTTCTGGCATGAAAAGAAACAAAGTAAATATAATTTTACGTTGCAAAAAAAGAGTTATAGCAAAAACACATTTAATGACCACATGTGTCCTTTCAAAGTTTGAATCTTTCAACAGTGATTCATATAAACAAATATAAAAAGGATAGTATTTACAGTATAAAAATATACTGTAAAACAGTAAAAAATAGGAAGTGGGAAGTGTATCAGCTTCCTGTTCCGGATCCCATCAATAAATATTTAGAAGAAATATAGAAAGAATAATATTTGGATGTAAGAAATGCGAACAGGAGCACTATGTAGTTAAAGTTAGCAGTCTCTGATCACTGCATTTATTAATTGCAGGGTCGTGTGTTTGGATGCATCACATCTTATCTTCTTGTTTTGCGGCATCATAATGCTTGAGTGCATAAGCTGCTAATTTGTACCAACACCGTACTACGTCTCCTTGTGAGCTGAGGAGTCTACCTAGATTCAGACAGTTAAGAGTGCCAGTAAAGTGCTGAGACTCCACCAGTGTAACTAAGATAAGTAAAACAGTACATTGGCCAGGAGTGTGGAAACAGTTTGAGATCGAATAAAAACATTCTATTAACAGTGAACAATTGGAAACTTTGTGTGAACATTTTGATAATCAGAACCTAGAAGAGAATTTATAGACTTGGGCAGGGGAAATCTAATTAGCTAGGGAAGGCTAAGTTTTCTATGATACTTAAGAAGTTTCTTCTTTTGATGCAAGAGAACCCCAAGGCATAAAGTATGTGTTGTCAAGAAACAGCCAGACATGTATTATAAGAAGGCTTCTTCTTTTGATACAAGAGACCCCCAAGGCACAAAGTATGAGTTGAAATGAAACAGCCAGCATGCATTATAAAAGGTTTTGTGTTGCAAGATGAAACAATTCCGATCCCTGGTACAGTGAACTATATACAAAATAACTCTGATCAGTTAAATCCAATTAAATTTATTTATACATTTATAACAAGATCTATTGAACCCAAATACTGTCTATTTTAATTCATTTACGTTTCCATGTCACTATGGTCTTAAGATCAATGCAGCACTCGCAGATGCTAAAACTAATCAGAGGCATTTAGTCAAGACTTACTGTATATTTCTAGCAATCCAGTTAAGATATGTTTTGAGCCTATGTCAAGCTGTGCTTATCTTCTGCTGTTTGTTTTATATACTTGGGAGAGATTACCAGTCAATTAAATTATCAGAATCAATATGTGTGCATGCATTTGTGTGAATGAGTATGTGTATGCTTGTGTGTGCATGTGTCAGCAAGTAAGTGGGTGTGAAATAAAACTAATGCATAAACGTATGCTGTTCTATACAGCTTGATTAGATGCATCTATTTTACAAAGTATAAATTTAATTTTTTGTTGAAAAAAAACGAAAAAAAAAAATCAAGGAATTTCAGAATACAGAAGTGAATGAAAGTATACCACCAATTAATTAAATATATATAACAACACTACAGTCTCTGTATGCAGGAAAAACAAAAACATACAAATTAGATTCTACTGATTTGTGACAGAATATATAACTCTGTAAAGAAAGGTTCCACATACTTTCTTCAGGCTTAGGATCCCAACCCACAGTTGCTGCAACATTGGAGAAGAGCCTAAGAACATAAGTTTTGAATTCAGGGTAAGCATCTGTGTACTGAAGGAGTAGTGCAACAGAAGATAAGTTGAGAGAGAGATCACTCCAAACAGTGTAGTTATCCTCATTTACAAAGGCCTCAGACACTTTCAGAACATCAACTGCTGATGCGGTGCCAGCTCTTGCCTAGCAGAACAAAGTATAAGAGTATGAGTGGTCAAGAATACATTATATAAATTAATTCTTTTCTACAGGTGTATTTCATTTATTTCCCATGTACAGAAATAAAATGTCTCCCTCTTCCAAACAGTAAATCAGTGATTCAATTTAATGCCTAACTAATGTGCACTGTAAGTGAAAAACAGAAGCTCTAGTGGGTCTCTGCACAGTTTCCCAAATAACAAACTTAATGACTGAAAAAATGAGGCCAAATTTGTTAAATCTACAAGAAACAATGTAAAACAAGGCACACATTAAAACTGTTCTGACCATTATTTGCTTAAATGACAATTTTACAAATGATAGAAAATTTTAAATGTACTTTGAAGAATCAATATTAAAAAAAAAAAATGTTGTGTAAACAATGTTTCTGACATTCTGTCAAAGAGTTGCCTCAAAGATATCTGACACTGCAGGACCAGGTTGGTAAAAAAATGCTAGAGACATTAATAACATGCAATGAATGTATGGCATTTTTATTTTTCTTTCTTCAAAATTTTATCAGTTGGTATCATGGTAACAAAACTGTACACTTTATTCCAACTCAGAATTGCTCTGTTTGTGTGAATGCTGATTCTCTTGCAGTAGACAAAACAATCAAACAATCACTGCTTTCACTCTTTCTATTTAGGCATTTTATTTTTTTTTAATTTAAAACAGCAAGAAGCTACAAAGGCAGCAAAATATCATGAGGGTGTCATTTACTGTCAGCATCATACAATGTCATGAAAAAATTATTCCTAATAAACTTAAAATCAAACACTACAAGTACTACAATCTTAAAACTCACAATTCAGACATTAGCACACATATGTAATAAACTATTTCTAAAAAGAACATAATGCTTTTACTGAGAGTTATTCCTTTACTGTTTGTAAATACCTATAATAAATAATTAATAAGAAAACGTTTCCTCAGTCAAGGTAAAATCTAAAACTTGCTCTTCACAACTGCCATCATTTGCATACGTTTGAACACTAGATCTTATTGTTATTCATCTAGTCTCATGTTTACAACTTGGACCGTGGTAGCTGTCACTTGCATGGGATTTTGAAACAAAATCTTGACAGATTTGAAAAAAAAAATCTGCATGTAAGCATATGACTGTGTGAGTATATTGCATGCATGTGTGTGAACGAGTTTGCACATGTTAGATTTAGAGGTAAGAAGACTCACCAAAGCAAAGAGATCATTTTGTAGACCTAGTCGATCCTTTGGAGGGAGAGATTTGTCCTTAATAGCAGGTATCAGCTGATCTAGCATTTCTCTACTATATTGTACCCTGTAAACTCCAACAGTTCCAGAGTTTACCTATGGAATAAGCATTAACACGTGACTAAATAAAAAAAATCTCATTGTTATCAAAAACAAAGTATGCAGATTTGAATTGGTTTTAAAGAGGTGAACTATACCTAAGAATTGGGCAAATACATCAATATGGGGAAGAAAAAAAAGAAAAATCTGAATACTAGTTATCTGAAAAAAATAAAGAAAAGAAAATTATATAAAAAATAATTTTGATCCAAGAAATACAGGAGAAATTATTGTGTCCTAACACCATTACTCCCCTTCAGTTAATTTTTTTAAAATGTATTATACCAACAAAAAAAAACAAAAAAAACCAACCCCAAAACAAACTCTAATATATTTTTAATACGTCACTCACTTCCTCATGCATGCAGCTTCTTATAAATGACATGAAGTATACAACTTGTGTGCATGGTATTATCAAAGAGTTTGATATGTACTAATCTATTATTTTATCAAATAATAAGCTGTAAAATACACACATACACACTGTAAAATCTTTGTCTTCAAGGCAAGCAAGTGAGGGCAAGTTCACCCATTTTTCATTGTTGGGAAAGGAGAAAATGCCTACAAATATGTGCTTAAAAATTAGGGATCAGTTGGGAAGTTGACTGAAGAGTTTGAAAGGTTTGAGGATTTCAGAGAGATTGAGCTTAAATTCAACTTATTAACTTCTCCTTTCTCTACTGATGTTGATGCAGTAACTGATGAATTACAGCTTGAATTGATAGACATGCAATCTGATCATTCATTGAAGGAAATGTTTCACTCCCTACCATTAGTAGAGTTTTACAACTCACTCTCTGTTCAATGCTTTCCATGTTTAAGAAATTTTGTTGCCAGATTATTCTCTACTTTTGGTTCCACTTACACCTGTGAGCAGAGTTTTTCCTGCATGAAGATAAATAAGTCCAAGAACAGGTCCATGTTGTCAGATACAAACTTAAATGCAGTGATGAGAGGAGTGTAAATAATAGAGGAACTGTTGAATTCATAAGCAAAATGCAATTATAGTCAAATATATATATATAAATGATAAAATAAAATTTCTGAAGTGTTCAAAAAGGAACAGAATGTTTAAACATACTTAACAACCAACTTATTCAACCGATAAAAATGAGCTTTTTACAGGTTTGTATTCAATACTATTAAATCACACCATTAAGTGGTGTCTAAGTTTCTGATTTTCAGCAAATTAAAATGGTAAAAAACAACAAAACATCTCAAATTTCAAGACTTTTCTCAGACTTCTGACATTTTACTGATTTTCAAGATATTTTCCAGACCTGGAAAAGTTAAAATCAAATTCCAGACTTTTCCCAGAATTCAAGACCTTGCATTGGAACTCAGTTTAGTATTGACAAATCTGAAAGGTGACTTGTCTAGATATAGCAGATTCTTTACTGAAAAGTGTCTTGTCTAGAGAAAGTAGTTACTGTACTGAAAAGTATCTTGTCTAGAGAAAGTAGCATTTTAATGGAGGAAACAATGACTTGTATAAGTAAACAAAGCAATAAAGAGTGCAAACCTGAAAAACTTTGATCAAAAAGTGTTTCTTTAAAAAATACACAAAGTCTGATTATCTATGCTTTACCTGTCTGTCAAACTGTCTCTCTCTCCTCATATGAAATTAAAAGTTATGTTAAAAAATAAAAATAACTTTACCTTGATCCATTCATCTGATTTGGTATTCTCTAGAACAAGAGTAGTAGATGCCGTATCCAGCAGATCAATCTTAACAGGTGTTTCAGGACTGGATGCTGTTGAAACGCTCACAGGTACCATCCAAATGTAGCCATCCCCTGGAGACAAACAGAAAACAAATCAACGAAAGTAATTAAATAAAATGTTTAAATGTAAAATTAAAAAAAAAATCAGATTCTTGGTAAAATATATTTTGTTTCAAACTACCAGCAGGTTTACAATAAAAGGATAAGATATATCTGGGGCAATCAAATTTAGGATCCACAACATCCCTTGGAAATGACCAATCATGACTGGCTTGAGGTTTATCTGCCCTTGTGATAGGGCAGCTCTCCATTATCCAATACTTTCTCATGCTCAATGTAAATGGATTGCATGGCTTACCAGGAAGAGATGACAGCAATTATCTACATTTCTAAAGGTTATATGTGTCTATCCACGACAGTGCACTGAAAATGGTTTCTATTCATCCTTCCACCTATATCCATAACATGGCAATGCATTTTACTTACTTCATCCCTCCATCTTTCTCCATAAAATGACTAGTGCTAAACTAATGGCTCATATTAATGTAAAATAAACATCATACAACTAAAAATCTAGAGTACATTTTTTTCTTAATATAAGAAAGAGTAATTCGAGTGAAATGGGCAGATGAAAGTCATATTTGCATTTTCACTGCTTCATTCCACCGTTTTAAAGTTTGTGTTCATATATATATATATATATATATAGTGATGATTCTCTTGAATAATAGAGTATAATAATAAAAACATTAGTCAATAAAATCTAATTTCAAAGACATGTAATTAGCATTGAATATGGTGATGTCAGCATATAAGAAGGAAAGTCATTTCAATTGCATGAAAATATGAACTTACCAGCTTGTTTTCCATCAGCACAAAACTTTTCTTGCTCCACTGTCAATATACGATTATTTCCTTCCTGAACTTGATTCACCTGTAAAACAAAAATACAAATATTATACATAAAAGCAACTTATCACCATCACTTTAATATTATTTTTTAAAGTGGAAAAAGCCTGAAAATTAGTAACTAAAGTGCAGAATTACGGTTATACGGTTGCAATGTATACTACTTATCAGACAAGGCCAGGATAACAGTTCATATTGTGAGGGTCTTGGTTAATCGACTCTTGGTGGGAGAAATAATCTCAACTAACCTGGATGAAAATAGACTAATTAAATTGGGAGCCAGAAAACTGAGAAATGGATAGCCAATGTTTCACTGCATCTCTTTGTTATCTCCACTATTTAAATCATTAAAACAAATTTGCTAGAAAATTGTTTTAAAAAAATATTCACTAAAACTGTAAAATCATATTTTCTAATTAAAACAACAAACAGGAAGAACAAACATATTCCCCTCTTAAAACTGAGGTAAAAAAATCATTCATTTGTGTCACTGTGCAGCCAGATGTTTGATTACAATTTTTTTATTTCTATATATAAATTGCAAAGTTTTGTTACAATACCATAATATTGATTTATTCTGTAACTATTTTTAAATATCATACTTTCGTTGGAATAAAATATAAAAATAAATAGTTTACAAAATTATAAGTGCATAAATTTGTTTGTAAATTCTGGACCCAATATTTATGCATATAGATACATTGTCTCTTCAATGTTTGTATTAGAAGTTATATATTATTGCTTCAGATAAACAACATAAATAACACCCAATAATTAATATTTTTGTTGATGAAATAAGTTTAAATATTTTTAAGATTATTTATTTATTATTGGCATTGCTAAACCGTCCCAGAAAGACTGTCTGTTTTGCATTTCAGTCTTCTTGGAAGTGCTAACTACGCACTATCATTTATGCTGTCGGATTAAAGTTTTCTCTTTTCAGCTTTGTAATCCACTTCTTTTCGTAATTTGTGATCTTTGGGAAACATAAAAAATTAATATTTTTAGTTTGTCCACTGTTTGTGCAGCCATATGCAGTGCAATATTTAAACATGTTTGGATTTTTCAAACCACACATTTAACTAAGTCAATATGTCAGACAGTGTATGAGGATTGTAGTTCCATGTTGTGATGTCAAATGTTTTGTTGCTATGGTGAGAAGTCAATCTCGCAAATAAACAGGCTCTTGATTTGTTTCAGAAATACTGACTTTCAATACCAAAAAATAAATGCATTTATACAAATCTCCAAATGTTTAAATTTTGCAGTCTTGATTCTAAGAATGGGAATTACTTATTTCATACAGATTTATTCTTATCTGTGGCTGGCCTAGATTCCATTTCACTTGGTCTTTAACAATAACTTTAAAAGTTTTCATCATGTTAAATGCATTTTAAAAAAAAAAAAAGTACTTACTTTGAGCACAGGAAAACCCATCTGTGAGGTCCACGTTTTCATCATGGTACCAACAGGTTTACCACTAGCTTCTTCAAGAGCCCGCCACAGATCTTCCGTCAATGTATTGCTGAACTGGTGCCGAGTAAGGTACAGATTCATCCCTTTGCGAAAACTCTACAAAAAATGTTGACAACAAAGTGCGACTATTAAATTATAAAATGTAACTGGTCTAGTGAGTTAAAAATTAAAACAATTAAAAATATCTATCATGCATAGTGACATTAGTAGTAACAATTTAGTAATAAACATACATTAGTGATTATCACTTAATTTTTGAAAAAATATTAAATCTTTAAAGTTTATAGATGCTAAATTTAAAAGAAACTGGAAAATATGTGACAATGTGAAATTTGTAGAAACAGTTCAGGCTATTGCCTGCTATCCATCCCCAACTTTTCATCATTTCAGTATTCATTATTATCAAATAATTGGTGGTACCCCTCATTGTTAGCCACTAGAAGAACAATGCTGATTTCTGAATGTATTCTAATTTTCAGTGCTCAGAGTACTTTGTGTACAATGGAGCATGTAGGTCAAACAATGAATGTTAAAATATTATACTCTATCCTTTCTTGTCAAATAGCTAAGTACCAAAATGAAACTGGTTTTTCACAATATTACTTGCTATGAAAAACTTCCTTACAGTTTACCATCCCTAACCTCAACAAAAAACAACACAGCAATATTCAGCACAAAAACAACACAGTGACATTCAGCACAAACAACACAGCAACATTCAGCCCAAAAAAATCACAGCAACATTCAGTACTAGAGTAGTAAATTTAGGTTCAAGGTATAAAACTGCATATAGACTTTCAGAACACTCTAAAACAGCAAATGAAGAATCAGTATACAATAATATACCTCATCACCAATATAGTTATACAGCATCCTGATGACTGAGGCACCCTTGCTGTAGGAGATGGCATCAAATATTTCATCTACTTCTGAAGGTCTCCCAACTTCAACCTAGATTTCAAACAGCAAAAATATTATAGCTTAAAAAAGAACACCAATATATATTTTAAAATTCAATCTTTAGGGAAAACTCTGAAAATATGTCAGGTTATAAGATTTGTGCTGCCTGATGGGGTCTTCTTTCAAAAATCATTAAATTTTTAATTATATATGAATAAAGTATATTTTTGTGCTTTGTGTCCTTTCAAGTTCACTATTCTTTGAGTCTAGATTTTTATGAATTAGACTTATGTCCCCTTATTTCTACTAACACTGGTGAGAAATACAGATAGGTTTTTAGCTGATTATTTTTCAGCAATGCTACAAATAGACCAAAATCAATGGCACTGTTTACAGCTATTGATAATAGCCTGCCACAAACTGAATTTAGATATATATTTTAACATTTCAATTAGCTGAATTTAAATTAATTTCTAATGTAGATTTTTTTCTCTCCCAAAATACTATCACACTCGTATTTCCTTACCTCTTCCACACCAGAGAATGGTGATTCAGTTATGGAGTAAATGTGGAGGGAAGAGAATGAGCCAGCCTAATTTTAGAGAAAATTAGCTTATCTCATCTTTCTGAGATAATTAGATTCAATGTGCAATTTTCAAGAGCATTCACAGTAAAAGAATTCAGAAAGCAATTTAAAAAATGTTTTACATTAATTAATGAATTCTCTTGACCCTGATTAGCTTCTCTAGGTAAGACACCAAGAAGCAACTAAGACTTGGGTGGGAGGACAGGATTACTGGTAGCTGCTAATGTATGGGCACTTTGGCTGTATGGTTAAAAAAAGAAAAAAGAAAAAGGTTTTATCAAACAAAATATGTGCCATAAGATTGACATATTACCTCTATTGGGTGACTGTTGTCAAGTGCATCAAGCTCCAAAGCTCTTCCAAAATCAGTGTTGATAAATTGCGTCCACACGTCATACTCTGGAAAACAGTGGTCCACACAAAGGTACTCAATCCAAGAGGCAAAGCCTTCATTGAGCCAAAGATGAGTCCACCATTCCTGATTCCACATAAACACCACTAGTTATGAAGCTTTAACTTCCGTGAATGGAATTAAGAGAAAAAAATATTACTTCATTGCAAAGAACTTGAAAGATACTTAACAGCCACTATAACAAAAGAGCAGTCTGCTGTTAATATATTAAAAGTAATTTTCTCATTTCAAAATTTTTTCTCTGGCATAGAGACAGCTTTAGATAAGTTTATCAAGAGATTACTTTCTACCTCCAATGCCTATCCACACAAAAACTAAATATCATTCCTGAATCAAAGTTTCTTACCATGGTAACCAGATTACCAAACCACTGATGGGCAAGTTCATGTCCAACCACTAAAGCCACCCATTGACGCACTCTAGCTGATGTGTTCTGTGGGTCAACCAATAGAGCTGTTTCACGATATGTTACTAGACCCCAATTTTCCATAGCACCTGCAAATTAAAAAAACATTTTACACAATGAATACTGAAATAAAATCCTAAAGAATCAAAGTATTCTAAAAACTTCTAATGAAAATGTCAATGCATTACAAATATTTTTAACAAAGAAAACACTGCAAATTTTTATATTTAACAGCTAGATTTTTTTTTTCACAACCAGCATAAGCATATTTTTCATAGCAATATTATGAGAACAATCCAAAGAGATGATTTGTTCCAAGGAAAATGTTTTACAGAGTATGTTTATAAAAAGAAAGAACCAAAAGGGTTTACCATTCTCTGAAAGATGTTGCTGATCATCCACATTTAATTTAATTTGGTAATTCTTAAAGAGGCATGTCTAGAGTTGGTAACGAACAAATAAAGTGAAGAGAACTGAGAAGGAGTCAAACTTTTTAATGGATATAATACATATTTATTTGTTACTGGTTCTGGTTAATTAATCACTTAAAAATAATCAATATAATTTTGTCAAATATGAGGGCATTTTAACCTAAAACAAAAACAATTCTAAATATTTTCTCTCTCTTGAAATTCATTAGAGATGCATTCTGACCAATTTATAAATTTCCAATTTGAATTAAAAAAAATAAAACAAAGAAAATTTAAACATTTGATTTTACTGTCAATATTTATAAAAAGTAGCATGTGGGCATGTGAAAACAAAAAATATAATCACTCAGTCTTACTGTAAACAATCACGAAAAGAAGTGTGTGTATTTGATTACAAAAAAAAAATTGTCAGAGAGTAAAATAAAAAGAGTGAATCTGGAGTAGTAAGTTAAAAACAAAAAGAGATGGTGAATTATGATTACATTACTATAGATGTATGTGTTCAAAGCATTGTGAAATCAATGTAAAGGTTTGGGTTGCCAAGACAATGAGATAAAATAAAAGTTAAAAGTACCAATAGTTATCAAGATCGAAGATCATGGTTCTAATAATTATTTCTGTTGAAAATTGTAAACTTGTAACGGTTTATTAAAACCAGAGGAACATATACTAGAAAAAATAAAAGATGTGCAAACGTGTCAGAGTCAAGGGTGCAACCACCACAGGGGAGACATAAATGAAACAAAGTACAAATAGAATTCTATCCTGAGTGCCATTACATTTGTGATTGTAAGATCATTGCTTTGTCAAACTTATATTTCAAGCTTTTGAAGGTTCTCTCCCACATTATTTTGTTGGTTGATTTTTTTTTTCTCTTTTCGTTCATGACAGCCTTTTGTCTGATCCAAGATGAGACACATTTCTTACTTTCTGATTAACATCTGAACTGCTTCACTAAATAGCAACATGGATGACTGTATGTTTTCCTTGCAGGTATCCAAAAGAGTATTTTGGCTCCCTCCCCATTTGCATTATGTTCAAACTGAAAGAGTGAGAGAACTCAAGTTGTGAAAACTGGTTGAATGTCTGCTGAATGAAGATAGCAAGGAACCCTGTTACTTGTGACTAATGACAGTAAGAATAATGGGAAATAAGGCAGTCACAGAGTGAATCAGGCAAGACAAGTACATGCAGAAAGTAGAGACATGAATATTAACAGAGTGCAATGGATCTCATCAGAAATCTTGCATTCCTTGTGCTATCAGAGAGGCAACTTTTCTATATATTAAAAAGTAGATATCTTGTATTTTGCTTTAATTTAATAGTCAGTGAAGATTGTGGAAAAATGTGGAAGACATTAATGCCCCCATAAAAGCAAACAAACAGTACCCCAAAAGGATAGGACTCAATATTACCTGACATGAAGTCTGCGATAGCAATAAGGTCCATTTTGGGAAGTGGATATGCAATACCAAAGTAATTTTTATAGAAAGGAAGTGTTTTCACAGCTACCTGCAATATATATATATATATATAATATTTTTGTAAATTATATAATTATTCATACTATTTAATTATTGTATAATTAATTAATTACAAATTTTGTATATATCTCATTCTCTGGGCAAGTGTACCAATTTCTGACATGAAGTGCAAGAAATAAAGTAGATTAAATCTAATTATTTTACATGTTAAAGTCTAAAACAGGGCCTAATGTTCACATAAGAACAAAAGAAAAGATAAAAATTATAAAAATGTTGATGTTATTAGGTGTCTGAAATATGTAAAAAGCGTGTTTCTGATGAAAAGTTAGAAAGAAAAGATTGAGATGTATTTTAACAGAAAAAAAAATTTAAATAAGCAATATAATTATCTCATTACAACAAATATATTTTCTTCATTAACCTAAATTATTAACTTAATCTAATATATATATGTATTTAAAATGGGGCATTAAAATATAACTTCATAACTTGGAAGCCTTATTCATCTCCCCGTTACAAAATTATCAACCATCATATAAGAAGCTCTATTTTCCCCAACTATACATATAATGGGACCAGTGTGAAAGCGCCCCCTACACTACGACGACCATATAATGGGCTAAGTTATTATGCTGCAAAGACACTATTATATTAAGTAATAAATAAAGTATCTATTTAAATATAATGTTTTTTTTAATATATAATAAGCCTGATCGCAATGTTTACATTCTTGAATGTAACTAACAGGTTTTTCTACCTTTAGTTAGGAGCTCAGGTTTATACCCACAACTATGTGAAACTTTAAAAATGCAAACGAAACCACACAGATATATACATAAATATGTAAGTTATTTATAAGAATTATGACACTAATATTAACTATATCTCAAAAATATAGCTATCAAATTTTTTTCTAAACAACCTTATTTTATCAGAACACATTTTGAACATAAAAGATTTGTAATCAGAAAAAAGTGAGTGAGACTATATAATTATATGCACTCTGCAAAAAAAAAAACAAAACAAAACAAAAAGTAACACTTTCAATAAATCTAGCAGTTATGCCAATCAATGTATGTATGCTCCACAGTGAGCATGAGATTGAATCTGCTCTTCCTTGGGTGTGTCTCAGATCCCATATACCTCTCACAGCAGTGAGTGTGAGTTTAGGAGTTCCAAAAGTAATTCTGAGTATACTCAATTTTCAACCTTCTGCACTGGCTTCATATAAGATCTGACTTCTACCATCATAACTATAATCACATTTACTGGAACTTTACAATCTTGGACTGATACTATGATTCTTACATTCATCCACTGATTCTCATGAATCAAAAATACATAACTCACCTCTAAAGCAAACTGTCCCTGCTCTCTCTTTCCTGTAGGAGTGTAGACCCGAATAAGAACACCATCAGTATCCACTGATTCAACATAGTCAAATTCACCCACCACAAAAGCAAGCAAGTATGTGGACATGATTGGGGTGCGTTCAAAACTCACAACCTTTAAGCTTTCATCTGTCTCTAATGGAGAATCAGACTTAATTGGCTGTAACGAAAATAAAAATAATATGCATTAGTGATGCTGTTTGGAAAAACCCGGCTAAAGTGACAAAAATTCAAAAGTGGGTTTTTAATAATTTATAAAAGTTCAAAATCTCATGTTTATTTTTTTTTTTTAAATTTAATTTACGTCAGATAGTTTTTCACTATACATTTTTTTAAGTACATACCTCCCTGGACTATAAATGGCTGTAGCATAAAATCAATTTTAGCGACTGTAGCTGGGTTTTTCCAGACAGCATCACATTTTATAATATGCAAATTATAATCTAAAGTTATAAAGTTGATGTAAGTCACAAAAAATAAATTTTCTCATATTTTTGCACTTTCTGATGGTTTTAGTATCAAAGTATCATAATCATGATGAAAATAATAACTTGCTGCTTTTGGGTAGTTGCATTAGTCAACCTCTGTTACAAGTAGACACATCTGCATGTGTTCAGGTTTTCAAACTAAAATGGCAGTTAAGCTTTCATTTAAAAGTGAAAAATCACTTGCTGCTAAGCATTTTAGGTCTGGGGTATTTGAGGAAAACATTAAAGTGATGAATAGGGAAGGATTAAGTGAAAGTGCTGTTGGTCAGTTGGGGTTAAAGGAATCTGATTGATACAGTTAAGAAAAATGGGGAAACCATATAAGAGTGAGAGAGTAAAAAGTAAAACAGTAAAGTTGTTAAAGGCATTGTACATGGCACACATTAATATTATTTCTTTATTATAATTCTTTATTACTGTTTCTTTATTCTGATGTTACTGTTTTAGAACTTTCACAGTATTATAGGTTTTAAAAAATGTTTGAGGGCTTTTAATAGGTTGATTTGTGACTTAGTCTCTCACACTCTCATAAGCTTACCAAATGTGAACTTTCTAACAGAGAGGGTTTTCAAGAACGAATCTTTTTGGCTGGCAAAGGATTACTATATTTTGGACTAGTAGTTTTGTCAGTGTGACATTTAAAAATTAAGGATTTACAGATACTCCTTCATGTTGGTTTGCAATTTTCGTGTCTTGCTTCTTAGTTTTGTATCATTCTGAATTAGTTTTTAGTTGTGTGAATTTCTGAGTTTCAAAGATGTGCAGAAAAATTAGAATAAAAATATAAATCAAATGTTTGGTGCCAAACGAGCATTCTAGCAACACAAGACAAAGATACATGGGTGCATAATACTTTTGTTCACTGCACTTGTTACAGTGAGTATTTCAGTCAAAAAGCTTCATACTGTAAGTTTAGTAACACTTAAAAGGTTGATAATGTTGAGACAAACCATATATATTTTCTTTTCTTTTGTTTAAATTTTACAAGGACTCAATCTGTGGTAAAGTGTGTACATGTGGGCATACATAGACTATTTGAAACTTTTGCTGGACTTTCTAACTATACATTCGAAACATATCAAAATAAACACATAATATGTTAAATGGAAAAATTATATTTATAAGAAATATGCATACGTATTATTAATTTAATACCAAAATGCTACATTAGAATAAGAATTAGTTAAGTGACATTCACAAGATCTCTGGGATTAAATATATGGTTCTATAGTGAAAGTAAATGAAATTTGCAAGCTCAAAGCTTTAAGGGTTACTTGAGGGTTGCAGATAGACAGTATGACAGACAGAGATAGATAAACATACAATTTAAATTTTGTAGATCAGATTACAGACATTTTATAAAAATATATTTTGACACCAGCCTTGTATATATTTCCATTTATGTATGCATAAACTCACCATATTAGAGAGGACAACTCTGTCTTTGGGTGCCACTATTGTCATGTCAAATGTGGCTTTTACTGCAGGTTCATCCCAACAGGGGAATGCTCTGCGGGCATCAGTTGGCTTTAAAAAAATAAAAAATACTTTCAAATAGGTATAAATAAATCAATGGCTGTTATTTTATTTTACTCTCATTATTCTTTAAGATGAATGTGTACTTACATAAACTAGCAAACATTATGCTGGAACATAAACAGAAAGTCATTTTATTATTAATTTATATTAATCATTTGCTTTTTACCTCTAGTAATGAATGTGCGAAAGATGCAGATGTAGAAATTGAAATTTGAAATTGATTTCTTAGCTATTACTCAAACAAAGTTGAATTAATGATGTGTTCTATTATTAATCACTAACATTGTAACAACTAGAAATCAGGCACAAATGCAGAAATTTTACACTTTTACTTACAGCCCCCATTTTGAATAATAATAGTCTTTAAAAATAATAATAACAGGTAGTCTCAATGCTGAAAAATCATTGTTTTGTGCATAAAATTGGGTGATATTCTATTTGGATGTTGGTGTCTTTAGTAAAAGGAGAAATGTTTTAATTTAGTGTGTGAAATATTAATTAAAAATTTTCAAAGCATTTATGTTCAATATTTAGTGAATTTTATCAAGAATAAAATTAAAACCTGAATAAATTCTAATGAATGAGTTAATCACATCTGATTTATATTTCAGTACAAATTACCAATCACTCTCCAAATATGACCAAGTGATATGCTTGATAAATTACAAAACTATGCATTTAACAGTAGGGTTCATAATTCTATAAGAATAACAATTATCAGTATACATTTTACAAACTACTCTTAAAAGATAAATAATAAAACTATGATTAATATATAATTTTAATGTATTACATAATATCAATACACCATAAATAACAGAACAAAGAATTATTGATTTTACAAAAAATTTTAAAAAAAGAATCCCAGAAGAGATGAACTATTTTTAATAATTGATATAATAAGTCACAAAGTCATGGTGTAAGGTTAAAAATGTGCATGGCTGATGTTTCCCCACAAGGTGATTGATTCATAAAAATAATTTCTTTTTTGTTTCAAACTGACAGGTCTAGAGAATCATCTAATGACAAGATTAAGGAACCAACAGCATATAAATAACATGAAAGAATGAAAGAAACAACAGTAAGTAAAAAACATGAAGGAACTTTGGCTTGTAAAGGTAATAAAGTTTAATTACTCCTTTTAAAAGGTATTCTGGTGAGCACTTTAATCTTTTATCTACCTTGGGAGCATATGTGGGGCCTCAGGCCTGTATGCCTGTGGGAATATTATACTCCTATGGTATACACATCTGGATTTTTGATGGAAAAAGTATTTTACATACTGTGACAGAGTAAATTTGCCTTTCCTTATTTTTAAATTTAAATCGTTATATAAATTGCTAATGACCTTGGGCATTCCTTATGGTGTTTTTGAAAGTGTCCGAGTTGAAGTAAACAGATCAAGGCAAGATTCTAGATTCCTGATATAATGCAAACAGAGTGAGTAGTTTTCTATCATCCAATGATCATGGTTTGTGAGAACAAGACCAGCCAATGGGCTGAGATTAAAGAATTCACTTGCTAAAGAAATTTCTACTCTCTGATCACTTTGAATTTGGAAAAGTCCAGCTTTGAAAGATAGTCATTAGCTTGACAGTGAGTTAAACTGACAGGCTGAGAGAGAATAGACTTAGAAACATTTCATGCACTTTAATTATTGATATGTTATACTTGTGTTTATGATGAGATGTACTACATGCGGTGACTTTATTTCTACAAATGTTTGAACTAAGCTGCACACATGTAGTGTGCTAACACCTGACATTGTTTGACATGCTGTACTTATTTTACAAAGTGTGAATTGGGCTAATAAATACTGTTGCAGGAAATTGTAAGTTGTGAATGTGATGTAAGAGAGAATGGAGTTATATTGTGATAAACGGAAAACAGATTTGTTTCTTAATTTTATTTTGCAGTGAACAAGTGGCCTTTTAAGTTTTGAGTTTCAACCTTGAAGTTCCCAGCTACCCTTCACATGTTCGCCAGTTAGAAACTTGAACGACCGAGACGGTGCGGGAACGTCTAATGGGGTATTTAAGTGTAAGGAGTATGCTATACACGTTGATGTATATGCTGGATACATCAGGAGAATTCTAGTATATTGAAGTTACCAGAATTACTGTAATCATTGTGTTCTACTTGAAGGAACTGACCCGGTGAGGAGAGCGCTAAAGTTCGTCCGAGAATATAACAGTGTGTTAGTGTTTTCCATGCTTGTGGCGGGAGACTCGTGTTGACATGGACATTGTTGCAAAAGCAAGTGAAGGCTGTTGAAGCAACTTTAATCTAGGTCATGTAAAAAAAACAAACTAAATTACATGAACTTATTTCTGTTCTCTGATAGGACTAACCTGCGATTTGTATTGACTCTATTGTTGACCTGTAATTTTATTATTTTAATATATGGACTGTGTAAAAGTAAAATTATATGAACCGGAGTTCGAGGAATATTGATGTCAAGTAACCTATTTCAATGTAATTGTCATATGTATACTTCACTGTTCATTTAATAAATTTATTGAAATTATTACGCATATTGATAATCTTATGTTGGAGAAGAAAGTGAGTGGATGGGGGCTAGCAAAATATAGATTAAAAGTTGGATTTGTCTTCTCCTTTAGGTAAGAAGTTTTCCACCCACGGAAACATTATGTGACTATAAATGTTTTATGTTGTGGAATAGAGAAAACGTTTATAGTGCCAAATATCCGTCAAGTGAGAGATGAGTGGTGTCTGTTAAAGGATCGTAATAAAAATAAATTAAGGTTCTCATCACTTGTAATTAGTTACGAAAGATTGATTAATAATAGTAATTTTCATTAACTAAGTGGCATGCCCACCACACACACTTACTTCAAACTGTGTAACAGCTGCATAGCGTTCCTCTCCATCAGGTGTAGTGTATTTGCTGCGATAAAATCCCTTCATCTTGTCATTCAGTTCACCAGTGAATTTGAGATATAACGAACCAGGTCCTTGCTGTGTGAAATAGAGTATGTATACCATACAACAATAAATAAAATACTTCTTTGCAAAAATATTTGCGAAAATTTACAAACCTAAAAGTCATCTTAAATTCAAACCGATACTAATTCATACTATGTTTATAATATATATCAAGTATAATATCTGTAAAGTTAAGACCCTGAAAATATAACTGTTTGATTAAGTTTTATCATTAAATGAAATATGTGTACAAAATACATTTTTAATGAAAATAAGATGCAGGAGACTTCAGCTTGATTGTCAGTATTTTAAAGCATAGCAGTTAGCACTATTCTTTTCTAGTTGACTCTTCAACCAAAAAAACTACAGAAAATTGCAGTTAAAAAAAAGTCATGATCTCAGTAAATTATTAATCAAATAATAAGATAGTCTAAAAAAAAAAAAAAAAGAGCACAAAATAAATACTACTATAAAGCAAAGCTAAATTTTTATTTTTACTAAAGCATATTTCTTATATACTTTAAAAGTGGTTTGAAATAGAGTTGGGTTGTTGAAAAGAAATAATTAGAAGCAACAGAACTAGGTATCAGAAGACAACAATCTTGCAATCATATAGCTGCTAAAATTAACTTGCAATTACTGAATTCATATACAACTAAAGAGTTATATTTAAAGCAATACTAACTGATATAAGGGTAACAAGCATCAAGATTAATTGCTTTCAGGTATGCTTCAGCTCTAAACTTTCTAACACAACACGGCCATTGCTAGAATTTGAAGCAGATGCTTTTTCGGATACCTAACAAAAACTCTTTGTACTAAACTACAGCCAAAGCCACATGATATTTTAAATATTTGTGTCGCAGAGGATTGAATGCTCCTCTCATTAGCTTTCAGTGGGGGGGAAATGTATTCAAATACAGTAACAGCAACGATTTCAAAATAGTTTTTAATTGATTATCAAAGCTTGAGTTTTAGCACCTTTATTTTTTGTAATAAGATATAAGAAAAATCATATTCAGTCACATGTAAAAAGAAATTTGGACCAAACAAATTTTTTGATCATGTCAACATTACGGCCCCAATTTTAGCAAAAAACATGTCCAACACTTTGACTTAGTAAGAATAATTATTTTTCTTTCAAACATGGTTTAAGTCATATTAAATAAAATACAACATCATATTACATTAGAAAAAGAAATGATCTTTAGTTTTATCTAAGTTGCATCAACAAATAATTGTATTAAATTTATTACTTTCCTAAAGAAAAATCACCAAATGTGAACACTGAAAATGCTACCTATTCCTGCAAAACAACAATGCTGAGACTACCTTTAAATGTGACTAAAGTGTATGGTAAAAATTAAATCCAGCTATAATAAACATAATTTGTAGGCTATAAATTAAACTCAGATAAACAAATGTAAACAGGTTGTAGGTTAAAAAATAAGTACACCTACATAAATATAATCAATATGTAGGCTAAAAAAATAAACCCTGCTATACAAAAATAACAAAATTGTAGACTAAAGAGTAAGCATACCTGAAGTTCTGTTGGAAATGTGATAGTAACATATTCTTCTTCACTGTCATAGGAGATCTCTCCCTGCAAGTTTCCTTTTAAAGCAAAACAAACAGTGATATGTAAACAAAACATAAACTATTAAAGTATTAAATATTATGTATTCTTAGGAAAAGTCTTATATATATAATAATTAATATATAATATATACTGGTTGGTCAATTCTTTTATCTCAAAAGTCAAAGTGTAGATCACTAGATGCTGTCTTATTAATCATTCAATTTCCATTTTCACACTTTCTCAAGAATCACAATCATTGTTTGACTAAGTAGCAACAACTACAAATTCTGTTACAACAGCTCTGGAGTATTTTTTAATTTAAACCTATGAAAATGATAAGTTGGATATTTATTTTAAAATTCTTTCTTATAATTTTTAATTGTGCTAAGTTGTTATATACTACAAACCTTTCTTTGTAAGTAATTACTAATAATTATAGTATTTAAAAAAAAAATTGCTTGTGCACACTTTAGAATATTTAAAATGTATGTCTTTATATTTTTATTTGTTAGGAAGTACATTTGATTCAAATAAACTGTCTGAAGAAATGTAATACACTGTATTTACAAAGAAGGGAGATAATTATGTAATTAATTAATGAGAAGATAGTTATGTATTTCTATTAGAAAATGTTGGCTCAAAGAATGTCATATGTCACAAGGTGACTAGCTATGGTAAGTTTTGACAGATTTACATACACAAATAAACATATATACACATCCTAAATATTAAAACAATAAAGAAACTTTTTTTAAAATGTGCAAATCTGAGTCATCATATCCCCTAAATCAGGGGTGCACAAATATTTTAGGCCAGAGGGCCAAATTTCCATTTGATAGTGTGTGGAGGGCCACCACATGGATGGCTCAGTAGAAAAAAACAACACAAATAATGTGCTTTACAAGAGTCTTCCAGGGGCCACATAGAGCCCTGTCTTGGGCTGCGGTTTGTGCACCCCTGCTCTAAATGTGCATCCTTTGTTACTGCAATTGATACATTAAGATTGTATTCTTCAAACTCATAACTTATTTCACAGAAATAAACAGATTCTGCAATTTTAATTTCAATACCATTTCAAATGTGTCATAAATCTTAAATTTGAGTCAGTTGTTCATAAATAGATATTATAACATTAACAGTAAGACATGCTAGCACTGGCATTAAATACAAAACTATTACAATGTTGTTTAAATGTATACCAAAACAATACACTATGATTATGAATCATAATGGATAGATGATGTCACAACAACCAGACAGCAGAAATATAATTAAAGTTTTAGCTTTGTTATAGGTACATGCCTTCAAATGTTACCTCCTGGATTTTTATGTCCATACAATTCAGCTTCAAAGATCTGACAGCCTTTTTAACCTAAAATAAAATGCATCATTAAATAAAATAATAATAATAAATAATTATTTAATATATTTTTTTTACTATATGATTTAATTTTTAATATTTTGGTTATATTTAGTCAGGTAAATTCTGAATAGTGACAATTTAGCAATTTTGTTTATAATTATAAATTATAATCAACCATGCATAAAAGATATGGAAATGTCATAAAAATAATGCCTATGTTAGTATGTATAGCAATGTAGTAATAGTCTATTACATAAGATTTATTATTGAATTTTAACAATAATAATTATTATTATTTTATTATTAAATAAGCCACATGGATTTTTTGTTTACTGCATTATTTTAAAGTTGTGAGATTTCTTTCTTAAATTAAAACTAATCCCTTTCAGCCTATGCTTTAAATTTTGTAATTAAAAACAAAGATTTAGTATTCCCTCCAGTTTTTGTACATTTAATTAAATCATTAGAAAACAAAATATTGTATAATTTATAAATCTAAAAGTAAAACTATGAAGAATAAATTATAAATCCAGACCTAATTTAAAATTTCACATATATTATAATATGAAACATAAATTTGCACAATCAGTAACTTCAGTAAATAAATTAGTTAATACAATGCAACTTCAGTAATTAGTTAATACGAAATGCAACTTCTGTATTTAGTTAATACAAAAAATTGTGAGAGAATTAACGTTCAAATGAATGGGTTTAAAGATAAAAATTATATATGATATTGGTACAGTTTTACAAACTGTAATAGAGGGCCTTATCGGCTTATGTTAATGTTTTCATAAATAATTGTAAAACATTAGATCACTTTAAATAAAGCTAAAACCTTGAGTATGTGTTATACTAGAGAGTATGAAGGCATTTAACTTGAAACTACTTAAAAAATTTTGCTTAAATGTTTGCTCACCCACTTGTTTTTTGCATTCTTGAGTATAAATTAATTACAAGTAAATCCTTTTCAAAGTTCAATTCAAAATAAAAATGTACGTTTAGATAGATAGAGTTATCAATGTAGACAGGACATCGGCATACATGCAAGACCGTTTTCGCAAAAATATAAGATTATACTATCGCTTTACCTACATACTGCATAAGATTTCAGATTACTGAGAATTAGATGCGTGATGATATTGATAATCATAATGGAGCGTGTTGTGTGAACATGTATAGGCGGAATGAGAGGTAGGCCCCTAAAGAATGGCAAAATTATTTGCAAGTAATACTTACACAATAATGTGGCTGTGTAAGTGGCTGGTAAAGTTAAGTTATAAAGGACTTAATAACTAGTTGTTACCTCACAAGGTACAATGAAATATTGTTAATTGCATAAATGTAACAAGAAAATCACCTCCACTTCGATATGTTCTGATCCCAAAAATGTAAATGCTGTCAAATCGGGATGTAGACGAATGTTGTAATTTTTGGGGATGACATCTTTTGGCAAACGCTCAAATTTCTTTTCAGGCATGTTTCTTTTTTTTCCTTTATTAACTTTATTAGAGTACCCGTGACGATCTAGATATACAACACAAGTGCGGCTTCTGAAAACGTGAGATCCTGAGTGACAAAGCAGACGGCATTCAGGTCTCGCGAGAATGAGTTTGGGTGCGAATATAGGACATAAATCGAAACAGCTTTTTATGTTAATTCTTGAATAGCTCCATGTAATTGCTCGAAGACAAAATAAACTAGACATATACTAAGCAGCGAAGGTAAAGATTCGCAAATTTAATTACTCTCCAGACACTGCACACGTGCTAGGAAACAATTTCCTCTTTGAAAACGAGGCTGAACCTGTTATCTAATGCAAGTACGATCAAATGCGAACTTTGACGATAACACAAAGAAATGCGATCTAGTGCGATCAAAGTACGATCTTTGTATTGTTATTGAGAATAAATGCTTTACTAATAAAACATTTCGATGTTTAAAATAGCAAAAATAAAACGTGTGCCTATTCAGATATGTATTTCATAAATTAGTACTAGCAGTCCTTACTCATTTCATTGTTCATTGGTATTAGTATTTTATTATAAAAGATGCTGATCAAAGCTTACAGTAGATTTAGTTAAATGGAATCTAGGTCAAACTTAGATCGAGAACAAGATTTGTTCCGTTACTAAGATACACAATCCCTAAGCCCTTGGGATAAAAGCAAGCAGCAGTGACCAGGCAGATTTCTTTCTTTTTTTTTTCTTTTTCACCAACACAACATTCGCTACGGATCACTGACGGATACACACGCACGTTGAGCGGAGCGACACCATATCTACCTGAGGTTAGAAAAAGACTACACCAACAACTCACCACCTATACAAGTGCATGAAAGTAAGATGCAAGACATGCGATGAAATACACCACTCTATCGCCAGTACCAGCCACACCATTTTACTAACTCCAAAACAACTCTACAAAGCACTACAAAATACACCACTCTACTAACTCCAATCCAACTCTACAAAGCCTTACAAAATATACTAACTCCAAAACAACTCTACAAAGCACTATAAAATACACCATTCTAGTTTCTACTAACTCCAAAACAACTCTACAAAGCACTATAAAATACAAAGCACTACAAAATGATCACATTCACTGCTTTATCATACTGCAGCACTGATCACATTCACTGCTCTATCATACTACAGCACTGATCACATTCACTGCTCTATCATACTACAGCACTGATCACATTCACTGCTCTTTCATACTACAGCATTGATCACATTCACTGCTCTATCATACTACAGCACTGATCACATTCACTGCTCTTTCATACTACATCACTGCACTTTCATACTACAGCACTGATTACATTCACTGCTCTACAACACTGATCACATTCACTGCTCTTTCATACTACAGCACTGATCACATTCACTGCTCTTTCATACTACAGCACTGATCACATTCAGTGCTCTTTCATACTACAGCACTGATCACATTCACTGCTCTTTCATACTATAGCACTGATCACATTCACTGCTCTACAACACTGATCACATTCACTGTTCTTGCACTAGACTGACTAGAGCATTGGTCATCTTCACTCAGATCTTGGACTGTATCAGCACTTGTCATCTTTGCCATGTTCAATAACTTAGGGTATTGTCAGCAGTACAATTTTCCATACTATTGAACAAATATGAGGCAATTTTATGAATTTTATAATATACTTAAACACTGAAGAAAGCATTTTATAATTATTAAGTCTCACACAATATGTATAATATTTATCAGCCTGATTTCACTTAAAAGTGTGGTAGGTAAATTGAAAAGTAACTAGGTTTTAGCATGTAGTATTTAGACTTCAAGAAACAGTTAGGTTGAAGGAGAGTTCTTGACATATGGAATGTAATCTGCAACAGACTTTAGTTCCTGATTGTTTTTTATGTAGACTGAAGCCTGCTTCGGTTCTCAGTTTGTGGCAGGCAGATTCAGATTTCAGTACTTGGCATAAGGTATATATATATATATATATAGATGATAATATAATTTTTATTTTGCAAGTAGATATGTAAAGTGAAGCAGAATTTAGTTGGATAAAGTGCTTCAGTTTCTCCATCATTTCTAGCATTTTATATGAATATAGCACTAAATTTGCTTAATTTTAATTATGGTGTATCCCTTTGTTGCTAATATAGGATTTGCCTCTTACCTCAGACAGATGACTGTAGGGAATGTATTCTTCCTTGAAAATCCATTGGTATTGTTTGCAGATCTATGGGTTACTACTTAATCTTTTGCTTCTTTTTGGAAGTTGTTTAAGTTTATTCACTTAGCAAGATCTTTTTCTAACAACTATTTAATTTGGCAACTTGACTCTTTTTGCATGACTCGAATACATGATAGGTTTTATTTTTAAAAAGAAAGAAGTAAAAGTCCGCAAGTGAATATACCTTTCTTTCCTCACAGCGCATGTGTGTGCATGCTTGCAGCAAATGAGGTAACAGAATGTGGGTATGGGTGCACGTGCATGCTTGCAGTAAATGCGGTAACAGATTGTGGGCACAAAATTCTAGCAGGATAAAGGGAAACTAGCGACATTTCAGAGCTCTAAGAATGTATTGCCATCTTGGCATTTGCTTGATAGAAACATCTAAGTAAATTAGTGATATGTCAGCTTGAACAATGGACCCAAAATAAAACTACTGTGTGGTTAACTGCTAAGTATTGTGGGAAATAATCTAATTCTGAAGTGGGTAAAGAGGAGGTAATCATGTAATTCTAAAGCTAAGAAGAGGTAATCATTTAATTCTGAATGAATAAAAGTATGAAGGTCTTGAATCTTTGTATAATTCTGAAGTGGATAGCTAAAAGAACCACTTTTATCAACTGTTGATGAAAAATTCACTAAATTCCCCTCCCCTTCCACAAACTAGAGATCATGACAAAGTGTGAGTGTGTGTGTGTGTGTGTGTGTGTCTGCTCACGTGCATGTGTGCTTGCTTGCTTGCTTGAGTGCATCTGTTTTTCTTCGGGGTGGTGGTGGGTAGAAGCCACGATAACTTTATCAGTTGAAATCATGTTGATTCTTATCATGTGGGATCCATTGTGAATATGAATGTTGGATTTGTTTTGTACTGTATTTGTGTATGCATTTAATTTTAACTATTAATGTACTGTAAACATTTAATAAAATAACATGCAAAACAGTTTCATAATAAAAATATTACTTATCTTTCCTACTTCCATTTGAGAATGAATGATGACATCATTGATCTTTACATTATTTATGCCATTTAAATATTCAAATAAAAATATTTTTTTAAAAGTATGAATAGAGGTACACAAAACAAGACATCAGATGCAAGAAAAAAAAAGAAGTTTTAATTCTTTGTTGCAGGTGTTGTTGGGTAACTGTGCATTAAACACAATCATTAATCAAATCACACAGCTGAAACAAGGAACAACACAAAGAATGTTGTTATGGAAACAGCTCCTGCTGTGACACACTCGAACTGCTACATGGATGAGTTAACTAGTAAAACAACTGTGGCAGTTTTTTAATTTTAAATCTATTAAATCTATTTTAGATTATAGTCCTGCAAATATCAGTGTAATACAGGTATTTAGTAACAAAGACCTGTTGTTTAATCTATTAATGTTAACTCTTGTTTTGTTGCTGCTGAAATGGAGAATCAATTCATTAGCATCTAATAGAAAAAACATTTGGATTTAGCTCTGTTCACATTCCTATTTATGAGAAATCAACTTCATTTACCTCCGTTCACATTTTTATATATGGGAAATCAACTTCATTTAGCTCTGTTTACATTCCTGTTTAAGGGAAATCAACTTCATTTAGCTCTGTTCACATTCCTATTTATGAGAAATCAACTTCATTTAGGTCTGTTCACAATCCTATTTATGAGAAATCAACTTGATTTAGCTCTGTTTTCCTATTTATGGGAAATCAACTTCATTTAGCTCTATTCTGTAGAAGTTAATGATTACTCATTATTTGTACCATAGCTGAAGGTATGTTAATAGTGAGTTTGTCTCCTCTTCACTTTATTAAATTTGAACTATTTGATATCTAGCAATAACTGACTTCTCTGAGAGCTAATCCCATCTTTGCACTAATTTGCATGTAGAAAGCTGTGTAAGTGCATGACATTTCAATGTCATCTTTCACTGTTGGTGTCAGCACACAACTCTGTTACCATTCTTTCAAATGCAGAATGGAAGTAAAAATCTTAACAACAAACTAAATAAATCACAGCTTTAGAAAATCATTGCAAACTGCCTGAAAGTATCAACAGCAAAGAAATTTTGCAGCATGAGTGGTCTGTAAATTATCTGCCCTTGAGAAACTTTGTCACAGTCTGTGATTCCCTGGCAAGCCATTTTGCATTGACACGGATGTTTTCACAAGCCTGCTGCACAGTTCTGGCTGCTGAAGAAGCTGGACTGTTTTTGAAGAAGGCCTGTAAAGAAATTCATAAAATACAAAAGCTAAGAAAAAAATCGACCAAAACCCCTTTACCACAAACAATTTAAAATGAAATTACACTATGCATCAAAAAAAAAGATTCAATAAAAAAAAAAAAAACTACAGGTGGAGGGTAATAATCCCATTCTTAGTATTACTATGTACAATTATAGTGTGTGCATACTTATTATATTATTAATCCTAGTGCTATTGGCAGTTTTATAGTAAGCTATTCATATTACATTTTTTGCAGCCTATTAACATTTTTTTAAAAGTAATAATTATGCTGCATTACTCTTATAAACAAAACTCTCATCTATTCATTCAATGATACATTTAAGCAAAATTATCTGAATAAAAAAAAAAAATGTTTTTTTTGTACATGCTAAGAATGATGTACAAACTTGAACAAGATTAATTAATAACCATCTTGTCATTGTAACATGAGTTTTCTTTATATATGAGCCACTTGAGAAGTATATTACTAAAATAATAAGAAAATTTTGGAAAAATTCAAGCTAAATAATTTGTTCAATTGCTAATAAATAGTTTATAAAACAACACAAAGCACAATTTATGAACAGGAATATTTAACATGCTATTATGAAAGACAGAAACAATTACAAAAGTCAGAATTCTGGCTGCATAGACCTGTTCAGGGGGTGCTAATAGTAATAAATGGACAGTATGTATAAGCTGTTGTTAAATAAATAATATATTAATATATGTCAATGAATGGTAGCTAATTATATTAGTTAGTATGAAACATAAATATGCTAATTAGATGTGAAAAATTAAGAAAATACTTAACAGATTGCTGTTATCATCTCTATTGTTTGTTTCAAAAAGTAAGCGTACCTCAATTTCTTCTGCCTTTTCTTCAGTAACAAAACTGTATGTTACCATCTGTAGATTAAAGAGAAAAAGTTAGAATCATAAAGCATTGACAGACCATATTTTGATGTTAAACAATAACTAATTAAAAATAAATAAGAATTGAGGTGATCAAGTAAGACTTTAATAATCAAACACTTTGCATATATTTAGAAACGATCTAAAAAGAGGCCTCAAACTTATTCAACTTTGAAAATGATACCCACATTTAAGACAAGTTAGTTAAGGGGCCCATTTCATCAGGTAAAATTTGGAATTGTTATGAAACATTTAAAGATTTTGCAATCAAGAAATTCTCCAAAGACAAAACGACAAGAACAAGCTGCTATCAGGCAATGCAACAGTTAATACATGAACAAATCACAATGATATATATATATGTGTGTGTGTAATTTTCACACATAAACAAATCACAATTAAAAAGATGTGTAATTTTCACACATGAACAAATCACAATGATGAATATGTCATTGTCACACATAATCACAATGATGAATACATGCAATTTTCACATGTAAACAAATCACAATGTTGAATATATGTAGCTTTCACAAATAAACAAATTACAATGATGAATACATGTCATTTTCACACACAAGCAAATCAGGATGATGAATAAATGTAATTTTCACAACAAGACAACATAACTCAGCCAGAGACTCTTAACAAATACAAGATTTTCACTACAAAAATCCTTCCATTTGCATCCTAACAAACACATACTAACACACTCACAAACTAACACAATCACATACCAACACACTCATAAACTAACACATTTACATACTAATATATCTGCATATTAATATGTATATTAATACACCTGCATACTAAAATACTCACATACTAACACACTCATGCTAGATAGACATTCACATACTAATACACTCGTGTACTAGAAAACTCATATACTAACAATTGCATACTAACACACCTGCATACTAAATACTCACATACTAACATATTCTCATGCTAGACATTCACATAATAATAAACTCATGTATTAGCAAACAATTTCTTAAAGTCTTTTAACCCCTTCACTTAATAATTACTTGACCCCAGAATCTCAATCCCTGACACAGCTATCAAGGCTACTACTCGAACTCTGCATCTTTTTTCTTGGTATAGTATCCGTATGTGTGAACGGCAATGACTTGACTAGTAATTAATTCTGCTATGACCAGGAATTTTGTGGGGGGGGGTAATAAAAGTTGATGCACCTAAGAGAAAAAGCTTATGCACATAAGAGAAAGTGTTAAGTTGTGACAGGTCCAACAACAGGAAGACATTGTAGAGCTTGTGAATGAATATAATGAAGCAATATTCTCAGAGAGAGAGAAATAAACTGTGACTTCCAGAAGTAAATTACTAAAGAACTAAAAGTCTTCTCCACCTTTCAACATGGCACTTTTCTCTTATGAATAACAAAACCCAAATCAACTAATTAAATACACATTTTTTAGTCTATCATGACACAAACATTTTAACAAGGTCATTCAAATTTTAAAACAAACACTAAGGACATTCTGGGCATCTTGCAAAACTGGGATACAAAAATCTGTAATTAAATCATGCAATATTTGCCAGTCAAGTTAGAAATGTCTCAGGCAAAAAACATTAAAAACCTGCCAAAATTGAGTGCTCATATACATTAATATTAAATCAAGAGAGAGAAAGATATGTGTGTAATAATAATTTTATGTGTTGCATCATGAAACAGCCCCATGACATATATTGGCACAAAGTAAGCAACCCTGCTGTTTTATGATAATATGAATTAATAACAAATAAACTATGATTAATAAGCTTTTTCTTCACCATCAATAATAATAATTCAGATAAATGTATTTTTTTCACAATCAGTTAATATCAAGAAAACAAGAGTTAACAAACCTTTACCAGGCGAGCAAACAGTGTACTGGAAGAGTAGCGCTTGTGAAGCATATCAAAGTTGTCTTTCACAAATTTCCAAGCTAACTCTCTGCCTTGAATGGAACCAGTAGCTGACCCTATCACAAATGGACTGTCTTGTGAACGAACAGCATCCTAAATATGAAGCAAGAATATTTTTATATAAAAATAAACTTTTCTTCAATACTTATCAGATGAGCACACTTAAGATGATGCAGTTTCCTAATGCAGGAAGTGGTTTATTTGCATGCCACTGCTAAGTACTGCACAAATTTCTTTGCAAGTGCTTATATGACAAGATCTTTGCATACTGTGCAAAATATCTTGTATTTGGACAGACAATTGTTCTGCGCAGGTTCAGTCTGACTGCAGTTTCCAATGCTTTTCTCTAATGACTAAGTTATTTAAACATTCTCACATTTGAAATGGGCTACCAGAATCACAGTGATGTTTACTGATTAAATGAACTTTATTAGTTTCATACTGCTGCTTACTGACTATATGATTTTTACAAGCTTCACAGTGGTGTTTATTAATTACCTAAACTCTACCACAATTGAAGTGGTGCAGCTGCTACACCCGCAACCTTGTCCATTACATAATTCTAGCAGGTTCAGAGTACGAAGCAGCATTATGGGTGCACCAACTTTTAGTAATGTTTTATGGGTGGGAGGTCAGGGAACCATTATGCTGTTAAGAAGGTCAACTGGATAATGAATGGCTTCAAAATGACATTTATTGTGCAAAAATAAGGGTTAATCACACAGAGTAATGTAACCCACAAAATTACAATATTTACTACAGCCTAAAATTCTTACACAGAATGAGAAAGTCAATCTCAGTGAATACACAAAGTAAGTAAATGCAAGGCGGTCAGAGCGATACCCGGCCATTTGTAGTCTGCTGTGTTGCACTGTGCCTCGCATGCATGTGCTTTACTATTTTCATAGTTTTAGGGCTACTGGCGAGTTCTTTTATAGGAAAGCATGATGTTATATAGACTAGGACACTAAGGAATACAATATTAAAAGTCTGAACATCTGATCAAAATCAGTCCAGTAGTTTTAAAATTAACCCCACAGAAAGACAGACAGACAGACAAAACAGAGGTAAGAATATTGTTATATTTATAGATAATCTAATCAATTTACATCAAAATTTTCTTTTCAAATACATCAGGAGTTTATTAATAAACTGACTTTATTAATTTGTATATTTATTAACTTTAATAGCTTGAACCTGCAAAATAATTAATTTCTTAATTTTCCAACATTTAATTTTTCTCTTTGTGTACCTCATCTGCACTAAAATTGTTTCAAAATATACCAAAAACATTTCAAAGTGAATTATCTATAATAACTCATTCAAAAATCTAATATGCTTATAAGACTTTGTTTTGTTTTATTTTTGTAAAGTTAATTTAATCAAATGCTCTCAGCATTACAAAACGCATCTGTGTTCCAAATCTCTTCATTAACTATTAAAATACTGATGAAAATATCTTGAGTAGCCAAACTATTCTCACTCACAGATACAGCAAAATCCAGGACTTTAGAGATGAGAGTCTTGTCTGTAACACAGCCGAGAGATCGGCTTATTCGAACACTTTCTTCTTGCAATTCTGCTGCATGATACAGCTATGTGGGAGGGAAATATGAATTAAAGAAAGCTGTAATATCATCACAGATTAAAAACTACAAAATGACTTTATAGTTAAAAGAATTAAACAAAAACAATTTTTACACAAAAATCACCTTATGTAAATTGTGATCCTGAATAAACATTTAAAAAGAATTCTGACCCGTTTATAGTGATTTAAAAAAACAACTAATACTATTATATTTATATTGCTAAGGGACTAATACCTTTAACATGGCTTCAAAGTCTTTTTGATCTCCATGAATCAGCACTGTAACATAGACCTAGAAAAAACAAACTGTGTTTAGAAGATAAAACAAAAGAGCACATTAAAATGCTGAAACCTTTTTTATGATAAGTGAGCAGAAATCCAAAAATGCAAATATATTTGTTAATATCCAGTCCTTCAGTAATTTCAATTTCTATAATTATCTTGGCAAAGTTCAAATGATTTATGCACTTGAGCAACATGTAGATAAGTGGAGAATACTTTATTTACAGCAACATGTAGATAAGGGGAGAATACTTTATTTACAGCAACATGTAGATAAGGGGAGAATACTTTATTTACAGCAACATGTAGATAAGGGGAGAATACTTTATTTACAGCAACATGTAGATAAGGGGAGAATACTTTATTTACAGCAACATGTAGATAAGGGGAGAATACTTTATTTACAGCAACATGTAGATAAGGGGAGAATACTTTATTTACAGCAACATGTAGATAAGGGGAGAATACTTTATTTACAGCAACATGTAGATAAGGGGAGAATACTTTATTTACAGCAACATGTAGATAAGGGGAGAATACTTTATTTACAGCAACATGTAGATAAGGGGAGAATACTTTATTTACAGCAACATGTAGATAAGTGGAGAATACTTTATTTACAGCAACAAAAAAAGTAATTCTTAATACTAGCAGAGTATACTTTTAGTAGCTTTTCTTACAATTTACAATATTTAAATTTTCTCTGCCTGTTTTAAAATGGAATTTACATAAACTTGTTCTTTTCTATTATACAACCAGAAGAGGGTGCTGGAGGAGTTACACATATCACGTTACATGCATACACGCCACACCACAGCCCCCACCCACCATCCTTGCAAATGGGAGATAAAACAAAAAAATAGCTTACCCAGATGTCAAGTCCCAAGAGAAACAACCACTGTTGACACTAATGATCATTAATTGTATAAATTTAGACTATTGAAATCTAAAGTTTGCACATAACATTTGTATATTTATAAATTTGTTATAGTTACAATTATAAGCACAGAAGGAAATATAAAATGGAAATTGCTGGAATGACAGAAAATGTTTCTGACAAAGGCAGAAAAATTCCATCACTGATAATATATAGTATTAGTATCTACTTAAAATTACATAAATAATTTTGTACTAGTAAAATTTTTTCAGCATGTTATACTGTTAAAAAAAGTTTGAAATCAACAGTTTGGTAAATCTTGGAGTTTTAGTTTTACTAGATGCAGAGGAATTACAGACCAGAAGTTTAATATCAAAGAAAATGTGATTTAAGAATAAATTATTTAATTATATAACTTGTAAAAGACAGTCAAACATCACATATCAAACTAATTAGTTTGATGATAATTCACATATATTTTCTAATTTGGGTACATTCTGTTCAGTATTTTAGATGGGAGAGAAAAGGAAACTTGATAATTTGACATCATGCTACTCATGAAGCCTATCAACTTTATAACTTGATACTCAAAAGCCTATCAACCTGTTAACCAACTTGCATGGTAAAAGAACAAAAAATTGTAAATTTCAATAACCACTTATACAGACTTCAAGTAAACATTCCCAGGAAAGAGATCAAAATAAAAAGGAAACATTCTTAAAGTGTTATTTCTCTTTCTTTTTCTGCTGAGAAATGCTGTGCCATAAAATGACCCAAGAAAGTGCCTTGATGTTTGCTTATAAAGATGCAAACTTTACATTCTGAGTGTGGAAGAGGTGAAATAATTACTCCCTTTCTGCATCAAATATTATGCATGACTAATTTCTTTCTACCTGAAGTTAAAATACTCACAGGTTTTCTCAAGTCACCAGGCAGAGGGCAAGTTCCATCACAGTGGGCCTGAAAACGTTTCTTGGCTTCCAATATCACAGACTCTTCACCATTGGCTCCAAGCTTTCTGATAATTAATTCCCTTAAGAGTGCAGTCAAGTGCCCTGCTCAAACAAAGGGAGTTTAGGGGAAATTTATGTGCCCTATCAAACAAAGGGAGTTTAGGGAAAATTTATATCAAGTACTGCCCAAACAAAGGGAGTATGCATCAACTGTCTTGCTCTAATAAAATGAGTTCTATTAATTGCAATCATTGAACGTTTGCATAATTTTCTCAAACTTTCAAGCCAGATGTCCCTTCCCTTCCCACCCCTATGCCCTGCAGAAGGCATAATTTTCAGGTTATCAGAGTTGCATAATTAATTCTTTAACAGTTATAGTTAGTGGTGTGGCCCAAATAATTAAATCTACCTGTATGTAGTATTCTCTCCTTTTTAATGTGTTCTCAAAATAATACTAAAGTGTGCTGTACAAGGATTATAAAGCAAGGTATTAGCAGAGCATCAAAGTGACATACAAAACAGCATGGCATCAATGAGCTAGATTTATTTTATTTTTTTCTCTCTGTTTTGCATAATATATAAAAAAAAAAAATCACTGACCTTCTCCATCCTTTTTTTCCCAACCAACTTTCTGGAAAGTTGGTCGCAATAAGTCACAAATAAAACGTTTGAAATCAGAATGCGCATCAGTGTGCTGTAACAGTAACTCAATTTCAGACAAAAGGCCAAGAAGGTCATTCCAAACTGTAAAGTTGTCTTCTTCAGAATAGGCTTCAACTACCTTGAGTACTTCCACTGCATCCATCAGCCCTGCTCGCGACTGAAAATTAAGCAAATAAAACCTGGATTAGAGTACCATTTCTTTTTGAACAAACATGATTTTGATAAACAAGTTCTTTATGAAGGATTATAATATTTCAGAAAAGCAGTCACAATTTTTCCAATCAGCAGGATGATATATAAAGAATACTGCAAGTTTATGTGTCTGGGTGTTATGCATTTCTGACTGTGTATTTCTGTGTGTGCATATGTTCATTTGTGTTCATGTAAAAAGAGAAATAAAAATCAAATATTTATGCATTTATTCTCACCTCATTCTGTACTTATTCTCACTTCATTCTCAACTCAATCTGCACTTATTCTCACTTCATTCTCAACTCAATCTGCACTTACTCTCACTTCATTCTCAACGCATTCTGTACTTATTCTCACTTCATTCTCAACTCAATCTGCACTTATTCTCACTTCATTCTCAACTCATTCTGCACTTCTTTTCATCCTATTCTGAATTTATTCTGAACCCATTCTGAAATTATATTAAAAATAACTTCAGGATGCACTTACAGTGCAGTTTTAGACCCTGTAAGCAGTAGCAACATGAGGAACTTGCTCACATGGGGTGTAACATCGGTATTGAGATTTTCCTTTCCAGACCAAATTCTGAATAATAATCTAACATTCTTTGTATTTGATTTTGTATCAAGACTAAACATTTTATTTGTTAACATCAAGAGGTAAAATGCAGAGGCTCAAATTCAACCCTGAAATTCTAACATATTAGATATGCAAATTTTAAAAAAATAAATAAGAAAACATATTTTCTGTGTCCCCTTCCTGCTTATTTCTCTATATAAATAGAAAAGTGCTGCTACTGTCAATAAGTTAACATTGATAATGAGTGGAAACACTACCACTGTCAATAAGTTAACACTGTTGATGACAAAAATTACTGCTACTGTCAAGTTAACATTGATGATGAATATCAATAAGTTAACACTGTTGATGACTAGAAGTTCTACCACTGTCAATATGTTAATGCTGATGATGAATGGAAACACTACCACTGTCAATAAGTTAACAATGATGAGCGAAAAATACTACCAATGTCAATAATTAACATTGATGATGAATGGAAACACTATCATTGTCAATAAGTTAATACTGCTGATGACTGCCAACACTAATACTGTCAATAAATTAACATTGCTGATGGCTGAAAACACTATCACTGTCAATAAGTTAACACTGATGATGGATGAAAATACTACCAATGTCAATAAATTAACATTGATGATGACTGGAAATGCTACCACTGTCAACAACTGTCAGAACTTGTTTCAATAGAATTAATTAAAATATTAATTATGCACTTGCAATTTCAAACCTTCCTGACTGGAGAGGAACATCAAGTCCTATATCCAAGGGATTGCTTAGAAAATTTTACTTGATATGCAGAGCTTAAAAACAACGAGGCACAATTTTGTTGTAACTCTTGATTGTACATTACTGCTGTAAGTTAAAAGCAAAAATTCAAAAATACAGTTTCCTAAAATAATTCTAAGGGTGGTTACAATTTGATGAGCTATTATAACGGCAATAAAATAATGCTTAGCATGCTGATTAAATGCATAAACTCTGATTAATTATTGGCAATGACTGTGTACAAGGTAAGCAGACTGATGCATCAAAATACATTGGTAAGAATAAACATACCAGGGCAAAAAGGTCATTCTGTATTCCAAGTCTGTCTGTTGGCAGCATGACCTTTGTGCGAATGCTTGGGATGAGAGCTTTGAGCATGTCTGTGGTGTACTGTACACGATACACTCCAATTGTACCCAAATTCAGCTGCAAACAAAATGCTAAATTCAAGCCCTACATATGAAATGGCAGATAATCTGAAACATATTATTAATACCAGAAAACATGACAGTACATCACTATCTGCACCAAGTACATTCTTTCATACTACTGATATTAAACATTCAGGATTGAATTATGGTAGTTTCAAGACAGTACAATTGGCAGCACAAAAAACAATCTGATTTTGTCTCTTGCTTTCACTACATTAAGCATTTTATTACTCATTTGAAACAAGTGATATACATCACAGATTTATATTTTTATCAGATCACTGGATTTCTTATGATATCATACCTTAACCCAGTCTCCTTCTGCTAAGCCGTCAAGTGTGACAGTTATACATGACGTATCCATCAGCACTTTCTTCACAGGCTGTGTTGGGCTGGATTTGGTGCTGAAGCTGATAGGAACATTCCATACTGTGGCATCTCCTGAAACCATTTATTATTCAAGTGCATTCCCCAGAAATGGCTAAAAGGAATTTGTAGTAATGTAAATTTACATAAATTAAAATCTTATTAATTATATTTAATAATAATTATATTTAATAATTAATATATATCTTATTAATTATGATATTTTTATATATAACATAAAATCTTTATATTATTACCCCAATCTGCATCAATGCAATCCTCATTTCTCTCCTTTATATATAGCAAAAAACCCCTAATATTATATATCATAATGCAAACATTATCGTTTGCAAATTTATTTTTACAAAAGCACTACTGCTAAGAGAGGAAGCAAAGATGTATAATGGTCATGGATGGGAAATGTTTAATTTGCTGAATGATGATGAAAGTTTAAAATAATTTTCATAAATAATTTAGGTGAAACTGATATGCATACTGGTCTTGTATTAAACTGGATATTAGGTGCCAATCTCTAAAAGAAATGGATATCATGCACCAATCTTTAAAAGAACTGATTATTAGATGTCAATCTCTAAAAGAACTATATATCAAAACACCAACCTCTATAAGAAATGGATATTAGGGGCTATTCTCTATAAAAATGATTTTTGACTTGATGAGGTTTACTTTAATCAATCTAGTTTTTTTAATCAGTAGGTCTTAAAATGTTAGGTATAAAATCTGTCTTGAAAGAAATTGCACAAGGAGTAGGACTTTTGTAGGGCAACAGCCTCTTAAAGGAGTATTGTTTATCCAAAAATAAATTCATCATCTACTTCTCTCATAATGTAACTTTGTGCATTTGCTAAATATGCTTCATACAACATTATAATAACTACTAATACTCCTTTCACATCTGATATATCATTTTCAATTAAAGATAATGAAACAAAATACCTGAAGATTTGTTTCCTTTCACATATGATATATCCTTTTCAATTAAAGATAATGAAACAACATACCTGAAGACTTGTTTCCTGAAGCAGAAAACATCTCCTGAGTGATTTCAAGCACACTCTGACTGTCTACTCGTCTCTCACTGACCTGAAAAAGAAGACGTTTTGACCTAAATGCTTGAAAAGAAAACTAAATGTTTGATCAGAAAACAAAGAAAACTAACTTTTTATTATACAACCACCTGTGCACATATTACAAGTATCTATGTACCTATAGTCAAACAATAAAAAATGCAAAATAAAATGGTATGGGCATGTCACACGATCAACAGGGCTTGCCAAGACAATCATGCAAGGTACTGTGCAAGGAGGGTGAAAGAGAGGAAGACAGAGGAAAAGATGGAAGGATAACATCTCAGAGTGGACAGGACTGAAACCGAGCAATATGGTAAGATTAGCTGAGAACAGAATGGAATGGAGGAAGCTGGTTGTCAGGTCATCAGTGGTGCCCTAACAGTCGACAAGACTAAAGGATAGATAGATAGATAGAGAAGCCTCAATAACTTATTTTGCTTGGTATGATAATGATATACTATCAACAGGGTTATGTAATATGCAGAATCTTCTGATAAAGAGTCAGTTTCTGACCCTAATTTGTAATACTGCTGCTGGCTCCATTCATTCCTATTGTCCATTTGTCTATCACTGAGCTATGGTAAGGCACATTTTCTTTTCTTGTGGTCTGGCTAATACCCTTGCTTTTTCTTCCATTATATGATGCCTGACTTTTCTTGGATATGTTTATAGCCACACCAAGGAATACTTTGACTGCCAACCAAGGCATCTTATGTATACAGTCTATAAGAGTGAGATGCTGTGTGATTTTCAAATGTTGTTTCAACTCACTCTAGGAAAACAGCTAAGAAAGGAGAACAACTCAACAATGGCTGGACAAGTTAACAATGGCTAACAAGATAGCAGGACACAATAAAAATGGCTAACAAGATAGCAGGACATAACCCAGAGCAGCAACAAAACACAAGAGACAAAATATAGAGTGCATGGCATCAGGACAAAAAAACAAAGTGACAAACCCCCAATAAACAAGCAACTGTGACTAAATAAGGTGACTGGAAATTAAAAAAAAAATTAAAGTAAAATAAATTGCCACTTCAGTTCACCCTGACTGTTTACCAAGAAGTTCCCACTGATAGGATTATCTCTTCCTAAACAAATCTAAATGGCAGTAAGGGAACCAAGTCCCATCAAAATATCATTTAGCAAATCAAAGGAGTTAGGTCTATCACAATATCATCAACCTCCACAGTTAACCATGGGAGTTAAGTTTATCAGATTATCATTTGGATCCACAGTGCACCAAGGAAGCTAAGCTTATCTGATTATTACTTGGCCATAGGGTGAACCAAGGTAGCTAAGCTTACCGTATTTTCATTTGATTGTATGGTAGGAGATAAGATTACCAGACTGTCATTTGGCTGTATGCTGAACTGAGGGAGCTATATCTATCAGAATATTGCTCAGTATATTGAGAGACAGATTGAGTAAAAGTACAGAGTGAGCAAGAGACTTTTTGGATGGAAGGAAGAAAACAGAAATATGTGGTGGCAATGAGTGTCGGTGGCATGGTGATTGTAGGCTGGCAAAGTCTACCTTCAGTACAGGAAATCCTTTTTGCAGTGTCCAAGTTCTCATGATTGAAGTGACAGGTTTGCTGCTGGCTTCTTCCAGTGCTTGCCAAAGGTCCTCTGTACAAGCACTGCTGTACTGGTGCCGAGTCAGATATATGTTCATTCCCTTGCGAAAATCCTGCAACCAAAAGTAGCTCATTATGAAATTTATCAAATCTGTATCAGAGAACAAAGCTTTACACTTGCCAACAATACATAAACCTAAAGTGTTTTATTATTTTAAAAACATAAACACTAGCATAAACCTTTTATGATGTAATGTCTCTATAGTAAGTCTACAACTTCTGAGGATTTACTTATGCTTGCAAGTGCTCTTGTCAGATTACAATTTTCCACACCATCAAAGTCATTAACACGTTTATAACCACTATGAACAAACAGAATTAATGTTTTCTTTCTGAATACTTATCAATGCCTATACTATAAATCTATATCTTGTATAATGTCACACCAAACGTCAAGTACAAATCTTCTATAAAACTGAAAATACCTTCCTGGCTTCGGCCCATTCTCTCTATCAGGAAAACACTTTCAGTAAATATTTTTATTGCAAGCTGACTCTCTTGTTCTGTTTCAAGAAAAAAGGGAGGGAAATCTGAGTACAGGTACTCAGTATTTGGATAAACTTATTTTGCATTAACAAATAAATTATCTTCAAATGATCTTAAAGGTTTTTGTGGTATTTTCCTCACCTCATTTCCAATGTAATCATGCAACATTCTGATGATGGAGGCACCTTTGCTGTAGGAAATGGCATCAAAGATTTCATCCACTTCTGATGGACTTCCAACCTCTATCTAAGAGAACATTGAAGAAAGCTATAGTTAATCAATTATAGAATATTATTGTGTCTGCACTCATGAGGCAAACATATTCATTGGTTGCGAAATAGCAAAGACATAAACAATGCTATTAGCATGCTTTTTATGATGAAATTATTATTTCACTTTCAGTACTCCAGATTCTGTGAACCTTCAGATGTAATTCACGGTGATCTCGATGTTCACTATAGAATGTCAAAGGTGTGATAACTTTGCTACTAGTTTCAGCAAGCTACCATATTAACAGTTCTACTTTCAAGAAAACAACTACAACATAACGCTGACAAAAGACAAAATATTTGAATGGCATCTGTTTTAAATTTATGCTTAATATAAAATCTACCAGATTAAAAAGATACTGGATTTATCTAGCTGCTTCAATAAATAATTTGCAGTAGAAACGCATTTTCAAATAAATATTATCAACTATGAATGAAATAAAAATTTTAGTTTAGTTTTCAGGAAACATGTTATAATATAAATATTATAAAATATGGATGCAATGAAAGTATTATTTTTCATATGCTTGATATTATATTCAAACAGACAGAAAAATTGATGTCAGAATGTTATACTTTTAAATTCTAGATTTTTCTTTATTGTATTCACAAGACATTCTACAAAGCAGATTATTAAAATGAAGCTTTTTCCATTACTTTCTTTGTAAACTTCAGAAATATTTCTCACCTCAATAGGATGACTAGTCTCCAGAGCATCAAGTGTGAGAGCGCAGTTGAGATCTAAGTTGACAAACTGCGTCCATACATCATACTCTGGAAAACAGTGGTCCACACACAGGTATTCAATCCAAGAGGCAAAGCCTTCCTTTAACCACAGATGTGTCCACCATTCCTAATGAACACAATAAACACAATGAACACACTGATAAAAGGCCATTAATAATTCCTTTCAAAATGTCTAGCTAAGGTAATAAGGGTAGCAAATTCATCCCACCCCAAAATTGTTGAGTTTTTTCCCTCTTTTATAACCTTAGAAGTTAAGCTGTCTCTCAGAGTATCCTAAATTTAAACAAATGTACATAGAATCAAATATGTGTGTTCCTACTCATTAAAGTTAGAAAAATAAAGAAAACAAAACAAAGTGAAAATTAAAAATATTTTCACCCATGACAACTCTCAGGAAATTTTTCAGTCTCAGCATGTCATATTAGAAACAAATTAAAATCTTTCCATCACAAAACCTCTTATCAGAGTCATATTTGTCTGATGGAACACCTCTGTGAAAAATTAAAGTGTGCAATAAAACTCATCATTCAAATAACAAGAGAAAACTACTGTTGTTGCACTGCAGAAGAGTTCTGACTATTGCAATATGCATAGGGAAAACCTAAAGATCAAAACCAGTTTGTGAAAACTATGCCCTCTCTTCTCTACATGATTATAAATGAGGAAAAAAAATTGCATCATTTTTATGGTGGGAAAGGGGACCCTTACTATACCTAAAGAAGAAAATAAACCAAATTAATCTTACCATTGTCACAAGATTACCAAACCAGTTGTGGGCAAGCTCATGGCCAACAATGAGCGACACCCACTGCTTGGCATTTGCTGAAGAATGCTCGGAATCTATCAGCAAAGCTGTTTCTCTGTAGATCACAAGCCCCCAGTTTTCCATCGCCCCTGCAGATAACATTACATATAAAAATGATTAATATTGCAATTAAACCTTGCAAGTTTACAACAAAAATATATATTTATTTATTTTTATTTACAAGTTGTAACTAGTAACAATGGAGAAGAATAAATATTCTCTATACTTATACTCATAGTCTATTTGCCTGCAGTCACGAAATTACAATTACTTTTTTACTGTTGGTAAAGTTAAAAGACTTGTTGTCTCTATAAGAAATAATATCTAAACTAAAAATGAATTTAATTACTAATAGTAGTTTTGATAACTGTTGTTACTCAGTTGTCAGAACAAGCTAAGATTATATTATTACCGATGGGAAAATCAGCAACAGCAACGAGGTCTACCTTGGGAAGGTTATAGCCACACTGGAAGTACTCCTTATAAAATGGAAGTGTTTTTACAGCAACCTAAACAAATAAATTTGTTAATGACAATTAGCAGAGAAAAAAGTTTTCAAAAAATCTCAAATAACTATAAAATTGCTAAGATAGAAAAACTGAAAATAAAAGATATAATGAATTAGCACTTGTTGAACAACTAAAAACATATACTATGAACATCAATAGTGATGTTAAAATGTTCAATCCTGAAAAGCACTATTAATGCCGAGAAACATGTACTAGTTTGTTCGAATATAAGTTAATTTGCAATACTAGCCTGCTGGCTGAGACAAAACAAGGGAAGATAATTTACTTTTAAATTAATTTGCTAAAACAATAATCTAGCACACTGGCAAAGAACAACACTAAGGGAAGATAATCTACCTGTAAATTAATTTGATAAAATAAGAATCTAGTCTGTTGGCAAAGAATGACAACAAGGGAAGATAATCTGCCTCTAAATTAATTTGTTAACAAGGATCTAGCCCTATGGCAAAGAGACAATGAGGAAAGATAGTCTACCTGTAAAGCAAACTGTCCTTGTTCCTTTCTCTGGAGGGGTGTGTACACTCGCACTTTTATGCCATCTACATCTGTTGCCTCAACAAAGTCGTACTCCCCAACAATAAAAGCAACAAGATACGTTGACATACGTGGGGTACGTTCAAAGTTAACCACTTTTAAACATGGTTCCTCTTCTGAGATTGTCTCTGATTTCACTGGCTGAAAAATAAAAGCCAAACAAGCCTGAGTTTCTGTAAAGTTTTTTCACTGTCCTCATAAAGCAGAAGCACATATGTGTTTGCACACACCGAGAAAGTCCTGAAATATCTAATGTAAAACTTTAAATCTTGTTGAAATTGCTCAAACCAGTTTCAGGTATAACCAAAGAGGTTGAACAGAAGGAAAATCTCAAAGAGTAGTAGCTGAAATCCAACCAACTAAAAATAATTTGGGTTCCATTCTAACAGTTAATAAAACAAACTATGTACTTGTTAGACAATGAGCCTTCCATTATTCTGTATTTTAGTACTGATCCCTTTATTTAATTCCCAGTTAAGAAATAGAAAATAATACTATTTCATGACAGCCATCATTTCTTTTTCATTTCAAATCAGGAGTAATGACAGAGTGCATTCAGTTTGTGACAGTACAATAATTAAATGCAGACAGTTTTAGAACAGTGCAATAGCTGAGTGCAAACAGCTCACAACAATGCACAAAAATCCTAATAATAGATATAAAGTTTTCAATCAAAGCAATAACTGTACACACATTTTCACTTAGCACAGTAACTAAGTAAAGTTATGATGTAGATATAGTAAATAACTAACTGGGTTCATGCTGTTAGTTCAACAAATCAGCACATAACTTAGACCCAAAATGCAATTACTAATTCAGTAAAATCAATTTTGAAGGATACTTTAAAAAGGTAATGTAGTATACATTCTTTTGAATAAGAAACAGCTAACATTTCATGTAGGTATTTTTGGCTTATTAAAAGTGTAGATGCAATAGCTGGACTATATGTGACTGCAACAATGTAAACATTCAAATCAAGATAACCAAAGATTTTAACATTTTTCTTTTCATTAAAAGAGAAAAAATAATAAAACTTGAATCGATGACTTTTCCAAGGATATTATTTATATAAGTTGTGAGTAAATATGATACTATATTATCAGTGGCATAACAACTTAAAAATTACAAACAAAACTCTAGATTAAGCAATGACCAATCAATAAAATAAAATTACTTGCTGAAACGATAATTAAGAAAGTTGTCAATTATGTTTATAACTAACATAAAATAGGACAACTGTTTGCTGCTCATAATCACTGGGCAAGCAATTAATTGTACAGTATCTAAGACACAACAAAATACTTAAAACGAAGGAAAACTTGACATAAAGACATCTTCAATTAAAATCTATCTAATGTATATATTGATTAACAAAAAGAGGATCGGATTATGTAAGGATTCAACAAAATAAAAATTTTCTAGAGGGTCAGATCATATACAATATATTTATTATATTCTGTTTTACTGATAACCATCAGCAAAATAAAAATTTTCTTGAGGGCCAGATTACATACACACTTTGATAACCATTATGATAAAGCATAATTTACATGCTGCTAATGCCATTAGTTTAAATTAAATTGTTATCAGTTACTGTGTAAATATATCACCAAACAGCAAGTATGGTAATGGTATATTTTTTTATATGTTTATTTACATGTCCATTTCATTTTCCTCAACAATATGCTTGCTGTAAACTGTAAACTCCTGCCGTCATTTATGAATGGTCACCAGTCATATCTGGTACCAGGTACTCTGGAAATTAGTCCACAGGATGTGGCTATGACTCTTGTTTTAACTGAATGTATTTCAGCTTTGAGAGTAACAGAGCAATAATGGAGCTGTGAGAGAATTTAGTTTGGACGACAGCAACTACAATGTTGCATATGCAAACAAAGAACAGAGCAATAGTGAAGCTACAAGAGGATTTGGTTTGGACGACAGCAACTACAATGTTGCACAAACAAAAGAAGAACAGAGCAATAGTGACGCTATAAGAGAATTTGGTTTGGATGACAGCAACTACAATGTTGCATAAGCAAAAGAACAATCTGGCAAAATGTAAAAAAAAAATGTGCAAGTTGTACTGATACTGCACCATTCTTAAGTTATAATTACGAGAATTGAATATTATTCTCTCAATATTTCACTGAAGAATGCAAATTTAGATGCTTAGTTTGTGGATTTCAACAAGTCAGGGTAATATGCAGGTATGTTTTGGAGTATTCTTTATGTCACAAGATTACATCTGAATAATATTATATATTAAAATGTATGCTATGTTGAAATGCAAATTGATGTACAATCAAAGTCGACTGTACCATATTACCATATTAGATAAAGCAATTCTATCAGCAGGAATAACTAAGGTGATATCAAAGGTAGCACGAACTGCAGGCTCATCCCAGCAGGGAAAGGCTCGTCGAGCACCAGTAGCCTGCTCAAAATTAAATAAACACAAGAGAAAAAAGTAACAAATGTGCAGAAGATAAACTCAACAAACAAAGTAAGATGCAAATCTGAACACATTTTCTAAAATTCATTCAAATTAATAATTTAAGTTTGATTAATTTATTGTGTTATACATCATTACTGAATTATAAAATTAACAAAACTTTAAAAAGGCCAAATAACAGTTCTAATAAATAAACAGTCAACAGAAATATACCTATGATTAGTAAAAACACCTGTTAATACTGTCATCCTATTAAGTCACTGGATTTTGCTGACAATACGAGAAGTAATTTCCCCTCTTCTCTCAACCCTTTTTTCTGTGGTCATTCTGGATAGGGATGCTCTACTATCAGCTGTATCAAGTAGTTCACATCTACCTAACATTAAAAAAAAAATGCTATGCTGTTCAAGGCAGTAACTCGGACATATAAGCTATGCAATGCAGTTTCATAAAATGAGCTAAATATTGGATACAGGCCACATGTCGAAGACAATCCCTGCTATTCTTTAAGAAGATTTCGAAAAAATGATGATACCAAACATATTGTATTTTGAACCAGTGCAGACCATCACTAGTTAATTGATATTTAGCATACCATGGCAAACCTGTCGTAAATCTCTAAAAGAGTGATGTAAAAATCTAATTTACGAGAGATTTTACTGACTACAATAATCAACAAGCTTTGGCAATTATAACAAACACAGCTTACATATTCCTATATCTTCACGAAAATGTCATGTGTTGAATGTCTAGCTCAGGAATTTTGTGCATCCAAATTCAATTCCGAGTGACTGTTTAAAACCACAATCAATCAATAAATGAGCCTCTTATTTTGTGTTATTGATTGTTGTAAGGAGAATGTAAATACCTCAAAGTGTGTGATGGCAGCATTGCGCTGTTCTCCTGTAGCTGTCTTATATGTGCTCCTGTAGAAACCTCTCAGCTCATCATTTATTTTACCGGTAAACTTCACAGTGATCTCATGATGTCCTCCCTAAATTCAAGTAAAGATACAGCAAATGAAACATCCTAAAGATATTCAAACAAAAATCAAGAAAAGGTTGTCTTCAGTTTAAGAAATGATGAGATACACAGAAGAACAGACAGCTAGATAGTCTCCAGTAGAAGAAAAGATGAGATCATTAGAACATAATGGGTTACAGGAAAAGATGAGATCAACAGAACATAATGGGTTGCAGGAAAAGATGAGATCAAGAGAACATAGTGGGTTACAGAAAAAGATGAAATCAAGAGAACATAATGGGTTACAGAAAATGATGAGATCAAGAGAACATAATGGGTTACAGGAAAAGCAAAATTATAAGAGACTATCTCCAGAAGGAAAAAGATGAGATAAACAGGAAACAAGCACTTACAAGGACAGCAAAATTATATCAGATTCTCCTCGAAAAAAACAGAATGCAATAAATAGAAAACATATGCTTAAACTGACAGCAGAATGTTGTCAGATTGTCTCCAGGAAAGAAAAAAAAAGATGGGACAAACAGAACATCAATACTTAAAAGGACAGCAAAGTGGTTTATTTTTAAGTATTTTAATTTTTAAATTTCTTTTAAACAAACTGTTCAATCACAAATTTCTTTCATTTTCTAAAATGAATATGAAAACTTACCTGTAAAATTTTATCAAAGGAAAATATGACACGTTCTTGAACTGAATCATAAGTAATCTTTGCTTGAACCTTCTCCTCTCCATCTGCGTAAAGGACATTTAAAACAGCAAAAGGTGCATAGTGGATGACAACAATAATGTTAAGAAGATGATAATAATATATAATATAATTAATCTACTAACAAAAAAAAACATACTGTTATTAGCATAGTCTCCAAACAATCTACTGTCATAAACTATGATAGGATCAAGAAGAACCAAAAACTTTGGTGAAAGCTAATATCCTCAAGAAAACTGCAGAGCCCTGGATTTCAAACTTTACACTATTTTGAACAAAATCAGATTGCATTAAAGAAAATACTACCAGGTGAGTTCATTTATCACTGGTCCTTATCACACAATTATGTGAGTCCCTTGTGGACCTGTCATGTGTGCATGAAAAAAGCCCATGAATATAATCCTTACCTTTCCAAAAGGCCTCCTGAACAATGATCTCTCGTGAATTCAGAACAATGGAATCTGTTGCTTCTTTCACCTGTAGCAGAAAAAGTTACAGTAAGAAAAGGAAATTAAAATGCTATGAGAAAGGAATTATGATTTAATCACCCACTTCACAGCAGTGAAGGTAAACTGACAAATTTCTGTACTTCATCATCATTAGGTTCACAGTTGAGACAATATAATAACTAATAAATAACTAATAAATATTAAACCTAATAAACTATTTTGCTTTAAAATCATTAAAAAATTAAACTTATACAAAACCTATAAACAAATCAATGGTTATGAAAATCAAACTAACCAATTGTTTCAGTTTGCATAATTACAATATGAGGAAATATTTAATAATAATAATAATAATAATAATAATAATAATAATATAGAAAGGCATAACCCCCAATCACATGCCTATCAACTATCTGGAAGTTACTATCAGGAATTATAGCTGACTTTGCATCTCATTAGTTTCCAATAAAACTAACACTAACAGTACATGACTGACTGCAAACAAATAGCATTATACCATACCTCAATTAATATCTCCTCTATCCCCTCAAATATCAAAGTTTGTAGATCAGGCTTTAATTGAAGGGTGTAGTTAACAGGAATAACGTTTTGGGGTAGACGCTGGAATGATTTTGTAACCATTTTTTTCAGTTTTGTATTTGGTCGATAAGAACCTGAGGAAAAAATACCCACAAATAATTATAATTTCATGCATACACATGCATGCGCACACACACACACACACACACACACACGTATCAGTACTTGTGCAAATAGAGAAATAGAAATTTACTAATATTATCAGCAAATTTATAATAGTTACAAATAATGTTTTATTTTTAGCTTTTAAAAATGTTCAAATATGCACTAAAATTTAAAGTGCACACACAATTTGATTACAAAAGTGGAGAGAGACAGATCTGTGAATTTGTAATAATTTTCCATTTACTGGTATAAAATCTATAGCACAAATGAAGTGTAGTTTAGTACATTATTTGCAAATTACTATTGGACAAAATTTAAAGACTGAAAACAAAAAAATAATCGGTATATATAATTCTACAGCTTGGAACACATTTTCACAAATCAAAAACACTATAGTTTTAAATTATTGAGACTATTGTAGTAGTATATTTCTAATTGCTAAAGCATCCTTGCATGTGTTTATACTAGAAGATGGGTTGAGATGGATTTAAAAAAAGGAGAAGAGTGTATGTTGTTGTTTTTTCAGTTCCTACTGCCCATCAGTTTTTCTTGTCTGTAGTCAGACTTAATGAAGATAGTGAAAAAATAAAATTATTATGGTTAGTCATCATCTTTACAGGTCAGTTTTCAACCCACATTAAATTTATATAGTTTAATTTTTCATTTATTATAAGTAATTGTTCTTTTGATTATTTATCTGCATTAACTTTGTGTGTGTGTGTGGATACATGGGAAATTTTGTTTTTAACTCAAGAAACACCAGGATCAAATTTAATAACATTTTCAAAAATATATCCCACAGTTCCTCCCACTGAAAAGGCTGGTTAAAGTTCACAGAATGATCTTAAGGCCTATAATAATTAATATGCACACATTCTTGATTTCATAGTTTTAGATGTAAAGGAGATTTATCATTTCTGACTTCAAAGACTTCTGGTATTTATGAATAAGCGTTTTGGCGTTTCATTTTGTACTAGATTGGAATATTGTTTGCATTTATTATTAAAATTAAATGTTTTAAACTGGTTACATTACACAGCCAAAGACTTTACATAAATATACAATTCTTGTGCTAAAGTGGTAATTTAATCATAAAAATTGCAAATAATTTATTGAAAAAGTCATTAAATCTTCGCATCTTTTGTTTATATTATTGCTTTATTCTATTTATATTAACATTAGCTGTATAATATTAGAGTGTTGAGGATTTCTGAATCGATCTGTGTTTAAGAACATAAATAAATCTTATTTGATATTAATTTTCATCCAAATAAAATGAGCATATATATATACATACACACATCGTATTAAAGGCACCTTTCAATGAGTTGTTTTAAGCGCATAAAACACTATTCGGACTTCTTGATTTTTATTACCACTTTCAGAATATTATATAGGAAGTCTTGAAGACCTTTGATTTGTCAAAGCTTTCTTGTCACGTTGTTATGATCACCGGAACACAAACTTGAGTTGGAAAACCAGGACCAACTTCAAGCCGAGACTATTAATTTATAAGGACGTCCTTGATAGTGAATGTATAGGCTATGTCTGCTGAGTTCAGTAATGTTGATGATAAATTTTTTCAATAATTTCAACAGCATAGTTTTATAATTTATGTATAATTGAAGATCCTTCAAAATCATTTAAGTAAACTCATTTGCGCAGGTGCAGATGTGGAGCAACTGGTCGGCTCCTAAAGTGTAATTCATAGATGCCCATGACACAATTAATGAGTGATTGAAAGTAGTTTCACTTATTCAATATTTTCTTTTTACAAAAGATACCTTGTTAACGGTAAACAAAATTTTCCATCTAAGAGTTTCGTAAGCAAAGAACAATAACAAAAACTCCGAACAACAATAAAAGAAGTCAGTGTTGCATATTAGTTTGTGCCAACTTGAACGTCTGCACCTAGAACACATGCAGCTATAAATAGATTTCTGCTAGGAACATTTTGCAGAATCACACACAAACAGAAACACACATCTATATTTATTTTGCTGTCTATCTATATGACTTATGGTAATAAATAATAATTATTTTATAATAGTAAGCATAATGCTACTTTTAACATATTTAAATGTTATGAATAATTTTGTTTGTGTGTACTTCATAATTTGCATGTAATCTACACACCTATACAAGAGTGTGTATGACTAGCCATTTAAACTAAATGTAAAAATATCTACACATGAGCTTTAATGGTCTGCATTCAAAGCTTGAACTATAAATAGATGCATATTAAAAATCTTAAATTCATATTTTTAGATGGGATTTATATGACATATACCTAGTTCTTTAATTATGAAATTGCAGCACACGAAGAATATATATATATTTTCGGAAGATATATATATATATAAAACACTATAAATTTGCTTGGTGGTTTTTGATTGTTGTTGTGGCTATAATGAGAAATATAATTCTGCTGGTGTATGCACAATGTAAATCGTACAATTACTATTTATTTATATTTAAATTTACTGTACTCTAAGTCTGCTTTGTTTATACAACTGTCAGCTTTTGTCTACAGACGATTAGTGTCGTGAATGCCAATTTGTCAGCTATTAACGTACACATTTCTCTCCGGTACAGTGCATCATATCACAAAGCATGGATTAAAACAAAATAAAAATAACCAATAATATAATCAATAACTAGTCTCCAAAATAATTCGTGCTGTAAGGTGAGTCAAAATGAAAGACTGCGAGATGCATGCAAAATACTAGTTGGGACACAACATCGCGTGTGTCCAGTGCCGGATTAAATCATGGCGGTCGAAATCTCGGGGCCCGCTCGCAAATTATCTCGTAATACGCTTGTAATTTTACCAACCAACAAATCAATTCAATATTATTTTGATCCTTTGTCGCGGGGCCCCTAAAAGGCGTAGGGCTTATAAACCGGTGCCTACTCTGTCTAACTTTGGTAATCTGGCACTGCGTGTGTCCTTGTCCTACTCGTCTGAGGGGTGTCAAAGAAAGATATGTTGCTTCACCTGCTTGTTTGGTATTTTTGTTTAGATTTAAACTTACATGGTTTTATTAACATTTTCTCTCCATAAAGCGGAAATTTCCTCTCGACTCGAACTTTAAGTCACCGCTGGTACAATTTTTTTTTTTAGGTAGTCCATAAAAGACTATGCTAAATGCTTGTCAACAGCTGAATGTAAACAGAGGCAATGGACTCAGTAAATCACCCGTTTTAAGAAGATTCCGCGATTTCTACTGGTCACATTATAAAACAAGAATTTAACTACACTTAGCGATTACTATTCGAATTCAAGGACTGAAAAATAACTCTTATATCAGAAAAATTACTTCACAACCAGAATATACTCTTCAAGATTTCTTCAGAAGTTACAATGGTAGAAAGAAAAGGAGTTCACCAATCCTTTTTTTCCCCTCCATTTCAGGGGAATAATTACCGATAGGATATACAGTTGTGAGCTTTATTAACACAGTATCCAGGGACGCCATTGTCACGCATGCCGGAATCAAAGATAAGTGTTTCGTCCAGAAGCGTAGATATGTCACGCATATCTGGATATATATATATATATATATATATATATATATATATATATATATATATATATATATATATATATATATATATATATCATAATAATAGATATTGTGGCGGAGTAAATTTGCCTATCCCTATTTCTAAACTTAATTATTATATACATTGTTAACTTGTATGATGAGATTGCTCAGTGAACACATGAAAGAAGAATCAATCTCTAATTTCATGGATGACATACTGGTGGATACCTAGACCCTGGAAGAACATATCTGAGTGTTACAGAAGTTATTCAAGCATTTGAAGAAATGTAACCTTACCGACCAACAAATTAAATGTTTCTTTGGACAATTTAATCTTGAATATTTGGGACGCACAGTGGGACAAGGTCTCCTGTGGCCAGAGGCATGAAAAGTAAGAAAACGTGAAGAGATGGAGAGACCCATCTCCAAAACAAATGTTAAATCCTTTTGGGGGTTGGCTGTTTACTACAGAAAAATCTTTCCCAAGTTCAGAGCCATTGCCTAACCACTCATTGCCTGCCACGAGCTTCTGTCCTCCATTTGCCTGACTTCAATGAAGAATTTATACCCAGAACAGATGCTAGCAATGCAGGGCTAGGTGCTGTACTGATGCAGAAACACAGTGATATTATGTATCCAGTAGCCTACTCCAGTAATATATTAAATGCAGCTGAACAGAATTATTCGGCCTCATTGAAAGAATGTCTTGGAATTGTCTGGCAGTCCAGAAATTCCAAGCTTACCTATATGGCAAACATTTTATCATTTAGACAGATCACCAACCTCTCACCTACTTAGCTCACTCGACTAAGGTAAATGGGCATTTGACCAGGTGGTCATTGCTACCACAACAGTATAGATAAACTGTGGAAGTCATCCAGGTTACAAATAATGCAGGGGCCGACTATTTGTCCAGAGCAGTAGAAAGTGTAAGGGTCCAGTATATAAGTCTCTGTAAATGCAGCAAAATCCTTATAAAATATTTTGTATCATCTCTGTGGTAGAGAGGAAAGAATAGTCTTACCCTGAGTTCATTTATAAGATGCTAACATTGATTGTTTTATGTTGTACTTTCCTATCACAAGGAGAAAGAAATAGTGATAAAGATTTTTGCATATTATTTGCATTTGTATTCCTTAGGGAGGATTAATTAATTAATAACTTTAGTTATGGAGGATTAATTCATTAATAATAATCATAACCATTAACTGGGTGGCGTTGGCGTCACAGATAAACATTTCATGACTGTAGATCTATAATGCACTGTGAAACTGAGGCAACGTGACAATACAGTGATTCATTTTTGTAAATCCGGATTGGATTGGACTGACACACTTTCGCAAAGTGAAGTGTCTTCTTACTGTTGGAAATTACGTGTGCTGTTAAACTCTTTCACGCCAGTGACAGGAATTTATACATATTTTTAATGGGGCTTTCTTGACAACAAAAGTACTTTGAAAGTAGAAACCTTGAAGCACACCCAAATATTATGAGGACGTTTCACTGAATAACAACCCCCTCCGCCTCCTACCCCAACCCCACGCCAATGCTAATAGTTCAAGCCAGAGAAGAACGGAACGGTTGAAAGATGAGCTTTGTCCTTAATGATGGTATAGTAGTTGCCTTTGAATTAAAAATAATTGCATTTTTCAGAAACAAAGCTGCTCTTTGTTTGGCACAATTTCACGCGAAATCAGCGAACAATTCAATTCAAATTTAAACTCTGTGTGAGTATGGCCAAAAGTGACTGCCATTTATGTTAAGTGTTTGTAAAGGGATCCAGATAAGGAAATGTTTGTGTATCAGACAAAATCTACGCTGTGTGTTTGTTTGTTTGCTTGTATGTGTGCATGTGAAAGGACGCATCTTGTACGTGTTCCTATTTACAGCCGAAAATTTCGCGTCAGTATTTCAGCTTCCGATGTATGAATCCGATACGTCGTTAGTGCCAGGCAACTTGTGAGAGAAATCTTGACATCAAGGACACAACTAAAACTAGAACCCGGATGTCGTCGTAGCGCCTGCGTGCGCGTGTGTGTGTCCATGCAAACGCGGGTGTTTGTGAGTAAATATTCCGTATATTGGTAAGCATTATGTACATGGAGGACCTAATTAATTCTCCAATTATTTAAACTTGCGATCACTTACCCCCTTCACCCACTTACCCGCCCACCCCCGCCCCATCAAATAAATAAATAAATAAAAATGAAGCCCGGAACTAAGGAGACTAAGCATACACGCACACAACTTTGCAGGCATGTTCAAAGGCGCACATATTTACATAAATATAATAATTATATGGCGGCCTACAGTAAGCAGACCACTCACTTGATTTTTGAACACACTTTACACGTATCATAAAATTTCGAAGGCTTGTGTGCATTGGGTTAAATACTTCTATAATTACGACATTCAGTGAGAAAGTGTTTGTACTTAGTTTAGTTTGATGGGTCGGAGCTAGGTAGTTTAGTTAATGCCAGTTTGATGAAAAGGTACTAATATTTAGTGTTGGCTTTTTTGAGCAGTTTGACGTGTGGATGTTAATATATACTGTTAGTTTGGTGTGTGGATGTTAATATATACTGTTAGTTTGGTGTGTGGATGTTAATATATATATATATATATATATACTGTTAGTTTGGTGTGTGGATGTTAATATATATATACTGTTAGTTTGGTGTGTGGATGTTAATATATATATATACTGTTAGTTTGGTGTGTGGATGTTAATATATATATATACTGTTAGTTTGGTGTGTGGATGTTAATATATATATATATATATACTGTTAGTTTGGTGTGTGGATGTTAATATATACTGTTAGTTTGGTGCTCGGGTGTTAGTACTTAGCTTGGTAAATGGTTTGATGTAATGATGTTAGTATTAGATTGGTAAGCAGTTTAACGTATGGATGTTAGTGTTAAGTTAGTAAACAATTTGATATATGGATGTTAATGTTAGATTGATAAACAGCCTGATGTATGGATGTTAGTGTTAGATTAGTAAAAAGCTTGATGTATAGATGTTAGTGTTAGATTGGTAAACTGTTTGATGTATTGATGTTATAGTGTTAAATCAGTAAATAGTAGCACTTAGTGTTAGTTTGAATAATGGTTATTAGTATATTAATAATTTAACGAAAGGCTGTTAGCACTGAGAGTTATTTTGAGAAATGTGTGATAGCATTTAGTGTCAACATGATGAATGGCATTAGTAAATTGTGATGGTTGATAACATAAATGTTAGTGCTTAGTAAAATTAATTTGATGAATAGTTCAATGAAAGGACGTTAATGGCTAGTGCTAGATTGTTGAATAGGTTCTTGTAATTACTCATAGTTTGATGATGGGTGTTAGTAGGCCTATTTAGTTTTAGTTTGATGAATGTGTGATAATACTTAGTGCTAGCTTGATGAATTGTTAATTGAACTGGTCGTAGTGCTTAACATTAGTTTTATGAGTAGTTTGATTAACTGTTTATTAGTATTTAATTTTATTTTGATCAAAGAGTAATATCACTTAGTGTTAATTTGATGAATGGTCCAATCGAAAGGTGTTAGTATTTAAATGGTAGTTAAATTAATAGTTTAATTATTGGGCGTATATTCCTGATGTTTGATGAGTGGTTTGATCAATGGGTCTAAGGAGTCAGATTCAGTTTTATGAATAGATGTATTAAATGGATGTTGGTATTTAATATTAGCTTGAGAAATAGGTGATAATACTTAGAGTTAGATCATGAATAGTTTGATACATTTCTAGTACTCGGTGTTTAGTATTAGTTTTTACAAAACTGTTCCAGAATCTTCGTTGCACTCACAAACCACACTGCAGAGAAAATCATCCAGAACTTCACATGTGCTAGCAAAGCACATCATGTGAAGTATTCTAGAATCTTCAAATGCACTACTCAGCACACTATGAGGAATGTTCAAAAATATTTTGTGAATTCTCAAGATCAAATTCAAGCCTCGATTTTCGCTGTGTTGGCTCTAGAATGAAGTTTACAGGAATCAACTTACAGCAATACCTTTACTGCTACGTTTGATGACAATATTGGATGCACACACCAAAGTGATCTGATACAGTACAGTAGTCACTGTAGTCTGAAGCACACACCAACGTGATCTGTTACAGTACAGTAGTCACTGTAGTCCGATGCAGACACAAAGTTGCAAAGGAGAAGACATGCTCATTTCTGCAAAAGTCAAATTAAGGACAGCGCTAAATTTCAGGAATATTTCTTCTCTAAACTCCATTGTCTCTTATGCACACATTCTCAACTTAAAATCCTGTGACAATATTCATTAGCCCGATACACATTCAACATAAGAAATAGAGCACCAATCAAAAGTCACAAGTATAATGTACAACATAATCAAATTAGTGAACATAGAACTAATGGTTCAATTAAATAAGAAATATAGCATCAATCAAAATTCAAAAGTATAATGTACAACATAATCAAATTAGTGAACATAGAACTAATGGTTCAATTAAATAAGAAATATAGCATCAATCAAAATTCACAAGTATAATGTACAACATAATCAAATTAGTGAACATAGATATAATAGTTCAATTACATAAAGCATTTTCCAATGAATTATCTAATGAAAGAAGGCTGGGAAATAACAAAACTGCAACTATGTATGAAGTTTTTAATAAAAGTAAACCAAACAAACAAGCAATGGAAACTGGAAAAGATTTTTCTGTAATGAAAAGAAGTAGGCGAACGGAACAGAAGAACCACAGTTACTCACTTTGGATCACGCTCAAATAATTAAGGGACGACTACAGCTTGTGTAAACCGACACTTAATTAACTCTCGCTGTAGGAGTTATCTTTCGCACGCCATTCTATTATTGGCCTTTTGCAGCGCGAAATTATAATTGCCAATTTCTTATTAACGTTAATGACTTCGGAAAAGATCATTATTTTAAGGGAAAGGAAGACGTAAAAGACAAAAACAGAAGAAGAGAAATAATGCTAAAACTAACTTTTGTCATTCTGAGCCAGTAAGGGAAAAAAGCATGCTATATGAGTATAAATGACGTTACACATTGCACACATACATATACATACACATACATACTCTTTTTTCACATTTTGTTACAAAGCGTCAGATCTCTCTCCCCCCCCCCCCCAACCCCTTTCCCAGATAATATAAAATCAAAGAGCTCTTACCCATCCCGTAAAAAAATAAATAACCTGCTTTCAAATGGAGTAGAGCAGGGGTGGGCAAACTTTTTGTGCGTAGGGCCACATTGACAACTGTAAAGCTATTGGGGGGCCGCATATATATATATATTATGTCCACTTTGTTTACAGCAACCTATCACAATAATTATGAATTATTTATAGGTTATTAAACAGTATAAATCTATAAATAACCAATTATTTTATTTTACTTATACATTTATACATTATATTTTACAATATGGACTAACACTTTTACTAATTTGTTAACAAGATTTTACATTTTTTTATTATAATAATTTTTTTAAATTATCTATCAATGGCTTTAATTTAGACACACACCGACTACATTGTCATTACAATTATTGCTTGCAATTTTTAACAATATTCTTGAAATCTGGAGCAAGTTTACTTGTTGAAATTCTCATGACGGCATGTAAGTTGCAGTCCGACAATAAAGACCGATTCTTAGATTTGTTGATCTTCAATCAAGAATATGCTTGTTCGCAAATGTATGTTGATCCAAACAATGATAAAAGTTTAGCTGCAAAGTTTTTCAAGTTGGGAAATTATTCTTCTGATAAATAGCCATAGAAATCCAGCAAACCATCTGACTTGAATTTCTCTTGAATTTCAGGTCATGATCTGCTTGTAAGTCAAGAAGCTCTATGTATGTCCTCCGGGGCTGTATCAGCTTATGCACTAAAAGTGGAACTGAAAATATTGAACTGTGGCTCTAAGTTCTTGAAATCTTAAATCTCCTTCCAAATTCATCAGTCAGTGCATGTAATTTGGCTTTATACTTTTCAGTCATTTCACCAGAAATGGTTTCTTGTTTCAGCAAAGGGAAGTGACATAACTTTTTTTCACTTGCTTGTCTGGAGAACAGTGAGAGTTTTGCCCGAAATTATTTTACATGTGCATACATTTCATGTGCAAACACACACTTGCCCTGAAGTTTGACATTCAGTTCATTTAACTTTTCCGTAATTTCAATGGCAAACACAAAGTCTAATTTCTACTCTTATTGGCAATGTTAGTATTAAAGTCACATTCAATGCCCTTCATCTCTAGGAACATCACTATTTCTTCTCTGAGGTCCCACACTCGCCTCAACACCTTGCCGAGACTCAACCATTGAACACTGGTGTGGTACAGCACATCGGAATGTTCAGTTTCCAAATCGTCAAGTAATGCCCTGAACTGTCTGTGATTAAGTCCTCTTGATCTGATGAGGTTGATGACACTGACAACTGGGTCAATAACATGCTTGATATTCAAAACAGTTTTACACAGATTTTCTTGATGGATCACACAGTGAAGTGGTAATAATGTGTGGTCAGGATATTCCGTTGATCACACAGTGAAGTGGTAATAATGTGTGGTTAGGATATTCCGTTGATCACACAGTGAGGGTAATGACAGACAATGTTAATTTACAGTTACCTATACTGTAAATAAGATGATTGGCGAAGTCTGGAGGTTGGACCCCAAGAGTTGATTGCAGTTAGAGTTTAACAGTTTGACATGGTATGGTCCTTTCTTTCGTCAGTACAGCGTGCAAGTAGTTAAATGTTAGCCCGAATCAATTAGTAACGATTTTGTGCGTCAAGCGTGACTGCGCTAACAGTTTGATACTGCAAGGTCCTTTTTAAAATTTCTAAATGCCCTCAGGGCCGCATACTATCAGTTGCCGGCCGTAGTTTGCCCATCCCTAGAGTAGAGCACATTACTGAACTCTTAACAACAGGAGGGCGTAACTCAAATCACCCATCTTGAGCTTCGGAATGGGTGTGTCAGTTGTGAAAGAAAATATCCAGCTCCCATAATAATCGGCGGGGGGGGGGGGGTGAGTTTCGAACACTATCATTCTTTCTCGAGGACAGCACCATGCGCCTATCCACTCAACACCCCGTAAACTTATTATAGACCTTATTATTTCGGCCAGTGGCCATAAATTAAAGGTCATCACTTTTGTTTTTGGTTCAGTGACATGTCGGTTATTAATTTATTTTTGGTACGCTGTTTATTAATTTGTTTGTTTGGTAGTTTGATGGAATCAGTTTGCATTTTCTTGAGGGAATTCTTTTGTTGTTTGATGATACGTATGAGTGAAAAATCACGCCAAATTAAAAATGTGGTTAGAAAAGCACAATGTATAAACCACAAATTCTATAAAAGTTTGTGTAAAGTTGGAGAGTATCCCCATCTTCACAAATCGTGACAAAAGTAGGACCCCTTCTCACATCGGTGCGTTATGCCATACAATGTTGGGCGCACGCCACACACACACACACACACACACACACACACACACACACTTCAGAAAGGCGAAGCTAAGCTCAGAATAGCAGTGTTTAAATAAGGTTTGTTCCTTTGGGGCCGGAGAATGTCAGTGACAAACAGCGACGTCACTGTACATCCATATCGTTTTGCTTAGTGTCTTGCCACAAGCCATCTTTTTCAGATCTTACCTACAAACTTTGTACACGTAGTACAATTGCCTCTAGTCCTCACCGTCCTCTCCGTACTTTGAACTAAAAATTCCAACAGGTGACCAAGTGGTCGGGGGGGGGGGGGGGAGGAAGGGATAGTGGGGAGAGTATATAACAACCATCATCAACGACTGAATACATACAGTTCTTCTTTAGCATAATTTGTACAACTAAAGAATTTAATATCTAATATCTTAAGTTTTAATTCAGACAGTTGGGAGTAATAAAGAAATTGACTTTTCGTGCAACCAAGCAGAGAGAAATGTTAAAATTTGCTGACAAAGAAGAATTCTTTACTGCGTGCTGTGAGCAATGAAATACAACTTCGACCAATCAGAGAAAACGGATCTCTACCCCCCCCCAACCCCCTATCCCATTTGTATGTAAGTGCGCATGTGTAGTTTGAAGTTTCATGCATACGAAACAAGCTGTTGTCGGAGCTTTGTCTAGAGCAGCGTGACTGAGAAAATCTGGTGCGTCCCGGTCACAGTCATAACCTGACACGTAGGCCTACAAGTACATCTAGAATCTAGAATTTGATGTTAAAAGGCCAACATAAAACCTCTGATGAAACCACTGAGCTATAATTTAAATGTAGAGGATATGCAATGATAGCAAGCACTGCCGATGTGTCGCTAACGGAAGTTTCAGTGTGATCATTTTGAGAATACAAGCCTAACATAACAGTACTGAAGACAACGAGTTAGAAAGCGTTCATTATTTTTTAAAATATTACTTAGTTAGCATTGTATATTATATAATCATATTTAATTAATTTTATTAGACATTTATTATAATAACTAGAGTATTTGCCCATTGTATGATGGGAGGAAAAGTAAAATGAATGTGTGACGTTAATGCCACCTAGTTAGTGGTTATGATAATTATTAATAATTAATAATCCATAACTATTTACAAGTGATGAGATTCTTAATTTATGGTATTAATAATTCTCCAAAAGACACCACCCGTCCTTCTCACTTGGCGGATATGCAGGCGCTGTAAACATTTTTTTCTCTTCCCCAACATTAAAGACAAACATTAACCGTCATACAATATTGCCATAAATGGAAAACCTCTTACAAAAGGAAAAGACAAATCCATCTTTTATTCAATATTTAATGAGTCCCATCCACCCACTTGTCTTTCCAACATATGGTTATCAATATGTATAAGAAGGTCATAAATTTATTAAATCAACAATCAAATGTACATATAATAAATACAATGAAAAGATTACTTAACATCAATATTTCTATGAAACCATGTTCGAATAATTTTAATACCTATACAGTCTTATAGCCTGAAATACATTTCAACAGATTAGTGTCAATACAATTCACAGGGAACAGAAATGAAGTTATTAGAGATAACATAATAGTTTCTATATAATTTTGTGTAGACCAAGCTGCAATAGTCTTTTCATGTACTTTTTTGTAACAAAGTCACAAGTGTATTGTTCACGTTATTACTGTCAATTCCATGTGTTTCCTTTCTCATGTTGTAGAATACTGACTAGCCCTTATTCTCTCCACGCCATCTGGTGTTCCACTGTATTAGTTCCCTCAGGCAAAACAACAATTGTAGCAATTTCCAGTAACTACCTTGTAAATTGCTTAATGTAGTCAGCATACTTTGCCACTATACATCAATAGAGTGCAGTGTATTTCTTACACTTACACACTGTGGTTGATACTTCTTGCACCTATCATGGTTGTAGTGGTTTATAATCAGTAAACCAGAGATTAAGGTAAAACAAGGAAAGATCGCTTATTCCCTGTAAAATATAATCAGGGAACAAATACTAAGTTTACAGTTTATTCATCTTTAACTCCATTCTCTCTTACATTCAAGTCTCAACTTACTTCCTGCAACAGAATTCTTTAGCCCAATACACACACACAGCATAATATATACAGCAAATCTATTTTATGAGAGCATTCATTAGAAACAGTGTCAAGGGTTAGTATACTATATACAAGCATCTTAGTTTTTAAGAAAATGTAGAAATAATTGTCTGCTCACATAATACATCTCTCCATAAAACACAAGTATAACATATCAATAGCAAAATGCACGAAATATTTCTAACTCCATTCACTCTCAATCAGTCAGTTTACTCACCATGAAACTAATGGATGCCTTTCATGACCGGACTTCTTGCCACATCAAATTCAAAGTGATTAGATAATAGAATTCTCTACAGCGGGTAAATGTTTGACCTCAGCCCATTAACCGTTGGATAATAAAAACTACTCATCCAGTTGGAACTGGTTTGGATTGCATCGGCACTTTCTAGCATATTTTCAACTTGAGTTGTTTACTCCAACTCTGACATTTACAAATATACCATTATAAAGAGTGCCCAAGGTCTGGTCTCTTCAACAATTTAACAATTTATATAACATTTAAGTATAGAAAAAGGGATAGACAAATTCATTCCACCACAGAATGCATTGCTAGGATCAGAAATGAATTTGTTTATTGGAAGTCTTGATTTTAAGTCACATTGCAAGTGAAATTTCAAGCATCATTTAGCAAATGACCTTTGTCGGTTGTTTTAGGAGTACTTTGATGTTGTCTCTGTTTCGTGAACGAGATAATGCAACATAAAGCTGGCCATGTGGAAAAACCAAAAACACTCCCATGTGCTCGTCAAGGACGCTTTAGCATCGCTCCCCAAAACTCCCAGTTGCTCAAAGGTCAAGGATGCTTTAGTGTCACACAGAGAAAGATAGAGCTTCCTTCCTTCCCATGAACATGACAATAACAGTGATGTAGACAATGTAATGGAAAGCATTCATTATTAACAAAATATATCAACACATAGACTTGTATATATGTTTATATCGAATATACAGAGTATATTTTTAGAGAGAGAGAGAGAGAGAGAGAGAGAGAGAGCATGAAAATGTATTTTTAAAAATTGAGTAAATATAATTTCCCCTGAATTTACTTTTTTTTAAAATTTGGCATGTTCTTCTAAACTTTGTCAGTTAAAACTTAAAGCATAATTAATATCAAGGTTATTTTTTAAAAAAAAATTCACTATAGCACACATTAATAATAATAAAATTATATTATAGAAAACCTTTCAAATTTGAAAAAGTACTATTGTGGTAAGTGTAGAAGTGGTTAACCAATTATAACTGAAAATAAATCTGCACTGATGCACTTGCATGGTTACTGGATACCAGTCACCACGTTACAAATATGTACATGGACTTTATTTTGATAGAATGTTTTGTTAACGTGTGGTTCAGCAGACAAAACAATTTTTTAAAAACAATTTCTGACAAATGCATGGTGTAGGTACAATTTGAAATAGTGTGAATGGATGAAGATCACAAGTCTAAAGTAGACTTTGAAATAAATTTTAATTAAATAAACAGATTTATTATCGTTTTATACAAAATCACAGAAGCTAAGTGGAATTAGCGATTGATTGCATTTTGTAGAAATGATCGAGATAACACAAGCATGTGTATTGCTATGTTCACGCTTGTTAGAGATAACACAAGCATGTGTATTGCTATGTTCACGCTTGTTAGAGATAACACAAGCCTGTGTATTGCTATGTTCACGCTTGTTAAAACCATATGTCGCTGGTAAGCGCTAACAGAGAGATAAATGATTGTTTAATAAGCATCTTTGTGAACCACTTGCTAACTATATTATATTGAGAAATTATACAAAGGAAACATTTTATCCATTTGTAAATATTTATTTGACTTGAACTGTAAGTTAGCGTGTAACTAACGAATAGTAACTTGTGGAGAGTAAATCTATCAATGTCGCCATATGATTGTTCGCTGTAATAGGGTACTATAGAGGATGACGTTATTCATTACAGCCGGCCTTGGGAACCACCCCAAGTAATGGAAGATCTTTTGAGGACGACGCCCAGAGTTCTTCTCGATGTTGGGTTGGCCATAGCGGAAAACAACTGCAGTGTGACGTCATTACTGTGGGAACAGAATAGACGACTGCAGATGTTCAGAAGACTCTAGTTAAGTGTGCTCAACACGATTAATGAACCAGATCTAAAACCAACATATAACAATCAGGCTAGGTGGTATAGACGAACTCATGAACTTTCCGCGTATTAACTAATGTTCTTTTTATTACAATTTGTTATTAAAATTAGAGGTTAATCAATAACAATATTGATATTTGAGAATCTAATATAGGACAGAGTCATTAAACATAACCGGACACGTGACAGTCACAAATGTCCATTGCTAGTTCTTTTACCACAATAAATGATTTCGATAAATTACAAATAATAATTTACGAGAGTGCGGATATAAGTTAAAGGTAATTTTTAGTACTGTTTAGTCAATTAATACTTTTCCCTTTCAAACTCGATGCTTCGTGGAAGATTAAAAAGAAAATCAATGCACTGCATTACATACGTACTTGTTTGCCTACAGTTGATCTATCCCCTGGCCTTCCAGTCCTTTAAAGGAATATATTAAATCAACAGCTAAACAAATAAAATGCTTGCTCAAAATGACATCAAATATGTTAAAACGACTGCCAACCAAATCCACGGTCTTATGATACAGGTATCAAACATATTAAATCCAATGCTGAACAAATAAATTGTGTATTCAGACCGATGACAGATGGGTAACCACGATAAATGATTGTAAGAAAATATTGATCAAATAAAGGTGAGGAAAGATGGGTATTTAGTACGCAAGCCAGTGATTCGAAATGCATGTAATGAAATATGAACAGAAGAGGTTGTTTTCTTAGCAACAAGCCGGTGATTCGAAATGCATGTATATGAACACAGGAGATTGTTTTCTTAGTAACGAGACTCTCTCTCTCTCCATCCATCCATCCATCCATCCAGTTAGTAAAACATTAACCACAGACTTGTCTTGATCAGGTTTATTTTATTTATTGAACATGTTGTGGTGGTACGAACATGCACATACGTAAGACTGTTGCGCGTGTACCTAATACGATCTTGTGTGTACGAGTGTTTATGTTCGAACATGTGTATGAGTGTTGTGCCTCTCTGTATATATACATACGTGTTTGTGTGTGTGTGTGTGTGTATTTGCATTTTAGTTAAGGTATGGAGCATAAGTGCTTACGCAGTTAATAACTAGATTAAATTTGCTTGCAAGTAATTTATTAATCGCATGAAAACGTATTGAACGATAAATGAGCATCATTTCGACTAATATGGTTCAGGTCGACAAGTATGGCTCGAGTCAACAAATTTAGCTCATGTCAACACAGGTGGCTCATGTTTCTATAAACTGATTGTCCTGCTTCATTCTCACCACTCCCACATTCTGAAAAGAAATAATTATAATTAAGCACAGTAATCTCTTCTTGACAAATTTAGCTAATGTCTTCATGAAAATCCACACTTTCTACTTAACACGAATAGGTACTGCTGTGAAAATAACCATATTATATAATGCCATTAGAAACAGTCTAATATAATGATTTAAACTCTTTACTACGTGCTAGCATTAGCACACTGATGGAGTCGCATAGTTGCTCTTGGTAATAACGACTGAGGAAGGAAGCCATCGTTAGGTTAATTAACTTTAACCACTAGAGCCGCACCTTTGTCCGGCTGAAGGGCTCGGCGCGACAAATGTAAGGTTAGTCATCAATGCGAGGAAGACACCATCATGTACAATAAATCTGATGTGCAGACTTTTTTTGTTTGTTTTCTTGTCGCGTTCGTTTACACATGGGTTTTACAAATAGTGCACATTGGCACTAAAATTGGCATTCCTGAAACACCAACATTAATATCCGTAATGGGGAGTTTTGTTGACAAGAAAATTCCAATAGTCATTGTGTGCGCGGTATGAAGTACTGAGCTAGTACTAACTGAAGTGAAATGGGGACCTAGAGTGGAGTGGAAGTCATTGTGTACGGTATGAAATACTGAGCTAGTACTGACTGAAGTGAAATGGGGACCTAGAGTGGAAGTCATTGTGTATGGTATGAAGTACTGAGCTAGTACAGACTGAAGTGAAATGGGGTCCTAGAGTGGAAGTCATTGTGTACGGTATGAAGTACTGAGCTAGTACTGACTGAAGTGAAATGGGGACCTAGAGTGGTAGTACCTGGATCATAAACATGAGGCAAGTGGTGACGAACGATGACGGTGGACGACAGCCACAGCAACAGATATGATAACACGCTTGGTTGTTGTTACATTGTCTTTATTTCAAGTAGACACCGTACAGGGCAGGGCTCAAGCAGACATGGACGTACAGGGCAGGGCTCAAGCAGACATGGACGCACAGGGCTCATGCAGACTCAGACATAGCGATAAAAGTAAGCGATGCTTTGGGAGCACGGCCATCCTCGAACATTCCTATGGACATGAAGGACAACCAGTAGGAAAAGACCGCTAAAAATAGTTTCTGTGTTTCTCTACTTACTTTCAAATATCAATTATAACTAAATGCCATAAGAGCTATATCAGAATCAAATGTAATTATAATGAAATGCCCATGATTATTTTTTAATACATAACTCATTCTTATTACATAATCTAAAGGATTAGACGTAAAATAAAGGATTAGACGTAAAATAAAATAAAATGTATGTTGGGGGCTACAGGAAAAGCATTCTCTCTCACACACAAATCACATACTACACAAATACAATAACATCATTGATCATATACAAATGCATGCTTCCTAAATATACAAACTTCTAATAAAGAGTACATCAAACAGCACATACTGATAAAAGTATATATTCTCGCACTGTACATCAAACAACATGGCCACACTGATTTTTTTCATTCATGGAGGAAATCATAAGCGAATTTCATAGGTAAACATAAATTGCAATAACGTTAGGTCATTTTAAATTATTTTATTTTATATACATACAATTGGAAGAATACAAATGTTCATTAAAAAGCGAAACACAACGATGCCATCAGCAGTGCACGCCACGCAGTGGTCAAGTCCACACCCTTCCCAGACAATACAAGTAAAAAAATCCAGCTCTTCAGCAGGTTAGAGGGTACACCTTAGCGTCGAGAATACCAAAAAGACTTTCGTTTTCGACAGGTTAATATTGTTAAATGTGTTAAAAGACTTTCGTTTTCGACAGGTTAATATTGTTAAATGTGTTAAAAGACTTTCGTTTTCGACAGGTTAATATTGTTAAATGTGTTAAAAGACTTTCGTTTTCGACAGGTTAATATTGTTAAATGTGTTAAAAGACTTTCGTTTTCGACAGGTTAATATTGTTAAATGTGTTTTTAAAATGTGGCGAGACAAACGCAAGTGTTTCTAGAGGATTTAATTTTTCTTTAGTAATGTTAGTGTGTAGGACGGTGAACAATAAAAACGAGAAGAAAATAAGGACAGATACCAGAAGAAAGGAAATAAAAAGACACTATAAGAACAGTTACGCTGACAGTGTGACCTCTCAATAACCTGTTGAGAGGATTGTAATATTTTCAAGTATTATGTTTTGATTGTGTGAAGCCTGTCAGCTCACGATACAGAATGTTTTTGTTTCGTTTTTTTTTTTTTAAAACAAGATAAATGAAAGTTTTTATTTGTATTTTTAATTTCTGCTCTTGTAAACATTATGCTGAATTTAATGTGGTTTTTAATTTGATTGAGTTTTTATTAATGTTTAAGACTTAGCTAGAAAAAATGGGTTTTGTACAATTATAAAACAGAACAATATTATGATAGTGGAGGTATTAACAACTTTTGTTTTGTCTGAAGTTTGTGCCGGGGAGTATTATTTTGCAATGTTTGCGCAAGCGATTTGTAAGGAAAATTTTGTTTCGTTTAAGGTTGTGCTGATTAAATAATTATTTTTGTCATGTTTTGATAAACGTGTTTGTTTTGTCTTCTTGAGTTAACATTAGTAGTCCAACAGTTTGCTGTAATAGTTTGCTTTTTATTTGCTGAAATATTTTATATTTTCTTACAAATTTGTCAGTATTTTCTTTTTGATAAGCTGTTAAAAATTAATAAACATAGATTTTGTAAGATAATGTATTATTGATAACATTGCATTATTTGCTGTTAATATGTTTAATAGATGTATACTAGATTTAGTGATAGTTAGATATATTTCAAGGTAAATATTCAGAGAAGTAGGCTATTTTGACATAAATATGGAAAAGTTGGGAAAGTATTTTTGTTGCTGCAGAATGTCAGAGTTAATTATGTTTGGTAGATAGGGATGGTATGATTTTATGTGTTTACCGAAGAGTTAATTAACGGATTATTGTTGTCATTTATTAATTGAATGTGCAAATAGAGTAGCAGTAATGGTGGAAAAGTGTCCATGTCAAGGCCACAGTTTGGCTTTAGTGAACTGAGGTGCTCGAGAGTTTTTGTTTTGTTTTGTTTCGTTTTGTCACTGTTTGTTTTGTTGTTATATGACAGCTGATATGCTGTAGATCGGTGAAGTATCACAGAAATTAATATTGCTCTCGAGGTAGGTGCACAGTATGGGAGGACCTTAAAGGCACTTTTATTGCATTTGCACTGGCGTCAAGGGCTATGAGATTTGCAATATGGTTTTTGAGGGAGCGCATGGAAGCTCCAGAAATATTTTTTTTTAATTGAGTTGACAGCTGTAATGCTGTGCGTAAAAATAGAACCGGAAATACTGTTGATATTAGATTGCTACCGGAGCTTTTGCAACAGCGATGAAGGGTGCTTAAAAGCAGCCCCATTGTAACGCATGTTGCATAAAGCAACGCTGGCTTAGCAGATGTAATTAGGGGTTATATATATATGAATGGATTGTTCTTAAAGTAAGGTGAGACTGAGGAAAGTGGATTTCGACCATACAGTGAATTATTGCGAGATGCAGCTGAAAGTTCAGATAATTAATAGAATTATGTTTTGGGGCCATAGCATACATTGTATTTGTCCTATTGGGGCTTCAGGAAGTCTAGATATTTAAATGCGATATATTAGTTAGTGTAGGCCAAGCAGGAGTTATTTATACAAATGCAAAGAGCTAGATATGCAGAACTGTGAAGCAGTATGACAAGTTCTTTTTGTATTTATTTATTTTGTGCTCCTACATTTATTTTTTTTATGTCCAATTAATGTGTAACTACTGCTTGTAAGATAATTTGCATTGTACTGTTTAATTACATAATATTGCATGCATTCGCTTATTGTAAAACTGTACTCTTGTAATAAAGCTAATAGCGAAAGCAGGGCATCATATTTCCTTTATTCAACATTGTTAACCAAGGTAAAAACTTTTTTTAAAAATAGCAATGGTAACTGATAAGAGCCCGCATCATGGAGGACCATGATTATTTTAAGCAGTACAGAATAATGTAGCACCCACTGAGTTTAATGCATTAGTTTGTATGTGTTCACTGCAGTCTGCTGGCCTGCATCGTACTTCCCTGAAATCTTACCTCTGGCACTGGCGACTGGATTTACAGTTTTGTTAGGTGCAGAGGTCTCTGTGCAGGACTTTTTAGTCTAATTGTTTTTGAACGACAGTGATTAATGACGTGAGGGCAGGTGCGCGGAGCGTGAGTGGGCTGGGAGGTCTGCCCTTAGTTTTTACCTATGCAATGTCTGACGTTTCCCCCAGGCTGTGTACCTTTAAATAGGGTGACAGGACTCTACAGACAAAACCAGACAACATGAGAGGATAGGTGTGTAGGGTAAACCTAAGACTCTCGGGCCATGGGGCTGACAGGGTGGATAGTTTAGGTTAGGTTGTCAACAAACCTAGGCCGTAAAAAACTAGTTAGGAAAGTGTATTAGCAGAAGAAAGATATAGTGAAAGAATATGTGAAATATGTGAAAGAATTTTATTAATAGAAGTTAGAGGAAGAGATGATATTTTTATCATACTAGTGTAAATGATGGACTTCTGTGCATTATAAAATGTATACATTCAGTGTAATGTGTATCATGCCATGGACTTGTGTGCATTATAAAATGTATACATTCAGTGTAATGTGTATCATGCCATGGACTTCTGTGCATTATAAAATGTATACATTCAATGTAATGTGTATCATGCCATGGACTTGTGTGCATTATAAAATGTATACATTCAGTGTAATATGTATCATGCCATGGACATTTGAGCATTTGTAGCTCTGTTGTTGTTTAGCATTTATTTGTTTGGCTGCTTTGTACCCCGTTAGTTCAGAGACGGGTGTTTTATAAAGATAAAACGATCGCTATTGCAAAGAAGTTGTCTCGTTTAGAGAATTTGAACATTTGGCGCTGCGTGCAGAAGACAATGAGACATACATCATAATCACAGATCATCAGCCTTAACATTTGGCGCTGCGATCTATCTATCTATCCATCCATCCATCCATCTACCTACCTACCTCCTACCTATCCACCCACCCACCCACCTACCTACCTACCTAACTACCTTACCTACCCAGTATGTGTTTGCCTCTATTTATGTCTATTTATCTGATCATTGTTCTCTCTCTTTATAATCCATCTATTCCGAGACATTGGATCACAACCGACAGTCAAACAGAAGTCGTGGAAAGAGGCTGAATAATAATAATAATAATAATAATAATAATAATAATTTGCTGCAAAACAAACCAGACATCCAAAAAAGAATAAATAAAAAGATATCGTCAGGTCACACTGCAATGCGTTTTACTAGACGTGTGCGATGATAATATTAGAGGGACCAAATATTTTGCTTGACGTGTGGTATGACATATTAGCTAGACCAGATATTTTACTAGACGTGTGCAATGACAATATTTGCTAGACCAACTGTTTTGCATGGTGTGTGCAATGACAATATTTGCTAGACCAACTGTTTTGCATGGTGTGTGCAATGGCAATATTTGCTAGACCAACTGTTTTGCATGGTGTGTGCAATGGCATTGCTTGGACCAAAACTTTTGCTACTTGTCAGATCGGGTTATTAATTTAGCCCAGCCACATTCAATAAATATTAAAATATAGAATTCAAACGATACAAGATTTACTGTTATAACAACTAAAAAGAATATAATTATATACACATTAGGTTTAGTCATTAAATTAAAGTTAAACACAAAATACTCAATAGTATTAACTGCTTAAAGACTGAAGATATTTGTTGCTGTTTCTACAGTAGATAAAAGTGCGTACTGAAATGTCCTGACATCTTTGATCTAACTGACACGGAACTTTGAGCAGGTTGATCTCGCAGAAGCTGTGTTGACTGAAACGTGACATGGTCTTGTACATAAGTACACCTGCCGGAAGTGGTTTCAGGGCAAAGAGAGGCCAGGCACTTTTCCAATGTCGTGACACAATCGCCGTCAGAGTACGGCTCTGACATGCATGCTTGCGAACATTAACGAAGAATCTTGCATACCAATCACAATCAACGACAACATTTTGTTAGCATAAAAAAAACCCAAACACAAACGCACGATTTAAAATGTTGTCTATGGTCGCAAACGCTTAAACATAGGCAGGCCCACATTTGTTGATTGAAGCAGAGAAATATGAAAGTGGTTGGAAATAATTGTTACTCCCCCCCCCCCCCATTATAACAACCAGGTTGAATATGAACATGTGTCAGACCAAGGTTATTATGCATTGGGAAACAGAAATGACTATCGTCTTGTTCATTTCTCATAGTACACAAAGGCAGTAATTCCCATCGCACAATATTATGGCAAAGTCAGTTGTACAAATTTCAAAGTTGAGATATAACAAAGGATGGATGCAAAAAAGGAATAAAAACGGGGATAACAAAGGGTTCAACTAGAAAGCAATGACGGGCATAACGGTCAAGTTCACTTGGTGCAAACATTTTAGATCCGCAACAAAGTCTGGAATAGCAGTAAAACAAACTTTAACAATTAAAACTCCAGGATATCACAAAGACCAGGATATCACAAAGACCGGATAATAAAAATGTAATAAAGTGGTAAGTTAAAAACAATTCTGGCCATGAGTCTGATTGGCAGCTGTTCTCCAATATCGCTAGAAACTGTTCTGGCGACACATTTTAAACACGAGTAAGACACATATAAAATACTTTTTCTAGTGTCTCTTTGTAGCACCTTTGCAACTGCTAAAAAAAAAAATCACTATTGAACAGTCGCACCCCACACACAAAAAGATAATAAAGCAATCAAATTTATAAAATAAAACTTAACTGTTGTCTTGTGAGATTTTTATATCTCATAACCTTTAATCCTGCTTTTTTGCTTATATCTGGCATTTGAATTATATTTGTTTTTATGCCGTATGTCATAAGAATTTGCCACAAATTATATGGTACAATTGCACGAGCGTGTAAAGCTGCTGTTTTCCAAACTGTGTCGCACTGGCTCTAAGTACAGGAAACCTGTATGTTAAAGCGTTCCAAGTGCAAATCCCAAAAATTGAATGTTATTCGTGTAGTATTTGAAATCTATCTATCTAAGTATCTCTCTATCTTCCTACCTACCTACCTATCTATCTATGCTTTAAATTGTCCTTTACTTTTTGGGCGTATGCATGAGTGCATTAGTCGCATACGCGCTTGTGAACAGGCCTATGCCACTGCGTTCCACAGCTCGATTTAGCCAGTCTGCTCACCTGAAGGAGAAGCTGGCGGGGGGGTGGGGGTGGGGGTGTTCAGAATGCACACTGTCACAAGAAAACAAACACTTTGACCAAACAATCGCTTCCTTTAGGTCATCCGCTTTTCATCGGAGAAGAGTCGGGATGAAACTGAAGAAGTCTTTCGGAAAGAAGCATTCGTTTCAGTCCACCCACCACCACCACCTTCCCAAATAAAGAAAAGAAAATTAATGTGGATGAAAGGTGTGTGTATTTAGCAGTGGAATCAGTGTACCAACCACAAATTATCTTCTATGAAAATATGCCCACTGTACGTACACCTGTATCCATAAATGTCGATACTGTGCATTGTATAGATTATAGAATAATGTGTAATTTACAGAACAGCACACTCCGTCGTGTGTGTGTGTGTGTGTGTGTGTGTGTGTGTGTGTGTGTGTGTGTGTGTTGTATATGTGAGCGTGTGTGTGTTGGGGTGGGTTGGGGTTGTGTATATGCCACGTGTGTGTGAAATCAACACAGATAATAAAATTTCAGTGTTGATTTTGTTGACGCTCTGAGGACAGGACGAAGTCATTTCACCCTGCCTCTCAGTCATTGAATACGATGGACCGGAATTATGACGGCAACAAATGCTTAGTCACAAACTTTACGGTTAGTTTCATCACGCAAATTTGTGCATGCGTGCGTGAGTATATACAATTTCATTATCAGTAGTGAACAAGCGCCTTGAACTTCCGATCTCAGTCTGAAAGTAAACAGATTGTATGTGCTTGAAGATTGTACTGTGACATTCAAAGTGATAGTAGAATATCTCAGTCTCAAAGAAGATTGTACTGTGACATTCAAAGTGATAGTAGAATATCTCAGTCTCAAAGAAGATTGTACTGTGACATTCAAAGTGATAGTAGAATATCTCAGTCTCAAAGAAGATTGTACTGTGACATTCAAAGTGATAGTAGAATATCTCAGTCTCAAAGAAGATTGTACTGTGACATTCAAAGTGATAGTAGAATATCTCAGTCTCAAAGAAGATTGTACTGTGACATTCAAAGTGATAGTAGAATATCTCAGTCTCAAAGAAGATTGTACTGTGACATTCAAAGTGATAGTAGAGTATTGATCCATTTACAAATTTCAGAAGGTATCTACTACTATTATTATTTTTATTATTATTACATTATTTAATTTCAGTGGCAAAAGACAGCTTAACAAGTTTTGTAAAATCATTTAAATTTCAATGACTGACTAATAATGCGCACTACTTTCATTGACTTACTGTTGTTTTCTTTGATTGACAAGATACTTCTATCGTGGGGTCATTATCCACTACCATCACCGCCCCCATGCCCCCCCCCCCCCCCCCGCGACTGAAAATAATAGCAACAGCAACAGAAAATACAACAGCACAGAGAAGTGAACAAACAAGCGAAATATGCTTGGCTGTTTGGATCACATTTCAGGCTTGCTCGAACCCAACCTTGAACATGTCAGCTGTAATAGATAGTTTGTCGTGTTTACTTTTCCCCTTTTGGGACCTATATGTCAAACCCTGTGTGTGTGTGTGTGTGTGTGTGTGTGTGTGTGTGTGTGTGTGTGTGTGTGTGTGTGTGTTGTGTATCGAATGTTACTGAACCAAAATTTTAAGTGAAATGTGAGCTCTCGAAATTTATAAATATTTTTCGCCCTACTCCCATGCACCCAGGAGGTATGTTCTTCTTTTTACATTCCATCTGTGCCCCACAGGGATGCCCCTACCGTCCCACCAGAGCCAGGGTTTTCCAATGTCAGAGGACTAGCCACCTAAAGTAATGACTGGGAGGACCACCTAAATACCAGAATTTGTTAACCAGTTAAAATAACAGACAAATTTAAAAACAAAATCACCCACCCGCGAGCTATACTAACCTCATCAAAATTCAATACCTTAAAGCAATAATTAGCTAAGATTAAATGAAAGAAACAAACAAATAACACTATAAACTACTACCTGCAACAGAACAAACATCAGAGAGTGGACATAGCAAACCCAACTTCCCTCAAGAAACCCGTTCCCCACCCTTAGCCTCTAGTACGAAATCAACCTAGGCCGGAAGCGCTCCTCATAGATTAAGAAAGCTTGCCACATATCGTTTTGCCTTGCGAAAAGAATTTGACGAGATAAAAGCTATTTTTAGAAAGTCCAAACTTACTCATTTCCCGCCAAGAAATCAAGTTTAACAAAGCCAGACGTTCTCGAGTCCGATGCGACATGTAACATGTTTTAAACTTCAATACTAAACCTTTTATTTCGATGGGATAATAGGGATAATAATAGGGATAATACACGTGTGTGTGTGTGTGTGTGTGTGTGTGTCTGTGTGTGTGTGTGTGTGTGTGTGCGTGTGCGTGCGTGTATGAGTAACAAAGTAAGTTTAGTTCATAAAAGTATTAGTCATTGGCGGCTGTTTAAATAAATAAATGAAAAGAATTGTTCAAACCTAATTTTAAGAAACCGATTAAAAAATATATTTTCTATTATTTTTTTATTTTATTTTACATTATTTTGTAATGATAAAAGTCAGAGGTTTCGATGTGTGATTCAAATCTCACCCGGAACTATTTTCGAAACAAAGAAAGCAGTATACTGAGACTAAAAGTTAAGGCTGCTGTGACTCGAACCATCTGTGACAGCTTGCTAAGTAAAGTTTTAACAAGCTCAAAGTTCAGCAAACTATGGTTCACTCGACAGGTCACACGTTGGGTTGAACATAACTCTATCCAAGTAATATTTATTAAGGAAAGAGGAAAGTGCTTGCGGCCAACCAAGACCAGAGTGTAAGGAAAGAGGAAAGTGCTTGCGACCATCCAAGACCAGACTGTAAGGAAAGAGGAAAGTGCTTGCAGCCAACCAAGACCAGACTGTAAGGAAAGAGGAAAGTGCTTGCGGCCAACCAAGACCAGACTGTAAGGAAAGAGGAAAGTGCTTGCAGCTAGCCAAGCTCCATCTATAAGAGGAACTGCTTGTGCAGGAGATTGCATGATTTTGTAAGAAATTCTAATTTAAATTATTAGAATTCGGGTTGTGTCTTATTCAGTTCCTAAACTTTCCGAAGAGGTTTATTGGGAATGGTAGTTTGGGGATTATATATGTATCAGAAATTATACGAACGGAGTAGGGGTTAATTTGGGTAGTTGACTCTGGTGCATTTTACATGGCTGCATCACTGCATATATAAATGAGAGCATGCACGCACAGTGAACAAAACACACACTTCTAAAATTACGTTCCTCGTAATTCAAACCTCGTCTGGCTGCAAATAGATAGATTAATGTGATACAAAAGCATTCACCCCCACCCCTCCACAACCAATATGACAACATTGACGAGCCTTAAAGAAAAAATCCTCACTAAATGTTAATACAACAAAACAACATACAACACGAACACCTAGTTTGACTTAGTATCGGATGGTCGAGTAGACTCTGGCATGATGCCAGTTATTGGATATTATTATGCATGCGCAAATTGGACACGCGCAAAACCATGTTCAAAGTGGTGTCGACAGTGTCCTCTCTCAATTCTAGACTAGGACAACTGACACATGAGTGTAAAAAGCTTAAATTTCAGGTGGTTTGATTTTTAAAAATATAATTAAATGTATGTATACCTATATACATCACTGACCACAGATGTATCGCTTGTTAACGTGAGAATGCGCGTCTCACTAGCCAGTGTTTAGCCACAAACCTCACGTATATTATTAGTTCATATTTAGCCACAAACCTCACGTATATTATTAGTTCATATTTAGCCACAAACCTCACGTATATTATTAGTTCATATTTAGCCACAAACCTCACGTATATTATTAGTTCATATTTAGCCACAAACCTCACGTAGATCACTAGTTCATATTTAGGCACAAACCTCACGTAGATCACTAGTTCATATTTAGGCACAAACCTCACGTAGATCACTAGTTCATATTTAGGCACAAACCTCACGTAGATCACTAGTTCATATTTAGGCACAAACCTCACGTAGATCACTAGTTCATATTTAGGCACAAACCTCACGTAGATCACTAGTTCATATTTAGGCACAAACCTCACGTAGATCACTAGTTCATATTTAGGCACAAACCTCACGTAGATCACTAGTTCATATTTAGGCACAAACCTCACGTAGATCACTAGTTCATATTTAGGCACAAACCTCACGTAGATCACTAGTTCATATTTAGGCACAAACCTCACGTAGATCACTAGTTCATATTTAGGCACAAACCTCACGTAGATCAATGGTTCATATTTAGGTACAAACCTCACTAGATCAATGGTTCATATTTAGGTACAAACCTCACTAGATCAATGGTTCATATATTTAGGTACAAACCTCACTAGATCAATGGTTCATATTTAGGTACAAACCTCACTAGATCAATGGTTCATATTTAGATCCAAATCTCTAGTAGATCACTAGCTAATGTCAAGATACAAATTTCAAATGTAAGACTAGTTAATGTGTGGTGCTGAGATGGTACAAAGGGTAGCCTCGGACATTGCCTTCATCTTGTAAATTCACAGGTCCTCAAAACACTGATAGGCTCGTGAGAGCGGGCATAACTTTAGATCTCGAGTTTTCGCATAATAACCATTAGATCCTCTCTTGCTTGAAGGCCCTGACAATCACTGGTGATATTATCTTGCTTGAAAGCCCTAACGATCACTGGCAATATTATACAATTTTGGCCGACCTAGTAGGTCAAGTTGTCATAATTGGCTAAACATTTTATCTTGACTGACCATGTGACTGGCACAGTCTGTCTTTATTCACGTCAAAAATCGACACCCTCCCCCAAATCAGAATTGTTCCAGAAGCATTGCCAGAAAATCTCTCCTTGAACACCACTGGTAAAAAGGTTTTAGCCGAGAAACAATAAGCACTTTATTAGCACGTCCAATACCTGCCCTATCTTTGTGCCTCAACGAGCGACAAAACATGAATACATTGCGGATGGCTGAGTTCCTCGACAAAAACAAATAGATGCAAAACCCAATGCCTGTGCTATGCCAGACTACTGACCAGGACCATGAGTAAACCCGCCAGCCATCAGGGTCAATATAATGGCAGCCCAGCAAGACTAAAGAAATATATAGACAAATCACTCACTCAGTGGACAATAAACAAATATATATCGATTACCAGAGCGCTCTTGAGTCATTGTGATGTCAAAATTCTCTTTACCACCATTATTCCATTTCTATTAAGTTTTCATCCATCTTTAAGTTTACAAACATTTGCATTTTCCTTTATCGATTTATGTCACATTGGAGTTTGAGGTCTCGTAGCCGTTTTTGTGATTATTAATATTTATATTACCCTATAACTGTCAAATATTTGTAACACCGACACCTCTGGAGTGAGTGGATGTGTGGTTGGCCACGTTTGCTTTTAAATGTGAGTAGGTTTCTGGTAAACATTTTTCTTAAATCCTCAAGCCAGAAATGCGAATCTCAAATTGATTAGCTAACGTGTGGGTGCAAATCTCAACTGTATGAAAGCTAAATGTGGATTTCAATCTTGTTCACAAAGGAAGTATAAATCCGTTACGTGGTGCTCAGGAATGCAAAGGAACTGAAATGGATGGAAGTTAATTTACACTATAACAGCTAAGAAGCTGTTCATTTTGAAATTGGTTGTGTCCACATCTGGGCCGAGGTCACCCTACGGTGGAGGATGAGGTGCAGAGCCTCGTTAAACTCACTGTGACTCTAACGCCACCTAGTTAATGTTTATGATTATTATTAATTAATCGTCCATAACTAATTACAAGTGATTAGACAATAGAATTCTCTACGGCATGTAAACGTCTGATTGGCTGGTCTCTTAAATCTTAACCATTGGATAATAATAGCTACTCATCCAGTTGGAATTGGTTTGCGTTGCATCAGCAATTTCTAGCACATTCTCAACTTGAGTTGTTTACTTCAACTCTGACACTTACAAAAACACCATCATAAGGAGTGCCCAAGGTCAGGTCACTTCGACAATTTAACAATTTATATTAAGTCTAAATTGGGATAGGGAAATTTACGCCAACACACTCACTAAACAACAATAATGGAAGAAGCTACTATGAAGTTCTCAACATCTTGCTTAAAGTAAGATTTGGGCCAGTGACACTCCCCTACAACAAGGCATAAAATGAAAGAGATGGTACTCAAAGCGTCAGTCTTATTAAGAAAAGTGAACATACATATCTATACAAACAAATTCACTCCCACGAATCAGGCGTCCGTTTGTTCGTCAATTGTTACTTAGATTCACAATAAACACAACACGCCAACGTGTAAGTGCTTGGCATGAATAGGCGGGGAGATATTAAAACTATTCTTGCCCGACTTCTTCGCGTCAGCACGACATATATGGACTCGTACATTGCACTTAGAGATCCTGTTTGGTGGCTAAATTTACATGGTATGTGTTACCATCTTATTGGTGAGTTTGTGTGTGTGTGTACGTGCGTGCGTTTGTGTGTGTGTGTGTGTGTGACGTGCGCGTGTGGATATGAAGAGACAGAAAGTCAGAGAGAGAGAGAGAGGGTGGGGTGGGGGTGGGGCAGACATGGTGTGTTGGACGCATGTGAATATTTTGATACGAGCAAGGAACAGTTGTTGAAGAGGTTCATCGCAGAGCTAAAAAAAAAAAAAAAGAACAAAGGGGAAATTTTAAAAAAGTGAACAGGTGGCAACTAAATAATCTAGTTCAAGCCTTCGAGATGGTCGCTTAATGTCTAGTCCTTGACACAAGAAAAAGGATCCCACAGAGCAAAATTGTATTTAAAAAAAAAATCATCGAAAACACTCGAACTGTTGCTCTTCCTGTTTTTGTGACTCTCCTATGTATGTTCGTAATATATGTGTGTGTGTGTGTTGAACCCGCCACCACGAAATAAATAAGAAGCCATTTTTGTGACTTCCTATATAGATATTAGACACTAGAATGGAAATGCAATTTAATGGCGTAAGTAATAAGTATATCGGACAATTATCCAGAGTAATATCAAAATCTTCTTTTCATTACAGTAGCAATCTAATATTTTTTTATCATCCACACTCAAAAAATCTCCATGTTTAATATCAAAATCTTCTTTTCATTACAGTAGCAATAATGTTTAATATCAAAATGTTCTTTTAATTACAGTAGCAATCATGATCAAAATCTTTTCATTACAGTAGCAATCATGATCAAAATCTTCTTTTCATTACAGTAGCAATCATGATCAAAATCTTCTTTTCATTACAGTAGCAATCATGTTTAATATCAAAATCTTCTTTTCATTACAGTAGCAATCATGTTTAATATCAAAATCTTCTTTTCATTACAGTAGCAATCATGTTTAATATAAAAATCTGCTTATCACTACAGTAGCAATCATGTTTAATATCAAAATCTGCTTATCACTACAGTAGCAATCTAATATTCTTTATCATCCACACTCAAAAAACTTCATGGTGGTTGATACCAATATAATACAAGTGTACAGATTCCATAGATTCATTGCACTAACTCAACCGTTGTTTCTTTTAAAATAACGGAGGGAAAAATGCGCATTTTGAAAAAAAATTACGAGCATTCTTATTACAGTCAGAAAAATGCAAAGAATCTCATTTGCAATTTACCACTAAATCAGTGACAGACAGGTATCAATGAACGGTGTTTTTAATAACTTTGCTATTCTATTATGACGACAGTTACCAATGAACTACGCTATTCTGTTATAAAAAAAACAAAAATAAATTGTGAGTGTGAGATTAGAACACATCATCAAACAAAACACAATTTTAATACAATTCAATCATAAATTTGGGCAACATCCAGTGATAAATTTTGAACTTTACATACAAACCTCCCGATAAGCAATTAATTAATAAAAAGAGAACACGCCTTTTATCACACAACATAAATACTAATAAATTATTAAGTAATAGAAAAAATCACAAGCTAGAAGCAAATTAATCCCTGGTAAACTAAATCCTAATAAATTTTATTTAAAAAAATAAACACGCTCCCATGATTACCTTAAATTATGTCATAACTTCAATGTTAGAAAATGTTAAGGAAAACTACCCTCCAACACACACACACTAAAAAGAAAAAAAGAAAGAAAATCATCTATTTATGGATTTTTCTCTCTCCATCCCTCCCCTCCCCGCCCTGTCTCATTTGAATTATAATTTAAACAGACAAACAGCTCTTTTTCCATAGGTATCAAGTTCTACGCGATAAAGTTTGCTTGTAAGGCCAGTGAAACTTATTCTAAATTACTGCTTAAGTGCGGCTTCATTCTGTACGTTAAGTTATCGCCATGTACATAAACTATCAGCCTACAGCCATGTACATAAACTATCGGCCTACAGCCATGTACAAAATTACCGGGAGCCAAGTATATAAACTATTAATGGGGCGTTTGTCTAGGCTATTTCTTCATTTGCTTCTGGTTCAGTGTACGTTAGGCTCATGCAAAATGAATATGCCGTGTATGTAATGATAGCTGTGATTGGTTGTTGAATAACGTGAAAGCTGATACCAGCCAGTGTGTCAACACGACTAATGCAGTGCACACGTACAATATGTCACACCCTAACAAACATGTTAATGCATGCAGAAACACACACACACACACACACACACACACACACACACAGTTCACATATACGATCACTTACACACATATGCATACGCATATTCTCCCACATACTTAGTCACACATCAGAAGTAAGTCTGTTAGTAAATGAAGATAAGATGCACGCGCGCACTAATATTTACACAAAAAAAACCCTCACAGGTACATAGACATACTCACAAACCACACACATACAGATAGACACGCCCACACAAATAAGCTCACACACACACACACACACACACACACGCTCAATGTTCCTGTACATACTGTCGCACGTTCAGGCATAATCAGTAACACACACACACACACACACACACACACACACACACACACACACACACGCTCAATGTTCCTGTACATACTGTCGCACGTTCAGGCATAATCAGTAACACACACACACACACACACACGCTCTCTCACACACACACACACACAAACACGCTCAATGTTCCTGTACATGCTGTCGCACGTTCAGGCATAATCAGTAACACACACACACACACTATGTTTTACTGCTTCCTGTTACACATCAATCACCACAGCGTATGCGTACCATAAACTCGTCCACACCTTTTTTTTTTCTTTCACCTAACAGCAGAATGCAACTCACTATTGCAAGATGTGGGTTTCTGAAGTTAAAAAGGAATAAAATGTATACATGCGATTTGATTGTGTAATAGTATATGCATATACTTCTCTTCCTCTTATTGTTTCATATTACTGGGGTGGTAAAGGCGGGATGGGGTGGGGGGTAGCGCGACAATTAGGACACCCTGCGTCTTTAAAAATATTAAATGGCAATAAAGGCATCAACAATTTTCATGCTTCACTGTCATATTTTAAAATAATTTTTATTTCTTCTTTTGTTGTCTTATATTATTTGGATTAATATTTTCAAATGGGATCTGTGCAATAAAAGAAGACCTTGAATTGCAAAAAACTATGCAATGGTTGCAAAATTAATAACAGTTATGGGGAGAAAGCAACGCTGAAGTGAAGTAAATTCACCAAGAAGACTATGCTTTAGGAAACTACAAAGATTTTATTTTTATTTGTTTGTTTGTTTGCTTGCTTTTACAATGATTGAAACTTCAATGGTATGTCTTAGAATTTCAGTGTGACGCCCTATTAGAATAATGTATTTTACTACTATCCATCATTAATTACGATTATGAATTCTACAATTAACCACCGTTGACTCTTTGCTAGAATATTCCACATACAAGTGCCAAGTCTGCATCTTTGCTACTATAGCAAGACCCAGAAAGCGGACTTGGCTACCTAACTGAGATATAAGGTGTGGCTATTGACGTGGCTACTTGAGATATATGGTGTGGCTATTGACGTGGCTACCTAACTGAGATATAAGGTGTGGCTACTGATGTGGCTACCTAACTGAGATAAAAGGTGTGGCTATTGACGTGTCTACCTAACTGAGATATAAGGTGTGGCTATTGACGTGGCTACTTGAGATATATGGTGTGGCTATTGACGTGGCTACCTAACTGAGATATAAGGTGTGGCTACTGATGTGGCTACCTAACTGAGATAAAAGGTGTGGCTATTGACGTGTCTACCTAACTGAGATATAAGGTGTGGTGACTGAGAACGTCACAGAAGGTACACCTTGGCTGTGAGTGAAACATGTTACCGCCACAAGGTGTTCATCTGTTGCAGAAGATCTGGGTAACAGGCTGATCTGTGCTCAGAGGCTGCGAACGGACAAAGGAGCAAGCCAAAAGAAGGGGTCCGAACTTCACGGGAGAAGCAAGAAAGGTCTGCAAGAAACAAACAAAAGAAGAGAAAATCATGTGGTTGTTCCAAAATCCAGTTAATGTTTCATATCACTCTTTATAACGAATTCTTTTCCCACTCTTTTAGCGTTCAACAAATTGATGACCGATTATGAGAAAGCTTTCGGCCTATGTCGACTTCTCGTTGGGGTTGAGGGGGTGGTGGTAGAGAAAGGCCATGCGGGATGGTGGCGAGGGGTGAGGATTAATTAATTAACCCATTTTAACATACAGTACTAATAAATGGTCTTGTAGTACTAAATGTTGCATTCAAATCGTTCCAATCTCCGAACTTAGAATCCAGACAAGATATCGGCAATGGAAACACTGGGCTATTAAAAATAACCCTGAACTTTTTTTTTCACTATGTGGATAAATCTGATGAATATTTGTACAGCAACAGTGTTACATATTGATTTGACATCTTTTGTTTCTACAGGTGGGAGTTTGTGCGTGCGTGTGCCTGTGTAGGTGTGTGCTCATGTATAGTCTCTAGTTTTCCCTGTGCATGCATTGATTTTCAGCTAGATTCTGTTAGCAGCGCTAACATTTTGAATTAGCGTTTGAGGAAAGCAACAATTAAGTAAGCGTTTTGACGATAACCAGCGTATCCGTACATTACCTTTTCTGAAGTAAATCCTGCAATGACTGTTACATTTATTGACAGTTAGTCTTTGCTAGTTATACGAGTATATGATTGTGTGTGTGTGTGTGTGTGTGTGTGTGTGTGTGTGTGTGTGTGTGTGTGTGTGTGTATGCGTATGCTTGTAACTGTACGTGATAATCGCGCATGCAGTTTATATAATGAACGATGTTTCTATGATTAACTGACACTTAGTGACTTTTATTGAAATACTGCGCTAATAATAATAATAATACTATTATCGATTTGTACTACAACACTATTGAAATACTATTAACAATTTATACTACAACTACAACCACTATAACAATACTATTAACAATTTGTAGTATACAACCACTATAACAACACTATTAACAATTTATACTACAACTACAACCACTATAACAATACTATTAACAATTTGTACTACAACTACAACCACTATAGTAATACTATTAACAATTTATACTACAACTACAACCACTATAACCAATACTATTAACAATTTATACTACAACTACAACCACTATAACCAATACTATTAACAATTTATACTACAACTACAACCACTATAACCAATACTATTAACAATTTATACTACAACTACAACCACTATAACCAATACTATTAACAATTTATACTACAACTACAACCACTATAACCAATACTATTAACAATTTATACTACAACTACAACCACTATAACCAATACTATTAACAATTTATACTACAACTACAACCACTATAACCAATACTATTAACAATTTGTACTACAACTACAACCACTATAACCAATACTATTAACAATTTATACTACAACTACAACCACTATAACAATACTATTAACAATTTATACTACAACTACAACCACTATAACAATACTATTAACAATTTATACTACAACTACAACCACTATAACAACACTATTAACAATTTATACTACAACTACAACAACTATAGTAATACTATTAACAATTTATACTACAACTACAATAACAATACTATTATCAATTTGTACTTCCACTACAACCATATTGGCAAAAATATTATCAATTTGTACTACCACTGCAACCACTACCACTACTGCTACTATTACTATCACTACTATTATTATTACTAATATTATCACTACTACTATTACTACTACCATAGGGTCTACTGCTGCAGTTGTTTCTAACAATATTCCGTGAAAATATAATTCTAGGTATAGGTATAATACTCCTGACTACAACGCTAACTATAATATAACTATTATATTAACCTATACAAATATAACATATATAACACTACACTCTGCACAGTTCCCTATCCTTTCCCCCACCCTGCCAAACGCATTTCGCTAATTGCTTTCATCTAACAGGTGGGAAAGGAAGTGGACGTTATTTCAGAAATCCAATATCTATACTGTTTTCAAATGTATTTACTAAGTAATGGCAGTTTCATATATTTTCTTCCTTTTTCCCCCTCTTGACAGACAACCACTGACGAAGGGTTAAATAAAAATCTCTGTCAACAGAGAGTTCAGCAGGAACAAATACATTTTAATTAAAACGAATATTAAACGCCACAAAAAGCACGAACGTCGTTTAGTTTTCTTTTTCTTTTCTTTAGTTGAAATTAAGTAAGACTCTCGAACAGTGTAGTTTAATCATTGTTATCATTGGATGATTTAAACTGTAAGTTTAAACACTTACCCAATGAGGTTTACATGTAGAAATCGCATGTGTGACCGTGTGGCAATTGAGAATAAAGATATAAAAGTGTACAGCACTTAAAGTGCAATTTTACAGGTTCAACAGTGTTTATTAGTGTTACAACATCCTTCCATTGTAACACTTCCCACCAACTGTATGCAGAAGTTTAAACGTTGTCCTAACCCATTTCTTGTTCGAAGTTGAGGTTTGCTTATCCAAACTTGACCAGTTATTATTGACTGCTATCGTGCTTCATCCTGGACCAAGTTACCAACCATACACCCTCAGTCAGCAACCCTGCATGGGAAGATGTGCTCTGTAAAATTACAGCTATTCTAGAATTATCCTCCCTAGGACAGATCACAGCAAATATTACTGGGAGAGCAACACTTACACCAACCTGTACATCGCTTTAATAAAATGACATTTCATTACTGTAAATCTTAGGTTATTGTATTATTTACCTAGATTTTGTATGTCTTTTGTGTCAATATTAGTTTGTTTTAACATTTCTAATTTAAGCAATTAAGTAATGTTTTATTACAAATTAAATATCTTCAGCTCAGTCATAGGATTCTTCTGTATATTATAGTAGGTATCTACAATTGTCTAGGTATGACTGATCGTGACTGTGTGTGTGTGTGTGTGTGTGTGTGTGTGTGTGTGTGTGTGAAAGAAAGAGAGAGCTTTGTTTCTGTCTGTTGATCTGCCTGGTGTCCAGTTTTAATGTCATCTTGTGATTGTAAACGATAGTCCCATTCACCAACCCATACATCACAGTCTACTACTACTACTACAACTACTACGATTAGTATAACATACTAATTACTGCTATACAAATTATAACAATTTTACTACTCTGCAAGTAGAAGACGATACCTTACTGGAATAAGTGTGCTAGTCATCGAATTATCAGTACGCCAATTATATCAAGACTCAACGCTAATTCAAAATACTATTAGTAATCCTAAATGCTGGTACAGTACTAGTATACTAATTAAAATGGAATCTTACCTCATTCAAATGTCTAGTACATTTATTCAGTAGTACGCTAATTACAACACAAACACTTGATTCATAATTACTACTAGCACATTGGTTAGAACAGTTCATCTGGTGCACATAGTCGTCGACCTGCTCAGCGTCAGCCACAGAAGCGAGAAAGCTTTCGTCCTCATCATATCAGTCTTCCTATCAGCACGTGACGAGTTCGAGCCTCAGGGCGGTATTTTGCTGAATGTTTTTGCGAATGTAATTTATGCAAATGCCTAGGACACTGAGAATGAAAATATGGCAGAGAGAGAGAGAGAGAGAGAGAGAGAGAGAGAGAGAGAGAGAGAGAGAGAGAGAGAGAGAGTGAGTGAGAGAGAGAGAAGAATTTAAAAGTACTATATACTGCGTGTGCATGTACTAATTTTAGACACACAAACCACAAGCATGCACGCACACACACACACTCTCAATATATATATATATATATATATAGAGAGAGAGAGACAGAGACAGAGAGACAGAGAGAGAGAGAGAAGAAAGAGTGTGTATGTGTGTGCGTGCATGTGTGCGCGTGGTTTGTCTCAAAAGAAATTAATGCAGAATATAAACTTGTTAAAGAAAACAGATGCCCTTATTACAAATGCTAAAGTTAATTTAAGCTAAACTAGCAAACGCACACTTATAAGTTTTTCCTACTCTCATGACATCCCCTAAAACCCTACAGGGAGTGAGTTTCAGATATACTGATATTAATTGCCAAGGACGGTGACAATTGGCTATAATGATCACCATTAATACTTGAAGCAAATTTTTATGTATTTTTTTTATTGCACGATGTCTTTTGGACCAATAGGTTCACAAGCTCACTGCATGCTCCCTTGTAGATCAACAGAGACACTGTGACAGAGTCAAGATAAAATTGGGTAAACCAAATTTTAAAAAATTTTTCCTAATCTGCTATTTGGAAGCTTGCATGACGTATGACGTAATAATCTTGTGTTCTAAAGTTGCGTCATGACTCAGGTCATGTAAGGGGTGATGAGATTCTATCGATATCCGTTTCGTAGCGGGCACACTGTCCTTTGAAGCTAACAATCCCGTTAGGAAGTCAGTTAAGGGGTCGCGCTACCCTACAACAACGGATAGGGTCCGTCACTGTCTCCTCACGCATCTTCCATCAATCAACATCAATCAACCAATCGGCATGGATCGTGAGAGAGAAAGGCAGAAAACCCGCTGGTCATGCTACATATAAAACCGGTATCACATCGACTTCTTAGAATATTAATTGTATTTGTAATTTTAGATATCCTTGTGTGAATTTATGTATGTGTTTTGTGCAGGAAAATATATTGTTGCAATTCCTCCAAACACGTGGTGATAGGAGTGTGGCTAAGTCAGGGTGTTACATCGTATATAAATTGATTTGTAAATTTGGAACCTTTTTTTTATCTATAAAACAACTAACTGATTTTGTGTCGCAGAACGTCTGTGCACGTTGCGAAACTTTCTTGATAATTCAAATTAATTTTTTGCGTATAATTTTATTGTAATTTGTAAAGCACACATGTGTAATTTGAATTATAACTGATTTCTTTTATATGAATTCCATTGTATTAACGTAAACGTTTGAGAATTCATATGGCATGTAAATGTTAATTGTAACACACGTGGATTATATTGTACCTTTCTTATAAACGTAATTATATTTGTAAAGACACAATACGTCAAGGATAAGCTACGCATTTTATTAGTGACCACGTGCGTTGGATTGCGAACGTTAAAACAATAAGCTCATAGGGAATCGTTCTATTTCCAGAGCGGGTTAAAACAATAAGCTCATAGGGAATCATTCTATTTCCAGAGCGGGTTTTTTCTTCTTCTGGGTATTCCTTTGGTTCTTCTACCATTGGGCCTTTTTCGTCACTTTGGCTTGCTTGCTGTGACAAGTACTGCCTGTATTGTATCTTGGTGATACACCTTCACAAGTACAACCTCAGTGATGCCTGTAAAGTCAACTGATGACCGGCATATCTAAGTCTGAGACCAGTATGCAGTGAATCCATGTTGCTTGGGACTATGCTCCGGAGCCCTATTGAACTGTGGGGGAACATTTGTCTGCACAACGGCTCATGAGAACAGAATAAGTTCCGAGCTCTGTGACCACTTATTTCAAAATTAATATCAGCAGAACGTGTTGAGTACCAACGTATAATAGTAATATAGCTTATGAGACGGATGTTGACCGCCAGTAATTAAGTTGCTGTTATAAGTGTTAAACCTATTAAATTTTTATTTTTATCTTGTTAAGAGCTCTTATTCGTAGTTAATTTATGCATGATTTATAGACCATATTTCTAGCGGTTTGGAAGGGGGGGGGGGGCGTATGAGCAAAATGTGAGATGAATGCATAATAATTATAAGAGTTTCTTAACGGTTTCCAAACCGAGCTTTTGTACGCAAGTTATCTGTTCGTGAATTTGTTCGTCTCTAACTACAAGACACAATTTTCATAGGAAACGAAGGATATGCTTGAGCAGCCAGTCTGTTCGAAATTAGGAAGAGGATTAAATTTAAATTGTTAAATTAGAATTCTGAAATTCTCGAGTAGGGTCTTAAAATAAATACTGGGCACGTAACAGACACTCTAAACTATTCGTCCAGTCCTGTATACCAAAAACTTACAAATTTGCTGCACACTGTCCTGTGAACTAAATAAACTCACTCAGATACGTTCATCGCACTCTGCCCTGTGGACATACAAGAAGGAACCTCGCTATTTCACTGCGAGAGAGTTTTGAAGGAGTTTATTTTGGGTGGAGGCTGTTTCCAGCAACACTGATTTCGCGGCTTGACACAAGGTGCAGAAAGAGAATTTTGATGATGAAGAAAACAGATCAGCCAATTAGTGTAGGATAGAAATAGGATGATTATGAAGTTGTGCATGGTTGGAATTCCAAACTAGTGTTATGGCGTCTAGAGGCACTTTTCTGATCAACCTCTGGGAGGTGCAAGACTGATAAAGCTCTGGCCAGAACCACATTAAGTCTATACTTGGCAGATACTCCCAGCCGGGTGGTGTTACCCCGGTTGCAGTTGGCTGTCTTGTAGACAGAAGCAGTAATTATTATGACGACACAGATCTTGAAGGGGATTGTCCCTGGAAGTTTTCATTGGACTAAGGATCCTGAGTGTTGGTGGAGTGGCCAGTAGAAGTGGTCTAGGATCATTAAGATCATGTCTGAAATAGGATCACTAGAATCATGCCTGGAATGTTGTAGTTGAAATGCATATATCTCCCCATCGGAACTTTAGTAGCGTTTTCGTCGTCATTACTTTCGCGGTTGTTGTTAAACTTCCTTTCTTGCAATTGGTTCACCTGATGCTTTTAATAGGAGGTTGGTGTAGTCTTGGCTGTTGCGTCATTGCATTTTCTTATGTGTGGTGGTGGCCTTCTGTGTTGTTTTCAGTAGCTCTTTTCCTTGTCTTGCGAGGTCAAGGTTGTGGAAATTTACTCTGCAAGTTGTTCTTGACACTGTGCTGCTTAAAATTGAGCAGGTCAGGTTCCAACATCTTTTTAAAGCTAATACCTGGGCCTAGAGGTAGTCTGGGTAGAGGTGAGAGAAGGGGGGCCTCTAAAATCTTTGTCTTTTCTAGTTAAGTGCATTTCAGTGACATATGAATTAAATATCTGATTTTATTGTTTCTTTTTTGCCTGTATATGTGCGTTTAAGGCTATCTCTGCTGTTTGTAATCCATTCTGTTTGTGGTGTGACTTCCCCCTCCTTTTGTGTGTATATGGCGTGGGGGTCATTGTAGTAGACTACACTGCAATCTAATTTCTTCTTGTGGATTCTTCTAAATCTTTGCTCATGTCTGCGTGTATCCATACGTGTCTGTTCGTGTGTGTGTACAGGACGTGTTTGTGTATGACCATATGTGCCAATTCGTGTGTAGATGTCAGTATGTGTTAATTGTGTGCGTGTCGATAATGTGTCTGTGTGTTAAATATGTACGCGTCCATACATGACTGTTCGTGTGTGTTTTTTATTCGTGTACGTGTGTGTTTGCGGAAGCGCTCTCCATATGGTATGTGTGTTGTGTGTGTGTGTGTGTGTGTGTGTGTGTGTGTGTGAGTGAGAACGTTACAAATTAAAATCGAGAGAAATAAATGGTAGCCAGACAATAGTTAAGAACCACTCATTCTTTCTCATCACCAGAAGGAAACCACACATTATAAAAGAATAACAATTATATTCACATCAATGAGAGAACACTACAAGAAAGTACATTTTAAAGGGCGATAATGCACACGAAAAGCACTAATCCAGTGTAAAAAATATAACCTATATTGTTAAAGTGAATAAAATTTAAAAGATAAAACTATTACCAAAATTACATAAACATAACAAAACAAAGTAATAGTGCTTAAATATATATGCGTGTGTGTGTTTGTGTGTGTGTCTATGTGTATGAGTGTGTGTCTATGTGTATGAGAGTGTGTGTGTGTATGTGAGAGAGAGAATAATGCTTGTTTCTGGTATCTGTGCATATACTATTATTTAAAATAATGTGTTTTGTAAAAAAAAAAAAAAAAAAAAAAAAAAGAATCTAATAAACATTAGACTAAATGAATACACACCCAAGCGAAATTAAAGCATACAAGTTGTTTTAAAAAAAAAAAATTAATCCACTGATATTATAAAATAAAAAGTGTCCCGTAAAACATAGCAATGTATATAGTCCAACAAATACAAATTAGCATAAAAGCAAGCATTGAATATTAATCACACAGAGATTGTAAATATTAATGTCGTAGAAAGCCTAACTAATAGTCACTCTTGCTGCACACACGCACGGCTGTCTTAGACGTCTGGTTCTACTTCTGCCCTCCCCGTCCCACCTCACCTCCATGCTCGCATATACATCCGGGCTACTAACCACGCCTCACATTTAGGACGCACTACGTAGCATAAATAGATTTTACTTAAATATCCAGCAGTATTCTTAAATACTGTCATTTTTAAGTGATTAGTAATTAGTGTTTGAAGACTGAAAGTGAACAGAGAGCAAAAATTTTAACGAACTTCATTTGATTGACATTTGCCCCACTCTATACGCGTCGAACCTGTTTTAAGGCATTGCGGTTTAATATCACTCACACACACACACACACACACACACACACACACACACACACACACACAAACACCCCACGCACACATACAACACACCACACATTCATAAACAGACGGTTGTATACATAAAGAACAACGAAATAGTTTCTAGCAAATGATATGAAATCATCATGACTGTAACACCATAAATATGGAGAGAGAAAAAAAAATCCCACACCACAATACGTGTAACGATATTCAACAGTGTCTTACGTTGTAGATTTTTACAGGCAGGTATTTAGTTCTGAACAGACAAAAGTTAACGATCGACTCATTAAATGTGTGTCGTGCTGCAGATTTGATTCCATTTCGAATCCCATTCTCTAATGCACACGTAGCATTATTAGGACTCGGGAAATAAAAGTAGACTGCATTCTTTTATCGTGTGCTTGGCCATTCCGCATCCATTTTGTCGTTGCTGTAAACGCCTGGTGTCGAAGACAGACGTCGAACGTAGCTGCTGTAGCGTCCGACAGACACAAGAGGTCACGGTCCATTCACTAGTCCGCAAGAAAAGTTTTATGTTCTAAAAGGACGGTTCTTTTTCCTAAACAATTCAAGAGAAAAGTTCGACACTCACTTTCCAATTCGATGTAGAAAGTTTGAAATTTCACAGGTTTAAGGCTCATTCCTGTCAACAGCACAAATGGACCATTACTCAATCGGTCACGCCCTGAGAGAAGAAAGCACGGACCTTTCATTTTAATTTTTCCTTTATTCTCAGTTCAGTCAGTTGTCGAAGTCACTGGTGGCATTGGATCGATTATCACCAGTGAAATTACTGCCTTAAGTCAATGACATCTTCCACCACTACAGGCACACATACACACAAAAACAATTGGCAAAAACACAGGCAGAATACTAAAACGGAGAAAGTAGAAGACGAAAGTATGGTGGGTCAGGGATGGGTTCTCAGTTGTAGGTAGTGTCAAGTCAACATTCGGAAACAAACATTCCTTTCCCACGCAGCCAAATTTCTCACCTCCTTCCAGCCCCGAGGCCAGTGAGCGGGTTTTTTGCAGATTTCTTAACGGACACCTGTTCACTCTCGAGCCATAGACAATTGTCCGGGCGCGGTTTGAACCTCTTGTGCCTCTTGCACCAGGGCGCATAGGGTGCAGAAGCAAATGACCAACAGGTCGCTAATGGTAGATCCAGGGATCCCCTTTTGTTCTCGGATTTTACCGCGTATTCTCAGGGCGGCGATGATGTTGACAATGGGACACAGGTACGCCAGTCCGCAAGTAAAGCAACCTTCTCCAACCGCCTCTGCATTCTTCCCGAACTGGTAGCAGGGGACGAAATAAGAGACGATGCAAAGGCCACAATTGTCGAAACAGCCACAGAGGCCGTGTTGCCAATCACCAGCCATTTTGGAAATAACTCGGCTTGCCCACAAAAATTAAAACAGAGATGATCAACTCAATCTGAACACCGGTGGCAGAAGAAGTTTACAAGTTACAACGTACGCACCGCCGCCACAAGTGATGCCTAGGCAAGAAAAATTTCACCCACTTGGCTGGTAAGGGGCGTGTACTAGGCCACCGAGCTATATAACAGAAAGCGGAGTCTGCGCCTACGCAGCAGGCAGAGCAGCAGCACACGGGCAGGCAGCTACTACATTAAAAATTTGATTTACTACATGCGTAATATATATATATATATATATATACTCTACTCGACAGTCTCGATTCACAGCGAAGTCACTTGCACAACTTTGAGATGAGAAGATTTATGTCCCTTACCCACGTGTTGAAATTTCATTCAAATATGTAGGTCTAAGATCTTAATTGCGGACTGTAAAACGTTCAAAAACTAATACTCTAAGTGCTTAAAAGTACACCTTTTAAGTTTTTATTTATTTCTCTTTACACCAAAGTTAGTGACAGATCTTAATTGCGGACTGTAAAACGTTCAAAAACTAATACTCTAAGCGCTTAAAAGTACACCTTTTAAGTTTTTATTTATTTCTCTTTACACCAAAGTTAGTGACAGATCTTAATTGCGGACTGTAAAACGTTCAAAAACTAATACTCTAAGTGCTTAAAAGTACACCTTTTAAGTTTTTATTTATTTCTCTTTACACCAAAGTTAGTGACAGATCTTAATTGCGGACTGTAAAACGTTCAAAAACTAATACTCTAAGCGCTTAAAAGTACACCTTATTTTATTTATTTATTTTTTAAAAATTTATTTCTCTTTACACCAAAGTTAGTGACAATGTTGCTGAGTAAGTAGATGATGGCAAATGTAAACTAATATTTTCAATATTGTTATTGTTTCTCAAATATAGTTTTCAACATTCTAACACACATTCTCTCTCTCAAACACACACACACGTGCGCGAGCAAATACACGCACGCACACAGACGTTCACAATACACACACACACTCCAATCCCACCGATCGACTGCTGTGTAGTTTGCATTGCGTGGCATCTTTGAAACCTTGTATTTTGTACACACTTGCCAACAGTATGCCGTGATGTACTGCCAAAGAAACTTTGCGCCATACTCACGACTGACTTGACAACAGCGTTTGTTATAGGTTATTGTCTCCCTTTGCAATAGTGACACTTTTAGACTTTGTATAATACTGCTTATTCGGTTTGAGGTTAACTTCATTTGTAACACCCGTCCCTGCCCCCCCCCCAACCCCTAAAGGAAAATACCCAACAGCAATCCCAAGCTGTGGCTGTTTTAAGTTCTCATCTACTTGACAATAGTGTTGATATATGTGTTATGTCCCCTTAGCTCGAAAATAATATGAATGTGAATCTGCTGGTTTGCTTGTAAATTCTTGAAATCCAAGATTTTGTCCTTTCATTTCCACTACATATATTACGACTGAATTATTTTCATGGAAGTGACAAAGCTGCTGAAGTTAAATTCTTATTTATTAATTAAGCACTAATGAAGTTTTTAAATAGTTTCATGTTTCAAGGAGGATATTTTCAGAGAAACGTATTTGCTTAAATTTAGAAATGAGTTGGTGGTGTTTTACTGAGGCTCATCCACAGTGTGAATATAATTCACTTAAGCATTCACAGTATTCGTGAAGTGTATGTAAATCAGGTAAAAGGGTAAACTTGGGATGCAACACTATCTCAATCAACTTTACAAGCCGTAAAAGAGATTGTTTTATTGATTGTAACTGTCAGCGCTAGATATCCGTGCTTTGTCGCAAAATGAGGAGACAGTCAGTGGTTACATATTTTGTAACCGAAGTTAAGTGTATATCGGATTTATAAGGAGTAGCAATTTTAAGTTTCAGGGAAGGAGGAGATGGGAATGCGGAGTGGGGGAGAGAGGAAGGGATTGCTGTTGGTCCTGACCTACTTTTTTTATTTCTCTAAACGCCAAGCAATCTGATGTTTTGGAATCATATCACACTGCTGCTGATTTCATTTTCCGTCTCTTCTATCTATAACTATCTATCTAGTGCTGCCGGCTGTCGTTTCCACCAGTTTACGCCCGTGTCCGACTGTGTTGAAATAGGCCCTGCCTGCCCGGATACAGCTTTAGTGTATTTTTACAGCGACAGTGCCCTGTGCTGTTAAGGCGACACGGTGCACGCCGCAGTTTACACATGTTGTTAAGTTCGATCGAAATATTTTTGGAACACAGGTCTTTAACGAGCTCTAATCATTAGTTGCTGAAAGAAAAAGAAAATTGGAACAGAAAATACAAGTTTAAACTCGCCATTTCTTGTCAGCTGTAGCATGAAGAACCTCGAGCCGTCAACTCTACTGCACATAATTAATTATCTACAAAATGGCGGGCTCTTCTGTGCGTTAAACACATGTTGAACACACGCACATGGTCAACCACATTGTTCCCCGGTCTAAGTGATCTTGTCAACAAATACCAAGCGTTGGTATCCGAACAAGCGTTAAGTTACCAAAGCTTTTGCTATTTAAAAAGTACTTATAGAGCCAGGCGTTCGTGTAACGAAAACATGTTTCAACTCTGAGAACAATGAAGTGGTAGTAGAGGTGGCGGCGGTGGTTGCACCGGGCGGGAGCTAATAGCGGTGGTGGCGGTAGTGGTGGAGGATGTGGTAGGGGCAAGAAATCAAACTGTTTGACGTAGGAGGGAAGAATGACGAAGGAAGACACAGACTGGGTTGGGTTTTCGTTTAAGGCAAACAGGCAGAAGTAAATTTAAACCCTCAAGAAACTCAGCAATTATGTTAATGACGCCGACACTGTTGTATGGAAAAAATAATTTTGTTGGTTTTTTGTTAAGTTTTGAATTGAGTAGTTAAACATTACGTGCATGCTGTTTTAGCTTTTACGGCAGTCCATTGAGATATGGTTGGAACCTGGTGAGCGCAAACACTATACTGAGGTATTCCTTCTTAGAAATACTGTAGTTTCTCTCTGCTTTGGTTACTTTGTGACTGCCATATGCTACTGGGAACAGGGTCAGTTCGTGCTCTTGTAAGATTGTCGCTCACAGCATTAATCATTCCACTGTTTGAAGGTTTGTGTGCTTTATTTAGATCTGTGCGAGAAGATTGACACAGACGACGACAAATAGGTCACAAACAAACGATGCTTGAACCGTAGCCATATGTACTTGTTAATTAACTCTTTAAAATCATTATCTGATTTATTAATTAACCCTTTAAAATAAACAAAAATGATCACATTCATTTCCAGCCTCTTATCAGCCGGAGTATGCGTAGGAGAGACAACTCTAAGAAAAAACAGGACCAGCCACTCTGCATTTTACTTTCATTTAATGCTTCTTTGACTCTCTAGATTCGAGTCCTGTCAAGAAGAAACCCTTGGCTAGAGTAAAGCCTGCCTCCCCACCCCCATCCCACATAACCTACTTTCATTTAATCATTGAATTATTGTAATGCCTTTAAAACTTGAGTTCTTATAAACATGCAACCCCTCTCCCTTTCTAGAGTTGAGTTGTGCCTGGGTTTTCTTTTAGTCAAGCATACTCCTCTCTTCTCCCCACCTCCTAAGTGTCTTCTACTAAGTAGAATGGCAGATCCTTACTACTGCTACTACTACTACCACAACTACTACAACCTTATAAGAATACTTAAATCTTTAATACAAATAAGCTCAAAGCGCTTTACAATTCTGAATACACAGATAGCAACACGATGCAAAATAAAAACGTATTATAACACAAATGATAGCACATGATAAATATGGTCGGACCGCAATACAGAAATAAGTGTACGCGGGTCTAGAATATAAGGCGAATATTTACAGGTGATCAATGCTAAAGAAACAAACAGCATGCTGCAAATTAATATGCATTGCAGCGCGTACACTGACACACAATAATAAACATGGTGGCATACAATCATAAACATGGGGGCACACAATAATAAACACGTTAACATACAATAATAAACACGATGCATTACAATAATAAACACAGTGACAAAATAATAAACAAGGTGACACACAATAATAAAGATGGTGAAGCACAATACATATTAAATACGACCATGACACAAATAAATACTTAGACAGAAAGTAAATATTTAGAAATGTAAAATAAAAACAAATTACCTTGTAGGTGGAAAAGTTATAATAAAAAACCCGTAGATAAATCATGCTAAGACTGATAAAGAAGTTGTAGTTTAGGAAATTTTCTTGATAGATGTTTTGGTTTCTAAGTTCTAATGGTCTAATGACGATCTGATTCAGCTGACAAGTATCTTTATAATTATGAGCAAGAAGTTGGACATGTTATGCTTTATTGCTCATGACAAATATAGTAAGTCATAATATGTTTTAGTGCCCCCCTCCCCCCCGATAGGTACAGTAAACTATGTTTATTGTCTATGATATGTACAGTAAGCTAGATATTTATTGCCCTTGATAGGTACAGTAAGTCATAAGTTTTTAGTGTCCGCGATAAATACAGTAAGTCAATCACTTGTAACGTCTGTGATAGGTACAGTAAGCTATATATCTTGAGTTCATGAAGGTACAGTAAGCTATATATCTTGAGTTCATGAAGGTACAGTAAGCTATATATCTTGAGTTCATGAAGGTACAGTAAGCTATATATCTTGAGTTCATGAAGGTACAGTAAACTATATATCTTGAGTTCATGAAGGTACAGTAAGCTATATATCTTGAGTTCATGAAGGTACAGTAAGCTATATATCTTGAGTTCATGAAGGTACAGTAAGCTATATATCTTGAGTTCATGAAGGTACAGTAAACTATATATCTTGAGTTCATGAAGGTACAGTAAGCTATATATCTTGAGTTCATGAAGGTACAGTAAGCTATATATCTTGAGTTCATGAAGGTACAGTAAACTATATATCTTGAGTTCATGAAGGTACAGTAAACTATATATCTTGAGTTCATGAAGGTACAGTAAGCTATATATCTTGAGTTCATGAAGGTACAGTAAGCTATATATCTTGAGTTCATGAAGGTACAGTAAGCTATATATCTTGAGTTCATGAAAGGTACAGTGTGCGTTGTTGAATGCACGCAGTACGACTCAATCTAAAAATACATTTTATGACCACATTTCATCCCTCCACCCCTCTCTCTTTCTCTGATGCACAGCAAACCATCACTGTATATAAGAATATTTTTAGAAATCTGTTTATTATAATATCTCAAAGTTACAATACTATAATAAGAAAAAAATTAACTGCACCACACAATTAGGTCAAAACACTTCCAACCTCCACAGTCCATCGCAATTGGCCAAAGGATGGCACTGCCAGAACACACAAATGATAGACAATGAGCCTTCGGAAACACACTCTATTTATAACCATTGTTCCATGGCCATGCTACCAAACTTAGCTGGAGTTGGTGCCAACTGACTAATTCAAGAGAGACGCGGTAAAGGACAATGTCGATCATGACCTGAGCAATTTGACCACTGTCCGAATTTTGGTGATCGACCCATTGCGATAAGGTTCTAGAATAATGATCTGCTCTTATCATCAATTTTGTGATAATTAATACACGCATGCCATGGTATATTAGTCCTAGAGGTAAGTAATAGACACTCAAAGTCCTTCAGGTAAGTAGAGGACGTCAAGGTTCTATAGGTAAGTGGAGGACAATCATGGTTCTACAGGTGGGACGTAGAGAGTCAAGGTCATATAGGTAACTAGTAGACATAGGCATAAAGGTAAGAAGTAGACAATTAAGGTCAAACCGGTAGAGGTGAACAAACTCGTACAGGTAAGTAGTAAATAATCAATGTCATACAGGTAAGGAGTAGCGAGTCAAGGTCATAAGTAGTGGACAGTCAAGGTCATACAGGTAAGTAGTGGACAGTCAAGGTCATGCAGGTAAGTAATGGGCAGTCAAGGTCATGCAGGTAAGTAGAGGACAGTCAAGCTTCTGCAGTCTACACAAGGACAAGTCAGCCATGCCTGGTGAACCGTCTTTAGAAAACAAAACGAGACAAACTCGATTCTTTGGTTTCCATTCTAACATCACAGAAACGCGTCAATAAACTCCTTTCATTGTCTCACGTGAACAGACAGACAATAGCCTTAGATGCACTGTTATCACCGGAGTTTTAAGTAGTTTAACACCGTAACACAAGGCTTCTGTCTGATACATTTATTGTAAAATAACCGAAAAAATAGCAATCTTACTCTGAATAATAAAGCTATTAAAGAATTATTTTCCTTTTGTTCACGTGTATAAGCTGTACCATTAAATGTGAGAGTTTCGATATAAGTTGGAAACTAGAAACAGAACAGAACTTGCGTTTAGATCACTACAGTCAAGAATTGGGTTAAAAATTAAATCCACTGATGATTAACATTAGTGTTAAAGATGATTGGGAACACCCCAGAAAACAGTGCCTGGCTCGAATTAGATTGAGGAGACCACGCCTGGTTAGGATTTGCCTTAAAACAACGAGATGATTAAGAATGGAAAGTTGTTGTCTTCCTACACCAATCTTACACTGACAATTCCCAACACACGTAATGGTTGTTTATGCGAGAGCATAACTAAAAAGCAACATCGTTTTCCTGCTTTATTATGTTTCCTTTGACAAACGCCCCCCCCCTGCCCCCCCCCCCCCCCAGTCCACGCAAAATACCTGCTGGAGCTCGTTGCTTAATCACACGCTTGCTCAAGGTGTTTACTGCTTGGCTGACATCCAATTCTTAGAATCCCCGATGACTGCTCTCATTGTTTGCCTGCTTGCAAAAAACCCGGATAGGGTTTTCTGTTTGCGTCAGGACTTGCTCGCTTTGCCTGAAACGAAGTGCTTTCAATCTTAGACGCGAATAAATCTCTCTGTAATGGAACAAGAGCCCCCTTCAATATGCATCTTCTTGGTACACTCGATAGGCCTCGGACCGTGATTGTTTTCCCCCTCCTCCCAATTTGAGTGACTCTAATCCAATTGATGTCTTGCAGATTATTATATAGTAGTACCATGTTTACGCTCCTTGTTTTTATTAAGCAATTTATTTATTTTAATACTGTAAAGAGAGAGAGAGAGAGAGAGAGAGAGAGAGAGAGAGAGAGAGAGAGAGAGAGAGAGAGTGTGCGTGTGTGTGTGTTTTTTTTTTTCAATTCCAGATGCTTACAAGCCAAGTCGATTGAGTTTTTCATACATTTCTTTAATTTGTTATATATAAATTAATAAAAATATTTAGAAATCTTATGATTAGGAGCTCCCTCTAATAATCATTATTATGTTACGTTTCATCATCATCTTCATCATCATCTTCATCATCTTTATATCATCATCATCATCATTTGTAGTACAATATTAAATTGAAAGGGAAACAACTGGATCATAAATAAAAAGAAAAGGGGTAAAAGCAGAAGATAAGTTGCGTCCCATGTAACAAAAGCATTCAGCGTTTCTTTGTGTAGGACTAGTTTATCTATAATATTAGCGCGATGTAAGCCTAGGACAGAAGTGCTTCACCTAATTCAGTCATCTATAATATTCCCATTTACCTTGTAATCTCCCTTTTCGTCACATTCTTTCTTGCTTTCCTTTTTCCAGGTTTTCAATATCTCTTCTTTCCCTCACTTCCTTTAATCAAGAGTGAGGGAGAGAGCGAGAAAAAGTGTTGTTTGCAAAGTACTAGAATCTCAGATTAAGCAGATTAAAAATCCCGAGGCTTTGAAACGGCGAAAACATAAGTCCACGCTAGCAGTAATATTGGGTGCCTAAAGGATAGGTCACATATCAGATGAAAGTTTACTTGAATGAACTGCCCAGGAACCGTAACTCTGCCAGGAACCTCATATGTGCACACTCCTTTAAACAACTTTTTCTCGGTAATAATGTTACTACAACCGCCACACCTTGTACCTCTCAGCATGCTAGCAGGATTCCCAGACCAAACGCCACACCTTGTACCTCTCAGCATGCTGGCAGGATTCCCAGACCAAACGCCACACCTTGTACCTCTCAGCATGCTGGCAGGATTCCCAGACCAAACGCCACACCTTGTACCTCTCAGCATGCTGGCAGGATTCCCAGACCAAACGCCACACCTTGTACCTCTCAGCATGCTGGCAGGATTCCCAGACCAAACGCCACGAAGCCACCGAGAGAAAATGGAAGTCAGTAATAAAAACAGTCAACAAGGGCAGAGTGAAATATAACCACAAGAGTAAGATCACCCACCAACAGTAACAAGAACAACAATTACTACTACTACGGAATGTGTGAAAGAAAATATTTGCAATTTGAGCATGTGTGGGAAATATTTTTCACTTCTAAATGCCAGCCCACAGACCAGAATTTAATTTGTGATTGAATTAAGTTTAATTGTGCGCATGAAAATATTTGGCCTATATTTGAGTTTATACATTCTTAATATTTTTCTGAAATGTTCTTTTATTAATTATATACTTTACTTAAATTAAATAACAAACATATTCTACTATTAATTAACAACAAAATATACTCAATTAAAAAAAGTAATATTTCTTTATCATCATCTTTTCCAGTTACTTTGTATCCCCCCTCCTTTTTTTTTTTTTTTTAAACGAAGGAATCAGTTCGAACTCTTTTAATTCTCATATGAACTAGAGTACTAGACACTAAAGTGGTATTAATCCTTGAGAGTCAAAAGTCGCATTGGCGATAGTTGTTTCCCTTTGGCCTGGTCTCAGTAAGTTGAGCTGTGACCAGTGCATTGGACATCAGACAGAAAAAGCAAAACTGTGTCAAGCATTGAACTCTTTTTCAGTTGTCATTTGAACTATATAGTAAGCTGGTATTAATTATGGAGTCGAAAGTCGCATAAAGCGATAGTTGTCTACCTTGGGCCTTGTCTCAATAAGTTGAGCAGTGACCTAATGCATGCACAAGAGGCCCCAAAAGCACTCAACTGTATCTCTAGTCACATGGATGGTGAAGTGGAACGAAGAGCTTAAATTGCAATTCAAAAGCTCAGAAACAAACATTTAAAGAAAAACCAAGTCAGCAAATAAAATAAAAAATACAAATCAGTAAAATGTATCATATTTTTATGCATAAGAATTTTTGTTTTGAATATAAACTTGCCTGTAAATTACAGAACTAAATGACACCTTTAATCAATGCCCGTTTTTCATTTTAAGTTGTAAACATCGTAGTACATATCTCCTGATTCATATAAACAATGTAGATGTCATCTAGTCATTAATATAAAACTGTAGATGTCATCTAGTCATTAATGTCATCTAGTCATTAATATAAATACTGTAGATGTCATCTAGTCATTAATATAAACGTTAAATACAAAAGTTTCAAGTTCAGGCAGCGTCTGTGCTGAATGTCTCAGATTTTTGACGAAATTAAATACACAGTCTACTTCTATTGCTTTACATGGGGTATAATTTAACTAACAATTTATTCTTTGGCACCAACTCGGGTAGAAATAAACATACAAAATCGGTCTTTGGATCAATTTCGGGGACAATTAAACACACAATCCAGTCTTTAGCTCTAAATTTGGGGAAAAGTACAGTATACTTTTTTGGCTCTACTTCGAGTAAAGTGAAACACAATCTATTATCGGGGGGTGGTTGGTGGTTGGTTGAGTCTTTCAGGCACAGCCAATCGCATAGTATAATCGTTTTATATTTCGGGGGTGAAACCACTATGACAAAATGTAGTCTCAGTTTTGTTCTAGTTAAAAAAATTAATAAACTCGATCTAGCATTTGTTCTAGAGTAAGCAATCCTTTATTATTTTGATTCTATTCTATTCAACTTCAGCAAATGACAGAAAAGAATTAAAAACAAAAAATCAAACAACCTGCCTCGAAACACACACTCCCTTTACTTTTCGACACGTTAAAATAAAGAAAACAGAAAATAGCTTGATTTTATTGAAGTCCAGGCGAACAAGATTGTCCCACACAAACTGATCCTTTTATCCTACCACTTTTTGTAATAGTAAGCTATCCAGAATGATAGTTCTCCCACTCATTCAATTGTCCATGGGTATGCAATGATTACACTCACACGCACACGAACAACTGCTATGCCGACCATTACACATAGTTATTTAAGTTTCCGATGGAACAAACACTTTTACATAAATTATTCAAGCCATGGCTTTCTTCGTTTAAAATATATGTTGAGTTGATACTTCCTGACAATCCTTCCTTTTCAAAGCCCCAATAAAGATGTATACATCTGAGCAAACTTAATAATAAAATTAGAAATAAAACCGCTAATCTGATTAGTCTTAATTTTGTGGGATTCAAACAATAATATTAATTAACAATTCAGTTTCGCAAGTTTTAATGTTCGAATGTTTATTGTGTTGACTTGATGTTTTAATAGTCACCTCTTTCAAGAATATTAATTAAAACTTAATGTAACACTTGATTCGGAGGTCCTCAGACCTTCATTCTTTATTGGATTGGTCTTGGTCAGTAACAGATGCGATTAGATTAGGGGTAATCTCTTGGCATTTCTCACATGATTTACAATATCATGCACTTAAACCTGTCCCATTAGATTGTCTTCCAAACATCGAGATTCTGTTTCAAAGAGATTCGATAGATCAGGTCGGTCCAATAAAACTAGCGCCCACAAATGGCAACTTGTACATTTTGACTATTGTAGACTTTGGGACACTATGCAGAGACAACTGCCTTAATATTGATATAATAATTGTTGCCAAGCTTTGATTTCAGTTTGGGCTAGTGTCGGGTTACCTTCCGTAATTTTGACAGACAATGAAAGTAAATTTTTAAATAATGTGATGGCCAAAGTAAATTGATTGTGAATTAAACATCTGAAAAATACACCCTATAATCCACAGTACAACGGGATGGTCGAATGTTATAATGTTACACTGAATACTAGCGCGTAAAATGTGGACAAGAGACCGCGTGATTGGAATATATATTTACCAGTTTTACTTATCCCAAAACAAAAACTTCAGTGTGACCATACTTAGGTCTTTGCAACTATTATCGAAAATTCATACCTGAGTTTAGTATCATTGCAAAACTTTTGCATGATTTGATTAAGAAAAATGTATCAAACAATGTAGCGTGGACAGAAAATTGTGAGCAAGCATTTAAAACGTTAAAAGCACATTTGACTTTGCTGATGCAGTTGTGCGAATGCCTGATCTGACAAAAGAATTTGTTGTAAGGAATGATGATACTAATGACGGAATTAGAGTGTGCTTACTATAAGAATATGACGGAATTGGAGAGTGCTTACTATAAGAATATGACGGAATTGGAGTGTGCTTACTATAAGAATATGAAGGAATTGGAGTGTGCTTACTATAAGAACATGACGGAATTGGAGTGTGCTTACTCTAAGAACATGACGGAATTGGAGTGTGCTTACTCTAAGAACATGACGGAATTGGAGTGTTAAGAACATGACGGAATTGGAGTGTTAAGAACATGACGGAACTTTGTTTCCCATTGCTCACGGAAGCAGAAAACTAAGCAATACAGAAACTATTCTGAATCTTAAAAACAATGTTTGACAATTGTGTACACCATTTCTAGATTTCGCCAGTACTTGTATAGTAGAAAGTTTACTCTGGAAACTAATCATGGGGCGTTAGCATACCTAGCACAGGCACTCCATGTTTGTGCCCACCTTATGTGATTGTCGCCATACATTCAAGAGTATCTGACGGAGATAAAATATATATTGAGTAGTAAAAAATGTTATTGCCAATTATCTGTGTCAGAGCAAAGCGAAAGATACTGACTGAGTATCGTTTGGTTTGGTGATTCATGAATTGGAAGCTGTATTGTAAATTTATATGTGTGACTAACTTGTCGAGCAAGCATAGTCTTAAGCATGGGAGTGTCATATGATGGGGAATTCTCCCACACAATATTTTATATACATTTTCGTATTTTAATCTATAATTTTTAAATGATATGCTATTTGTGATTTGTATTATTTAAAAATGTACCATAAAGTTTATTTTTGGAAGTGAAGTCCACAAAGGTAAAGGGAGAAATTAATCTGCTGAGTGAGTAATAGCTGTGGGGTAGGGATGTTATTATTGTCTTTTGGCCTTGGTTGGTTGTCATGCAATTTTTATGCTGATGTAATCACACACTTATTTTTGGATAGTTTGTGTTGTGCTGACAGAACGTAGGTTGGAAGGTGCGAGGAAGTCATAGATTTAAATTTGATTGGATCAGGAGTGAGTATGGGTAGAGATGGGTGTGGTTTCAAGGGTAATAAAACCATGATAGAAATTCTATTCTTCACTCTTTGCAAAATAACTCTTTGGATGAGTGTTGAGACTGAGTCCCTCGTTAGCATGGGTTGTATATGAAAGAGAAGACCCTTGACTAGATAATGTAGAGTCGTGTCTGTATTGTGTGGATGGTTAGGTTTATTAGGAATGTTATATTATTTGAAACATGTTTAAAGTTTAATTTGTTTTGCAGAGGCATATCCCAAAATAAATATTTATTAATGTAGTAAATCGCAGTTTACTGAGGCTCTGAATTACTTGTGTGTCAGGGTTTTTTTCTGTTTGTCTCCTTTGTGGTTTATTTTCTTTTTTATTCTGAAATCTACAATGAGGGCTTTGGGTGCCAGATTCTGATTTATTTATGCCATTTCCTATGGAGCATGACATACCTCCTGCCAGCACATTGAAGCTGAAGTTAAGTCCGATTGTGACAGTGACTACAGGGCAGCTTGAACTTAATCAAACTTTTTAATCCAAAAATTACTGTATGATGAGAAACTAGGGCATAATGTATTTTTGCTGATTTTTTTATTGTTAAACTTTCCCTTTTTAAAATTTTTTTATTAATTGTATCTGTTAATGAAACGTAAATTATTTGTTTATACTTTATCGTAACTTGTAGTGATAGTCTCACGATTACGTCTTGTTCTCTGTTTGTCTCTACATCTATTTATGTACATATTTCATCAAATCTATTTATCGGTTTAAATAACTGAGCGGGGGTCATGAGTCAAATCGGCTAACAATTGCACACATGCATATATAACTAGTACTCCGCAAGGGCACTTGTAGATGTTTTGCATCATAACTCAATGCTAATATTGGTATGATTTATTATTACAAAGTCACCACAGAGTACAGCGGTGACATTCTGACGTTCCCTACCCCTTTGTGATAATTTTTAAGTTAAAATTTGAAAGAAAGTTTTAGTACTTCATTTTCGTATTGCTTATTATACCGGCAACATTGACTGAGTCAGAGGCATATTTCCTCGGTTTGTCGCTCCCCCCCCCCCCCCACCTTCTTTTGGACAGAACAGCTTTTTGATGTGTGGTTTGATTGATGAAAGCGGCTAGCGCGGGCGTTCCGACATGCCGTGGCTATTTGCACGTGCTGTAGGCGGAACTACGTGTGACGTCATTAAGTAAGTCCACGGCTGTAGATCACTTTTCTTATGCTCTACTTTCTGGACGCATTTATTTGCGGTGCGCCTGTGTGCCTAGCACAAACACAACGGTATGTGTGTGCGTGTGTGTGTTGTACTGACTTACATGTGCATGCACGTGCGCATATGCGTGCGTGTGTGAAGCATGAATGTGCACGCAGGCTAGCGCACAAGAGCTAGTCTTATTCTCAGGACTGCAATACACGCCCTAGTCACTTGTTACAACGGACAAAGAGAAGTGTAATGCCGGAGACCATCAAGACGTTTTGCTTTGAGAGTGAAAATGACAACTTCCCTAATTAGTACGATTTTCTTCACGATTCGATCGTTTCTGAGACTTCAGGCGACCGTTCAAGTCGGCTTCTGAACGTCACGGTGAATGTGATGTACAATTGTTCTTATTCATTTCATTGACAACAGGGCCGCTCAAACTTGCTTTCTGAACGTCGCGATGTCATTGCTAGTAGAACCATTTAATCCAGCCTTTAAACACCATAACAGTGTGACGTATGCACAGCCTAATATTAAAGATCGAAACAGAAGTAAATAACTAGATCGGTGTGACGTATACAAACAGGTAAAAAATAAGATCGGTGTGACGAAAGCACACTGTAATGTTCAATTGGGAAACAGAGGTAAATAACTAGATCGGTGTGACGTATACAAACAGGTAAAAAATAAGATCGGTGTGACGAAAGCACACTGTAATGTTCAATTGGGAAACAGAGGTAAATAACTAGATCGGTGTGACGTATACAAACAGGTAAAAAATAAGATCGGTGTGACGAAAGCACACTGTAATGTTCAATTGGGAAACAGAGGTAAATAACTAGATCGGTGTGACGAAAGCACACTGTAATGTTCAATTGGGAAACAGAGGTAAATAACTAGATCGGTATGACGTATATACCTGTAATGTTCAAGAGGGAAACAGATAAAATACAAGATCGGTGTGTGACGTATACACCCTGTAATTTTAAAGATCCATACAGAGGAAAGTTTGATTCATGCGAACTTGTTATCATCTATTGAAGGATAATTATATAATTTCAAAATTTGCCTTTTGGGGTGTGGGTGGAGGAAGAACGAAACTAATTTGCATTTATTTTACAGAAAACGTTATTCTGTTAACTTGTATCTTCAGTCTTTTAAATTCTTGCCAAGACTGGCCAAATTCCAACCACACAAACTCTCCAGATCTTCCACAACAATTTCTATTAAAATTATTTTTACACTTCTTTCGGAAGCGTGTCTATGTGTTTGTATGTGTTTCTTGTGTGCGTATGTGTGTGGTGAAGGGGTGGTGGTGATGCAACACTTTAGGAGAAATTGCAAGTGTTGTATACAACTTAAATATTGTTGGATGTATGCTCTATAAATCGCACGACACCGCTCAATCTAATGCTGTGGGCAAACGTACAATGCTCTGAGCCGCTTCTGTCACGCTTTTGCTGTCACACATGATATGTAATGACAAAGAGTAATATATATTAAGTATTTGTAGAGTTTGACAGTTTTGGGTTTTATAAAAAATGCTGAAATTTTAGCAATGAGCACATTAGTACTATTATAGCATTATTAAAAAAAAAACTTTTAAAAATACTGAATTTTAAGTGCAAAGTGAGCATATTGATCTGTGATTGTAATAGCGAGCACTCTGAGTCGCCTGTGTCTTTGAGCATGGGGAGCCGTGACTGTCAGTGGCTATTATGAACCGTGAATGTGCCATTGAGCATTGTAAGTTGTAACTGTGTCATTGTGCATTGTGAGCCGTGACCGTCAGTGAGTATGGTAAGCCTTGATATTGCGTCTGTGAGCATTGTGAACCGTGACTGTGTCAAAGAACATTTTCAGCCGACTCTGTACAAGTGAGCACTGTGAGCCGCGACTGCCGCATTGCTTTGTGGGACTTACGCCGTATCCACTGATCCCAATCAATAACGTGATGACGTCATACACATCGATGAATTGTACACTGCAATGGCGAATGTAAGCCATTACTGAGGGGTTAGCAGTCATCCTTAGAAAAACAGTTTTGTAACGGTAAAGATATTTTTGTTGCTTGTTTACTCCGCTGTTTATTTAGCGCCAAGTTCCTGAGAAGAATGACGACTCTGAGACTTAATTAAGGATATAGAAGATCAAGCTTCGAGCTAATCATGACAACCGAGAACCTAAAATGTTGCCTGACAACTTATTTTTTGTGTATGTTTTTCTTCAGACTTTCCTTTTCTCTGTTCTGTTCCGTTATGCTTGTGTATTTTCGTGCTCGATTAAGAATCTAACATTCAGGTTGCAGGAGATCAAACCACCTGCTGAACGTGACAATCGCTCGTAAAACTGTTTGTTGAGAGTTACCTTTTCTTTTTTTAATTTTCCCCTTTCTCTTCCTATTTTGTCTTCGTTTCTTCATACCAGAGTGTAGCGTTCGGTGAAGGGTGAGTTTGTAGCGTTCCCACAAAGGGTGAGTTGCTTGCTTTTTAAATTAATTTTCTTCCACTACCGGTCGATGTGTGTGTGTGTGTGTGTGTGTGTGTGTGTGTGTATGTGTAGCATTGTAAAAGGGACAGGAAGGTCACCCAAACAGTGAACGAGATAAGTACACTAAAATCTATCATACTGAGTGTGGATTCTAGTTGCCCCAAAACTCTTGTAAGAAACAGTTTTGTGTAGAAATAAAAAGAGGCCAAGAGAAAAACTATAAAGAATTAAAAATGTTCCTTGTGAAGAATATTAGGAAATAGGAAGAGTAACTGTTCGTTTCAATATTATGTATAGGCGTACGTCTGTGAGTGTGTAGGCATTTGACTTAGTACAGAGTGCGTAAGGCATTCTTTGTTGCATGGTCTGTCCAGACATTTTCTTTCTTGTATACGCGCTCGTCTTATCAGTATGTTGGACTTCGTTTCGTTACTACTGAAGTAGATAGCTCAGTGCAGTGTGAAAACGATAGTGATTTAGCACTGAATGCTTGTAGCAATTTGAGAATGACAATGGTTCATTATCGTCAACACTTTCGTTCACTCCAGCCTGTGACACACGCTGGAGAATTTTCAAATGGGGGCTGATGATAAACTGTGTACTCGTGTGACGCGTCACATTTACCCACGTATATTTAAGCAGGCCGAAATTGTACAACGTGACAACAATCAGAAAATACCTCGCTGTATGCCTGCTGCCAAGCAGACGACAGAGCTCACAGCCGGATGCAGTTTATCATTCCAGAGAACCACCAAGATCGCTCATCTCACCAATACGCGCAGGAGGCAGACAGTCTTGTAGAAATCATTGCACTATTCTATACAGGGTTCTAAAGTGCAGCTATCGGCGAAAGTTGTCGCGATTGAATTCAGCCTGTTCGTGACAAGAGTTCTTCTGAAGCCATTAAAGAAAGCTCTCAAGTTTGTTGTCGATCCGAACTAATCCAGTTGAGAGGCTCCTGAAGAAGCAAGACATCTTACGAAACAGTCCTCGCGTTTCAGACTTCGGTCTCCAAAGACAGGTTAGAACTTTGGCGTACTCTTACGAAAGTTTTCAAGTTTGTAAATCAAAGAGGTGGAATGACGTATTTCGCTGGAATGTGATACTGCTGGCCGAGTTTTGACTGGTATGTCATTCTGGGTATGACCTTGTCGTGCAGCACGTGCAATGATCTGAAGGTTGCGGTGCACGAGAACTTGTGGAACTACTGGAGATGACCAAATCAAGCCTGAGGACCAAATCAAGCCTGAGGACCAAATCAAGCCTGAGGACCAAATCAAGCCTGAGGACCAAATCAAGCCTGAGGACCAAATCAAGCCTGAGGACCAAATCAAGCCTGAGGACTAAATCAAGCCTGAGGACCAAATCAAGCCTGAGGACCAAATCAAGCCTGAGGACCAAATCAAGCCTGAGGACCAAATCAAGCCTGAGGACCAAATCAAGCCTGAGGACTAAATACATTTGCTTGTCCTTTGTCTACTGCCGGAATATACATATACTGGATATATTATTGACCTAAGACAAAATACATTTTACGAAGTGAACACCTGTGTTGGCATAAGACCAAAAACTTCTTACAGACACTAGAAGATTTAATTAAGACAAAATACATCTTATAGGCTAAACACCAGTATACCGACAAAATACAACTAAGAGGTACACATTTGTACATCGAACATAAGACAAATACATTTTACAGATGAAATCTTTTCATTGAACATAAGACAAATACATTTTACTGTTGAAATCTTTTCATTGAACATAAGACAAATACATTTTATAGATGAAATCTTTTCATTGAACATAAGACAAAATGCATTTTACAGATGAAATCTTTTCATTGAACATAAGACAAATACATTTTATAGATAAAATCTTTTCATTGAAATTAAGACAAAATACATCCTGCAAAAAATGATAAAATTGTTTTCAACCTGAGAGTAAATATGTTTTAGAAGAGATAAAATACATACTAAACATGTTTTAGATTTGTGAGAAAATATTCTACAAATAAAACGAAATACATTGTCAAAATAATGTTTCAGATCTACAAGTAAACATCCAACAGTGGAGACAAAATCATTCTTAAAAATAAGTAATTAAAAAAAATGTTGTTTTTAAGATCTGTGAGAAACATCCCTCGGACGCAAAACACGTCATCATAGAATTGTTTAAGATCTTCAGATAAACATTCAATGGACGAAACAAAAAAATCATTATAAAAAATGTTTAAGATCTATGAGTAAACATTCCACAGACGAAACAAAAGACACCACCAATGAACGTTTAAGATCTGTAAATAAACATCGTACAGACATAACAAAATACTTCATCAAAAATAATAAAAACTGTGTTTATTAGATCTGTGAGGAAACATTTTACAGACGAAACAAATTACATCATGAAAAAAGTTTAAAATCTGTTAGTAAAATTCCTACAATCGTAACAAAATGCAGAAAATGGCTAACACTACTGCAGTGAACCCCCCCCCCCAATTTCATAAACCGAATATTGAAAAATACCTTTTATTCTACAAATCATGTATAGCTATGTATATAAATGTCGGTTTTTCTAAAATGAACAGTATATATCTAAGTACTTTATGATTTGACTTCAGGAAGTAAAAATGAACTTAAACCCGTTTGAATTGTTGTCGCTGTTGATACTTTTCTTACATGATGTGTTGTAAGCAAAATAGATGAAGATGATGCTTTATGTAAAATGATTGTTTTTAATTGTAAAAGCAAATTCTTGTATTCTTGTATGGGTTTCTCTGTTTTTTCTCTTTCTTTCTTAGAAAATTATTATTGTTTCTATACTGTTGTAATTGTAAAAGCAAATTCTTGTATTCTTGTATGGGTTTCTCTGTTTTTTCTCTTTCTTTCTTAGAAAATTATTATTGTTTCTATACTGTTGTAATTGTAAAAGCAAATTCTTGTATTCTTGTATGGGTTTCTTTGTTTTTACTCTTTCTTTCTTAGAAGTTTATTATTTTTTTTGTATACTGTCGTTATTTATTATGGAATTTTTCTTAATCCTGTCGTCCGCCCTACCATTTCTCTTTGCCTCCTTCCACGCCTTCTTGTATTCTTCCTTCCTTACTTCATTCACTCTCCATATATCCTTCTATTCGTTTTATTTCCCTCTATTCTTTCATGTATACACTCAATCTCAAAGTCTTCATTTTATACTGCTATTTATATCGTTTTATTTCCCCTCTATTCTTTCGTGTATACACTCAATCTCAAAGTCTTCATTTTATACTGCTATTTATATCGTTTTAGAATTTAAACTTCATTTATTACCACCACCCCACCCACATCATTTTCGATCTTCTTGTTGAAATAATAAAAGAAGATCGATATTATGTAGATGACAGATGGATAAAAGTCCTGTACATCAGCCTTCTGGCTGTATATGATACACAAACAAGCGCGTGCAAAACAAACATGGAAAACGTCCTGATTGAGGTTGTTGTGGCAGGATATCAATCCCTCCTTGCGTAATGCTCGTGGCGGCCGCTCGAAGCAGGCGTTCGAATTAGAAACCGGGAGGAAGGAGGAGAAGGAAGAGGAGGGGGAGGGAGTTTAAATCTTTCTTTTTCATTCACTATTGATCAAACTAGTCTCTGTGGGGTATTTTTCTCCTTTCTGAAACGGATTTGTGAAGTGTACTAAAGGCTACAACTCTTTAAATCTAACAATTAGTTGCCTGCGCTGCTTAACAATGCATGTGCCGTCATGGAATTATGGGATGTCGGCTGGCACACAGGTGCCTAAAATAAACTGCGAATGTGGAATATGACGCAACAGGTACGACATGTAGCGGTGCAGAGACTGTTCGTCACGATTCGCTTTGCGTGCACTGCTCTGAAACACATGCACTAACATTATACAGAACGAAACTACGACTAGGAGCAGTATGTGGGAGTGCTATTTCAATGTATGAGTGTAGTTATTTCACTCTGTAGGAGTAGCTTGTTCAGTGTGTACGGGTGAAGCTTTCTGAGGGAGTATTTACTGGAGTGAATCCAGTTATTCAGTACAGGGATAGTTGTTACTTTAGTGAATGAGAGTATTTTTTACTTGTAACAAGTAGTTATTTCAGTGTAGCAGAGTAGTTATTTCAATATAAGTAGAAGTTATTTCGGTGTTTGTGTGTATGTGATAGTTATTTCAGTGTAGCAGAGTAGTTATTTCAATATAAGAGAAGTTATTTCGGTGTTTGTGTGTATGTGATAGTTATTTCAGTGTAGCAGAGTAGTTATTTCAATATAAGAGAAGTTATTTCGGTGTTTGTGTGTATTGATAATCATATCAGTGTAGCAGAGTAGTTATTTCAATATAAGAGAAGTTATTTCGGTGTTTGTGTGTATGTGATAATCATATCAGTGTAACAGTATAGTTGTTTCGATATAAGAGAAATATAAGAGAAGTTATTTCGATGTGTGGTAGAGGATAATCGTCACACTGTGCGGAAATATTTATTCCATTGAACTTGAGTAATTGTTTTAACATATGAGTGTAGTTGTTGTGTTATTGTATGAATATAGTTGTTTTAGTATATGAGTGTAGTTGTTGTGTTAATGTATGTATTTAGTTGTTTTAATGTATGATGGTAGTTGTTGTTTTGTTATTGCATGAATATAGTTGTTTTAGTATATGAGTGTAGTAGTGTTAATGAATGAGTGTAGTTGTTGTGTTAATGTATGAGAGTAGTTGTGTTAATATATGACTGTAGATGTTGTGTTAATGTATGAGTGTAGTTGTGTTAATATATTAGCGTAGTTGTTGTGTTAATGTATGAGTGTATTTGTTTAAATATATGAATGTGGTTGTTGTGTTTAGTTGTTGTGTTAATGTATAGTAGTTGTGTTAATGTATGAGACTAGTTGTTGCATTAATATATTAGTGATATATGAGTGTAGTTGAATTGTATGAGTGTAATTGTATTGTATGAGTGTCGTTGTGTTAATATATGAGTGTAGTTGTATTGTATACATGCAGTTGTTCTTTTGTATGGGTATAGTTGTAGTATTTATTGTATGAGTGTAGTTGTATTATATGAGTGTCGTTGATGTGTTGTATGAGTGTAGTTGATGTGTTGCACGAGTTTGTTGTTGTAATGTATGAACGTAACTGTTTCTTTTAATGTATAAAAGTATTTTGTTACGTACTTATTTAGATATTTTAGTGTAATTTATGAAATTATTTCATTGCCTTCACTATACAGAAGTAGTTATTTCTATTTTAGAGAAGAAGTTATCGCAGAGTTTGAGAATAGTTATTGCAAGTATGAGTAGTTAAGTCAATGTACGCGAGTAGTTATTGCTGTGTTTGACAGTAGTTATTGCAATGTTTGACAGTAGTTATTGCAGTGTTTGACAGTAGTTATTGCAGTGTTTGACAGTAGTTATTGTAGTGTTTGACAGTAGTTATTGCAGTGTTTGACAGTATTTATTGTAGTGTTTGACAGTAGTTATTGCAGTGTTTGACAGTAGTTATTGCAGTATTTGACAGTAGTTATCATAGTGTTTGACAGTAGTTATTGCAGTGTTTGACAGTAGTTATTGCAGTGTTTGACAGTAATTATTGTAGTGTTTGACAGTAGTTATCGTAGTGTTTGACAGTAGTTATTGCAGTGTTTGACAGTAGTTATTGCAGTGTTTGACAGTAATTATTGCAGTGTTTGACAGTAGTTATCGTAGTTTTCAAGAGTAGTTGTTGCAGTGTTTGAGTAATTATGTCAATATGCATTAGTTGTTATTGCAGTGCTTAGGAGTAGGTATACATGTTTATGTGTATTTACGTGAATATTCAATTGTGTTATTTCAGTGTTTGTGTCAATGTTTGTGTCAATGTTTGTGAGTAATTATTACAATATTATGTCAATGTTTGAGAGGAGTTATTGCAGTGTTTGTATCAATATTCGAGAGTAGTTATTACAGTGTTTGTGCCAATGTTTGAGAATAGTTATTGCAGTGTTTTGAGTAGTTATTGTACTGGTTGAGACTAGTTATTCCAGCTCATGAGTAGTTATGTCAATTGCACAGGAGTAGTAGCTAAGCTCAAGACTATGTGTAGTAACGTCATTGTACAGGAGTAGCTAGCATAGTGTTTGAGTAGAGCTTGTCTGTTCTGTGAAGTATTTATAGCAGTGTACGGGGTACTTATTTCACTTTCACTTAAGTGCTATGATATAGTAATTCATTTATTATAGTAGTTATATAATTGTTTAATATAATTATATCATTTTATGCCTGCTTAACTACTTTAACGTATAATAAATATAATTTAATTACTATAGTAGTTATATCATTGTTTGTCGGCTTTAACTACTTTAACGTATAATAAATAGAATTTAATTACTATAGTAGTTATATCATTATTTGTCGGCTTTAACTACTTTAACGTTTAATAAATACAACGATGACCACCACTCTCCATTCTAAAGAAAAGAGGTTTGCTTTCTTTTGTTTAATCACTTTAATTATCAAATTGTCGTTAAAATCATCAATTTACCTTAAGTTCCTTTTGCTAATCGTTAATCTTTCAGAAATCATCTGCTTTGATTTTTGGGGGGCAGTTTTCTGCGAGTCTGCTAATTAAAGCAAAACAAGAAAAGCAAACTGTATTTCTTTTCTCAACACCAATAATTTTGATGGAAACAATTTCACTGTCTAAAGACGAAGAAAAGATTGAAACCCACAATGTCTTTTTATTGAAATTCCCCGATACATTACCTCGGAAAGCCACGATATACATACTATTATATCATGAACCAATAATTATATATATATATATAAAAATACTACAAAAGAAAATCAAAACGATAGAGAGCAAACACCCCACAGTCCGACAAATTAATTTGTCACAGTTATTGTTTCCTGCCACTGGCCGTCTTCCCAACCACAAAGGCAACTTATTAGCACAAATCTAACATTATTATCTAAGACAACAAAAAGCGTCTGGGCGATGGCGGCGGTACTTTGCCAAACTGCAGCCCCTTTAATCATTAGTTGTCAGAATGTCTCAGACAAGCAATAGGTTTACCCTTTCACGTCGCCTACAAGCACACAGTTCACAAGTGAAATAATTATGGACGCAAAATGCATGCATTCGTAAAATAAACACAAAAGATCCACTCCCATGTAAGGTAAATAGACGGTATTTCATCCACACTCAAAGAGATGATGTCTTTAAGAGAGAGAGAGAGAGAGAGAGAGAGAGAGAGAGAGAGAGAGAGAGAGAGAGAGAGAGAGAGAGAGAGAAGGGAGAAAGGACTAGTTTGAGGGAGAGGAAATATATATATAGACAAATATATATAAAGACAGACATACAGACACACAGACAGATATATGTGAATAAATAGACAGACAGACAGACAGACAGATAGATAGATAGATAGATAGATAGGCAATCAAGGTTGTTCTATGATAGAAAAGCACTACCATGTTCTGTCATGGGCAGGCACTGTGTTCTATGTTAGTCAGGCATCGATATGTTATGTGATAGACAAGCACTGCTATGTTCTGTCATGGGCACATTATGTTCTATGGTAGTCCGGCATTGATATGTTCTGTGATAGACATGAGACTGAGTTCCAGTTTCAGGTTTAAAGAAATTCACTCGCTGATTAATTTCAGTTTGGACTGGTTGATATCTCACATCACTGCGCAATTAAGTGTTCAGTTAGAAACGTATTTTATATAATGTCATTTTTATCAAAATAGTTTCATAAAACTAAAGAAGACGAAGATGGAGGAAATAAGAAAAGAGAAACAGTAAAATGAAACAAATGTGTGTTCCGATTTCGCGCTCTTTTTTACAGATGCCAGTTTGTTGTTTACAGTACTGATTTCGCTCTCTCCGCCTTCAATGTTAGTAGTCTGATTCTTTTTTTTTTTTTTTTTTTTTTTACCGATGCCAGTTTGTTGTTTACAGTACTAATTTTTTTGAGGGTACCCATGGAAGATAAATACTGACTAATGTTCAAATTTGTGCCATGTCTTTCTACGAATACGGATCGTGCCTGGTGTTAAAATGTTTGTACAAGCCTAATTTTTCATCGTTCTATGCAAAGCAAAACAGAATAAACATTTTAAGAAATTAAATAAACAACTTGAAATTTAAAGAATAACGTTCATATTATTTTACAAATAAAAAAAGAGATACAAACACCCACCCACCCACCCCCCAAAAAATGACAGCAAAGAGAACCTCCAGCAACTGTTTACAACTAATTTATCAGTGACATGATTAAAAAAAATCTAGAGCTACTTGAAACTGCTTTATAAAGTACAGCCAAGCACCGTCATATATTATACAAATTCGGTATTACATTGTAGAGCACAGACACCGTTATATGTTATATAAATTATACATTCATAATTAAATTAAAGCAACTAATAAAATCGAACATAAACAACTTCAAAATGTTTATCCCATAAAATAAAATCACCAAGTCCAGAAAAAATATTTCAAACATAGTAAACAAGCTGGCAAATTAAAACAATTCTTATCGAGTCAATGGCAAGCGAAACTAGAACTAGCGGGCAACAAAACCTCAAGAACCTTAAGCCAGAAACACAGTAAAACGTATTTTTTATTTTTGTACTATGTATGATTACCGGCAAACAATTGTCACGCAGTAACAATCACGCAGTGACTCACATGTAGCATAAAAACGCTATGCTAAGTAGTAACCACGCTTTAGTTAAGTATTTACGTTAATAGCGATCCCTTTTTTCGTTACCATCATCTTTTGTCTCCCCCCCCACCCACCCCCAAACTTCGATTTGATATGGGCTGAATTGACCTGGTTTGCTTTACCGGGTGAATTTAAAAACAATAGAATTAAATATTACCTCAATGCTTTATTGTGTAATGTCAACATATATAACAACGTTGCAACGCCCTGGTATTACAAAAATGCAACATTTTATTTTTTATTCACGATTTACAAACTGAAACACTCAGGCCCTTTTTTAATCAGAATTAGGGAGTATCATGTCCTCTGCACAATTAAAGAAAAATACTTTACAAGAAAAACGTGTTCATGTTGACTACGTGCAGGTTGCGCAAATCTCTAGGGGTTGAAACTCTGCTTCGTTTATCACCCCGCGAAGTCTTGTTTTTCTGGGCGCGGAGCCCGTGAAGTCGGCAGCTCTGTTGCATCAGTTTTATTTCTTGTTATCTACCGCCCAATGCATACATCGTCATTGTTGTGTGGGTATGGAAAAGAAAGAAAGGCGTACCGCGGCTGACGTTGCAGGCGTGAAAACATCCCATAATTTATCGAAACATCAGTCCCTCGCCGTATGTCGTCACTAGTCCGTCTAGTCAAACGAAATCAAAACCTTAAGCTCTCATGTTAACTAGATCGATCTGAATGAGGAAACGATTCTAAGACCGGATGTGCTTTTCAGAACTCCGTGATCCAAACAAACCAAGTGATAACTAATTGATCATGTTTTGCACGCACGCACGCACGCACGCACACACACACCACAGACACACAAACAACACAGACGCATTGTTTTTAATGCCGTGTGTCAGGCCTTGTGTTATTGACACTTTCTCATTTCCGTGACCCTCATTCCCTAAGAGACTGCATCTCAACAGCAATGTATGTATTGCGCTTTTGCCAGTGCTGCAGATGAACATGATTATATGCGTCGAAACATCTTCGTGCACCAGTTCTTTGACTGGCAACGCACGGTACAACAATACCTTAAAAAAAAAAAAATAAGAAAAGCGAATGGCCTGCACTAGGGATGGAATGGCAGCACATTCTGCTATCTGATATCTCGATATCGCTCCGTTCTTCGATATTGCTCTTGCCAGCCGTGCCGTTCGCTTATCAGCTAAGAATTGCATCACTCTGGTCACTCTTAGACTGCTTGGCAAAAAGGAAAAGAGATGCTTAAGCAATTTCATGTCAATGTCTGGAATTCTGGCATCCGTAAAAGAACAGAGTGAACGAGCGAGTAAACACACAGATTTGGTTTGACCTACTTGTGCACTACAATAGAATATGTTTATGCAAGAAAAAAGAATCACTTGTCGTTCACGTTTGGACGTGCTTTCAGTTGTGTATCACAGCAACACAGACGATTCTTCAATCTGTTGAGAAGAGCAGACCCAATCATTTGACGCCATTTCATACCAAAATCAAAAGTCTTGCTTCCAGTCTCGATGGCTGAAATCAATGCCCTTGTTCTAGTGTTGTTATATTCTCTATTGATAGATTTGCTCTTCTTGAGATACTTTAGCTCGAGCACATGGATGATTATACCATTATCCATAATACTTCATCCATGCTGGATAGTCTAGTCCACATACTTAAAACCTGTGGTGAATTGTGACCACGAGTCAACATACACGGTCGCGCTGGTTTGACAGTCAAGTCCATATATTTAAAACTGTGGTAAAATGTGATCACGAGTCAATATATACGGACGCACGGGTTTGGCAGTCAAGTCCACACAGTTAAAACTGTGGTGAATTGTGACCACGAGTCAACATACACAGACGGGCTGGTTTGAGTCAAGTCCACATCCTGTAACTGTAGTGAATTGTATCAGGGGAGTCAGTATAAACGGAAGCGTTGATTTTACAGTATACATCCTTTAAAGTTTAAACTGTGATGATGTGTCCGGGACTCTGTATACACGGACGCGCTGGTCTGATAATGACTTCTTTAATGTTTACTTGATCAGAGCGAATCGACATCCGCGCTTGGGCTTCAAAGAAATCGATGTTGTAGGTTCAAATGCCACGCGATACACGAAATAAGTTAAACACAATTTTAAATTCCTAAGCAACTGTTTTGTTTTGTAATGATGAGTCACTATAATCAGATAAATTTGTCTGTAAAGTGTGTGTCGTCCATACTCATTCCATTGTCTTAATCTCTTAGAATCTCTCCCGTATCATTCCATGTTTAATAGACCGCGCGCTCAAACGTGCGACATTTAAACATTTTTTGTCATCCGTATGAGATTAAGATGTGTGCCTTAGTCCGAAGAGATCAGTAATTGATTTGGTAGAATATAAAATGAACTGGAAATGCTCGCCGTAACATATATGTTCAGTAAAATAAATAAAATTCGCACAAACTCAAAGTGAACAACAAGGCTACTCCTTTAGTTTAAGGATCGTCCTGTCAATTAAAAAAAAAAGGGGGGACTTAGCATCCTCAGTCTCCTTAGAACACAAATATATATAAAAATAATTTACAAGCGCAGTACAAGAGAAACACCAATGTTGGGTTTAGTTATAGGGGAAGAGGAGGGAGGAGGGGGAAATTCAAAACATTTCAGAGGTATTCAAAACACAATCAAATGTTGAATTTCTTTAAGTTCTCTCCCCCTTCCCACCGACACACACACACACACAACGAAAGAAAGAAATTTCAAAATTGCTCTATAAATATACAGCACAAGACAAAGAACGAAATTCGATTGAGAGTTCTTATGAGACCAATAGCAATAATAAACAGAAATGAAAATGTGCAGTTGTGTGTCATGGTCTGGCTTTAAGGACGTCCGGTTCATCAGGGCTCAAGTTTGCCATTGGAACAGTTGGATAGGAGCGATAACTCCACATGTTCTACTGGTATTCGGACTTTAATTATAACGCACATGATAATTCGATGAGCTCGGCCCTGACAGTTGTGTTCCAAAATTCCGGGGTTCAAAGTTGCTAGTGCTGTCTGCAATATTTTGGGGATTGCGCTGACACTACATAACCAGTTAAGTTATGCCGTTTTAAATACTGCAAGCCTAACGGTGATCTACAAACAGTGGCTGCAAAATGAGAGTTTAACACACAGCACGCACAATAGATTTGGTCGGGCTGACAAGGTCTGGAAAATTGTGAACAGTAAATTACTTCCACCCGTCATTCGAGAACAATACTAGTTCAAAATCGATTGGATTAATTTTGACAGCCAGAGCGAGAAGGAGCTTTACAGGTAGTGTGCTCTGAAGATTTTAATTTGTTTCCGATGCCTTGCCACTGGCTCGGTCACCTGCAATTCGACAAATCAAGAAGGCCCAACAATGCAAAAAAAGCAAGAAAAAATAATGGAATGAATGGAAAAGAGAAAGACTGCACACAAAGCCGAACTGACTGTAGAAAGAAAACTTGTGGTGGTGTAAAGAATAGTGGTGTACAAGTGAGTAAAATGGACGCCATCACTAGATAGCTGAATGCTTGTACTAGTGGTTGTATGGTAGGATCAGAGGTTGGATGGTTGAAGTAGAGGTTGATGGTTGGATCTGAGTTTGGATGGTTGGATCAGAGGTTGTGTGGTTGGAGTAAAGGTTATATGGTTGAAGCTGAGGTTGTATGGATGGATCAGAGGTTGTATGACCGAAGTAGAGGTCCCAACCTGTGGATCAGAGGTTGGATGATTGAAGAAGAAGTTTAATGGTTGGAGTAATGGTAGATGGTTGGAGTAGAGGTTAAATGGTTGAAGTAGAGGTTGAATTGGTATGGTTGGAGAAGCAATTGAATGGTTGGAGTAGTGGTTAGATGGTTGGATGGCTGAGGTAAAGGCTGGATGGTTGGAGTAGATGTTAGATGGTTGGATCAGAGGTTGGATCAGAGGTTGGATGGTTGAGGTAGAGGCTGGATGGTTTGTGTGGATGTTAGATGGTTGGGTCAGAGGTTGAATGGCTGAGGTAGAGGCTGAACGGTTGGAGTAGAAGCTGAATGCTTGAGTGTCGAAAATTCACTAATATATGGCCATGAAAAGATATGCGTCTTGGTCGTTGGAATTAAAATATTCCAAATAAACATGCAAAAGCACACACACACACACACACTCACACACACACACACACACACTCACACGCACACGCACACACACACACACACACAAACACGCACGCGCACGCACCTACCCACGTACCAGTAATATGTGTATATTCTAAAAGACTCACCGTCACACCGCTTTTTATCTCTAGTTTAGTTCAAAGATAATTATTTTGTTAACTTCTAACTTTTTAACTCTAGTTTAGTTCAAAGATAATTATTTTGTTAACTTCTAACTTTTTAACTCTAGTTTAGTTCAAAGATAATTATTTTGTTAACTTCTAACTTTTTAACTCTAGTTTAGTTCAAAGATAATTATTTTGTTAACTTCTAACTTTTTAACTCTAGTTTAGTTCAAAGATAATTATTTTGTTAACTTCTAACTTTTTAACTCTAGTTTAGTTCAAAGATAATTATTTTGTTAACTTCTACTCAAAAAGTTAAGAGATCAACGACATGTTGTTATCATTTAATCCATCAGTTCAATTCTCAGATACTTATATGTTGTTAACTATTAATCAACCAGTTCCGTGTAAAGATAATTTATGTCTTGTTAACAATTAAGCAATCAAATCATTTACAAAACATTTCTTTTATGAATTATGTGATAATATTCAGCATTATTTATCATACGATAACATACTAATTTGCGATTAAATTGCAATGGATTGTCGATACATAAGATTGTTACTGTTACAAAAAGTCTTATTTTGTATATCATTCCAATAATTGTAACTTTTCTTCTACTCACTCACACTTCACCGAATGCCATTCTCTTCATGCTAAGAGAAAATCATCAACATCCTTATACACTCTTGAAAATAAATACTTTTATCCCTTGTCTGCAATTTTCATTTCCTCTTGCTGAATGAACTTTTAACCGGAAGAGGCGTGTGGTGGTGGAGTTAATAGATGGCGCTGATGTAAACTACTCAAGCAAACATAATCAACTTAAACAGCGGGTAAATTACGCCAGCAGTTAAGTCCACTGGCGTTTAGTTGGCGGCAGGATTAAAGAAGGAACATAATTATGATGGAGCAGATAGTGAAATATGTCTGGCAAAGAAATTCTCCAGCCAGTGAGGCCGATTTAGCAGATGAAATTTTTTATTCGAACTTGAAGGAGTTGGACGAGGCTGATTCTCAGACAGAGGTTAAGGTCTGACGAGATTGATTCTCAGAGGTCGAAGTTTGATGAGACATTTTCTCAGATAGAGGTCAATGTCTGATGAGATTTATTCTCAGAGGTAGAAGTTCGACGAGACAAATTCTCAGAGGTTAAGGTTTGAGAGGATTTTATCTCAAAGAGGGTCTAGGTTGGATGAGAGGTCGAAGTTTAACGAAATTTAGTCTGAGAGAGGGCAAGGTTCGACGAGGTATGGTATCAGCGAGAGGTTAAGGTCAAAGGAAATCTAGTGTTCGACGAGACATTCTAAGAGGTCAAGGTTTGTTGAAATTTAATTTCAAAGATACGTAGAGTTTGACAAGATTTAGTCTAAGAGAAGGATCATGGTTTGAAGAGATATAGAGTTAGAGAGAGGTCAAAGTTTGAAAAGATTTAATCTCAGGGAGGGGTCAAGTTCTGAGGTTAAATCTTTGAGAGGCCTACGTTAGCTAAGATATAGTGTCGGAGAGAGGTTGAAAGACTGCTACAGAAGTAAGGGCTTTCATCAACGAGAAATGAGTTTGACAATATTCTCTAGACAAGATATTCGTCATTATAAATGAATGTAATCTGCTCTTGAGGAAAGATGTTTTGGTGCTAGCAGAAATGTCACGCAATTTTACTATTTGTCATCGTAATTGTTACTTCGCTGTTCCTCACACACCATCCCGGTATCATCATCATCAAAATAATCTTCATTATCATTGCTATCATACTCGCTCTAAACCTTACCAACACTACGTCACACCACAACCATACATCATCATCGTCATCATCGTCATCAACAACAACAACAATAACAACATAGCTGACATCATCATCCTTACTATAGACAAAATTATCAGCACCACTTTAATCTGCATCACAATACATTGAAATCTGATCACGTCATCATCAGCCGCATAATAATTATTATTAGCATGGTTATTATTATCACCTCTACTGCGTGTGCGTCATTATATTCATTATCATCTTCATCTTTTCTAACTCCACCTCCAATACCACCACTAATAACTATCACCTTCACCGTTCTCATAACAACGCCAGCGCCTACAAATATAATCGTCTTATCATCATATCACCACCACCATAGATACAATCCACATCGTCATCATGGGCATCGTCATCACCATCAGCAGCAGTCATATAAATTATACTAGATGTAATATAATTTTAAGGCTTATTGCAGTCTACACCGGTGTTCCCGTGAGTATGTGAATGTAGACTGATGTATGCACTGGTCCTATCTCGGTTAAATTAATTAAGTGTTCTATTTAGGACTTTCCGCATTTGGGCTTGTAGCTTCATCTACAGAGCACGCGTTTTCAGTTTTCCTTTCAGGCACTTCACCTTCGTGTAGCCCGCGACTTTTCTCCTCCTCCCCACCCCCTTTATATTATTTACTGCGAGTAACTAACAGCATACCGACAAAATAAATAAATAAATAAAAAAAAATGAAGAAGGATACCGCACATACGCGTGAATGTGTACGAGTGCCAGGTGTATTCTTGGCACATACTTCTCGGCTCTTTTTCCGCTCTAGCGTCTCTCACTCATCCCCCCCCCCCCCGATATCTCCCCCTTCCTCCTTTTTACCCCCAACTCGCCTCCTTCCTTAACCACCGCCCCCCACCCACAAATGCCTTCTCTGGAGCTACCTTGGCTGCGGGCTAACTAGTACAGGTACTGAAGCCGTTTTACAAACCGATCCCGAAACTTTCTCGTCTGAGAGAGAGAGAGAGAGAGAGGGAGCAATTTGTGATGAAGTTCAAGCGGTGATGAATATTATGCCTTTTCGTCGCTGCAAATTGTTTTATGGCGAAGGTTGACATCTACCTTTCGTCTGAAGTTTCTTCTAGCATCTACTGAGCATCTGCTACCGGCCGCTAAGCAGCGCCTCTTGTGGATGGAAACATTACTGGTGCATTTGATGATGAAGGAATCGAGAGATCCTGTTTGTTTCAGTCTCTGGGTGTTGTACCAGGGTTAACTGATCTTGAGAATATCCTGCTGATGAAAACGATTTTGCGTGTGTTATTTCTGGATGTAAAACGATATGTCAGCGGGAATACTTTTGCAGGAATCTGCAAGCGGAGACAAGCTTTTCCTTTGCTCGGATTACTTGAAGATGTGGCGCAGTCCAAGACAGCAGCACCTATGATTCAGCCACCAAGGAGATGGGGGAATTAATAACATTCGTGAAACTGTGAGTATTGATTTACGATGGTTGGCATTGCACGTGCAATTTTAGTGAAGGTGAAGGAACTACCAATTTCCGTTTTTTAAAAAAGGAATAAAGAAACGCAAGATTAAAGGTACTTCCGCTCGCCCTTATTCGAAGGAGTTGACCTTTCACCTCTCAGTAACTCTACTTTAAAGTTGAATCGCGTCAAAAGTTTTATCAAAGTTTTATCAATGTTTTATCAAAGTTTTATCAAAGTTTCTATGAAGGACTAAAAAGGCCTGGACATACGTTACGGGAAGAACCAGAAGAATTTGTAGAAGATCAAGAGAACTTGACGAAAAACTTAATGATTTAGAATTCTGAGACATCTCTTCCTTTATTTTGTTTTGTTTTGTTTTGGTGGGGTAAGGTAGGGGTTCTGAGAGCGGGATGCTTTTGGGTGGTTGAGTTCTTAGGACTAGGAGTGGTACACCGCGTAACCGATGCCCTTTTCTGCCTCGCGTTTAAATACCGCCACACTTGTTACCTGAGGAACGGCGAATCGATTGCGTGGATAATAGATTGTTGAACCAAAGAGGCCAATAATCAAACCCCGTACGACGGACAAGAAACGTGGTTTATGGGAGACCCGAGATGAGTTATAGGAACAGGTGAGAACTCGAGCTGCAAACGCAGAGAGAATTGCTATGGCGGACAGTGTTAGTTCCTTTATGGAGTTTCTCTCGGTGCCAGAAGTGGTCTCATTGTAGAGATTCACTAGTCCATTTTTTTTCCCTTCAGCAGGATTATTCCGTCACAGAAAGTCAAACGTCAGAACCCACCTCCCTTTACGAATAACAGTAACCATTCGTGAAACCTTAACGGTGATGAGTGTATACAGAGAGGTGTGGGATGTATCAGTAACAGGTGTAACATAGCACGGAAAGCAAATTATCCAAGTGAAAGGTTTGTGGCGATAATTGTTGACCTGCTATAAATTACTCATTTTTTTTTTTAGACGTAACGAACTTTAAAAAAAAAATTGCTATCTCCATAGCAACTATTTCAGATTCAGCACCTGTAGACAAGAAAGGGGTGTTTTGGTATATGTAAACAAGACTTCCTGATTCAACGCAACGTACGTGTTTCAAAATTATTTCAAAATCTTAGTCAAGATCTACTACTATTTCAGTATAATTACAACAGACAGCATACTTAAAGTACACTATTACTATAGTGTACTTAGATAAGATTGCTGTTTCAAGATAGATAGATAGATAGATAGATAGATAGATAGATAGATAGATAGATAGATAGAGAGAGAGAGAGAGAGAGAGAGAGAGAGAGAGAGAGAACTGCTATTTCAATGTAGATATGATTACTATTTTCTGTTTCATCATACATAGACAAGAACAAGTTATTTCACTGTGTGTGAACATGAGTGCTATTTCAATATTTGCAGATATAATTGCTATTTTAGTATATGTAGACAACTTTTTCACTATGTGTAGATGTGACTGCTATTTTCACACATGAAGAAATAACTGCCATTTTAGTGCATGTAGATACGATTCAGCATATGCAGACAAGAACTGCTGTTCAGTATATTAAATAAGATTATTTTATGTACTTTGACATTTAGAGCCAACTGCTCTTACAAAATATGTAGATATGTTTGCTATTTGTATATATGTAGACAAGAATTTAAATTTCATTAAGTGAGGAAGTGATTGCTGTTTCAGTATATTACAAGAGATTATAATTCCAATAATTGTAGACAAAAACCTGCTAGTTCAGTATTTTCACATACGATTGCAATTCAGTATATATACAAACAAAAATTGCTATTTCACTATATGTAGATACGCTTACTATTTCAGCATACGTAAACAAAGGCTCTTATTTCAGTATACGTAAACAAAGGCTCTTATTTCAGCATACGTAAACAAAGGCTCTTATTTCAGTATACGTAAACAAAGGCTCTTATTTCAGCATACGTAAACAAAGGCTCTTATTTCAGTATACGTAAACAAAGGCTCTTATTTCAGTATACGTAAACAAAGGCTCTTATTTCAGCATACGTAAACAAAGGCTCTTATTTCAGTATATACACGTAAGATTGTTTATACGCATGTAGATATGAGCAGTTTTCGAAAACGTAGACAGATCTACTATTTCAATGTGTGTAGACATGATTGCTATGTTAGCATTTATAATACAGCTTGCTAATACAATACATGTAGATAAGATATACAGAGAAGAATTGCTATTCATTTTATTAAATACAAATTCTTGTTCAGCATATACTTCAGAAAGGAAAAAAAAATCCCTGTTATTTCATTATGTCTAGATAAGATTACTATTTGTGTCTATGTAGAGCAGAACTCTCTTTCAGTATATGTAGCTATTGTTACCATTCAGCAAAAGCGGACAAATTTAGCAAACACATCGGTACGATTGTTATTTAAGCATACGTAGATAATTAATTAGTGCTATTTCAGTATATTAGATAAGATTGCTCTATGGCGCTTAGACAAGGCTTTTGGCTCTTGTGCACCAAGCTGAGCACAGCGTTCTAATTTATGTATTTTTCAGTTTATTCTGTACTTGAGATGGTTTGTTTAATCCGTGCATGAGCAGTCTGTTGGTCAGAACGGACTTCACACATGGTGCTTCAGACAGTTTTCTATGGAGATTACCTAAACATTTACTATACTGCAGTCTGAAGACCGATGGCTGACAGCCTTTGAACGGAATGACCAGAGAGTCTGGAAGGGCTTTATTAGTACGACCATTTCGTTGGAGTGTGGCCAGATCAAGCGACCCGAACGCCGAGATTGTTTGGGCGAGAACTTCACAAACGTAATGCAAAGAGTAAAACACCAGACGCTTGACTGTGTGCCCGACCTCTCCACTGAAGTGTGTCTAGATCAAGTGAACAGAAAATCGAGTCTGGTTGTGTGTCTAGATCAAGTGAGCAGAAAATCGAATCTGGTTGGACCAGAAGCTCGTAGTTGAAATGAAAGACGCAGATACAATCAGTTCAGATTCACGAAGATTTCTCTCCCTCCCTCTTCCCCTATCACTTTAACCGAAGGTAGTTGTGAAATCAGTGAAGTGGAACCTGTTGTTTACTTTCTGAATCTCAGGAACAATAACAGAAAAGAGAGGCTGGCTCTAGAGAGCGAGTGAGAGGCATGCACATTCCGGGAGGTGCGCGAACTATCCAAGGAGTTGATCTTGAGGGACTTTTAAAGTTTCAGGGAGTCTTCAATCACTGTTCTCTACGCTGGGATTAATTATTAATTAATTATTCATGCGCCGATGCGCATCCAACCGACACGACTACAGGGTGGCCAGATCCGAGATGCGCCAACACGTGCAGCAGTTTAGCGGCGTCACCCTTGGCTTGGTTCAGACAGACATTTGTGTCTGCTGCAAACGGATTTTTTATTCTATCGGAATCGGAGCCTGAAACTGGGAGGAAGAAATTACTGATGGATAATTTCTGTGATTATTTATTAAAATTTAAATCCTGTTCGCCGCCTCTGCACTGTTCTTTTCTTAGTGACGTCTTTACCGGAAAACGGTAAACAGCTTTATACACTTTAAAAACTGCTATTGTCTTCGAGAAAATATTTTTGGTGCTGCCTAATAGTTCCTTATATTGAAGTTTTACACAAACAATATTTTTTTTCTGAGGGAGGTTTCTCTCTTTCCATTGTGGTGTTGGGATTTCAGGCAAGTGTTGTCGCTACAAACGGTGTCCCTCACTTAAATGGCAAGCGTGGCGTACAATTTTATGGTAGTAGATCCGAACTCGCACTCACGGCGGTACAGCGAGCAACACACCGGTCACATCCAGCGTCGCATGAACAACGTGACCATTGACATAGGAAGTGACGTAGGTTCGAACACTAACTCGCTGACCAAGCGGCGCCGCAACCGGAAAAAGTCCAGCGTGGCTGTAATCAAAGAGAGGGTAAGACTAGCTCTTGCATGCATTTCTAGTTAGGAGTGAAGTGATGCATTTGTTCGTCTGTCGCTCTGTTTTTCTTTCTTTTTTTTTTGTTATTGTGTGAAGCAGTTGATCAGTCTGTCTATCTATCTATCTATCTATCTATCTATCTATCTATCTATCTATCTATCTATCTATCTATCTATCTATCTATCTATCTATCTATCTATCTATCTATCTATCTATCTATCTATCTGTCTGTCTGTCTGTCTATCTATCTATCTATCTATGTCTGTCTGTCTGTCTGTCTGTCTCTCTCTCTCTCTCTCTATCTATCTGTCTGTCTGTATTTACAATTTGATGTAAATCGCTTGACAAACCAGATATATAGTTCATTTACTGTGTAGTAATTTAAATCCTATCCACCACCACCACCACACACACACACACACGATACATAATAGAGGTACCCATATTCTTTCCCACCCTCCCATTATTAACCTCACTTAGAGTCAGGAAAGGCATTTTCACACAATCATCATCTACAAAAATATTAAAATAATTCTTGACTAGGAAAGGTCAGTTAATATTTGATGGTAAAGTACGCTGAATACAAAAGGTCAGTTAATATTTGATGGTAAAGTACGCTGAATACAAAAGGTCAGTTAATATTTGATGGTAAAGTACGCTGACTAGGAAAGGTCAGTTAATATTTGATGGTAAAGTACGCTGAATACAAAAGGTCAGTTAATATTTGATGGTAAAGTACGCTGAATACAAAAGGTCAGTTAATATTTGATGGTAAAGTACGCTGAATACAAAAGGTCAGTTAATATTTGATGGTAAAGTACGCTGAATACAAAAGGTCAGTTAATATTTGATGGTAAAGTACGCTGAATACAAAAGGTCAGTTAATATTTGATGGTAAAGTACGCTGAATACAAAAGGTCAGTTAATATTTGATGGTAAAGTACGCTGAATACAAAAGGTCAGTTAATATTTGATGGTAAAGTACGCTGAATACAAAAGGTCAGTTAATATTTGATGGTAAAGTACGCTGAATACAAAAGGTCAGTTAATATTTGATGGTAAAGTACGCTGAATACAAAAGGTCAGTTAATATTTGATGGTAAAGTACGCTGACTAGGAAAGGTCAGTTAATATTTGATGGTAAAGTACGCTGACTAGGAAAGGTCAGTTAATATTTGATGGTAAAGTACGCTGACTAGGAAAGGTCAGTTAATATTTGATGGTAAAGTACGCTGACTAGGAAAGGTCAGTTAATATTTGATGGTAAAGTACGCTGAATACAAAAGGTCAGTTAATATTTGATGGTAAAGTACGCTGAATACAAAAGGTCAGTTAATATTTGATGGTAAAGTACGCTGAATACAAAAGGTCAGTTAATATTTGACGGTAAAGTACGCTGAATACAAAAGAAAGACGTTTCCAGCAATGTGTCACGTTTAGTCTGGAGTGTATGCTGTTTGGTCGTGTTAGTTTATTGTCTTTATTTCTTCAGTAACATTTTCAGGGAAACTGACTTTGCTGGGGATTGTTAAAGTCTCGCGCCAAAGCAGTTTTGGTCGTTCACTCCCAATGCTTAATAAGTATTTTGTAATGCTTTTATGAATTTGAGGGTCAACTGATGTCAATTATACCCCATCGTGATGGGGCAAGCCTGCTGAGAGTGAGACACGCATGGACACTTGCAGACACATGTATTTTTCTTTCTGTTACGATTTACTTTACACATGCACACACGTTTCACATTTTCACTTGCTGTTTAATCTTATGTTACGAATATCTTTTATAAAAGAAATGGATAAAATCAGCACACATACGAGTGTGTGTGTGTGTGTGTGTGTGTGTGTGTAAAACAAGGCACTTTAAAATGCACGTGTTGCGAACTGTTCTGTAAGGTATGTTCATTCTTTACAAAAAAGAAATTGTTATTTCAACAATGCCAGTCTAAGTAATGTATTTCTTGTTCTCTTAAAGTCGCTTTTTTTCCTTTAAAGACGCGGTGGGTGGTGGGGGAAGCAGAGGTCATAGATTGGTAAAAGAGAGGGATAACCGAAGTGGTTGTCACACATTTCCATGGCGCTGGAAAGGCTGAGTACTATTGAGAGGAACATTACACTGTCTCAGAAACAAAATGATTCAAGACAAACACTTGATAACTATGCTACAATTGCTTTCTCCTTTAAGATAGTTTATCGGTCAGCATGCGTACATCTGACCACACGAGATGACCAGTGAAAAACAGATCCATATAGGTTCAATTTTAATTTAAAATTTTTTTGGTGTTATAGCCTTTGTTTTTGAGGAGAGTGTAAGGAGTTAAAATAAGACCCAGTAGTTAGCAATATTTAAAATATGTTTTTACCATCAGCAGGACAATAGCAACTAGTTTAAACTATTGTTAGTTTAGTATTATAAATCTTATCTCTCCGACGTTTTATATTAAAATCATATTTGAAATTTTTGGAGATTCAGTGAGCTCCGCTGAAGGAACTACACAAACTTTTCTGCGTCACGATTTCTTCCACGTGTCTGTTGTCATAGAAACGCAGTTCGAATTCCAAGAACTACCGCGGACACGTGACCGTGCAACTCGCGCCATCGCCATCTTAGTGAGCTTTGTCATTGTCAAGATTCTCTTACTGAATGGCTGTTTCCACTTTCTTGGAATCCTGTTGCAAGTGAATTGGCATTTTCTATGGCACCCCGCTTCCCCCAATTTGTCCTATTTGAGGGTGTTACATTTCCAGTATTTCTTTATAGACCCTGCCTAGGATTTTTAAGGACTTTAAAAATGATAGTTTAAATTAATTCCTTCTCTCTATCCTACACAGACTGGTTGCCCAAATTATCATTTGACTAACTTAAAAATGCGTCTTGTAGTGCAGACAACAGATTTACAAACTGACAATTTGCGTACAAAAGCTGGCTTGGAGTCGTTAAATTCCTCTAAATTAATATGCATTCGTTACGTCATTCAGCTCAATCGCCCCCATCCAAACCATGTAATTTTAGGTCTGTTATGCATAAAAATGTACTACGAAGAGGTTTAACAATTAAAATAAGATTTAATAAGATTTAACAATTAACAAGCTAATCAATATACGAGCGCGAAGCTTCTCGATACTGATGTATCATGGGAGAACTTTAACAAAGGAATTTCAAAATTTAATTTTTGAAAACAGCAAGTGGGTCAAGAAGTCATGACACAGATTTTTATCAGACTGTAACAGAGGGTTGCCCTGCGCTTTTTCCATTCTTTGTATATTATCTGCTTTCGTGTTCAACATCTTACCTTTCGATCTTATGTAGGAGGTATATTAATTATATCCAGTGTCAATATTTAAAATTCGAAATGCATTCATTCTTTGAACACATGCACACACACACACACACGCACACACATGGAAAATGTAATCGCGTGCGATAATTAGTTTTCACTGCATGACTCTTACACTATTTTGTGGCTGGTCAAAATGTACCCGCTTCATTGGGGTCGCCCATGGACCAGGTTGAGACTGACGAGTATACATTTTCTTCTTACTTGAGTAGTGCCTGTTACTGACCGATACACATTTTCGCCTTACTTGAGCAGTACATGTTACTGACCGATACACCTTTTCTTCTTACTTGAGTAGTGCCTGTTACTGACCGATACACATTTTCTTCTTAATTGAGTAGTGCCTGTTACTGACCGATACACCTTTTCTTCTTACTTGAGTAGTGCCTGTTACTGACCGATACACATTTTCTTCTCACTTAAGCAGTACATGTTACTGACCGATACAAATTTTCTTCTTACTTGAGTAGTGCCTGTTACCGACCGATACACATTTTCTTCTTACTTGAGTAGTGCCTGTTACTGACCGATACACATTTTCTTCTCAGTTTTGAGTAGTACCTGTTACCTGGTGTGCTTGATGGCTTTGCTTGATGAAATGTTAAACAGTAGTGCTGTTCAGCGTTTGCATAACCATGGGAATTGAAATGATTGACCATGGGACAGTCCCGTTAAACTAATAATCATTAAGTGGGTGTTTTACACAAGCGAGGTCTGGTCCTTTAAAGTAACAAGTAACAACTATTCAGTCTTTGTTATACAAGCAAGATATTGCGCTGTAAAGTAGTAATCCAGTCTGCATTATAAATGAGAGGATTGGTGGCTATTAAGTAGTAATCATTCAGTTTGTGTTACTCACGAAAGGATTGGCGCTTTAAAGTAACAATCATTCAATCTGCGTGACACATGAGAGGTGTGGTGCCTTTAAATAACGAAGCCACAAATCTCCTAAGTTCATTCTTCATAGTTCTGCCAATTTCGTAGACTCTCTCGTTTTCTTGCTCACTGTTTTCAGGCGAAATTTCTTCCTCTTTCCAATTTGCTTTCTTTCTTATGTTTAGTACCTCGTTTACATTATCGTTTTGGCTATTCACTCTCTTCCTCCGTCACCGTTCTTATCTCAGTTGTTTATCTCCATAAATTAGTTTACATCGTTTTCAAGTTATTTTGCACCTGTACGCAGTAGGGTTGTGTGTGTATACTTGGACTGTCAGGCCTCACAAACAAACTCACTGATTGCCTCAGCCAATCACAAAACCTTTTGCAGTTTCTTAACCTTGTTTACAAAGTTGGCTGCGATTCTCTAGTGAAAATAACTCCCAGTAACTCTTTCATATTTCATTAATTGAAGTGCACTCAGCAATTAGCAATGGCTTCTTAAACAATAGTAAATAGCAACCAAACAGGAAAATATATTTTTTTTACAAATGAGAACAGTGTAATGCATTCTCGCCAACAGATTATTTAAATCTAATTTAATACTTAAATCCACATTTATTATCTAATCAACATTTATTTTACTATTGAGATTTTTAAAATTATTTTTCCCATTCTCGCAAAGCGTAACGTGACTATTAAAGAGCATTACCTTCTCTGTGTTGATTTTATAAAGTTAATTTCACGAAACGTTACTTTCTCTTTGTTGAAGTCATAAAGTTAATTTCACGTAACCTTACTTTCTCTTTGTTGAAGTCATAAAGTTAATTTCACGTAACGTTACTTTCTCTTTGTTGAAGTCATAAAGTTAATTTCACGTAACGTTACTTTCTCTTTGTTGAAGTCATAAAGTTAATTTCACGTAACCTTACTTTCTCTTTGTTGAAGTCATAAAGTTAATTTCACGTAACGTTACTTTCTTTTTGTTGAAGTCATAAAGTTAATTTCACGTAACGTTACTTTCTCTTTGTTGAAGTCATAAAGTTAATTTCACGTAACGTTACTTTCTCTTTGTTGAAGTCATAAAGTTAATTTCACGTAACCTTACTTTCTCTTTGTTGAAGTCATAAGGTTAATTTCACGTAACGTTACTTTCTCTTTGTTGAAGTCATAAAGTTAATTTCACGTAACCTTACTTTTTCTTTGTTGAAGTCATAAAGTTAATTTCACGTAACGTTACTTTCTCTTTGTTGAAGTCATAAAGTTAATTTCACGTAACGTTACTTTCTCTTTGTTGAAGTCATAAGGTTAATTTCACGTAACGTTACTTTCTCTTTGTTGAAGTCATAAGGTTAATTTCACGTAACGTTACTTTCTTTTTGTTGAAGTCATAAAGTTAATTTCACGTAACGTTACTTTCTCTTTGTTGAAGTCATAAAGTTAATTTCACGTAACGTTACTTTCTTTTTGTTGAAGTCATAAAGTTAATTTCACGTAACGTTACTTTCTCTTTGTTGAAGTCATAAGGTTAATTTCACGTAACGTTACTTTCTTTTTGTTGAAGTCATAAAGTTAATTTCACGTAACGTTACTTTCTCTTTGTTGAAGTCATAAAGTTAATTTCACGTAACCTTACTTTCTCTTTGTTGAAGTCATAAGGTTAATTTCACGTAACGTTACTTTCTCTTTGTTGAAGTCATAAGGTTAATTTCACGTAACGTTACTTTCTTTTTGTTGAAGTCATAAAGTTAATTTCACGTAACCTTACTTTCTCTTTGTTGAAGTCATAATGCTAAGTGAAGGTCCGGAACCGGGCTATTTCATTTACTCAATAAACTTCCCATCTTCTCTCCCTTATTTATCCAGCCCATAATTATTTTAAACTTCTGTATGATTGTTTCTTTGGCCGTCCATCCTAATTGTCTTTCCCTAGTTTAGCGCGCACGAAAATCATTCCAGAACGGTCTCCGCTTGTTCAGCACGCAGACAATGTGTATACACTCAAGTACTTAGTAATAAAACTGACCTGGTGAGTCACAGCAATAGCCGTTTATTTGTTCCAGCGAAACATTATCAGCTCTTCATGCAAGCTCCTTACACGTTGCTCTGTTGTTGTGACGTCACTGACAAGAGGGGTATAACAAGGGTGTTTGTTTGCTTTTCTCTGAAGCCAAACTTGAAGCATCAAAAAGACTTGCCTTGAGATTCTAGGTCATCCATCAAAGTCAGGCCAGCGGTTCCACGGCAACCCATGGCAAAGAGCATTCAAAGAAGTGAATAATTTAGCTGCTAATTTCATGGTGCGGTAGGCATCTGCCATGGGGATGAGCGTGTGTCGATAGCAGATATCTACCTGCAGTTATTGCTGTCAAAGGAAAAGCCAATTTTGCACGCTAGGAAGTGACGGTGTGTGTGATTTATTAATAATGCTCTATGCGCAGTCGACCGTGAAAGTAATTTCATGAACTGGCAGAATGGCATATAGATTGTCTGAAGAATGACAAAGAAAACAACGAACAAACAAAACGTTTGGTCACATGTACGCATACTTACTCGTTCACAGGCTCACTCCTTCATTCAAAAAGTGACACACACTTGCACACACACACGCATGCACGCAGGCACGTATGCACAATGACTCGATTTCCTTATTGTGAATGTCACGGTTTAGTAAACAACAGAATAAACAACCGTTACAAGCTTATGATGTGCAATATCATTTATCATCTGTATCAGAGTTTTGTTTCACGCAATATTTAATCTCACAAAATTCACTTTCCGACGCCTTTGACTTTGTGCCAGAAAAGAGGCGTCAATACAGCGTGAAGGTCTTGCTTAATAGCTCGTATATACTCATCAGCAATTTAAACTTCGAAGAAAAAGTAAAAGAAAACAATGATTTAAAACACGCGACTACTGACAGTTAATGTATGTCATGATACATATTTAAAAAAAAAAAATAATGATGCAATTTTTTTTAAAAGCTCGCTTATCATTCTCGAACAAATCGCCACTCCGTTAAATATTTTAGCGTTGAACTTACCTCCTTGCTTCATAACTCCGCACAGCGCAATACGATAACGTTTTCGTAACTCAGCCTTTAGCAATTACTCATACACAGCGCAATACGATAGCGTTTTCGTAACTCAGCCTTTAGCAATTACTCATACACATTGCAATATTATGACGTTTTTAGAAGTGCAGCCTAGAATAACTTATCGTTACACTCATAGTACTATATTGTGGCGGTGTGGTTTAAGAAGCATATTAAGAAAGACGGGATCAACTTTTATACCCTAACGTGGCCAACCGCACGTCCCACCATACTTTAGTAGTCAGGTGTTACCAAGTATTTGAAAATTAAAGGTATTATAAATATTACAGTAGGGGAGTAAATTTGCCTATCCCTATTTCTAGACTTAATTGCTATATAAATTGCTAAATTGTCAAAATGACCCAACATTGGGCACTCCTTATGATGGTATTTTTGTAAGTGTCAGAGTTGGAGTAAACAACTCGAGTTGAGAATATGCTAGAAATTGCTGATGCAATCCAAACCAGTTCCAACTGACTGATTAGTATTTATTATCCAATGGTTAAGATTTACGAGAACGAGACCAGCCAATGGACCGAGATCAATGTTTTGAAGCCCTGAGAATCTATAGATGAAGAAAATTTGTGGAGGCTACCCCTCGTCCTGTCACAAATATTATAGCATTAGTAATAACGCAGCCTATAATAACTTATCCTCATACTCATAGTGCAATAGTATAGCATTCACCTTTTCAGATGAATTTAAAGATGAGAGGTTAAGGTGGATAAAGCTTTCACACTCTCATTCAGAAAATTAACTAAACATTATACGTGTGAGCAATATGTAAGCATAAACAAGCTGCAAAATTAAGGAATGATTAGTTTTTAATAAATATCTAGAAAAACCATTAAGACTGACCTTTAGCTGGCGGCAACTGAATTGTAAAACTCAGGTTTCTCACAGAGTCCACAAACTTAGGATTTCGTACAGGTTTGGGTAATTTTACTACAGTCATTTTGTCACCGTAGGGACACTAGAGTGGATCCCTGAGGCAATCTAGCTATGCTTTCCCTAACTCTCACTTTTAAAATCTGTTAACCTACATTTCTCCAACCACGCGTGGCATACTCCATATCCAGCTGTAATGTTCAAAGGCCAAAGGTCACGACCCGTTCTTAAGGACGGTTATATTAGGTCCTCTTGAGGTGACCAAAGCTGTAAAAATTAGACCAGAGATTACAAAACAGAGAGAGTTGGAAAAGCCTAAGGCTGAGTTTATTAATCTGCTAGGAATTAAAATTTTACAAGTTGGAAATCACTAACTTTCGAATAATTTAAAGCAATAAAGTTTAAAATATTATTATTTTTCAAGTTATAATTAAAGTATAAAGTGTTATTATGAGTGAAGATTTATTTATTGTTAATTATTTTAATAGAATATTGAGAAGGTGGAAGCAAAACAGCACAGTCATCCTACTTGTAGCGAAATATTAGAGCCCTGTCAGCAATGCTACCTTTAGCAATTACTTATCATCATACACTGTTTTAATGCTGTCTTTAGCAATTACTTATCATCATACGCTGTTTTAATGCTACCTTTAGCAATTACTTATCATCATACGCTGTTTTAATGCTGCTGTTAGCAACTTATCATCGTAATATTTTCTAAAAGATTATGTACCAGCCCGTAACAATTCTCAATCTGTCTATAGCTGAATGCACATCTTTATAATTATGTAGGCCATATCACTACGATGTAACTTTATATATAAATATAAGTTACCGCGTAACAAGCTGACGTAGAAAATTATTAAGAGCTCGTTGTGATAATCACTCTAGTGAATGTTTTATATAACTCGGAGTTCACATTGCAGTCAACAAATTTTCAACAGTGTACACATTTCAGCTACAACATCATAGCCTTCTATATATTTCAGTAAACAGCTTTATATAGTTTACTAAGCAACAGTTTAGTGTTTTACACATTTCAGTAAATATATATTTTTGTTTAGCACTGTATACATTTCACGAAATATTAAAATTTAGCGTTGTATAAATTTCAGTAAAGCAATATTTTATTATTTTATATAATTATATCAGTAAACAACACTACTGTACACATTTCAGTACACTATACACTACATATGTCAGTAAACAACATTTTATTATTGTACATGTATCAGTAAACAACACTACTGTGAGTATTTTAACAAATATAATCTTCATTAAACAATATTTTAGCACTGACACATGTCAGTGTTGACAAAGTTGTCTTCTGGACGTTCAGAACGTCTTTGCGTTACACGGCGTCACAATGCTAGTTCTTCGCGTTACACGGCGTCACAATGCTACGTCTTCGCGTTACACGGCGTCATAATGCTACGTCTTCGCGTTACATGGCGTCACAATGCTACGTCTTCGCGTTGCACAGCATCACGATGCTACGTCTTCGCTTTACACGGCATCACAATTCTACGTCTTCGCGTTACACGGCTGGCGTCACAATGCTACGTCTTCACGTTGCACGGTGTCACAATGCTACGTCTTCGTAGTGCACGATTTCACAAGGCTACGTTTTCGTGTTACACGGCGTCATAATGCTACGTCTTCGCGTGGCACATAGCAGCACATCGTTATAATGTTTTACTACCTAGTTACCTGAAGACATGCAGATGACATGCTGTAACATTTTCAACGATGTAGGCGTAGATGAGTAGACCACTAGCAATACTTTAACGTTTCTGTCCGCAGTTTGATGTTACAACGATGTACATAAATAGACTCTGTGCAATACATTGTGATACTGACCACTGTTGTATGAGTTATAAAATCACACGCATAACGACACACCATTAATTTAATGTTGTATGTAAAGGAACGCGCAACTACATATGATGTTTGTTTATAGGTTGTAATTGTCTGTTTTAAAAAATTCTAATAACCATTTGCCAAATTTAGATACTATTCTGGACAACACATTTAACCAAGCCTACTCACAAAGCCTAGGTGATATTCTGGACAGTACATTATCCAAACCCACTCAGAAATCTAGATAAGATTATGGAGATCACATTGAACCAAAATTCACTCTCAAAAACTAAACACTAGCACGGACATAATCCAGATAATATTACAGATTGTGCATTAGTCCAAATCTACGTCTTACAAACAGAAAATATACAAACGAAAAATCAACAAAACACATATCCACCACAACTACTACCCAAAAGGAAACCAAAACCAAAACGAAACCTAAAAGTTGATACAATAAACACCAGGAAGGCAATGATAAACAAACAGATGAAAAATAATAAAAGCAAAAGCACTCACGCATAATCAGATAAAACACCAACCACCCTTCAACAACAAAAATAACCCGACCCCAATAAAATAAAAAAAAAACAGCAGATGAAAAAATTACAAAATATATAGTATCCGTAAGAACACTTTTACATGTACTATTTTATTCGTAGAAGCGCGCGCGCGCGCGCGTGTGTGTATCTGTGCGTGTGCTTGTGTGTGTGTGTGTGTGTGTGTGTGTGTGTGTGTGGTGTGGCGAGTGTGTGTGGTAATTATGTCCATACTAATTGGACACATTAGTTTGACCCAAGGTGAAGGACGTACGTACGAGTGTAGTGTTGGCGCTTAGATTTTCTATTTTGCTGCACGACAACAGCAATCGAAAATGAGAAACGACAGATTAAATTAATGGAAAACTCTCATGATGTGTTAGAGACACGCCTTTATTGTTCAATTAAAAATTTAAAAAATTCTCTGGCACCATGAATGCACTAACCCAACATCTACTCCTAGCAAGCACTCCCCATTCTACTGGCAGCAAGGACTCCCCCATTCTACGGGTAACAAGCACTCCCCATTCTAACGAGTGGCAGGTAATTCTCATACCAAGGATTCCCTGATCTACCACTACTAAGTTCTCTCCATTCACCTACAATATAGGAGCTTGTTTGAACAGCAAACTATCAACAGATGACGTCATTTCCTTGCTCTTAGCTCTGTATGCATTGCCACTCAAGCATATTAGAAGTTTTGCTTTTACTAGCTTCAAAATGTAGACAGAGAAGTTTAAACAACAAAAGAATATTTCTAAATATTTTGTGAGAATGTTATGCGCAAAATTTCTTGGAAAAATGTTTATTTATTTATTTACGGCTTACAAGTCAGATGTGTTTGAGATAAAATGTCCGAATGACCCTTGAAAATGTGAAGTTACTGTTCTTATAGATACATGCCTAACAATGAATCATGAAAGCTATGTATAGTTTACCGTTTTACTGATTTTTAGGTTGGAGGGAGGCGGGGGGGGGGGGAGATGTCTCGAGGGTGCGTTCACGGTAAGAACTTTTATTTGTAGCTACGTCTTCAGTGAGGTTACGAACCTTCAGTAAAATGTTTCTTATGTTTTTATGCGAATATCTACATGATAAGATCTTCTTTCTCTCTCTGCGCGAACATAGATCTCATAATAGTAATGTTGTGAACAGAACGCAGACAACAGAACGCTGGGCACGTTCTTGTGGCTGCGCTTTTGCTAATAGTCGTACTCGTAATATTTTGCACATAAACTGTATTGATTGCTCCACACACATATTAAAGGACATAACCCATATTGACTGCTCCACATGCATATTAAAGTATGTAACCCTTATTGACTGCTCCACACACATATGAAAGTACGTAACCCTTATTGACTGCTCCACACACATATGAAAGTACGTAACCCATATTGACTGCTCCACATACATATTAAAGTACGTAACCCATATTGACTGCTCCGCACATGTATTAAAGTACGTAACCCATACTGACCGCTCCACGCACATTGAAAGTACGTAACCCTTATTGACTGCTCCGCAAATGTATTAAAGTACATAACCCATATTGACTGCTCCACAAATGTATTAAAGTACGTAACCCATATTGACTACTCCACACACATATGAAAGTACCTAACTAGGATTGATGATCCACACACGTATTAAAGTATGTAACCCATACTGACTGCTCCACACGCTTATGAAAGTACATAACAAGGATTGATGATCCACACACGTATTAAAGTACGTAACCCATATTGACTGCTCCACACACATATGAAAGTACGTAACCCATATTGACTGCTCCACACACTTATGAAAAATACGTATCCCATATTGACTGCTCCACATTTGTTCATCACTCAAAAACATTTTGACTGATCATCACTCATATTAAAATAATAATAATATTTTAATAAAATACGTAAAATACATTTTGACTGATCATCACATTTGTTAAAGTACGTAACGCTCATTTTGACTGATCATCACGTGTGTTAAAGTAAGTAACACACATTTTGACTGCTCACCACTCATGTTAAAGTACGCAGCATACACTGACAGCTCACCACTCAAGTTAAAGTACGTAACACACATTTTGACTGCTCACCACTCATGCTAAAGTACGTAAAACATATTTTGACTGCTCACCATGTGTGTTAAAGTACGTAACAAATATTTTTTGGCTGCTCATTACTCATGTTAAACTAACAGTTAAAGTATGCTGCATGAACTTTGACTGCTTATCACGTGTGCTAAAGTACGTAACAAAGGTAGCTTAGCTTATATCAAAAGTACAAAACACATTCTGTTTATTCAGAATGGTTATTAAAGTTCGAAATAGAAACAACTCGTAACGTTTTATAAAAGTACTTAATAAAGATTGCTCATCTCGCGTATAGTATAGAAATTTAGAGTCAGGTTTAGATCATCAAAGTGAACAAAAATATACATTACAGCGATTATTTTACAAATTATAACACTTTCAAGAATACACGCTCTAGAGCGTGAATGTGAAAAGTCTTTGGTAACGTTTACTTCAGCATTTTACCTGAACTCCAACCTGAGTATTCACGGTTTTCCTATTAACACACTTGCAGTTGGTCCGTGCTACGATTTAAAAATATTTTTGATTGGCTGTTTAAATAGTTGATGTAAAAATCGCGTGTTGAAATAGTTCTTTGCTTAGAAATTCTTCTCAAGAAATGGCCAAGTATTCCATTATATATTTAACAATTAGATTAAGTTTTGAGCACTTGTAGTTATCCCGTACATAACTGATGCATTTCAAATTATATATGATCATCTTTACCTCACAGTACAATCATATCTGACACATTTCTAATTAGATATATTCCTATATGGTACACGAAAGAAATATTTTCTTCATCAATGCACGTTTTCAGAAAATGAACAATCAGTACCCAAGATGGTGTCAACATTAAAAAAAAATAATAATAAAATTGGTGCCTATTTTTCCCTTCTTTTTAAAGTTGTTTATCACACCCACTCTCACTTGTGCCCACAGCATGTTATCAACTCAACCGAAATCAACATTACATTAAAACGAGAGCCAGAACTTTCTAAGGTTTGGCTGGTTTTGCCAATTTGTGTGTGCAAGACAATCTAGCAGCATATAAGTTTTATAACCACCTGCTAAGCTGTGAATCTGTTCTACCACAGTTATCTCCATAGTTCTCACTTGGAGTCAATTATTATCGGGCGTGAATACCATACGGACGCCGCGTACCAAGGCTCTCCCCAAAGTAATTTCTTGTCGAGAAGCAGGCAATGTCTGGTCGAGATGTGAGAAAAAGAGATGCGAATTTCAGTGCGCTAGATTTACTTATTTGAAGGTTCGATTATATTTTTTTCTCTGTCTATCTATCTATCTATCTATCTATCTATCTATCTATCTATCTATCTATCTATCTATCTATCTATCTATCTATCTATCTATCTATCTATCTATCTATCTATCTATCTATCTATCTACCTACCTACCTACCCACCTACCTACTTATCTATCTATCTATCTATCTATCTATCTATCTATCTATCTATCTATCTATCTATCTATCTATCTATCTATCTATCTATCTATCTATCTATCTACCTACCTACCTACCTATCTATCTATCTATCTACCTACCTACCTACCTACTTATCTATCTATCTATCTATCTATCTATCTATCTATCTATCTATCTATCTATCTATCTATCTATCTATCTATCTATCTATCTATCCACCTACCTACCTATGTAATAGATACGCGCATCCAACTAAGAAAAATAATTTACGCGAGTTTAGTAGAAACAGCAACCAACGGAAAGAATTGTCAGGGTTCAGATGTAAAATTGTAAAAGGGGCAACATTGTAAATTGCTATAAAATTTATTAAAACTGTAAGCGGCAACATTTCAAATAGCTGTAAAATTTATGAAGGTTTTAAGAATTGTCTATGTCCTAAGCTTATTTTTAATTTTTATTTTGTTTTAATGTTCGTTTGATGTTTCACTATAATTAACATGATAATTAGCACAATTAAAATGAGAATTCTAATGACAACGAATTAAGAAAATTGGGACAACGCTTGCAACATTAACAAAAGAAAAGAGAGAAGATTATGTTCCTTCTTGTCTGGTGTGCTAACCATACTTTGAAATGCAAGGTAACCCGTATGCCAGGAATTAGAAAAAAATAGTAAAACTTGCAATACAAAATGTCATTATTGACAGAGCGCAGTCCGTGCATCCACTATTGTTCCTGTAAAAGAAATCGAGACAAGACATCAAGAAGTGAGTAATCACTTGGTAAATGATATCAGGAATAATGGTGTAATGTGAGTCCATACTTGTGGCGCAACATATGTGCGTGTGTGTGTGTGTGTGTGTGTGTGTGTGTGTGTGTGTGTGTGTGTGTGTGTGTGTGTGTGTGTCCAATCATATCTTAATACCTTACTTTGGCGATGCTCTGATTAAATAAAGACTGTACGCTCCCCGCTCCCTGTCTTTGGAGACGTAAGATTTTGACTCGGCCTTGACGTTGAATTATCGGTATACTTTTACCACGTTGTTATTAAGATGCTCCTTCGTGACGTCAGACTACAAATTGTCCTTAATTTTTGGTGTCTTGTTTTAATTAAATAAAATATTAATTCACTTTCTCTGATAAAGCGTTAATTTCATTTGTTTAATAATTTGCATGAGTATTTTTGTTTTTTGGGGAGGGGTCTTATTTTCAAGGTATTCCTGTATTATTTCTCAAAGATTATGTTAGTTCTACGGTATACAGTATCCAGCGTCATTTACTCATAGATTATTAAAGCATTCTTAAAGTATATTAAAGCATTCTTAAAGCATATTAAAGCATATTAAAGCATTCTTAAAGCATATTAAAGCATTCTTAAAGTATATTAAAACATTCTTATGAGCTTTTTTTTTCTTACAAAGCATGTCTGGAGAGAAATGTGTATTTTTATTATTATTTTGACCGATTGTCTTTAATCCAGGACATATCTGATATTACCATTACCTACCCCTTTTTGAAATGACTTCTTGACTTCTACTTTAAATTTCTACGGATTTATTTTTTTCTCTCTCTCCCCATATATATATATATTATCGCTTTGTCTCACACTAGTACATCCTTACGTTGGTAATCTTCATGCCGTATTTTTCATGGGATGATGATACGTTCTAGTCATTGTTGTATTGATTTCATGATCTCTTTTTGTGACATCACTAATTCATTAAATTTCATTTTTTTTTTAAAAAGTGGTTGTTTGTGTAACTCCATTTTCTCACAGATTATGTTTTCTGAGTGTGTTTATTTAACGTAATTATTTTTAACACAGCGCGTTGAACAGCGGCGTAATTTTGTGACGTCTTGGTCTCATCGATGACGTTTTAACGAGGTCGTACATTTATAAAGTCATTAATTTATTTATAACTTAGTATTTCTGTATGTAAGAATGTTGCATTAAGTTTCAGAGGTTAGCGTCCGTTTGTAGATTTTACGTTTTGTAGTGTTGTCTCTTGGTAACGGTTCTTGCTCGACATTTATTTATATTTTTACATTTTCTAGGGCTCGAAATGATGCTAGTCTTTAACTACCACGTGCACGGTTCCAGGCACGAACGTTCCTGAAAAATAGTTATTTACTGACAAGGTGAAAACTAGCGGCACAGCGCAGCTGCAGTGTTTCGTGGTGCTTATTTTTTTTTCTTCCCAGTTTATTAAAGTCTCTTGCTCACAGTATCAAAGCCACGTGTCGAGTTGAAGTGAGCACTTAAACTAAAGATAAGCGAAAGTGCTCGCTTTCCTTATGAACATGCGTGCCTTTTAAGGAGACACTTTCTGACAACGTCAAGGATACACTCTCACAATTGCCAGATTATCTAATAATATTGTCTGCCAAAATATTCTGTGAATTTCAAGGACAGACACGTTTCATTCCAGACCGATGTCTAATAAAGACTAGCGATTCAATACATTACACCAGCAGAAAGGGCAGACTCCCGAAACACCAGACCAATATCTAGTAATGGTCAACAATTCAGAACTTTCTGTCAGCAATAAGTACAGTCTCTTGTAATGCCATACTGAATCTTGTGTCTATTTACTGACACCAGATATGCTCTCACATACGGAAAGGTCTCTAAAAGACAGCCAATTACAGACGTAAGGAAGAGAGTTGTGTGCACTTTCATAACAGTGTCACAAGTTTATTGTTCACAATTGTCAATTCTTCACGTTCTCTAGCATGCTGTGGAATGTTCCATGAGACACTGTTCTCTTGAGACTAATGTGAGCACTCCTTTGACATGTTTGTTCCTCAAGCAGAAGAACAATGTAAAAATTTCCAGTAACTTCCTTATACTAGAAATTCTGTGATGTAGTCAAGCATTCATTGCTGGCATACACCAACAGTGTAGTGTATCCTTACACTTACACACTTAGGGTAGAGACTTCTCGAATCTACCATGGTTGTAGCAGTTTATAAATCAATAAACTGGGAAATTCTAGAAATTCCAGAAATTTTAGAATAAAAAAAAGCTGCTTCTTCCCTGTAAAATATAATAATGGAACAAATACTAAGTTTCTAGTTTATTCTTCTCTAACTCCATTCTTTCGTACATTCAAGTCTCAGCTTACAGTTTCCTGCAACAGTATTTATTAGCCCGATACACACATACAGCATAATAAATACAATATAATAGTTTATGAGGATGTTCACTAGAAACAATGTTATGTGTGTAACATATAACGTACAAGAATCATAGTTCACAATTGTAGAAATAGTAGTCTACTCACATATTACATCTCTACATGAAACGCAAGTATAATATATCAATAGTAAAATGCATGAAATACTTCTAAGCCATTCTCTCTCAATCATTCAGTTAACTCACCATTCAGCTAATAGCTGCCTTTCATGACCGGACTTTTCCACTCTACATTCAAAGTGATTTATTTCAGAAGGTATATTTTTATCTCTGCCCATTGGCTGTTCTCTATCTTGTAAATCCTAACCATTGGATAATAAAACTACTCATCCGCTTGGAACTGGTTTAGATTACATCAGCAAATTCTAGAACATTCTGTACCTGATTTGTTACTCCAACTCTGACACAATAAAATACCATCATAAGCAGTGCCCAAGGTCGCGTCACGGTCGCATTTAACAATTTATATAACAATTAAATTTAGAAATAGGGATAGGCAAATTTACTCCACCATACATTGTATCACACATAGATGATTAAAATCAGCGCAAATTATTGTTTCATTCTTTGGTTAGTGGAGTTTCCCTAAAGCACATTTAACAGTCTGTTACAAAAACGTTCTTATTCTGGGTGAGGTTAACAATCCGTTACGAAAACGTTCTTATTCTGGGTGAGGTTAACAATCCGTTACGAAAAAGTTCTTATTCTGGGTGAGGTTAAAAGTCTCACAGAAGATTACTGGTGGTGGGGATAGGTTATAAAGGAAGATTCAGAGGCTTTATTCGGTTATAAACAAATTTGCTACCAGTACCCAAGAAGAGAACCAGCCCCACTCCACCCTCAAAACTCCCCAGAGAGTTCTTTCCCCTCCCTCCCCCTTAAAACCGCGCGAAATCAGCTTTGGCTGAACGCGTTCCCCAATAGCATTAGCAAGCAAAGAGATCAGAGACTGACATTGGATATGCTACCACTGGGTGGTTTGAAAAACGACATTGATTAACTGTATTTAGAGTCTCTGTTTGCTGTTACAGATAAAGGCCTTTATTAACGGTATATATAGCCTGTAGCTATAAATTGTGGTCAAGGCCTTGATAAACAGTATTTAAAATCTAAAGTCTATTGTGAACAATGCATCGATTTAGCGGTATTTAATACCTCTGGCTACAGCGAACAAGGTCTTGATTAAAGGTATTTATAATCTGTGGCTATGTGAACAAGGTCTTGATTAAAGGTATTTATAATCTGTGACTATGTGAACAAAGCCTTGATTAAAGGTATTTATAATCTGTGGCTATGTGAACAAGGCCTTGATTAAAGGTATTTATAATCTGTGGCTATGTGAACAAGGCCTTGATTAAAGGTATTTATAATCTGTGGCTATGTGAGCAAGGCCTTGATTAACGGCATTTAAAACCTCCGGCTACTGTGAGCAAAGTCGTGATGATAATAAAACATACAACGACCTTCATAGTAGTACATAATGCCTCTGTGTTCTCTAGAATAAGGTTTCGGTTTAAAATAATCATTGCCATTGCGTGCTGCGATAAAATGGTTTTGATGTAAGGTACGTAATATTTCTGTGTTGTCAGGAAAAACAAACTTTGATCTGAAATTCACAATGCCTTTGTGTGTTGCGAGAAGATACCTTTGATTAAAGATAGACAGATAAACCCACTGTGTATGTCTGAAAGAAAAACGTTTATTAATACCCCTGAGTATGATGCGAAACGTGTAACTTTGTTTCCTGTAAGTGATTTCATTTCGATATTAAATAAAAACCTAAAACTAAAACAGAAAAAATTCCAAACAAACAAAAGCCCATGCAAAGACCAAAATGAAAATGTATTTAAAAATGTTTATTTGTATAATTTACCAAGATGTTTAATTACAAAATTATAAACCTGTTTTAGTTTGACCTCAAAACAGAATATAAGCAAGGTCATGTAAACAGTTAAAAACGAACAGCACACAAACAAACAAACACACAAAATAACAACACATTATAAAGTTTTCAAATTTCAAGATATTCATTAACATAAGTAAGGGCAAACACACGCAAACAATAAAGACAAATTAAAGGCTTAGTTAAAGACAAATGTCATTTGTTTTTAACTAAGCCATTATCTTCAGTATCATGTTGATATTGTCAAAGTTTGTGAGTTCGATACAGACTTATTGTTGGTTTTACAGTTTTAGAACTGTTTTTATCTCATCTGTATCTCCATTGTGCAATTTTGCCACAGCTAACTCAGAATCCTTGAATCATTTCTTATGGCCCAGAAAACGGCTCCCAAAGAAATGCAATAATTATGTAGCTGATGGGTCTCTGACCTCCACAATGCCTAGCGTGTCCAAAGAAATGCAATAATTATGTAGCTGATGGGTCTCTGACCTCCACAATGCCTAGCGTGTCCATAGACACCGTACATCTGATCGATGTCCTAGATTTCCACCAGGCATCTCAGAAACCAGAATACGGAAATTAGATAGTAATAGCAGTTCCATAATTTTTTTTTTGGTACTGCTCACTAATTATTTTCCTCAATCAATTATACAAATATTTAAAACGCTATTCATTTATGCAATCCAAAACCAACTACAACACTCTTCTCCGCCCCGTCCCGCCATTTATAATTTAATCATTATTTAAGAGTACTTTATGAAAGCTTTGCAACTTCTTCACATGATTTGCTATTATATAAATTAAAAATATATATATATAATAACACATTAGGATTTCTCACTTTGTATTATTAAACAATTATGAAAGATTAGAATATTCAGTTTTTCAGTCTGTGGTTCTAGAACGTTATGACGTACGGAAACAATTAAAATAAACATGGCCGTGGCCATTATTGATTTTTGCACCACTTAACAGAATTTTCTTCGTGAAATGTCTACACCATACAACGCCAATTAATATCTAAGCATTTTACGTTGAAGGAAATTAATACATAGTGACAAATAAAACATTTCAAATCAGAAAGTATTACAAATTTAATACTTCTATTAACCAGGTTACAGATGCCATAGCTGCGGGCCCAGTAAACACACGCATACACTCACAAATACACGTATACGCACACAAAAGTACACGCACGAATGAAGATATTAAATTATATAATTTTTAATATAATATAGATAATATAAATATCTATTGACTTGAAGGGATTTCAGCTTTGCATAAAATATTATAAACACACATACATAATAGCATACAAACACACACACACACACACACACACACACACACACACACACACACACACACATATAAGAAGATATGAAATTGTATTAGGGAATTTGACTTAAGGTGATTTCTGCATTGAATTAAATATTGTAAACACGCGCACTCACACACACACACACACGCATATCATACTTGGACTTAAAGAGTGTATAAAGAATTAATTAGTGCCTTTCAGCAGGACCATGCTATATCTGTCATTGCTCTCAAAGAATGTAAAGTTTAACCCTTTTTAATTATTTTTATTTTGTGAAATTTGATTGGATGAAATATGTACACTAGTGCACTGTGTATTTATTCTAAAAGCAATTAATTACCTCATCTTTAAATTTTAAAACGAATCTCTAAATTCCTAAGTGTCTCAGGTGTTCTTTTTATAGCCTTTACTCGAACTTACCGGCCGGAAATTTATCAAACCTCTTTCAGAAAATCAGTTACCGACAGCGTAATAGATGTTACGCATGGGTTCGGGAGGCATTTTCAATTTGTCGGACTGTCATTCCTTGCTGCTAATGGCGTTGTTTGTGCAGGAAATTGCAAATCATTTTATGACCTGTGCAGAAGCTTTGTCACTGATGTCTTAGCAACCACAAATGTTCAAGGATATGTGACTTTCATTCGGATATAGGTGTATATTTAACATTTAATTGGTATTTGCCTAGTGTCAGCATGGTGTTGAACGTTGGACAGTGCTCGCTGGTCGTGTGACGTTCGGTCTTTGTAATTTGCTGCTACAGTTCTGGTTCTTGTTTCTGATGTCATTTCATTTTCTGTCATAAAATTCAGTAGGAATAGGCAAGAAGTATTATATTGACTGTATGAGTGTTGAGTATCGTGAAAATTACATCTGTAACACTGAGATCAAGAAAAGTGACCTCACGATGAAAAGATATCAACACTCTTCCTTCTTCTCTTCTTACTATTAATTCTACTCATCCTCATCTTACAATCCTTCTTTCACTTCCTCTTGTTTCTGTTAAAATTATCATTTCAGAGCCTTTTGCTATTACTATTAATAATTCTGTTCCCATTACTCTCGTCAACTCTGTTACTATTGCTACTGATATTGATAATCCTTGTCCTATATCTACAGCTATTGACAGTCCTACTCTTTTGCTAATACTATTAACAATCTTGCTCTTATTATTATTAACAACCTTGCTCCCATATTACTACTGTTATTAACAATCCTGCTCCTACTTCTATTACTTTTAACAATCCAGCTCCTATTATTATTAACAATATTGCTCCTGTTACTATTACCAATCCTGCCTAATATTACTGCCATTAACAATCCCGCACCTTTTTTAATTGCCTTTAAAAACCCTGTTCCTCTTATTATTATTAGTTGTGTTCCTTTATGTATGCTATTAACAATCCTGCTCCTACTGCTAATGCTATATGTAAGAGAACAAAGTTGCCTGCACAATTTTATGAAATAATTATTATATTTAGACTGCTAATATTTAATTGAGCAAGAGTTAAAAACAGACATCATGCACTGCATTTTAAGAATAGCATGTTAAGAAGTCATAATTCTCCAGGAACATAGCTGAACGATAGCCGGAAGCAACACACCCCTTTTGTGGAAATTTTCATGGTCGAAGTTTCTCTCAAGTGAGCAAACAGTAACAGCTCACCCAGTGATGCTACCAGTTCTAGGTGGCTGGCCAGTCATACCCAACAAGTGATCTGATACTGGCCAATAACAAATCTAACCAATAAGAGTCAGGCAGAAAGTTACATGTTAGCAAAATCCCTTGTTCTTATCACTTTAACTTTGTCTCTGGTCAAGTCCAATCTTAAAGGCTGATCGTGAGCTGTGACGAGGGTGCCTTTTTTTTTGTTATCCACTTCAGATTGTAGTGATCCACTGCACTCTACTTGAGCCTTGGTGGTATGTATGTCATACACTAGTTGTTACACTTGCTGGCAACTTGCTTTGCTGGAAATTGGTTATGTGGATCTCCATTCGAGAACCATATGGTAGAAGTTGGATCCGGCTTTAGTCTTGAGAGATTTCCCTCAGGATTCTTGGAACAGTTCAGGTAGCATGCCTAGAGGTGCACATTAGACCCATTATCCAACACAAGGTGAAATGAGCTGTGACATTGTTGCAAAACTGTGCCAGTGACAGCTTACACCATAAAAAGGTCAAGTGAATTAACTATTCTTTCTTCCTACGCTCCTGCTCTGATTCTGTGATGACAAATAGACTCACAATCAATTCAATTATTGATTACTAAATTTACTACTTTATTGTTAGGATAGAGACTGAATAAGTGGCGGGCAGTATCTGATCATTTATCCTCAGTAGTAGTATAAGTGTCTGTATTCTTTTTCAACTGTATTTGTTTGTATGTTTTGATTGTTGATTTAATAAATTTATTGTTGTTTCTTATTTGTCCTTCTTAAGCATACTATTTAAATAATATGTTTGGAGTAATAGTGGGTGGATGGGGGCTCGTTAAAATAACTTAAAAGACAGATCTAATTACTCCTTCAGGAAGAAATTGTCAGTAGAACGTCTATCTGAATGTTACGAGTGAAAGGTAAAGTTCTGCAGCGCCTGGTAATCTGCCAAATGGAAGAAAGGTTGGGCGTCTTATTGGGATTTAATATTAATGAATTAAGATTTCAGCCACTTGTATTTAATTATGAATTATTAATTAGAATATAATAATAATCATAACAGGAGTAGGCGGGCATAGCGCTATAAAATATCCTGCTCGTATTGTTAAAGCTATTAACAATGCTTCTCCTACTATTATTGATATTAGCAGCCATGCTCCTCTTACTGTTACTATTAACAACCATGCTCCTCTTACTGTTACTATTAAAAGTCCTGCTCCTATTAGTACTGCCATTAAACTTTTACTTCTATTACTATTGATGACACATAATATTAACACTCTCTATGGTTGATCACCAGAGTACTGGCTGTATGTTGATGACAATATGATATTATTAATGCTCTCTGTTGTTGACAATAGTACCTGTTGGACTTGATGACTATAAGATATTATTAAATGCTCTCTGTTGATGAAAATAGTAATGGCTGCACTTTGATGACTATATATTATTATTATTAACATTTTCTGATGATGACCATAGTATTGGCTGCATGCTGATGGCTACATGATATTAACTCTCTCTCTGTTGATGACCACAGCATTGGATGCATATTGAAGACTATATGTTATTATAAATCTCTCTGTTGATGACCACAGTGCTGTTTGCACATTGATGATTATATGATATTATTAAAGCTCTCTATTGATGACCATAATAATGGCTGCATGTTGTAATTATAAGATGTTATTAAAGCTCTCTTTTGATGATAATAGTACCTGTTGCATGTTGATGACTATATTATATTCTTAAGCGCTCTCTATTGATGACACTTAGTACTGGCTGCACATTGATGACTATATGATATTATTAACACTAACTGTTGATGACAATAATAATATTGTCTGTACATTGATGACTCTACAATATTCTGAATGCTCTCTGTTTATGACTATAGAACTGACAGGATGTTTACTATCATATTTCTATGACCATAGTGTGGTGGAGTAAATTTGCCTATCCCTATTTTAAAATTTAATTGTTATATAAATTGTTAAATTGTCAAAGTGACCCGAACATGGGCATTCTTATGATGATATGTTTGTGTTGGAGTAAACAACTCTGGAGGAGAATATACTAAAAAACTGTTGATGCAATACAAACCAGTTCCAAGTGGATGACTAATAGTCTCACACTTGTTCATAACAATTTTATCCAATGGTCATGGACCAGAAATGTCTTTGTTGATGAAGTACTCAATTAAATAACTTTGAATTTGAACATAATTTAAGTCTGGTCATAAAGGCAATCATTAGCTCATGAGAAAGAATGCCTTTTTATTTTGTCATGTCATGCCACAGTGGCTACTGCTCTCTGCTTGGTCACCTTGGTGTGTGAATCCAGCATTGTCATCAATGTATCAGAAGAGCATGTTACTGTAAGTTGATTCCTGTGAATTTGTGAGAGCTGATAGGCGGAAATGGTGACTTGAGCTTGGTCTCTACAATTAATGAAGATTATTTTGATTGTTCCTCGTTGTGTGTTGAGTAAATGCACATGGAAATTTAAGAACATTCCTACTGATGTTCTTGATAGTGCATGTGAAATTCAGGATGATTTTCTGACGTGTGCTTGGAAAGCATTTGTAAGATTCTGGAGCAGTCTAGTAGTGTCTCTTGAAGAGACACCTGGGGACTCGCCTGAATAAGAAAAATAGTGACTGGTTGCAAACTATGTGATTGTGAACGTGCGCCATTGAGAGCTGCCATCTTTGAAAAGGTTATGTAAATTGACTTTAATTATTTCCCTGAACTCTGCTCTCTTTTCCGTGGTGATATCCATGAACGTGATTATGTGTATTAATTGACTCTTTATGTCTATGCAAGATAAACTGAATGATTGTCCAGCATTCATTGAACATTGTTATGAAGTGATATACATGTCAATGCTCTTTTGATTATATTCATATGTTGTATATTTGATTGTTGATTAATAAATTTATTGTTAAATTTATTGACCTTCTTACGCAAATTGATAGCCATTTGTTAGAGAGACAGTGGCTGGGGACTCACCAAATATTTAAAGACAGATTTGTCATTTTCTTTGGTAAGTTTTCCACCTACGCAAATATTGTGTGACGGTAAATGTTTGTCTTTAATGTTGTGGAAGAGAGAAAACGTTTACAACGCCCGCTTATCCGCCAATTGAGTGAGACGAGTGGTGTCTTCTGGAGAACTATTAATAACATAAATTAAGATTATCACCACTTGTAATTAGTTATGGGTGATTAAATTAATCATAATCATTACTATGTGGCGTTAGCGTCACACATATTGATGGATGACATGACGCTGGCTATGAAATTGCTCGCTCTCTCTGACTCGGTGGGCCCCTGTATTTAATGTCATAGTACTAATTGTCTTTGTACTTTTAATACTAGATTTGATTGGCATTATGGATTGTTGAATGTCATTAACGTCTGTGTATGTTTATCTGCATTTTCTCACACCGTACGATTGTTCTTGAATCTAGATCATATTCTTAATTCTATCATTATCCGGACTGCCGCAGTATTGATTACATTGTTCATGGCTGCTATCATTGACAGCTTAATAATGACTATACTAACATTGACTCTCATATTGAGTGACATACGGTTTAGTGTCAAATTACAATTTATTCGATTAAAAAAAATAATATCGTCTGTCTTCCTTTGTGTAAAATGCTAAAATCATAACGAAGAACACGTGTTGCAAAATTCGCCATTGGAACCTAAGTTTGATCGAAAACTTTCGTTGAATTTGTCGGTTTGGGGGCCTCATGCTTCAGAAATGTCGCCTAATGATCTCTGTCTCCAGTTGCTTTCTGTTGTTTATTACTACTAATCTTGGATACAATCTTAACTAAAATCTGCCCAGTCTTCCATAACAGTTTTATCCCCATACGAGGACTCGCGATCTCCCTTTTTTTTCTCTAACCGCCACACACAAAAAAATACTCACAACAACCAAGCACTCTCTGACTGGTGTCTCCCTCTTTCTCAAACACACTCATGTACGCACACAAACGCACACATTTACGCACACACACAACCCACGCACAGGAAAAATAATCATACAGACATACACACTTGTGTGTGCATGCACACGCAAACACATAAAACGTGTACATACATACACACGCGTACGCACTCGCATATTTTCTTTATCAATGTACAATATTTTATTTCGAGTATAAGTTTGATAGTTCTGAAGCTATTCCTTATTTTATTTAATCTTCGCTTTCGTTACAACGGTCTAAGTAAAAGCTCACAGATTGCAATCTTGAAACACTGAAATCCGTTTAAACATTTACGGAGTTCCGAAACATCTGTATTTGCTTTAACAGTTCTTGAAAGCATAGGATTTCTTCGTAGCTATGGTGCCGATAAAAAAAAAAAATACATTAAAAGGAATAGATAGAGATAGGATCAAACAAAGGAAAACAAAAATTCACTCGTTCTTAAACAAAAATTTACCAGTTCTTAAACATAATTTTGCAGCATTGAAAATGCGGGGAAGACATACACAAGGAAATAAATCTGTGTAATAGTATATACCAGAATAACTGGTGGAGGAGGGGGGGGGGAGAGGATAAATTCACAGACTTGTGACCAAGAGTCACAACAGGGAACTTATCTATACTGTTTATATTCACTGTGCTATTTGCACGAAAAACAACAAACATTGACTTCGCCCATTGCTTTTACCTTCTCGAACGGTTACGTCACCACGCTCTACTACGTCATTTCTTTTGTTAGTGTGTACGTTCGTGTCAGAGAATCTTTTCATATCTTTATCTCTTTCTATATATACAGAAAATGATATACGTTTTGTGTGTATATTTGCGAGTGCATACATGTACGGTTTGTGTCGATGACTGTGCTCGTATTCTCGGCTTCGTTCATGTTTGTGCACGTGTCTATGTTTGATGCAAGTCTTTGTGTACGAGGTTATTTGTGTGTGCGCATGCGTGCGTGTGTATGAGTGCGTGCATTTGTTCCTCCGTGTGTGAAATATGTTTTCTATCAACATTTTTAACATTTGCCCGCTATCGTTCTGCTAATAATCAATACAATATTGCCAAAACAGCATGATCCATTTTCCACGTACACAGACACACGCACTTACATGTGTACCTGCACACACGCATTATATACTCAAACGGATACAGGTACTCAGTCATTGTAATCCACACGCACACAATTGTATGCGCCCACCCTTACATGTATATATACTTCAAACACTAACATTTACACACATAAACACGCATTCACACACAGATACCTACACACAAACACACACATCGCAGTACGAATCCTAACTGTTAAGAGAGTGGCTAAACACGCTGACACAGCAAAAACAACTGTTGTTTATTTACTTTTGCAACAATAAGTACCGAAAGAGAATTGAAAGTATCGAGTGAGAACAATTTTTAAAATATATATATATAAAAGAAAGAATTCTTTGCAGACTGATTCGACTTTTTTAAAGTTCCAAATTTCATGCCTGGAAGCTTCATTACAGGTCTCTGCCACGGCTGAGTTAATCGATGAAACTATGGGAACGGCTCTTTGCTCGCCAATAACACTGTCCTTGTTGCGATAATTACATGACAACATTCAGAGAAGAAATCAGACAAGACTGTGTTAAACTGTAAGCGGCCTAAGTTATCAATATGCATAGTACATTCCACTTGAGATGATTATTTCCTACAGTTATTTATTTTTGTGTGTCTGTATTGGTGTTAGACATGGGGGTGGGTGGGTAGCGTAGTCCTAGTGAAATGACGTCACTAAAGGTTTATAATCGACGTCAAGCATTTATAAAACGAGAGAGAGAGAGAGAGAGAGAGAGAGAGAGAGAGAGAGAGAGAGAGAGAGAGAGAGAGAGAGAGAGAGAGAGAGAGAGAGAGAGAGAGAGAGAGAACATTTGCGTTCTCACTGGCATTTTAAATTCGAATTATTTTTCGTCTGTTGTACAACAAGAAATTCACCATTACGATGATGTTAAATGAAAATATTCAGCATTGAAATGAGATACAAACAATAATGAGGGCGGACTTTGCTTAACAGTGAAAGTCAAGGTGGAAGAGCATTAATGCACAGGCGCCTAAAAGGTCTGCTCGCTAAAGATTAACATACCTGGAGTTGACTGCCTTCCACCTGGAGTGAAGTGCAGTATATGTAGTAACGTGCAGACTGGCTATTTACTGACTATTGTATACGACATTCAGATAATGCTGTGACATGTAGTGACATGCAGACTGGCTATTTACTGACTGTTGTATACGACATGACATGTAGTGAAGTGCAGACTGGCTATTTACTGACTGTTGTATACGACATTCAGATAATTCTGTGAAAATACTGCACGTAATAAATGTAAGAATTGTGTTCTCTGTATTTTTCTATCCAAATTTTGCGTTAAATTTGTCAGTGTTATTCTATTTATGACCCCTCCTTCAATATCGCCTCCGCCCTGTACGTTACAGTTTCAAAGAGAATGAGCAGGGCACATACTGGTCAGACTAAACAGGGCACACACTGGCCATATTAAGCAGGGCACACACTGGTCATACTAAACAGGGCACACGCTCGCCATATTAAGCAGGGCACACACTGGTCATACTAAACAGGGCACACACTGGTCATACTAAACAGGGCACACGCTCGCCATATTAAGCAGGGTACACACTGGTCATATTAAGGAGGGCCCACACTGGCCGTATTAAGCAAAGCACACATACTGACCTTATTCAGAATACACACTGACCGTAATAAGTAGGACGTACACTGGCCGTATTAAGCAGAATAGACACTAGCCGTATAAAACAGGGCACACACTGGCCGTATTAAGCAGAATATACACTGGTCGCATTAAACAGGGCACACACTGGCCGCATTAAACAGGGCACAAACTGGCCGTATTAAACAGGGCACACGCTGGCCGAATTAAGCAGAATAATCACTGGCCGTGACATTTGACTTGCACTCACAAGTAAAAGTACAAGATTAACAGTACTCTACGTTGTCTGTTGCCATGTGATACGATGAGCCACACCCATGAATATGTATTTGTTTTACTATTATTTTTTTGTTTACTTTTGTTCCGTACTTTTCGTGTATTTTATCATATTGCATTAGCCTTTGTTTCATTTGATCTCTTCTGATGGTTTGCAGAGAAAAGTCGAATTAGTTCAGCACATTTATATAATTCTTAAATCAATCCAGTCTACAAAAGTCAGGAATTATAGTGCAGATCGCTTCTCATTTACTTATCAAATTCAAATGGCCATATATCCATTTGCCATATACTAACAAAATTGACGATCACATAATAAAAGAAATGTGTCTTTAGTAAAAATAAAGAGAGAGAGAGAGAAAGAGAGAGAGAGAGAGAGAGAGAGAGAGAGAGAGAGAGAGAGAGAGATTTCCTTGTGTGAAAACAAATGATTAACTATTTGTTGTAAAATGTATTGGTTCGTATTGTTTAGGGAATATAATAACTCACATTCGCTTTTAAAATGGACAATTAAAATAAAATAAATAACCTCCTCTTCGTCATGGAATAACTATTCATTGCAACATGAAACAGGTGATATCCGTTTCTTATACATTTAATTAGGTATATTAACAATTAAATTACTGCCAAAACGTCAAAATTAAAGGATTTAAGCACTATCTTATCAAACTGAATAAGTCCATGCATTAGGAAATTCAATAGTACCCTAGTTCCATACCATCAAAGGGTCAAGAAGTCACTGCACGAAAATAATTTGATTTCTTACACACTCGAAATAAGTTCAAATGACTTTTACCCACGAAAACAAATGTAATAACTGAGAGCCCAATTTATTAACCCCCAAACAAAACTGGCAATGTTATCCCTACTCCATGTTTTACGTTGATTCATTCTCTTCTTAGTTTCGTTTGAGACTAAGGTATGAATATGGTACGTCAGATCATCACCACACTACCATAGCACCATCACTATCACAACACAACACTATACCACCCCACTACCACCACCACCACCACCATCACCAGCAGAGCTGTACCACCGTTATCATTATCAGCAATCGCACTAGACCATATTACTTATCATCTATATTTACCCAGTTACTTTTTTTGTCACTGCACTGATGAGTTTAAAACAAAATGTTCATGCATATGCGTATGTGTTCGTGTGTGTGAGAGAGTGAGTGAGTGAGTGAGTGCCTCACTTAAATTTCCAGTCTATGAATTCCTACGATTGGTAAAAAAAACCAGGCAGAACTGAAATTATTATGCAGCATATTAATTCCGTTTATTCATTCAGTCATTTTAAACATAAACATACTTTTGTTTGCTGGAAAGAAAACAACAAAATAAAAAAAACTGTTTTCTATTATTCAGGAACTCGTATACATAGAATTCAGTCTTCACATATAAACACTAAATCTCCAGTTAAAAAGATCGTTCAATCTGTAGGACGAGTTTATGTTCCTCCTTTGTTTACACACACACACACACACACACACACACACACACACACACACACACACACACACACACACACACACACACACACACACACACACACACACACATGCATACATACTGTGACGGGTGCACCACTTAGTTAAAGAAAATGATTATTTTTATTAATTAATCTTTCATTACCAATTACAAGTGATGGGAATCTAAATTTATTTTATTAATGATCCCCCAACTGATACCACTCGTCTATCACTTGGTGGATATGCGGGCGTAGTAAACGTTTTCTCTCTTCCACAACATAAACAGCATTTACAGTCACATGATGTTTTCATGCATGGAAAACGTCTTACAAAGTTAAGACAAATACGAATTTTAATCTATATTTAGCGAGCCCCCCTCCACCCTCTCCAACATATGGTTATCAATATGTGTAAGAAGGTCAATAAATTTAACAATAAATTTATTAAATCAACAATCAAATATATGTATAACAAATACTATGAAAAGATTAATTGACATCAACATTTCCATGAAACCATGTTCGAATAGTTTCAATGCCTATACAGTCTTATATTATAACACATAATTCAATAGATAAGTGTCAATAAATCACAGGGTAATTTCTCATCAGAGAACAGAAATGGAGTTATACAGATTATAGTGATAATAGTTTGCACATAACCTTGTCAGAATGATGCCATGATATTCTTTCGTGCACATTCATAACAAAGCCAAAAGTTTATTCTCAAAATAGAATTATCAATTTCACATGTCTTCTAGCATGGTATAGAATGTTCCATCATCTGCCATTCTCTCGAGATTAATCTGGACTCTCTTTTGCTGAATTAGTTCCCTCAAGCAGAGCAACAATGTAGCAATTTCCATAGCTTCCGTGTACCAGAAATGTGATGTAGTCGAGCATACTTTGCCACCATACATCAATGGGATGCAGTGTATCCTTACACTTACACACTGGGGGTAGAGACTTCTCAAATCTTCTAAGATCGCAGTTGTTTATAAATCAGGAAACTGGGAGATTCTGGTAATACAAAAAGGCTGCTTCTTCCCTGCAAAATATAATCACCAAGTTTTACAGTTTATTTATCTTTAACTCCATTCTTTCTTACATTCAAGTCTCAACTAACAGTTTCCTTCAACAGTATTTATTGGCCCGATACATGTATGCAGCATAATAAATACAACATAGTAGTTTTATG